>CM038675.1:437265649-438731899 GCA_021605145.1 Aegilops bicornis | reverse complement strand
AACTGGAATAAACAAGGAACACTATGAACAACCAAAGATATCATTTGAAACTGGACATATGCTAACTACAAACAACCGAACAATAAAAAAACTTTGAAAGAGGCATATGCTAGCTATAACAGGCTTAACAACAAGAAAATATACGCATTCCTGATAACCCACAAGTGTAGGGGATCACAACATCTTTCGAGGGTAGAGTATTCAACCCAAATTTATTGATTCGACACAAGGGGAGCCAAAGAATATTCTCAAGTATTAGCAACTGATTGTCAATTCAGCCACACCTGGATAACTTAGTATCTGCAGCAAAGTATTTAGTAGCAAAGTAGTATGATAGTAGTGGTAACGGTAACAAAAGAGTAATGAAAGCAAAAGTAATATTTTTGGTGTTTTGTAACGATTGTAACAGTAGCAACGGGAAAGTAAATAAGCGTAAACCAATATATGGAAAGCTCGTAGGCATTGGATCGGTGATGGATAATTATGTCGGATGCGGTTCATCATGTAATAGTCATAACATATGGTGACACAGAACTAGCTCCAATTCATCAATGTAATGTAGGCATGTATTCCGAATATAGTCATACGTGCTTATGGAAAAGAACTTGCATGACATCTTTTGTCCTACCCTCCCGTGGCAGCGGGTTCCTAATGGAAACTAAGGGATATTAAGGCCTCCTTTTAATAGAGAACCGGAACAAAGCATTAGCACTTAGTGAATACATGAACTCCTCAAACTATGGTCATCACCGAGAAGTATCCCGATTATTGTCACTTCGGGGTTGTCGGATCATAACACATAATAGGTGACTATAGACTTGCAAGATAGGATCAACAACTCACATATATTCATGAAAAACATAATAGGTTCAGATCTGAAATCATGGCACTCGGGCCCTAGTGACAAGCATTAAGCATAGCAAAGTCATAGCAATATCAATCTCAGAACATAGTGGATACTAGAGATCAAACCCTAACAAAACTAACTCGATTACATGATAGATCTCATCCAACCCATCACTGTCCAGCAAGCCTACGATGGAATTACTCACGCACGGCGGTGAGCATCATGAAATTGGTGATGGAGGATGGTTGATGATGACGACGGCGACGAATCCCCTCTCCGAGCCCCGAAACGGACTCCAGATCAGCCCTCCCGAGAGGTTTTAGGGCTTGGCGGCTCTAAAACGCGATGATTTCTTCTCTCTGATTTTTTCCCTCCGAAAGAAAATATATAGAGTTGGAGTTGGCGTCGGAGGAGCTCCAGGGGGCCCACGAGGTAGGGGGGCGCGCCCCCCACCCTCGTGGACAGGTTGTGGGCCCCCTGGTCTTCATCTTTGGCGAGGATTTTTTAATATGTTCCGTGGAGTTTCAGGTCATTTCGAGAACTTTTGTTTTACGCATAAAACAACATCATGGCAATTCTGCTGAAAACAGCGCTTGATCAAGGTTAGTTCCATTCAAATCATACAAGTTAGAGTCCAAAACAAGGGCAAAAGTGTTTGGAAAAGTAGAATCTGACAGACGTATCAACTCCCCAAAGCTTAAACCCTTGCTTGTCCTCAAGCAATTCAGTTGACAAACCGAAGAGAAAAATAAAAACTTTTACAAACTCTGTTTGTTCTTGTTGTTGTAAATATGTCAAGCCAGCATTCAAGTTTTCAGCAAAGATTATAACTAACCACATTTGCAATAACTCACAGGTCTCATGTTTACTCATATCAATGGCATAATCAACTAGCGAGTCATAATAATAAATCTGGGATGACAACACTTTCTCAAAACAATCATAATATGATATAAAAAGATGGTATCTCGCTAGCCCTTTCCGAGACCGCAAAACATAAATGCAGAGCACCTTTAAAGACCAAGGTCTGACTAGACATTGTAATTCATGGTAAAAGAGATCCAGTCATAGTCATACCCAATATAAATTAACAGTAATGAATGCAAATGACAGCTGTGCTCTCCAGCTAGTGCTTTTGATAAGAGGGTGATGACTCAACATAAAAGTAAATAGATAGGCCCTTCGCAGAGGGAAGCAGGGATTTGTAGAGGTGCCAGAGCTCGGTTTTAAAATAGAGATAAATAATATTTTGAGCGGCATACTTTCATTGTCAACATAACAACTAAGAGATGGCGATATCTTCCATGCTACACACATTATAGGCGGTTCCCAAACAGAATGGTAAAGTTTATACTCCCCCTCCACCAACAAGCATCAATCCACGGCTTGCTCGAAACAACGAGTGCCTCCAACATACATGAGGTCCCAGGGGGAGTTCTGTTTGCAGTTAATTTTGATTTAGTTTGCATAAAGTATGGGACTGGGCATCCCGGTGACCAGCCATGTTCTCGTGAGTGAGGAGCAGAGTCCACTCCTCTTGAGAATAACCCGCCTAACATGGAAGATAAGGGCAGCCATAGTTGATACATGAGCTATTCGAGCATACAGAACATAATGTTTATTTGAAGGTTTAGAGTTTGGCACATACAAATTTACTTGGAACGGCAGGTAGATACCGCATATAGGAAGGTATAATGGACTCATATGGAATAACTTTGGGGTTTAAGGGATTGGATGCACAAGCAGTATTCCCGCTTAGTACAAGTGAAGGCTAGCAAAAGGCGGGAAGCGACCAACTAGAGAGCAACAGGTCATGAACATGCACTAAAATTAATAACCATTGGATGCAAGCATGAGTAGGATATAATCCACCATGAACATAAATATCGTGAAGGCTATGTTGATTTGTTTCAACTACATGTGTGAACATGTGCCAAGTCAAGTCACTTAAATCATTCAAAGGAGGATACCACCCCATCATACCACATCACAACCATTTTAATAGCATGTTGGCACACAAGGTAAACCATTATAACTCATAGCTAATCAAGCATGGCACAAGCAACTATGATCTCTAATTGTAATTGCAAACATGTTTATTCATAATAAGCTGAATCAAGAACGATGAAATCATCATATTTACAAAAACGAGAGAGGTCGAGTTCATACCAGCTTCGCTTATCCCAATCAATTCATCATATATCATCATTATTACCTTTCACTTGCACGACCGAAAGATGTGGATAATAATAAGAGTGCACGTGCACTGTACTAAGCTGAAATCTACGAGCATTCAATAAACAGGAGAAGACAAGGCAATATGGGCTCTTGGTTAAATCAACAATAATGCATATAAGAGCAACTTCAACAATTTAATCATGTTCTTCTCCTATCGACCCCCAAAGAGAAGAAAAGAAATAAAACTATTTACACGGGAAAGCTCCCAACAAGCAAAAGAAGAACAGGAAATCTTTTTGGGTTTTCTTTTTAATTATTACTACTACAGCAGGAAAAGTAAACTAACTAGAAGTTACTACTATTTTTTTTGTTTTTCTTAAAGTTTATTAAACACACAAGAAGAAAGCAGGAAAAAGAAAATAAACCAGCATGGATATTACAGTGAAAGAGTATGAGCACCGACATCTAGCAATGAGTGTGTGTGAACATAAATGTAATGTCCGTGGGAAATATGTACTCCCCCAAGCTTAGGCTTTTGGCCTAAGTTGGTTCATTGCCAGGGATAGCCTGGCTGATACCGGTAGGTGTAGCTGGGATCGTATTGCGATGCAGCGGCTATCGCCTCCTGAGCTGCAGCGTGGCGACGAGCTGCCTCCGCCCTCCTCTCGTACTCATCTGCCTCCTCTCTGGTAATAACATATCTTCCTTTTGTCTGAGAATCAAAAAGGCAGGAGCAGGAAGAGTAATACGGACAACATGCCGTTTGTTAAAGATTAGTCGATACTGGAGAGGTGATTCAGTCCTCTCAACGAACTGGTGGGAAACCATAGAATCAAAATCTAAATAAGTAGGGGGCAACTCCATATCACCCTCACGAATGTCTATCTCAAGATAATTAGCTAAGTGGGTTGCATAAATTCCTCCAAAGAAGTCTCCGTTATATCTATTATGATGCAACCTACGAGCTACAATGGCTCCCATATGATAAGATTGGTCTCCTAACACAAGACTCCACGAGAATGCTAAGGTCAGGGACACACATGAGACATGCTTCATCCTTAGCATTTATGCACCTACCTATAAAAAGAGCAAAATAATGTATAGTAGGAAAGTGAATGCTCCCTATAATGGCTTGCGTTATATCTCTAGATTCCCCCACAGTTATACTAGCAAGAAATTCTCTAAATTCAGATTTACGGGGATCAACAGTACTACCCCAATGTGGGAGTTTGCAAGCAGAAGTAAAGTCCTCTAAGTCCATGGTATAAGATTTATCATAAAGATCAAACATGACAAAAGGAGAATTACGCGAAGATGAAAACTCAAACCTCCTCACAAATGAACTAGTGAGATCATGATATCATGGGCATTTATGCCTCAAGTCCACAAGACCGGCGTTACACAAATATGTGTTAAATTCTTCTTTGATTCCCGCTCGATCCATAAAATTTTCCGAAGGCCATTCACAGGGCCTTACGGGAGCGTCCCTTGGGGGCTCCTCATCGGCATCGCGGATTGCAAGCCACGGCCTTGCTTCCTTGAAGAACCACCTTGGAACATCTTTTGTTTTCTCTGAAAAGTTTCTGAAATTTTTAGTAACTTCAAACAAAAGTGAACCAACTTCAATAAAATTGATAGCAACTACTCCTACAAGTGCTTAGAGCCTATATCAAGCATTAGAACCACTTGGAACCATATAAATTTGACATGCAAGCTCAAGAACATGGTCACCTATGCAGCACAAATTTGCAATGAATAAAGCACTAGAATAAAAACTAATTGGACCAATGGAGGATTCACATACCAAGGAACAATCTCCCCAAGCAGTTTTGTGAGAGGTGCTTTGAGCAAAGAGATCGAAAATCACAAAGAACGGGGTGGAACTGCGTGTTTGAGCCAGATATTCGTGCTTGTGGGAGGAAGAAGAAGAGGATGGGTGCAGGAATAAGTGGAGGAGGGCCACCGTGGGTCCACAAGGCAGGGGGGGGCGCGCCTAGGGGGTAGGGCGCGCCCTCCACCCTCGTGGCCAGGTGGCAGCTCCCCCCGCGGTAATTTTTGCACCATAAATCCTCAAATATTCCCGAAAAAAATCATATTAAATTGGCATGGCATTCCGAGGACTTCTATTTTTGGGGTATTTTTATATTGCACAGACATATCAGGAAACAGACAGAAAAATACTATTTTACTTTATTTCAACTAAATAACAAAAAGTATAAAGAGGGTACAGACGGTTGTGCCTTCTAGTTTCGCCCGTCTCATGCTCATTAAAAGGAATCCACTAACAAGGTTGATCAAGTCTTGTTAACAAACTCATTCTGACTAACATGGAACCGGAGAAATTTCGAATAACACTATGTTACCTCAACGGGGATATGCACATCCCCAATAATAAGAATATCATATTTCTTCTTGACAGTAGGAAGAGGAAATTCAAAACCTCCAAATATAATCGATGGAATTTTTCCAATAGAGTTGATACAATAAACTTGAGGTTGTTTCCTCGGAAAGTGTACCGTATGCTAATTACCATTAACATGAAAAGTGACATTGCCTTTGTTGCTATCAATAACAGCCCCTGCAGTATTCAAAAAAGGTCTTCCAAGAATAATAGACATACTATCATCCTCGGGAATATCAAGAATAACAAAGTCCGTTAAAATAGTAACGTTTGCAACCACAACAGGCACATCCTCACAAATACCGACAGGTATAGCAGTTGATTTATCAGTCATTTGCAAAGATATTTCAGTAGGTGTCAACTTATTCAAATCAATTCTATGATATAAAGAAAGAGGCATAACACTAACACCGGCTCCAAGATCACATAAAGCAGTTTTAACATAATTTCTTTTAATGGAGCATGGTATAGTGGGTACTCCTGGATCTCCAAGTTTCTTTGGTATTCCACCCTTAAAAGTATAATTAGCAAGCATGGTGGAAATTTCAGCTTCTGGTATCTTTCTCTTATTGGTAATGATATCCCTTATATACTTAACATAAGGATTTGTTTTGAGCACATCAGTTAATCGCATACGCAAAAAGATAGGTCTAATCATTTTAGCAAAGCGCTCAAAATCCTCACCATCCTTTTTCTTAGATGGTTTGGGAGGAAAAGGCATGGGTTTCTGAACCCATGGTTCTCTTTCTTTACCATGTTTCCTAGCAACAAAGTCTCTCTTATCATAACGTTGATTCTTTGATTGTGGGTTATCAAGATCAACAGCAGATTCAACTTCTACATTATTATCATTATTAGGATGAGTATCATCATGAACATCATCATTATTATTTTCACTAGGTTCATGTTCATTACCAGATTGTGTTTCAGCATCATACATAGATATATCATTTGGATTCTCAGATGGTTCAACAATAGGTTCACTAGAAGTTTGCAAAGTCCTATCATTTTTCTTTTTCTTCCTTTTAGAAGAACTAGGCACATCATTATTATTTCTCTGAGAATCTTGCTCGATTCTCTTAGGGTGGCCTATAGGATACAAGGGTTCCTGAGTCATTCTACCAGTTCTAGTAGCCACTCTAACAGCATAATCATTTTTCTTACTATTCATTTCATTGAGCAAGTCATTTTGAGCCTTAAGTACTTGTTCTACTTGAGTGGTAACTATAGAAGCATGTTTGCTAATGAGTTTAAGTTCACATCTAACATTAGCCATATAATCACCCAAGTTTTTAATCATATAGGTATTCTGTTTTAATTGTCTACCAAAATAAGCATTGAAGTATTCTTGCTTAAATATAAAGTTATCAAACTCATCCAAGAACTGACTAGCAATTTTAGTAGGAGGGACTTCAGCTTTATCATATCTATAGAGAGAATTTACCTTTACTACTTGTGTCGGGTTATCAGGATCAGGAGGTTCTTCAATAGGTAATGGATCAAGATCATATGTTTCTCCAACAAGCGGTAAATTAAGACCATGTATTTCTTCAATAGGAGGTAAATTCTTAACATCTTCAGCTTTAATACCTTTTCTCTCATAGATTTCTTTGCCTCTTGCATATCTTCAGGACTGAGAAATAGAACACCTCCCTTCTTCGGAGTTGGTTTAGGAATAGGCTCGATGGTGGCTCGGGAGCTGGCTCAGGGAGGTGTCCAATTATTTTCATTGGTCAACATATTACTCAATAGAATCTCAGCTTCATCCGGTGTTCTTTTCCTGAAAACAAAACCAGCACAACTATCCAGGTAATCTTTGGAAGCATCGCTTAGTCCATTATAAAAGATATCAAGTATTTCATTTTTCTTAAGAGGATGATCAGGCAAAGCATTAAGTAACTTGAGAAGCCTCCCCCAAGCTTGTGGGAGACTCTCTTCTTCAATTTGCACAAAATTTTATATTTCCTTTAAAGCAGCTTGATTCTTATGAGTAAGGAAATATTTAGCAGAGAAGTAACAAATCATATCCTGGGGACTACGCACACAACCAGGATCTAGAGAATTAAACCATATCTTAGCATCACCCTTTAATGAGAACGGAAATATTTTCAGGATATAAAAGTAGCGAGATCTCTCATCATTAGTGAACAGGGTGGCTATATCATTTAATTTAGTAAGATGTGCCACGACAATTTCAGATTCATAACCATGAAAAGGATCAGATTCAACCAAAGTAATTATGTCAGGATCAACAGAGAATTCATAATCCTTATCGGGAACACAAATAGGTGAAGTAGCAAAAGCAGGGCCAGGTTTCATTCTATCTCTAAGAGATTCTTTACTCCATTTAACTAATAGCCTCTTAAGTTCGTTTCTATCTTTGCAGGAAAAAATAGCTGCAGAAGATTCCATATCAAAAACATAACCCTCAGGAATAACATGCATATCTTCATCATCAATTTCATCAACATTATCAGTTTCAATAATTTCTTTCTCTCTAGCCCTAGAAATTTGTTCATCAAGAAATCCACCCAGGGGCACGATGAGTATCAAGCATAGAAGTAGTTTCATCATAAGTATCATGCATAGCGGAAGTGGCATCCTCAATAACATGCGACATATCGAGCGAATAGCGTAAGCAGGTTTAGGTGTCGCAAGCTTACTCATAACGGAAGGTGAATCAAGTGCGAGCTAGATGGCAGTTCCTTACCTCCCTCGTAGTTGAGGGATAAATTTTTGTCTTAGCGTCTTTCAAATTCTTCATAGTGTCCAGCAGATATAAATCCCAAGTAACTCAAAGAATAGAGCTATGCTCCCCGGCAACGGCGCCAGAAATTGGTCTTGATAACCCACAAGTGTAGGGGATCGCAACAACTTTAGAGGGTAGAGTATTCAACCCAAATTTATTGATTCGACACAAGGGGAGCCAAAGAATATTCTCAAGTATTAGCAACTGAGTTGTCAATTCAGCCACACCTGGATAACTTAGTATCTGCAGCAAAGTATTTAGTAGCAAAGTAGTATGATAGTAGTGGTAACGGTAACAAAAGAGTAATGAAAGCAAAAGTAATGGTGTTTTGTAATGATTGTAACAGTAGCAACGGGAAAGTAAATAAGCGTAAACCAATATATGGAAAGCTCATAGGCATTGGATCGGTGATGGATAATTATGTCAGATGCGGTTCATCATGTAACAGTCATAACATAGGGTGACACAGAACTAGCTCCAATTCATCAATGTAATGTAGGCATGTATTCTGAATATAGTCACACATGCTTATGGAAAAGAACTTGCATGACATCTTTTGTCCTACCCTCCCGTGGCAGCGGGGTCCTAATGGAAACTAAGGGATATTAAGGCCTCCTTTTAATAGAGAACTGGAACAAAGCATTAGCACTTAGTGAATACATGAACTCCTCAAACTATGGTCATCATCGAGAAGTATCCCGATTATTGTCACTTCGGGGTTGTCGGATCATAACACATAATAGGTGACTATAGAATTGCAAGATAGGATCAAGAACTCACATATATTCATGAAAACATAATAGGTTCAGATCTGAAATCATGGCACTTCGGGCCCTAGTGACAAGCATTAAGCATAGCAAAGTCATAGCAACATCAATCTCGAACATAGTGGATACTAGGGATCAAACCCTAACAAAACTAACTCAATTACATGATAGATCTCATCCAACCCATCACCGGCCCAAGAAGCCTACGATGGAATTACTCACGCCACGGCGGTGAGCATCATGAAATTGGTCATGGAGGATGGTTGATGATGACGACGACAACGAATCCCCCTCTCCGGAGCCCCGAACGGACTCTAGATCAGCCCTCCCGAGAGGTTTTTGGGCTTGGCGGTAGCTCCGTATCGTAAAACTCAACGATTTCTTCTCTCTGTTTTTTTCTCTCTCCGAAAGCAAATATATAGAGTTGGAGTTGGCGTCGGAGGAGCTCCAGGGGCCCACGAGGTAGGGGGCGCGCCTAGGGGCGCCCCACCCTCGTGATGTGGTGTGGCCCCCTGGTCTTCATCTTTGGCGAGGATTTTTATTATTTTTTCTAAGATGTTCCGTGGAGTTTAGTGTCATCCGAGAACTTACATTTTACGCACATAAAACAACATCATGGCAATTCTGCTGAAAACAGCGTCAGTCCGGGTTATTTCCATTCAAATCATACAAGTTAGAGTCCAAAACAAGGGCAAAAGTGTTTGGAAAAGTAGATACGACAGAGACGTATCAATTCCTATCGGTATGTTTAAAACTGGATTGATGAAATGTACTGCACAGTAGATAATTGCACATACAGAGCATCACATTGTGAACAACTAAAATAAACAAGGCATACTGCAAACAACCAGATATAGCAATTAAAATTGGACATATTCTCACTACACTACAAAAGGGACTCAACAAAACAAATCATGGGTTTCCCTTGTGGAGAGGCACGGCAAAACAAATCATGGGTTTCCTCACTTTTCACGGATGGCCTCCTTCCCGTGGGAAGAACACGGACCCTGGATGCGCTCGATGTTGTCGCAGATGGGCTCCTTCCCCTTGGAAGAGCATAGTTGTAGGGTGCCCTTCCTGATGTCGCAGACGGGCGCTTTCCCCTTGGAAGAGCAGATGGGATCTTTCCCCTTGGAAGAGCCGGAGAGGGTGGCCTCCTCGTGGTCGCCGTCGATGAGGTCTGACTTGGAAGCTGTGGATCCCAAGCCAGCGTTGCAGAACATGTCCTTCAGAAATGACAAAAGGGGCTCGATGGCGATGTAGGATGGCAATTGTTGACAGCGAGCCAGAGGAGATCAGCGGCGGGGCCATGGATGAGATCGACGGCGGTTGAACCCGAGGGGTTGGGGGGTGCCATTTAACCTATGACATAGCCTGCCTCGGGCTGTCGCTGTCGATGACCTTGATGTCGTAGCCGGAGGCCAAGACATGCCCGCATACTCTAGCCCGCTGCTTGAGTGCCTGCCGCCAGTAATGGTCATCAGCTTCCTCGGCGTTGTCGGACGAAGAGACCGCGATACACCAATTTTGGGCCAGTCGCTCCTCGAGCTCCACGGGAAGCGTAGCAGGGCTTAGGCTGCGATGCTCTGGAATGGGGGGATGGAGATCTGCGGGAAAGGCGGCGTTTGGCAGGCATCATGTAAGAAACTCAGGGTGGCCTGGGTATGGAGATTTGTGGGTAAGCTGCACGGGCAAACCGATAGATGTTGATAATGGAGGCCTTGCGGTGGTGGCGGCGGGGGGGGGGGGACCTTCCTAGGGTTTCGAACGAGGGAGGGGGTGTATGTGTGCGCACGCCCGAGGAGGTTTTGGTGTGTGTGTGTGTGTGTGTGTGTGTGTGTGTGTGTGTGTGTGGAGGGGGGTTGAGGGAGTCCCGGACTAGGGGGTGTCCGGATAGCCGGACTATCATCACGGCCAGACTCCAAGACTATGAAGATACAAGATTGAAGACTTCGTCCCGTGTCCGGATGGCACTTTCCTTGGCGTGGAAGGCAAGCTTGGCGATACGGATATGTAGATATCCTACCATTGTAACCGACTCTGTGTAACCCTAACCTATCCGGTGTCTATATAAACCGGAGGGTTTTAGTCCAGAGGACTAACAACAATCATACCATAGGCTAGCTTCTAGGGTTTAGCCTCCTTGATCTCGTGGTAGATCTACTCTTGTACTACCCATATCATCAATATTAATCAAGCGGGAGTAGGGTATTACCTCCATCGAGAGGGCCCGAACACAGGTAAAATATCGTGTCCCTTGTCTCCTATTACCATCCGCCTAGACGCACAGTTTGGGACCCCCTACCCGAGATCCGCCGGTTTTGACACCGGCATTGGTGCTTTCATTGAGAGTTCCTCTGTGTCGTCACCGATAGGCTCGATGGCTCCTTCGATCATCAACAACGACGCAGTCCAGGTGAGACTTTTCTCCCGGACAGATCTTCGTGTTCGGCGGCTTTGCACCGGGCCAATTAAGCAGGCCATCCGGAGCAGATCAAGCTACGCCTCGCCATCAGGTCAGATTTGGATGTTTGAACTATACAGCGGTATCCGCGGAGACTTGATCTTCGACGGATTCGAGCCGCAACCAAGCGCGCCGCCTTTGTCTCGATGGGCATGATCTAGCTCTGCGACGAGCGATTGCCACAGGCCGCATCAGCATCCGCTCCGACCCTTAATCCGGAGCCGGATTCCCCGATCGAGGACGAGTGGTTGGACCCCGCCTCGGGGGCTACAATCTCTACGGCGATTAAGCCGAACTCCATCCCTGTCCTTTGAAAATACCTCGACTCCAGGGTACCGGACTCCTCTCCGGACTCCGAACCCTTCGCGCCCCTGCCAATCGAATCCGATTGGGCGCCCGTTATGGAGTTCACGGCCGCGGACATCTTTCAGCACTCGCCCTTTGGTGACATCCTGAATTCGCTAAAGTCTCTCTCTTTATCCGGAGAGCCCTGGCCGGACTGCGGACAGGAAGGTTGGGATACGGACGATGAAATTCAACGCCCACCCACCACCATGATCGATCTATCCGGTAGCCACTGTCGATGATTTAACCGACATGATCGACTTCGACTCCGAAGACGTCGACGGTATGGACGACGACGCCGGAGACGACCAAGACCCAGCGCCTATAGGGCCTTTGGAAGGCCACCTCGTCATATGACATATACATGGTGGACATCCCAAAGAGGGGAACGGCGATGGAACAACGGAGGATGACCCTCCAAGAAACAGCAAGCGCCGACGTCGTGGCGCCGCTCTAAATCCCGCCACGATAAAGCGGTGATTCCGTGGCGGAGATAATAACACCGGACGGTGCGAAGAGAACCCCTCCAGCAGGACTCAGCGGAGGAGGGAGAAGCAAGTCCGCAAGACAGAGCGGCGAAAGAGAGGTCGAGGACGATAATTATGCGCCTCCTCCGAAGATGAGGCAAGCCTCGACGACGACAATTTGTCGTGCACGAGGATCCCGCCGAATAGGAGCGTTTCAAACGCAGGCTTATAGCCACGGCAAGTAGCCTCAAGAAAGCAGCAATGACTTAGAGTGACCAGGACCTGCTAATGGCGGATGGATGAAGTCCTTGCGTACCAAGAGTATGAACTCGAACGCCCTCCAAAAGCTACCCCAAACGCAGGCCGTTGCCTCGATCGGAGGAGGAAGCACCCAAGTCACCAAAGACACGACATGGCAGACCCGGCCACCCGTGCGGTCAGCGGCAGAAGCCTCTCGGCCCTCCGCTCATGCCACACCCCGACGCCGCTCAAAAAGTACAAAGGCACGGGAAAACGCGCCGGACTTGCGAGATATATTGGAGGATAAGGAAAAACATACAAGATCGATCTATGGATCGCGTGGGCGCCCAACGACGCGGGATGATTACCATCGCGCGGATACAAAGAAACCCGCCGGGCGAACACGATGAGACAAAGCTCATATGAGCTACGCCGTGATATAGCCCAATACAGAGGCGCCAAGACACCCACTATGCTTCGCAGATGAAGTAATGGATCATCAAATCCCCGAGGGCTTCAAACCCGTAAACATCGAATCATACGATGGTACCACAGATCCTGCGGCCTGGGTCGAGGACTATCTCCTCCATATCCACATGGCCAGCGGTGATGATCTACATGCCATCAAATAACTACCACTCAAGCTTAAAGGACCAGCTCGGCATTGGCTCAATAGCTTGCCAGCAGAATCAATTGGTTGTTGGGAGGACCTGGAAGCCGCATTCCTTGATAACTTCCAGGGCACATATGTGCGACCACCAGACGCCGATGACCTTAGCCACATAATTCAGCAGCCAGAAGAATCGGCGGACAATTACGGACACGGTTCCTAACCAAGAAAAATAAAATTGTTGATAGTCCGGATGCAGAGGCCCTTGCAGCCTTCAAACATAACATCCGCGACGAGTGGCTTGCCCGGCACCTAGGACAGGAAAAGCCAAAATCCATGGCAGCCCTCACAACACTCATGACCCGCTTTTGTGCGGGAGAGAATAGCTGGCTAGCTCGAAGCAACAACTTGGCCAAACATCCTGATAGTTCGGATACCAAGGACAGCAATGGCAGGTCGCGTCGCAACAAGAACAAGCGCCGCATTAACGGCGGCGATATACTGAAGATACGGCCAATGCCGGATTCAGAGGCTCTAAACCCGGTCGGTGGAAGAAGCCATTCAAAAGAAATACCTAGGGCCCGGCCCAACTTGGACCGAATACTCGATCGCTTGTGCGGATACATGGCACCCGAAAACCAGCCAATCACACCAACAGGGATTGTTGGGTGTTCAAGCAAGCAGGCAAGTTAAGTGCCGAACTCAATGACAAGGGGATGCATAGCGATGACGAGGAAGAGCCCCGGCAACCGAACAATAGAGGACAGAAGGGTTTTCCTACACAAGTGCGGACGGTGAACATGATATACGCAACCCACATACCCAAAAGGGAGCGGAATCGTGCACTAAGGGATGTATATGCGATGGAGCCAGTCGCCCCGAAGTTCAACCCATGGTCTTCCTGCCCGATCACCTTCGGTCGAAGGGACCACCCCACTAGCATCCGTCACGGCAGCTTCGCCGCATTGGTTCTTGACCCAATTATCGACGGATTTCACCTCACCAGAGTCCTGATGGACGGCGGTAGCAGCCGGCCTGAACCTGCTTTATCGTGATACGGTCGCAAAATGGGCATAGACCCTCAAGGATTAAACCTACAAAGACGCCATTTAAAGGCGTCATACTGTGTAGAGGCGGTTATGCGGGCTTAGTTACACTCGAAGTGGTCTTGGATCCTCGGATACTTCAAGCGAGGAGTTAATCTTCGACATCGTCCCATTCTGCAGCGGCTATCATGCATCGCTTCGGACGAACCGCATTTGCAAAGTTCAATGCGGTGCCGCACTATGCATACCTCAAGCTCAAGATGCCAGCCCTCGAGGAGTAATCACGGTCAATGGAAACACCGAACGCTCTCCGAACGGAGGAGCACACGGCGGCCCCTCGCGGCGGAGGTACAAAGCAGCCTCTCACAGCAATTCTCGAGTCCAGCCACTAAGCGTCCGGACACCGCTGCCGCCCGAGTAACCTACAACAAGACCGCCTGGCACGATTCAAGCACGCGTAGCAATCCGGCCCCAACCCCCGCCCTCGCGAAATTGCGAAGCTAGTATTACACGTACATAATTACGCTCTGGAGATACCATGGGCATATGGGGAGGGGCAAGACCACGGCACGCCAAGAATGCGGCTCGACCGCACCAGGGGCTCCCGATTGTGTCATTCTTTTTCTTTTTTCCTTTTTCTTCCTTTTTCTTACTTTCAGGACTCCGTCTTTGAGAAGTCCTGTCCGGCACTTGAATCGCCAAACTCACGATGCAACAGCCAGGGAAGCGGAAAGCCACGTCGAGTGTTCAGGTGGTCTCTATTACGAGCATTATACCTGTTTTACATATCATCCATGACCTACCCACGGAGGGGACATATTAGATAGTCCCATTCCTTGCTTATCGCACTATTTGTATCGTCCTGCCTTCATTGCAGTACCTTTTTGAATAAACAATGCATAGCTTTTGCCTATTATTGCACTCTTTTATCTATCCATATATATGTTCATTTCATGACATGTTGCACCCGTACACTTTGGTACGACCAATACACCAGGGGCTTGAGTATCCCAAAATTATGGTGTAATAAGTCCGAACACTTTCACAAGTGCGGCACCCCGAACTTATAGCATTATATGAATTGGCTCCGAATCATGTCTTGGGTCAATAGTTGGGTTTGCCCGGCTCCCGTATTTTGGTACCTTACGCCCGCTATATCGGCTAAGGTAGCACGGGAGAACCATCGCGATTGTGCCGATTGAGCTGGGTCGAGCACCTCGATGGAGAAAGCTAAAACTGACCGTCATGATAGGGTGAGAGCCGTCGCTGTTCGAGAGGTTTTTCGGGTCCCTAAAGACTTATGCCGCTTAGAGCGAGGAACCGAATTGTCCGCCAAGGCGTGGATAGCGCCGAACTCGATCTTCCGAATACTAGGGGCTTCGCGAAATTTAAAATTATAGAATTCTATGGCTAAGTGAGAGTGTTCAAGCATTATAAGTCCGGTTGCCTTGTTCGTTGTGTTGAGCGCCTCCCTAGATGGACCCAAGAATGGGAACAAGAGTGCTCAAGTTTATCGAACACCCTGCACTCGTGGCATGGGGGTGAAGCCAACGACTTGCAATCTCTCAAATTTGATAAACGGCCGCATGAAGGTAATATTTTAAATTAACAAGCGTTGCTTTAGCGCATATGAACAAGTTTTCAGCAGACAGGATAAAAAATGCGAGTCTATTCAAAAATACATCTCGGAGCACTCATCCGCTTATTTGGCGGGCACCCTTCAGGAGGCCCTCATAGTACATCTCGGGCGACGATGCTCCTTGCCCTTCGGTGGCCCGTCCGTCACAAGCTTCTCCGCATCCATCTTGCCCCAGTGCACTTTAGCACGGGCAAGGGCCCGACGGACACCTTCAATGCAGACGGAGCGCTTGATGACTTCAATCCGTGGACAGACGTCCACCAGCCGCTGCACCAAGCCGAAGTAGCTCCCAGGCAGGGCTTCCAATGGCCACAGCCGTGCTACAAGGCCCTTCATGGCCTGTTCGGCGACCTTGTGGAGCTCGACCAGCTACTTCAGCTGGTCGCTCAGGGGCACAGGACGTCCGGCCTCGAGATCATCGAGACTAGAACACCTTTTCCGTCGAGCTCCCTCCTTGGCGCGGTAGAATGCGGCAGCATCGGACACACCACGGGGCAAATCTGCGAATGCTCTGGAGAGCTCGAATCCGGGTAAGTAATAGGTAATTCACCTTCACATGCTTGCTTTGCATAAAGAATTCCTTACCCGCCGCTATCTTCTTCAACGACTCAATTTCTTGGAGGGCTTTTTGGGCCTCGGCCTTAGCAGCTTTGGCACTCTCAAGAGCCGAGGCGAGCTCGGACTCTCGAGTCTTTGAATCACGCTCCAAACCCTCGTGTTTTTCCACGAGAGCTTGGAGCTATTGCCGTACCTTGGCCAGCTGCGCCTCCCCCTTCTTTCGCTTGGTGCGTTCCGCAGCCGCTTTGTTTTCAGCCACGGACACCGCTTCCTTCAGGGTCGCCACCTCGTTCGTGGCCCTGTAGTACCCAAGTTATTCCTGTTATTTTTTGCAACCAAAACCTTTTCTATAAGGTATTTCTTTAATAAGGTATTACTTACCTTCCTTGTCCTCCAGCTGCTTCTTGGCTTGTCCGAGCTTGTTCTCGGACCGCTTGAGGTTCTGCTTCAATGCATTGACCTCCATGATCGGTCGGCAGAGGTCGGCAGACTGCATTCCCATATTGACATACTTATGTTAGACTCTCACAGATATCTTTTTAGATCCTTAGTCCGGCTTTTCTTTCCGAACACCGAACTAAGCATCGTGGGCTACTTGTCTATGCGGTACTATTTTTACATATTCTAAACTTACCTCAAAGCCTGTTAGAAGGCTGATGCAGGCTTCAGTCAGTCCGCTCTTGGTGGATCGGCTATGCAGATCACCGCACTCATAACGGCGGTGCTCCTCCTCGATGGAAGCGCTGTTAAGCGCCTCGATCGCTATCCGGTGCCTCCGGTTGGACGGAGGACACCGGCGTCTTACCCTTCTTGGCGAAGGATCCATTGGCCGGACTTGAACCGTGATGGTTCGGCATGGAGTCGGGACGAGGGTCGGGCTTAGAGCCCTCGGGGTCTTGCCCCCCACGCGCCTGGAGTCCGGGAGGTTGCCTTGTGGCTCCTCCTGCGCTACCTCCTCTTGACCAAGCCCCCCTTGGGGAACCACCTCGGTGTCGTCCGCAGCGTGGGGCGAGGAGGCGGTCGGAAGCGAAGTACTCTCCATTTCAGACGAGCCCAGGGACCCGCTCGATGAATCGGCGAACTCGCCCTTGGGCGGGCTGCACGATTGTTCGACATTAGAGAACACTCTGCAATAATAAAAAGCCATGGGTATCCGGACACTTACGATCTCGCCAGGGGCTTGGCCCTTGTAGGCCAATCCTCCTCTTTGTCGTCGACATTGGTGGAGAAGTCCGGAGGAAGGGTTCTTCCCTTCTTGGACCCTCCGGCCTCCCCAGTTGGGGCGGCCTTCCATTTCCTCTCCTCCCCCGCTGGGGGAGAAGCTTCTTTTTCCTCCTCCTCGTACTCAGGAGAAGATTCTGCTTCAGAATCTGACAGCACGTGGCGTCGGGAGCTCCTTCGAGTTCCCGTGGCCTCCTTCTTGGCCTTCTTCTCCGGCACCACATGGGGCGCCGGAGCCAGCAACTCCGTCAATCGGGCGTCCTCCGGGTCTTCCGGCAAAGGAGTCGGACAGTTAATCTGTCCGGAGGTCTTCAGCCAGTCTTGTCAAAGATTAGGGAGTTTTAGATCCCACATAGAGTCAATCTATGAAAAAAAGAGTCCCGTAAAGGGTAAAATAACTTACCTCGCCGGCTGGACGCGAGCTGTATCCGCGATCCTTGTTAGCGGATGTTGGGGCTTCAGCGCCCTTGAACAGCACCTTCCAGGCATCTTCGTACGTAGTGTCGAAGAGCCGGCTCAAGGTTCGGTGCTGTGCCGGATCGAACTCCCACAAGTTAAAGGCCCGTTGTTGGCATGGGAGAATCCGGCGGATGAGCATCACCTGGATTACGTCGACAAGCCTGAGATTCTTGTCCACCAGGTTTCAGACGCATGTTTGGAGTCCGGATAGCTCTTCCGAATTCCCCCACGTCAGGCCCGTCTCTTTCCATGACGAGGGCCGTGTGGGGAAGCCAGATCTGAATTCGGGGGCCGCCACCCATTCGGGGTCGCGTGGCTCGGTGATGTAGAACCACCCTGATTGCCACGCCTTTATTGTCTCCACAAAGGCGTCCTCGAGCCATAGGACCTTGGCCATCTTGCCGACCATGGCGCCTTCGCATTCCGCTTGACGGCCGCCCACTACCTTCGGCCTGGCATTGAAGATCTTAAGCCATAGGCCGAAGTGGGGCTGGATGCAGAGGAAGGTCTCACACACGACGATAAACGCCGAGATGTTGAGGATAAAATTCGGGGCCAGGTCGTGGAAGTCTAGGATGTAGTAGAACATGAGCCCCCAGACAAATGGGTGAAGTGGAAAACCTAATCCGCGGAGGAAGTGGGGGAGAAACACCACCCTCTCATGAGGCCTGGGGGTTGGAATGAGCTTCCCCACGTCGGGCAGCCTGTGCGCGATGTCGCCGGACAAGTATCCGACCTCCCGCAGTCTTGTGATGTGCCCCTCCGTGACGGAGGAGGTCATCCACCTGCCTCCCGCTCCTGACATGGCTGGAGAAGGTTGAGGTGGGATGTGCGGACTTGGGCGCTGGAGCTCAAGTGCGCGGAAATGGATGAGCAAAGGAGGAAGAAGGCGTAGGTGAAAAGGTGGATCCTTATCCCCTTATATGGACGGACGAAGTTATGCGTCCCCCACCGGCCTGGTAAAACTCACTTATCTCCCAAGCGCCGTAATCAATGGCGCGGATGGGTTACCCACATCCGTATTGATGAGAATCCCGGAATAAGGAGGCATGATCTATGCTTTGATAAGGCGTGCGGAAACCGCCTCGCTAAACGCGCTAAGGTGGAGCGGTAAAAAGCGATTCATATAATGGCCTGGCCGTGGTGTGATGTCACGCCCGCAGAATCACGTCGGCAGATGCGTAAAGGTTATTCTTTCTACGGTGGTATGTCGAACTTGTTTGGCGAGAGCGGACACTATCTGGTGTTCAAAACCTTGATGAAGTATTCGGAGGAGGAACCCGCCTTGCAATGCCGAAGACAATATGCGCGCGGACTCGTCGTCATTAAAGCCTGGTTCAGGGGCTACCGAGGAGTCCGGACTAGGGGTGTCCGGATAGCGGACTATCATCACGGCCGGACTCCAAGACTATGAAGATACAAGATTGAAAAACTTCGTCCCGTGTCGGGATGGGACTTTCCTTGGCGTGGAAGGCAAGCTTGGCGCGTCTGAGATATGTAGAGCTCCTACCATTGTAACCGACTACGTGTAACCCTAACCTATCCGGTGTCTATATAAACCGGAGGGTTTTAGTCCGTGGGGCGAACAACAATCATACCATAGGCTAGCTTCTAGGGTTTAGCCTCCTTGATCTCGTGGTAGATCTACTCTTGTACTACCCATATCATCAATATTAATCAAGCAGGAGTAGGGTATTACATCCATCGAGAGGGCCCGAACCTGGGTAAAAACATCGTGTCCCTTGTATCCTGTTACCATCCGCCTAGACGCACAGTTCGGGACCCCCTACCCGAGATCCGCCGGTTTTGACACCGACAGGGATGTTTGAGGAAATGACGCGGGTACTAAAAATTTTACTATGCGAGACGGCGGGAGTCAAACACGGGAGTGAAATGCCGTGGCTATTGAAAATTTTGATGATGGTGCATCGCTCACGGTCTAGAGATAACAACCGTGTGTTATGAAACAGAAAAACCCCCGAGGCGGGCAGATATTTTCGAGGGATGCAGGCGGGATTGGGAACAAGAAACATCACACACGGTCCGGAGATAACAACTCTGTGTTATGAAACAGAAAAACCCTCGAGGCGGGCAGATAATTTCGAGGGATGCAGGCGGGATTGGGAACAAGAAACATCACACACGGTCGAAACACAATAACCGTGTGCTATCAAACAGAAAAAAGCTGCAGGAGGGTAGATATTTTTGATAGGGGAAGCATCGTGGAGCCCAATGCACACGGTTAGTTTGAGTGAACCGTGTCTGTTGCGTCATCCGAGGCAAAAAATGACGCGAGAGAGGGTCAGAACACGAACACACTTGCATGTGGATCAAATTTATGTATGAAAAGAGTGGTTTGATTTTCAAATACCAAATGCAACTTCGATGTGGCACCTATCTTGCAAAGCGCACGGTATTGCTTTCCCCCACCCCCCTTGTGTCGCGCGAAGGGAATCCTTAGCTATAACTGCATGCCCCCTCCCCCCAACCGAGGTTCACCTAGCAAAGTGTGAAGTAGCTAGCAGCCCCCACCTTCGTGTCGGCACGAAGGGAATCCTAAGCTATGAATGCATGCCCCCCCCCCACTAATCGAGGTTTACCTAGCAAAGTGTGAAGTAGCTAGCAGCCCCCCTCTCTCGTGTTGGCACGAAGGGAATCTGAAAGCACAAGTGCTCCCTAGGTGATTTTGGTAATTAATGACAACATATCTCTTGTTGGACTAACACTTTCATCTGGTATGTTTCAGATAAGTTCAAGAATGGAGTGGCATGGACTAAAGGATGTGGGAACTCCTTCAAGATGCTAAGGACAAAGGATTGACTCAAGCTTCAAGCTCAAGACTGTTCATTTTCCATTTTAGTGATCCAAGATCACATTGAGTCTATAGGAAAAGCCAATACTGTCAAGGAGGGATGAGGTGTTGCTTAATGAGCCTCTTGCTTCATGTGCTTAGTGATCTGCTCCAAATACCCTCAACTACTTTCCCACTTCCACACATATGTCCTAAACCTAAAGTCAAACTCGGCCCCATTGTGATTCTTTCTATCCGCGCCACCGAGTTTGAATGTCTTAGCCATCGCCACAAACCCTAGGCAAAATCGGTCTCACCGATAGGGATCTCGGTCTCACCGAGATGGGATTATAATCTCTCCGTGTATGTCCATTATCAAAATCGGTCTTACCGAGTTTGAGCAATCGGTACTACCGAGATTACAATGCAAACTCTCTCGTTAACTTATTATCAAAATCGGTCCCATCGAAGTTTGATAATCGGTCAAACCGAGTTTGCCTGACCAACTCTCTGGAAAGCTTATTACCAGAATCGGTCCCACCGAGTTTGTGTAATCGGTCTTACCGAGATTACGTTATGCCCTAACCCTAACCGGATTGGTCCCACCGAGTTGCATTTTGGTCCCACCGAAAACCCTAACGGTCACATTATTTGCAAAATCGGTCTGGCCGAGTTTAACGATTCGGTCCCACCGAGTTTGGTAGATTGTGTGTAACGGTTAGATTTTGTGTGGAGGCTATATATACCCCTCCACCTCCTCTTCATTCGTGGAGAGAGCCATCCGACTGAACCTACACTTCCAGCATCCTATTTCTGAGAGAGAACTACCTACTCATGTGTTGAGGCCAAGATATTCCATTCCTACCATATGAATCTTGATCTCTAGCCTTCCCCAAGTTGCTTTCCACTCAAACCTTCTTTCCACCAGATCCAAATCCTATGAGAGAGAGTTGAGTGTTGGGGAGACTATCATTTGAAGCACAAGAGCAAGGAGTTCATCATCAACACACCGTTTGTTACTTCTTGGAGAGTGGTGTCTCCTAGATTGGCTAGGTGTCACTTGGGAGCCTCAGACAAGATTGTGGAGTTGAACCAAGGAGCTTGTAAGGGCAAGGAGATCGCCTACTTCGTGAAGATCTACCGCTAGTGAGGCAAGTCCTTCGTGGGCGACGGCCATGGTGGGATAGACAAGGTTGCTACTTCGTGGACCCTTCGTGGGTGGAGCCCTCCGTGGACTCGCGCAACCGTTACCCTACGTGGGTTGAAGTCTCCACCAACGTGGAAGTACGATAGCACCACCTATCGGAACCACGAGAAAAACATCCGTGTCTCCAATTGCGCTTGAATCCTCCAATCCCTTCCCTTTACATTCTTGCAAGTTGCATGCTTCATTCTCCGCTGCTCATATACTCTTTGCATGCTTGCTTGCTAAATGTTGTGAATGTTAAACTTGTGCCTAAGCTCCACCCAAACTTTAAAGAGACTTAAAAACTTCAACATTGGTACTTAGTGTCTAATCACCCCCCCTCTAGACACCTCTTCTCAAGGTCCTACAAGTGGTATCAGAGCATTGGTCTCCATTTCTTTGGTTTAATCACCATTGGAGGAAGATGGATGAGTCTACTTTGGGGAGTCTTAGACATAGAGTGCCTATTCTTGATGGAGAGTATTTTCGCGAGTGGAAAAATGAGATGCTTGTTATTTTCAATCAATATCATTTTAACAAGTACATTGCTAGTCCTTGTGCACCTTGTGTTGATCCTATGCATCCTACCCTTGATGAAGCTATTGACATGACTAGAAATCTTAGAACTGTTAATCTTATCACTAGAGGCTTGCCTAGAAACTTGATTAGAATCTTGCCTACTTTTGAGTGTGCCTACACTATATGGAAATTTCTTGAGGAACGATTTCCTGATTATTCTTTGAAAAATCTTGATGAGATTCTCTATAAATCTATTGCCTTGAGTAAGATGAATACTAGTGATTCTATGTTTGGTGATCGTCTATTTGAGCTTACAAACCTTATGCGTGCCAAAGGAAATGTTGGTATTATTAGTGAAATTATTTCCGAAGCTACAAGAATTTATAAGCAAGATATGTGTAAAACTCATTCTAATGAATCACCCTCTCTAGGATTTGATCCAACACATGACGATGTTGAACATGGATACTATGATGAGGATGATGATAGTGACTTCGATCTTGATGATGCAATGAGACATTTTGGTCTTATGGCAAATCTTGAGGATATATGTCGAGGAAAGGAATGGGTTCTTGATAGTGGATGTACCGATCACATGACCAGAGATAAAGACATGTTTAGCGAGCTTGCTTGAAAATGATGGTCCTCGAAAGTTTGTCACTTTCGGTGACAACTCAAAGGGTAAGGTGGTTGGCCTCGAAGGTGGCCATCTCACATGATAGCTCCATACAAAATGTTATGCTCGTTGAATCTCTTGGTTACAACTTACTTTCGATATCTAGACTTGCTGATTTCGGTTTCAATGTTCTATTTACCAAGTAGATTGCCAAGTGTTTCATCGAGATAATCATAAAATGGTCTTTCTTGGTGTGCGAGAGGTGATCTATACATTGTTGATTTCACTAAAAAGGCTCAACCTAAAACTTGCTTCATTGCTAAATCCTCAAAAGGCTGGTTATGGCATAGACGATTAGGTCATGTTGGTATGCGAAACCTTGACAAGCTTATTACTGGAAATCATATCCTTGGAGTTAATGATGTCATATTTGATAAGGATAGACTTTGCAGTGCTTGTCAAGGTGTAAACAGGTTGGAGGAAGGCATCCCGTGAAGAACATCATGACCACGAAGAGGCCACTCGAGCTACTTCACATGGATCTATTTGGTCCCAACTCTTACAAGAGTCTCGGTGGAAATTCTTTTGGTCTAGTTATAGTCGATGATTTTTCCAGATTTACGTGGGTGTTCTTTCTCGATGATAAATCGCAGGTCCAAAAGATCTTCAAAAACTTCGCTAGGAAGGTCCAAAACCAATTTGAAGTGAAGATCAAGAAGGTTTGCAGCGACAACGGAACGGAGTTCAAGAATGCAAATGTGGACACCTTTCTTGACGAAGAAGGGATTTCACACGAGTTCTCGGCTACGTACACACCTCAACAAAATGGAGTTGTTGAGAGGAAGAACCGGACGCTCATCGAAATGGTGAGAACGATGCTTGATGAGTACAAGACGCCGAAGCACTTTTGGGCAGAAGCAGTTGAGACAGCTTGTCATGCAACAAATCGCTTGTATCTTCACAAGCTCGGCAAGACGGCATACGAGCTACTCACCGGTAACAAACCCCAAGTTGGATACTTTCAAGTATTCGGCTCAAAGTGCTACATTCTTGATAAGCATCGTCGTTCTAAATTTGCTCCTAAGTCTCATGAAGGTTTCCTACTAGGTTATGGCTCAAACTCTCACACTTACCGTGTCTACAACAATTTCACCCGAAAAGTTGAAGAGACGGTAGATGTGAAGTTTGATGAATCTAACGGCTCGCAAGTAGAGCAATTGCCAATTGATGTAGGAGACAAAGATCCTTCGGAAGCAATCAAAGACTTGTCTATTGGCAAGGTCCATCCAACGGAGGTGAAGGAGAGTACCTCGTCCGTCCAAGTGGAAGCTTCTACTTCACGACAAGGTGAAGCAAGAATTGATACGGAAGCATCCACAAGTGGGACACACCAAGATGAAGAAAACGAGGAAGTGCATCATGATGAACGTCAACAACCTCCTTCTCCACCACGACAAGAGAACGACAATGCCAACAATGAAGAAGGCCAAGAAGAAGAACAAGATGAAGAAGATGTTCAACGAAGACCCAAGCAAAAGCTTTCACGAGTTCGAGCAAGAATTGCTAAAGACTATCCGTCGAGAAAATCTACAATGATATTCAAACCGGAGAATCACTCGCTCTAAAACTCGTTTAGCTAACTTTTGTGAAAACTATTCTTTCATCTCTAGCATTGAACCTATGAAGGTCGAAGAAGCATTGGAAGATCCGGATTGGATAAATGCTATGCATGAAGAGCTACACAACTTTGAGAGGAACCAAGTTTGGACATTGGTTGAGAAGCCCGACAACAACCACAACATCATCGGTACCAAATGGGTGTTTCGCAACAAGCAAGATGAAGATGGACAAGTAGTTCGCAACAAAGCACGCCTAAAGCCCAAGGCTACACTCAAGTCGAAGGTATGGACTATGGTGAGACTTAAGCGCCCCGTTGCTAGACTTGAGTCCATTCGCATCTTACTTGCCTATGCTAATCACCATGATATCACCTTGTACCAAATGGACATTAAAAGTGCTTTTCTAAATGGTGAAATAGAGGAGGAAGTTTATGTTAAACAACCTCCCGGCTTTGTCAATCCTAAGAAACCCAATCATGTTTACAAACTTCACAAAGCTCTTTATGGACTTAAACAAGCTCCTAGAGCATGGTATAAATGCTTGACCAAGTTTCTTCTTGAAAAAGGCTTTGAAATTGGGAAAATTGATTCTACTCTTTTTACTAAAAGGGTTAATGGTGAACTCTTTGTGTGCCAAATTTATGTTGATGATATTATATTTGGTTCAACTAACCCTCATTTTAGTGAAAAGTTTGGGAAGCTAATGTCGGAGAAGTTTGAGATGTCTATGATGAGCGAACTCAAATTCTTTCTTGGTTTGCAAATCAAGCAAACTAAGGAAGGTACTTTTGTCTCTCAAACGAAGTACACTCAGGACTTATTCAAGAAGTTCAATATGCAAGAATGCAAAGGTATGACTACACCCATGCCTACTAGTGGACATCTTGACTTAACCAAAGATGGTGAACCGGTTGATCAAAAGGTTTATCGCTTTATGATTTGTTCATTGTTATATCTATGTGCTTCACGTCCCGATATTATGCTAAGTGTGTGCATGTGTGCACGATATCAAGCTGCTCCTAAAGAATGTCATCTTAAAGCCGTGAAAAGGATAGTGAGATACTTAATCCATACACCAAATTTTGGCATTTGGTATCCTAAGAGGGCCTCTTTCGATCTTGTTGGCTATTCCGACTCAGACTATGCCGGAGACAAGGTTGATAGAAAGTCCACTTGGGTACTTGTCAATTTCTTGGTAGATCTCTTGTGTCTTGGTCCTCCAAGAAACAAAACTTGGTATCCTTATCCACCGCCGAAGCTGAATATATTGCCGCTGGTTCATGTTGTGCTCAATTACTTTGGATGACCCAAACTCTTAAAGATTATGGGATATATGTGAGACATGTTCCATTGCTTTGTGATAATGAAAGTGCTATCAAAATTGGTCATAATCCTGTGCAACATTCTCGAACAAAGCATATTGAAGTTCGTCATCATTTCATTCGAGATCATGTTGCTAAGGGTGACATTGATCTTAAGCATGTTCGCACCGAAAAGCAATTAGCGGATATATTCACTAAACCTCTTGATGAGAAAGTGTTTTGTAGGTTAAGAGGAGAATTGAACATCATTGATGCTTCAAACTTGGAGTAGAAACTCCATTGGATACATGCAAGACATGAGCTTATGACTAATCCTTGATATTTCTCTTATGATGAAAAACTTATGTCTTGGATATATTTGTATCTTGCATGTTATCTAACCCATGTAGGTACTTGGTTGAATTAAATTCCATGAGGTTGAAACCTACTTATATCTCGAGCAATCTCTACATCACCAAGTCTCTACACAAGGTGGATGAAGACAAGGAAGCACGAAACCATTCAAACATATCCTTTGACAAATTCTATGTTGAGTTTCATGATTGTCATTTTTGGATATACAAGTGCTCTTCCTTGCAATGAACTAACCCATGTAGGTAGATGGACTCAAATTCCAAGTGGTGCTCCAAATTCTTGATGAGCTACATCAACCTTGAGTAACCCACGCAAGTTCAACTACATGGACAACACCACCAACCAAGGTATGCTATTCCATCTTAGAGAAGCTTTACTCTGAGTCATGAGTTAAAGTAACTCGACAAGATGTGAATACATCAAGATGCTTAAACGAAAAATGGAAACCCCATTTTGAGCTTAAACGATGAGTATGGCCTATAATCAAGTGATCTCACTTGACTCCTAAGTCGATATACTCTAACAAAGGTGACTTTGTCGCCGACCATCTCTAGATGAAGTTCTCCTGTGTTCTTTTCTAAGTTTTTGCATTTGTCTCATGCATTTGTGTTTCCCCTTTCAAAAAAAAACTTCATCTAGATTTCTTTCTGTTTTCTCTGCATTTTCTGCATCTAATTCCTTGCATATCTTTCAGTTAATTCCTTGCAAATCTTTGTGAGATCTTACTAGTCTAGTGAGCTGAGGTGACAAGTGTTCTCTCTGCTATGAACTCAGTTACACCAATTTGTTATTTTCGGTCCAACCGAAACTTTTCGGTACGACCGAAGCATACCACTCGGTGCCACCAATTTCATAACAGGAAAAACTCTTTGCCACATATTCTGTGTTTCTTTTGATCCAGCTCCACTCAATGAATCTTATCCTCTACAAGCATCACATTTTTATCATTGCTTTTGTTGTGACTCAAGGATCAAACCCATTCATGACAAATTCCAGAAGGGGAGAGAGAGATTACATCTTTATCAAGCCTTTCTTGGAAATTGATGTCAAAGGGGGAGAGAGAGATCACATCAAAGCTTATCATTTAGATAGAGAGATCCTTCAGAGGGAGAGAGAGAGATCTCCAGGGGGAGAGAATACTAGTAGAAAGTATTTCTCAAGGATCCCAGATGCTTGGTGTTCAAGAGGAGAGATGCCACATGTCTTCTTGAGGGGAGAGACATGTTCATATGATCTGTTGTGCTAAATTTTTGCATTAGCATACATTAGCTCTGAACTTTAGCTCTGATCATCATTCATATCTTTCAGCTCTGTTTTCCTTCAGCTCTAATTTTCTGTTCCCTATCTTCTCCCAGTATCCCATGTTAGATTCAGGGGGAGCAAGACATCTAAGGGAAAGAGATCATTTAAATTCATTGCATATCTTTACTCTTGGGGACATGTCATATCCAATGTGGTACTCAGTACTCACTCTCTACATGTCATCCCAGTCTTGGTATTCTTGTGGTTTCTTTTGTTTGCTCTGGCTAGTAGGTGCATCTGTATTAGCTAACCTTGTTTACGCAGGTTCATTCCATCCTAAGCCAGCTCAAGACCACAAGGTAAGTATATGCATCACAATCATGTGTATGAGGAATTCTTGCTGATGTACATACTGTTTGCAAGAAGGACTCATGGGCATGAAGGTATTCTCTTTAATACTTTTTGCTCGATGCATATAACCAAGATACATGTAACACATTGCCTGCTCTATCATGGTTATGCTATCACATGCTTCTATATTTCATATTCACATGATTGCATACATGTAGGGGAGCCTATGCTTGTTACATGTCTTTCCAAAGCTTTACTTGCTATTCTTTATATCTTTATCTAAAGCTTGATGTATGTTGCCATCAATTACCAAAAGGGGAGATTGAAAGCACAAGTGCTCCTAGGTGGTTTTGGTAATTAATGACAACATATCTCTTGTTGGACTAACACTTTTATCTAGTATGTTTCAGATAAGTTCAACAATGGAGTGGCATGGACTAAAGGATGTGGGAACTCCTTCAAGATGCTAAGGACAAAGGATTGGCTCAAGCTTCAAGCTCAAGACTCTTGATTTTCCATTTTAGTGATCCAAGATCACATTGAGTCTATAGGAAAAGCCAATACTATCAAGGGGGATGAGGTGTTGCTTAATGAGCCTCTTGCTTCATGTGCTTAGTGATATGCTCCAAATACCCTCAACTACTTTCCCACTTCAACACATATGTCCTAAACCTAAAGTCAAACTCGCCCCACT
This sequence comes from Aegilops bicornis, assembly GCA_021605145.1. NCBI lineage: Eukaryota > Viridiplantae > Streptophyta > Magnoliopsida > Poales > Poaceae > Aegilops > Aegilops bicornis. The sequence goes on along the minus strand of CM038675.1, from coordinate 438,703,214 downwards.
TGATTCTTTCTATCCGGCGCCACCGAGTTTGAATGTCTTAGCCACTGCCACAAACCCTAGGCAAATCGGTCTCACCGATAGGGATCTCGGTCTCACCGAGATGGGATTGTAATCTCTCTGTGTATGTCCATTATCAAAATCGGTCTTACCGAGTTTGAGCAATCGGTACTACCGAGATTACAATGCAAACTCTCCGTTAACTTATTATCAAAATCGGTCCCACCGAGTTTGATAATCAGTCAAACCGAGTTTGCTGACCAACTCTCTGGAAAGCTTATTACCGTAATCGGTCCCACCGAGTTTGTGTAATCGGTCTTACCGAGATTACGTTATGCCTAACCCTAACCGAATCGGTCCCACCGAGTTGCATTTCGGTCCCAATCAAAACCCTAACGGTCACATTATTTGCAAAATCGGTCCCGACCGAGTTTAACGATTCGGTCCCACCGAGTTTGGTAGATTGTGTGTAACGGTTAGATTTTGTGTGGAGGCTATATATACCCCTCCACCTCCTCTTCATTCGTGGAGAGAGCCATCAGACTGAACCTACACTTCCAGCGTCCTATTTCTGATAGAGAACTACCTACTCATGTGTTGAGGCCAAGATATTCCATTCCTACCATATGAATCTTGATCTCTAGCCTTCCCCAAGTTGCTTTCCACTCAAACCTTCTTCCACCAGATCCAAATCCTATGAGAGAGAGTTGAGTGTTGGGGAGACTATCATTTGAAGCACAAGAGCAAGGATTTCATCATCAACACACCGTTTGTTACTTCTTGGAGAGTGGTGTCTCCTAGATTGGCTAGGTGTCACTTGGGAGCCTCTGACAAGATTGTTGAGTTGAACCAAGGAGTTTGTAAGGGCAAGGAGATCGCCTACTTCGTGAAGATCTACCGCTAGTGAGGCAAGTCCTTCGTGGGCGACTGCCATGGTGGGATAGACAAGGTTGCTACTTCATGGACACTTCATGGGTGGAGCCCTCCGTCGACTCGCGCAACCGTTACCCTACGTGGGTTGAAGTCTCCACCAACGTGGAAGTACGATAGCACCACCTATCGGAACCACGAGAAAAACATCTGTGTCTCCAATTGCGTTTGAATCCTCCAATCCCTTCCCTTTACATTCTTGTAAGTTGCATGCTTCATTCTCCGCTGCTCATATACTCTTTGCATGCTTTCTTGCTATATGCTGTGAATGTTAAACTTGTGCCTAAACTCCACTCAAACTTTAAAGAAACTTAAAAACTGCAACATTGGTACTTAGTGTCTAATCACCCCCCCTCTAGACACCTCTTCTCAAGGTCCTACAGAATCCTAAGCTATGAATGCATGCCCCCTCCCCCCCAACCGAGGTTCACCTAGCAAAGTGCAAAGTAGCTAGCAGCCACCCTCCCTCGTGTCGGCACGAAGGGAATCCTAAGCTATGAATGCATGCCCCCTCCCCCCCAACCGAGGTTCACCTAGCAAAGTGTGAAGTAGCTAGCAGCCCTCCTCCCTCGTGTCGGCATGAAGGGAATCCTAAGCTATGAATGCATGCCCCCAACCGAGGTTCACCTAGCAAAGTGCTTGAAGTAGCTAGCAGCCCCCTCGTGTCGGCACGAAGGGAATCCTAAGCTATGAATGCATGCCCCCCAACCGAGGTTCACCTAGCAAAGTGCTTGAAATAGCTAGCAGCCCCCTCGTGTCGCCATGAAGGGAAACCTAAGCTATGAATGCATGCCCCCCCAACCGAGGTTCACCTAGCAAAGTCTGGCACGTAGCAGCCCCCCAACACTTTCAATGACGGGCAGAGAGGCATATCTCACCAAGATGGATCATAAAACGGACCAAGAATAATCCACCTTGGTCGTACAACCTCTCTCTTGTTGTTGGTCAAAGTGATGGCCGTCCATGCAACCCTGGAGATGGGCTAGCTTGCCAATAATCACGCAAGTAGCTAGTCCCCAAAGACAACCACTGCATGCGTGTGGCCCAAACTTATGTATGGAGAGGTGTGTTTTGAGTAACAATGGAACAACTTTGATGTGTCACCGTGATTTCGAACTAGAAATCCCCACACTGAGTGAGGGTTAGGTTGACGATGCATATGTATGTTACACCACACTTCAAGCCAATGACGGGGATTCATGCATGCATGCATGCATAGTATATGTGCTCAAACTTTATTAGGTCCGAATCTCACCATGACCTATACTACGATAACACGAACCAAATGAAGAATCTGCCATAGTAACCTATCTTGTTATCGGTCAAGGTGATCATGGATGTCCACACGGGCCCACGAATATATAGTCTTATCGCCGATAACCACGCGAGGGAGTGTACCATTCGAAGGCAAACATTACATGCATATGTATGGAGGTGATGCGTGCATGCATGTTTGAATACCATTTCACAACATTGACGTGGCGCGTCCGTAAAAAATCGTACACTAGCTCCCCACACAAAACGAGATCAGTTCATGACGTGTCGTTGTACTAGCCACTTCGACTCGATGGGAGGGATTCATGCGTACATATGCATGTGTGTGTGCTCAAACTGTATCATGCATGTCATCCCAGAGCATGACCTATTACAAGAAAAAATAATAATCCCCTCCTAAGTCAAATTAACCTCTCTTGTTGTCAGGCAAAAAGTAGTGATGAACCAAGCGGGCCCATAGATGGAAAGCATCGATATCGCTGATAATCGCTTAAGTGGGTGTGAGAGGACAACTGATAACCCACAAGCATAGGGGATCAATTGTAGCCTCTTTCGATAAGTAAGAGTGTCGAACCCAACGAGGAGCTAAAGGTAGAACAAATATTCCCTCAAGTTCTATCGACCACCGATACAACTCTATGCACACTTGACGTTCGCTTTACCGGAAACAAGTATGAAACTAGAAGTACTTTGTAGGTGTTGTTGGATAGGCTTGCAAGAAAGTAAAGAGCACGTAAATAAAAGCTCAGGGTTGTTTAGATAAAGAGACAACTAAAGTAAATATGGCGAGTGTGGAAAAGTGGTGGTAGGAGTTGTGGAATTGTCCCTAGGCAACTGACTATATTACTAGACCGGTAATCACTATTGCAATTCTATTTGAGGGAGAGGCATAAGCTAACATACTTTCTCTACTTAGATCATATGCACTTATTATTGGAACTCTAGCAAGCATCCGCAACTACTAAAGATTTATTAAGTTAAAACCCAACCATATCATTAAAGTATCAAGTCCCCTTTATCCCATACGCAAACAACGTACTTACTCGGGTGTGTGCTTCTGTCACTCATGCCACCCACCATAAGCAAATCATAAACATATTGCAAACCCTACAGCGGGAATCCCTCACGCTTGCGCGACATGGAGGGCACAATAGGACAGCACCAAAAATAAAATATGCAATTCAAACCAATCATAGCAATTCATCAATCACTGATAGGACAACGAAAATCTACTCAGACATCATAGGATGGCAACACATCATCGGAAAATAATATGAAGCATAAAGCACCATGTTCAAGTATAGGGTACATCGGGTTGCGGGAGAGTGGACCGCTGGATATAGATGGGGGAAGGTGATGGAGATGGTGGTGAAGATGACGGTGGTGTTGGTGAAGATCGCGGTGATGATGATGGCCCCCGGCAGCGCTCCGGCGCCACCGGAAGCAAGGGGGAGAGAGCCCCCCTTCTTATTCTTCTTCCTTGACCTCCTCCCTAGATGGGAGAAGGGTTTCTCCTCTGGTCCTTGGCTCCCATGGCGTGGGAGGGGCGAGAGCCCCTCCGAGATTGGATCTATCTCTCTGCCTCTCTCTGTTTTTGTGTTCTGTTCTTGCACTTTTTCACCCTTTTGTGTATAAATGGAGATCCGTAACTCGATTGGCCTGAAACCTTTGCCGTGATTTTTTCCGAATATTAGCTTTCTTGCGGCAAAAGAAGAGCACCAACCGCCTTACGGTGGGCTCACGAGGTAGGCGGCGCCCCTGCCTCGTGACCACCTCGAACCGGTTCGCGTTGATTTTCCTTCCAAATTTTCCATATTTTCCAAAAATAAGCCCCGTCCGCTTTTTATCCCGTTTGGACTCCGTTTGATATGGATATTCTGCGAAACCAAAAACATGCAATGTATGTGGACTGCACTGCAGCCTTTGGATCAATATGTTAGTCCCAAAAATAATATAAAAAGTTGCCAAAAAGTATATGAAAGTTGAATAATATTGGCATGGAACAATAAAAAATTATAGATACGACGGAGACGTATCAGCATCCCCAAGCTTAATTCCTGCTCGTCCTCGAGTAGGTAAATGATAAAAAAGATAATTTTTGGTGTGGAATGCTACCTAGGATAAAAAGGGACAGGCTGGCTAGCACGTAAATCGGTGCATGCAGGAGGAGCACATGCATGGTGTATGTGTGTGCATACATCGCTTCAAGTTACAACAATAAAACAAAAGATGTATACACAGAAGAAGATGCGAGAGAGGAGGAGCGATGCCCTAGCCGTTGCGTCTACAAGGAACAATTGGTGTGGATGCGTGATCCGTGGAAGGGTTGGATGGACCAATCACAAGGCTCGAATTGCATGTGTGGCACATACAAGCACCTAGTTAGTGTGTGGACCGGACTCGAGTCAGACTATAGTCTAGGAGTAGTACTACATGCATGATGCTCCGTAGATTGTCTTGGGCGTATTCGGTGACTGTTCCTCGTCAGGATGTATAGCTTGCCATCATCGATGAGCACCGGAGGAGAACCAGCCAGTAAGTCAAGTAGGAGTACTCACGTCCTCAGATGTGTACACGTATATATAAGTCAAGTAGGTGTACATGGAATGCTACCTGTTTTGATGAAGATATAAGGAGGTTTATGTGTGATAGAGTATATCGTATCACGGGGTTTGGATGCACCGTTGCACCAACTCTCGAGGTGAGAAAGGGCAATGCACCTGCATCAAGAGGCTAGCAATGATGGAAGGGTGAGAGTGCGTATAATCCATGGATTCAACATTAGTCATAAAGAACTCACATACTTATTGCAAAAATCTATTAGTCATCGAAACAAAGTACTACGCGCATGCTCCTAGGGGATAGATTGGTAGGAAATGACCATCGCCATTCCCCGACCGCCACTCATAAGGAAGGCAATCAATAAACACCTCATGCTCCGACTTCGTTACATAACGGTTCACCATATGTGCATGCTACGGTACTTGCAAACCTCAACACAAGTATTTCTCAATATCACAATTACTCAACTAGCACGACTCTAATATCACCACCTTTATATCGCAAAACTATTGCAAGGAATCAAACATATCATATTCAGCGATCTACAAGTTTATGTAGGATTTTATGACTAACCATGTGAATGACCAGTTCCTGTCATCTCTCTAAATAGATATAAGTGAAGCAAGAGAGTTTAATTCTTTCTACAAAAGATATGCTCGCGCTCTAATAATTATAAGTGAAGCGAAAGAGCATTCTACGAATGGCGGTTTTCTATGTAAAGAGAAACAGGCAACCCAAACTTCAAATGATATAAGTGAAGCACATGAAGCATTCTATAAAGCCATACTCAAAAGATTTAAGTGAAGTGCAATGAGCATTCTATAAATCAACCAAGGACTATCTCATACCAGCATGGTGCATAAAAGAAAAGTGAAAACTAAAAGCAAAAGACGCTCCAAGACTTGCACATATCGCATGAACGAAACGAATCCGAAAACATACCGGGCATCCCCAAGATTAGATGCTTGAGTCTCCTTGAATATTTACTTGGGGTGCCTCGGGCATCCCCAAGCTTGAGCTCTTGCCTCTCTTCCTTCTTCTCACATCGAAACCTTCTCAATCATCGAACACTTCATCCACACAAAACTTCAACAGAAAACTCGGTAAGATCCGTTAGTATAATAAAGCAAATCACTACTATAAGTACTGTTGCAAACCAATTCATATTTTGTTTTTGAATGGTGTCTACTGTAATATAACTTTTTCATGGCTTAACCCACGGATATGAATCGATAGTTTCATCAAAACAAGCAAACTATGCATCAAAAACAGAATCTGTCTAAAACAGAACAGTCTGTAGCAATCTGTACATTCACCATACTTCTGATACTTGAAAATTTCTACCAAAATTGAGAAAACTAAAAAAATTGTACAGCAAGACAGTGCAAAAAGAATCAGAACCATTTGACGTTCCAGTAAAAAATTAAAATTCGCGCACTACAGACAAAGTTTCTGTCCTGCACCGTACAAACCAACAAGCATTGTAAACATTCTAAAGGCAAACCTTGGCACATTATTTTTATAATACAATGGAATTGTACAAGGGGATAATTATTTTTGTTGAAAAGTTTCTGTAATCAAGACTCACAAAGTTGCCGTGAGCATGAACAAAGTTCAAGGAGCTCTCCCACTTCAACAATGCTTGTCTTTCTCACTTTCACTTTCCTTTTTTGAAAAGTTTTGGGTTCCCCTCTTTATTTTTGTTGTTTTTAAACTATATGAAAGAACTCAACAGAAATAAATGACCCTCTAAAACTTCCGGGTTGTCTCCCTGGCAGCGCTTTCTTTAAAGCCATTAAGCTAGGCATATAGTGCTCAAGTAGTGAATCCACCCGGATACCAAGGTATATCAAAGCCAATTTTAATTAGCAATCATTTGTAATTTAGTAGTGAGCACAAAGTAACATATATCATGTAATGACGAAGTCTAACTCCCTTCCTATGCATCGGCATGTCATAAAAGAACAATTCATGCACACATAGTAAAGGCCAATGCATAGTATAAACAGTTTCTTGCAATTTTATTGTATTGGAAACATAGAGAGGTGGAGATATAGTTCCTCTCTCATAATAATTGCAAGTAGGAGCAGCAAGTACATGCATATTATATCTATCAAAATCATCATGTGCAACGGTAAAAGGCAACCCATCAATATAATCCTTAATAAGTGCAAACTTCTCCGATATAGTGTAGTCGGGAGAATTCAAAAAGATAATAGGGGTATCATGAGTGGGTGCAATAGCAACAATTTGATGTTTAACATAAGGAACTATAGCAAGTTCATCTCCGTAAGCATCATTCATATTGGCATCTTGGCCACAAGCATATCAAGCATCATCAAAATGGGATATTTCAAAAGAATCATAGGGATCATAACAGTCATCATAGGAATCATCCTTCGGTAAGCACGAAGGGGAATTAAACAATGTATGAGTTGAAGAGTTACTCTCATTAGAAGGTGGGCACGGGTGATCAATCCGCTCTTCCTCCTTTTGTTCTTCGCTCTCCTCATGTTTTTCATCCAATGAGCTCATAGTTTCATCAATTTCTTCTTCCATAGATTCCTGCAAAATATTAGTCTCTTCTTGGACAGCGGAGACTTTCTTAATAAGTGCATTAATATAGGCATTATATTCATAATTCTCATAACAATATTTAAGGATAGCTAAATTTTCAGATCTATAACAAGCATCATCAAAATCCTCAAACTCTTTAAACATGGATTCAATTTCATAAGCACCCATAAAAGCAACAAATTCTTCTATTTGTTCCACATCATAGTAATCGTATATACCATTAGCATAAGAAGCTAAGGTTTCATTATCATTAAATTTGCATGAAAAGGGAAGATGTGGAGCATTCATCCTAGAGCAACAAGTATAATCATATTCCGAGCATAGTTGTCTAGCATACCACTTCAATATATAAATTTGATCCCATAATAGTTTCCCTTTTTGAGTTAAGCGATAATCCCTAAAGTATTCACATTGATCCAACGTTACTCCCATTACCAAATTGAATGAGGTTTTCTCAGGATTATCAAAGTGGTACATAATATTTTTCACATATTGAGCATCGAGGGTTTTAGGAGGTTCCTCATCTCCATGAGCAGCAAGTACACCTAATTTTTTTGGTATTTCGTGTTCCATATCCATAACTAAAGATAGAGAACAACTAAGAACAACAAATAAAAATTACTTAGTGATAAAGCAAACAAGCACACACAAGAATATTCACCCCACGCTATTGCTCCCCGGCAACGGCGCCAGAAAAAGGTCTTGATAACCCACGAGTATAGGGGATCAATTGTAGCCTCTTTCGATAAGTAAGAGTGTCGAACCCAACGAGGAGCTAAAGGTAGAACAAATATTCCCTCAAGTTCTATCGACCACCGATACAACTCTAGGCACACTTGACGTTCGCTTTACCAAAAACAAGTATGAAACTCGAAGTACTTTGTAGGTGTTGTTGGATAGGCTTGCAAGAAAGTAAAGAGCACGTAAATAAAAGCTAGGGGCTGTTTAGATAAATACACAACTAAAGTAAATATGGCGAGTGTGGAAAAGTGGTGGTAGGAGTTGTGGAATTGTCCCTAGGCAACTGACTGTATTACTAGACCGGTGATCACTATTGCAATTCTATTTGAGGGAGAGGCATAAGCTAACATACTTTCTCTACTTGGATCATATGCACTTGTGATTGGAACTCTAGCAAGCATCTGCAACTACTAAAGATTCATTAAGGTAAAACACAACCATAGCATTAAATTATCAAGTCCCTTTTATCCCATACGCAAACAACCTACTTACTCGGGTTTGTGCTTCTGTTACTCACGCCACCCACCAGAAGCAAATCATAAACATATTGCAAACCCTACAGCGGGAATCCCTCACGCTTGCGCGACATGGAGGGCATAATAGGACAACACCAAAAATAAAATATGGAATTCAAACCAATCACAGCAATTCATCAATCACCGATAGGACAACGAAAATCTACTCAGACATCATAGGATGGCAACACATCATCGGAAAATAATATGAAGCATAAAGCACCATGTTCAAGTAGAGGGTACAGCGGGTTGCGGAGAGTGGACCGCTGGATATAGATGCGGAAGGTGATGGAGATGTTGGTGAAGATGACGGTGGTGTTGGTGAAGATCGCGGTGATGATGATGGCCCCGGCAGCGCTCCGCGCCACCGAAGCAAGGGAGAGAGCCCGCCTCTTCTTCTTCTTCTTCTTCTTCCTTGACCTCCTCCCTAGATGGGAGAAGGGTTTCCCCTCTGGTCCTTGGCTCCCATGGCGTGGGAGGGCGAGAGCCCTCCGAGATTGGATCTATCTCTCGCCTCTCTCTGTTTCTGCGTTACATTACGGCTCTGTTTCACCGTTTCGTGTATATATGGAGATCCGTAACTCCGATTGCCTGAAACCTTCGCCGTGACTTTTTCCGAATATTAGCTTTCTTGCGGCAAAAGAAGAGCACCAACCGCCTTACGGTGGGCTCACGAGGGTAGGGGGCGCGCCCCCCTGCCTCGTGACCACCTCGGGCACTGGTTCGCATTGATTTTCCTTCCAAATTTTCCATATTTTCCAAAAATAAGCTTCGTCCGTTTTTATCCTGTTTGGACTCCGTTTGATATGGATATTCTGCGAAACCAAAAACATGCAACAGACAGGGACTGGCACTGGATCAATATGTTAGTCCAAAAAATAATATAAAAAGTTGCCAAAAAGTATATGAAAGTTGAATAATATTGGCATGGAACAATTAAAAATTATAGATACGACGGAGACGTATCAACAACCACCACCGCTTTGCATGTGGGCCAAACATATATATGTTGAATACCCAAAATGCACAACTTTGATGTGCCATATGCCTCAAAAACCGTAAACCATGCTCCCACACAGAGCGAGGTTCATGAAGCGTACTACATATGATGGTCCCCTTCCCCCCTCTTCACCGCATACTATATGCTCCTGCTGTAATATGTACAACCCAAAAGAATCCTCATCGATGGTGAAATTAATTAACCTCTCCCGATGTAGGTCAAAGTGATGCATGCATGCATCGACGATGGCCTCGTGGGCCCACAGATGGAAGCGTCACACGTGAGTGTCCTTGCTAGGATAACCACCGCGTGCATGCAGGTGGCCTAGAGATGTGTTGTGTTATGTTTGAATAGCCAATTTCACAATTTTGATGTGGCACGTGCCTCAGAAACCAAAAAGTCCCGACACTAAGTGAGGTGTACTTGTTCACGCACCCGTACGTATAGTATATATGCTATTCCCCTCCCACCTCTTCCATACTATATACCACCATAACACAAACAAAAAAGATTCTACCTTGCTGGTCAAATTAACCACACTGCCGGCTGTTCGTCAAAGTGATGGACGACGACATCGCAGGCCCACAGAAAGCATCACACGCGAGTATCGAGTGTCGTGTAGGAAAACCATCGACTGCATGTGGCCAAAACATGTATGTGTGAAAGGGTTGTGTAATGTTTTAAATAATGAATTGACGACTCTGATGTGGCACCGTCCTGCCTAACAAAACGGCTAACCCACACGGTGGCTCACAACTCTTAGTGTACTGCGAGCTAACCGCCACCCCGAAGCGCACACACCCACACACACACCGCGAATCCTCCGCAACTACGATGCAATTTAAATTAATTATCCCGCGGTGAACATATGTTACCATAGGAGAGACGTTTTAATTTCAAAAAAATCACAGAGATCATTAAGACGTTTTAGTACATTAATTGATTGATTTTCTACAGGTATAATGTGCAAAAATCAAATTTGAGCTACATGCACACGTGACAGTGCACCTAAATGGATTCCAAAAACACATGTGTCTCACTGGGTGCATGTTTACTCCCCGTGCAACAAATTTCAAACATTGAGAATCTTGATTTTTAAATTCTAGTACATCCAAAACTTATTTGAAGTTCATGAAACTTATCGTGTTGTCATATGGACACCAATGCAAAGTGGCATTGTACTTTTTTTGTCAAATTTGAGACTAGTTTTGACGTAATCTTTATCTAATTACAAACGGGAGATTATTAATAATTGGGAAACAATATCCCAAACGGATTATTTATTCGAACCATGAGCGTTAGACCAACAATGGGTACGTGCCATGCTTCGGTTAGGCAATAAAGCGGCAGCATTAATCATCCAAATAGAAAAATAATATATGTGCCGCCGCGCAACCCGTGTGCCGTGTGAGCAGGCGTGAGTTGACAGGACGCATTCAAGCAGTCCACCACGCAGGCAGACCGGGAGGCGTGCGTGCAGGTGTGTGAATTGACGTAGGCGTGCTCGCTGTGCAGTGTCATCGGGAGGCGTGCGAGTAGCTGCGTTAAACTTTAGTAGGCATGCCAACAGTCAGGTGCGCAGGCTCACCGGGAGGCGAGCCATCGGTTTGACTGCCACCCGCCTCTCTCCCACAACTCCTACTACTCCATATTAATGGTGCGCCCGATCGGCCGCACCCCCATCCTCGCCACACACACAATCCTCTCTCTCCGCTTGCATCCTCGACGCCGCTCTCAGTCCTCAAAGCCGTCAGTGTATGAGGATGCCGCCGAAGCGCCCCATCAGAGGGAGTGGTGACGCCGGGGCTGCTAAAGCACCGGAGCACGACGTGGAGATGGAGACAGAGGTTGCCGTCACCACCGGCGAGTTATCGCTGCACCCTGACGTGGTCGATGGCGTCGAGCTTCCACAGCTGGAGGCGGAGTTCCACACCGACTCTAGTGACGACCCCGACAATGACGGACAGCTAGTTATTCATCTATACCCATTTATGTGTCAAATAGATCACAGGGTTTCTCTAGTTACTCCTGCCTCCCTCTTTTTGGAATAGAAATCCTATGGTTATGTTCTCCCAATCCATGAAATCTGAGTAAGTTTTGTTAGATCCGTGTAGTGTAGCTATCGATTGTTTGAATGGTACAGGTGATAAGTGATTAGTTGTTTCATCTGTGCAAATGATTTCTGCTAGTAATCCGACTAGGGTTAGTGTTTGTACTAATAATTCCCAGCGAGGACTTGACAATTGATTTTGAATGACCTACATATGTTTGTGCCATTATTTTCTTCAAGATTGGTCTATATATAGACGACTATGCTTAAAAATCGAACCATAATCTCTGGATATGTATAAATAAATAGCCATAAATTCCTAATCCTACTTCACGGCATGTAATCATTGATTTGATGCCAAATTTGTTTTACTATTTGTATTGGTGATGTCTGACGATGAGGACAACGAGGATGAAGATGGCCAGCAGAGGTACAAGAGGCAAATCCCAAGGGAGCTTTAGTTGGGAAAGCATAACAGGCGTATTAGGACCTGGAACGACGGCAATCAATGCCCATTTTGCAACCACTGGCTTCATGACGCGTATCGAAGTGTTCTGGCGCATGTAAGAGGACGGCCCGTTGGCTCCTTCAAGCAGAAGTATTATCGCAGGGTGGCGCACAACGTGTACGCCGAGTACCTGGAGAAGCTTCAGGATCGTGCCGGCATGTGAGATGAGATGTGGGATCGAACTATGTACGCTTGAGTATGCTTAATGACGGTTGAACTATGTGCTTATGGTTGAACTATGCTTATGTACGTGTACGCTTATTATCTATGTCTGAGTATGTTTAATCTATGTTTACTTATGTCTAACCATGGGATAAGGATGCAATCAGTTCGGTTGATGGAATCAACCTCCCTCTTGGTTTATTGGTCCCCTTTGTAATCTGTGTTAAATTTTGACCAAAGGTTTAACTGACAAAATGTTAGTGTAGGTCAGCAAAAATTATATCTTCGGATGGGTATTTTAGCATAGTGTTCAATGATATAATTTTTGGTGACATGCAGAAACATTTCTTAGATAAATATTTGGTCAAAATTTGGTAAAAATTACATAGGGGACCAATAAACCAGGATAGAGGTGGTACGTCAATCAGACATGGTTCCCAAAACTGGAACCGTGTGCAATGACTTTCATTTTACCTGTTGTGTCAATCACACACGGTTGGCTCTAGCAAATCGTCGCCTCCAAAATTCTTTGTGGGACAGAAAACCCTCACCATCCCCACGTCACAAAAACCCTCACCCCGCCCGCCACCCCCTCCGGTCCCCATTCACACCTGCACAAGCTCCTCTGCGTCTATTCATGGCACCGCCTATCACGGTGGTAAACACTTAGCTCTATGCCTGCCGCCATCGCTAGGCTAACGGCAAAGCCCACCGCATTTCTCCACTTCCGCTTGCCGCCGCCTATTGCCATTGACTTTCTCGACGCTGCTCACGGTCGACCCAGCTCCACTGGGTTGGGGAATCTGCCGTACTGAGGGTTCTTTCTCATGGACAACAAGGTAACTAATTTAATGAGATATTACCTCAGCTCTTATCCTAGTTCATCTGCCTCCTTTAATCACCCGGCCAAAATCGTCGTGAATTCATTTTTATTCGAGCTGATTTGAGGGTTTTCTTCCGTTCATAGAGTGTACAGTGTGCGGACACATCAGGACCTTGCGGCCTCTGCCAGACATTCCGTCTCATCGTACCAGATGACTTGAGGACGCACGCAGTATGTTCAATCTCACCCTAAATCGGCTGGCATGGCCTACTTTCCTGAACATATTCTAAATATTACTACATTTGGATAAAATGTGCCACATGCACCATATATGTCAAAGGGGATTTTCCCTCTTCTTTCTATATTAGGAAAATTAATGATGTATTGTTCTTTCGATTACTCTCATATTTCCAGGACATCATGTTTACCCTATCTATTTAATTATAGATTTTTGTCCTTCGATTTTGACTGTTGTATAGTTCTTTCAATTTGGGCCCATATTTGCATGTTACCATATTTTCTTTAACAATCCTACCATTTCTGCAGCGCGTCCCTTGCTATGCAATAGAATCTGTAGTGCACAATATTTCCCTTTACATTAATCAAGACTTCAGGGATGTCATACTGCACACAAACCATGGATTTACAATCGTTGCTACTGTAAGACTTGATGAACGTGGTGACTCCTATTTTGGCACTGGCTTTTGGAGAGAAATTTCTAAGTTTTATGAACTGAGAGCTGGCACTAGAATTGCAGTGCACATAAAAGGGCCTGGTCATGAGATATATGGTAACTTCCCCGACGATATCATCCGCCCAGACTTTGTTTTTCTTTTCAACTATCTTCATGTTGACTTACCCAGCAATATCAAATGAATTGTGTAGTATTTAAGCAACCAACTGTTATTCCCTTTTCTTACTATATTCCTACCTAATAACTTCTAGTTACCAATACACTTTTCTATTGCCTTGTTTTAACTAAATATTCCTTGTACTCCCATTTCTATCAGAAAGCGCCGCTGACAAGGAGACTCTGGAGGTGGAGAACGGGGCTGCCAACAAGCGGAGGCGGGGCGAGCTAGAACCGCAAGCGACTCCGGCGGGCCTAGACTTCATCAGCAGCCTCCCTGATGATATGTTGACAGTCATCATCTCCCTCCTCCCAATAAAATACGGGGCACGGACAACTGTCCTTTCCCGGCGGTGGCGCCCCTATGGAACTCCACCCCTCTCGACCTCATCGACACCCACGAGCTCTCCATGGCTACCGCAAAAGCTTGGATGCGTTCTGCAAGATCCCCGACAGTCACCTTGGCCCAACCAGAGGCCTTAGAATGGGCAAGTTCCGTTCCAACGGCAAGGACCGTGCCAAGCTTGACGACTAGTTCTGATCCCCCGCCCTAGATCAGCTCGAGGAGATCACTTTTGATGATGGGCATATGTGGTCGCTGCCAACGTCCGCACTCCGCCTCGCGACCATGCTGCGCGTCGCCAAGTTTAGGAACTGCCATTCCCCCCTTAATGATGCGCCCGCTCTTATTCTACCATGACTGAAGCACCTCGAGCTTGTCGCTGTCTGCCTCTCAAATGGTGACATGGAGCGCCTACTCCGTGGCTATACTGCACTCGAGTACCTTCGTCTTCAGGCAGTGAATGGGTTGAGTACCTTCCACATCACCTCCATGACTCTCCGGACTATTTATGTGTGTTGCTGGTGCGGCAGGAAGACATCACAAGATGTGTACCACGGTATGGTCATTGAGGACACACCTGCACTTGAGAGATTACTTGTAGTTGATCAAGAAAAGGTCCAACAAGAATCAATGCCATTTCTGCGCCAAAATTGACAGTTGTGGGCTACTCATCTGACAAATACTACGAACTTGTTATTGGATCCACATTCGTTCAGGTACAACATCCGCCTTCTACCTCTCCTTCTACAAATTAACATTATTTCTAATTTTGAAGATGTTTGTTTGTCTGTCATTCAGAAAATGATTCCGACAAGCTTGACCCCGAAACTGTGCACAGTGAAGGTCTTGGCACTAGAATCTATCGGCCCCAACCTGGAGCAAGTTGTCAGTTTCCTGAGATGCTTTCTATGCCTGGAGAAGCTATATATTGAGGTGTTAAATTTTAACCATAAGGGAGGTCAATTTGTGACAATATGACAATTAAGTTGAATGCCTAGATCTGCATCTCTCAGAAATTACTTTGAACTCCTACTGAGGGACCTTACCGGAGATTATATTCGCCAGGTTCTTTGTTCTTAGAGCAAGGGTGCTGAAGGAAATGAGGTTTGCGCTACATTTATTTCGCAAAAATGAATGGTTTGTTGATCAGCGCCGGTGCCTGCAGCAGAATGGAATAGGCTCCAAAAATGCTGAATTTCATTTGGGAACTTCGGATGATAGAGTAATCGGAAGTCATCATGTCAACCCCATACACGACTTCTCAGTAACTGACTCCTTTGCAGAAATTGCGAGGTTTTGAAACCAGACTTAGAAGTGGTAATATTAGTTCGAACCTCTCTGATATCCATGTTCAGCGGATTAGTGTGAGCGTTTGCAGCTGATGACCCGAACTTCATTTCTAATATCAGTTTGAACCTTATAATCTTCGAATTTGACCCATATAACTCTGGAATTTGAACCTTGTAATATTTCGAGCTTTTGTGGTACAATCATTGAAATGGCATCGTATGAGACTCATATATTGCTAGCACTATTTTGACCTTAATATGCAATGGTCTTAGATTTTATTAACCATTCTCGAATCTGTTTACCTTGTCGATCTCACAGCACACGATCTGTATAGCTAACTCGACTGTGATGTTCGACATTATTGCACACAGTTGGTTTCTTCCACCGTGTGCACTGTAGAGCGCAAAATTAATTATCGCAGTCGAGTGTCCAGCATCACCCTTCTGTGTAACTTTGACCTCATCACCCACGGGTAAACTTATGATCAAAGTCAATCCACACACTTCGTTTTTACAGAGCTTTTTGCCAATAAACGACCACAATTTGTCCCTCTTCTAGCCGACGTGTGGCCAAACTAGCCGGGTGGGAAGCTTGCGCGGTAAACAGTGCGGTAGTGCG
Source organism: Aegilops bicornis (assembly GCA_021605145.1). NCBI lineage: Eukaryota > Viridiplantae > Streptophyta > Magnoliopsida > Poales > Poaceae > Aegilops > Aegilops bicornis. Next base: position 438,686,973 of record CM038675.1, on the reverse strand, counting down.
GGAACAGGCTCACCGACGACACGTTTGGCGCCTCTTCGAGCCCACGCGTGCGGTGTGGTGTTGTCAAGCGTGCACTGGAATCCTCCGCTATGAGCACCGTGACAAGACGTGACGATTACAGGCCGGCCGGCCCCCATTTATTACAGTGGCAATTTAACCCTTGTGTCTCTTCAACCTTTCGGTGGCACCCCCCATTGCAAGAAGCACACCCACCACGAGAAATTCTGGGTATCCTACGCGGCTCCAATGGTGCTCCGAGCGGATGCCGACGACGAGTAACAGTTCACCATGTGTGCCGTGGTGGACACCCACAGAAGGTTCATGGACCTCTCGGTGGTGTACACCAACGACCCGGTCTGGGTGGAGCACTCCATCCACATCATGGAGCTGTTGCTTGCCGAGGAAAAGTACAAGGTGGCCGGGTTGGACCTCGAGTACACCCGCGCTCGTGCCGGGTCTCGTCCCAAGGTCGCCTTCGCCGAGATGTGCGTGCGCCACCACGTCCTCGTCTACCACTACTGCCTGGCCACAAGGCATTGCAAGCGTTTCCCGAGGTTTGTCAACAGCCCCTACTACATGTTCGCTACGGTGGACATGACCAACGATGTAAAGGCGCTCGAGAATTCGGGCATCGCCTGCCAGAATCTTGTCGACATCCAGCGCCAATACAAGAGATGGGGTAGCAAGGAGCATGAGAAGGACTCACTAGTTCACCTCACCGAGGCCATCATCGACCCCTACTACAGAGACATGAAGGATTCGTGCAACAAGGACAAGCGTGCCTGGCACTTGGCCTGGATGGAGAAACTCGACAAAGCTCACGTCGTGTACGTGGTCAAGGAGGCATACACGAGCTACGACATGTACAGGCGGATCGTTGACATGAGGAAGTGCCTCTTTCCCCAAACCGGCCAGGGATCTAGCCGGAAGCAGAGCAATGGCAAGTGTCATCGCAACAATAAGTAGATGATTAGATCCTCGTTTCTCCTAGTTTAGTATGCATGTAATTGCTTACTTTGGTGTGTGGAAATGTTATGTGTGTAGACACTTGTGTAATTGTATGCTTAATTTGGTTATGCAATGTTGTCTTTTTAAGTATATATGTTGATGCTCTGTAGACAGAGCATAGATGTTGTGCGGACAAAGAAAATCACATCGCGTGTGACGCCCAGATAACTAAGCTATAGTAACCCTCTACTAATGATGCCACGTCACCTCGATTACTGTTGCTAATCTCACGTTAGTTCGAAACCGATTCAAATTCAAATTCAAAATCAAGCTAATAATAAAAGTTTTCAAATATTAAAACTAAAATGTTTGGAGTGAGACAAATAAATCGTAGGTAAATATGGTGGAGAAACCAAATTTTTGTAAAGTGTTAAATGCACTAAACTAGTTAAAATAGTGGCTAAAATAATAATCTAATAGCTTTTTAAATTATGACAAAATTAAACTAATTTACTTTGGGTCCAAATAAAGGTTGGCAGTGGCCTATATTATTGATACTAATTTGGGTGCTACATTGGTATAAAACTAAAATAAATAAAGCTAGAAAGAAAATAGAAAATGTAAAAAGAAAAAAAAAACAAAACAAAATGAAGAAAAGAGGCCTACCCCCCCCCCCCCCACTGGGCCTCCTGGCCCTGCCGGCTTCCCCTGCTTAACCCCCCACCGTGACCTAACCCCCATCCACGATCCCTACTCCGCCTCCCCATGGTCCACTCCTCCCTCTCCCCCTCGATCTGGATCGGGGTAACCAACCCCGACGCCACCACCTGTTGCCACTGTAGCTACGTCGCCGGCCAGAACCCCCGCCAGAGCTGCCCCGCTACCCGCCGTCGTCGGTGCCGTCTCCCCGACTCCGCCGGTCATCCTCATCCTCCTCCTCGTCGCACGTCGTCGACGCACGGCGCCCCGACCCCGTCACCGAACACCGCCGCCTCGACGCCGTCCGGCACCGCCCCACCGTCTTTGCTAGCGCCTCCTCGTCCCCTGCCCCGAGCCGCTTCCCCGAGCCTCGCCGCCCCTGTGCCCCTGCCACGTCAATGAGCCACCCCTCTCTCTTCCTCCTCCCTCCCGTAGTCGCCGCAGTCAACACGTATCGCCCCGTCGTGTCGCTCGCGCTCCTCGCCATGGCCATCGTCCGCACTGGCGCCCTGGCCACTCGCCCGCATCGGCCAAGCCCCGCCTGGCCCCCGCGGCTAATCCACCGACCGGCCTCCCCTGCTCGCCGCGGACCACCGCTCGCTGTTGCTGCCCATCTCCGCCCCGCTGCTCCGCCCCGCATAGACGATGCACACGCAGCGCCGCCCCGCGTCCCCGTCCCAGCCGTCCATGTCCGCCCCACTCTGGCCTGCTGCTAGCTCCTGCCTCCGCCGCTCGCCTGCGCTCGCTTACCCTGCTCCGGCTCGCTGCCTCGTCGCGGCTACACCGACCCAACCTCGCTGCCGCCTTGCTCCACCGTGGCTGCAGCCACCTCCGGTGATGCGCCATCGCCCGCTCAGCCCTTATATGGGTTGGGCGCCCGCAGCGACCCAGTGCCTGTAACCGCTAAGGCCCCTCTGGGCCTATGACACGGGGTCCCACCCCAGAACATTAAAAAAGATACAGAATAGGAATTAAAATTAAATAGATAAATATTTAAATTAATTAATTAACTAAACTAATTAGGTTTAATTAAATTAATTAAAATCTATAAACCTAATAACCTAGTTAGACTAAATTAACTAGTTAGTTAATGTAACAGTCAATGACAGGGGGCCCCACCCCCTGTTCACCAGTCAAACGTTGACTGCTCAACAGGGACCCCCTGGCCCACCTGTCAGCCTTTGGTACACTTCTGTGTACGCAGAGCTGGGTGCACCTAGCATTTAGCTATTTAATTTTGAATTAATAATAATTCCAGAATATTATTAAAACTTGGAAAAATCATAATAAATAAACTATAGCTCGGATGAAAAAGCTTTGTACATTAAAGTTGCTCAGAACAATGAGACGAATCCGAATACGCAGCCCGTTCGTCCGCCACACATCCCTAGCATATCGAACACGCAACTTTTCCCCTCCGGTTCATCTGTCCAAAAACGCGAAACACCGGGGATACTTTCCCAGATGTTTCCATCCTTCGCCGGTATCACCTCCTACCGCGTTAGGGCACGCCTAGCACTGTTTGTTGTCATGTCATGCATCATTATGCATCTGTTTGCATTGTATTCATTGTTTATTCCCCCTCTTCTCTTTGATAGACTACGAGACTGACGCCGCTGCTGCTGCCCCGATCGACTACGTTGTTGACGACCCCTACTTGCCAGAGCAATCAGGCAAGCCCCCCTTGATCACCAGATATCGCATGTTCTTCTCTCTACTTCTTGCATTAGAGTAGTGTAGCATGTTACTGCTTTCTGTTAATCCTATCCTGATGCATAGCATGTCCTTGCTACTACTGTTGTTACCTTTACCTGCAATCCTACATGCTTAGTATAGGATGCTAGTATTCCATCAGTGGCCCTACATTCTTGTCCATCTGCCTTGCTATACTATCGGGCCGTGATCACTCAGGAGGTGATCATGGGTATATACTTATATAAATAATATATGATACATGTGGTGACTAAAGTCAGGTCGGCTCGTAGAGTACCCGCGAGTGATTCACGGATTGGGGGCTGAAAGGACATACTTTCCCGACGACCCTCTGTGTGGATCTCTGTGGCGGAGCGACAGGGCAGGTTGAGACCACCTAGGACAGAGGTGGGCCTGGCCCTGGTCGGCGTCCGCGGTTAGTTCATAATAACACGCTTATCGAGATCTTGGTATTTGATATGAGTTGGGTCGTTGACCTTATACGCACTAACCGCCACGTGGGACAAGATATGGGCAACCGGCGTCGTGGTATCAGCCGAAGCTCTTTTGACGTCAGCGACTGAGCGGCGCGCGACGGTTTGGACCGTAAGCCTGCGCTTGTATTAAGGGGGCTAGGTCTGCTTCCGTCCGCGTTCGCAACGTGCAGGTGAGCAACGGGCGATGGGCCTAGACCCCTTCGCGCATCGGATTTAGACCGGCGTGCTGACCTCTCTGTTGAGTCTAGGGGGGGGGGGGTTGCAACGTGTTGATCTCCCGAGGCCGGACATGACCCAGGAAAGTGTGCCCGGCCAGCGGGATCGAGCGTGTCGGGTAATGTGGTGCACCCCTGCAGGGAAGTTGATCTATTCGAATAGCCGTGTCCACGATAACAGGCGACCTGGAGTTGTACCTTGACCTTATGACAACTAGAACCGGATACTTAATAAAACACACCCTTCCAAGTGCCAGATACGACCCGGTGATTGCTCTCACACAGGGCAACAAGGGGAGGATCGCCGGGTAGGATTATGCTATGCATTGCTACTTGGTTAACTTACCATCTACTCTCTTCTATATGCTGCAAGATGGAGGCTGCCAGAAGCGTAGTCTTCGACAAGACTAGCTATCCCCCTCTTATTCTGGCATTCTGCAGTTCTGTCCATCGATATTGCCCCTTTACACAGATACCCATGCATATGTAGTGTAGATCCTTGCTTGCGAGTACTTTGGGTGAGTACTCACAGTTGCTTTTCTCCCCCTTTTCCCCCTTTCCTTTCCTCTCGTTTGTCACAACCAGATGCTGGAGCCCAGGAGCCTGACGCCACTGTCGACGATGACTCCTACTACACTGGAGGTGCCTACTACTACGTGCAGGCCGCTGACGACAACCAAGAGTAGTTTAGGAGGATCCCAGGCAGGAGGCATGTGCCTCTTTCGATCAGTATCCTAGTTTGTGTTAGCCATCTTATGGCAACTTGTTTAACTTATGTATGTACTCAGATATTGATGCTTCCATTGACTTGTCTATGATCGAGCACTTATATTCAAGCCCTCGAGGCCCCTGGCTTGTAATATGATGCTTGTATGACTTATTTTATTTTTAGAGTTGTGTTGTGATATCTTCCCGTGAGTCCCTGATCTTGATCGTACACGTTTGCGTGTATGACTAGTGCACGGTTGAATCGGGGGAGTCACATCGCACACGGACTAAACAATGGAACCCGTCGGTGATGTTTTCATCAATCACTCACAATTGTATACCAGCAATCGTTTGCTCACAACACACACAGTTTGTTAGGAGCAATAGTCTGTGTTGTTATTGGTCTTCCCACACGTTTCCGATTACAGACCTGTTTGCCGCGTATCACACACATCTTGTTAAGTTGAACCATTTATGTTCTCTTGTCTCAACGCAAACAGTTCATCATAGTGAACCGCACGCCGTATATCACACACACCTTGATCTGGCTGACCGTTTCTTTTGTGTTTCCTAATCACAAACAGTTCATCCGATTGAACCGTATGCTATAAATTGCACACACCTTCATCTAGCTGCCCATTTCTTTTGTTCCTCCTCATCACAAATAGTTAATTGAACCGAACTGTATGCTAAGCATCGCACACACAACTAAAATTTGAATCATGTTTGATGCATCCTCCATCACAAACGTTTTGCACCTTTTTTACGGTTTTTTACACCACCATTTGTGATTATTGCATCACACACAATTTCGTCGAAGGGTCTCTGATCGTAGTGTCGCGTTAGCAGCATCCTGCAGTAGTGTAAGTTCCAAAGCGACAAGTGAAAGTGGTTTTTTCTTGATCAGGTTGAGAAACAGGTATTTGTGAAAAACCATAATATCTATCAAGGAAGCAAAAGTGTGTGTTGTTAGATAATCTTTCTAGCATTTGATCAATAAAAGGCAAAGGGTAATGATCTTTTCTAGTTCCTTTGTTTAATTTTCTAAAATGAATTACCATTCTATAGCCTGTAACAATTCTTTGTGGAATAAGTTCATTCTTATCATTAGGAACAACAGTAATACCTCCTTTCTTAGGAACACAATGAACATGACTTACCCATCTACTATCAGCTATAGGATAGATTATACCTACTTCCAGAAGTTTTAATATTTCCATTCTTACCACTTCTTTCATCTTCGGATTTAATCGACGTTGGTGATCAACAAAGGGTTTAGCATCAGGTTCCATATTAATCTTGTGCTGACATCGAGTGGGACTAATGCCCTTTAAATCATCAAGAGTATATCCAATAGCAGCTCGGTGCTTCCTTAGAACTTTCAGTAATCTTTCTTCTTCATGTTCTGAAAGGTTAGCACTAATAATAACATGATATATCTTCTTTTCATCAAGATAAGCATATTTCAAAGTGCCTGGCAATTGTTTTAATTCAAACACAGGATAACCTTTAGGTGGAGGAGGACCTCCTAGAGTTTCAATAGGCATATTGTGTTTAAGCAGAGGACGTTGTTCAAAGGAAATCTTTACTATTTCATTCCTTTCATGCATATGTAAATCATTTTCATGGTCTAGCAAATATTGTTCTAGTGGATCAGTAGGAGGCACAACAATAGAAGCAAGACCAATATTTCATCCTTACTAGGCAATTCTTTTTCATGAAGCTTTCTATTAAACATGGAAAAATTAAACTCATGAGACTCATCACCGAAACTAACACTGACAGTTTGTTTCTCACAATCTATTTTAGCATTAATGGTGTTCAAGAAAGGTCTACTAGATATAATGGGACAAAAGTCATCTTGTGGGGAACCAAGAACAAGAAAATTAGTAGGGTATTTTGTTTTCCCACACAAGACTTCAACATCTCTAACAATCCAAATTGGTGAAATAGTATCTCTATTAGCAAGTTTAATAGTAACATCTATGTGTTCTATCTCTACGGGTGCTATGTCATTCATAATTTATTGATATAAGTTATAAGGAATAGCACTTACGCTAGCACCTATGTCGCATAAACCATGATAACAGTGATCTTCTATTTTAACTGAGACAACGGGCATGCCAACAACGGGTCTATGATTATATGTTTTATAGGGTTTGAAAATTCTAGTAGCTTCATTATAGAAATAAATAACATGCCCATCTATAGCTTCTTCCAAGAGATCTTTAACCATAGCAACACTAGGTTCTACTTTGATTTGTTCATCAAGTTTAGGTGTTCTAATATAACTTTTGTTGACCACAATTGATACTTTAGCATGTTGCTTTATCCTAATAGGGAAAGGTGGTTTCTCAATATAAGTCGTAGGAACAACTAGAACAACATTATAAAGTATAGTTTCTTCTTTAGCTAGTATCGATTCTTTAATTTCTTCTTTAAAAGGTGGGTGATATTTAAACCACTTCTCCTTAGGGAGATCAACATGAGTAGCAAATGATTCACAAAAGGAGGCTACTATCTCAGAGTCAAGTCCATATTTAGTGCTAAACTTTTGAAAAGCATTGGTATTCATAAAAGATTTAACAAAATCATACTTAAGCTTAATACCTGACTCTTTACCTTCGTCTAGTTCCCAATCTTCAGAGTTGCATTTAATTCTTTCTAAAAGATCCCACCGGAATTCAATAACCAGCACAAGAAGTATCAAGCATGGATCGATCATTATGAGAAAGCCGAGCATAAAAATTCTAGATAATAATTTCTCTTGAGAGCTCATGATTGGGGCATGAATATAGCATTGACTTAAGCCTCCCCCAAGCTAGAGCAGTACTTTCTCCTTCATGAGGCCAAAAATTATATATATAATTCCGATCACGATGAACTAGATGCATAAGATAATTTTTTTGGTGGAACTCCAATTTCAATCGATTCCAATTCCAAGATCCAATATCATCGCATAGCCTATACCATGCCAATGCTTTTCCCTTCAAAGATAAAGGGAAAACCTTTTTCACAACTTCATCTCCGGGTAAACCTGCAAGCTTAAACAATCCACAAATTTGTTCCACATATATCAAGTGCATATCAGGATGTTCGGTTCCATCTCCTGCATAAGGATTAGCTAGAAGTTCTTCTATCATACCCGAAGGAGTTTCATATTCAACATTTTCAGTAGGTGCGGTAGGTTGAGGGGTAGCTAATTGTGGTTTCGGTCGAGGTGAAGATACCACGAACAAACCCCTCAAAGGACTGTTTTCCATAGTAACAAGTGATAATAAATTTCAGCACACTATATAAATTTTCCTACTAAATTGCACTTACCAAAGGCGATTCGCTCCCTGGCAATGGCGCCAGAAAAAAGCCTTGATGACCCATAAGTATAGGGGATCAATTGTAGCTCTTTTTGATATGTAAGAGTGTCGAACCCAACGAGGAGCATAAGGAAATGGCAAGTGGTTTTCAACAAGGTAATGTGTGCAAGTGCTGAAATTGTAAGTAACAGAGTAGTTTGATAGCAAGATAATTTGTAACGAGCAAGTAAATATAATAGTAACAAAAATGCAACAAGGTAGCCCAATCCTTTTGAGGCAAAGGATAGGCCAAAACAGTCTCTTATAGTAAGCAAAGCGTTTTTGAGGGTACACGGGAATTTCATCTAGTCACTTTCATCATGTTGATTTTATTCGTGTTCGCTACTTTGATAATTTGATATGTGGGTGGACCGGTGCTTAGGTGTTGTTCTTACTTGAACAAGCCTCCTACTTATGATTAACCCTCTCGCAAGCATCTGCGACTACGAGAAAAGTATTAAGAATAAATTCTAACCATAGCATTAAACTTTTGGATCCAATCGGTCCCTTACGGAATAGCGCATCAACTAGGGTTTAAGCTTCTGTCACTCTCGCAACCCATCATCTAATAACTACTCCACAATGCATTCCCTTAGGCCCAAATATGGGAAGTGTCATGTAGTCGACGTTTCACATGACACCACTAAGGGAATCACAACATACATACTATCAAAATATCGAACACATATCAAATTCAAATGATTACTTGCAACATGATTTCTCCCGTGACCTCAAGTTAATTCCGTCCCTTAGACTATAGGTAAGTTTGGGGTAGGTTTTTTTCTTTCCTTTTGTATATACGACTAACTGTAACTATACTCTTTCTTTGAGGTTGAAATAAAAGACTGTGGGGCTCTGCTCCACAGTAGATAGTTTCAAAAAAGAACAAAAGTAACTACTCACAAATGATAATCATGCTCAAGATCAGAGGGGTATTAAATAGCTTATTGGATCTGAACATATAGTCTTCCACCAAATAAACCATATAGTAATCAACTACAAGATGTAATCAACACTAATAGTCACCCACAAGCACCAATCTATAGTTCCGGTACAAAGATTGAACACAAGAGATGAACTAGGGTTTGAGAGGAGACGTGATGTTGTTGAAGATGTTGATGGATATTGCCCTCCCCAAGATGGGAGAGTTGTTGGTGACGATGATGACAATGATTTCCCATTTCGGGAGGGAAGTTCCCCCGGCGGAATCGCTCTGCTGGAAGGCAAAAGTGCTCCTGCCCAAGTTCCGCCTCGAGATGGCGGCGCTCCGTCCCGAAAGTCCTCTCCTCTTTTTTTCTAGGTCAAACTGACTTATATACCAGAAGATGGGCACCAGAGGTGGGCGTAGGTGAGCACAACCCACCAGGGGGCGCCTGGGCTCCCTGGCGCGCCTAGGTGGGTTGTGCCCACCTGATGGACCCCCTCTTATACTTATTTGCTCCAATATATCTCATATGTTCCATAAAAATTCTCCGTGTAGTTTTAGCTTGTTTGGAGTTGTGCAGAATAGGTAGCCTGACGTAGCTTTTCCAGGTCTAGATTTCCAGCTGTCGGAATTCTCCCTCTTTGTGTGTACGTTGCATATTACGAGAGAAAAGGCATTACAATTACTCCAAAAATCATTATTGTGCATAAAAACATCGTAAATAACAGTAAGAAAACAAGATGCAAAATGGACATATCAAGGAGCCTATCGACGAGCTGCACAACTGCAATACGGTGCCTGCCGCTGCTGCACCTTCAGCGGCCCTCACCTCGAACGCCCTCTGCCACTCCAGACGACCCCTCTCGAAGCGGCAGGTCTGCTCATAGATCTCCTGATTCCCCGCGTCTACGCCGGTGTGAGCTGCCGCCACGGCTGCGGTAAGGCTCTTTGCGTGCTCGACGAGGCGCTCCTTGTCGGTGTCAAAACTGGCGGATCTCGGGTAGGGGGTCCCGAACTGTGCTTCTAGGCGGATGGTAACAGGAGACAAGGGACACGATGTTTTTACCCAGGTTCGGGCCCTCTCGATGGAGGTAAAACCCTACTGCTTGATTAATATTGATGATATGGGTAGTACAAGAGTAGATCTACCACGAGATCGAGAGAGGCTAAACCCTAGAAGCTAGCCTATGGTATGATAGTTGTTCGTCCTACGGACTAAAACCCTCCGGTTTATATAGACACCGGAGAGGGTTAGGGTTACATAGAGTCGATTACAAATGGGAGGAAATCTACATATCCGTATTGCCAAGCTTGCCTTCCACGCCAAGAAAAGTCTCATCCGGACACGGGACGAAGTCTTCAATCTTGTATCTACATAGTCCAGGAGTCCGGCCAAAGGTTATAGTCCGGCCATCCGGACACCCCCTAATCCAGGACTCCTCAAGAGCCCCTGAACCAGGCTTTAATGACGCATTTAGTCCGGGCGTGCAGATTGTCTTCGGCATTGCAAGGCGGGTTCCTCCTCCGAATACTTCATAGAAGATTTTGAACACAAGGATAGTGTCCGACTCTATAAAATAAGTTCCACATACCACCGCAGAGAGAATAATATTTACACAAATCCAATCTGCTGACGTATTCTGCAGCGTGACATCACACCGCGGCCAAGCCTTTATTCGAATCGTTTTTACTGTCACACCTCAGCGCGTTTAGCGAGGCGGTTTCCTTGGCACGCCTTGTTGAAGCAGAGATCGTGTCCCCTTATTCTGGGATTCTCATCAATACGGGCGTGGGTAACCCAATCGTGCCCGTTGGTATATTCCCTCAATCGAAGGTGAGTCCCAAACGGTCACGGGGAGGGCTCTTGGTATTCAACCTCTTTATAAAGAGACCAAGGCTCTACTCCTTTCTTTCAATCTCAATCAAATCCGCCTCTCACCTCGAGTTCCAACACCCAGCTCCAGATTCAGGCGCTTCGGACCTTCGATGATGTCCGGCTCCGGCCTTCAAGGCCGGTGGATGCCTTCCTCCGTTACGGAAGAATACGTGCTAAAGCTTAGAGATGCCAGGTATCTAACCGGCGAAATCTCGCATAGGCTGCCTGCTCAAGGGCAGGTTATTCCCACTCCCAAGCCTGGTGAGAGCGTGGTGTTCGCGTCTCACTTCCTTCGGGGGCTAGGCTTCCCGATGGACCCCTTCGTGAGGGGGCTCATGTTTTATTATGGGCTGGAATTTCATGACTTGGCTCCGGAGTCCATCCTCCACATCTCATCGTTCATCGTCGTGTGCGAAGCCTTCCTCTGCATTACTCCTCACTTCGGATTGTTGCTTAAGACCTTCAAAGTAGAGCCGAAGATGATCGAGGGGCAGCACGCGGAGTGCGGAGGCGCTGTTATAAGCAAGAATGCTGACGCTCCATGGCCCGAGGGCTCTTTTCAAGAGGAGTTCAGCTTATGGCAACGAGAGTGGTTTTATATCACAGCTCCCAGGGGCACCAAGTGGGTGGCGCCAGCCTTTTGCTCGGGCCCCCCACCACATCTAGCGTCATGGGTCAATAAAGGATTTAACTGGGGACCGTCCAAGGACGTGCCCTTGTTGCAGGGCCGCATTCGAGATCTCCTAGAGAGAGACATCAATCTGGTCGCGGTGATGCAGGTCATGTTTATTCGCCGCACCTTGCCCTGCAAACGTCGCCCCCTCCGCCTGTGGGAGTTTAATCCGGAGGGACCACGAGCCCTCCAACATTTTAAGGGCGCGACGCCCTTGGAGATGTACAAATTGTTCTTCGGATCACAAGCAATGTGTCCGGACTCGACCGAGGACGCATGTCTGAGCTGCAATCGCCCGGATACTCAAGTAAGTAGTCCTGTACCCGGACACGCCATCCGTATATTTATCATAAAATTGCCCTTAAAAGAGCTGTCCCTTAAACATGAGTGGATAGCGAAAGCAAAGCTAATCAGGTGTCCGGCCCCCTCCCAGAGACCACGCCGGATCTCGTGTTAACCAGGATGCTGGACGTTGCGCCTTTGGAAGAAGGCAAAGGGGGGAATAAGGAAGCTACCGCCTCCCCGAAGGAGGCTGTCAGGGAAGGAGGAACCGAAAATTCCTCTATCCAGGGGAAGAAAAGGACCACCTCTGAAGACCCGGAGACCATGGTCTCAAAGCGGGGGAAGAAATCTTCACGAGGTTCCTGCGCGGGGATGCCTCGGCACTGTGCCCACAAGGGATCAGCCCTCCACCGAGCCGTAAGTAGAGAGGGGTTTTAAAATAAGAAACATCCTGTTCTATTTCCGAGGAAGATAACGAAATTTTACCTTGTAGTTCGGATCTCAGCCCTTCTCAGCAGAGCTCATCTTGAGGGATCTTCGTCCGGAGATGATGGAGAGCGGAACGCCCTTCCTCTGCATCGGGCCTTGCGAGGCGGGCGACCCTGAGGTGTCGTCACTGAGGGTTTCTCCGAATCCGGCAGGGCCGGAAAGCAGTCGTATGGCTCCCCAAAGCCCTCCGTGTCCGGCCTTCGAAAAAGGCCATCGGACGAGTCCGACACCGTCCGGTGCACGGTCGGAGGAGCTGAAGGATCTGCTCGGGCGAGCGTCTATCTCAAAAGAACATCGTGCATTGATGGGCATGGTGATTGAAAGGAATTCATCCACGAAGAGCGGGTTGCACGAGGCCGTCAGGAGTTTACTGACAGGTTATGAGGGACGCGAAATGATGTACCTCTTGACAGTTCCGCATATATAAGATGCGTCCTATGTAGATAGTAGCCCCTAAGACTTTGTGCGTTTTCAAAAATGACGGCGCACCGAGGATCATAATCCCAGGTATAACATGTCGCCATTCCTATGTAGGTGGCGAAGTGTCTGGTGGCTAGCTGGACTGATGAATTTGCCGAGCTAAAGCGGCAACTTGACGTGGCAGATGCCGACATCGCGCTTGTTAACAAGCGGCTTGACGAGGCACAAGGTATGTAATTTCTCCGAAGACACCCGGTAAGAGGAGCTTGATGCCCGTACCTTACAACATGTGTGCTTGATGCAGATGGTGCCGCTGCCATGGAGAACCTTCGGGTGGAACTTGCCCGAGCCAAGGAGCAAGCCAGGAGAAGCGATGCGGCTGCCTTAAAGGCGACTGAAGAGCTGAAAGCCAAATAGGCTGCTCACTGCCGAAGCAAGAAGGAAATGGCTGAGATGGCTGTGAAGTTGAAGAATGCTGCCGACCGCTGCGAGCTTCTTGAAAAAGAAGATCGGGCAGAACAGAAGGACCTGAAGAAGGCCTCTACCGAGCCCAAGGATGCTCGCTCTGCGATGAGAGCTATGAAGGAGGAGCTACGTCAGGCCGGAGATATCGTGGCTGGAAAGCCCTTTATGCTGCGGATGAAGTTCAGGGATCCTAAATATGCTCCGTTGGACCAATTGTGGAGTGCGGCTGACACTTACCTGGACTTGGCGGCGAGTGCCATGGACGCGGCCGAACACTTCCGAGATCAAAAGGATCACGAAGTGGAAAAGCTTTTTTGGTCACAGTTCCACAATCCAGAGCGCCCACTTCCATTAACCAATCGTTTGGCCGCATGGGCGGAGCTGAATAGGTTATCCGGACTCGCCATCAAGTATGTCGTGAGTCATCTGTGGCCGGAAAGGCCCGAGCCGAAGAATTATTTTAGCTTGGTGCAGCAATTCCTTGGTGCGGTGCCGCATATCAATGCAATGAAGAGGTCAGCGTGCATAGAGGGTGTGCGGATGGCTCTTGCCCATGTCAAGACATACTGGGCGGTGATGAAGGCCACCGATGTTGCATCCCAAGATTCGGACGGGAGCCGATTACCTGCCGAGCACTATTTTCAGGAAGTTCTGCAGGGCGCTTGTTTAATAGAAACGTAGTGCTCGAAGGATATTATGTTCGAATAACATGTATTATTGTAAAACAATGCTTCGAGGGAATATAAAAGCTTTTATACTTGTGCCTTCAATAATTAAAATACCTCATGTGCGGCCGTTAATGTATATGTATATATAACCTGAAAGATGGCGTTAAATTTCAGCCCCCACGCATATAATGCGGGGTGTTCGCATGAAGCGCATTTTCACACTTGATCCAACGTCTTGGTCCTATAAAGGAGGTGATAGCGCAGCTTAACTAGGCAACCGGACTATAATGCTTTATCACTTTCACTTAGCCATAGGAGTTTGACGGTGGGGCTACTATATAGCCTCTGGGGCACCGCGCTCACCCGAATTGGGCGGCGTGTGTGCTGGCCGAAACGGCCCTTCGTTAATGCGAAGGAATCCTAAAGATTCCGGCGGGTCATCGAGTGGTTGACTAGTCTCACGCTATATCATGACAGTCAGTTTTCGTCTTTCTCTACCGAGGTGCTCGCCTGGCCGAACCGGGGTATAATCGCAATAGTTCTCCTGGTGCCGCCTTAGCCGATAGAGCGGAACGTAAGGCAGCAAAACATAGGAGCCGGGCAAACCCAACATTTGACCAAAGACATGATTCGGAGCTGATGCATATAAGGCCAAACTTCATGACGCCGAACACTCCCTAAGGTATTCGGTCTTCATGAAAACGGGCTGAAGAACGCCTTAGTAATAAGCCCCGTGTCAGTGCACGCATAAAATTCTGGCGTGGCCACATGCCAAGACGCCAGCCTCCACCTCGGTTATAGCAAGAAACCCGGGATGTGTATCAACAAGAGACAGTAAAAAAGGTTTACGCAGGTCTTAATCTGAAAATAATCCTTGAACGGGTCCCTCATCGCACGTCTGCTGTGTCTCCGCGCAGCCGTATCCTGGACGGGTGTAGCATGGTGTTCATCTGTAAAAGAGAGGAACTTAGTTGAAAAAGATCGTGCGAAAATGTACGTTATATTAAATAAACAAAGTACAATTCAAAAAATGAATAAAATTGAGCTTTATTGTCTCTTGTTGTACATGCGCGGAGCCCCTTGTACGGGGGTATGCTGCTAGTAAGCCCTTGTATGTTTACGTCGGACTCGTCTAGCCATGTCCGGGGTCTGAACAACCTGTTTAGGTGCTTTGATTAGTGAAGCCGGTTTAGTGTGTGGCTGTCAAGGCAGCCGCACAATCTTCAGCTCGAGGAACACTCGATATTTCCCTTTAATGAGATGATGCTTCGCGGACCAGGCATTTTAAGTATAAGAGATGCATAATGCGGTATTGCGTTAAAGCGGGCGAAAGCTTCGCGTCCCAGTAGTGCTTGATAGCTACTTGTAAATGGGGCGATGTGGAAGTTAGCTTTTCGCGGAGGAAGTTGTCGGGTGAGCCGAACATAACTTCTAGCAGGAGAGAGCCCGTACAATGGGCATCTGGGCCTGGCGTTACCCCTTGAAAGAAAGTGTTGCTATGGCGAATTATTGTTGGGTCTATCCCCATTTTGCGGATTGTGTCCTGACATAGCAGGTTTAGATCACTGCCGCCGTCCATTAGGACTTGTGTAAAGTGGAGTCCGTCAATTATCGGATCTAATACCAAGGCAGTCCAACCTGCGTTTCGGATACTTCTAGAGTAATCCTGTTGGTCGAAGGTGATTGGTTTTAATAACCGGTGGCGGGACTCCTGCAGGGATAGGCCGTATGGCGCGTATCTCTATAGGCGCCACTATGTTTTTCCCTTTTGTCACGTGAAGTGAGTTTACTGTTTTGACTTCTTGTGGGAAATTCTTTTGTTTTTCGGTGCTCTGCTTGTGGGGTTCGTCATCGTCCTCGCTTGGTGTGTCGAGCCCCTTGTGTTCGGCGTTGAGTTTGCCAGATTGCTTGAAGACCCAACAATCTCTGTGGGTATGGTTTGCAGGCTTCTCGGGAGTACTGTGGATTTGGCATATCTTGCCCAAGATTTTGTTTAGGTTAGATAGCTCGTCCCTGTTATCCTTGAGGGGCAGCTTTTTCTGATTCTGCCGAGAGCTTTTGAATCCGGCGTTGACTGCCGTGCTATTCGGGCTGTTTCCCTTGGTCCGGCGCTGGTCCTTGCTGCGTCGCGGTTTCCCGTTTCCATCCCTAACTTCGGATGTACTTGGGTTGCTGGTACTGCATCTTGCCAACCAGCTATCCTCTCCTGCGCAAAAGCGGTTCATGAGGTTTGTTAGTGCGGCCATTGTTCTTGGCTTTTCTTGGCCGAGGTGTTTGGCGAGCCATTCGTCTCGAACGCTGTGTTTGAAAGCTGCTATGGCTTCAGCGTCCGGACAGTCGACTATCTGGTTCTTTTTAGTAAGAAATTTGTTCCCAAGTTTCCGGGCTGACTCTCCGGGTTGTTGGTTATATGACTTAAATCGTCTGCATCTGGAGGTCGGACATAGGTCCCTTGAAAATTTGCCCGAAAGGCATCCTCGAGCTCTTCCCAACTTCCAATGGTGTTTTCGGGGAGGCTTTTAAGCCAATGCCGGGCTGGCCCTTTGAGCTGGAGGGGTAAGTATTTTATGGCGTGGAGGTCATCTCCTCTAGCCGTGTGTATGTGGAGGATATAATCCTCAATCCGCATCTGTGGTCTGTTGTTCCGTCAGATGCCTCTATGTTTACGGGCTTGAATTCACTGAAATTCATGGTCCAGCACCTCATCAATGAAACATAGGGGGTGTGTGGCACCCCTATATTTGGGTGTGTCGTGATGTTCGGATACTTGTTGCATTGCGTTGCTTACTAGAGCTTGCTTTCTTGGCCCGTAGATAGATCTAGCTGGGCCATCTTTTTGATGCGAATCCTTGTGCAGATCGCGTGCCGGCTTGTGTGCGGCGCCATTTGCTGCACTATGTTGGCCATGGGGTCGTTTATCCGACCGGGTGGCTTCCTCATTTTTTGATTGTGGAGGCTCTAAGGCCTCTTCATCAAATTCCGGCAGTAATTTTCGCTTCGGATAGCTCTTTGTGTGGCGGCATCGTGGCCGTGTCTGTCTGCGGTGTTGAGTACTTTGCTCCATCTAATTTCGAGTGCATCTTCCGCTGTTTTGAGCTTCCGTTTCTGCTTTTTCAGGCTACGCGCAGTGGCGATGAGCCTTTTTTGGAGGTTCTTCTGCTCCAGCAATCTGTCCGGCGTGAGGTCGTCCGGACTGTTATCTTCGCTGGGGACGGGTTGTTTATCCAAGTTGCCCTGTTCGGACGGTTGCTCGATGGCATTTTCGTCGTCCGTCGGTTTGCCCTGCTCTATGGCTGGGCCTGTATGGCAACTGTCTCTGTCGAGGTGGGGTTTGGAGCGGCGCTTATGCCGCCGCTTTGACTGCTTTTCGAGGGAACGATCCCTCGTTGCGTCCCTTTATTCCTCGTCGTCGTTTCTTTTAGGTGTGTCCACCATGTATACATCGTGGGATGAGGTGGTTGTCCAGTGCCCGATAGGCGCTGGTTCTCGTTAATCTCCTACATCGTCGTCCATACCGTCGATGTCTTCGGAGTTGAAGTCGAGCATGTCGGTTAAATCATCGACAGTGGCTACGAAGTTGGTGGTGGGTGGGCTTTGAATTTCTTCATCGTCTGCATCCCAACCTTGCTGACCATAGTCCGGCCAGGGCTCTCCTGATAGAGAGAGAGATTTTAGTGAATTCAGAATGTCGCCGAAGGGCGAGTGCTGAAAGATGTCCGCGGCGGTGAACTCCATGATCGGCGCCCAATCGGATTCGATTGGCAGGGGCGCGGAAGGTTTGGAGTCCGGAGAGGAGTCCAGCTCCTTGGAGTCACAAGCTTCGCGAAGGACAAGGCGGGTGTTCGTCTCGATCGCCGTAGAGATTGCAGCCCCCGAGGCCGTGTCCAGCCACCCGTCCTCGGTTGGCGCAGTCGTCTCCGAGCTAAGGGTCGGAGCGGACACGGGTGGGGCCTCCAGGGCACTGTTCGGCGGCAGAGCTAAATCATGCCCATCATAAGAGTGCGGCGCGCTCGGCTGTGGCTCGAACTCGTCGAAGATCAAGTCTCCGTGGATGTCGGCTGTGAAGTTCAAACTTCCAAATCTGACCTGATGGCCAGGGGCGTAGCTTTCGATCTGCTCCAGATGGCCAAGCGAATTGGCCCGCAGTGCAAAGCCGCCGAGTACGAAGATCTGTCCGGGGAGAAAAGTCTCACCCTGGACCGCATCATTGTCGATGATTGGAGGAGCCATCGGGCCTAAAGATGACGACACAGAGGAACTCTCAATGAAAGCACCAATGTCGGTGTCAAAACCGGCGGATCTCGGGTAGGGGGTCCCGAACTGTGCGTCTAGGCGGATGGTAACAGGAGACAAGGGACACGATGTTTCTACCCAGGTTCGGGCCCTCTCGATGGAGGTAAAACCGTACTCCTGCTTGATTAATATTCATGATATGGGTAGTACAAGAGTAGATCTACCACGAGATCAGAGAGGCTAAACCCTAGAAGCTAGCCTATGGTATGATAGTTGTTCGTCCTGCGGACTAAAACCCTCCGGTTTATGTAGACACCGGAGAGGGTTAGGGTTACATAGAGTCGGTTACAAATGGGAGGAAATCTACATATCCGTATCGCCAAGCTTGCCTTCCACACAAGGGAAATTCTCATCCGGACACGGGACGAAGTCTTCAATCTTGTATCTTCATAGTCCAGGAGTCCGGCCAAAGGTTATAGTCCGGCCATACGGACACCCCCTAATCCAGGACTCCCTCACTCCTCCTCCTCCCGCAGGAACTCGATGTAGCGCGTACGGTCGCTGACGGACGTGCGGGCCTCCACCTCCGCCTCCCTCCTTCGGGCGGCAGTGGCGGAGCGGGTGATGGTCCCGGCGGTCGACGGTGGGCTGGCGGCCACAACGGCCAACGATGGGGTGGCAATCATGACCACCAGCTCCCGCCTTCGGGCCGTGGTGGCGGAGCGGGTGATGGCCACGATGGCCGGTAGTGGGGTGGCAGCCACGACGGCCACCTCCTGCCTTCGAGCCTCTGCGGCAGAGCGGGCGATGGCCCTGGCTTTCGACGGTGGTGTGGTAGCAACGGCGGCCGGCGACAGCTACCGACGGGCAGCGCCGACGGAGCATGTGTTGGGTGTTCTGCGCACACCCAACAGGGACGCACACTGACTACACTACGCCGGGGACTGCGCCGCCGCCGTGGTGTAGCCTCCCAGCTGGAGCTATCCTCTGATGACGGCAGAGTGGCTGAGCAACGACGATGGAACGATACCATTGGCGATTGTGGGAGAAGCAGACGAGGTAAGCTACAAGGAGGGAGGGGAAATGCGACGCAGGACTCGCCGGCCGCGAGGGTTTATATAGTAGGCTGGTAAGCATTGAGATTTTGGCGGATTTCACAGAGTCAGGCGGGAAGCTTGCGCAGGCACCTGCACGGTTGTGAGGGAAGGGGCTCACTACCGTTTGGCGAAAAGAACACCCCCACGCGCTGCTCAAGCTTGCACTTGAAGCTGTCTGGCAGCAGGGTGACAAGACGCGTGAGAGGAGGAAAGTACACGCACACATACGGTTAATAAAAAAACAATTGCGATTTAATTACCTACTTATAACCCCGTCCTGGTTTATAAGTACGATTTAACTAATAAAATATGAATGCATGTCGCCAAAGATTATATCGTTGGATTCGCATTTCAACATAGTTTCCAGTTATATAATTTTTGTAACATGCATTAACATTTTGTTGGTTAAATTTAAGGTTATATACCATCAAGCGTTTGCCCAGAACACACACGGCTTATTCTATCATAAACAGCTCGGATGGATCAACTGCATGCCACGTATCGCACACGCAACTCTAATCTGATTCATGTTTGATGTGTCCGAATCGCTCGCACAATTTGTCTTATTTGCCACGTATCATTGTGCTGGCCTCTGCTCGCGTCCCTCGGCAAGCTCTTCTCGCCGTTAGGCGCCACAACACGCTGTGCTGGCCGTTAGGTGCCATGGTGTGCTCTACTCGCGTCCGTTGGCACGCTCGGCTTGTGGACAACTTTTCCTTGCATGTTCAACTGCTATATGCATACATATGGTTGCTCGCCATTGAGGTGACCGCGGAGCGCTCTACTTGCGTCCCTCCGTGTGCGCTCTACTTGCGTCCCTCCGTGTGCGCTCTACCAGCGGTTGGGCCTGCACACGATCACGTCGGGGGCCCCATATGCATGTGGTTGCGCCGCGCGCGTCGCCACGCGATGCAGTTACGTGCGTCACAATGGAGTTACGTGCTGCAAATTAGAACTGCCATCAGGGCGTGCCGATACTCCAGGCCGTCTGGCTTCCCCTTTAATTCCCGCGGCCATTGCAAGCTTAGTCTATTCGACCTTTCGATCACACCCCACAACACAACAAGCACAACCACAACGGTACGTAGAGAGGGGATGTCTAGCGGCGCTCCAATTGAGTTCGGCGAGCATAAAGTGGAGACCCACGCGAGGGAGACGGATCTCTCAGTGGTGTATACCATCGACCAGGCCGTGGTGGGCGACTACATCAACACCGTTGAGCAGTTGCTTGCTCGAGACAAGTACAAGGTGGTCGGCATCGACCTCCAGTACACCATCGGTCGTCCCAACATAGATCAGAAGGTTGTCGTCGCCCAGTTGTGCATGCGCCACCATGTCCTCATCTACCACTACTGCATGGCCACAGAGCCTTGCGGCCGTTTCACCAGGTTTGTCAACAGCTCCGACTACAAGTTCGCTATGGTGGAAACCACCGATGATGTAAAACGCTCAGGGTTACGGGCTCGCCTGCGAGAACCTTTTCGAAATCCGTGAGCACTACAGGGTCTGGGGTAGCACGAAGAAGGACTCCCTAGTTAAACTCGCCTCGACCATCATCGACCCATACTACGAAAAGATGAAGCAGGATGCCAACAGAACACGTCCCGTATCCTGGCACGGGGCCTGGATGCGACAACTGGATGAACCTTGCCTCAGGTTCGCGGCCAAGAGCATGTACACATGCTACGAGATGCACAGGCGGATCGTTTACATGAGGAAGTGCCTCGTTACCCATATCGACGAGGCCGGATCGAGCCACAAGCAGAGCAAGCATCACAAGAAGTAGACGATGATCAGATGATCGTGTATCCTAGTTAATCATGGATGTAATATATAGTTTACTTTGGCGTGTGGAAATGTCATGTGTGTAGTAGCCACCTATGTAATTATGCATGTAATAGTTTACTTTGGTGTGTGCAAATGCCATGGTTGTAGTAGCCACCTATGTAATTGGATGTTTAATCTGGTTATGCAACCATCTCCTTATAAGTGTGTATACGTATGTTGTTGTTCTGTATGCAATCCCATCGCACAGCACACACGTCTTCTTAGCAGCAATCATTTGTGTTATTATCGGTCTTCGCACACATTTCTGATCATCGGCCTATTTGCCGCGTATCACACACATCTTGTTATATTGAACTGTTTCTGTTCTCTTGGCTCAACGCAAACAGTTCATCCGAGTGAACCGCATGCCGTATATCGCACACACCTTGATCTGGCTGACCATTTCTTTTGTGTTGCCTAATCACAACCAGTTCATCCGAGTGAACCGTATGCTGTATATCGCACACACCTTCATCTGGCTACCCGTTTCTTTTGTTCCGCCTCATCGCAAACAGTTAATTGAACTGAACCATATGCCCTGCATCGCACACGCAACTAAAATCTGAACCATGTTTGATCATCCATCATCGCAAATGTTTTGCACCTTTTTTGATGGTTTTTTCACACCATCGCTTGCGATTATTGCATCGCACACAGTTTCGTCGAAGGGTCTCTGATCATAGTGTCGCGTTAGCAGCATCCTGCAGTAGTGTGGGAACCACATCACACTGCAAGGTGTCTTCGTATGCTCCTATCTTGAAGGAGACTTCAATGGTGTGCTCCACTTGAATGGTGTCGGAGTCGCTAAGTCATTGGACCTTAGGGACGAGGATGCTTCATCTTGACCAATTGTAGCTTGGAACATAGCTCTTCACTTATCAAATTGTGACAACTTCCTCCATCGATGATGATCTTCATGGAACACCCATTGATGCCCGCTTTGGTGTGGAAGATGTGGCAACGTTGGCCACGTGCTCGAGCACTTCCATTTCGTCCTCACTCATCGAGTCATAGGTGTCATCGTTATTGGCGATCATGGTGCACCGAGTAGGGCACTCAAATTTCTTGTGGCCTCGGCCTTGACATGAGAAGCATTTGATGGAACTTGTCTTGACGGTCTCATCCGATCGAGTTGTTGATGATGAAGCTCTTGGCTTGAAGTTGCTTGTAGTAGGTGGACAACTTGAAGGTGTCGAAGATGACGAAGGTTTCTTGTAGCTTGACTTGTGGCCGTTGCTTGGAGAAGGTTTGGTTGAGGTAGAAGGCGTTGTAGTCATTGAAGCTTGATTGTATGAGCCGTATGTCTTGGAAGAGTACTTGACATATTTGTAATCATCTTGCACTTGTCACTCCAGCTTGGTAGCTTGGTGCACTAGCTTGAGGAGGTTCGTGTACGGTTGGAAATCCGCAATCTTCTTGATAGGATGGTTGAGTCCATTCAAGAATCGTTCCATCTTTCGTGACATTTGCTTGAATCATGGCGATCTCCATTTCCTTGTAGTACTCTTCAACAGACTTGAAGCTTGCTTGAGGAGTTGCAATTTCTTGAAGAGTTCGCGGCTATAGCATGTGGGTACAAAGTGCGCTCGCATGACATCCTTCATTTGATTCCATGTTGTGATGGGTGGGTCACCTCTTAGTTGTTGGCGCTCAATGACTTGCTCCCACCAAATGAGGACATCGTCTCGGAACTCTAGCGATGCCATGGCAATTTTCTTCTCTTCTTCGTAGTTGTGTAAGAGAAAGATCTTGTCGACCTTCAATGCCCATGAAAGGTAGTCTTCGGGTTATTTGCTGCCGGAGAACTTAGGCATGTTGAACTTGAGCTTGCCGTAGCGTTTCTCTTCATTACGTTGTTATCGAAGGGGGTGATGTTCTTGTCATGGTGGAGGAACTTGAATCGCTTGTGCCTTGCGCTCCGCTTGATTATCATGTTGTTGAGGTCATGGCATTCTTGCATGGTTCATCATTTCTTGGTGCTCCTCAAGACGTGTGGCTTCTTGTTGGCGCTCTCGGCGGATGGCCTTGTCTTGTTCCTGGTTGCGTGCGCGGACAGCTTGGGTTGCTTCATTGAGGTCGTGTTGTGCTTCAAGGGCTTGTTCCTCACGGTGTTGTTGCTCTTTTCGAAGGTCATCACCATCTTGATGTTCTTGTCGTATTGGAGCTTGCTCTTGGACCGTAGGATCATTATCTTGGTGAAGTAGTCGTTCATGTGCCCGGAGGTGGTCTTGTAACCCGTTACCATGAAATGGGTTTTGCGGTGCTTGATGATCTTCATCGTCTTGGTGACCATGCAGAAGAGCTCGTGGAGGACTTGCTTCCGAAGAGGTGTCCAAGGAGTGTCGACTTGGATGGCGCCCTCTTGTGGATGACGAACTTGTAGAAGAGCGATTGGCCATCAAGTCTCGTATGTCTTCCTTGAGAGATGTCATCAATGTGTCAAAGTAGTCTCTTGTACGTTGCTCGGATTGTCGCAAGTCGGTAGCGAGTATGCCGATGCATTCGCCTAATGCTTCTTGTGCTTGATGCAAAGCTCTTTGTGCGCCGAATAGGTGGTTCTTGATGATGTAGTTCTTCAGGTCCTCGTCTTGCTCAATGAAGAGAGGATTCAAAGAAGTGGTTTGCCTATCCATAATTTCAAGCAAATATATCAGTGGAAGAAAGGAAAGAACTATACCAAATGTACCTTATCCAATGTTGGAGATGGATCAATGATCACTCGAAATGTAGCAAGGAAATAGCACAATTGGTACCAGATCTAGTCAATTTCTCACACCTAGGCAATTAAAGCTTTTGGAGTAGCTTGGTGACGATGGTGGCACAAAATTTATGAAAGTGTCAGCGAGATTCAAATAATACTGAAAGAGATTCGCAAATTTGCATGTGCAACAAGTTGACCAATAGCAATAAGGGGCACACGGAAAAACACTCATGGATAGATAAATGGGGTTGTGAAACCAAGGAATGAGCTCAAAATGTGGAATCCATGGAAAATTCTCTTGTTGCACAACGTAGAGGGACACTAGCACGATTGCTCACAAGGCGGATATGAGACTTGTGCACAACCTACTAAGAAAAAATGCAACGATTTTATCCCAAGTATGCTATGTGTATGATGTTCCGATGTCTCTCTCAATTTGATCCAAGGTGATCGAATATGAAAGTGTGGTATGATGCTAAGTACCTGCTTAAAATCTCTTTGCTTATCTTTTCTTTTGCTGAAAAGCTTTTGGCTCTTTTGATATCTTAATTTGGCCACTTATGCAAAATGCACAAGGCAAGCTAGCAATGATGTATGCGGGAACACACTTGTGACATAAGGGATGATATGATGATACCAAGATGATGTAGTATGTATGCAATAGGGACGATGATCACTAATGTCCACAAGTAACGTTGCCGGCAATAGTAAATGTCTAGTCTTGATAGGCAAGTTACGCGAAATGATCTAGGGGTTAACAATCCAATGGTAAGGGGAAAATATACAAAGATGTCGTCGAAGTTACTGTCCCTTGCTAATAGTTGATGGTGTCAAATGATGAAGAGAGTCAATGTCGATGATGAGTCCGTGTCAAAGATGAGTGGTGATGATGTCGGTGTTGAACCGTCCCTAAGTAGCCGAAATACGTTAGGAAACGGACACCACAACTCAAGTTCTCAAAGAACAAAATGTGTCAAAATTTTCGGAGGTGGTAGCGGGTAAGAGATGGTGGTTGCGGAAAGCAGTGGTGGTATGCGGAAGAGTAGGTGGAAACCCGGTCAAAATTGGCGAAGATTAAGCGGAAGAAGGAGTGGTGGATGAAGTGGTGCCGCGTCAGGCCGAATGTCCGGGCTTGCAGGCCGGATGTCTGGGGCCACGGGCCAGATGTCCAGGGCTCCAAATCTGTGATGAACTCGAAGAACAAATGGGGAAAAAGAAAATTTTGGGGTAAAATTCGAGGGATTTTGTGGATGGAATTGGGGAAAAAGTTAGGGGAAGCTAGATCTACGAGTAACACATCAAATCCACAGATCGAATCCAAAAAAAAATATCATCACACCAACAAATCACAAAAATATTGGGAGGGCTATTTTTGTGGGGATCTTCAAAATTGGGACAAAACACAACAAAATTAGGCTAGAAAACAAAGGGGAATACTCCAAAACCGTGATCAACGTGGCTCACGATACCAAGATGAGGTAGGGTGGAATGCTAGGGGCCGATCTTTCGCACTTTGGAGGGGGATTCCCGAAGAACATGAAGAACACGAGAGAGAAAACAAGAGGAAACACTCAAATCAATGATATTTGATTACACATGTGCTAGATCCGAGTACACAAAGAGACACACGATCCAAACACAACAAAGCACGATACAACGGTAGACAGTCCATCCCTATCCATGAGGAGATGGGGTCTTGAATCCATGGGGGAGTCTTCTCCGAGAGGAGGTCTTGAATCCACTCGGGGGAATCTTCTCCTAGATGGAGGTCTTGGCCTCCAATGGAGTAGGGACACAAGTGGATGAGCAATGATCTATCTCCAAAATGCGTATCACGATGCTAACCCTAAAATGGTGGTGGAGGAGTAGTATATATAGTCTAGGGGGTGAAGGGATTCATGGGCTTCGGCCCCTTCACTTTGCGCAAACAGGGGCCGCATGTCGGGGCTGGGGTTCGGATGTCTGGCGGCTCCTGTTGGGCCGGATGTCCAGGGCCTGTACTGGATGTCCGGGCTGGCAGGGGCCAGTTTTGGTGGCATTCTGTGATGGACGACCGGATTTCTGGGCAGGCGCCAAATTTCAGGGCTATCGGGCCGGATGTCCGGGCCCTGTAGCTCGTCAGCTGGGCTGCTACTGCTGTAGTCACCTTCACGGGCCGGATGCTCGAGGTTGTGGCCGGATGTCCGGGTGCTGGGAGCTGTCTTCAGTTACTATTGTCGTTCCTGTACATCCATGTACTCGGAGACTTGTCCATCTTCACGAGCTTCTCTGAGAGAGTCTTCTTGATGCCTAAGCACATATAGCATTCCGGCTTGAGGTAGTAGCTGAGGGAGTCCTGGATTAGGGGGGTCTCTGGACAGCCAGACTATATCCTTTGGCTGGACTATTGGACTATGAAGATACAAGATTGAAGACTTCGTCTCATGTCCGGATGGGACTTTCCTTGGCGTGGAAGGCAAGCTTGGCAATACGGATATGTAAATCTCCTCCCTTGTAACCGACTCTGTGTAACCCTATCCCCCTCTGGTATCTATATAAACCGGAGGGTTTAGTCCGTAGGACAACAACAATCATACCATAGGCTAGCTTCTAGGGTTTAGCCTCTACGATCTCGTGGTAGATCAACTCTTCTAATACTCATATCATCATGGTCAATCAAGCAGGAAGTAGGGTATTACCTCCATCGAGAGGGCCCGAACCTAGGTAAACATTGTGTCCCCCGCCTCCTGTTACCATCGGCCTTAGACGCACAGTTCGGGACCCCCTACCCGAGATCCGCCGGTTTTGACACCGACATTGTGCTTTCATTGAGAGTTCCACTGTGACGTCGTCGTAAGGAAGGATGGCTTGTCTCGTTGTCAGGGACAACATCACCTCTGGGGGAGCCCTGGATGTAGGCCAAACTCTCCGACTAGGCGGCTTTGTCATGACCGCCCGTTCGGCCGCTGCGTCGACGATGACTTCTCGGGTCATCAAAAACAGCCTCCACATCGGCTCAGAGCTTGCCGAACGGATGAATCCAATGGAGCTCTCCTCTTTGAACGAGCTCTTGGATCGCATCGCCGCTTTGGGAATCGCTACGGACTATGGTCGGATTGGGCTTAAACCTGACCAAAGGGAGATTAACTCTCCGTCGGTCACCCATCAGATAGCGGTGGTGGAGGAGAAATGCGGCGATTCTTCCTCTATCTTGAGGACAAGCTATGTACCGATTCTCGAGCTCTCCGAGCCGGATACCCGTCTACGGGAGGACATCGCCCAAACCCTGAATCTAGAATCAGGCGACATGCCAGACCCACTGGGCAACAAGCCGGAGCCCGAACTTCCAAGATCGGAAACTCCTCCGCCCCTGGGTCTCAAACCGGGTCAAGGTCCGGACTTAAATCCACCCACCCACCCACATACAAGCGATCTTTCCCAGATTAGGCAAGAGCCCCAGGAGAAAGTACATCACTATTGGGCCAGATTCCTCCTTGTAATGAACAAGGTCAAGGACTGTCGCGAGGAAGACGTAATTTCATTCTTTTGCAATAATTGCACGAACAAGGGAATCCTCAACGCCATAAGTCGCCGTGACATAGCACACTTCGCTGACTTGGCGGCCATAGTACATAAGTACTGTGCGATGGAAAGCGCCTGGAAAACCCAAGCAAAATTTTGGGATAATCCGGCTCTTACAAAGCCCCTAGTCCGAACTAAAAGGGTGCACTCTCATAAGTCACCCGAACTAATTACAAAGAAGCAAAAGCCCACTACAGGGCATGGAACCGTATTGGAGGGATGGCTTAATTGGCCCTGCAAAATTCGTAGTACAGCGGATACCATACCAACACACAGCCTTAGAGCATGTTAGGTACTCCGGCAGGTGGCCAAGAGCGGTGAGGATCTCCTCATTAAAAACACCGCAGAGCTCATCCTGTGGATAACAATACAGTATTGACAGTTTTCGAGACCTTCGCCTCAAATAATAGGCGTACGCGAGCACTCCGCAGCCTTGCCGAAGTCTGCCACATGGCAGCAATAAATCCATGGAGCGACACGGCCATCACCTTCAATGCCAGTGATGAACCTAAATTCTGAACAGCCCGAGCACCAGCTACCTTGGTCCTTAATCCAATTGTGGACGACTTTCAGCTTACTTAAGTGCTCATGGACGACAACGGCGGATTAAACCTTATTTATGAGGAGACTCTTAAAAAATGGAAATAGACAGGAACCGCATTGAGCAAAGCAGCACGACCTTCAGAGGAATCATCCCCAGTCGAGAGGCACATTGCGCTGGGAAAATCACACTAGATGTGGTATTCGGCACTCCGGAGAATCACAGGTCTGAAGAAATTACATTCCAAGTGGCACCGTTCAGTAGCGGATACCACGCCCTTCTAGGGCGGGAGGCATTCACGATCTTCCAAGCCATACCCCATTACGGGTACATGAAGCTCAAAATGCCTAGGCCCAATGGAATCATAACTCTCGCCAGTGATCCGGACATAGCACTCCGCGCCAAAAACAAAACAACCGCACTGGCCCTCGAGGCATTATCCGAAGCCCATGCGGCGGAGGAATTAATCACAATTGCGCTCCACAAAGGATGTGGACGATGTGATACTCGACAAAAGATCCAAGTCCACCTCTTTTAAACAAGAGGATGAAATAGTCAAATTCCAAGTCCACCCAACGGACCCTACAAAAACAGCATCCATCGGGGCACAGTTAAACCCCGCTGTAGACACCACACTACGGGAGTTCCTGCGCGAGAATTGGGACATATTCGCCTGGCATCCTTCAGACATGCCAAGAATCCCACGCAGGCTGGCCGAGCATAGCCTTAACATTCTAAAGGGATTTAAGCCGGTCAAGCAGACTCTTCGGTGTTTCTCTGAACCTAAGCGACAAGCCATGGGAGAGGAGCTAGCCAAGTTACTAGAGGCCGGATTCATTAGAGAAATAAAACATCCGGACTGGCTAGCAAACCTGGTGATGGTACCAAAGAATGAAAAATCCTGGCGCCTATGCGTCGACTTCAAGGACCTTAATAAAGGCTTGCCCAAAGGATCCCTTCCCCCTCCCTCGCATTGATCAAATTATCGATGCTACCGCGGGACACGACTCGCTGTGCTTCCTCGACGCATACTCCGGCTACCACCAAATTAAGATGGCGGAGTCTGATCAAGCCGCAACGGTATTTATTACTCCATACGTCCCCTTCTGTTTCAACACAATGCCCTTCGGGCTCAAAAACGCCGACGCAACGTATCAACACATGATTCAGACATGTCTGGAAAAGCAGATCGGCAAAACAGTGGAGGCATACATAGACGATGTGGTCGTTAAAACCAGACACATCGACTCCTTAATAGACGAATTGAGGCTCACGTTCGACAATCTCCGAACATATGACATAAAGCTCAATCCGTAAAAATGCGTTTTCGGCGTTCCGACCGGAAAACTCCTGGGCCTCATCGTCTCCAGCAGAGGAATTGAAGCAAATCTGGCTAAAATCCGAGCTCTGGCACAGTTGGCTATCCCAACTGACCTCAAGCAAATCCAGAACTTAACTGGATGTGTGGCGGCATTAAGCCGCTTTATCTCCCGATTAGGAGAAAAGGCATTACCCCTTTATCGCCTTCTTCGGCGCACCGAACACTTCGAGTGGACGGACGCGGCCACGGCCGGATTGGAAGAAATAAAAGCCATCTTGGCCACCAACCCAATCTTGGCCGCACCAAATGTTGGCGAACCAATGCTGTTATATATAGCGGCAACTCACCAAGTTGTAAGCGCAGTGCTCGTCGTCGAACGAGA
Source organism: Aegilops bicornis (assembly GCA_021605145.1). Classification (NCBI taxonomy): domain Eukaryota; kingdom Viridiplantae; phylum Streptophyta; class Magnoliopsida; order Poales; family Poaceae; genus Aegilops; species Aegilops bicornis. The sequence continues at coordinate 438,657,400 of CM038675.1, read as the reverse complement.
GACGGACGGACATAAATTCCCACTTCAAAAGCCGGTATATTATGTATCCACTGTCCTCACTCCATGCAAATCACGGTACCCACATTATCAAAAGATAGCATACGCGGTATTTATGGCATCCCAGAAATTACGACACTACTTTCAAGAGTGTTCAATAATGGTGGCCTCGGAAGTACCACTCAACGACATAATAAACAACCGCGATGCCACGGGCCGGATCGCCAAATGGGCTATCGAGCTCCTCCCGTTCAACATAACATATAGACCACGGTATGCCATTAAGTTGCAAGTACTGGCCGATTTTTTCGCCGAGTGGACAGAAGCCGAACTCCCTAAAGAATACGACGCGTATTCCAATTGGATCATGCACTTCGACGGCTCTAAAATGCTGGCTGGTCTGGGGGCTGGCGTCGTCGGCGTCCCCACCGGAGAATCTGATCAATCGTACTCCAAATACTATACACAGACTCCAACAACGCAGCCAAATACGAGGCCCTGTTACATGGTCTCCGGATGGCAATTTCCATGGGAATTCAACGCCTGGAGGTGCGCGGGGACTCAAACCTCACAATATCTCAAATAAATGGAGACTTCGACGCCAAGGATCCAAAAATGGCGGCATAACGCAAAGCCGTCCTCAAAATGTCAGCTTGGTTCGAAGGGCTTGAATTCCACCATGTGGCTCGGGAAAACAATCAGGCGGCGGATATCCTCGCACGTATCGGCGCTAAGCGCGACCCTGTCCAACCTAACATCTTCTTGGAAAGGCTGTTTAAGCCATCCGTGGTATGGGAAGGGGACACCGGTAACAATAGTCTAGACCCGGCCACAACACCAGATACCGAACACTTTGACCCAATCGGAGGCTCTGCCACCGAAATAACACCTTCATCCCACGTGATAATGGTCGTCATCGCCCCGTGGACAGAACCATTGCTGGCCTACCTAACCAGGCAGGAACTATCCGAGGACCAAAATGAGGCACGCTACATAGTGCAGCGATCTAAAGCCTACAAGGTCCACGAGGGAGAGCTTTATAAAAAAAGCACTACCGGAGTCCTTCAAAGGTGCATCTCCGAAGAGGAAGGGCGGAAGCTTTTGGCAGAAATCCATGCTGGACTCGGCGGCCACCACGCTGCAGCCTGGGCCCTTGTACAAGGCCTTCCATACAGGTTTCTATTGGCCGACGGCGCGGGCAGATGCACAGGATCTGGTCCAACGATGCGTCGGTTGCCAGCTTTTTCCAAACCAAAGCCATATGCCGCCTACCGCTCTCCAAACAATCCCCATTACTTGGCCCTTTGCAGTCTGGGGGCTCGATATGGTTGGACCCCTCAGAGGGGGAACCCATAAGAAAAAAATGCTTACTAGTCATGGTGGATAAATTCACCAAATGGATAGAAGCCAAACCCGTTAAAACGGCTGATTCTGGACCGGTGATAGACTTCATATCTGGGGTTGTACACCGTTATGGCATCCCCCACAGCATCATCACTGACAACGGCACGAACTTTATAGCCGACGAGGTGAAACTTTGGTGCAGCAACATGGGCATCAAGCTCGATTATGCTTCTGTCTATCACCCGCAAACTAACGGTCAAGTCGAGCAAGCAAATTGTCTTATCATGAGCGGCATCAAACCTAGATTAGTGCGGTCCTTAAAGGAGTCAAACACGCACTGGGTAGAGGAGCTCGACTCCGTACTATGGGGGCTGCGGACCACGCCGAATCGCACTACTGGATGAACACCGTTTTTTATGGTGTACGGTGCAGAGGCGGTTCTGCCCTGTGACATAATTCATGACTCACCTCGAGTGCGCATGTACGAAGAAAGAGAGGGCGAGCTCGATCGGCAGGACAGTTTGGACGCCCTGGAGGAGGAGCGTGACGTGGCAAAAGCCCGTTCCACATTCTTTGATCTTCAGGCTCGAAGGTACCAAAGCAGAGAAGTACGGGCCAAAACTTAAAACGTTGGCGAACTAGTTCTACGCCTGCCGAAGAAGAAAAAGAACAAGCTCAAGCCCAAATGGGAAGGTCCCTTCATTATTGACCAAGTTCTGACCGGCAGAACATACCGTTCGCGGGATGCATCGGACAATCGACTCGAGCCAAACCCATGGAACGCAGCCAGACTCCAAAGATTCTACGCCTAGTGCCGGACTCTATGTTCGTCTCCTTACCCCCGTCAATTTTTTGCATATCCATTATCTATCTTTTCTCTCTTTCTTTCTTCTTTTTCCATCTCCTCAAGGCCTTAAAAGGCTAACTTGTGTCTTGACTGCACAATCTTGATGCGCTAACCGCGCTCATTATACATGGGAGCTTCTTATACAGAAGCTTAATATAACTATTTTCAGGGCTTCATGCCCCGTACATGTGTTATTCTTCCGCATGTACCTTTTTTTGCCATTATATGCATCGATATGACTGAAGTTTTTGCCAAGCTGGGTTGCCTGGCTCTTGTATTTATGCCCTACGTTCCCGTTAATTCGGCTAGGGCATAAGGGGAGCACCTCTGCGATTGTTACTGCCGGGTCAGCCGGATGTGTACCTCAGACTGGGTGATGCCAAAACCTAGCAATCTTAAAGGAATATTCGGTCGATGAACCAAAGATGACTTTTATTTATTTTGATACATGCCCCCAGATGTTTATAGCATGCATCTCTATTCGAAGTTCGGACATGCACATTAGGGCATGCGTACCCAGGGAAAGGAACCCTTAACGGAACTATTCTCCCTGGAAGATGTTTCTTACTATCCATGTAATATAACATAGCTAGTTGGGTACTTGTCTGTTCAAGCACTTATGACCCCTACGCCTGGTTTCCACGCATACCCCGGTTTTTACATAACTGAGCGGGTATTCGGATACACTCCGGACTATCGGGTCCAGAGGTCGAAGCGAAAAGGTCCGCCATGACAAATGATTTACAATCCGGCTAGGGACATTATATATGTCACTTAAATTACACAGTACTTAGACTGACTAAATTCTTCTTGTATACCATCCAATAGGCTATCTAGCCTACAATCCTGTTGGGAATACTTTGCGGCTAATTCTACTTGGTCATACACCAAACTGACGGGGATCTCTTTCCCATCGGGCCCCACAGGTCCGACCTCGGCCATGTGGTTTAGGTCAACTTTGGTATATCGCGTCTTCACCATGGCCCAGGCTTCCCTTGCACCTTGTCGGGAGCCTGATATCTTCCATAATCGGAAGCGCCGCCATGCTCCCTTGAGCTTTTCTATAAGCTCCCCAATGCCTCCTGGCGGGGAGGCGGATGGCCACAAGGCTTGGGCAATACCCTGCGTCACCTGCCGACCTTGTTCGTGCAGTTGTGAGAGCTCTGGTAGAAGATCACCTGCAGACCCGGGCATCTCCTCCACGGGACGACCCGTCAGCATACCTGCAGACATAACTGTTAGCCGGCTTCTTCGTCGAACTCTTTCAAAAGTTCGTTCAAGCACTTAATGAAAATGCTGCGTCGAAGCCGCTTATTCTCCTTCACGGAGTCTGCAAGTTGGGCTCGAACATGTTTCAGTTCCACGCACAGCTGGATATTGGCATCTTGGAGATCATTTTTCTCCTGCCTGACCCGCGTAAGCACGCGCTCGCCAGCATTTAGCTGTCGATTAACACATCGCGCATCCCCCGGCACGGCCTCCGGATTCACTCCGGAGTCATCTGCAACATCTATTGTTAGATTTGCATGCATGTCGCATACTATCTGGTACCTGCCATTCTTTGCAATGGAAACAAGTGTTACCAGCGGGGGCCTTCTCGGACTCCTTCAATGCGACAACCGCGACCCGTAGCTGGGCTTTGCACTCTTCCAGCTCTTGAGACAATTGGGTATTCTTCTCTGTAAGAACCTGCACAAATTATGATCCTTAAATCAGTTGTGTCAACTGTTTCAAGTCTCAGGGGCTACTGATATATATAATCATCAGATTTTCTTACCCGTATATCATTTACATACTGGTCCGTGGCTCTGTGTCGGTGGGGGACGACACCTATGGGATCACTGGAATCCCTTCTACGGTTGCGGGGCGAGGGGATCGTGAGAAGAGCGGGACCAGCAGACAACACAAAGGGATTTTACCCAGGTTCGGGCCGCGAGGATGCGTAAAACCCTAGTCCTGCTTTGGTGGATGTATTTAGTGTTCTTGAGCTCTTGAACTAGCTCTGGGTGCTGCGAGGTTGCAAAGAGCCGAATCCTCCGAGGATCCAGAGTTCGATCCCCTTCCACAGTACGCCTCGGGCCTCCTTTTCTATGTCAAAGGGGTCGTCACAGTGGCACACAGGAGGTGGAAGGTATCTACAGTGTACAAGCTTATCGCTTGACATCGCAGGAAAAACGCATTCAATGCGCCGCTTATGCGTCCTCTTGCTTTATCGGGGACGGCAAGGAAGCTCGCCGTCGGTATCGCCGCCTCGCTTTGGCCTTGGCCTTGCGTCCGGTGACGAGGCGTTGTAGCGCCACGTTGGCTGGTTGCTGGGCTGGCGCGGGTGGCGGAGTCTTCAGGAAGACTTGCCTGCCACCACGCAGGAGCTTGCTGGATCGGTGTAGAGACTGCACATCGCCACGCGGGCGCCTGCTCAACTGGTTGAGCTGGCAGCTGCATGGGGACAGCGGTGGAGTCTTGGTAGGTGTGGGCCTGGCTGTGGCCCCACCGATGTCCTCGGCAAGGGCTTGTCGCGGCCTTGCATATCTTCCCGGCAAAGTTCTTGTCGGGGACTTGTGAGCGCCCTCGGCAAGAGGCTTGCCGGGGCCTTGCGGCCGTCTTCGGCAAGGGGCCTTGCCGGGGCCTCGTGGGCAACCTCGGCAAGGAGCCTTGCGGTCGTCTCGTCTTCTGGTTCTCAGGCTTGGCTGATTCTTTTTGCCTTGTATCTGTCCTCCCTGGCAGGGCAGGACGCTCCTCGCCGGGAAGGTGGCTTGAGTCTTGCTTGCTGATGTAGCACTTGTCAGCGAAGATGGATTCTCTTTAGTGTAATTGCATACAGTCGTGGCCCATGCTCGGCAGTTAGTGTAGCCCTGGTTTTCACTACACCGACACTCTAGCAAGACCATTTTGAGAAGCACGGATGTACGCGTCTCCTGAGTTGAAGGCATCAAATGCCTCTTGGGAGAAACAAGCATCACGGAGTACGGCCCGGCGACGCCTGTGATTCATGGCGCTCTCCACTTTGGAATTTGTAGCAGATCGTCTATCCGCATCCTCCGTAGGAGGAGCATCCGGCGTTTGCCCCGTCGCTTCCGCCTCTATGTCTGGCCTTGGAGCCCGACTGGTGGAGGCGTGATCGCCAACCTCTCCGGATATAGTCCGGCGAGCGTTTTTCCTACTAGGGAACATGGATTTTATTATATTTTAAAAGACGACAACCACAGAGCGAGGTTCTGTATCATACCTCTGCGCCGGCGTCTCAGTCCTGACTGCCTTCCTTTTTAGCCTACCCGGCTTCGGTGCCCCTTGTTGGCGAGTCACTGCGGGTTCGGCATGGCGTCCCGAGGGCCTTCCCTGTAAGACACCATATGTGTAGGGTAGGTGAAGTGCATAAAAGGGGAACCTTCTCGGAAGTCGGGACTCCGGTTTTTCTTACATGCGATGCAGGGAGTAGCCCCGGATAGTCGGCTATGATGGCCACCATGGCGTCATCGCAGCTCAATTGATAGAATGTCCTGTCGATCAGCTCCACAAATATGTCCGGATCCTCTTCGAGTTCCGGATTGAGGGCCTGGTCGGGGTCCTCCGGTTGTGGAGGTGGGTTGTTGACCTCCCTTATAGCTTTTCGCAGTTCCTGCCATGAAACAGCAAGGTAAATACTTATGACGATGAATGCGGGAAGGCTGGGAGTAAAAAGTAACAGCTCACCCTGCTTGGGGGGTTGTACATGGAGAATCCATCCCGTGGCTTAATGCGGATGAACTCCTCTTCCTCTCCCTTGTACAAATCGGACAGAATTTTTGCTAGAGCAGAAACTGAGTCCGGTCCTTTACGCCCGTAGCGGGTGGCATCATCTTCCCTGTTAAAGTGCCACATGGGGTGCCCTCAATATTGAAGTGGTTGTACCCCCCGCATTATGCACATTGACATAACCTCGATTATTGTCAGTCCTGATTGAGCCAGCACTTTTATCCGTCCCATCAGGTAAAGGACTTCTCCGTTATCCTCCTCCTGAGGGCTCCGTGGGCACCGGCTTCGGCGTTTCTTCAAAGGGGCATTGTCGAACTCGGGAAGACCCATCCGAATAGGATCTGGAAGGGGGACGTCCTCCATGTAAAACCACTCCGAAGGCCAGTCTTCGGACGTCTTCTTTGGGGTACCAGACAGGTATCCGGTCCCGGCGATGCGCCATATTTCGGCTCCGCCCACTTGATATATTGACCCCTTCTGTGTACGGGGCACAAGGCAGAATAGCCTCTTCCACAGCTTGAAATGAGCTTCGCAGCACAGAAACAGCTCACAAAGGGCAACATAACCAGCGATGTGTAATATGGAAGCAGGGGTGACATTATGCAACTGGAGGCCATAAAACTCCAGGAGCCCGCGGAGGAACGGATGGATTGGAAATCCAAGTCCCTTAATAAATAAGGGACAAGGCATACCCGCTCCCCCTTGGAGGGATTGGGAAGCTCTCCACTTGCTCCCGCCATTATAGGTCACGGGCCTGCCGAGCAGGGGACCATATACTGGCTGGAGGGCGAAATCCTCGGTGCAGAACTCTACTAATTGGCTGTGCGGGACGGAACACTTCTTCCAATCACCGGGCTTAGGGCTACGCGAGCGAGAGGAGGAGCTTCAATGGCCGCCATGTTGGAATGGATTTTTCCGAGCGCGTTTTGATGGATACTCGCCGTGGGAGGATGGTGTGATCTGGATCTACGAATCCCCGTCTCTTTAATAGACAGTTTACTCACATGACTAGGGTGGCAAATGTAAAAATGCCCTGGCTTCTCGCATTCGCTCGACGCGTGGAAGATAGCCATTATTGGGCGTGGAAGCCAAGAAGTGCAACATTTATGGGAAGTCGGACACTACTCAGCAGGTATTCAGAATTTGGAGAAGAACCCGCCTTGCAATGCCGAAGACAATCTGCGCGCCAGACTCATCGTCATTGAAGCCTGGTTCAGGGGCTACTAAGGGAGTCCTGGATTAGGAGGTCTCCGGACAGCCGGACTGTTGGACTATGAAGATACAAGATTGAAGACTTCGTCTCGTGTCCGGATGGGACTTTCCTTGGCGTGGAAGGCAAGCTTGGCAATACGGATATGTAAATCTCCTCCCTCGTAACCGACTCTATGTAACCCTAGCCCCCTCCCGTGTCTATATAAACTCGAGGGTTTAGTCCGTAGGACAACAACAATCATACCATAGGCTAGCTTCTAGGGTTTAGCCTCTACGATCTCGTTGTAGCTCAACTCTTGTAATAGTCATATCATCAAGATCAATCAAGCAGGAAGTAGGGTATTACCTCCATCGAGAGGGCCCGAACCTGGGTGAACATCGTGTCCCCCGCCTCCTGTTACCATCCACCTTAGGCACACAGTTCGGGACCCCCTACCCAAGATCCGCCGGTTTTGACACTGACAGTAGCCATGTCTCCAGTGGGTCATATGGAATGTCAATAAGGAGAGATGTCACCTCGGTATCGAGAGCTCCTGCACGTGTTGGTGTCATTGGTCCACTTGGCACTTGGTGAGGCGCCAGTAGGTCCATAGGATGCCCTGCATCAATATGTCTCCACTCTCTGACCACCCCGTTCTTTTGGCAAGGATGCTTGATGCGGAGCATCCTACGGTCATCCCGATGGACCTACCTTCGTCTCCCAAGACACCACGTGGACCAATGACTAGAGCTCATGCAATGGCCATTGAAGCTGAGGTGAACTCGCTCCTCTCCGAACATACACACTCCACATGTGAGACATGGCTACTACCTCAAGCTAAGACCTTGTGTGTGATCAGGTACATGGAGGAAGGCCATGAAGCTACTACCACCAATGGACAAGATGGTGAGGAAACCGAGTGCGAGAAGCAAGAGGAACGACTGCAAGGAAGCTACAACGACCGGACGACAGGTCCCTGCTGGACGTCCGACACCTGGATGGTCAACCATCTAGAAGGCCGAGCCGATGAACACTAAAGCGGTCGGATGAACGACAAGTACTGGACGTCCGACACACTTCAGCGACCGGATGTATGACCGACTTCGGATATCCGGTACCAACAGTCTAGAGCCAAAATGCCAGAAGGCTAAAGCCTTGTGGATGATCGACGCATCAGACGTTCAAAAGCGTCCAAAAATCCGACAACGCCTCAACAGAGCTGAAATGCCGGATGTCTAATCCTTACCAGATGTCTGGTCCCTTGTGAGTCACCGGACGACTGGACGTCTGATGGCTGTTTGTGCACAGCCCGTGGGCCTTGGTCCAGGTATCCCCCTCTCTCTTCCTAGACCATAGATATCCTTTCACTTAGATGTTTTAGGGTTAGCAAAGGATTACCTCAAGATAGAGATTGAGCTTTGCTCATCCACTTACCTCTCCCATGGAGATCTAGGTCTCTATGTGAGAAGATCCTCCAAGTGGATTCAAGACCCCTTCATGGGAAGATCCTCCTAGGATTCAGGACTCTCTCCTTCAAAGATTGGGATTAAATAGCTACCCTTTGTATCCTCTTGTTTTGACTTTGGATCTTTGTATCTCCGCTTGTGTATGTGGATTTAGCACATGTGTGATCTGGATCTTGTTGATTGAGTGTTTTCCTTCTCATGTTCTTCGTGTTCTTCACGGGACCCCTCCATTTTGTGAAATATCGGCCCTCAGGGTTCCACCCCACATCAGTGCTGAGATGCAACTGAGCCTAGAAGCGTTATTGTTCTTAGTTTCTTAGCTGAAGGATTAATGAAACTGTTTGGATTGGACTTCGATTTTGTAGCATTTCTTTCTTTGTGAGCGAGATAGCATATTATGTTGTAATAATAGTGGAGTGTTATAAAGAAAGGGCTAGGGTAGGTCGTAGAAATGGTATGCTAATATTGAGGTTTTGATTTATAATGGAATACAATTGTTCTAATCTCTATGGAGGGCTCAAGGAATACAAAACGATTCGTGCTTCAAGTACCAAGAAGATATTTTTTTTGCAACATAAGGCAAATCAGTAAGCTTCTCCATTTTAACGCCAGCACTAGCATAAATGTCATGTTCTCATCTTATTTTCAATTTTTTATGTGTATGTTATTGTGCTGCTGATATATGGTTTGTTTGTCCAACTGATGCGGAGCATCCCTCGCTCATCCCCATGGACGCACCTACATCTTCCTCAACACCACTTGGACCCATGACTCGAGCTCGAGCTAAGGCTATTGAAGATAAGGTGAACTCGCTCCTCTCTGAAATCCCTCTTCCTACACTTGAGACATGGCTACTACATCAAGCGGAGATGCTTTGTGTGATTAGGTACCAAGGAACCAACCTAGAAGAAGCTACGGTACAAGATGTACGTCGAGAACAAGAGGAGAAGTTTCCTAGCCTGGAGCGGGCGGTACTACCGACCCGACAAGCGGTACTACCGCTTAGTACCACAAGCGGTACTACCGCTCTACATCCGCCGCCCTACTGCCGAACCCGACAAACTCGAGCGATTGAACGGCTCCAGAGTGTACTACCGCCCATCACAGCGGTACTACCGCTTAAGCTCTGCAAGCGGTACTACCGCCCGAGGGCCGGTACTACCACCCTGCCCGTGTGCAGCGTATCCGAGCCGAGGCCCATGTACCCTTTTCGCCCCTTTTTTACCCCTTTGAAGGCTTAGACTATAAATAATCCTTCCCTTCGTCCTTTCTAGGGTTGGCATTGGTTTAGCTCATATTTTATGTGAGAGCCCTTGCTCATTCACTTGGTTACTTCTCCTCGGAGCTCAGGACCTCTTCGGAGAAGATCCCCCAAGCGGACTCAAGACCCCTTCAAGGGAAGACAATCAAGACCTCCTCACGAAGAAGAACGGCTACTCGTGTATCTTTCCTTTGTTGATTTTGAATCTTGTGCTACCTTTTATGTTCGGTGATCTAGCCCTTGTGTGATTGATACTTGTCCGTTTAGTGATTCTCTCGTGTGTTTTCCCTTGTGTTCTTCTGCTCGTTCGTCGTGTTTTCCCTATAGGATCCCCTCCAAACGTGAAAGATCTCCGATTAGGGTTCCACCCTACATCATCTTGGTATCATGAGCCACGTTGATCATGTTTTTGGAGCCCCTACCCCGTGTTTTCTAGCTTGATTTTGTTGTTTTCGTCCTATATCCGAAAATCCCCACCAAAAATAGCCCCAATTTTTTTTGTGATTTGTTGGTTTGATGATGTTTTGTTGATTTTGATCCGTGGATTTGCTTGGTTTTGAGTGGATCTAGCATCTCCCCAAGTTTCACCTCTTTCCATCCACAAAATCCATCCAATTTTGCTCCCAAAATCATCCTTTTCCGCCCCAAAATCGCGCCCCATTTCGATCTGTGAAAAATCCCGACCCCCTAGCGGTACTACCGCTTAAGCGCAGCAAGCGGTACTACCGCCCAACCAGTTTCAGCGTTCCGAGTTTCACCGTTTTGCCCATAACTTTCGCATCCGGAGTCTGATTTTCGAGTTCTTTAGCTCGTTGAGAAGCTATTGACATCCCCCATCCACCTAGATAGGCTACAACATCATTAGACACCATCTAATTTTCCGAACGTTGGCATCTTTGCCTAGGGCTTTCACCACATCATCCGCTATACCACCTCCACTTTCCGCTACCACCATTGTTGCTTTTGGTCTTTGAGAATTTGAGTTGTGGTTCTGTAACATCCCAAATTTTCAATTTGGAATGTTATACATAGGTCATCCATGCATATCATATTTTATCGCATCTTCGTTCTGCAATCCTCGAAATCCTAAGCAACTCAACCTCGGAGAGAGTTGGGGATTTTCCGGTTTTCATATTTGATTTCTATCAAATACTAAGAACGAGGATTTTGATTTTAATTATTTTTCTCTTCGAAAAATATTTCATAATAAAAAAATAAATGAGAGGAGATAATATGACTTCTCCAAAATAATTGAAATATTGGAGGAAAAATGTTAAAATCATTATTTGGATTTTATTTGAGTTTATTTGGATTTTATTTGCATTAAAAAAGTTGCACGTTTTAAAAATTGCATTTTTAGGGCCAAGAGAATGTTCATCTCGTTCTAAATATTTTATTTAGACGGTGCAAATTTGTTTTGGCATTTTTCCATTTTTATTTTATTTCATAGGAATTTTTCTGTCGGCGGAACTATTTAAAAAAAACTCCCCGCGCCCGACCGGGCCTAGGGCCCAGCCGAGCAAGCCGGCCCAGCCGAGCCGCCGCCGCCGCAGCCGACTCGGAGGAGTCCGAGCCGGACTCCATCGCCGCCCCGCCTTGGCCACTACTCCAAGTCGCCGCCACGCCCCCTTTATATACGCCGCCACCCCGAGCCCCAACACCACCACCACCACCGCCGCCAACCCCGCCGCCTGCAGCCGCCGCCGCCCGTGCTCGCCGCCGCCGCTCGCCACCGCTTGCCGCCCGCCGCCAAGCCCGCCGCCCGTGAGCCGCCGCCCGCACCCCGCCTCGCCGGAGCCCTCGCCGGAGGTAGCCGCCGGATCCGAGACCGCCGGTTTTTTTAAACCGTTCGGTTTATTTTCCGAAACCCTAGTTTCCGTTTTTTAAATAGATCGATTTTTCTCTGGTTATTTATTTAGAGAGCGTTCGCTTGTTCGTTCATTTTAACGAACGCGTTTTTCACTTAGGTTCAGATAACGAACGTTCGTTCATTAAGCTGTTCGTCGCTTTCTTTTTATCAGATTTATTCCGCGATTTTTCTGATCGCGATTTCTGATCCGATGTTCGATCTAGTATAACTTTCCACTCGTTTATCGGAATCAGGCGATTCAAGTGCCTAGAGTTTTGTCTCGAAACCCTCTTTCCGAATAACCAACTCAAACAAGTTTTTGCCTCTGTAAAATTTGACCCTAGTTCAGATTAGTAAACAGATCTTATTTCTTTCGCCGTTTGAGTTTTGTTGCTTCGTTTGGTTTGAATCTTTTTGCAAACCAGAGTTCTTAAGTTGAACTTTCTGGTCAACCTATTTTAGTTGAATTTTACCTGTGCATCTTTGCTTGTTTCTTATGTATGTTATTGTTTGCTTGCGATAGAATTCCTGGAGTGCGAAGCGTGTTACTACGAGTGTCTAGGATTCACGGATCGTCAGCAAGGCAAGTATCACATTGATCATACTCTTTTCATACCCAGTTTTTATGCATTAGCTCAATCCTCAAACATTGCATGATTAGGATATCATTAATTTGTGGGTTGGGAAGTAGTTGTTGAGGTAGAACCTATTGCTCGTTAATATCAAACCCTTGGGAGTTACTTCTACGCTTGCTTATACCGCTATGCTATGCTCGTAGACGTGGTTGGGTTTGAGTGTATCCATGACAGATGTGAGATTGTTAATTGATGGTTTACTTTAAGGTGGCAACTTAAATACACATCTGGGTGGATTGAGGTACCTGGGTATTCCAGGATTGTCTGTTTTTCTTTATGGACCGCCACCCAGGCTCAAAGGGAACTGAGTTTATTCATGCTAGAAACTTCCGTGTGCAGCCACAAGCTATTATGGGCTCTAGCATAGTTGAGTAAGTTACGTGAAGCTCTTGAACAGGTAGATCAGCAGGTAGTGGGTTTTGTAGGTTTGGTATGGTCTACCCGGAGTAGAGAGTTAAAGTTACAGAAAGATTGTGTCTCGGTCATCCGTTTCTCAAACACCATGCAGTGCGAGAAATCAACGGAGGCGATCGTGTCTTGTGGGGAAAAGTGCGCAAACCTCTGCAGAGTGTACAATCTAATCATGGTTAGCCATGTCCCTGGTTATGGACAACTTTGAGTATCTAGTACTTGAGTATTCACATGTATCCCATCACTATAAAATTAATATTGTTGGGATGTTAACTACTTTAATTGGGATTGATAATGTTGTCAACCATTCTCAATGATGTTTCAACCACCATGATAGTTAAATTAAAATCTATTCCTTTGTTGTAGGAAAAAATTGGCTTTTTGCAAAAACTATAACCATAGAGCTTTCCACCAGCCAAATATGCATGTAGTGATAGCATTATTTTGTTCTTGCTCTACTGTGTTATATTGCCAAAGATATTCCATGTCTTGACCCGTTCTCGTGCTGCAACGTATTATGTTGCAGACTTTTCGAACGAGGAGTAAGGTTCGATAGGTCGTTGCCGTGCAGCTCAGCCATGCCGTTGGAGTTGATGGACTCACTTTTATCTTCCAAGCCTTCATTGTTATCACATTAGATGGCCTTAAGCCATATTATTGTAATAAGTTCTCTTTTGAGACATCGATGTAATAAGTGTGTGATTGCTACTCTGTTATAAATCCTTCGAGTACTATGTGTGTCAAGCATTACCGATCCAGGATGACAACTGAAACACGAGACTTGACCATCTCGAGGTCGGGTCGCTACAAGATGGTATCGAGCACACGCAGAGTGTAGGACAACCACTAAGATAAACCATAGGTCACTCTTCTCTACTCATTTTTGACTCCTCTCCATTTTTCCACTCTTTAGGATGACGGAGATGAAGAACAAGTTTGCACAACCGGATGAAGACACACATTTTGGACGCCACTTGAAGGAAGTCACTAGGTACTTGAACATTGGAATACCAAGTTTCACCGGGACGTACAACACCACCTTACTAGAAGAGGAGCGCTGGATGATTCAAGTACAAGTTCCAGGAAGGACGTTCTCGCCAACTTCTAAGCCCATAGAGTTTTTTTTCAAAGCACCCACCTGGAATTTAGGTAAGAGCATGGCAGCCCACATTACCATGGGACGTATTGGAGAAGTCTACAACAGGGAGCTAAAGGACACCATCTACCAAATATGTGGACATCGAGACGAGCAATGGGAAGTAATCAGCACCAAGAAGGACAGATCCATTGCAGCTTTCATCCAGGAGCTAAACCAGCACATTCGACGTCAGGAAAACCAGATGTGCGCAGATATGATGGAGTTGAAGAAGGCGAAGACCAGGATTATCGAACTGGAGGAAGAACTCAAGTTTACACGCGACGGATACGAGGAGGAAATCAAGACACTACTGGAGAAGAACGATGACCTGGTTAAGAAGATCGGAGTATTCATGGGAGGACCAGCACCGGAAGAAGAATAAGAAGACCCCACTTGCCCGGACAACTACATCATCATCGACGACACTGATTCCGATCCAAGTGATGATGACTACGAAGACGAAGCTGGAGCAGACATCATGGAGTCTTCCACCGATCAAAATTTCTAGATGACCACCATCTATTAGTAGTATTTTCCCCATGTATCTAATAGTAGTTGAGCACTTTTGCGATAGTTCTAGACCGTTTGTATGCCCTTGCTTGTTTGATTGAGTGAATTGATTGTGTTTGCCTCATATGCATGTGGGTAGTGTTCTCTCATTAGACCTCTTTCTATTCTAATCTCTTCCCTCTAAAACCCATCAGATGCCTCCGAGACGTGACCCCGGTTTTGTTTTCCCACCGGAGCTCACCCAGTTGATCCAACAACAGAATACCCTGATGCAATTGCTAGTTCAGAACCAGGGCAACAATAACAACAACAACCCTCCGCCAGTGGATAATTTAGCCCGTTTTCTGAGGTTACAGTCGCCGGTGTTTTCCAGCAGCACCGAGCCAATAGTTGCTGATGACTGGCTATGCTGTATTGGAAGGGAGTTAACCACCGCAGGATGCACGGATGCTGAGAAGGTGTGCTTTGCCGCACATCAATTGGATGGACCAACAGCCGCATGGTGGGAGAATTATACGGCTACTTTTCCTATAGCCAATGTTACTTGGGATCAGTTTCAGCAAGCCTTTCGCACCGCCCATGTCTCAACTGGAGCCATGCAGTTGAAGAAGCGTGAGTTTCGCAACTTACGCCAGGGGAACCGTACTGTGGCTCAGTACGTGGATGATTTTAGTAAGCTATCACGCTATGCCCCTGATGATGTAGCCACAGATGCCGCGAAGCAGGAGAAGTTCATGGAAGGGCTGAACGATGAGATGAGCATGCAGTTGATGGTGGCAACTTTCAACAACTACCAAGAGTTGGTAGATAAGGCCCTTATGATTGAAGGAAAGCAGCAGTAGATTGAGAGCCGTAAGAGGAAGTATGGACAAGGGAAGTATAATCCAGGAGCTCAATAGAAGCCCCGTTTAACCGCGAACTCGGGAGGACTTGTTCATAACCATGGAGGTCACAACCATACTAGAGGAGGATCGCATAACCACAATGGTGCGAAGAATAGTAATGGGAACGGAGTGAATAACAATCAGAACCGCTCCAACCCATCTACACCCGCCAAAAGAGACCTAAGTCAAGTTACTTGCTACAAGTGCGGGAAGACTGGGCATTATGCTAATGAATGCCCAGAAGGAAGGAATGGGAACGGTAATGGGAGCGCTGGAAAGAAGCCCAGCCCATTCAACAAAGGACAAGTAAACCACGTTAACGTGGAGGAGGTTGAAGAGCAGCCGGACGCGGTAATAGGTAAGTTTTTGGTTAAGTCATTTACCGCTCTTGTTCCTTTCGATACTGGTGCATTGCATTCATTCATATCAAGGGGATTCGCGGATAAGTTTAAGTTACCAACCCAAACCCTTAGGACCCCTCTTTTAGTAAGCTCACCTGGAGCAGAGTACATGGCTAGCCAATGGTGCACCCAGATACCCCTAACCATTGGCAGACATGTTTTTTCGTCTGATCTAATTATCTTGGAGTCGCAAGGATTGGATGTGATATTAGGTATGGACTGGATGTCGAAGTATGGAGGAAGCATTGACTGTGCTAGTAAGTCAATTTATCTTACCACCCCGGAGGGAAAAAGGATTAAGTATGTATCTAGGCATGTGCCTAGGAGGAGCCAAGTGAATACCCTCACGGGAGTTGTGCAGGAGGAAGTGCCTGTAGTAAAGGATTACCCGGATGTTTTCCCAGAGGAGTTAGCAGGCATGCCCCCGAATCGAGATATCGAGTTTTTGATAGAGCTATTGCCAGGTACAGGGCCAATATCCAAGAGACCCTATCGGATGCCCGCAAATGATCTAGAGGAAATTAAGAAACGGATCAAGGAGTTATTGGAGAAAGGGTATATTCGCAAGAGTTCATCACCTTGGGGAGCACCAGTACTGTTGGTCGAGAAAAAGGATAAATCCCTGAGGATGGTAGTTGATTACCGAGCCTTGAATGAAGTAACAATTAAGAATAAGTATCCATTACCGATGATCAATGATTTGTTTGATAAGTTGCAAGGAGCTAAGGTGTTTTCGAAGATTGATAAGGTTGGGATACCATCAGTTGAAGATCCGAGAGAAGGATATACCAAAGACAACATTCACCACGCGGTACGGATTATATGAGTATACGGTCATGTCGTTTGGACTGACTAACGCCCCTGCATATTTCATGAGCATGATGAACAAGGTGTTCATGGAGTATTTGGACAAGTTTGTTGTGGTGTTTATTGATGATATTATGGTATATTCGAAGAACGAAGAGGAGCACAAGGAACATTTGCGTTTAGTTCTCGAGAAACTCAGGGAACACCAGTTATACGCTAAATTTAGCAAGTGCGAGTTTTGGTTGAACGAAGTGGGATTTCTTGGGAATGTTATATCAGGAGAGGGTATAGCAGTGGACCCCAGTAAGGTTCAGTCAGTCACTGAATGGTTGGCACCCACTTCAGTTAGCGAGATCCGCAGTTTCCTTGGACTCGCAGGATATTATCGGAGATTCATTGAAATTTTTTCCAAGATTGCCAAGCCAATGACTGAATTGCTGAAGAAGGATACTAAGTTTAAATGGACAGATGACTGCGAGGCAAGTTTTCAGGAGTTGAAGAAACGTTTGACTACAGCCCCAGTGCTAACACTGCCAGATATACATAAGGAGTTCCAAGTTTATTGTGACGCCTCTCGCTTGGGACTTGGATGTGTGCTTATGCAAGACGGAAAGGTTGTTTCGTATGCTTCACGACAACTGAAGCCCCATGAATTAAACTATGCCACGCACGATTTGGAGCTAGCAGCCGTAGTGCATGCATTGAAAACTTAGAGACACTATCTTATTGGAAACCGTTGTGATGTGTACACGGATCATAAGAGGTTGAAGTACATTTTCACCCAGAAGGAGTTGAACCTTAGACAAAGGAGATGGCTGGAGCTTATAAAGGATTACGATATGAAGCTACACTATCATCCAGGAAAGGCCAATGTCATAGCAGACGCTTTGAGTCGGAAAAGTTACGCTAATATCCTTGAAAGTAAGGGATTGCCCAAGGAGTTAGTTGAGGATATCATGGAACTTCGGTTGGAGATTGTTCCAAGAGGTTTCATTGCAACAATGGAGGTTCAGTCTACATTGTTGGATAAGATTCTAGAAGCTCAGAAGAATGACAAAGAGATTGCTGAGATAAGGGAGAAGATGAGCAAAGGAAAAGCCAAAGGTTTTCGAGAGGATGTGCACGATACCTTATGGTTTGAGGACCGAGTTTATGTGTCTAATAACTCAGAGATCAGGAAGTTAATACTTCAGGAGGCTCATGACTCACCATACTCGATACACCCCGGAAACACCAAGATGTATTTGGATTTGAAGGAACGTTTCTGGTGGACTGGTATGAAAAAGGATATTGCCGAGTATGTAGTTGTGTGTGATGTATGTCAGAGGGTGAAAGCAGAGCATCAGAAGCCAGCAGGACTACTACAGCCTATGTCGATACCCGAATGGAAGTGGGATAAGCTTGGCATGGACTTTATCACCGGATTGCCCAGAACCAAAGCAGGATATGACTCAATATGGGTAGTAGTGGATCGCTTGACCAAAGTAGCTCATTTCATCCCATTCAAAACAACTTACACAAGTGCAAAGTTGGCCAAGATATATGTGTCCAGGATTGTATGTTTGCATGGAGTTCCGAAGGCCATCGTATCGGATAGAGGAACACAATTTACTTCAAAGTTTTGGAAACAGCTACATCAGACCCTGGGTACCAGATTGGAGTTCAGTACAGCATTCCACCCACAGAAGGATGGATGCAGAGAGAGTCAATCAGATTCTGGAAGACATCTTTGAGAGCATGCGCTAGATTATGGATCTAGTTGGGATGACAATTTGCCTTACGCAGAGTTCTCATACAACAATAGCTACTGTGCCGGTTTGAAGATGGCACCATTCAAGCTCAGACGGACGTAGATGTAGAACACCTACGATGTGGGATGAGGTAGGAGACCGTCGATTGTTTGGACCAGATTAGATCAAAGACTGGAGGAGAAGGTTAAACTAATCCAAGACCGACTGAAGATTGCTCAGTCCAGGCAGAAGAGTTATGCAGATTCAAAACGTAAGGAAGTAACTTATGAAATTGGAGATAGAGCCTATCTGCGGGTATCACCTTTGCGAGGAGTGAAACATTTTGGAGTTAAGGGAAAGTTAGCTCCAAGATTTGTAGGACCGTATCATGTTTTGGAACGGACGGGAGAAGTTGCCTACAAGCTGGAATTACCTGAAGGATTGTCAGGAGTTCATGATGTGTTTCACGTATCACAGTTGAAGAAGTGTCATGCTGAGATGGCAGATATATCATTAAGAGATACAGTGCCCCTAGAGGCGATACAGTTGGACAGTAATTTGACTTATGAGGAGGAAGCCACTTGGGAACGAGAAGATGATATTCACAAGGACCACCCCCACCTATTTTCTAGCCAACCCGAATCTCGAGGGCGAGACTCATCTTAAGGGGGGTAGGTTTGTAACATCCCAAATTTTCAATTTGGAATGTTATACATAGGTCATCCATGCATATCATATTTTATCGCATCTTCGTTCTGCAATCCTCAAAATCCTAAGCAACTCAATGACCCTCGGAGAGAGTTGGGGATTTTCCGGTTTTCATATTTGATTTCTATAAAATACTGAGAACGAGGATTTTGATTTTAATTATTTTTCTCTCCGAAAAATATTTCATAATAAAAAAATAAATGAGAGAAGATAATATGACTTCTCCAAAATAATTGAAATATTGGAGGAAAAATGTTAAAATCATTATTTGGATTTTATTTGAGTTTATTTGGATTTTATTTGCATTAGAAAAATTGCGCGTTTTAAAAATTGCATTTTTAGGGCCAAGAGAATGTTCATCTCGTTCTAAATATTTTATTTAGACGGTGAAAATTTGTTTTGGAATTTTTAGATTTTTATTTTATTTTATAGGAATTTTTCTGTCGGCGGAACTATTTAAAAAAAACTCCTCATACTCGACCGGGCCTAGGGCCCACCGAGCCGCCGCCGCCGCTTTTCCTCAAGGCTGGCGCCGCCATGGCCGACTCGGAGGATTCGAGCCGGACTCCATCGCCGCCCGCCTTGGCCCCTACTCCAAGTCGCCGCCCGCCCCTTTATATCGCCGCCACCCCGAGCCCCAACACCACCACCACCACCGCCGCCAACCTCATCGCCCGCCGCCGCGCGGCCGCCGCCGCCGCTTCGCAGCCGCCGCCGCCAAGCCCGCCACCCCGTGAGCCGCCGCCCCGCACCCCGCCTCGCCGGAGCCCTTGCCGGAGGTAGCCGCCGGATCCGAGACCGCCGGTTTTTTTTAAACCGTTCGGTTTATTTTCCGAAACCCTAGTTTCCGTTTTTTTAAATAGATCGGTTTTTCTCCGGTTTATTTATTTAGCGAGCGTTCGCTCGTTCGTTCGTTTTAACGAACGCGTTTTTCGTTTAGGTTCAGATAACGAACGTTCGTTCGTTAAGCTGTTCGTCGCTTTTCTTTTTATCGGATTTATTCCACGATTTTTCTGATCGCGATTTCTGATCCGATGTTCGATCTAGTATAACTTTCCTCTCGTTTATCGGAATCAGGCGATTCAAGCGCCTAGAGTTTCGTCTCGAAACCCTCTTTCCGAATAACCAACTCAAACAAGTTTTTGCCTCTGTAAAATTTGACCCTAGTTCAGATTAGTAAACGGATCTTATTTCTTTCGCCGTTTGAGTTTTGTTGCTTCGTTTGGTTTGAATCTTTTTGCAAACAGGAGTTCTAAAGTTGAACTTTATGGTCAACCTCTTTTAGTTGAGTTTTACCTGTGCATCTTTGCTTGTTGCTTATGTATGTTATTGTTTGCTTGCGATAGAATTCCCGGAGTGCAAAGCGTGTTACTACGAGTCTCTAGGATTCACGGATCGTCAGCAAGGCAAGTAACACATTGATCGTACTCTTTTCATACCCAGTTTTTATGCATTATCTCAATCCTCAAACATTGCATGATTAGGATATCATTAATTTGTGGGTTGGGAAGTAGTTGTTGAGGTAGAACCTATTGCCCTGTTAATATCAAACCCTTGGGAGTTACTTCTACGCTTTGCTTATACCGCTATGCTATGCTCAGAGACGTGGTTGGGTTTGAGTGTATCCATGATGAGATGTGAGATTGTTAATTAATGGTTTACTTTAAGGTGGCAACTTAAATACACATCTGGCTGGATTGAGGTACCTGGGTATTCCAGGATTGCCTGTTTTTCTTTATGGACCGCCACCCAGGCTCAAAGGGAACTGTGTTTATTCATACTAGAAACTTCCGTGTGCAACCACAAGCTATTATGGGCTCTAGCATAGTTGAGTAAGTTACGTGAAGCTCTTGAACAGGTAGATTAGCAGGTAGTGGGTTTTGTAGGTTTGGTATGGTCTACCCGGAGTAGAGAGTTAATGTTTCTGAAAGACGGTGTCTCGGTCATCCGTTTCTCAAACACCATGCAGTGCGAGAAATCAACGGAGGCGATCGAGTCTTGTGGGGAAAAGTGCGCAAACCTCTGCAGAGTGTACAATCTAATCATGGTTAGTCGTGTCCCCGGTTATGGACAACTTTGATTATCTAGTACTTGAGTATTCACATGTATCCCATCACTATAAAATTAATATTGTTGGGATGTTAACTACTTTAATTGGGATTGAGAATGTTGTCAACTATTCTCAATGATATTTCAACCACCATGATAGTTAAATTAAAATCTATTCCTTTGTTGTAGGGAAAAATTGGCTTTTCGCAAAAACTATAACCATAGAGCTTTCCACCAGCCAAATATGCATGTAGTGATAGCATTATTTTGTTCTTGCTCTATTGTGTTATATTGCCAGCATATTCCATGTGCTGACCCGTTCTCGGGCTGCAACGTATTATGTTGCAGACATTTTAGACGAGGAGTAAGGTTCGATAGGTCGTTGTCGTGCAGCTCAGCCATGTCGTTGGAGTTGATGGACTCACTTTATCTTCCAAGCCTTCCGCTGTTATCACATTAGATGGCCTTAAGCCATATTATTGTAATAAGTTCTCTTTTGAGACATCGATGTAATAAGTGTGTGATTGCTACTCTGTTATAAATCCTTCGAGTACTGTGTGTGTCAGCATTACCGATCCAGGGATGACACTGAAACACAGAGACTTGACCATCTGAGGTCGGGTCGCTACAGGTTCCCGTGTCCTATTGTGTTTCGGCTATATAGGTACGGTTCGACATCAACATCACCACCGCTCATCTTCGTCAAGGACTCATCATCGCCAAGGACGGTAACTTCAGTGACATCTTTGTCATATCTTGCAATTGCATTGATAACCATCATAACCCATCTTTTGCGTTGCTTACCCATCGAGACTAGCCTTTGAGTATTGCCGGCAACGTGGCTTGTGCACATTAGTGATCATACTCCATAGCATACATACCATACCAAAGTGGTGGATATCTTGGCATCAACTTGTGTGTCACAAAGTTGTCATTGCATACACAATTGCTATCTTGGTTCGTGAAGTTTTGCATGAGAAAAGAGCTCAAAAGAGAAAGAGCCAATCAAGCTTTTAAGCAAAAGAGAAAGATAAGCAAAGAGCTTATAAGAAAGAACCATAGCATCATACTACATTAAGATTGTCATATCCGATCATCTTGGATCATAGCACCGAAATACCATACATATAGCATACTTGGGATAGAGATCGTTGCATTTTTGCCTAGTAGGTTGTGCACAAACTCCGTATCCGCCTATTGTGTAGTCGTGCTAGCGTCTCTCTAGTATTGTGCAACAAGAGCATTTTCGTGGACTCCACCTTTTGGCTCACTTTTGGTTTGAACAATCCCACTTATCTATTTGCGTGTGTGTTTCCGTGTACCCTTACTTGCTTGGTCTACTTGTTGCATTTACGAATTTGCGAATCTTTTTCAACATCTTTGAGTCAACCTAACGATTGCAATCAATTTTGTGCCACTATCCTAACCAAGCTCCACCATAAGATTTTACTTGTGTAGGTGTGAGAACCGACAAGGATTGGTACCAATAGTGCTATTTCATTGTCCGCATTTGAGTGAACTTGATTCATCATCAACTTCGGTCAAAGGTACATTGGTATAAGTTCTTCTCCTTCTACCACTCACATTTTTGCTTGGAATGATGGATAGGCCAAGTACTTCTACCAACCCACTCTTCCTCGAGCAAGACGATGACAAGTCATCATACGTCACCAAGAGCCACCTCTTTGGTGCACAACGAGCGTTGCACCAAGAGCAACAAGCAATGAGAGACCGCATCGACAACCTCGCCACCGACTTGCGCCTCTCCGAGCAACATACAAGAGACTACTTCGATAACAAGTTCGACGCTCACAAGCAAGAGAATGATGCAAGAATGGACGAGATCCGCGCCTTGATGAGGAACCGGCATCATTCCACTTCTTCATCCTCAAGACGGAGCCACTCGAGTCGACACTCCGACGAAACCTTCTACGACTCAAGTACACCGTCATCAAACACTCTTCGACGAGCCGCGCGTCAAGACCGTCATGCATCTCGCAACCCGCTACATGACAAGCATTCACAAGAGCAAGTCGATGAACAAGTCCCTCATCCTCAATCAAAACAAACCGCTTTTTCCCAAGCTCAAGAACGACAACGACTACGGCGCCAAGAGGAAGAACGAGCGTGCCTACACCAAGAAGAACAAGACGCCAAGGCGCAACGTCTTCAACAACAACGAGAAGCGCAAGCTCTTGAGGTGCAACGTGCCCTTCAAGAATCAAGTCGAGTTATCGCCAACCGCAACTGCGAACGGCGCAATCAAGAGGAAGCCCTTCGAGAAGAAATCCAAGAGAGGAACTACCAACCCCATGTGCAACGTCAACTTCCTCAAGCTCCTCCACAAGCTCGTCAAGCTCCATCTCAACCTCAAGTTCAACAAGAGCAAGTTGATCATGGTCTTCCTCCATGCCAAGAGCAACATGAAGATGATTACCCTCCACGTCAAGGACGTCATCATCACCATCACCAACAACACAATGAAGAGCAACGCTATGGAAAGCTAAAATTCACCATGCCCAAGTTCAATGGAAGCAATGACCCCGAAGAGTACCTCTCTTGGGCATTGAAGGTTGACAAAATCTTCTGGTTGCACAACTACGATGAAGAGAAGAAGATCACTATGGCATCACTTGAGTTTCAAGACTATGTGCTCATATGGTGGGAAAAAATCCTTGAGCGCCGCCGAGCAAGAGGTGAACCTCCAATCACCACTTGGACTCAAATGAAGGATGTCATGCGAGCATGTTTTGTGCCCACCTACTACAACCGCGACCTCTTCAAGAAACTCCAACTCCTCAAGCAAGGAACAAAGAGTGTTGAAGAATACTACAAGGAAATGGAGATAGCCATGATTCGAGCCAATGTGAAGGAATATGATGAGCAAACAATGGCACGTTTCTTGAATGGACTCAATCATCCCATCAAGAAGATCGCCGACTTCCAACCCTACTCCAACCTAATTGAGCTTGTGCATCAAGCTACAAAGGCGGAACGTCAAGTGCAAGATGACTTCAAGTACGCCAAGTACTCATCCAAGACCTACGGCTTCTCCAACAACCAAGCTTCAACAACTACTCCAACATCTACTTCAACCAAGCCTTCTCCAAGCAATGACGACAAGTCAAGTTACAAAAAAACTTCGGCAAGTTCAAGTCGTCTTCCTCCTACTACAAGCAACTTCAAGCCGCGTGCTTCATCATCTACTCAAAACGATGAGACCGTCAAGACAAACTCCTTCAAGTGTTTCACTTGCGGTGGCCGAGGCCACAAGTCCTTTGAGTGCACAAACAAGCGCACCATGATCTTCAACGACGACGGCACCTACGACTCCATGAGTGAAGGAGAAATGGAAGCCCTTGAGCAAGTGGCCATGCACCGACAAGTGAACAACAAAGACGAAGATGACCAAGTCTTTTGTGATGAAGATTCAAGTCCCGCTCTTGTTGTCTCCAAGGTCTTGACTCTTCAACATCAACAAGAAGAATACCAACGATGCCACATCTTCCACACAAAGGTCGGCATCAATGGAAGGTCCGTCAAGGTCATCATCGATGGAGGTAGTTGTCACAACTTGGCAAGTGAAGAACTATGCTCCAAGATTCAATTGGTCAAGAGGAAGCACCCACACCCTACAAGGTTCAATGGCTAAGTGACTCGGCACTATCCGAATTGAGCATACGGTCCAAGTCTCCTTCAAAATTGGTGCATATGAGGACACTTTGGAGTGTGATGTGGTCCCAATGACCGTTTGCCACCTCCTTCTTGGTCGACCATGGCAATTCGACCGTGGTGTCATCCACAATGGGTGTACCAGTCACTATAGCTTCAAGATGAAAGGGAGGGAGTATGTGCTACGACCTATGTCTCCTAGTCAAGTGATAGCCGACAAGCAAGCCACCCATCATGGAGAAAAGAGTGAGAAAGTGATCCACCAAAAAGTGAGTGAGAGCCACAAGCCAAACTTGAGCGCCTCTTCGACTAGAGAGAAAAACCTCATCCTATTTGCCACCAAAAGCGAGATGAGAGAAGTGTGTGAGAACCCATCGAGTGTGATGCACTTTGTCCTTGTGTGCAAGGATGGAGAGCCGACAACTAACACCTCTCATGAGCTACCTTTAGTGTTTCAATATCTTTTGCAGGAATTCCAAGATGTTTTCCCCGATGAGCTACCTCCGGGTCTACCTCCTCTTCGAGGCATTGAGCATCGAATCGACCTCATCCCCGGAGCGCCTCTCCCAAACAAAGCTCCATACCGAGTCAATCCCGAAGAAACTAAGGAGATTCAACGGCAAGTACAACAACTCATCGACAACGGTCATGTACGTGAAAGCTTAAGCCCTTGTGCCGTTCCCGTTATACTTGTGCCTAAATCCGATGGAAATTTCCGCTTATGTTCCGATTGTAGACCCATCAATGCTATTACCGTTTGCTATAGGCATCCCATTCCTCGCTTAGATGATATGCTTGATGAACTTAGTGGAGCCAACTTTTTCTCAAAAATTGATCTTAAAAGTGGCTATTACCAAATCCGCATACAAGAAGGTGATGAATGGAAAACTGCTTTCAAAACCAAATTTGGCTTATATGAGTGGTTAGTAATGCCTATGGGTTTATCGGAGGCTCCCGGTACTTCCGTGCGTCTTATGCATTATGTGCTTCGCCCTTATATTGGAGTCTTTGTTGTGGTTTACTTCGACGATATTCTTGTGTTTAGCAAAACCATGAAAGAGCATCTTCATCATGTTAGGGCTGTTTTGCAAACCCTCCGCAAGGAACATCTTTATGCAAACTTGAAAAAATGCATGTTTGGTGTTGACAAAGTGGTTTTCTTGGGTTTTGTTGTCACTTCCAAGGGTGTCCATGTTGATGAAGCTAAATTTGAAGCAACTAAAACTTGGCCCCAACCCACCAACTTGCAACAAGTGCGAAGTTTTCTTGGTCTTGCGGGTTTTTATCGTCGCTTTGTGAAATTTTTTGGCACTATTGCCGCTCCTTTGCATGCCTTGAGTAAGAAGAATACTCCTTTTGTTTGGGGATCTTTGCAATCCACCGCTTTTGATGAGCTCAAGTCTTTGCTTACTCATGCTTCGATTCTTGCTTTGCCCAATTTTGACAAAACTTTTGAGGTTCATTGCAATGCAAGTGGTACCGGAATTGGCGGAGTTTTGATGCAAGAAAAACGAGCCATTGCTTACTTTAGTGAAAAACTCTCCGGTGCTCAACTTAACTATCCCATGTATGACAAAGAATTGTATGCTTTAGTGCGTGTGCTACATGTTTGGGAACATTATCTTATACCTCATGAGTTTGTCATCCATACCGACCATGAAACGCTTAAGTACTTAAAAGGCCAAACTAAGTTGAACAAGCGTCATGCCAAATGGAGTGAATTTATTGAATCTTTCCCTTATGTCATCAAGTACATTAAGGGTAAGGAAAATGTAGTTGTGGATGCACTTTCACGCATATGCATGCTTGTCACTAAACTTGAGTTGAATGTTATTGGCTTTGAGCACATAAAAGAGTTGTATGCTAATGATTCATCTTTTGCGACTCCTTATGCTAAATGTTTGACGCATACATCTTGGGAACAATATTACATCAAGGATGGTTATGTTATGAGAGCTAACAAACTATGCATTCCCGAGTCTTCTCTTCGTTTGCTCCTTTTGCTAGATGATCATGGAGGCGGTCTCATGTGACACTTTGGACTAGACAAGACATTCACCACGCTCTCCAAGAACTACTTTTGGCCCAAGATGTTCATGACGTCTCACGCTTCACCAACCGATGCTCTACATGTCGCAAAGTTAAGTCTAAAGCTCAATCCCATGGTCTTTACATGCCTCTTCCTATTCCTTATCAACCTTGGGAAGACATTAGCATGGATTTTGTACTTGGTTTACCTAGAACTCAAAATGGAAAGGATTCCGTGTTTGTTGTTGTGGATAGATTTTCTAACATGGCACATTTCATTCCTTGCAACAAGATAGAGCGATGCTTCACACATTGCAAATCTCTTTTGTAGGGAAATCTTGCGACTCCATGGAGTACCAAAGACAATCGTCTCCGATCGTGACGTCAAGTTCTTGATTTACTTTTGGAAGACCCTATGCGCCAAGCTCGGAATCAAGCTCTTGTTCTCATCCGCATACCATCCTCAAACCGACAGCCAAACAGAGGTGATGAACCGGACACTATCCACTCTACTTCGCGTGTTGATCAAGAATAACGTCAAGGAGGTGGAAGCATGTCTACCCATCGCCGAGTACGCCTACAACCGGGCAAGACATTCGACTACCGGCAAGTCCCCCTTCGAGGTCATCTACGGCTTCAACCCGTTGTCCCCATTGGACATTCTACCTCTTCCTCTACAAGAGCGCACCAACATGGATGCGAGTGCACGGGCGAACTACATCAAGAAGATGCACGAAGATACAAGGGACACCATCGAGCGCCAAGTACAACAACTAGCGACCAAGCTCAACGTCAACAAGCAACCCATGGTCTTCAACATTGGTGATCTAGTGTGGCTACACCTTCGCAAGGACCGCTTCCCCAACAAACGCAAGTCCAAGCTTATCCCTCGAGACGATGGACCTTTCAAGGTGCTAGCACGCTACAACGACAACGCCTACAAGATCGACCTACCACAAGAAAAGTACAATGTGAGCGACATCTTCAATGTCAAGGACCTCGCGCCATACCATGGAGATGAAGCTTTTGATCCGAGGTCGGATGTCTCCCAAGGGGGGGGGGGGGGAGATTATGCGGAGCATCCCTCGATCATCCCCATGGACGCACCTACATCTTCCTCAACACCACTTGGACCCATGACTCGAGCTCAAGCTAAGGCTATTGAAGATAAGGTGAACTCGCTCCTCTCCGAAATCTCTCTTCCTACACTTGAGACATGGCTACTACCTCAAGCGGAGATGCTTTGTGTGATTAGGTACCAAGGAACCAACCTAGAAGAAGCAACAGTACAAGATGGACGTCGAGAGCAAGAGGAGAAGTTTCCCAGCCTGGAACAGGCGGTACTACTGCCCGACAAGCGGTACTACCGCTTAGTACAATAAGCGGTACTACCGCTCTACATCCGCCGCCTTCCTTGAACCCGACAAACTCGAGTGATCGAACGGCTCCAGAGCGGTACTACCGCCCATCACAGCGGTACTACCGCTTAAGCTCTGCAAGCGGTACTACCGCCCGAGGGCCGGTACTACCGCCCTGCCTGTGTGCAGCGTATCCGGGCCGAGGCCCATGTACCCTTTTCGCCCCTCTTTTACCCCTTTGAAGGCTTAGACTATAAATAGACCTTCCCCTCGTCCTTTCTAGGGTTAGCATTGGTTTAGCTCATATTTTGTGTGAGAGCCCTTGCTCATCCACTTGGTTACTTCTCCTCGGAGCTCAGGACCTCTTCGGAGAAGATCCCCCAAGCGGATTCAAGACCCCTTCAAGGGAAGACAATCAAGACCTCCTCACGGAGAAGAACGGCTACTCGTGTATCTTTCCTTTGTTGATTTTGAATCTTGTGCTACCTTTTGTGTTCGGTGATCTAGCCCTTGTGTGATCGATACTTGTCGGTTTCGTGATTCTCTCTTGTGTTTTACTTGTGTTCTTCCGCTCGTTTGTCGTGTTTTCCCCATAGGATCCCCTCCAAACGTGAAAGATCTCCGATTAGGGTTCCACCCTACATCACCAACGAAGATAGGTGTTGACGTGACTAGATTCCCGATGGGATCCTGACAAAGAATGTGTATATGATAGAGGCAAAGGCGTACCGTCTTTCAGTGAGATGGTGGCTATCATTTTTGGCGGAGTAGACTTTGACGACCCGACTACGAACGTGCGAGGACGTCGCGCCTTAGCAGTCGCTAAACCAACTCAGAGAGTTTATTGACCACCCCGAATCACAATCAACATGACCACGAGGGTAAGTTTCCAGCATGCAAACAAAGAACAAGCAAGAAACTGAAATTGCAATCTGGATATTGTGAACATAAGAGGAAACTTTATTAATGAAGGTGGGGTTCTGTGACATCTTGGTCTGGTTGTTGAACACACACAAACTACGTGAGTTGCAGCTATGGCAAATTTTAATCTAAACAAAACCCAAACTCTAATTGTGCCTTAAGGGCTGTATTTGTAGGGGAAAAGAGAGGGGACTTCGGCCCCCTTGGCAAGGTGGGACTAAAACACCTCCTAAGTCATTTCCCCTACAATACAGACTCTAAAAATAGCCTATAACTAGTGTTTCAAATTACATGGGCCTGGCCCAAAAATAATGTGGCGCAGCACCTATATTAAGCTATGGACGAAATTCATGAAAGGACATCTTGTATATTTCGTCCATGTCCTTGTATGTCATCAAGGAGGCTTCAAAGTGCTGAAATCTGCACTAGAAATGTTGTCGGGGGAATCGACACCTATGGAATCACTGGGATCCCTTCTACGGTTGGCGGGTGCGGGGTTGTGCAAAGAGTGGGTCTAACAGGAAGCACGCGGATCGTTTACCCAGTTTCGGGCCTCGGAGATGCGTAATACCCTAGTCCTGCTTTGGTGGATGTATTTGAGTGTTCTTGTGTTCTTGAGCTAGCTACGGGGTGTGACTTGCTCAAAAGATCCGAATCCTTCTCCTGGTCGCCTCGGGCGTCCTTTTATAGGAAAAAGGGGCTGCCAAAGTGGCACACAGGAGGTGGAAAGGTGTACAGTAGATGAGTCTATCCTCTGGCACCGTTGGACAAACACATTTAATGCGCTGCCGACGTGCCCTTCTCGCTTTATCGGGGATGGCAAGGAAGCACGTCCCAGCTGTCGCCGCCTTGCCTGGCTTCGACACGCGTCCGAGCTGACTAGGCGTCGTGGTGCCACGTTGGCTGGCTGCTGGGCTGGCGTGGTGGTGG
The DNA here is from genome assembly GCA_021605145.1 of Aegilops bicornis. NCBI lineage: Eukaryota > Viridiplantae > Streptophyta > Magnoliopsida > Poales > Poaceae > Aegilops > Aegilops bicornis. Next base: position 438,627,530 of record CM038675.1, on the reverse strand, counting down.
AGCCTTCACGAAGATCTGCATGCCACCACGAAGGTGCTTGCTGGGTCGGTGTAGAGACTGCCCATCGCCACGCAGGTGCCTGCCCAGCTGGTTGAGCTGGCAGCTGCATGGGGACGGCGGTGGTGTCTTGGTAGGCGCGGGCCTGGCTGTGGACCTGCAGATGCCCTCGGCAAGGGTCTTACTGGGGCCCCGACAAGGGTCTTGTCGTGGCGTCGTGGTCGTCCCCGGCAAGGATCTTGCCGGGGGTCTTGTGGATTTCCTCGGCGAGGATCCCGCCGAGGGTCGTCGTCTTCTGGTCCTCATCTGATCTCGTGTGTTTATGATCTTGACAAAGATTTGCATGCCACCACAGAGGTGCCTCCCGAGCCTTGGTTCCAACGTAGTCGTTGGTGACGTTTGGATCCCTTGGGCTCGAGGGTGGCTCGCTCTGCTGGTACTGGGCAAGTTGCCCCGGCAATACTCTTGTCGGGGCCGCGGAAGCCGTCCCGGCAAGGGCCTTGCCGGGGAAGTCCACCTCACCCTCTTGCTCTCTTGGTGTTTCTGGTCTTGGTGTTTCCTTGACCGTCTTGTGCTCCGGCTTCTCTCCGGCTTCCCTCCTCTGCCCTGCTAAGTGTGGCCATGGGCGCGGCTCTGACTTCTCGTGCACAAGTAAAGGGGTCAAAAGGAGAGCCCCTTCTTTTGTACACCGACAGGAGCCCCTAGGCCACACATAAGCGCGATGCTTTGTTGGGCTAGGCCTAGAACGGTGCACAGGAAGGTGGGCGGATTTTAACGCAGTAACTTCTTTAGCCGCTACGCTTCCCCACGACCTGCGTTGAACGCGCGACGGGGAGGGTCGGGCGTGACGTGGGGGTCATGCGCAGGGCAGGCTCCGCATGCATGCGTCACATCATAGTTAATGGGGAAAGAGGCGGCCTGCGCCTTCCCCGTAGAAAGGAATAACCGCGGGCACGCTGCTCATTTACCCCCTGCGCCTTCTCCAATCTTGGAACCGTCGTCCCCTTCTTCCTCCCTCTCAAGCTCTTGATCCCGCTCGCCACCGCCGCGCCTTTGTCTTCCCCGACCGCCATGGCGCCCAAAACCAGCAGAGGCAAGGGGGTGGCCAAGGACGCCGAGGAGAATGAGCCGCCGGAGAGCGAGTTGGCGATGTGGCGGACACAGCATGCCTACTTTCCGTCGACGGTCGATGCAGTCGAACTCCGGGAGTACTTCAAGTACCTGTGGGGGTGCAAGATGGGGAACGACACGATGGGGCATCCGGCCACGCGCGTCATCCCCGCCGCCTTCGCCGAAGCCGGCCCGAATCGGTACCCATTTTTCGTCGATTACTTCTCTTGCGGGATCTGTCCCCCTTTATCCGATTTCTTCAACGATGTCATGCATACCTATGGCTTCTACCTTCTGGATTTTACTCCGAATGCTATGGCGTGCATGGCCCTTTTCGCTCATCTCTGTGAGTGCTTCGCCGGAGTGCATCCCAACACGGCGCTCTACCGCCTCTACTTCTTCCCTCGCATCCAAAAGGGGGGCGCCATTTCCGGTTGTGTCGCCTGGATCCCAAGGACACAGGAGAAAAATACATTCCCGGATGGCGCCCAGAAGGAGAGGTGGGAGGAGTGGCGGGGCCGGTGGTGCTGGATTGAAGAGAAGGATCCGCATGACTTTTGCCGGGTCCGCCACGCACCGCCGGTCCGCAGAAACGACTGGAGTGATGTCGACGTCAACGACAAGAAGCTCACGGTCACCACCACCAGGATTCTTCGTCTCACCGAGGCCGGGCTCACCCTTGAGATGATCGGGTCGGATTTCATCCGCCGCCAAATTGCTCCGCTGCACAACAAGGGGAGGCCAGCCTAGCTCTTACAAAGGCCGCCGACATCATGAGGCTCCACCCTGGCTTGGACCACAACCTCACGATGATGGGGCACGCCCACTTCTGCCGGCGGCTCTTCCAGCTCGACGTGAACCGCGACGGTAAGGTCGAGCGGTCCGGCAAGGCCACGAAGGCCGCCCCGAAGGCCGGCAAGGTCGCCAAGGGGCCCTTGTTTGGGTTGCCGGTGGGGGTGGTCCCGCTGAGCAACAACTCGCACTGAAACAACATCATCGCCATGATGCCGGAGTTCAACGCGCACGGCCTCATCCCAAATTGGGCCGAGCCGCCGAAGGATCAAGTGCAGAAGTTTTTTGACACCTTGGAGGAGAAGTACGTCCACGCCGAACCGCGACTCGTCCAGGACACCACCCAGGCGGAGCTGGACTACATCGCCGCCAGGGCGGCGGAGGCGGAGCTCGCCAAGGAGGCCGGCAGCGCCGGCGGCGTGGAGGACAAGGCCGCGGCGGCCGTGGAGGAAAAGGAGCTTGCCCAGTGGGCGGAGTCCACTGAGGAGGCCAGCAGCACCAGCACCGGGGCTCCTCTCATTGAGGATGTGGTCGACGAGTCGTCGAAGGAGGAGGTCGAGGCTGTCGGTCCCCCATCCACGGGAAGAAGGCGAGTCCTGCGTCAGGCCAGCTCCGACGAGCCGGTCCGGCCCGGCAGGGCTGCGCCAACCGCAACAGACCCAGGAGGGGTCCGCGCGCCAGATAAGGGCCTCGGCGGCGAGGAAGTTGGTGAAGGCCGCGGTGGCGAAGAAGAAAGCAACTGCCTCTTCTTCGTCCAAGCGTGTTTGGACTCCACCTTCTTCCCCTCCTCCGGCAGACGTCGACCCGGAGGTTGTCTTCGACTTCGGGTCCCTCAGCCCAAGGAGGAAGAGGAAGGTAGCAGAAGAGGAGGTGGAGGATGAGCAAGCATCTTGATCCTTTTTGTCATCTCCATCTCCTCAATCTGGGCCGCTTGTCTTGATCTGTTCTTCTTCTTTGCAGGGATGCAGAGACACTGGCCCAGAGGGTGAAGAGGGCCAGGGCTTCAGCGAGTGACCAGCCCCCGGCAGGTACTTCCGGTACACCGCTGGTGGTGTTGAGAAGCCTGGAAAACAGCCCCCGGCACAGCCCCTAGCGTAAGCTCATCACTCACCCCTCGTTGACGTGTGTTGGGGGTACGATCCCTTGGCGCTGACCTTGCCGTGGTTGCAGAAGGAGGACAGTAGCAGCAGGAGCCACTGAGGGCTACCCCCAACACGGCGCCCCCATCGACCACGCCTCCCCGAGGGGCGTCCCCGGCAAGGGCGCCAAGCACTGAGCCCATGCACACGGAGGAGGAGGAGGCAAACTCGGGCGCTGGTGGCTTCGCCTCGACGCCAGATGTTGGCGGGGAGGGGCCTCTTCTTCCCAGCCCGACACGGGTAAGTCACTCGCCTTACGTCCCTGCTCTTTTTCTGTTTGAATCTTGGTATTGGATGCGTCTCATCCCCTTCTCGATATCCAGACCCTTCCTCGGCAGACCGGGAGGACATAGACAACATCATCAAGGACGTCGCCAAGGATGTCGTGGCGGAGGCCGAGAAGATCGCCACCGAGGAGGCCGCCAAGGATGCTGTTGGGGACGCCGCCAAGGGGTCTGCCAGGAGCCCGACAAAGCTACTGCCGAGGAGGTCGACAAGGGGCCTGCCGGGAAGGCCGGCAAGGCCGCTGCCGAGGGGGAGGTGGTTGACGACCAACCTTCCTCCTCCGCTACCTCTGGCTCGGGCAGGTACCTGAGGGTGAGCGATGACCTGTTCGTCCACCTCCTGTGGACGGGCGAGCACCGGGCGCCCGTCGAGGGAGGTCTTTGATGACGAAGTGCTTTCGCCGCCGCCCGGGCTTGAGGTTCTTGATGAGCCAGCGCGGTGGCGGCTGTTCGTGAAGAGCGGCTCCTCGAGCCATCGGCAGCAACTTCCAGAAGCTCTGGGCACTTCACCGCGCTCGCCTGGACAAGGCCAAGTCCAGGATGGCGGTGGTGGACAAGGCGGAGGCGGACCTCGAGGGGCGTGTTGCCGAGGCGCAGGCTTGGTTCTGTCAGGCCCACAAGGACCTCAAGGCCGCCCAGGACGCGCTGGCCGAGCGCCAGTTGGAGCTTGTCATGAAGCAGGCCGGCATCGAGAAGGCCCAAGAACTGGCGGAGCAGCAGGCCGCTCAGGCGAGGCCGCTCGGCACCAGCGGCAGGCCGCGCTGAACTCCCAGGAGGAGGACCTTGCCGCGCTTGAGGAGAAGCTCGTCGCAACGCTCCGCGGCAAGGACGAGGAGGTGGAAAAGCTCATCGTGCAGCGGACCCAGGAGTTGGAGCAGAGGCACAAGGAGGCACTCAATGCCCAAGCTCTGGTTCACGCCGGCAAGGTGGAGGAGCTGGATGTGGAGCGGGACGGGCTGAAGGATCAGGCCCTAAAGCTGGCCAAGGAGAAGGACACGCTCAACGGTGCCCTGGTGGAGGCGCAGGGCGCAGCCCTCGGCAAGGCCGAGCAGCTCTCCTAGGCCAACGACTCCGTCAAAGACCTGAAGCGGAAGCTGGAGGGTCTTGAGGAGACGCTCTCAGAGGCCAAGGCCCGGGAGGAGACCCTGGCCAAGGATCTGGAGGCTGAGAAGTAGCAGCAGAAGAATGAAGCCGCCAACCACAAGGATTTTGTGGAGGGCGAGACCCGCTGGATCGGCCGCCTCGAAGACGTCGCCGGCAGGATCACCACGCAGCTCGATACCATGGGGATGCCAAATGTGATGTACACCCCGGAGCGCAACGTGAACCCCAACGCGAAGCCGACCCTATTCTTCGAGGGTGTTCTTGGAGCCCTGGAGCATCTTCACTCCAATCGGGCGGCCTCTCTGGCCGATGAGGCCCGGAGGCTTTGCCGGGATGCCATGACAAAGGTCCTCACCAAGGTGGCGCACTGGAATCCCAACCTCTACTTCGACGCCGTGCTGAAGAGCTTGCCGGAGGACGCGTATCTCGCAGTACTCAAGGAGCATATCGAGCCCATCATCAGCCGTATCGACGGAATCCAGAGCATAGAGGGCCAGCGCCGGGACTAGGCACCCCGTTTCTCACCACCGCTGCAGGTTCATGACCAAGACAATTTTTATCTTTAGTCAGAACTGCAGCAACAATTGATGTAATATAACTCTGCAGTACTTTTGGAAACGATGCATGTTATATCCCTGTTTGATCCCCCTTTGTATGTCCACCCTACGTGGATCGGGTAGGCTTGCCGGTGCGTAACCCAGGCCACGGCGCCTTGAGGACGGATCCCCAATAGCCTGCCGGGTGTGCTTGCTGCCAGGCGAACCACCTTACCGCCCTCAACGTGCCGCCCGAACTGTCGAGCTTAACTCGAGTCAGAATCGAGGGCGTTGCCAATTGCGGAAGGCTACCCCGCTGCTCTCGACACGGCCGCTTGAGCTGTTGAGCGGACTCAAAACAGGGCAAGTGCGTTGCCAATAGCGGAAGGGCCCCTTTGCGTGCAGGTTTTCAATACATAGGGCAGGACCTTCGACGACAATAACCTTATATATAAAGAGAAATTGCTTAAAGTTTCGCACGACTTAGCTTTTCTGTCGTTGCACGGGCATCCACCGCATCTGCAGATGGTGCCGTCAAGCTCGGTCATCTTATTCCTTGGAACGACGGCCACGAGGAAGCCGCTGCTCAGATCAGATCAGATTTCCACAATCGGCGCCCCCTACCTAGCGCGCCAAAGATGTCGAGGGAATCGACACCTATGGAATCACTGGGATCCCTTCTATGGTTGGCGGGCGCAGGGTTGTGCAAAGAGCGGGTCTAACAAGAAGCACACGGATCGTTTACCCAGGTTCGGGCCGCGGAGATGCGTAATACCCTAGTCCCTCTTTGGTGGATGTATTTGGGTGTTCTTGTGTTCTTCAGCTAGCTACGGGGTGTGACTTGCTCAAAAGATCTAAATCCTTCTCCTGGTCGCCTCCGGCCTCCTTTTATAGGAAAAAGGGGCTGCCACAGTGGCACACAGGAGGTGGAAAGGTGTACAGTAGATGATTCTATCCTCTGGCACCGTCAGACAAAAGCATTTAATGCACTACCGACGTGTCCCTCTCGCTTTATCGGGGACGGCAAGGGAGCTCGTACCAGCTGTCGCCGCCTCGCTTGGCTTCAACACGCGTCCGAGCTGACGAGGCGTCGTGGCGCCATGTTGGCTGGCTGCTGGGCTGGCGCGATTGTGGAGCCTTCACGAAGATCTACATGCCACCATGCAGGTGCTTGCTGGGTCGGTGTAGAGGCTGCCCGTCGCCATGTAGGTGCCTGCCCAGCTGGTTGAGCTGGCAGCTGCATGGGGACGGCGGTGGTGTCTTGGCAGGTGCGGGCCTGGCTGTGGCCCTGCCGATGCCCTCGGCATGGGTCTTGCCGGGGCCCCAGCAAGGGTCTTGTCGTGGCGTCGTGGTCGTCCCCGACAAGGATCTTGCCGGGGGTCTTGTGGATTTCCTCAGCTAGGATCGCGCTGAGGGTCGTCGTCTTCTGGTCCTCGTCTGATCTCGTGCGTTTATGAGCTTGACAAAGATCTGCATGCCACCACAGAGGTGCCTCCCGAGCCTTGGTTCCAACGTAGTCGTTGGAGGCGTTTGGAACTCTTGGGCTCGAGGGTGGCTCGCTCTGCTGGTACTGGGAAGGTTGCCCCGGCAAGACTCTTGCCGGGGCCGCGAAAGCCGCCCTGGGAAGGGCCTTGCCAGGGGAGTCCACCTCGCCCTCTTGCTCTCTTAGTGTTTCTGGTCTTGGCATTGCCTTGACCGTCTTGTGCTCTAGCTTCTCTCCAGCTTCCCTCCTCTGCCCTGCTAAGTGTGGCCGCGGGCGCGGCTCTGACTGCCCGTGCACAAGGAAAGGGGTCAAAAGGATAGCCCCTACTTTTGTACACCGACAAACACCGTTCTAGTTCCCTTCGCGCGCGCCTTCAACTCCATGCTTGATCCTGCTCCAGCATTCATCCCTCTTGTCCATGCTAGGCCCTTCATCAGTAATCAACACAAATGTATCCAATTTAGGCAACATCATATTCTCATGAACATTAGAATTGTTACCAAGAAACAAAAGTACCTGGTAATTCAATTGGCGTGCGTGAGCTCTAGTAATTGGTCCAGTATGTATAAAAACATGGACAGTGGGTGTAACAATGGTATTGATGTCCTCATCATCCTCCCCTTCTGGAAATTAAGTCGTCCTCGACTGAAGCTCATCTTCCTCACCCAAATAAGGCTTCAAATCTGCAATGTTAAACGTGGGACTAACCCCAAAACGCAGGCAACTCAAGTTTATACGCATAATTCGGCCCGTTGATGTCTGTACTAAGCTTTCGGCCTCTTAAAGACCCATGATATCAGTAGGCCAACTAAGGCCCGAGATATGTTTCGGCCTGGTAACTGCCCGTGATATAACTGGGCCCAAAAAGGCCCGGTCTACATTTCAGCCTGCTGAAGGCCCGTCGACGACTAGTGAAAATTGAGGCCCAATATGCATTTCAGCCTGCTAAAGGCCCATGGTTTCATCTGGGCCGTAATGTGCCGATACAATATTCAACTGTTAATGGCCCAACGCTACAGGGCCAAACTAAGCGCTGGGTCCACAAAAGGCCCAACTAAAATATAGGCCGGTCTAAGTTGTGGGCCTCGCGCAAAGTGTGAAGGCCCCAAATCATTCGGGCCCAAGAAAGATGCAGGCCGGCCCAATTGTGGCCCGCTAAACACCAGGCCCGTTAGAGGCGAATGTTTCGGCCCGGTCGACTACATCTGATTTTTTTCCAGATAACGAATGATGGCAGTAACTAGTAGGAATTAAGAACAAACCTACTCTATACAATATAGAAATTAGGGCATAGTAACTAAGAATAAACCTACACTATACCATAAAGGATTTATGGTATATTACATCCACTGGGCATCGAAGTTCGCCACCAGTGATCATAAAGCGCAACGAAGAAGCAGATTACAAAAACTAGGCACCATTGCGGTAATAACAAAATAATCTTGAACCGAGACCACTTCCAAGACAGTTCTAGAAAGGTTAGCCTTGCGCGGGAACTGCTGAGCAAGGCTGTGAGATCGGCCTAGCATGTCGGTCATAGCTTCCAGGTGTAGCTGTTTAGCGATGAGGTTCTCATTGGTGTTCTCCGCAATCCTTCTTAGAGATAGGACTTCAAGTCAAAGTTGAGTTGCAGAATGCCTTTCTGCTAGAACTTGGGACTGAAGAAGTCGAACCGATTCAGACAACGAATTCTATGAGCTTGTCTGACTGCTAGTCTCAAGTAACTTGAACACTGCATCAAGACAAGACTTTGGGGTTGTCTCGCTATCTTCAAGATGTTTTGCCTTCTTTGCTGCAATATATGTTGGGGTTGTCGCACAGCCTTCAGCAGACTTGTGCATGCCATCAGGCATATCACCCTGAAACAAAGCACAGAGATGACAGGTTTTGCACGTGTATAAACAAAGATGATAACTATGTTGTCAATTCCATCCAATTTCAAATTAGAAAATAAAGAGTAAGTTCAAAATATCAATAGCATAATTTGGCATTGTTCATAATGCGGGGAGCTTCACCACACTACTGGATTACCATGTCAACATAACAAGCATAGATGAAGTCATTGTATCTATTTTGGTTAATGTGCATGGCATGTTGTTCATATCATCAGCCACATCAGTAAGATAAAACAGGAGATGACAAGGTGCAAACTTGGGCTGCTTCACCACACACTGGATTATAGATCCACAAAAACAAGCATACATATAGGGAGTATTGAGTAATGTGCATGGTATGAATAAGGAATTTGGTTTTACAAGTAAAACTTAGAACTTACGATTCTTGCGAACATGAATTTTGGTAGAAGCAACAAACTAAATAGCAGTAAACGATGGGGAATATGAGCAAATTAAACAGCAGTTGAGGATAAAGGCTTTAGAAGGACTGACTTACATTAACAGTTAACACCGGCTTTATAATGCACTTCTCCATGTCAAGGGAAGGATAACTCAAGAATTTTAGCATAGAATGTTCTTCATAAGCATTGCATGTACTCTACATTTTGTAGAGAGTAATTATAGATATGATAATACTGGAAGGGATAGAGGATAATGAAGATAAGATGCAAATTGATGCTACATAATCAACTACCAATCCCTCGAAGTACAAGCATTACAGGAAAAAATGTACTGACAAGAGCAATGGGCTACACTTCAAGACCTTTGGCATTATGCATGTATTCTATTTTTTGTAAGATTAAATATAGATCTGATCTTTTTTAGTAAATGGTGGGCGAGGGAGATAAGATGCAGAATGCTACACAATGAACCAATTTCTCTTCCCATAATACAAGAGTGTTTTGAACACTGGTGTAATGTAAAAAGTTCTTATATTATGGGACGGAGGGAGTAGCTGTTAATGTAAGTACAGTGATAGACGACGTTCAATCCTTACAATAGGACTGCAGAGCTAAACATCTTCAAAAGCATTGGGTTGATTCTAAATTTATGTAAGAGTCCATACGGATCTTATAATGTCCACCAAATGCACGATAACGAGGCTAACATGTGCAAAGTGATGCTACATAATCAAACAGCTATGAAAGCAAGTATGGTCATACAGTGGCAAGAGGTATTGACAAGAGCAATCAAGTGTGCGGTATAGTTGCGAGATTCTGTGGTCCCTTGAGAACGCATCGTTCTTCTACTATGATTTTATTACAAGTGAGACGTTAAGGCAAATGCAGAAATGTAGTTCAAATTGTGATCGATATCATAGACAGTACCTTACGCTGCAGCCGAGACCAATGTGTAACAAGATTATTCCAGTCACCGTCGGATAAATGTAGCACTGGAGACTTTACAGAAATTTCGTTTAGAGGCTTGCCATCGAAGTGCGCTTGCCTCAGGTAGGAACGATACTTCATCAACGAGTGCTTGAAAAGCGCAACCAACCCTTGCTCGTCTTCACAATCTAGTTTGGTCCTCACCTACTTAAAAGAATGAAATCTTGTGTCTTCTGTCAGCAGAAACATATGCAGTAATGACCATGAATAACATTAGTACATTACTTACGCGTAAGTTGCGGAGGTAGACTGGAAATTGTTACGTATGCGGTTTAATCTTTCCATGAAGGAAAGATGCACACAAAGTTCGACAACAATATAAGCTTTGTCTTCTAAATCGGGAAGAAATGGAGCAGGGGTCCTATTTGCTGCAATTGGGGCTCTCTCTAGTTTGAAAAGGGATTTGGCAACCGGATTTGGTGTACTCTTTCTTTGGAATGGGGTTTTGCATCATAGAGCTGGTGCTATGTCAAGCGGCATAATCATAATGTTTGTTGCGGTTGGGGTCTCTTTGAGTTGGGGCATCGAAATGACCCGGTGTAGTAGGGCTAGAGTCCGGTAGAGTTGGGGTGTTTTGTGGGTCAGGTGATATTGCAACTACACCTAATGGGCTATTTGATTTATCAGGTGCCACTACCTTTTTCAAATACTTTGCTTGTGCTCCTCCACGATCAGCAATCACCCTCTTCCTTTTTGAACGTCTGATACACAAGAACAACATTTGAAAGGATAAATATGGTATGATGACAGATGGAATATGTACTGAAAATGGATAGCCAGGCCGTATTCACATACATGATGTGTAAACTAAGCTAATGGCAGTTCAACAAAGTAGAAGCAACGCAAAGTATCAGTTGCAAGATATGTGCGACAAATATAACCTTGGAAAGTTAGAGCAAGCACCTTGATGGGTGAATAAGATAGGGCATCTTCCTCTGACTCCTCCACTAGGGAGCTACATTGACTTAGGTCTCCCTTTAGCTCGAGAATCCTGTTAGGATCATATTCTGAGCATGAATCTGTAGGTGGAGAGCGTTTGCATTGCATTGCATCCAGACTTGATTTCAGTCCCTTAATGCCAAGTTTGACAGCCATTCCATTGTTCTGCTTTATTCTTTTCATGTGCGCAAGCTCATAATCATTATGATGCTGTTCAGAATCTGAGATTCATGAAAACAAAAAAGTATTCAGACTATCTATGGAATGCATTGTGGATTCAACTTGAAGGGTGTCTCCCTATAAACCCCTGCATATGCAAAGTTCACCCCCCAACCATGCTGACCAGACCACACACAGAAATACAAACCCCTTATGTCTCTATAACAGGCAGACACACATTTAAAAACTGAAGTAGGAACATTAGAATTATATGAAATTCATATTTGAACAAATAAACTAAGGGATTATGAGTGGCATAATGTTTAGCTTCAAGGGTGGAGTGTTGGTAGTGCGACACAAAGCAAGTAGGCAGATTGTATTCCATGTAAAAGATCAAAGCCTATGTAAAAGCTGGAGATGACACTTTCTTTCTATACAACGCAGTGTTCGTTGCCCACACATGATGGAAGAGATCACATAGATAAATACTATTCACTCATGTCTATGGTTGCAGTATTTAGAAACAGGGTGGTCCACCCTAAAAGAATATTGACAACAAATATGACAAGGCAAGCATAGATGTAGTGAATCAATCATTTACTTGTGAGCTCACTAGGACAAGTATGCAGAATTGTAGCTGCGATGAGAGACCGTCCAAAATCTAAATGAAGAAGTTTGTCTAGCACTTATTGTTTGCAACTAATCGACGTGAATAATTGGATATTATATCGAATGAGTAAGAAAGACAAGTAAAATTTTCAACAAACCTGGCTTGCAGTAGTAATCTAGGTCAATGTCACTACAACCAACAAACCAAAATGACTAGTGTTTGTTCCTAGGGCCGGAATTTTGAAAACCACTGAACTTTACGGTACTAAAGATTACCGAAATACATCTGAACCATTAAGTGTAGGTAGCACTGAGCACACAACAAACCCTAATGACAGTCCTGCCTAATGAGTAATGAATCAATTAGAAAATGGGTGATGAGGAGTGGTTGTTGAGTGTTGAGGACTTATATCAGTATAAATCGGGTTCGCTTAGTGGGTGATGCACGCCTCAGCCTTGAACGGACTGGGAAGTTAGGCACGGCGGCGCGCCCAGGCAGCGGTGACGCTGTTTGGCGAGCGGCTCCTGACCTCCTGTTAGTCTTGCGTCTCCTCCTAGAGTCATGCCGTCTGGGACGGCAAGTCGCCAGGCAAAGCGGTGCGCAGTAGAGATCGGCGCGTGGCGAGCAGAGGAGAATCGAGTGCAGGACGACCAAAAATCCCTGGGTGGGCCGGCCCACCGTGGGCACCCTGTAGAGATTCACACCCGAGCGGCGAACATGCATTTTCGAAACTAATTTAAGAACATTTAGCTGACCAATTAAACGAATTTGTTTTAATAATACCAGATTCGTATTTGAACAACTAATCTTATTTAGCTTGATGGGTCGAGTAGTGCTATTATGACACGAAGCACGTATTCTGATTGTATAGTGATCATAAAAGGGGGAAACCGGAGAAATGATATTTAACAGCCATTGTTTGCTTCGAACTAAGAACTAAATTCTAAGAGCTGAAAACAAAGTAGAGTAACCAAGTTAAGATCTATTTTCTGGTTGAGATCAAAAAGTTGAGGAGATATGAAGTACCACCTCTCTTGCGGCACCGTGTAGGCATCGGGGGTGCGATGGCTGTCGGTGGCGTTGAAGCAGATCTGCAACGGTAGACGGGTGCATCGGGGGATAAGTCCCGTTGCGGTGGAAGAGAAGGTCGTGTGAGCGGCCCCAGCAAAGAGGACGGCGGCGCTGATGAAGCGAGAGGACGTGATGCAAGCCTCTTGGTCCTTCGCCGTGGATGAGAAACGTCCATCTCTAGCAGTGGACGACGCGGTCTTGGTAGGCACTCCGGCATGGTGGAGGACGGTGGTGATGGATGTGGTGGAGGACGGCGGCGATGGATGTGGTGGAGGACGGCGGTGATGGATGGGGTGGCGGCCGGAGGATGGTGTTGGGATGGTGTTCTAGCGCGGATGGTGTATGAATGGGAAAATGGAGGGAGAGGTACGGGGAACCATGTTTTTGGGACGCGCCTATCTGAAATATGGGAAACTTACGAACTTAGCCCCCGTTTAAAATTTGGACGTCTCGTCGGTTGGGGATATGACGGTAATCTCGCATCTCGCCAATATTTTCCCAGAGCGATTTCGGGCGAGGAGATGGTGGTTGGCGCCCATGGTGTATGAACGGGGCTGACAGGTAGGGTGGTTGTGTCACGTCTGAGTGAAGTTACAAACCTGTCCCTATTGAAAATATTTGCCTACATCGATTTCGGCCGAGTCGAGTTTGTTTTGCCGCGCACCGTGTATGAATGGGGAAATGGAGGGAGAAATAGAGGTCTTTCGGACGAGCTTGAATCAAATGTGTTTTTCCGCCCATGTTTGGCGCCCACCATGTTGGAATGGGCTCAGAGCGGTCGTGTCATGTCTTATTGAAGTTACTATCCTACCCCTATTTAGAGCAGTGGAAATCGGGCCGATGGATTGTCCGTATAATGGGTAGACAGTAATTTCCATCTCCCAAACACTTGGCTTCGGACAGCCGACGTGGGAGTGGACATTTTGCCGCTTCTTTCTAATTTTGGTACAATAAGCATCCACGTTTACCCTGGCAACTAAATTCGAATCCATTTTGTATTCTTATACGAATCTTTATAAATCATTCTATGTGTTTTTATATATCTTCAAAAGGACGACAAAGATGTATTCCACTGTCATATATGAATATGGTTTACAAATGCCGATACTCAAATTTAGAAGCTAGAATCCAGTTTAAGTTGAATTCAAATATTTGGAACACTTCATGTCCAACTCAAATGTCACACGCAGCATAATGTGTACTCCCATTTAGATATGTACACAAGCGATGTATCAATATTCAAATACCGAGTGAATCAACCAAGAATGTAAAGAACTAACAGACATATAAACACTTATAGAGTATATGGATCAATAATATCAACTAACATACATAAGCCAGGCCGATGTACTTTTCTTTGCTACAACATCATCCTTTTTTTAGCCAAGCTACTACAGCATCTTGGCCCTTTCCAATGTGTGCCACTTATGGTCCATCTATACTACTATTATTGCTGAATGCACATTCAGCCCGATTGGCATATTTGTAGGTCTGGCACATCAATCAAAATGAAATGTCTCCGAGTCTTATCAATTAATACAGACTTGTGCTCAAATAAAATTACAAACCAAAAAACAAAAAACAAAAAACAATTATTACATGATCTCTAAAACAAATGGTTTGATTGATTACATGAACAAACTACACAAAGGTTATTCAACGATGGAAAGAACATTTCACCTATGATTTACCAAGTGGGAACTTAATTTCCTTTTTTCCTTCAGGACCTTAACAATGTGGTCAGTCTCAGCTTGCTTCGTTTTGAAATCCACCAAATATTTAATGGTTGTCTTGAGTAATCGCTCTTGATTGTGCTGTTTGCTTCCTCGACATGTCAACTTCATCTCTAAGTGCGAAGCGAGAATCTCTTTCTACCACTAGTTTAGCCTCTAGAGCATCAGCGGTTGGCAATTCATAATGCACGATTGGGCGGTGCCCTGCTGTGGGATGATACAACGTCCATGGGGACCTCGCTCTTTGATCTTGGGCTAACCTGTTTTTCCATTAAAGTTCGATTGGATTGAGAAAAGTTGAAGTTAGCAAAACATCTCAACTAGGAGTTATAACGACAAACCAGTTAAACAAACAAGGAATTAAAGAGTTTCAATTCGATGCTTTGAAAAGTAGTTATTAACATCATTGTAACCCGTTGTTGCAGCAAAGCAGCGATTAAACAAACAAGTAGCTATTTAAGTTCGTGCAAATGTAATTCTTAACAGTAAGTATCAAACACATAGATAGGTGCAGTCTATAATAGGATTAACAGGCTGTGGCATTATGTAATCAGTAGCAAACTAAATTAAGCCAAGCAACGTAATTGAACAATTTTTCAATAAGTGTCTAACTAAAATTCCGAGAAGTAGGTAACTGAACTTACGCTAGTTCTTTGTACAGGCACACTGCAACTTCTTTTTTGCTTACAAGGTTGTACGAAGGAGTCCATGGCATCAATTGCTTGGATACGCAGTCCCAATACTTCTTTCTTCCCATGGTGCATTGGTAAGTCGAATGGTTAATCTGGTAAGATGGTGCGTCCTTGATATGTTATATGAGGACGTGTAGTCAGACTAGTTGTAGCCACACACATCACAATCGGCTTTTCTTTGTATATTTCATGCGATTACTTTTGGCATATCGAGATCTAAGCAAACTACGATGGGATGAAAAGATGGCATCCTTCACATTATTGGCGAACTCAGTTCATAGAAACAAGCAATTCAACCATTACGTGGGTAAATCAAAAGCGCCTAATCGGAATATTTTTTCACTACCCCTATCATACACGTTAAAAGGGGCGACGCCACCATAGGGGCTGGTATGGGCGGCCGCCTCGGTGGCTCAGTGTGCACCTAGTTTGAGTCGTCGAGTTGGCCAGGGCTAGTTTTGTTCGTCCCAACGCACGAAAGGTGCAATGTAAAAAATGAAGAAAAATGTTTCAATTTGGATAGGCCAATAACATAAGTGCAAGGCAGGCCCTATAGCAGGCTCGCGACCCAAATGAGCGCCTCCCATATTGATTGACAGCAGGAAAAATCCATATTCATCCGTTCCAGCCTCCAGTCTGGTTCGCTCCTAACCTAGCCGCCGCTGGACAGACCGACACAGCACTTCCTCGCGCCCTCGTTGGAGGGCGGTCGCCGGGCTTCAAGCGAACGGAAGGACAGGAAGATGAAGATCCAACCACAGGTGTAGCCTGCGTGGGAGGCAGCGGCGGCAACACGGGCATGGCATCGAAGCTTGCACAAACGGACAGTCGTAGCTTGCAAGAGTAGCATGCTAACGAAAGGTACATCACATCCCCTGATTATATCTAATTCAACTCTTCAATTTCTGGCCAATAGTTAAACTCGACGGTGTTGTAAAACTGCTTGTATGTAGGGAATCTATGAGAAAATGAAACCAATTTCTACTTATTTTATAACTCCCCAATCAATATTGAACCGATGAATCGATGTATCTAATCAAGCTCGGTGCAAACATCCAAGCTCATGTTGTTCTTGAGCCTGAAGTATCTAATGAACAGACTGCTAATGAAGGATTTGATGCAAACATTTTACATGCTCCTGGTGATGAACATATAGTGTCTAATGAGGCATCTAATGCAAGCATTTTGTAAGCTCACATTGAAGGATTTAGTGTCTAATGATGATCTGCTATGTTGAGAGAGACATAGAGATTTGCAGGCATTGATGACAAGCAAATTATAGTGCATTTTCATGGCTTGAGGAAACGTCGAGGCCATCTACCGAAAAGTCCCGTATCATGACAACATAGCATAAATACTTTTCTAATCTATTGTTTGAAACTATTGGCACACTTGTGCAGGATAGATATATTGATATGCAGTTTGCGCACTGGTTATAGGTGCAATTACACTTTGATATTTTCAGCCAGAGAACGAATAATTCAAGCAGGTACAGACCATGTTTTGTTGGAAATATGCCCTAGAGGCAATAATAAATTAGTTATTATTATTATATTTCCTTGTTCACGATAATCGTTTATTATCCATGCTATAATTGTATTGATAGGAAACTCGGATACATGTGTGGATACATAGACAACACCATGTCCCTAGTAAGCCTCTATTGGCTAGCTCGTTGATCAATAGATGGTTGCGGTTTCCTAACCATGGACATTGGATGTCGTTGATAACGGGATCACATCATTAGGAGAATGATGTGATGGACAAGACCCAATCCTAAGCCTAGCACAAAGATCGTAGTTCGTATGCTAAAGCTTTTCTAATGTCAAGTATCTTTTCCTTAGACCATGAGATTGTGCAACTTCCGGATACCGTAGGAATGCTTTGGGTGTACCAAACGTCACAACGTAACTGGGTGACTATAAAGGTGCATTACGGTATCTCCGAAAGTGTACATTGGGTTGGCACGAATCGAGACTGGGATTTGTCACTCCGTGTGACGGAGAGGTATCTCTGGGCCCACTGGTAGGACATCATCATAATGTGCACAATGTGACCAAGGGGTTGATCACGGGATGATGTGTTACGGAACGAGTAAAGAAACTTGCCGGTAACGAGATTGAACAAGGTATCGGGATACCGACGATCGAATCTCGCAAGTACAATACCACTAGACAAAGGGAATTGTATACGGGATCGATTGAGTCCTTGACATCGTGGTTCATCCGATGAGATCATCGTGGAACATGTGGGAGCCAATATGGGTATCCAGATCCCGCTATTGGTTATTGACCGGAGAACGCCTCTGGTCATATACGCATGGTTCCCGAACCCGTAGGGTCTACACATAAGGTTCGATGGCGCTAGGGTTATAAAGGAAGTTTGTATGTGGTTACGAATGTTGTTCGAGTCCTGGATGAGATCACGGGCGTCACGAGGAGTTCCGGAATGGTCCGGAGGTAAAGATTTATATATGGGAAGTCCTATTTTGGTCGCCGGAAAAGTTTACGCACTTTATCGGTATTGTACCGGAGTGCCGAAAGGGGTCCGGGGTCCACCGGGGGTCCACCTGCCTGGGGGCCACATGGGCTGTAGGGGTGCGCCTTGGCCTATATGGGCCAAGGGCACCAGCCCCAAGAGGCCCATGCGCCAAGATAGAGAGAAAAGGGAAGAGTCCTCAAGGGGAAGGCACCTCAGGGTGCCTTGGGAGGATGGACTCCTCCCCCCCCTCTTGGCCGCACCCCATCCTTGGAGGAAGGGGCAAGGCTGCACCGCCCCCCTCACCCGTGCCCCTAAATATAGTGGAGGGGAGGGAGGGCATCCACACCAGAGCCCCGGGCGCCACCCTCCCTCCCGTGACACCTCCTCCTCTCCCGTAGGGTGCTTGGCGAAGCCTCGCAGGATTGCCACGCTCCTCCACCACCACCACGCCGTTGTGCTGCTGCTGTTGGATGGAGTCTTCCTCAACCTCTCCCTCTCTCCTTGCTGGATCAAGGCATGGGAGACGCCACCGGGCTGTCACGTGTGTTGAGCAGCGGAGGTGCCGTCCGTTCGGCACTCGGATCTCCGGTGATTTGGATCACGACGAGTACGACTCCTTCAACCCCGTTCTCTTGAACGCTTCCGCTTAGCGATCTACAAGGGTATGTAGATGCACTCTCATTCCCTTGTTGCTAGTTTCTCCATAGATAGATCTTGGTGACACGTAGGAAAATTTTGAATTTATGCTACGTTCCCCAACAGTGGCATCATGAGCTAGGTCTATTGCGTAGATTCGTTGCCTGAGTAGAACACAAAGTAGTTGTGGGCGTTGATTTTGTTCAATATGCTTACCGTTACTAGTCCAATCTTGTTTCGACGGTATTGTGGGATGAAGCGGCCCGGATCGACCTTACACGTACTCTTACGTGAGACAGGTTCCACCCACTGACATGCACTTGGTGCATAAGGTGGCTAGCGGGTGCCAATCTCTCCCACTTTAGTCAGAACGGATTCGATGAAAAGGGTCCTTATGAAGGGTAAATAGCAATTGGCATATCACGTTGTGGTTTTGCGTAGGTAAGAAACGTTCTTGCTAGAAACCCAAAGCAGCCACGTAAAACATGCAAACAACAATTAGAGGGCGTCTAACTTGTTTTTGCAGGGTATGCTATGTGATGTGATATGGCCAAGAAGAATGTGATGAATGATATGTGATGTATGAGATTGATCATGTTCTTGTAATAGGATTCACGACTTGCATGTCGATGAGTATGACAACCGGCAGGAGCCATAGGAGTTGTCTTTATTTATTGTATGACCTGCGTGTCATTGAACAACGCCATGTAATTACTTTACTTCATTGCTAACCGGTAGCCATAGTAGTAGAAGTAATAAGTTGGCGAGACAACTTCATGGAGACACGATGATGGAGATCATGATGATGGAGATCATGGTGTCATGCCGGTGACAATGATGATCATGGAGCCCGAAGATGGAGATCAAAGGAGCAATATGATATTGGCCATATCATGTCACTACTATATAATTGCATGTGATGTTTATTATGTTTATGCATCTTGTTTACTTAGAGCGACGGTAGTAAATAAGATGATCCCTTACACAAATTTCAAGAAGTGTTCTCCCACATTTGTGCACCGTTACTCTGGTTAAATAAGCTTCTAAGCACCACGTGATGATCGGGTGTGATGGATTCTTACGTTCACATACAACGGGTGTAAGACAGATTTACACAGCAAAAACACTTGGGGTTAACTTGACGAGCCTAGCATGTACGGACATGGCCTCGGGAACACAGAGACCGAAAGGTCGAGCATGAGTCGTATAGTAGATACGATCAACATGAAGATGTTCACCGAGTCGACTAGTCCGTCTCACGTGATGATCGGACACGGCTTAGTTGACTCGGATCATGTAATCACTTAGATGACTAGAGGATGTCTATCTCGAGTGGGAGTTCATAAGATGAACTTAATTATCTTGAACATAGTCAAAAGACCTTTTGCAAATTATGTCGTAAGCTCGCGCTTTAGTTCCTTGTTTAGATATGTTCCTAGAGAAAATATAGTTGAAAGTTGTGATGAGCGATTATGCGGACGATGAGATAGCTTATGTCCTTAATGCACCGCTTCGGTGTCTTTGAACCCCAAACGTCGTCTGTGGATGTTGCGAACATCGGACATACACGTTTTTGATAACTACATGATAGTTCAGTTAAACGGTTTAGAGTTGAGGCACCAAAGACGTTTTCGAAACGTCGCGGAACATATGAGATGTTTCGAGGGCTGAAATTGGGATTTCAGGCTCGTGCCCACGTCAAGAGGTATGAGACCTCCGACGAGTTTTCTTAGCCTGCAAACTAAGGGAGAAAAGCTCAATCGTTGAGCTTGTGCTCAGATTGTCTAAGTGCAACAATCACTTGAATCGAGTGAGAGTTGATCTTCCAGATGAGAAAGTGATGTTTATCCAAAGTCATTACCACCAAGCTGCTAGAGCTTCGTGATGAACTATAACATATCAGGGATAGATATAATGATC
Organism: Aegilops bicornis; assembly: GCA_021605145.1. NCBI lineage: Eukaryota > Viridiplantae > Streptophyta > Magnoliopsida > Poales > Poaceae > Aegilops > Aegilops bicornis. The sequence continues at coordinate 438,607,561 of CM038675.1, read as the reverse complement.
CCTTGAGGTATTCGCGTTGTTTGACATCACGAAAGTAGAAGTCAAGAAGGAGCATCAATTGTTGATGGTTGGTGAAACCACTAGTTTCAAGAAGGGCAAGGGCAAGAAGGGATACTTCATGAAATGGCAAATCAGTCAGCTGCTCTAGTGAAGAAACCCAAGGTTGAACCCAAACCCGAGACTAAGTGCTTCTGTAATAAGGGGAACAACCACTGGAGCAGCATTACCCTAGATACTTGGTAGATAAGAAGGCTGGCAAGGTCGATAGAAGTATATTGGATATACATTATGTTAATGTGTACTTTACTAGTACTCCTAGTAGCACCGGGGTATTAAGATACGGTTCGGTTGCTAAGTGTTAGTAACTTTCGAAATAAAAGGCTACGGAATAAGCGGAGACTAGCTAAAGGTGGTGACGATATGTCTTTGGAAGTGTTTCCAAGGTTGATGTGATCAAGCATCGCCCGCTCCCTCTACCATCGAGATTGGTGTTAAACCTAAATAATTGTTATTTGGTGTTTGCGTTGAGCATATACATGATTGGATTATGTCTATACATACGGTTATTCATTTAAGTAGAATAATGGTTACTCTATTTATTTGAATAATACCTTCAATGGTCTTGCACCTAAAGAAATGGTTTATTGAATCTCGATCGTAGTGTTTCACATTTTCATGCCAAAAGATATAAGATAGTAATGATAGTACCACCTGCTTGTGTACTTTGCCATTTGAGTCATATTGGTATAAAAGCATGAAGAAGCTCCATGTTGATGGATCTTTGGACTCACTCGTTTTGAAAAGTTTGAGACATGCTGAACCATGTCTATTGGTGTATACGCATGAAGAAACTCCATGCAGATGAATCGTTTGGACTCACTTGATTTTGAATCACTTGAGATATGCAAAACATACCACATGGGCAAGATGAGTGAAAAGCCTCGGTTTGAAAGAAGATGGAACAAGATAGCAACTTGTTGGAAGCAACACATTTTGATATGTGCAGTCCAATGAGTCTTGAGGCATGCGATGAATATCATTATGTTACGACTTCACGGATGATTCGAGTAGATGTTGAGTATATTTACTTGATGAAACACAAATCTGAATTATTGAATGGTTCAAGTAATTTCAGAGTGAAGTTTAAGATCTTCGTGACAAGAGGATAGAATGTCTATGATATGATCATAGAGATGAATATCTGAGTTACGAGTTTTGGCACACAATTAAGACATTGTGCAAATTGTTTCACAATTAATACCGCTGGAACACCATAGTGTGATGGTGTGTCCGAACATCATAGTTGCACCCTATTGGATATGGTGCGTACCATGATGTCTCCTATCGAATTACCACTATCGTTCATGGGTTAGGCATTAGAGACAACCGCACTCACTTTAATAGGGTACCACGTAATTCCGTTGAGATGACACCGTATGAACTATGGTTTAGAGAAACCTAAGTTGTCATTTCTTAAAAGTTTGGGGCTGCGACGCTTATGTGGAAAAGTTTCAGGTTGATAAGCTCGAACCCAAAGCGGACAAATGCATCTTCATAGGACACCCAAAACGGTTGGGTATACCTCCTAATTCAGATCCGAAAGCAATAGGGATTGTTTCTTGAATCGGGTCCTTTCTCGAGGAAAAGTTCGTCTCGAAAGAATTGAGTGGGAGGATGGTGGAGACTTGATGAGGTTATTGAACCATCACTTCAAGCTGGTGTGCACGAGGCACAGGAAGTTGTTCCGGTGGCGCCTACACCAATTGAAGAAGAAACTTACGATAGTGATCATGAAGTTTCGGATCAAGTCACTACCGTACCTCGTAGGACGACAAGGACGCGTACTTCTTCGGAGTGGTACGGTGATCATGTCTTGAATGTCATGTTGCTAGACAACAATGAACCTGCGAGCTATGGAGAAGCATTGGTGGGCCCATATTCCAACAAATGGTTAGAAGCCATGAAATCCGAGATAGGATCCATGTATCAGAACAAAGCATGGACTTTGGTGGACTTGCCCGTTGATCGGCAAGCCATTGAGATAAATGGATCTTTAAGAAGAAGATTTGACGTGGACGGTAATGTCACCGTCTATGAAGCTCGACTTGTGGCGAAGAGTTTTCACAAGTCCAAGGAGTTGACTACGATGAGATTTTCTCATCCGTGGCGATGCTTAAGTCCGTCGGAATCATGTTAGCATTAGCTGCATTTATGAAATCAGGCAGATGGATGTCAAAAGCGAGTTTCCTTACCAGTTTTGTAAGGAAAGGTTGTATGTGATACAATCGAAAGTTTTTGTCGATCCTAAGGATGCTAAAAGGTATGCTGGCTCCGGTGATCCTTCTAAGGACTGGAGTAAGCATCTCGGAGTTGGAATGTGCGCTTTGATGAGATGATCAAAGATTTTGGGTTTATACAAAGTTTATGAGAAACTTATATTTCCAAAGAAGTGAGTGGGAGCACTATAGAATTTCGATGAGTATATGTTGTTGACATATTGATGATCGAAATGATGTAGAATTCTGGAAAGCATATAGGGTTATTTGAAAGATGATTTTCAATAGAAAACCTGGATTAGGCTACTTGAACAATAAGCATCAAGATCTATAAGATAGATCAAAATGTTTAATAATACTTTCAAATGAGCACATACCTTGACATAATCTTGAAAGTGTTCAAGATGGATCGATCCAAAGAAGGAGTTCTTGCACGAGTTGTAAGGTATGAAGTTAAGAGTTAAAAGCTTGACCACGGCGGAAAAGAGAGAAAGGACGAAGGTCGTCCCCTATGCTTCGGAACATAGGCTCTATAGTATGCTATCTTTGTGTACCGCACCGGAAGTGTGCCATGCCATGAGTCAGTCAAGGGTACAAGAATGATCCAGGAATGGATCATTGGACAATGATCAAAATTGTCCTTGGAGTAAATAAGGACATGTTTCTCGATTATGGAGGTGATAAAGAGTTCGGCGTAAAGCGTTACGTCGATGCAAGCTTTAAAAACTATCCGATTGACTATGAGTAGAAAAACGGATACGTATAGTGGAGCAACCATTTGGAATAGCTTCAAATGGAGCGTGGAAGCAGCATTTATAATATGACCTAGAAATTTGCAAAGCACACGGATCTGAAAGGTTCTGACCTGTTGACTAAAACCAGTTGACTAAAACCTCTCTCACAAGCAAATCATGATCAAACCTCAGTACTGATTGATCCTAAATCACATGTTGATGTGAACTAGTTTACTGAGACACTAGTAAACTCTTTGGGTGTTGGTCACATGGCGATGTGACCTATCGATGTTAATCACATGACGATGTGAACTAGATTATTGACTCTAGTGCAAGTGGGAGACTGTTGGAAATATGCCCTAGAGGCAATAATAAATTAGTTATTATTATTATATTTCCTTGTTCACGATAATCGTTTATTATCCATGCTATAATTGTATTGATAGGAAACTCAGATACATGTGTGGATACATAGACAACACCATGTCCCTAGTAAGCCTCTATTGGCTAGCTCGTTGATCAATAGATGGTTGCGGTTTCATAACCATGGACATTGGATGTCGTTGATAACGGGATCACATCATTAGGAGAATGATGTGATGGACAAGACCCAATCCTAAGCCTAGCACAAAGATGCGTAGTTCGTATGCTAAAGCTTTTCTAATGTCAAGTATCTTTTCCTTAGACCATGAGATTGTGCAACTCCGGATACCGTAGGAATGCTTTGGGTGTACCAAGCGTCACAACGTAACTGGGTGACTATAAAGGTGCATTACGGTATCTCCGAAAGTGTCTGCATTGGGTTGTACGAATCGAGACTGGGATTTGTCACTCCGTGTGTGACGGAGAGGTATCTCTGGGCCCACTCGGTAGGACATCATCATAATGTGCACAATGTGACCAAGGGGTTGATCACGGTATGATGTGTTATGGAACGAGTAAAGAAACTTGCCGGTAACGAGATTGAACAAGGTATCGGGATACCGACGATCGAATCTCGGGCAAGTACAATACCGCTAGACAAAGGGAATTGTATACGGGATCGATTGAGTCCTTGACATCGTGGTTCATCCGATGAGATCATCGTGGAACATGTGGGAGCCAATATGGGTATCCAGATCCGCTATTGGTTATTGACCGGAGAACGTCTCGGTCATGTCTGCATGGTTCCCGAACCCGTAGGGTCTACACATTAAGGTTCGATGGCGCTAGGGTTATAAAGGCGGTTTGTATGTGGTTACCGAATGTTGTTCGAGTCCGGATGAGATCCTAGACGTCACGAGGAGTTCCGGAATGGTCCGGAGGTAAAGATTTATATATGGGAAGTCCTATTTTGGTCGCCGGAAAAGTTTCGCACTTTATCGGTATTGTACCGGGAGTGCCGAAAGGGGTCCGGGGGTCCACCGGGGGGGTCCACCTGCCCCGGAGGGCCACATGGGCTGTAGGGGGTGCGCCTTGGCCTATATGGGCCAAGGGCACCAGCCCCAAGAGGCCCATGCGCCACGATAGAGAGAAAAAGGGAAGAGTCCTCAAGGGGAAGGCACCTCAGGGTGCCTTGGGGAGGATGGACTCCTCCCCTCCCCCTTGGCCGCACCCCTTCCTTGGAGGAAGGGGCACGGGTGCGCGCCCCCCCTCTCCCTTGCACCTATATATAGTGGAGGGAGGAGGGCATCCACACATGAGCCTGGCGCCTCCCTCCCTCCCGTGACACCTCCTCCTCTCCCGTGAGGTGCTTGGCGAAGCCTGCAGGATGCCACGCTCCTCCACCACCACCACGCCATTGTGCTGCTGTTGGATGGAGTCTTCCTCATCCTCTCCCTCTCTCCTTGCTGGATCAAGGCATGGGAGACGCCACCGGGCTGTCTGCGTGTGTTGAGCAGCGGAGGTGCCGTCCGTTCGGCACTCGGATCTCCGGTGATTTGGATCACGCAATCTGTTGCTTCAACCCCGTTCTCTTGAACGCTTCCGCTTAGCGATCTACAAGGGTATGTAGATGCACTCTCCTTCCCTCGTTGCTAGTTTCTCCATAGATAGATCTTGGTGACACGTAGGAAAATTTTGAATTTATGCTACGTTCCCCAACATGTTTGTAGTCCTTGTACACCATGTTGCATTTTGTGTTTTTTGGTGCTTGCATCATTTAGTGTTTATAATCTGAACTACTTTGGATCATTAGCTAGTTTTCAAAGTGCATGTAGCTTCACATTTCTCAAGTTATGTTGATTTCCGAGTGCAAGTGCCTTCAGATTTTTTAAGTTAAATGTTACCCTGGTAACTTGAATTAGTGGATCCATACGCACACAAATCATAAACAAATGCCAAGACAAATTAAATGAAATGCGAGGACTTACGCTAGCTCGTTATGCAGTGCTCACTGCAGCTCTGCTTGCGCTTGGGATGTTCCATGCACAAGTCCATGTTACCACTTGCTTGGATGTGCAGGCCTTGTGCTCCTTGCATCCCCCTCTGCATTTTTGACACGGCGGATGGCTGATCAAATAAGAGGAATCGACCTTGCTGTTGTACCGGAGGACAAATACTTACAAGGTTATACGGGTGTGCAGGATGTGTACCAAATCCCGTAGCACCGTCATGCTTTGCTAAAAAATGGATTTGCTTGTTTCATATGATATCTCCAGAAGAAATAAGAGTTAAAGTCAGAGTTGGATAGGCGTGTAAGCTAAGAGAGCAGTGAAAGGATATCCAAACATCATCGGAACAGTGCACAAGGGAGTGATGTGTGGATACCTAGTTCGGGCCGGCGTTTTGGCATGCTCGCCTAGCTAGAGTCGGAGTCACTTGAGCCGTTGAGGGTGATCTTATTTGGCGTTGGCTGGCCGCACGGATGCAGATCTTGAGTGGCGGCGAGCACTACGATGCGATGGGCGACACCGTTGGTGAAGCCCAATGACCTCGGGGCGGGCGCAACGATGTGCTCGGTGAAGTAGCCCCGGTGAGCTGGGAGACAGTGTCGGTGAAGCGCACCTGATACGGTGGAAGTCAGTGTCTGTGAGGCATGTCGGTTGCGGCGGCCGACATTGTCGGTGGATCACACGGTGCGGTGGACGAGGGCGTAGATGAGGTAGCTCTGGTGCGGTGGTGAAGCGCGACCGTCGTCTTCGTCGTCGTCGTCCGACACAGAGGTGGGGAAAGAGACGAGACGAGGGGCGATTCAAACTTTTCTTGGGTTGGTGGCGAATTAGGGATATGAGCAATCTGGGCGTGGAAGGGGACGGTGGAGAAGGGAGATTTTGCAGGGCTGCAAATGGGGCCGCCAGATATTTCAATCCGAAACGTGGAAGCGCGAACTTATTTTGTTGTCATCCTTTTTTTGGGGGGGGAGGGGGGAGTGAGGGAGGGGGTGGGTGGCTGGGTGCTACGCGTCCGTCCGACACACGCGACCACCACGACACGACCCTGGTGCGCCTACATTTGAGAATGCAAACGAATCTTCTTTCATTTGCAAACGAATCTATATGTATTACCATGCCCGTGTTTTCCTTGCAATAATTAGTCATCCGAAATGAGATACTATAAATTAATTAATGAGGAATTATTTGAAAAAAAATTCAAACGGTATCCACGCTAACGTGGATTAGAGTTTGTGTCACATAATTAGTTATTTGAATTAGAGTGTGTGTCACATAGCGATCTCCAATTCTAACGTGGATTTCGCATTTCACTGTATCCATGCTACTTTTTTAATACAAATTCATATGTATATGATGAACACCATGGTAGTGAGAAAACTTTTGGATGGATTCAAACATAAGACCTACAAAATAGCACAACAAATCGAGTCAATGTCAACTTTTCGAAACCTAGTATGGCACGAATTCGAAATAATTACCCATATGCATTGTCCTCAGTTCAAATCTTACAATGTACACTGAATTGAAACATCGATATTAAGTCTCGTACTATCTACATTCAAATGTTGTTTTTAGAGCGGCCCCCCCCCCCCCCACACACGCTACATACTTCCTCAGACGGTCAATCTTCCTCTCCTAACCACCTTAGGAAGCTATCGGTTTCAAGACACATCCATTCTTTCTCTCCATGTTTCGATCTCTAACTCTCTCAACTACACAACCCCCTTTTTCCACTCTGTTACGAAATGTATTTACCTCACACACCCGCCATTGCACCCCATGCCGAGCTCTCTCTCCCTCTCCCTCTCACCCTCTCGCGCTAAATGCATGCATTGCCTATCTAGCCCCCCAACCTCTCGTGCACACGCACACACATTGTCTATCTAGGTCACTCCCTCGAGACTGTCTCACTCTTTCTTCCACACGGCGGGCCACACTCTCTCAATCTCGCTCTCTTTATCTGAGTCTCGTTTAACCTCGTTTTCTTTCACACACAAATGATATATCTCCCTGTTCGGGCCTCGATCGACACACTCTATACTCTCTCACACAGATTGTTTATCTAGGTCAGTCCATCGAAGCCGCCCCTCTCTTTCGACCTCGTGGCGGGCCACGCTCTCTCTCTCTCTCCCTCTCCCTCTCTCTCTTTGTATCTCTCGATTGACCTCACTCTTTCTCGGACAAAAACAATATATCACCATGTTGGAGCCCAATTCGACTTATTCACATTGTATACTCTCTCACGCACATTGTCTATCTAGGTCACTCTCTCCAACCCGTCTCACTCTTTCGATCGCACGACGACCATATGTGATCGATTGACCTTGCTTCCTCCCACGCACAAAATATATCTACACGTGCCCTGTTGGATCATCTCTCAAGCTCTATCTTACAGCCCTCACCATTGCCAAAAGCTCAATCGGACAATATCTCTCCAGAGCATATATATTTGTTCCATGAATGTCGGACCACACTCACTTTGTCTCTCTATCTATATGTCTCTCGATTGACCTCACTTTCTCACGCCGTATCTTCCACACATTGAAGCTACCTCTCCATCCCTCGCATAAGCGGAGCTATTTACATTGCGAGGGGCACTCCAACCTTGGATTAATTTGTGTAGGCATTTATTCCGGTCGGTTTAGATTATATTTTTGTAGCATTCGGCCCACAACTACTCGAAACACCGTTGCAACTCCCGCAACTCCCCTAGTTGATTTCCCTGTGGCTCGGCCATTGCACTCTCGCATGTCCTTTCTCGCCTTCAACGTCGCACCATGGTCCACTTGGAATGGAACAAATTTGGACCAACAAATTAAAGTGCTACAAACTACACACCAAGGGGCCCACATGTCATGAAACAAATTTGGACCCATATACAAATTAAAAAATAAAGGACGAGGATCGAACATGCGACCAGGGCCTTCAAGCCACACGTTAATAGGCAACATACGTAGAACAACAATGTTGGTTGTACCTCCCTTTGTTCACATAATGTTTTTTATATTACAACAGCCTATTTAATTGATAACATGTAATATTATTTTTAGCACTATTCGCCTTCACTTACTGGTGGGTTCCATGTGTGCTCTCTCTCTCTCCTCCCCTTCTGTGTTTAGACGCATGGGCAAACACGAAGAACTCGCGGGCGATGTTGCCGTTGACCATATCTGGACGCATTCATAAGTTACGGCACCAGTTTCACGTGCTAGCAGCACTAGTTAGTGTGTATGTGCAATGCACGTTAATTTGGAAGTATATTAAGTGCATGCGGATATTAAGTTGGATATTATTTGCGTGTTATTATGTGATTAGCACTATTTTTGGCATGAAATTAGCTGCACGCTAAATGTGTTGAGCGCTCGACATTGAAGCAGTCTAGGTCGTTGGATGACAAGGAATACATGTGGCTTGATGATGTTTTATATTTAATTTGATACGGCTCTAGCAGAACATTCAATCGATCAAACCATAGATTTCATTCAGTCTGACTCCAACTTTAAATTATACGACGATCGATCTAAAATAAACGGAAATGATAAACATTCAGGTTTTAAGCATGGCAATCCGAATGTTTTTCATGGAAAATTAAGATTATGCGGCGGCGGCGGGGGCGTCTTGCAGAAAGTGACCATAAATTCAAGATCCAGGATTCGAAACAATATCATAACCTGCATCATGCAATAAATTTTCAAGCCATACATTTGTCCTGTTTTATTTCTTAAGAAAGGATTTGGTCAAACATTTTGCTTAGTTAGACTTCAGACAAGTTATATATGCATAGCAAAAGGATAATCCCTCCGTACCAGTGCATTGCCTGATATATTAACTCAAGTACTAGGCACGAACAAATGGGCTCAATTATGTGCTCATCTTGGTGTAGTAGTAGTAGTAGTACTAGGCAATGCAGTTGACAGGTGACCTTGGCGAGCGGCGACCGAGGGAATTGAACTGTGCTCGGCATAGTAGGTAACGTTGTCTAGTTACTTTTTTTAACACAATGTTGTCTAGTTACTAAAGCATCCCTCCGTTGTTCATCGGTAGTCATTATGGACTGGACGTGAGGGGAATTTCCTAGGGTTGGAATTCTGGCCGCCAGATATATCGACTCGAAACGCGGAGGCTCGACTGGTTGGGGTTGCCTAATGTGCGTACCACGCATGCCACCAGAAGGACACGAGCCCGGTTTTTTTAGGATCAACATGAGCCAAGGTCCGGCGATGCGCGTTGGGTCCTACCATTCGAGAATCTGAAAGGAACCTTTTAAGTTGCCGAACGAATCTATGTGTATTACAATGCCCGTATTTTCCTTGCAAATACTAATCTCAACGTGGTAATTGATTTATGATGAGTTGTTGAATTAGAGTGAGTTTGTGATATAGTGATCTCAACGTGGATTGCACATTTCATGGTATCCCTGCTAAGTTTTTCAATCCAAATTCAAATTTAAAAGCTGAACAATATGGAGGTGAGAAAACTTTGTATGTATCAAGCATATGACCACACACACACACACACACCCACACACGAACACAACAACAATCCAATAAGTATAGTGCATCTATTTTTCCAAACCATGCATGTATGACACGAATTCAAAATACTCATACATTTCCTAAATATTAGTCTTTTAGAGATTTCAACAAGCGAATACATATGGAGCAAAATGAGTGAATCTACACTCTAAAATATGTCTATATACATCCGTATGTGCCAGTCCACTTGAAATCTCTAAAAAGACTAATATTTAGGAACTAAGGGATTAAAATGTAAGACATGCATGGTCCTCAATTCAATATTTAAAACGAACATGAAACTGAAACATGAATATTAAGTCTAGTACTACAGTACATGCAAATGTTGTGTTTAATTAGGCAGAGCTATGATTGTCGGGGGTCACCCCCTCGACCTTAGATAAAATTGTGAAGCTCTATTTAGGATTGTTTAGATTATATTTGTCCCCACCCTCCCAACCACCGATTGGTTGTGCACCACCCACCCCTCCTCCCCGGGAGAATATCATGTGCCCCCATACCTTAGATGCTATATGTCAATACGAGTTGCTTAGAGCTTGTAGATCTGAGATATAGCAGCTCACATGATGTCTTAATATTTTTACAGGAAACCTTGATGAGTTTGAGAATTGCACACAATTTGTACAAAAACTACTCAGATGCCCTTGGATCCCATATCCAACGACCTCAAGCTTCGTATCCTTTGTAGCATCTAAGATGAATGAGGACATCATATTCTCCTGTATGTAAGAATATCATGTGCTACCACACCTTAGATGCTTTGGTGGTACAAGCTCTTCGGAGCCATTGGATTTGTGACCCAATGCCTCCTCAGTGGTTTGAATGGTTTTTTGCAGAAAAGCCCCCAAAGAGTTCGGCCACTGCTTACAAGCACAAAGACTGCTCAGATGCCCTTAGATCTCATATCAAACGACCTCGAAGCTCGTATCACCATAGCATCCAAGTTGCGAGAGCACCTTATGTTTTCTCGCACGGGAGAATATGAGGTGCTCCCGCACAATAGATTCTATGGTGATACGAGTTCACGGAGATCTAACGGCCCATAGTAGGAGGTTTGAATGTTTTTTTCAATATACGGCTGAGAGAGTTTGGGAATTGCGCAGAAAGTACAAGTACTACGCATGTGCCATCTGATCATTGATCATACGACCTAGATGCTCATATCACCCTAGCGGGTAATTAAGCTACAGGGAGCACCTAATATGAGCAACGAGAAGCCGTTGGATCCAAGATGCAGCGGCACACACGAGGCCTGAATGTTTTATTTGCAAAAAAACCTTTGGAGAGTTTGGAAATTGCGCATAATTACAAAGACTACTCCCAAGCCATTGGATCTCACTTCCAGCGTGTAAAAACTTCGTATCACCATAGCATCTAAGCTGCGGGGTGGATGTGATATTCTATGTCATTGTCATTTTTGTTCGTAAACTTGCAAAATACATGTAACTTGTGTCGTTACTTGTCTAACTGTGCAAAGTGTTTGTTCACAAAAACCATCCTACACTGAAATATCGAAACAGCACACTGTGGTCCCACTTGTCATTAATCAAATTTGGACCTAAAACTAACAAATCTGAAAGACGAGATTCGAACTGGCAACCTGGACTACAAAGCGTAAGTCGATAGCCTAAAACAAGAACGGTTGTTGGATTTGTCCCATAACTTGATTTTGTACAGTATTACGTTGAGTAGAGTAGAGGGAGTGCCTCGTCTACACGTGCATGACCATTGACTCACTTACTGGTGGGTCCCAGGTCTGCGATCTCTCTCTTCTCTCCATCGTCTAACCTTTGCACGGGCACACACGAAGAGCGGTGCTAGCTTGCTGTGGTGTTATTACAACTAAAAAAAGCTTGGAAAATAGAAGAATCGCCTAGAACAAGAGACGTTGTGGCTGGTCGAGACGGAGCTAACCACACCTATCCTCCGTGCCATGTTAGCCGTGTGGCTAGTGGGGTGTTTTCGACTGACTGGCTGGGTCCCGAGGTCGAACCATAGGTACTACGTCTGATACAGTAATTTTTTACACGCACATTTTTCCTCCGTGCCGAGACATTGCACACCCTACCGCGCGGTTTCGGGGTCCTCCCGGGTGGTGCACGCATATATTCTTCCTGACGTGGGACGCCCTACCGCACGTTTTCGCCGAAGCAAGTAAATAAATGAGTCGTCAAATCACAAAAGACCACTTTTCCCGCCGAGTACATCAGTGAAGAACGGGGCTAGCTAGTTGGGCTAGTTCGACCGATTAGCTAGGCCACCGCCACATTTGTTTTTTCACCCCTTTTTTTATCTACTTGCCGGCAGGTAAATTTAAACATCCACCGCGGCATTGCTCTGGTGTTTGAGTGCGGCAGGATTTTTAATTTTTTGATTAACGGGAGTAGGCGCGGCATGATTTTTAATTTTTTGATTGATGGGAGCAGGCGCGGCAGCAATTAGTCATGATGACTCCGCCTGTAAAACCCACTGCTCCCTGATGTGAGAAGTCGTCGACTGGTGTTTTACCATGGTGAAAACTAAAAGATTCCTCGCTCCTTGGCTGGCTCCCTCCGCCTTCCCGTAGATTGCATTGCCTTTCAGCCGTTTCGCCCCCTGCATCACCAACGTCGTGCGCCTCGAGAAGCAGAGGGACTTCGGTGGTGTTTAGGCGCCCTCTGCATGGGCATGTCCATGTCTCGGTGCAACATGACCGTTGGATCAAACTCAGACGGTGCATATCAGTCACTGTAGCACAAAGCGTGTGGGTGTGTTTGGTTGCATTCTCATCTCAATATAGTGTGTAAGTCACCTTACGAAAACCAAATAATCCCAAAACACTTAGGCACGGTACATTAACTCCCTCCCCGTTTCTTGTTTTGTGACATATCAACCAATAAGTGACGTGTGCCGTGCATACTTTCAATGACTTGAGACTAATAAACAAGACATGCAGTGGTTACTTCATTGCATGCAATGCTATTAATTAGCAAAAAGACATTCAGTTTTCTCGTTTTCCTCTCCGCCTTGGTCATAGTGCACAACGTAAGATGACTTACACACCTAGACAGAGTAGTTGTTTCCTCTTTGTGTATTTGTATTAACCTACTAGTGTGGACTCATGCACCCTTCATGCACTCTGCCAAACACCCAAAAGTGGGTCGAGAAGGGAACTTTTTCTCCCATCCCGTGCACCCTTCATACACCCTGCCTAACACTATTCGTGCTTCATATGGTTCATGTTTCGTGGAGTACTGTAGCACCGTACTCTCCGTGCGTTGTAGACCTAGTTCTGTTAACATTGATCTCGCCGTTCGTTCTCGACCGGACAGTCGAGAAAGCGGTACTATGTTACTACATTACTGTTCATATAGTTGACATGCGCACAACATCATTTGTCATCGTCATATCTTACTACACTAGCAACAAGATTATGTAGTACTGACGTATGAACCACTGCACATGCCTAGTAGTAGGAGCACTATGTATGTTCAAGTGGCTGCCGTGTTTCGCTCTCCTCCGTCGTAAGAGTGGAAACGCTTGCTGTAATCATTTATTTCTTCAAAAAAACAGTGGACACGCTCTACCGTGCGGATCCTCCTCCAGCCATGCACTAAATTACTCACTTTCACCGACATGTGGGACAGCCAGCATCGGGGTCCACCAACCATGCACTAAATTACTCCGTAGTAGAGTGACGGTAGACTACCCCGATCGAAGCGCCACAGTAATGCCCAATGAGCCATCAAATCACAAAAACCCCTCCTTTCCAGCAGTAAGTTTGACGGACGAAGCAACCATCATTTCACTCTTCTCTCTCAGCTTCCTCTCTACCCAACCCTCACTTCTCCCTCATCTTGTTCCTCATTTCTTCTAGAAAACCCCGACCTGCTTCTGCCATTATTCTTCTCTCCCAAAGAAGGAAAGGTGAGTGCATCAATGGTGTTGATTTTGGCCAAGGCCCGGTCTTGCAACCCCGAGACTGATCCTATAACTCCCTCTCTTTTCTTCTTTTGGGTTTGTGATTATGGTTTCTTTTCTTTTATTTCAATTTGACAGTTTCTTGATGGGCGCTGGAGCACCGGCCGAAGTGATGTCTATGGCTCTGGCCAAAACCGTCGAGGCTCATGGTACGAAGAAGCGCAAGCACCCCGCCGAGACTACCGCAGACAAGCTCAAAGCCATCGCCATGTCCAAGCCCTCCTCTCCAGGATCCCTCATTAAGCAAGTCCAGGTAATATCTCTTATTGACGATCTTTTTCTCAATCTTGATCGTGTTTTTTCATCTAATACGCTGTACTACTACTAGTAGTACAACTTTCTGGGTGATCTTGCATGTGATTTTTGTGTGCCAAATGACGGTTCTAAATTCCTCTTTTGACTAAAACATGCGAGTGGTTGACACTGATTTCTTATAGATTACTTTCAACTTCTCTCTCATCCCAAATTTCTTGTCTTAGATTTGTCTAGATATGGATGTATCTAATACTAAAATGTGACTTGATACATCCGTATCTAGACAAATATAAGACAAGAATTTTGGGACGGAGAAATACTTTATGAACATCAATGCTACCTTTGAAGAGGGTATATTTGCCTCAGTAACTTGTGTTATGGATATTGCGAGTAATCACTCTGCTCTCATGCCTTTGAAGACATGTTCTAGTGTCTTTGTTAACTCATTTCTATGCGTATATGTAGTCATATATGGAGTATAATATCGAAAATCATCTTATATTTATGAACGGAGGTAGTAATAATATATGGTTTCTGTTTGAATTAGAACTAGGTCCGCGGTGGAGATGAAGTTCTCAAAGTCATGCCGTGTGAACTGGAAGACCTGAGGATGAGTTCTACTGCTAAACTATCCAGTTGTTGTGTCCTTGTCGCCACGTGTCACAAGTAGTGTTTTCCTGTAGCATTGTTGTCGAGCGTGTTCTCGAGGCTGTACTTGACCACAATAATTTCTGGCTGTGCCTTCGATTCTGAAGGGTGCGGTTCTTGTAAAGCTTCCCAACAAATCTGATGCGGCCTGTCTTCATGATCATGTTTATGAGTGGAAAGACCACTCTGTTAGGTTCTCCAAGGTTGACAAGATGGTGATGGTGCATGTATACATCTCTCACGAAGTCCATGGCCTAATCAGTTATGCGGGGTTCATCCCGTAGGTCGGTGGCAAGAGATAGTCTGCAGAGTTTAATTAGTTCAACTTTGCTTGTCTATAGTAAGTACTATTGTACAGTACTTGATTTGTGTTTGTGAACCCTGTATTGTTTATTAATCTTGCCGCTTTTGGTGTGTGGTCGATCCACGAGAACGTTCTATGTTAATGTCATCCACTCAATTCGATCTGTATATTTTGAAGTATCCAGATCATCTTTTTTGTGAGGACGGTTTATCAATTATGGTTACACTCCAATATCTGTATGCATTGCAGGGTTTATCACACCCACCAGGATTTCCAGTCCCATGGATGTTCGGTCCATTCGATTTGACACGACCTTTGGACTGTCCTGCTTGTGGGAGTAGGCGGGGCCCCTGTATGCCACCCGTAGTTGGACGATCAATCTTCTGTTTAGTACTTCAACATAGTGATTTCCTGGTAAGGATTCACTCATGTCACATCAAGTAAATCTTATTGATTTACTGTCTAAATCTTATTAATTTAATGTCATGTTTTCTTTCTTTTCCGCAATTTTACGATGCAGGTTTTGCCATGTGACATTCATCACAGAATAAACCGTTTGGTTTGCTCTCGATGGCTATTTTGCAGGTTTTACTTCTTATGTCGTGTCGATGCTTGAAGGCACTGTCCATCACTTATATTACTGGAAAAAATTGGATCAATCTGTTGTCTAAGTACAAGTTGAATCCCTCTGATGAACTGCGGTTTGGTTTAACAAAAACGCCACAATTAGTCCTTCTTGCGTTTAAAAGAAATGAAGAAAAGAACATGATCGTGGTCACGAAGCCTAGTCAAGTCAGAAAGCTGATCATAGCAGACCAGACACGATCGCCGCTGTCTCGCACATCGGTACCACCTTCAGCAACGGATCGAGAACCGGCAGTTGCTCTAGCACTGATAGCGGCAGCAGCTCAGTCTAATCCAGCTGAGGATTGGGCACCGGCCGCATCAGCTGATCAGGCTGATCTACCGGAGGATCGGGCATCGATACCGGCACCTGCTCCGACACCGGCACCAGCTCTACAAGGAGCACTATCTCCGACAGCAGCAGTGGCTTCGGCACCTGCACCAACACTTGCACTTCCATCTGCTCCGGCCCATGCAGCGGCAACCGAACGAGCAGTTTCACCGGCAACAGACTAAGCTGCAGTTCGCACTTCATATACCAAAGTCCTTACAAAAACCGACATGTCCACCTTCTTGGTAAGCATTGCCCGTTCTTTTTTATTTCCATGTTGTTTCGCATGATTCACTGTGTTGATCTAACTGTTTGGGTATGTCTTCTTGTTTGCAAATAGAGAATTCCTAGAGCAACGAGGGAGTCATTCAACAATCCGGGCGACAGTGGCCAAGTTTCTCTTACCATGCGCAGCCTTGGTGTGAATGAACCTGCTCAATATACCGTAAGTACAAAGGATAGTCACATGATGATTGATGCTAAAGGATGGTCAAGGTTCAAATCTAAATCATATCTTGCGGTAGGGGATGATGTCAAAATCGAACTTTCTCGGCAAGAAGAGCTGGTACAAATCAACTTTGAAATTCTTCATTACTGCCGAACTGATCTATCCGCCGAGTGATTTTGATGTAATACTCTGGCATGGTGAAACAAGTGTCATGTGTGTATAAGTAGTACGACAGTATCATTGATAGAATTGCAACTCTGATTGCTGGTTAGTGATACGTCTCCGTCGTATATACTTTTCCAAACACTTTTGCCCTTGTTTTGTACTCTAACTTGCATGATTTGAATGGAACTAACCCGGACTGACGCTGTTTTCAGCAGAATTGCCATGGTGTTATTTATGCGTAAACAAAAGTTCTCGGAATGACCTGAAACTCCACGGAGATTATTTATGGAAATAATAAAAAATACTGGCGAAAGAATCAAGGCCAGGGGGCCCACACCCTTTCCATGAGGGTGGGGGCGCGTCTAACCCCCTGGGCGCGCCCCCTGCCTCGTGGGCCCCCTGGACCTCCACCGACCTCAACTCCAACTCCATATATTCGTGTTCAGGGAGAAAAAATCAGAGAGAAAAAGATTAATCCCATTTTATGATACGGAGCCGCCGCCAAGCCCAACTCTCTCGGGAGGGCTGATATGGAGTCCGTTCGGGGCTCCGGAGAGGGGAATCCGTCGTCGTTGTCATCATCAACCATCCTCCATCACCAATTTCATGATGCTCACCGCCGTGCGTGAGTAATTCCATCGTAGGCTTGCTGGACGGTGATGGTTTGGATGAGATTTATCATGTAATCGAGTTAGTTTTGATAGGGTTTGATCCTAGTATCCACTATGTTACGAGATTGATGTTGCTATGACTTTGCTATGCTTAATGCTTGTCACTAGGGCCCGAGTGCCATGATTTCATATCTGAACCTATTATGTTTTCATGAATATATGCGAGTTCTTGATCCTATCTTGCAAGTCTATAGTCACCTACTATGTATTATGATACGGCAACCCAGAAGTGACAATAATCGGGACCACTCCCGGTGATGACCATAGTTTGAGGAGTTCATGTATTCAATATGTGTTAATGCTTTGGTCCGGTACTCTATTAAAAGGAGGCCTTGATATCCCTTAGTTTTCGCTAGGACCCCGCTGCCACCGGAGGGTAGGACAAAAGATGTCATGCAAGTTCTTTTCCATAAGCACGTATGACTATATTCAGAATACATGCCTACATTACATTGATGAATTGGATCTAGTTCGGTGTCACCCTATGTTATGATTGTTACATGATGAACCACATCCGACATAATTCTCCATCACCGATCCAATGCCTACGAGCTTTTCACATATTGTTCTTCGCTTATTTACTTTTCCGTTGCTACTGTTACAATCACTACAAAACCCAAAAATATTACTTTTGCTATCATTACCGTTACTTCAATACTACTTTGCTACTAAATACTTTGCTGCACATACTAAGTTATCCAGGTGTGGTTGAGTTGACAACTCAACTGCTAATACTTGAGAATATTCTTTGGCTCCCCTTGTGTCGAATCAATAAATTTGGGTTGAGTACTCTACCCTCGAAAACTGTTGCGAGCCCCTATACTTGTGGGTTATCAAGACTATTTTCTGGCGCCGTTGCCGGGGAGCATAGCTCTATTCTTCGAGTCACTTGGGATTTATATCTGCTGGTCACTATGAAGAACTCGAAAGACGTGAAAACAAAAATTTATCCGTCAACTACGAGGGGAGGTAAGGAACTGCCATCTAGCTCTGCACTTGATTCACCTTCTGTTTTGAGTAAGCTCACGACACCTAAACCTCGCTTACGCTATTAATCTTGATATGTCGCATGTTATTGATGATGCCACTACGCTATGCATGATACTTATGATGAAACTACTTCTATGCTTGATACTACTATGCCACTTGGTGAATTTCTTGATGAACAACTTGCTAGGGCTAGAGAGAATGAAATTATTGAAACTGATAATATTGATGAAAGTGATGATGAAGACTCTCCCAATAAATATGAATTACCTGTTGTGCCTGAGTTCTATGTTATGGATGAAGAAACTTCTAGAGACTTTCTTGCTTGCAATGATAGAAGTGATCTTAAGAAATTATTAGCTAAGCTCAAACAAAAAACTCTGAATGCTAGAATGAAATATGATCCTGCTTATGCTACTTCACCTATCTTTGTTACTGATAAGGATTATGAATTCTCTATTGATCCTGATATAATTACTTTGGTTGGGTCTGATCCTTTTTATGGCTATGAATCTGAAACTGTTGTGGCACATCTTACTAAATTAAATGATATAGCCACCATGTTCACTAATGATGAGAGAACTCACTACTTTTATATCCTTAAAATATTTCCGTTCTCATTAAAGGGTGATGCTAAGATATGGTTCAACTCTCTTGATCCTGGTTGTGTGCGTAGTCCCCAGGATATGATTTATTACTTCTACGCTAAATATCTCCTGCTCATAAGAAACAAGCTGCTTTAAGGGATATATACAATTTTGTGCAAATTGAAGAAGAGAGTCTCCCACAAGCTTGGGGGAGGCTTCTCCAATTACTTAATGCTTTGCCTGATCATCCTCTCAAGAAAAATGAAATACTTGATATCTTTTATAATGGACTAATCGATGCTTCCAGAGACCACCTGGATAGTTGTGCTGGTTGTGTTTTCAGGGAAAGAACAGCAGATGAAGCTGAAATTCTATTGAATAATATGTTGAAAATAATTGGACACTTCCTGAGCCAATTCCTGAACCAACTCTTAAGCCAACTCCGAAGAAAAGAGGTGTTCTATTTCTCAGTCCTGAAGATATGCAAGAGGAAAAGAAATCTATGAAAGAAAAAGGTATAAAAGTTGAAGATGTTAAGAATTTACCTCCTATTGAATAAATACATGGTCTTAATTTACCGCCTGTTGAAGAAATATATGATCCTAATCCATTACCTATTGAAGAAACACATGGTCTTTGTCGGGGAAGCTGATCTGGCCCACGAACACCTACGGGACCGTCGGACCGAGCCCCTTTCGGTTCGGGGCGAAAGGTCACGAAGAGAGCAGATCGAAAGCACACGCAGTTTACCCAACGGAGCTCTCCAGAGAGATAACACTCCTACTGCTGCATGTCTGAGTGTATTGAGTTCTTGCTCAGGAGCGCTGAGTGCTACAGTACACACAAGCTGCTAACGAGACCGAGCGTGAGTGTTCTCTGGCTTCGAACCTTTTCCCCCCTCCCCCTACGTTGCGCATGGGCCTCCTTTTATATGCTAAAGGGGTCTCCGACAGGTGGCAACGTAGACAAGGGTAAAAATGGAAAAGGAGTGGTTGGTACAGCTACTTGTACAGTGTATCATACCTAACCACGGCGGTAGGGGACAAAGGCATTAAATGCTCGTCACGCCGCCCTAACGGTCAGAAAGGGACCGTCGGGCGCCACCGCTTGCCACGATGGCAATCTTGTCGGCGCCGCTTGCCACAGCGCTCCGTGACCGCCGGACCTCTTGCCACGCAGCGCCTAGAAAGGTCGTGGCGACACGTTAGTGGATGTCTTTGGGCGCAGTCTGAGTGGTGGTCTGCGCGGCAAGCGCCTTACCGCGGTTGTTGTCTTGTCGCGTCCGGAAGCTTGTCGCTCACGGGCCTTCCCGCAAGCTCCTCTTGCCGGGCCTTGTCTCCTAGGTGCCTTGGGTGGCCTTCCCGGCAAGCTCCTCTTGCCGGGCCTTGTCTCCTTGGCTTGAATACTTTGTTCTTGAATGGCTCCAAAGGAACCACGGAGGACCTTGGTGGTCACCGGTAAGCCTTGCCGGAGGGCTGCAACTGCCCGTGCACAAGTTCGGGATACTAGGGTACCCCTACTCTAGTACACCGACAGGAGCCCCCGGGCCTGGGCCACACACGGCGCCGAGCGCTGTTGGGCCAGGCCCAAAACAGGGCACGGGCACGCGCGGCCTGGGTTACGCCGTAACTCACCCCGGACCCACCACGCCCTCCACGAACGGCACTCGTCGAATGCGGCGTCGTGTGAGAGATCGTGGGTGAGATCAGCTTCACGTCCTCAAGTCCTTGCCGCCGGATGCTGATGTGGAAGCGCTCAAGACCCTTGTCGCACCCATCGTGGACAGGGTGAGCGGGATCAAGAGGGTTGAGGGCGATCGCGTAGATTAGTCCGCCCGCTTTCTCTTTTTCTTGCCGCTGCTGGTCATGTTATGAGAACAATCTATTAGAGATGCGACAAGCTATCTTGTAATATAACTCTATTTCGGGTAGCAATTGCTATGTTATTTCCTTTACTTGGTTCCTTCCTTTGTATGTTTTTGCCCTACGCTTTTAGGGAACTTGTCGTGAGCACACAGGTCATGGCCTTGAGTCTTGAGACGTCGACCTTCTTTGGCGGTCTGCTACCGACAAGAAACCTTGTCGCAACTAACTAGTCGCAGCTCACTTAAGTTGTTGAGCGGACTCGAAATGAAGTAAGGCGCAACTAGCTACGAGTTGGTTCCTCCGCGCATGTGTTTTCCATACAAAGTACGGTCGTTCGAGGAAGATAACTTAAAAAATTTAAAACTGATTGCTCAAACTTTAGCAACTTAGCTTTTCTGTCGTTTGCTTCCCGGTAAGGTTAGACTTCCTTGAGCGACGCTTGGTCCACACCACTTCCTTGAGCGATGCTTGGTCCACACAATTATCTTCTCCTTTCCCCCCGGCAAACTTGTGGGCGAGGGAACCTTCCTTTCTTTGAGAAAGATAAAGAAAAGAAAATAAAGATCTGGAGCCTTATGGCTCGTTATTGCTTACCGGGAGTAGGTGCTGCACAAAGTGTCAGATAACGCATGCAAAATAGAAGTAGAAAGCATGAAATTGACAAGATGTGTGAAGCACATTAGCTGTACTTATGAACGGGGTCTGCGTCCGGCTTTGTACAAAGGATTACATGCAACATCGGCAAAACTTGTACAAAAGGTGGTTGCCGGAACAGGTTCCGGCAACCGCGCCCTATGGGTAAAACTTACGAAGATGCTCAATGTTCCAAGAGTTGCTCACCAGAATGACATCTTCGGTCTCAAGGCGGACAGCGCCAGGCCTAGTGACTCGTTTCACCCGGTAAGGGCCTTCCCACTTGGCGTCAACTTGTTGGAATTCTTGGCGGACTGAACGCGAAAGAACAAGGTCGCCTTCCTCGAGACTTGGCATTAACTGCGGCTATGGTAGCGGCGCAAAAGCTTGCTGGTATCGAGCAGCTCGTCTGACAAGCGAAGGCGATCCTCCTCAAGGAGCAGCGTCATCTTGTCGCAATGCTCTTGCTCAAGCTCATCATAAGCGAGCACTCGAGGTGACCCGTATACGAGTTCCGTGGGGAGAACTGCCTCTGCTCCATAGATTAGAGCGAAAGGTGTCTGGTCAGTGGCTCGATTTGGCGTCCTGATCGACCAAAGAACCACCGGCAGCTCCTGAATCCAGTTCTTTCCGCACTTGTGCAGCCTGTCGAAAGTTACGGTCTTGAGCCCGTGCAAAGCACTTGACATTCGCCCTCTCCGCTTGACCGTTACTTCTCGGATGAGCAACGAGCGAAGCAGACCTTGGCGCCAAGATCTTGGACGTACTGCATGAAGGTGCGACTCGTGAATTGCGTGCCGTTGTCGGTGATGATCCTGTTATGGATCCCGAAACGGCAAACAATCGACCTGAAGAACTTGACACTATGTTGTCACCTTCCTCACTGGCTCCACCTCTGGCCACTTTGTGAACTTGTCGATTGCAACGCATACAAGTACTTCAAAGCCCCAAACGGCTTCGGGGAAAGGGGCCAAGGATGTCGAGCCCCAGGACCAAAAATGGCAGGATAAAGGGATCGTCTGAAGAGCTTGAGCTGGCTGGTGTATCTGCTTGGAATGGAACCGCACGCTTCACACTTGGTTACTTGTGCGATTTGCATCACGGAGGGCTGTCGGCCAAAGAAACCTTGCGGGCAACGCTTTGCCGGCAAGTGCTTTCGCGCCAATGTGGTGACCACATATGCCTCCATGTATCTCTGTCACAACAGCTTTTGTCCGTCTTCGGTGAATACACTTCAATTTCACACCATTGAGTCTTCTTACGTATAGTGTGTTGTCGACAAACTGGTACATACTTGATAGCCGGGCTACTCTTTCCGCTTCTTCTTGCTCTTCGGGAAGTTCTCCTGTCTGAAGGAAACGGACAATCTGATGTGCCCATGCTGGAGCTTGCGGCTCGACAACAAGGACTAAAGGCACATCTGCTGCTGCGGGAACATCTTCTTCCACGGCGAGAACCTGCGGCTCAGCCGGAGCTTGAGTTCCCCGGCAAGCTTGCCGGAGCAAAACTTGTCGGGAGCGTCTGCTTCAACGGAACAAACCCTAGGGCTTGCCGGAGCAGACTGCTCCGCAGCAACCATGGTGTTGTTCTTGAGGACCGTCTTGTGGCGACTTGGGAAGCTCACGGGAAAATAGTCACCAGAGATCAACTTCCTCTTCTTGCCCTGTCCGGTTGATGGCGTTACAGACGGTTGAGTCGAGCTTGAGCACAAAAATCCCTGGTTCCATTGGTAACTTAAGTGCAGCGCACTTGACGAGCCATCAAGAATGTCGTTACGAGCTCTTGGAACATGTTCCATTTGTAGGCCGTCAAAGTGTTCTTCTAGCTTTCTCACTTCATCAACATAAGCTTCCATCAATGGACTCGATAACTCTTGTTCACTTGGCGGATGACAAGTTGTGAGTCACCGACAATGAGCTTCTTGATCCCAAGGTCTCTGCGATCTCGAGACCGGCAAGCAAACCTTCATACTCTGCGGTATTGTTTGTTGCTTGCTCCTTGGGAAAGTGCATCCGGACTACGTACTTGAGGTGCTCTCCGGTGGGTGCAACAAGTAGCACGCTCAAGACCGGCGCCTTTGCAAATGAGAAGGCACCATCAAAGTACATCAGCCACTCTTTGCTTGCTTCCTTGACGGGAATGCTCGTTTCTGGAATTTCTTCATCTTGTGTTGGCGTCCATTCTGCTATGAACTCCACCAATGCTCTGCTTTGGATAGTCGAAGTGCTCTCAAAGTTGATGCCAAAGCTTGACAGTTCCAGTGCCCACTCGACAATCCTGCCTGTTGCCTCTGGATTTTGCAGTATCCTCTTGATGGAAAACGAGTGACGACTGTGGATCTCATGTGCTCGGAAGTAATGGCGCAGCTTTCTCGAGGCCATGAGGAGGCCGAAAAGCAATTTCTCGCACACCGTAGTACCTTGACCTAGCCTCCTCTGAAGGGAACCGAAGTAAAGCTGGGCTGCACCATTCTTTTCTGCATCTTCTCATGCGTCTGCGTAGATCCATCCTTGTCGGGACCAGAGCTTGCCGGTGAAGCCCCCGCTTTCGTCATTGGATGCATCTGCCATGGTTGCTAGCTCATCATCTGCCTCCCTCTCCGCTATTAACGCAGCACTAACCACTTGATTGGTTGCCGCTATATATAGCAGCAACTTCTCTTGTGGCTTAGGTGCGACAAGTGTTGGAGTGGAGGACAGGTATCTCTTCAAGTCTGCAGCGCAGCCTCCGCTTCGAGTCCATTTCATCGGACCTGCCTTTTTCAAAATTTTGAAAAATGGCGAGGCGCTTCAGAACCTAGAGATAAACCTGCTGAGAGTAGCTACGCAACCGGCAAGTCTTCGTACATCCTTGACGCGCTTTGGTGCTTCAATCTACTCAATGGCCTTGATCTTGTCGGGATTGGCTTCAATTCCCCGCTGAGACACGAAGAACCCGAGAAGCTTGCCGGAAGGGACTCCAAACACACACTTCTCAAGGTTGAGCTTGAGGTTGATCTTGCGCAGATTTGCAAAGGTTTCGTCTAAATCTTGAATCGGAGTCGCCTTGTCCTTGCTTTTGACCACTATGTCATCCATGTAGGCTTCCACATTTCTGTGCATTTGCGGCTCAAAAGCGTCATGGACCACCCTTGCAAATGTTGAACCAGCATTCTTTAATCCGAAAGGCATCCGTACGAAACAGTATGTGCCACATGGGGTGATGAATGCGGTCTTCTCCTCATCCTCTTCTGCCATGAAGATTTGATGATATCCTGAGTATGCATCCAGAAATGAAAGCAAATCACATCCGCCATGGATTCAACAACTGTCGATGCGCGGAAAGGGAAATGGGTCTTTGGGACAAGCTTTATTAACATCGGTAAAGTCGATACAAAGCCTCCATTTCCCGTTTGCCTTCTTGCGCGACTACAGATTGGCCAACCACGAGGATGGAACACTCCTCGACAAGGCCTCGCTGCTTCCAATTTCTTGATTTCTTCTGCGATGAATTCTTGGTGCTCCACTGCCTGCTTCCTGACTTTCTGCTTGACGGGCCGCGCATGAGGACAAACGGCAAGATGGTGCTCAATTACTTTCCAGGGAACACCGGGGATGTCAGACGGTTGCCATGCAAACACGTCGACGTTCGCCCGCAGGAAAGCAACGAGCGCGCCTTCCTATTTAGGGTCGAGAGTGGCACTGATGGTGAAGGTACCACCAGTGCCGTCCTCCTTGGCGGACACCTTCTTGGTCTCTAGTGGAGCTGCCATCGTCTTCTTACACTTGCCGGTGGAGCTCGATGGTGCGTCCTCGACGGTAGCGCAGCACTCTGAAGAGGTGCGCTTGCCGGAGTGGGCATCGAGCTCTTGCGGACTTGGTCTTCTTCTTCGCCCGGGAGCTTCGGTGACAAGTGGCTTGCAATCTGCAGCTTTGCTTCCGGTAGATCTTGTCGGCAGATAAGAGCATCCTTCTTGTCGCCAGGACAGAGATGACACTTATCGGGCCTGGCATCTTGAGCATGTTGTATGCATAGTGAGAGGCTGCCATGAATTTGGCGAGTCGGACGCGGCCAAGTATCCCATTGTAAGGCAACGGAAAGTCAGCAACGTCAAAAGTGACCCTCTTAGTCCTGAAGTTCAACTCGCTGCCAAATGTCATCGGCAACGTGATCTTTCCCTTCGGCTTGCTCCTTCCCGGATTGATTCCTTGGAATGTGCCGGTCTCTTCGAGCTCGCCATCAGGGATCTGGAGTTTCTGGAGCACCGCGGAGGAGATCAGGTTCAAGCCGGCCCCGCCGTCAACTAGCATCTTAGTGACCTTGAGGTTGCGGATAGTTGGTGAAACCAACATCGGCAAGCACCCGACCGCGATTACGTGATCAGGGTGGTCCTCAATATCAAAGATGATAGGCGTCTTGGACCATTTCGAGGCTTGCGTGACTCGACGGATGGTTCTCGCCGCATTGACTTCCGCATCCACCGCTTGAGCTGGCGGTGTGAAGTATGCAGAGAAGCACCGCCGTCAACGCCACAGGACCTCTGTGGCTACGGAACTCCCGCTCATCGGTCTCGTCATCATCCATGTCTTCATCATCGCCGCCGTCTTCATCCTTGTCGCGCCGGCGGAGGTCTGTCTCCTTGCCGCTTGGCCTTGCCACGGCGTCCTCCTCGCCGGGATGTTTCTTGCTTGCTCCTCCGGCACCTTCCTGGGCCTTCTCCTTGTCGCGTCGTTCGTATTCAGCCTTCGCTGCTGCTCGACAAGCTGCTCGACCTTTTGCAGCTCACGGAGGTCATGGCCCTTGGTGCCGTGGATCTTGCAAGATCTTGTTTGTTGGAGCCGTCCCGCTTCTCGGCGACCGCCACAGCTGGCGGTTGGTGCCAGCGGCAACCTCCTTGCCGGAGCTACCAGCTTTGGCTTTCTTGGCGCCACCTCCGTTGTCGGACTGCTCAACAACTAGCACATCTTTGCCTTTCTTCTTCCTGTTGTTCCGCCGTCGGTTTTTCTTTGCCGGGGCGGTCTCCTCACTATCAGATCCTCCGTCTTCGGTATTCTCTCCGGGGACTCTCCTCCCTTCCTCAGCATGTGCACACTTGTCGGCCAGGGCATATAGCTCACTGACGTCTCTGATCTTGCACATCGCCATCTCCTCCCGCATCCTGCGGTTTCGCGACGCTCGATGGAACGCGCGATTACAGCGGCAAGGTGGACATCTGGGATGTTGTCTTTGTCGCGGCTGAATCTCTGAATGTACTTGCAGGGGCTCTCCTTCCTTCTCGGGCGGCAGATGAAGGTCGCTTTCTTGGCCATGGGGCTTGTGGCGCTGTAAAGGCGCCGACAAACTGATGGCATAGATCTGCCAAGAGGATATGGTGTTGTCCGGCAAGTGCATGAGCCAGGATCGACATTGGGCTTGAGCACCCGGGAAGTAGTTGGCCAGGATCTTGTCGTCTCGCCCCTGCAGCTTGCACCGCGATGGTGTAGATGCCGAGGAACTCCGACGACGAATCGTCTTGCCGTGCATTTCTTCTCGTACGCGTCGGCTTGAAATTCTTCTTCCGGGCCATCGGACTTGCCGCAGCTCACGAGTGAACGCAAGGCAACCTACCGCACAGACGCAAGTCGCCTGGTTCCCCGGGCGCATGCATGTCGACAGAGGGCCCGACGCTGGTCGGATTGACGCCGCTTCTCTTGGCGCCGATGCGAAGTTCGGCGTCTTCTTCTTGTCGTTCGTGAAGAACTTGGCGCCGATCGCGCGACGAGCTCGTGGATCCGGCGATGCGGTGGAGTCGCTGCCGAGGTGGGTCCGGCGAAGTCGGCGATCTTGGCCTTCGGGCGGAGAGTGCATGGTGGTTGCACCCCACCGGTTTCTGCCGCCACCGGCTCGTGTTTGGCAGTCCTGCCGCGGCAGCGATGCACTTTCGGCTGCCATGAGCGTCGCCGCTGGCAAAGCCGATGAGACTACGAATGGTGGCCCTCCATTCATCGACCTTGTCGGCTGTTGGAGGGTAATCCAGAGCGATTGAGCTCTCGCCAAAGCTTCTGCTGGAGTGGTGGGTGGCGATGGCGAACGGCGCGGCGGATATGCTCGAACTTCTAACTATGTTAGAAGGAGCGATATCCCGCCCAGCGATTGCCTCGCCGCGCCAAAGATGTTGGCGTGCATGCTGGTCTTGAGCATCCCGAGATCCACCAGCTTGATCTTGGTTCAACGAGCGTATGGCATTGTGAATCCCATGACGCTGTCGGTCCCGCCTGAGACGGGCGCGGTGCATGTACGGACAACGAGGTCTGCACAGCCTTGTCCTTGGACTTGGCAGCACCGTGGGCTCCCCCGTCGACGTCCATTCTTCCGCCGGCGTCTACCCCACCACCCGTTTGTTTCGGTGGTGGTGGGTTCGACGCGGACGGAACATCTGCCGCCAAAGCCTTCTTCTTCGGTGGCATGTCGATGAAGATGATGAAGATCTAGCTCGTGTGGACGCCGGATCAGGTTCACACAATCTCGACGCCCCCTACCTGGCGCGCCAAAGATGTCGGGGAAACTCCGCCACGAACACCTATGGGACCGGCGGACCGAGCCCCTTCGGTTCGGCGGGGCGGAGGTCGCACGAAGAGCAGATCGAGGCGAAGCACACGAGCAGTTTACCCAGCTTCGAGCTCTCCGAGAGATAACACTCCTATTGCTGCATGTCCGAGTGTATTGAGTTCTTGCTCAGAGTCTTTGAGTGCTACAAAGACACACAAGCTGCTAACGAGACCGAGTGTGAGTGTTCTTCGGCTTCATGGCGCGACCCGACCGAATGGATCAAGTCTTCGTGCTCAGTGTCATCCCCGGATCAAGAATGCCGACACCACACAAGATTTCGAAGGATTTATAACAGAGTAGCAATCACACACTTATTACATCGTTGTCCAAAAGAGGACTTATTACAAATAAATATGGCTTAAGGCCATCTAATAACGATAACAATGGAAGACTTGGAAGATAAGTGAGTCCATCAACTCCATCGGCATCACCGAGTATAGAACCACGATCTAAACACCTTACTGTCGTCGAAAAGTCTGCAACATGAACGTTGCAGCCCGAAACGGGTCAAGACATGGAATATCTTTGGCAATGTAACACATAGAGAGCAATGAAGGAATAAGCCTATACTACATGCATATATGGCTGGTGGAAAGCTCTCTGGTTACATGCTTTTGCATAAAGCTAGTTTTCCCTACCGCAAAGGAATAGATTTGTTTAACTATCATGGTGGTTGTTAAACATTGAGAATGGTTGATGACATCCTCAATCCCAATTAAAAATACTCATTAAAAACCCAACAATATTAATTAGAGTAACATGTTGAGATTCACATGATATTCAAGTACTAGATACTCAAGATGTCCATAACCGGGGACACGGCTAATCATGATTAGTTTTACACTCTGCAGAGGTTTCATGACTTTTCCCCACAAGACTCGATCGCCTCCGCTTGGTTTCTCGCCGCATGGTGTTTGAGAGACGGATGACCGAGACACAGTCTTTCAGAAGCACTAGCACCTTACATGTGGGTAGACCGTACCAACCTACATCCTCTACATCAGCTAGCCTACCCGTAAGAGTTCGCACAACTTAGTCAACTATGCCAGAGCCCATAATGGCTTGTGGCTGCACACAGAAGTTTCTAGTTTGAATAATCTTATGATCCCTTTGAGCCTGGGTGGCGGTCCGAAGAAATACAGGCAAGTTCTGATAGAAACCAGGTGCCTCAATCCACCCAGATGTGTGTTTAAGTTGCCACCTTAAATAAACCATTAATTAACAATCTCACATCTGTCATGGATATCACTCACCCAATCCACGTCTACTAGCATAGCATGGCATAATAAGCAAACGTAGAAGTAACTCCCAAGGTTTCATAAGTAAAACAGGTAATAGGTGCGCCTCGGTCTACTTCCCATCCCACAATTTAATTAGATCCTAATCATGCAAGTGTTTGAGGATTGATCTAATGCATAAAACTGGGTAGTAGAAAAGGTATGATCAAGTGTTACTTGCCTTGTCGACGATCCATGAAACCTAGAGACTCGAAGTAACAAGCGGCACACTAGGGTGATCTATCGCAGACAAACAACAAGCATACAATAAGTACTCATCTAATGCACAGGTAAATCTCGAATAAAAGATCTAACCAGAAAGTTCAACTTAAGAACCTGGTTGCAAAAAGAATCGAATCAAATAAAGCAACGAAAGTCAAACGTCGAAAGAAAACAACTCGGTTCTAGCAATTTGAAACTAGGTCAAATTTTACAGTAGCAAAACTTTGTTTAAGTGGATTAGTCGAACGGCGGTTTCAAACGAAACTCCGTGCGCTTGAATCACTGATTCGATAAACGAGCGAGAAAATAAACTAGAACGAAGATTGGATCTGAAATCGAGATCGGAAAATAACGGATTAAATCCGATTAAAAGAAAAACGACGAACGGTTAAACGAACTGACGTTCGTTAACAGAAACTAACCGGTGAACACGTTCGTTAAGACGAACGGTCCGGTGAACGTTCGCTAAACAACAAAACCGAAAAAAAATAAAACCGTTCTAGGGTTTTTAAAAAAACGAACAACGGAAAAGAAAAACGGAACGGTTTTTATGAAAAAAACCGAACCGGGGAAGGTGGCGCGGCGGCTACCTCGCCGGGGAAGGGGGCTCCGGCGGGCAGCGGCTAGGGGCGACAGGCGGCGTCACCGGGCGGCGGCGGGGCATCGGGCGGCGGGCACGGGCGGCGGGCGGCTATGGAGAGGGGTGGCGGGTCATGCGGGTTGGGAGGAGAGGGGGTGAGGGAGTATATAGGAGGAGGGTGCTTGGGGAGGGGCAAGCAAGGGAGGAGAGGAGGAGGAGGAGTCCTCCTCGGACTCGCCGGCGGTGGCGTGATCTTGTGGCTTGGCTGTGAGGAGGCAGTTGGGCCGGGCCCTTGGCTCAAAGTGGGCGGCATTTTTTAAATTAAAATCTCACAAGAAAAATGAATAAAATAAAATCTAAACGAACTCCAAAATTTACAAAGTAAATTTTCCCCGACTCCTAAAAATGAGTCGAACAAAATGAACTTTTACTCGGGGCCAAAATGCATTTTTTTTGAAGATACGAAATTTATCCCTAAAGCAAATAAACTCCTAAAAATCCAAAATTTGATTTATTTATTAAATCTTCATTTTCCTAAATTTTGGGAAAGTCATATTATTCCCTCTCTTATTTTTGATATTGGAAAAATATTTGAAGATAAAAATAAATAAATCTGAATGATCCTATTTTCAAAATTTGAGAAAGCTCAAATATGAAAATAATGAAATCTCCAACTCTCTCCGAGGGTCCTTGAGTTGCGTGAAATTTCTAGGATCGGCAAAATGCAAGAAAATATGATATGCATGATGACTTAATGTATAACATTCCAAATTTGAAAATTTGGGATGTTACAAACCTACCCCCCTTAAGATGAATCTCGCCCTCGAGATTCGGGTTGGCTAGAAAATAGGTGAGGGTGATCCTTGAGCAAATCTTCTTCTCTTTCCTAGGTGGCTTCATCCTCAGTGTGGTGGCTCCAGTGTACCTTGCAAAACTTAATAACCTTGCTTTGTGAGTAACTCACTGGCATAATCGAGAATCTTGACTGGTTTCTCCTCATATGTTAAATCATCCTTCAATGAATCGCTTCAAGTGGCAATGTATCCCTTAATGGTACTTCCGCCATCTCGGCGTGACATTTCTTCAGCCGAGAAACATGGAATACATCATGAACTCCTCGACAGTCCCTCCGCAATTCCAGCTTATAAGCAACTTCTCCCATGCGTTGCAAAAATCTTATACGGTCCAACGAAACGTGGTGCTAATTTTCCTTTAACTCCAAAACGCTTAACTCCTCAAGCGGGGATACTCTAAGATATACTCGCCTCCGACTTCATATTCTATCGCCTTTATGCTTTTGAATCCGCATAGCTTTTCTCGTTCGACTGGCTACCTTGAGCCTACCGCGAATCAACTTAACCTTCTGTTCAGAATCCTTAATCAAGTCTGGTCCAAACAACTGACGGTCTCCAGCTTCGTCCCATGATAACGATGTCCTGCACCTCCTTCCGTACAAAGCCTCGAAAGGTGCCATCTTCAAGCTGGTTTGGTAACTGTTGTTATAAGAAAACTCTGCATACGGCAAGTTATCATCCCAACTAGATCCATAATCTAGTGCACAAGCTCTCGACATATCCTCCAAAATCTGATTGACTCTCTCGGTCATCCATCGATGCGTGGGTGAAAAGTCGCATCGAATTCCAGCCTGGTTACCAATGTTTCGTGTAACCGATTCCAAAACTTTGAGGTAAATTGGGTTCCTCTATACCGATACGATACTCCTCGAACTCCGTGTAAACACACAATTCTGGTCATGTATATCTTCGCCAACTTAGCACTGCTATAGGTAGTCTTGATCGAATGAAATGAGCTACCTTCGTCAAGCGGTCGACTATAACCCAAATCGAGTCATAGCCGTAATCTAGTCTTTGGCAAACCTGTGATGAAATCCATGCCTAGTTTATCCCACTTCCATTCGGTATTGGCAATGGTTGCAACAATCCTGCCGCTTCGATGCTCTGCCTTCACTCTCGACATACGTCAAAACTGCTACATACTCCGCAATATCCTTCTTCATTCCGGTCCACCGTAAAGTATTCTTCAAATCCAAATACATCTTGGTATTCCTGTGGTGAATCGAATATGGTGAATCATGGGCTTCTTGCAAAATCAACTTCCTGATCTCCGGGTCATTTGGCACATAAACACGGTCCTCAAACCATAGGGTATCGTGCTCATCCTCACGAAATCCCTTAGCTTTTCCTTCTCTCATCTTCTCCTTTATAGAGGCAACTTCCTTATCTGCCTTTTGGGCTTCTCTGATTTTGTCCATCAACGTAGACTGAATCCCCAATGCTGCTACATAGCCTCTCGGAACTATTTCCAAACATAGCTCTCGAAAGTCCTCGGCTAACTCCTTGGGTATTCCTCCCATCTTTAGTGTATTGACGTGGCTCTTACGGCTCAATGCGTCTGCTACAACGTTCACCTTCCCGGGGTGATAATGCAATCTCATATCATAATCCTTAATAAGCTCCAACCATCTCCTCTGTCTGAGATTTAATTCCTTCTGCGTGAAGATGTACTTCAAACTCTTGTGATCCGTGTACACCTCACAATGATTTCCAATGAGAAAATGTCTCCATGTCTTCAATGCATGCACAACGGCTGCTAACCCCAAATCATGTGTGGCATAATTCAACTCATGAGGCTTAAGCTGTCGTGAAGCATACGAAACAACTCTTCCTTCCTGCATAAGCACTGATCCAAGTCCTCGACGTGAAGCGTGTAATACACCTCATAATCCTTGGTCCGATCCGCAAAATTAACACCGGTGAGGTAACCAATATTTTCTTCAACTCACGAAAACTTGCCTCATGATCCTCAGTCCATATGAACTTGGTATCCTTCTTCAACAATTCTGTCATAGGCTTTGCAATCCTTGAGAAATTCTCAATGAATCTTCGATAGTACCGCGAGTCCAAGGAAACTCGAATCTCTCCAACTGTCGTTGGTGCTTCCCATTTGGTTACGGTCTCAACCTTTGTGGGGTCAACTGCTATCCCTTCTCCGGATATAACATGTCCAAGAAATCCAACTTCCTTTAGCCAAAACTCACATTTGCTGAACTTGGCATATAATCGATGTTCCCTTAGTTTCTCCAAAACCAATCGCAAATGTTCCTTATGTTCCTCTTCATTCTTCGAGAAAATCAAAATATCATCTATGAACACCACGACAAACTTATCCAAAAACTCCATAAACACTTTGTTCATCAGGTTCATGAAATAGGCAGCGCGTTAGTCAGTCCAAATGACATAACAAAGGTACTCATACAGTCCATATCTCGTGGTAAATGTTGTCTTAGGTATGTCCTGCTCTCGAATCTTCAATCGATGGTACCACGATCGCAAATCGATCTTGGAAAACACTTTAGCTCCTTGCAAACGATCAAACAGATCATTTATCATTGGTAGTGGGTACTTGTTCTTGATTGTTACTTCATTCAATCCACGATAATCAACAACCATCCTTAACGATCCATCCTTCTTCTCCACTAACAGTACGGGTGATCCCCAAGGCAAAGAACTTGGGCGTATAAAACCTTTATCCAATAGCTCCTTTATCTGCTTCTTGATTTCCGCCAAATCCTGTGTGGGCATCCTGTATGGTCGCTTCGATATTGGGCCTGTACCTGGCAAAAGCTCAATCAAGAACTCAATGTCTCTATCCGGTGGCATTCACGGCAATTCTTAGGAAATACATCGTGGAAATCCTTCACCATCGGGTACCTCTTCCCGCACAACTCCCGATAAGGAATTTACTTGTGCTCTCCTCGGCTCATGCCGTGATACATACTTGATTCTCCTCCCTTCGGGTGGTAAGAAAAATTGACTTAGTGGCGCAATCTATGTTCCCTCCATACTTGATAACCAATCCATGCCTAATATCACATCCAATCCTTGGGATTCTAGAACTATTAGGTCCGAGGGAAAAACATAGTGTCCAATCCTTAATGGCGCCGATCACACCAAATACTAGCCATGTATTCTCGCTCGGTGAGGTTACTAGCATGGGTGACCTAAGGGCTTGGGTTGGTAATTTGTACTTATCCACAAATCTCCTTGATATGTATGAATGCGATGCACCAAGATCGAAGAGAACAACCGCAGTAAATGACTTAACCAAAAACTTACCGACATCGTGCATCGGGTTGATCTTCAACCTCCTCCACATCAATGTGGTTCACCCGTCCCCTGTTGAAAGGGTTGGGCTTCTTTCGAGCTTCCATTGCCATTTCCATTCTGGCCTTCGGACATTCGCTTGCGTAATGCCCAGTCTTGCGGCACTTAAAGCAAGTGATGTGGCTCAGTCTACCTTGGTTGGGGTTGATGGTGTGGTGCGGTTCTGTCCATTGCTTCCTCCATTCCCGCTCCCATTCTTGGTGCCATTATGGTTGTGCGAATTACCTCCTCCATGGGTATGTCAAACCGAACTCCCTGTTTAGGGGTATAATGGGGCTTCATTGGGCTCCAGAGTTATACTTCCCTGTCCATACTTCCTCTTACGATTCTCAATTTGCTGCTGCTTTCCTTCAATCATGAGGGCACGGTCTACCAACTCTGGTAGTTATTGAAACTTGCTACCATCAACTGCATGCTTAACTCATCATTCAGTCCTTCCAAACTTCTCCCGCTTTTGCATCTCAGAGTAACGCTATCCGGGGCATAACGTGCTAACTTACTAAAATCATCCACATACCGCCAACATTCCTTCCTCCTGGCGTAAGTTGCAAAACTCACGCTTCTTCATGGCCATAGCTCCTGCCGAGACATGGGCAAGGCGGAAAGATTGTCAAATCGATCCCATGTGGCGGTGTCTGTGGTAAGTGGCTGTAAAATTCTCCCTACATGCTGCTGCTGGTCCTTAAAGTTGGTGTGCAGCATAATTCACCTTCT
This sequence comes from Aegilops bicornis, assembly GCA_021605145.1. Classification (NCBI taxonomy): domain Eukaryota; kingdom Viridiplantae; phylum Streptophyta; class Magnoliopsida; order Poales; family Poaceae; genus Aegilops; species Aegilops bicornis. The sequence goes on along the minus strand of CM038675.1, from coordinate 438,572,622 downwards.
CTCCATCCGTACATCCTTCAGTGATCAACTCCTCCCTACCTTACGGAGCCAATCATCCGCTACTATCGGCTCGGTGTTATCGGAAAACACCGCGGATTCAGCCTTAAGAAACGTGTCAAGTGATCCGCGGTGGTGGTGGTGGCGGTGGGTTGTTGTTGTTGTTGTTGCCTTGATTCTGTACCAATGTTTGGATCAAAGTGTTCTGCTTTGGATCAACTGGGTGATCTCTGGCGGGAAAACAAATCTGTGGTCGCGTCCCGGAGGCATCTGATGGGTTTAGAAAAGACGAGAAATTAAGAATAGAATGGGGTCTAAGGAGAAACACTACCCAAATGTATATGAGCAAATGCACACAAAATCACTTCATTCAATTCAAACAAAGGGCTTACAACGATCTAACTATCGCAAGAGTGCGTGAACTAATATGTTACATGGAGGTAATACTACTAATATGTGGGGTCATATATTAATTTGAACCGTGGAAGATTCCATGATGTACGCTCTCGCTTCATCTTCAAAGTCGGGTTCACTTGGATCCGAATCGGTGTCGTCGATGTTGATGTAGTCGCTTGGACAACCGACGATCTTGGTCTTCATTCTTGAGCGCCAATTTCTTCTTGAGTTCTTCAATCTCGTACTTAAGATCGTTATTGTGTCTTGCTAGAGCTACGATCTCGCCCATGTAGTCCTTGCGTGTAGACTTTAGTTCTTCTTCAAGTTCGATGATCCTTCCTTCGCATCCTTTAATTCGAGCATATCATTGCACATCTGGTTCTCCTGGCGTCGAATGTGCTGGTTTAACTCCTGGATGAAAGCTGCAATGGATCTGTCCTTCTTGGTGCTGACTATCTCGGCGTCCGCAAATCTGGTAGATAGTGTCCTTGAGGTCTTCTTGCTAAACTTCTCCAATGCGTCCCATGGTGATATGAGCTGCCATGCTCTTTCCCAGACTCCAGGTTGGTGCACTGAAAACACTATCTATAGGCTTGGTGATTGGGGCGAATGTCCTTCCGGAACATGAGCTTGAATCTTCCAGCTCCTCTTCAGCAGAGTGGCGTTGAAAGTCCGGTGAAGCTTGGTAATCCAATGTTCAAGTACTTGGTGACTTCCTTCAAGTGAAATCCAAAAGGTGTGCCTTCATCCGGTTGGGTGTACTTGATCTTCGCGTCCTTCATCCTAAAAGAGTAGAAAAGATGAGGAGTTAGAAAATGAGAAGAGAGTAGTGATCTATGGCTTTAACTTAGTGGCCGTGTCCTACAGTCAGCGTGTGCTCTGATACCATCTCTATAGCGACCCGACCCGAATGGATCAAGTCTACGTGCTCGGTGTCATCCTCGGATCAAGAATCTTGACACCACACAAGATGCCGAAGGATTTATAACAGAGTAGCAATCACACACTTATTACATCGTTGTCCAAAAGAGGACTTATTACAAATAAATATGCCTTAAGACCATCTAATAACGATAACAGCGGAAGACTTGGAAGATAAGTGAGTCCATCAACTCCATCGGCATCACTGAGTATAGAACCACGACCTAAACACCTTACTCGTCGTCTGAAAAGTCTGCAACATGAACGTTGCAGCCCGAAAACGGGTCAGCACATGGAATATGCTGGTCAATGTAATACATAGAGAGCAATGAAGGAATAAGCCTATACTACATGCATATATGGCTGGTGGAAAGCTCTACGGTTATAGTTTTTGCATAAAGCTAGTTTTTCCCTACTGCAAAGGAATAGATTTGTTTAACTATCATGGTGGTTGTTAAACATTGAGAATGGTTGACAGCATCCTCAATCCCAATTAAAAATACTCATTAAAAACCCAACAATATTAATTAGAGTAATATGTTGAGATTCACATGATATTCAAGTACTAGATACTCAAGATGTCCATAACCGGGGACATGGCTAATCATGATTAGTTTTTACACTCTGCAGAGGTTTGCGCACTTTTCCCCACAAGACTCGATCGCCTCCGTTTGGTTTCTCGTGACCGCATGGTGTTTGAGAGACGGATGACCGAGACACGCCTTTCGAAGCACTAGCACCTTACATGTGGGTAGACCGTACCAACCTACATCCCCTACATCAGCTAGCCTACCCGTAAGAGTTCGCACAACTTAGTCAACTATGCGAGCCCATGATGGCATGTGGCTGCACGGAAGTTTCTAGTTTGAATAATCTTATGATCCCTTTGAGCACTGGGTGGCGGTCCAAGAAATACAGGCAAGTCTCGATAGAAACCAGGTGCCTCAATCCACCCGGATGTGTGTTTAAGTTGCCACCTTAAATAAACCATTAATTAACAATCTCACATCTGTCATGGATATCACTCACCCAATCCACGTCTACTAGCATAGCATGGCATAATAAGCAAACGTAGAAGTAACTCCCAAGGTTTCATAAGTAAAACAGGTAATAGGTACTACCTCAATCTACTTCCCATCCCACAATTTAATTAGATCCTAATCATGCAAGTGTTTGAGGATTGATCTAATGCATAAAACTGGGTAGTAGAAAAGGTATGATCAAGTGTTACTTGCCTTGCTGACGATCCGCGAAACCTAGAGACTCGAAGTAACAAGCGGCACACTCCGGGTGATCTATCGCAGACAAACAACAAGCATACAATAAGTACTCATCTAATGCACAGGTAAATCTCGAATAAAAGATCTAACCAGAAAGTTCAACTTAAGAACCCTGGTTGCAAAAAGAATCGAATCAAATAAAGCAACGAAAGTCAAACATCGAAAGAAAACAACTCGGTTCTAGCAATTTGAAACTAGGTCAAATTTTACAGAAGCAAAACTTTGTTTAAGTGGATTAGTCGGAACGGCGGTTTCGAAACGAAACTCCAGGCGCTTGAATCACCTGATTCCGATAAACGAGCGAGAAAATAAACTAGAACGAAGATTGGATCTGAAATCGAGATCGGAAAATAACGGATTAAATCCGATTAAAAGAAAAACGACGAACGGTTAAACGAACGGACGTTCGTTAATAGAAACTAACCGGTGAACACGTTCGTTAAGACGAACGGTCCGGCGAACGCTCGCTAAACAACAAAACCGAAAAAAAAACCGATCTAGGGTTTTTAAAAAAAACCGAACAACGGAAAATAAAACCGGAACGGTTTTTATAAAAAAACCGAACCGGGGAAGGTGGCGGCTACCCCCGGGGAAGGGGCTCGGCGGCTTAGGGGCGACGGGCGACAAGGCCACTGGCAACAAGGGCACGGGGCAAGGCGGCGGCTATGGAGAGGGGCGGGGCTGCGGGTTGGGAGGAGAGGGGGTGAGGGAGTATATATAGGAGGAGGGGGGTGCTTGGGGAGGGGCAAGCAACTGAGGAGAGGAGGAGGAGGAGTCCTCCTCGGACTCGCCGGCGGTCTTGACTCTTGTACAAGGCGAGGAAGAAGCGGTTGGGCTGGGCCCTTAGCTCAAAGCGGGCGCATTTTTTTTAAATTTAAATCTCATGAAAAAGCGAATAAAATAAAATCTAAACGAACTCCAAAATTTACAAAGTAAATTTTCCCCGACTCCTAAAAATGAGTCGAACAAAATGAACTTTTACTCGGGGCCAAAATGCATTTTTTTTGAAAATACGAAATTTATCCCTAAAGCAAATAAACTCCGAAAATCCAAAATTTGATTTATTTATTAAATCTTCATTTTTCCTAAATTTTGGGAAAGTCATATTATTCCCTCTCTTATTTTTGATATTGGAAAAATATTTGAAGATAAAAATAAATAAATCCGAATGATCCTATTTTCAAAATTTGAGAAAGCTCAAATATGAAAATAATGAAATCTCCAACTCTCTCCAAGGGTCCTTGAGTTGCGTGAAATTTCTAGGATCGGCAAAATGCAAGAAAATATGATATGCATGATGACTTAATGTATAACATTCCAAATTTGAAAATTTGGGATGTTACAGCTTCGAACCTCTCCCTCCTCCCGCTACGTTGCGCATGGGCCTCCTTTTATATGCTAAAGGGGTCTCCGACAGGTGGCAACGTAGACAAGGGTAAAAATGGAAAAGGAGTGGTTGGTACAGCTACTTGTATAGTGTATCATACCTAACCCTGACGGCAGGGGACAAAGGCATTAAATGCCCGTCTACATCGCCCTAACAGTGCAGAAAGGGACCGTCGGGGACGCCACCGCTTGCCAGATGGCAATCTTGTCAGCGCCGCTTGCCACCGCGCTCCGCTGGCCGCACGACCTCTTGCCACGCGCGCCTGGAAAGGTCCCAGGGCGACACGTTAGTGGATGTGCTGGAGCGCAGGTACAGAGTGGTGGTCTGCCGTGGCAAGCGCCTTGTTGCAGTTGTTGTCTTGTCGCGTCCGGAAGCTTGTCGCTCACCGGGCCTTCCCAGCAAGCTCCTCTTGCCGGGGCCTTGTCTCCTGGGTGCCTTGGGTGGCCTTCCCGACAAGCTCCTCTTGCAGGGGCCTTGTCTCCTTGGCTTGAATACTTTGTTCTTGAATGGCTCCAAAGGAACCACGGAGGACCTTGGCGGTCACCCGGTAAGCCTTGCCATGAGGGCTGAATCGCCCGTGCACAAGTTCGGGATACTAGGGTACCCCTACTCTAGTACACCGACAATCTTGATAACCCGACACAGGTAGTAAAGGTAAATTCTCTCTATAGATATGATAAAGATGAAATCCCTCCTACTAAGTTTGCTAGCCATTGTCTGGATGAGTTTGATAACTTTATGGTTAAGCAAGAAGATTTTAATGCTTATTTTGGTAGACAATTAAAAGAAAATGCTTATATGATTGAACACTTGAGTGATTATATGTCTAGAGTTAAAGGTGAACTTAAAATCATTACTAAACATGCTTCTATGGTTAACACTCAAGTAGAACAAGTACTTAAAGCTCAGAATGATTTGCTCAATGAATTAAATAGTAAGAATAATGACGCTGTTAGAGTGGCTACTAGAACTGGTAGAATGACTCAGGAACCTTTGTATCCTGAAGGCCATCCTAAGAGAATTGAGCAGGACTCTCAGAGAAATAATGTTAATGCACCTAGTCCTTCTAAAGAGAAGAAAAAGACAAATGATAGGACTTTGCATGCTTCTAGTCAACCTATTGCTGAAACGCCTGAGAATCCCAATGATATCTCTATCTCTGAAGCTGAAACACAATCTGGTAATGAACATGAACTTAGTGAAAATGTTAATGATGATGTTCATGTTGATGCTCAACCTAGCAATGACAATGATGTAGAAATTGAACCTGATGTTGATCTTGATAACCCACAATCAAAGAATCAACGTTATGATAAGGGAGACTTTGTTACTAGGAAGCATGGTAAAGAAAGAGAACCATGGGTTCAGAAACCCATGCCTTTTCCTCCCAAACCATCCAAGAAAAAGGATGACGAGGATTTTGAGCGCTTTCTTTGAAATGATTAGACCTATCTTTTATGTATGTCGTTTGGTGATATGCTTAAAATGAATCCTTATGCTAAGTATATGAAAGAAATTGTTACAAATAAAAGAAAGATACCGGAAGCTGAAATTTCCAACATGATTGCTAATTACACTTTCAAGGGTGGAATACCTAAGAAGTTAGGAGATCCAGGAGTACCCACTATACCATGCTCCATTAAAAGAAATTATGTTAAAACTGCTTTATGTGATCTTGAAGCTGGTGTTAGTGTTATGCCTCTCTCTTTATATCGTAGACTTGATTTGAATAAGTTGACACCTACTGAAATATCTTTGCAAATGGCTGATAAATCAACTGCTATAATTGCCGGTATTTGTGAGGATGTGCTTGTTGTGGTTGCAAACGTTACTATTTTAACGGACTTTGTTATTCTTGATATTCCCGAGGACGATAGTATGTCTATTATTCTTGGAAGACCCTTTTCGAATACTGCAGGGGCTGTTATTGATTGCAACAAAGGCAATGTCACTTTTCATGTTAATGGTGATGAGCATACGGTACACTTTCCGAGGAAACAACCTCAAGTCCACAGTATCAATTCTATTGAAAAAATTCCATCGATTATTTTTGGAGGTTTTGAATTTCCTCTTCCTACTGTCAAGAAGAAATATGATATTCTTATTATTGGGGATGTGCATATACCCGTTGAGGTAACATAGTGTTAAAATTTCTCCGGTTCCATGTTAGTCGGAATGAGTTTTTTCACAAGACTTGATCAACCTTGTTAGTGGATTCCTTTTGATAAGCATGAGATGGATGAAGTTAGAAAGCACAACCTTCTGTACCCTCTTTTTACTTTCTGTTATTTAGTTGAAATAAAGTAAAATTAGTATTTTACATCTGTTTTACGAATTACCCGTGCAATATAAAAATACCCCGAAAATAAAAGTTCTCCAAATGCCCTGCCAATTTAATATGATTTTTTCTGGAATATTTGAGAATATTTGGCACTGAGAACACAGCAGGGGAGCAAGCACCTAGGCACGAGGGTCCAGGGCGCGCCCATCCCCCTGGGCGCGCCCCCTGCCTCGGGGGCCCACGGTGGCTCCCCTCCACTTATTCCTGCACCCACACACTTCTTCTTCCTCCCAAACAAAACACCATCCAGCTCAAGCACGAGTTCTAGCTCATTTTGTTGCGATTTTCGGTCTCTTTGCTCAAAGCACCTCTCACAAAACTACTTTGGGGGATTATTCCTTGGTATGTGACTCCTCCATTGTTCCAATTAGTTTTTGTTATAGTGCTTTATTCATTGCAAATTTGTGCTGCCTAGGTGACCATGTTCTTGAGCTTGCATGTCAAATTTATATGGTTCCAAGTAGTTCTAATGCATGATATAGCCTCTAGGCACTTGTAGGAGCAGTTGCAATCAAGTTTGTTGAGTTTGGTTCACTTTTATTTGAAGTTACTAAAAATTTCAAAAAATTTGCAGAGGAAGAAATATGTTTAGGAAAATGTATCAAGGTGGTCCTTCAAGGAAGCAAGGACCCAGGCTTGCAATGCGTGATGTTGATGATGAACCACCAAGGGACGCTCCCGTGCAGCCTTGTGAATGGCCTTCAGAGGACTTCATGGATCAAGCAGGAATAAAGGAAGAATTTAACGCATATTTGCGTAACGCTGATCTTGTGAGCTTCGAGGCAGATAAGTGCCGCCAGTACCACTATCTCACTAGTTCCTTTGTGAGGAGGTTTGAATTTTCATCTTCACGCAATTCTCAAACTGTCCTCTTTTATCTTTATGAAAATTCCTATACTATGGACTTAGAGGATTTTACCACTGCTTGCAAACTTCCACAATGGGGTAGTACTAGTGAACCTCGCAAATCTGAATTTAGAGATTTTCTTCCTATTATAACTGTGGGGGAATCTAGAGACATAGCACAAGCTACCATAGGGAGCATTCATTTTCTTGCTATACATTATTTTGCTCTCTTCATAGGTAGATGCATAAATGGTAAGGATGAAGCACGTCACATGTGTGTCCCTGACCTGAGTGTTCTCAGAAGTGCTGTGTTAGGAGATAAGCATTATAATTTGGGAGCCATTGTAATAGATTTAATGGAGATTTCTTTGGTGGAATTTATGCAACTCGTATAGCTAATTTTCTTGGTGTAACCATACGTGAGGATGATATTGAGTTGCCTCCTGCTTATTTGGATTGTGAGCCTATTGTTCGTCATCATTTTGTTGAGAGGAACGATCAGTTCCTCCAGTACTGACTAATATTTGACAGACGACGCACCTATCACGTCGCTCTCCCTGCTTATACTTTCTTTGACTTTCAGGGAAAACGGAGATATTTTATAACCAGAGAGGAGGCGGAAGAGTATAAGAGGAGGGCTGAGATAGCTCGCCTCCAAGCTGCAGCCCACGATGCAATGACTGCTGCATCTCAGTACGACCCCAACTACAACTTTGGATATCCACCAGGCCATCCGTGGCAATAAACCAACTTAGGCCAAAAGCCTAAGCTTGGGGGAGTACGTATTTCCCACCGACATTACATTTATGTTTACACACTCATTGCTAGATGTCGGTGCTCATACTCTTTCATTGTACTATCCATGCTAGTTTATTTTCTCTTTTTTATGCTTTATTTTTGTGTGTTTGATACACCTTAAGAAAAAAAATTAGTTGTAGCTTTTAGCTAGTTTACTTTTCTTGATGTAGTAGTAAAAATTAAAAATAAAACCCAAAAAGATTGCGTGTTCTTCTTTTGCTTGTTGGGAGCTTTCCCGTGTAAATAGTTTTATTTCTTTTCTTTTCTATGGGGGTCGATAGGAGAAGACCATAATGAAAATGTTGAAGTGGCTCTATTATGCATTATTATTGATTTAACCAAGAGCCCGTACTACCTTGTCTTCTCTTGTTTATTGAATGCTCGTAGATTCCAGCTTAGTCCAATGCACGTGCACTATTATTATTATTCACATCATTCGGTCGTGCAAGTGAAAGGCAATTATGATGATATATGATGAACTGACTGAGATGAGAGAAGCTGGTATGAACTCGACCTCTCTTGTTTTTTGTAAATATGATTAGTTCATCGTTCCTGATTCAGCCTATTATGAATAAACATGTTTGCAATGACAACTAGAGATTATAGTTGCTTATGCCATGCTTAATTAGCTAGGAGTTTATAATGGTTTACCTTGCGTGCCAACATGCTATTAAAATGGTTGTGATGTGGTATGATGGGGTGGTATCCTCCTTTGAATGATTTAAGTGACTTGACTTGGCACATGTTCACGCATGTAGTTGAAACAGAATCAACATAGCCTTCATGACATTTATGTTCATGGTGGATTATATCCTACTCATGCTTGCACTCAATGTTTATTAATTTTAATGCATGTTCATGACTGTTGTCGCTCTCTAGTTGGTCGCTTCCCAGTCTTTTCTATCCTTCACTTGTACTAAGCGGGAATACTGCTTGTGCATCCAATTCCTTAAACCCCAAAGTTATGCCATATGAGTCCACCATACCTTCCTATATGCGGTATCTACCTGCCGTTCAAGTAAATTTGTATGTGCCAAACTCTAAACCTTCAAATGAAATTTTGTTTTGTATGCTTCAATAGCTCATGTACGAACTAGGGCTGTCCGTATCTTCCATGCTAGGCGGGTTATTCTCAAGAGGAGTGGACTCCGCTCCTCACTCACGAGAAAATGGCTGGTCATCGGGATGCCCAGTCCCATGCTTTAAGAAAATCAAATCAAAATAATTGCAAACAAAACTCCCCCGGGACTGTTGTTAGTTGGAGGCACTCGTTGTTTCGAGCAAACCATGGATTGATGCTTGTTGGTGGAGGGGGAGTATAAACTTTACCATTCTGTTTGGGAACCGCCTATAATGTGTGTAGCATGGAAGATATCGCCATATCTTGGTTGTTATGTTGACAATGAAAGTATGCCGCTCAAAATATTATTTATCTCTATTTCAAAATCGAGCTCTGGCACCTCGACAAATCCCTGCTTCCCTCTGCGAAGGGCCTATCTATTTACTTTTATGTTGAGTCATCACCCTCTTATTAAAAAGCACCAGCTGGAGAGCACTGCTGTCATTTGCATCCATTACTATTAATTTATATTGGGTATGACTATGATTGGATCTCTTTTACCATGAATTACAATGTCTAGTCAGTCCTTGATCTTTAAAGGTGCTCTGCATTTATGATTTGCGGTCTCTGAAAGGGCTAGCGAGATACCATCTTGTTATATCATATTATGATTGTTTTGAGAAAGTGTTGTGATCCGAGATTTATTATTATTGCTCGCTAGTTGATTATGCCATTGATATGAGTAAACATGAGACCTAAGAGTTATTGTGAATATGGTTAGTTCATAATCTTTGCTGAAAACTTGAATGCTGGCTTTACATATTTACAACAAGAGCAAACAGTGTTTATAAAAGTTTTTCTTTATCACTTTCAGTTTATCAACTGAATTGCTTGAGGACAAGCAAAGGTTTAAGCTTGGGGGAGTTGATACGTCTCCGTCGTATCTACTTTTCCAAACACTTTTGCCCTTGTTTTGCACTCTAACTTGCATGATTTGAATGGAACTAACCCGGACCGATTAATCGCTTTCAAAGCAGAATTGCCATGGTGTTATTTATGTGCAGAAACAAAAGTTCTCGGAATGACCTGAAACTCCACGGAGAATATTTTTGGAAATAATAAAAAATATTGGCGAAAGAATCAAGGCCAGGGGGGCCACACCCTTGCCACGAGGGTGGGGGGCGCGCCTGCCCCCTGGGCGCGCCCCCTGCGTCGTGGGCCCCCTGGAGCTCCACCGACCTCAACTCCAACTCCATATATTCGTGTTCGAGGAGAAAAAAAGCAGAGAGAAAAAGATTCATCGCGTTTTAGGATACAGAGCCGCCGCCAAGCCCTAAACTCTCTTGGGAGGGCTGATCTGGAGTTCGTTCGGGGCTCTAGAGAGGGGAATCCGTCGTCGTTGTCATCATCAACCATCCTCCATCACCAATTTCATGATGCTCACCGCCGTGCGTGAGTAATTCCATCGTAGGCTTGCTGGACGGTGATGGTTTGGATGAGATTTATCATGTAATCGAGTTAGTTTTGATAGGGTTTGATCCCTAGTATCCACTATGTTCTGAGATTGATGTTGCTATGACTTTGCTATGCTTAATGCTTGTCACTAGGGCCCGAGTGCCATGATTTCATATCTGAACCTATTATGTTTTCATGAATATATGCGAGTTCTTGATCCTATCTTGCAAGTCTATAGTCACCTACTATGTATTATGATACGGCAACCCAGAAGTGACAATAATCGGGACCACTCCCGGTGATGACCATAGTTTGAGGAGTTCATGTATTCAATATGTGTTAATGCTTTGGTCCGGTACTCTATTAAAAGGAGGCCTTGATATCCCTTAGTTTTCGCTAGGACCCCGCTGCCACCGGAGGGTAGGACAAAAGATGTCATGCAAGTTCTTTTCCATAAGCACGTATGACTATATTTGGAATACATGCCTACATTACATTAATGAATTGGAGCTAGTTCAGTGTCACCCTATGTTATGATTGTTACATGATGAACCACATCCGGCATAATTCTCCATCACCGATCCAATGCCTACGAGCTTTTCACATATTCTTCTTCGCTTATTTACTTTTCCATTGCTACTGTTACAATCACTACAAAACCCAAAAATATTACTTTTGCTATCATTACCGTTATTTCCATACTACTTTGCTACTAAATACTTTGCTACAGATACTAAGTTATCCAGGTGTGGTTGAATTGACAACTCAACTGCTAATACTTGAGAATATTCTTTGGCTCCCCTTGTGTCGAATCAATAAATTTGGTTTGAATACTCTACCCTCGAAAACTGTTGCAATCCCCTATACTTGTGGGTTATCAGTTAGGAACTGTAGTTTGATTTCATTCCAACAGTTGTTGTGCTTTATTCAATTTTGTGTATTCGCCTTGCGACAGCATCTAAAACTAGCGCTGTACCAACCGCTTGCAATATGAAAAGCGCTGAGGTAGAACACATGGGCCCCCAAACATGCAGGCCCACGGGCCTATGGCCCAAAGTCCAGAACTGTGAGCCTGTCTGAGTATTTCTCAGCTGAACCCCCCATAATGCCCGTGTGTTGCACGTAACATCAGATGAATTTGTATGAGTGTTTTATCTAGTGAAAGAAACGGATGAACGAGGGAAGGCCTTATTTGCAAATGCGGAGAGGTGTGTGGGTACCTTTCTGCAAAACTGCCATAGTTTCCTTCCTATCCGTCAGATATAAATCGGACGGCCTATATTGCAGGATGACAGGCACACCATCATCACCAACTCGTCTATACCGTGTTAAAAAAACTCTGTTTTTTATAATTATATATGTTATATATATTCCCCTTGATTTTTCTTATGTATAAAGTTGTGATATAAAAGATTTTTGTATTTCTTTACAGAGGGAATATCTCTCTGTCAAAAAATATTTATGTGTAATAACAGTTACTCTTGTCTTTCTACTTCCTTGAGCTGATATGTGGGGCATCCGTCAATGGGGTCCACATGCCATATGCACCAAATTAGTGTGCACAACTGCACGGTAGACACACCCCGGTCGTAGCGCCACATTAATGCCCAATGAGCCGTCAAATCACAAAACCCCCCACCTTTCCAGCTTTAGCAGTAAGATGGATGGACAAAGCGGCAATATTTCACTCGGCCTGAATCCCGTCTCCCTTGTCTGCTTGTTCAGAGAAAAACCCCGCTCGGCGATTGCATACGGTTTTCTCATGGAGAACCTGGTATGAATTCTTCATCCATCCCCAATAAATCCAAGTCCCTTCGTCGCGGGTACTCCTAGGATGGCAGCCGCCGCCGTTGATGCATTTTCTTCCCATCAATCTAGTGTGTTTCATTTGCAAAGGTGCCCAAAGTGCGAGGACCCTACAGGTTTCTGTGCCCTCAACGAGACGCCAAACTTGTTCCTTCTCATCCTAACACAGGATTTTAAAATGCACACAGTATGTTCCTAGAATCCTCTTTTCTATCAGGGAGGGTGGGGTTTTTTGAACATGATGTCGACTAATTTGGAAATTTGGATTGCTATATTTGGATAAAGGGTACTAGTACCATGGTCAACACTGACGTGAAGGAGGAAAGTATTTCTAGATTTGGATATAGGGAATACATTGTGTTCTCATATTATTTTTCCTGCTTGCATTCCTTGCTCTGCTAGAACACATGTACTCAAGATGCTCGGCCTTGCCATAACTGAATACACCAGTTTAATGGTAACAGTGAAGACAAGCCATGGATATAAGTTTCGAGTTGGGTTCATGAACCAAGAAGATCGCTGCTTTTTTATGGCCGAACTTGGATAAACTTTCTCAAGTGTTACGGACTGAAAGTTGGCGCACGAATGTTGATGGAAATAGAAAAACCTGGTCTCATCTTCACTACGATCTTCCACCCCGACGTCGTTCCAATTGTCCATCCATGTTAGTTTTGTATCTGGTTCTTGCTTGTTGCCTCGATTACTTCTTAATCCACCTATTCTGTCTAACTGATCATAATTTAACTTTAGAAGTAGCAATGAATCAGTCACGAAGATGCTACTTCTAACTAAAATTTTCTTATAATTGGTGGCACGTGTAGGTTTTTTAGAGTTAAGCAGGCTGCTCGTTTGTTATTCTATAACAACTCGGCTGTTACTGATGGCACTGAAGTTGACTGGGATGACATCCACAAGTTCCTACACTTTATTGACCGTCTTGAGGTCCTTGTGGGGCGTTTCAATGGTGGAAGGCCACGTGGGATATGTGTGCCACTGCTGCACTCGTTGAATAGGTACAACTGTGTCGAGAAACTTATGGTGCGAGCTATTTTTTGTTATATATGTTGTTCATAAACTATTGCTTATACACAGATTTAGAGCTGTGATCTTCTTGAAACAGAAACTGCCCAGTTCTATTGTTCCTATACAGATGCCTGACCATGGTCGGGTCAGACTTGCGCTTGGTCACAACATGATGTTTATGTTGACCTACTCCATTCCCCTTGGAGGTGAAAAGATACTTATTCATGGGTGGTCTCAAATAATGAAGGCCCGACCATCTCGGAGAATAGGACAGAAGATTATGTTCCTGCTTTTCCATGGATCTAAAGCGAATATCCTGTTTATTGACCACATTGCGAGATGAAGCCACTTTCAGAAGGTTGTGGATGCGCGGGGTGGCGCCTGGTCCTTGTCCTGGGGCTTGGCGGCCTCACCCTTGGTTAACTGTAGGCAAATTAGCACTGTTCGAGGCGTGCTTTGTACGATTGAACCTGTATAAGTGCTCATACTACTTTAAGCTATGGTTGTTAAGTTCCCCTGCTGGTTCCTGTTAAGGTTGTTAAGTACTCCTGCTGCTTTTACAGTCTGTCATGTTTCTTCAGTCATGTCTTCCTCCAGCCACCAAAACCAAACCAGCGCCAGCGGGGTCGCCTGCTTCCGCCTCCCACGGCTGGCTACGCCTCAGCGCACGCATCGCCACCTCACCGTCTCCTAAATTGTTAACGCTGACGTCCGAGGCCTCGCCGTAGTCATAAAGAACTCACATACTTCTTGCAAAAAATTATTAACTATCGAAGCAAAGTACTAATACGCATGCTCCTAGGGGGATAGATTTGTAGGAAAAGACCATCGCTCGTCCCCGACCGCCACACATAAGGAAGACAATCAAAAAATAAATCATGCTCCTACTTCATTGCATAACGGTTCACCATACATGCATGCTACGGGAATCACAAACTTTAACACAAGTATGTCTACCAATCCACAATTCTCACTAGCATGACTCTAATATCACCATCTTTATATCTCGAAACAAATGCAAGGAATCAAACTTCTCATATATTCAATGATCTTCATGAAAGTTTTTATTATATCCCTCTTGAATGCACATCATATTAGGACTAAATTCATAACCTAAGCAAATTGCCATACTATTTATAAGAATCTCAAAATAATATAAGTGAAACATGAGAGTTCATCAATTATATTCAAAATAAAACCATCGTCGTGCTCTAAAAAGATATAAGTGAAGCACTAGAGCAACTGACAAACTACTCCAAAAAGATATAAGTGAAGATCAATGAGTAGTCAAATAATTAAGTAGTTATGAGAAGACTCTTTCTCATTCAAGAATTTCAGATATTAATATTTTCTTAAAACATCAATCAAAACAAAATAAAATGACATTCCAAGGATAGCACATATCGTGTGAAGAAGCAAAAACTTAGGCTTAACCAAAAATGACCGATCATTGTTGAAGAAGAGAGGTGGGATGCCAATCGGGGCATCCCCAAGCATAGATGCTTGAGACTTCTTGAAATATTAACTAGGGATTCCTTTGGAATCCCCAATCTTGAGCTCTTGTGTCTCCTCAACTCCTCTCATATCATAGTTTCCCTAATTATTAAAAACTTCATCCACACAAAACTCAACAAAAACTTGTGAGATAAGTTAGTATAAATAAATGCAAAACCTTATCATTCTCTGCTGTAGAAAATCACTAAAATTATAATTTGACATTGCATACTAAATGCCTCTGCATATTTAATACTCCTATCCTCAAATAGAATCATTAAAAAAGCAAAAATATGCAAACAATGCAAATATAACAGCAATCTATCTAAACAGAACAGTCTGTAAAGAATGCAATCGGAATCATACTTCCCTAACTCCAAAAATTCTCAAAAATTACCAGACTGTAGAAAATTTGTTGTTACTCATTGTGTAAATTTTTGAAGATTGAAATAAAAGATGCAAAACATTACTCTAAATAACAGCAAGAAAATACTAATAAAATAAAATGATGCTCCAAGCAAAACTCATATCATGTGACGAATAAAAATATAGCTCCAAGTGAAGTTACCGATGATGTTGGAGACGAAAGAGAGGATGCCTTCCGGGGCATCCCCAAGCTTAGTTGCTTGGATCTTCCTTGAATATTACCTTGGGGTGCCTTGAGAATCCCCAAGATTAGGGTCTTGCCACTCCTTATTCTCCTCATATCGATATCTCACCCAAAACTTGAAAACTTCAATCACACAAAACTTAACGGAACTTCGTGAGATGGGTTACTATGATAAAGACAAATCATTCACTTTGGTACTGTCAATATAAGATTCACAATTGTTCTCACATAATTCCTAATGTACCATATCATTTCTACAATTTATATTGAGCAATATAAGCCATAGAAACTAGAAAACAAGCAAACTATGCATTGAAAACAGAATCTGTCAAAAACAGAACAGTCTGTAGTGATCTGAACAACAACCATACTTATGTTACTCCAAAAATTCTGAAAAATTAGGAAAACATAGAAACTTTGTATATCAATCATCTATAAAATATTTATAATTTTTCGACGATCCACTAATTTTTAACAATTCTATTACTGGGCACAAAAGTTTCTGTTTTGGCACAGAATCAAGTCAACTATCATCCACACTATCCCAAAGGCTTTACTTGGCACTTAATTGAAACAAATTCTATAAAACATGATTACTACAGTATCTTAATCATGTGAATACACAAAAACAGTAGGTATAAATATTGGGTTGTCTCCCAACAAGTATGCCTTTGTAGCTAGGCATGATTATTTCAATGATGCTCACATAGAAGTAAAGAATTGAAACACAAAGGGAGCATCATGAAGCATATGACTAGCACATTGAATCCTAGCCCACTTCCTATGCATAGGTATTTTGTGAGCAAATGATTTTTGGAGCAAGAATCAACTAGCATAGGAAGGAAAAACAAGTGCAACTTCAAAAATTTCGACACATAAAGAGGAAACTTGATATTATTGCAATATGAAAAAGAATATGTTCCTCTCTCATAGTAATTTTCAGTAGCATCATGAATGAATTCAACAATATAACTATCATATAAAGCATTATTTTCATGATACATAAGCATATAATTTTTATTACTCTCCACATAAGCAAATTTATTCTCTTGAATACTACTGGGAGCAAACTCAACAAAATAACTATCATGTGAGGCATAATCCAATTGAAAATCAAAATCACGATGACAAGTTTCATGGTTATCATTATTCTTTATAGCATACATGTCATCACAATAATCATCATATATAGCAACTTTGTTCTCATAATCAATTGAAACATCTTTCAAAATAGTAGATTCATCACTAAATAAAGTCATGACCTCTCCAAATTCACTTTCATAAATATTATGAGATTCAACACCCTCCAAAATAGTGGGATCATTAGTACCTAGAGTTGACACTCTTCCAAACCCACTTTCATCAATATAATCATCATAAATAGGAGGCATGCTATCATCATAATAAATTTTCTCAACAAAACTTGGGGGACTAAAAATATCATCTTCATCAAACATATCATCCCCAAGCCTATGGTTTTGCATATCATTAGCATTATGGATATTCAAAGAATTCATACTAACAACATTGCAATCATTCTCATCATTCAGAGATTTAGTGCCAAACATTTTGTTGACTTCTTCTTCTGACACTTTGGCACAATTTTCCGATCCATCATTTTCACGAAAGATATTATAGAGATGAATAATATGAGGCAATCTCAATTCCATTTTTTTGTAGTTTTCTTTTATAGACAGTGATAAAACAAGAAACTAAAAGATTCAGTTGCAAGATCTAAAGATATACCTTCAAGCACTCACCTCCCCGACAACGGCGCCAGAAAAGAGCTTGATCTCTACTACGCAACCTTCTTCTTGTAGACTCATGTTGGGCCTCCAAGCGCAGAGTTTTGTACGACAATAGCAATTTTCCCTCAAGTGGATGACCTAAGGTTTATCAATCCATGGGAGATGTAGGATGAAGATGGTATCTCTCAAACAACCCTGCAACCAAATAATAAAGAGTCTCTTGTATCCCCAACACACCCAATACAATGGTAAATTGTATAGGTGCACTAGTTCGGCGAAGAAATGGTGATACAAGTGTAATATGGATAGTAGTTATAGGTTTTTGTAATATGAAATTATAAAAATAGCAATGTAACTAGTAATAATAGTGAGCAATAATGGTATGGCAATGCTTGAAAACAAGGCCTAGGGTTCATACTTTCACTAGTGCAAAGTCTCTCAACAATGATAACATAATTAAATCATATAACAATCCCTCAACGTGCAACAAAGAATCACTCCAAAGTTTCTATTGGAGAATGTAGGATGAAAACATGCATCAACCCCTATGCTTAGATTACCCAATGTCACATCGGGAATCCGCGAGTTGAGTGCCAAAACATACATCAAGTGAATCAATAGAACATCCCATTGTCACCACAGATATCCCATCGCAAGACATACATCAAGTGTTCTCAAATCCAATACTCAATCCAACATAACGAAACCTCAAAGAGCAAGACTCAATTCATCACAAGAAGGTAGAGGGGGAGAAACACCATATGATCCAACTATAGTAACAAAGCTCGCGGTACATCAAGATCGTGCCAAATCAAGAACACGAGAGAGAGAGAGATATCAAACACATAGCTACTGGTACATACCCTCAGCCCCGAGGGTGAACTACTCCCTCCTCATCATGGTGGCCGCTGGGATGATGAAGATGGCCTCCGGTGATGGTTTCCCCCTCGGCAGGTCTTTGGAGCAGGGGCCCGATTGGTTTTTCGTGGCTATAGAGGCTTGCAGCGGCTGAACTTCTGATCTAGGGTTCTTTTTGGAGGTTTCTATATTCATAAGAATTTTTGGCTTCGGAAACAAGTTAGGGGTGTGCTTGAGGGGCCCACAAGCTAGGGAGGCACGCCCCCAGGCTTGTAGTCACCTCGGGACTCTTCTGGCCCAGCTCCGGTGCTTTAGGGGTCTCTTTTGGTCCATAAAAAATCACCGTAAATTTTCAGCTCGTTTGGACTCCATTTGATATTCCTTCTCTGTAAAACTTAAAAACAAGGAAAAAAGTGAAATTGGCTCTGTGCACTAGGTTAATAGGTTAGTTCAAAAAATAATATAAAATAGCATATTAATGCATATAAAAAATCCAAAACAGATAATATAATAGCATGGAACAATAAAAATTATAGATACATTGGAGACGTATCACTCTACATGTAGTACTAAAATGCAGCTTAGTCCCCAACTTAGCCCATAAACATCTCCAAAAGTGGCTACGAATTTTAGTATCACGATCTGAAACAATAGTATTTGGCACACGATGCAAGCGAATAATTTCACGAAAGAACATATCAGCAACATTAGCATCATCATCGCTTTTATGACATGGTATAAAGTGTGCCATTTTCGAAAATCTATCCATGACAACAAATATGATATCCCTCCCTTTTTTTGAGGTAAACCTAAAACAAAGTCCATAGATATATCCTCCCATGGAACACTAGGTACAGGCAAAGGCATACATAGACCACATAGGATTGAATCGTGACTTATCTTTTGACATGTAGTGCAGTGAACAACAAAACGCTCAACATCCCGTCTCATCTTTGGACAAAAGAAATATGTAGCAAGTACGTCCTACGTCTTCTTCACGCCAAAGTGTCCCATTATTCCTCCTCCATGCGCCTCCCGCAACAACAAAAGATGAATGGAGCTAGCTGGAATGCATAGCTTGTTAACACGAGACACAAATCCATCATTAACGCATTTAACTTGTTCCATGTTCTCCCTTATTTAAAATTCTGTAATACATCTTTAAATTCAGCATCATGCACATATTGATCTTTGATTGTCTCTAAACTAAATATTTTAAAGTCAAGTTGTGAAAGCATAGTATAGCGACGAGATAGTGCATCAGCAACAACATTTTCTTTACCTTCTTGTGTTTCATGACATAAGGGAAAGTCTCAATGAATTCAACCCATTTAGCATGTCTATGATTCAGTTTTACTTGAATTTTAATATGTTTCAAGGATTCATGATCAGAATGCATAACAAATTCTTTGGGCCATAAATAATGTTGCCATGTTTCTGAAGTCCGAACAAGAGCATATAATTCCTTATCATAAGTAGAATAGTTCAGACTAGCAAGCCCACTCAATTTTTTAGGAAAGTATGCAACGTGTTTACCATCTTGCAGTAACACACCTCCTAATTCAGTTCCACTAGCATCACATCCAAGCTCAAAAGTCTTATGAAAATCAGAAATTTGGAGTAAAGGAGCACGTGTCCACTTATCTTTCAATAGGTGAAGGATTCTTCCTGTGCGGTACCCCAAACAAAAGGCACATCCTTCTTTGTAAGCTCATTGAGAGGTGCAACAATGGTGCTGAAATCTCTCACAAAATGCCTATAGAAACCAGCTAGGCCAAGAAAACTCCTCACTTGTGTGACTGTTTTAGGCTGCGGCCAACTGTCAATAGCTTATCTTGGATTTATCAACTTCAACCCCGTGTGGAGTAACAACATAGCCAATAAAAGATACTCAGTCGGTGCAAAAGGTGCACTTCCCAAGGTTACCAAACAAATGTGCATCACGTAGAGCAATAAAAACATCAGGTAAATGTTTCAAATGCTCCTCCAAAGATCTGCTATAAATCAGTATATCATCGTAGTAGACTACCTCAAATCGTCCAATGAAAGCATGTAAAATTCCATTCATTAATCTCATGAAAGTGCTAGGTGAATAAGTCAACCAAAAAGGCATGACTAACCACTCATATAAGCCAACTTAGTTTTAAATGTTGTTTTCGATTCATCTCCCAATTACATACAAATTTGATGGTATCCACTACGCAAATCAACTTTGGAGAATATTGTAGATCCACTTAACTCATCAAGCATATCATGTAGCCTAGGAATAGGATGACGAGAACAAATAGTAATATTATTAATGGATCTACAATCAACACACATACGCGATGTACCATCCTTTTTTGGCACTAGAATAATAGGAACAACACAAGGACTAAGGGATTCACGTATATAACCTTTGTCGAGCAGTTCCTGTACTTGACGCACACTACTAGGGAAAAGCTTAGTAGTAGCACGGGTCAAAGGCCTAGCGGTAGCGCGGGCTGCCATGCTCCTGCTACGATGCTACAACTAACTTTTAGCAGTAGCACGTGTTGACCCGCGCTACTGCTATCCGTAGGTAGCAGTAGAGGGTGCTAGTTAACCTCACCGCTGCTAATATCTGCAGCGCGGCTATTTAAAGCGCGTAGTGCTACACACATACCTGACGCCACTGTTATTATTTTCTGAATATTTTTTCTGCTGCATATTTGTAAAGGTTTTATAGAATAGTCTCTATCATATCATACACATATAAATCTAATCATATCATACACATACAAATAGTCTCATCAAATCATGTCACCATAATAATCATCATCCAACAGAAATGATGTCTCGTGTCATCATCTCAAAATAGCGATACAAGCTATGACATGTCTCGAATACTTGCAACTACATTGTCATCCATCTAAACAATGATATAGAAGAGAAGAGCTATCACTATGAGTGAGAGTGAAACTATGCAGTGCATGAGACGGTGGTTCTCATTCCTCTCCCGCACTAGCGTGAACCTCAAGTAACTAGCTTCTGCTTCTTGTCTGCTACCAAACCCTTTGTGGCTGGCACCCATGATTGGGCCTGACACTCGGTCCACTCGTCGTACACTCCCGGAACCTTGTCTATGTACACGACATAGCACTTCTTCGCCATCAAGGATCTATGTGCCTGCTAGAGATGCATCTACATCAAGCGAATCAGCAATAATATGCAACATAATATACTTGAGCAGCATGAAAAGAAAGGGTTAGCAAATAGATGGAACATATAGTAACCATAATTAATGAACGAACGTTCATTAGCTAGATGTATGCAGGTCATTGCTACTTCTTGAGCTTGCGTTCATTTTTCCCTTGAAGAGGAAAGGGTGATGCAACAAAGAAGAGATAAGTATTTCCCTCAGTTAAGAACCAAGGTAGCAATCCAGTAGGAGGCACAAGCAAGTCCCAATATATGCACCTGCACAAACTAACAAACACTTGCAAGAGTAAGATCTAATAGAGATAGATATAAAAGATAAATAAAATACAAAATAAAGTAAAGATAAATAAATAAATTGAAGCAAGGTATTTTCGGGTTTTTGGTTTGATAGATCCGAAAATATATGATGGAAAATAGACCCGGGGGCCATAGGTTTCACTAGAGGCTTCTCACTTAATGAAAACATACAGTGGGTAAACAAATTACTGTTGAGCAATTGATAGGAAAGAGCAAAGTTATGGAGATATCTAAGGCAATGTTCATGAATATAGGCATCACATTCGTGATAAGTAGACTGACTCCTACCTGCATCTACTACTATTACTCCACACATCGACCGACTCCTTCTTGCATCTACAGTATTAAGTTCATAAGAACAGAGTAATGCCTTAAGCAAGATGACATGATGAAGAGGGATAAACTAAAGCAATATGATATACAACCCATATTTTTTATGCTTAATGGCGACAATACAATACGTGCCTCGCTACCCCTACTGTCACTGTGTGAGGACACCGCAAGATTGAAACCATCACAAAGCACCTCTCCCATTGCAAGAAAAACCAATCTAGTAGGCCATGCCAAATCGATAGATCTGAGAGAAATACAAAGCTATCTTAATCATGCATAAAAAGAGTACAGAAAAGACTCAAATAATATTCATAGATAATCTGATCATAAATCCACAATTTATCGGATCTCAACAAACGCACCGCAAAAGAAGATTACAATGAATAGATCTCCAAGAACATCGAGGAGAACATTGTATTGAAGATCAAAGACAGAGAAGAAGCCATCTAGCTACTAGCGATGGACCCTTAGGTCTATGGTAAACTACTCACGCATCATTAGAAGGGCAGCAACGTTGGTGTAGAGGCCCCATCGAATCTCCCTCCGGTGGGGTGCCGGAAAAGGCCCCAAGATGGGATCTCACGAGAAAAAAAGCTTGTGGCCCTCTGATGTAAGGGGAATATTTGGGAATTTATAGTACTGGAGTTAGGGTTGGAAGGTCTCCGAGGGGCCCACAAGCCTAGGGGCGCACCCCTAGGGCTTTTGGCCTCCTCGTAGGTCTTCTGGCATCCTCCCGAAGCTTCCTAGGTTTCTTCTGGTCCAAGAAAAATCATTGTAAAGTTTTATTCCGTTTGGTATTTATTTTCTGTAGAAGACAAAAAAGGAAAAAACAGCAATTGGCACTAGGTTAATAAGTTAGTCCCAAAATAATATAAAATAACATATTAATGCATATAAAACATCGAAAACAGATAATATAATGGCATGGAACAATAAAAAATTATAGATACGTTGGAGACATATCAAGCATCCCCAAGCTTAATTCCTGCTTGTCCTCGAGTAGGTAAATAATAAAAGCAGAATTTTTGATGTGGAATGCTACCTAGCATAATTTATCAATGTAATTCTTCCTATTCTGGCATGAATATTCAGATCCATAAGATTCAAAACAAAAGTTTAATATAGACATAAAACAATAATATTTCAAGCATACTAATAAAGAAATCACGTCTTCTCAAAATATCATGGCTAAAGAAAGTTATCCCTACAAAATCATAAAGTCTTGTCATGCTCTATCTTCATCACGCAAATTATTTATCACACACAACCCCGATGACAAGCCAATCAATTGTTTAATACTTTTAACGTTCTCAAGCTTTTTCTACTTTCACACAACACATAAACTTGAGCCATGGATATAACACTATAGGTGGAATAGAATATGGTGGAGGTTGTGAGGAGAAGACAAAAAGGAGAAAGTGTCACATCAACTAGGCAAATTAATGGGCTATGGAGATGCCCATCAATTGATATTGATGCAAGTGAGTAGGGACTGCCATGCAACTGATGCACTAGAGCTATAAGTGTATGAAAGCTCAAAAAGAAAACTAAGTGGGCGTGCATTCAACTTGCTTGCTCATGAATACCTAGGGCAATTTGAGGAAGCCCATCACTGGAATATACAAGCCAAGTTCTATAATGAAAATTTTCCACTAGTATATGAAAGTGATAAAATAGGAGACTCTCTATCATGAAGAACATGGTGCTATTTTTGAAGCACACGTGTGGAAAAGGATAGTAACATTGTCCCTTCTCTTTTTTTTTCTTCTTCTTCTTTTTCTTTTTCTTCTTTTTTTATTTTGGGCTCCTTGGCCTCTTTTTTTATTGGGCTCTTTGGCCTCTCTTTTTCTAAGTCCGGAGCCTCATCTCGACTTGTGGGAGAATCATAGCCTCCATCATCCTTTCCTCACATGGGACAATGCTCTAATAATGATGATGATCACACTTTTATTTACTTACAATTCAAGAGCTACAACTCGATACTATAACAAATATATGACTCTATATGAATGCCTCCGGCGGTGTACCAGGATGTGCAATGATCTAGCGTAGCAACGATATCGAAAAACGGAGAAGCCATGAAAACATCATGCGAGCTATCTTACAATCATGCAAAGCAATATGACAATGATGGTGCGTGTCATAATAAACAGAATGGTGAAAGTTGCATGGCAATATATCTCGATATGGCTATGGAAATGCCATAATAGGTAGGTATGGTGGCTGTTATGAGGAAGGGTACATGGTGGGTTTAATGCACCTGCGAAAGTTGCGAGTGTGTATAATCCGTGCACTCAACATTAGTCATAAAGAACTCACATAATTATTGCAAAAAATTATTAGCCATCGAAGCAAAGTACTAATACGCATGCTCCTAGGGGGGTAGATTGGTAGGAAAATATCATCGCTCGTTCCTGGCCGCCACTCATAAGGAAGACAATCAAAAATAAATCATGCTCTAACTTCATAGCATAACGATAGACCATGCGTGCATGCTTCGGGAATCACAAACCTTAACACAAGTATTTCTACCAATCCACAATTACTCTCTAGCATGATTCTAATATCACCATATTTATATCTCAAAACAAATGCAAGAATCAAACTTCTCACATATTCAATGCTCTTTATGAAAGTTTTTATTATATCCCTCTTGGATGCCCATCATATTAGGACCAAATTCATAACCTAAGCAAATTGCCATACTGTTTTAAGACTCACAAAATAATAAAAGTGAAGCATGAGAGTTCATCAATTTCTACAGAATAAAACCACCGCCATGCTCTAAAAAGATATAAGTGAAGAACCAGAGCAACTACCTAGCTTAAAAGATATAAGTGAAGCACATATAGTATTATAATAAATTCACGATTAATAAGTGTCCCTCTCAAAAGGTGTGTACAGCAAGGATGATTGTGACAAACTAAAAACTAAAAACTCATATAAAAAAGGCGATCCAAGCAAAACACATATCATGTGGTGAATAAAAATATAGCTTCAAG
This sequence comes from Aegilops bicornis, assembly GCA_021605145.1. NCBI lineage: Eukaryota > Viridiplantae > Streptophyta > Magnoliopsida > Poales > Poaceae > Aegilops > Aegilops bicornis. Next base: position 438,547,790 of record CM038675.1, on the reverse strand, counting down.
TAAATTTACCGATGGATTGAAGACGAAAGAGGGGATGCCTTCCGCGGCACCCCCAAGCTTAGATGCTTGGTTGTCTTTGAATATTACATTGGGGTGACCAAGGCATCCCCAATATTAGGCTCTTGCCACTCCTTATTGAAAGTGCAACAATCCCTGGGTGGTTTTGGTAATTCCTAACAACATATAGCTCATTGAGCTAATGCTATTCCAAGATAAATATTTCAGGAAAGCTCAATGTTTGGCATGGCATGGATTAGAAAGTGGACCCTTCAAAATGCTAAGGACAAAAGATTGGCTCAAGCTCAAAGCACAAGACTCTACATTTTTTATTTTAGTGATCCAAGATCACATTGAGTCTATAGGAAAAGCCAATACTATTAAGAAGGGATGAGGTGTTGCTTAATGAGGATCTTGCTCAAAATGCTTAGTGATATGCTCCAAAACCCTCCACTACTTTCTCATATCCACATATGTCCTAAACCAAAAAGTCCAACTCGCCCCACCGATTCTTTCCATCCGAGCCACCGAGTTCAGTTGACCTGACCACGCCGAAACCCTAATCAATTCGGTCTCACCGATAGGGATCTCGGTCTCACCAAGATGGGATTGCAAACTCTCTGTTTCCCTTCATAACGTTTCGGTCAAACCGAGATGAGCGATTAGTCCCACCAAGATTGCAATGCAAACTCTCTGTTTCCTTTTCGTAACATTTCGGCCCAACCGAGATGAGCAATCGGTCCCACCGAGTTTGCCTGACCAACTCTTTGTTTAGCTATTACCAAAATCGGTCTCACCGAGTTTGTGTAATAGGTCTCACCGAGATTATGTTATGCCCTAACCCTAATGACATCAGTTCCACCGAGTTGACATGTCGGTCCCACCGAGAATCCTAACGTTCACATTTTGAACTAAACCGGTCCGACCGAGTTTAATGATTCGGTCCCACCGAGTTTGGTGATTTGTGTGTAACGGTTAGATTTTGTGTGGAGGTTATATATACCCCTCCACCCACTCTTCATTCGTGGAGAGACCCATCAGAACATGCCTACACTTCCAATACATATTTTTTGAGAGAGAACCACCTACACTTGTGTTGAGGTCAAGATATTCCATTCCAACCACATAAATTTTGATCTCTAGCCTTCCCCAAGTTGCTTTCCACTCAAATCTTCTTTCTACCAAATCCAATCCTATGAGAGAGAGTTGAGTGTTGGGGAGATTATCATTTGAAGCACAAGAGCAAGGAGTTCATCATCAACACACCATTTGTTACTTCTTGGAGAGTGGTGTCTCCTAGATTGGCTAGGTGTCACTTGGGAGCCTCCGACAAGATTGTGGAGTTGAACCAAGGAGTTTGTAAGGGCAAGGAGATCGCCTACTTCGTGAAGATCTACCCTAGTGAGGCAAGTCCTTCATGGGCGACGGCCATGGTGGGATAGACAAGGTTGTTTCTTCATGGACCCTTCGTGGGTGGAGCCCTCCGTGGACTCGCGCAACCATTACCCTTCGTGGGTTGAAGTCTCCATCAACGTGGATGTACGATAGCACCACCTATCGGAACCATGGATAAAAAATCTCTGTGTCAACATTGCATTTGCTCCCGCAAACTCATCCCTTTAACTTCATATGCAATTGTTTTACATTCCGCTGCTATACTCTTAGAATTGCATGTGTAGGTTGATTGCTTGACTTGTGCTAAGTTGCTAAAATCTGCCAAGAACTAAAATTGGGAAAAGGCTAGATTTTTATTTGGTCAAGTAGTCTAATCACCCCCCCTCTAGACATACTTTCGATCCTACACTTATTCCATAGTCCATCAAATCTTTACCCAAAACTTGAAAACTTCACAACACAAAACTCAACAGAAAACTCGTAAGCTCCGTTAGTATAATAAATCAAATCACCACTTTAAGTACCGTTGTGAACTGATTCTAAATTTATATTGGTGTTATATCTACTGTATTCCAACTTCTCCAGGGTACATACCCCCTGATACTACCCATCGATTCATCAAAATAAGCAAACAACACAAATAAACAGAATCTTTCAAAAACAGAACCGTCTGTAGTAATATGGAAATTTTGTATACTTCTGTAACTCCAAAAAATCTAAAAAAATAGGAAAATCTAGGCAATTTGTATTCAATAAATTGGAAATTATCAAAAAAAATCGTCACTCCAGCAAATCAGGTCAATTCTGTTACTGGGCACAAAAGTTTCTGTTTTTCAGCAGAATCAAATCAACTATCACCATGACCATCCCAAAGGTCTTACTTGGCACAAACACTAATTAAAACACTAAAACACAATTACTATAGAAGTAATAATGTGTATTTATTGGAAAACAGAAGCAAAAACAAAAGAAAACACAAAATAAAATTGGGTTGCCTCCCAACAAGCGCTATTGTTTTACCCCCCCCCCCCTAGTTGGGCGTATTGCATAGATCTTGGTATTGTCATCTTTGGTATTCAATTCCCTTATTATCAAATTTTCCAAGATCTTTCTTAGTATATTTCTCTTCTCAAGTTCTTCCTTTCTAATAGTGGAGCTTAATTTATGGAAAGGACTTTGATTGGTAACTTTGACATTCATAATTTAATACTCAGGATCGTCACCAAAAATGTCTTCATAAGAAACATGTATCTCATCTCTAGTCATATCTTCTAGCCACTCCTTATCAAATCCCTCACTAATTCCCTTAGTGACCCAATCAAATTTATCATGATCACCAAGATATATGGTTTGGATGACTTCTGGATAGGGAACCCTTTTCCTCATATTAGAACTGAAAGCATGATAGTCCCTAGATTCCAAACCTCGTATAGTTTATTTATCATGGAGAATTTCTTCTATGAGAGGATGCTCAATTTTTTATTATAGGGAAAATTCTATTTCTGCCCCTAACTAGAACCCACTACTCAAATTTGCCCCTAATTTCAATGTGTGCTCAAATTTGCCCCTCTGTCGTCAGTTGCCCTTATAGAAATGCCCTTCTGCGACATTACCGTCTGGTCAAACAGGTTTGACCATCTTGAAAAAAATAGCAAACAAATTCAAAAAAATCTGAAATTTCGTGGGATTGAAGCTAGTCATGTGCGCAAGGTGCATGACAATTTCCGTGCTATTTAGCCATACTAGGAGCTCATGGCGAAGAAAAGCAATAATCTGTACATCTTTGAATAGTAAATTCAAAAAAAATAGCAAGAAAATTCAAAACCATATGAAAATTTTTGGCATTAAAGATGCTCGGGTGCACAAGGCGTGTGCAAATTTTTTTTATCAAATGACATGTGAGAAGCTCTACTTAAAAAACCAAAATACTGTATTTTTTACCAGTTTTTTTCTGAGACAAATTTTGTTATTTTCTCCACGAGCTCCTACAATGTCCAAACACAACAAAATTGTGCACACACCTTCCGCACCTCAGCATCTTGGATGCCAAAAAAATCATATTTTTTTGAATTTTCTTGCTATTTTTTTAATTTACTGTTCACACACATACATATTTACTGTTTTTCCCTTGCCACGACCTCCTAGAATGCTCAAACAACATGAAAATTTGCGCATCTTGCGAACCTTAGTACCTTCGATGCCACAAAATTTCAGATTTTTTTTTATTTTATTTGCTATTTTTTCGAGATGGTCAAAGCTGTTTGACCGGATGGTAACGGCGCAAAAGGGCATTTCTATAAGGGCAACTAACGGTAGAGGGGCAAATTTGAGCACACATTGAAATTAGGGGCAAATTTGAGTAGTGGGTTCTAGTTAGGGGCAGAAATGGAATTTTCCCTTTATTATAATGTGAAAAGATCTCTCTCGGTGTCAAAACCGGCAGATCTCGGGTAGAGGGTCTGAAGCTGTGTGTCATGGATCGATGGGTAAGAGGAGACAGGGGACACCATGTTTACCCAGGTTCGGGCCCTCTTAATGGAGGTAATACGCTACGTCCTGCTTGATTGATCTTGATGAATACAGAGATTACAAGAGTTAATCTACCTAGAGATCATATGTTGTGGTGTAAAACCTAAGGGTATGATGAATAATATCATAATGATCTAGCCTATCCCTATTGACTAGCCCGGCCTCGGCTTATATAATGTACCAGAGGCCTAGGATAACAAGATTCCTAGTCGAATACGTCGGTGGAGAGGAGTCCTTGTCTTGATAACCAAGTCTTGTGGAATCTTCCTCGTGTATACATCGGCTGTCCGAACTGGTCCATGAGTAAACGGCCATGGGGGTCCTCGGCCCAGTCCAACTGATCAGGAGATGACGTGGTGAGTACCCCCTAGTCCAGGACACCGTCAGCAGCCCCCTGAACCAGTCTTCAAGTTGGGGACGCTCCTCAGTTCTTCTGAACTGTTCTTCGTCTTTGGTCGTCGGTCTTGAAAACTAGTTCAACAAATCTTCCCATCTTCGATCTTAAGGATCGCCGAGCTAAATCTGAAGATCTCACACATTGGGTATCCGAGGAGCCCTTTAAATCTTCGGCCTTTATCAATGCCTTGTTATTTTTATGCCACACCTCGAGCTTTAAGTGTTTCCCGTGCGGCTGTGTCCTCTCGCGACCGAGCTCCAATGCTAGATTATATCCGAGGTGTCATAGATCATCTTGGTTCAAAAAAGTTGAAGGAGTTTAGTCGAGCTTAATGCCGGAAATGCCCTCTATGGAGCCAGCCACTTGCATCCGAGCTGTATCCCGAAATGCTTTCGAGGTGGTTCAGCACCTCGGTCATGGGCTGATTGTTTGCGGATTTTATTTCTGATGCGTGTAAATTTATTTGCTGTCAATATGTATAACCAGTAGCCCTCAAGGTGTGTGTCGATCTAAAACCTGAGATGCACCTAAAGGAAAACATGAAACCGCTGATCCTAATAGCCCCTGAGACTCAGGTCGATTCGCGAAATCGGCCTAAGGATCAACTCCTAGCTCGGCAGCATACATAGGAATAGAAAAGAAGTGTAATATATTAGAGGTAATGGTGATCGGCGGACGGGCCCTTGAGATATGATTTTGAGAAGTCGCCATAATATATTAGCTTGATGTTGGATAGGTCCAGATGGTACCTATTATTGTGCGAAGACGCATTTGCCCATAGCTCGGCCAAGCCGAATACTGGTCATTATGAATTTTCTGCATTGAATAGGCAATGCAGTAGCCCCCGAGCCACAGGTCGGTGGCAACACCAGATCAGGGGATCGATGTGCCCCTTTAATATTTGTGAATGATAAGCGCAAAGCCCAGTAGCCCCCGAGCCTTAATGTGGGCACGGGTGGCCGAATTAAGGATCGATATGTGTTTGACAGAAATTTGGATGTGTTTAACACAAACTTCTCGGAAAGAGAATAAAGATCTCATAAAGGAGTTAGAGCTAACGAAAGCTAAGCTCGCCAAGGTCAGCCTCAAGGGGCTTAATAGATAGGAAATCAATGCCAATAAGGAACTATGAGAGTGCTATGTCAGGTGCTCGGTTGTCTCAAAGAGACTATGCCATTGACTCTTTATAAGATTGGCTGCGAAAAAATTGATTTTTGCTCACAATTTATGTGTAATGATTCTATGTACCCAAGTACTTTACATCATTAATGCTCGGATCCGCATTGTACAAAACTTTCTTGACCGACCACCGGCTTCAACCTCCTTGGCCAGTAGCCGGGGAGTGTTTGTCCCACTTTATAAAGCCTTTATGAGGACAAAGATTTATGGCAAACGAGGCAATCCAGCCATACGGCGTTATAAACAAAGGTATGCGGAGAGTATGTTATATTAAGAAACATCTTCCCAAGAAAATAGTTTCGCTATCGGTTCCTTTCTTTGGGTTTTCATGCTGACCATGATCATGAAACCTCATCTCCGATCAATGTGGGAGGAAAATATTGAGGATTTTGTTAGGGGAAAGTTCCCGAACTCTATGGTCCATGACGAACCAGAATTTTCACTTCCATTGTGCTGACCAATTATATTCTTAAGATAGCTAGCTTTCGGCTTCACCCAGGCTGAGGTACTATTCTGGATGACCCGGTAGTAACAATCACAGAGGTGCTCGCTTTACCCCCTAGACGAACAATCGGGAACGTAGGGTTAAACACAGGAGCCAGGCAACCCAGCTTGGCCAAAATCTTAAGTCAAATTTGATGCATATTTATGGCTTTATAACGATGATTACGGAAGGCAGCGCTTGTATACTAAATACAAATGCTGATGATATGTTTATTTTGACTCCGTTGCGACCGTTTATCAGTTGAAAGTGGCCCATCGTCGGCTTCTACCCCTTTGTAGATACTACGCAGGGTGTTTCCACAATAACAAGACAACCCTTAGCCGACGTCTCGGTGCCCGGAGGCGATTGTGTTAGCGGAAACGAGGCAATTAGATATGCGGGCTTTACAACTTTTACTTATTCGTAGGAGCTTTAAAGTTGGGAGGCCAGCTACTAGCCCATGGTTAGTGTTCGGCGATAGCCGAGGTCAAGCCGTAAACACTTCGGCCAATGTTATGAACGGCTCATCATTTATCACGGGGTGACCTCTATCAATCTTATAGTTAAATACGGTCATCGGATCGCTGACCAGTTTACGCTTATTGTGACAGTCAGTTTTTGGCTTTCTCCACTAAGGCGCTTAACCATGCGAGCTAGAAGCACAATCGCAGTGGTTCTCCCTTTGCACACCTATCCGAACAAAGCGGAACGTAGGAGGCAAGCGCAGGAGCCGTGCAATCCAACTATTGACCAAAGACACAATTCGAAACCGATGCATATAAAGCAATGCCCGAGAACGCTTTGCCGAGGACTCTATGGGGTACCTCAGTTTTGGTGGGTTCGGCTGTACTCTCAGCCCCCCGTGAATATTGCCAATGCTTTAAAGGCGTCTGGCGTTGCACAGCTCGGGAACTAGTACCGATGTAGCGTGTGTTTTGTCAACACCGAGGTGTAGTTCGGCGGGAAAGATACCGAGTTGTGGGTTGGAAGAGATCTGCCCAGCTGTATTAGAATGCTGGGCACCTCGGTCATGAGGATGACCCGCTTCCGAAAACATAAACATACAAATGGCTAAAGAGTGCCACAAGCTCGAAAAGCCAAAAAACTTATGTAAAAGCTTGACGTGAGAACTAAATCAAGATTTTTGTGCCAATCCAAACATTGGTCTTTTTTAAAAAAAATTGTGCTTCTGTCGTGCTTTAACACGACACATCTGATATCGAAACTTCAAGTTGGTCAGCCTTTGGCTTCAACCTCCTTATCCCGAAGGCGGAGTGCTTCTCTGAGGAAAGTTTAGCAAACTAAACTCGAGCGGCTTTAAAGAGAAACCAGGCTATTCGGCAACTGACCACACACTCGAGTCGAAATAGGAGTGGTAGAAAAAGACTTTTCAACGACCAAGAAGAAAACACATTTACCATAAAACGGTTCATATAATTTGAAGAGCCCCTAGTTAACTTGGGTAAAGAAAATTGTTTTTAGCGAACACCATTTGTAATAAACATTGTTTTAGCAAAATGCTTTTTAAAATACAAATATAATGTTTTGTCGAACCGAACAAAAATTAAACATTAAAAAGAAACTTGAGCATGAAAACGACTTAGCTGGTTAATGTGCTCATCGTTCGTAACGAGGCCCGAGCTTACAGCGGGACGAGGTCCCAGCCCCCAAACCGGTCCCGAGGTGGCCGAGCGAAGAGCTCGGCAATCTGAAGAGGTGAAGCCCCCAGTCTAGCCGAGGTGTGGTAGATGACATCAGAGTCTCCAGCTGAGTAGGTTGATGAAGCAAACGGCGCGGGGTTGCCAACACAGGGCAGCACGCCAAGGCGACGACACAATTGTGTTGATGGAGGTGGGACGACCACGTCGGCACGCCGATGTGACAGCACGGCCCGGTCCGAACCAATTTCCTACACACATACAATAGTGCAAGCCAAAAATAATAACAATAATATGCTTAAAATTTCTTCTACTTAATTAATTTAAGTGAAGTGAATAATTAAATAGGTGACGGAACAGGTCGGTAAGGTGATGTTGCAGCCACCATGCCAGCCGATGTGTCGAAGTTGGTCGGCCGATGACGCCGAAGTCACCGGAGCATGTTGATGAAGAAATAGCAGAGCCCCTGGTACATCCGAGGTGTCGAAGCCTCCATATCAGCCGATGAGTTGAAGTAGGTCGGCGTGATGGACATCGTCTTGAAGAAGCAACAGTGCGGCCATGCCGATGTAGGTCGTAACTCGTGACATGGTCAATGTCGGCTTGATGAAGTGATCGTGCGGTGATGCTGGTGTGCCCGCTCTGTGTAATCCATGGGGCAGCGATGTTGGTGATGATTTATCCTTCGCCATGCCGAACTCTTGTTCGGCTCACCATGATGATGATCCGAAGAAGTTGAGCTCGGCTCAACAAAGCGACGACGTGTCTAGCACAGGTCGGCAGCCGTGCAGCAATGTTACCAGACTGGTTTGACACCAGCGTGATGGTGAAGAGTACCTCAGAGAAGGCTTAAATTTTTATGGGCACGTGTTAAGAACAACACACAATACCCTAGAAGAAAATTCCTTTAAAAGGTTGTCCAATATCACGTTCATAAAGAAACATGAATTCAGGTTGGATCCGTATTCGTGCAGAAAACATAACAGGAAATTTGTCCACTCATCGGAAAGTTCCCTTAGTTTGAACCGTCGGATCGAGTTGAAATTTTGAGGGGTGGTAGATATGGGAATTATGCAGCAGATGAACGGTTGGATCTTCCAAAAGACCTCCGAGTTCGGCTCTGGGGACAACACCCTAAACTCGTCCAGATTCCCGTCCAGATTTGACAGGGCTCCGGTATATCATAGATTGCCGGAGATTCCTCCATCGGAACTCGACGAAATTTTGCATGGTTCTTGTAGACTTAATTCCGCACAATTCCACTGAAGCCATCGTTAAAACGACGCTCGAGGAGGTGGTGGCGGTGGATACAAGTTTGTTGTCCAGAAAAATAGCACAGTCGCTCAAGGGCAATTTTGACGTTGAGCCCCCTGGCTCCATGAATGATTCCTCCATGATCTTGAGAGAGATTGGAGTTGATGTTGATGAAGGTCATCGTCCGAACATGACGATCTGACACGGAGTGTAGTCCTCGGTCGAGCCAAGGTGACCAGTCGATCCGGTGACGAAGATGCCGACGTCGCAGTTAATCTGCAGACGAGCCATTGATCCTTCGTTGATCTCACAGCGGAACTCTCAATGAAAGCACCATTGTCGGTGTCAAAACCGGCAGATCTCGGGTAGGGGGTCCCAAGCTATGTGTCATGGATCGATGGGTAATGGGAGAGAGGGGACATGATGTTTACCCAGGTTTGGGCCCTCTTAATGGAGGTAATACCTTACTTCCTGCTTGATTGATCTTGATGAATATAGAGATTACAAGAGTTAATCTACCTCGAGCTCATATGTTGTGGTCTAAAACCTAAGGGTATGATGAATAATATCATAATGATCTCACCTATCCCTATCGACTAGCCCGGCCTCGGCTTATATAAGGTACCAGAGGCCTAGGATAACAAGAGTCCTAGTCGAATACGTCGGTGGAGAGGAGTCCTTGTCTTGATAACCAAGTCTTGTGGAATCTTCCTCGTGTATACATCGGCTGTCCGAACTGGCCCATGAGTAAACGGCCATGGGGGTCCTCGGCCCAATCCAACTGATTGGGAGACGACGTGGTGAGTACCCCCTAGTCCAGGACACCCTCAATCTCTCTAGCTTCTCTAATTACATAATAAAACTGATGTATGAGGGTAATATTAGCAATTTTCTTAGCCTTAGGATCATGCAAATTGGGAAGTTCGTAAAACATCTTTTGTAAGGCTAGATGAACATGAAGGAACTCTCTTTCTAACTTAACCACAAGCATGGCAATAGCGTCCGCATAACAATTTGTATTGTGAAGAATAGATCCCTTATCTAGAGGCATAACAACTCCCGTGCAATCAAAGAATTCTTCAATAACAGTTTTCCCGATGATGTTCCCATCACCCACATGATAGATCTTTGTTTTAATATGTGTAAGAATTTCGGCATCAAGAGGATCATGATTAATGACGCAAGATTATAAATTTTCATCAAGATTTTTGCTACTATTTTCAATAGTAATATTCTCATAATTGGGCATGATGGCAAGCAAGCAATCTAGCACACAAGCAAACAAAAAGCAAATGAAAGGATGGACGGAAAGAAGGTGAATAAAAAGGCAAATATTTTTCTGTTTTTCTAAAAATGTTTTAGAAGTGGGGGAGAAGAAAACGAGAGGCAAATGGCAAATAATTTAAATGCAAGAGATGAGAGTTTATAATAGGTACTTGGCAGGCTTGATGTAGAACCTCCCCAGCAACGGCACTAGAAATTCTTCCTGCCACTTCTTGAGCTTGCGTTGATATTTCTCTTCAAGTGGAAAGGGTGATGCAGCAAAGTAGAGATAAGTATTTTCCTCAGTTAAGAACCAAGGTATCAATCCAGTAGGAGGCACAAGCAAGTCCCCAATATATGCACCTGCACAAACTAACAAACACTTGCACTCAACATGAAAAATGGGTTGTCAATCCCTTCACGGTCACTTGCAAGAGTGAGATCTAATAGAGATAGATATAAAAGATAAATAAAAGGAAAAATAAAGTAAATATAAATAAATTGCAGCAAGGTATTTTTGGGTTTTTGGTTTTATAGATCTGAAAATATATTATGGAAAATAGACCCGGGGGCCATAAGTTTCACTAGAGGGTTCTATCTTGAAGAAAACATACAGTGAGTAAACATTGAGCAATTGATAGAAAAGCGCAAAGTTATGACGGTATCTAAGGAAATTATCATGAATATAGGTATCACGTCCGTGATAAGTAGACCGACTCCTGCCTGCATCTACTACTATTACTCCACACATTGATCGACACCTGCTTGGATCTAGAGTATTAAGTTCATAAGAACAGAGTAATGCCTTAAGAAATATGACATGATGTAGAGGGATACACTCAAGCTATAGGATACAAACCCCATCTTTTTATCCTTAATGGCAACAATACAATGCGTGCCTCGCTACCCCTACTGTCACTGGGTGAGGACACCGCAAGATTGAACCCATCACAAAACACCTCTCCCATTGCAAGAAAAACCAATCTAGTAGGCCAAATAAAATCAATTGATTGGAGAAAAATACAAAGCTATCTTAATCAGGCATAAAATAGTTCAGAAAAGACTCAAATAATACTCATAGATAATCTAATCGTAAATCCACAATTCATCGGATCTCAACAAACGCACCGCAAAAAAGATTACAACAAATAGATCTCCAAGAACATCGAGGACAACATTGTATTGATGATCAAAGACAAAGAAGAAGTCATCTAGTGATAACCCACGAGTATAGGGGGTCGCAATAGTTTTCAAGGGTAGAGTATTCAACCCAAATTTATTGATTCGACACAAGCGGAGCCAAAGAATATTCTCAAGTATTAGCAGTTGAGTTGTCAATTCAACCACACTTGAAAGACTAAATATCTGTAGCAAAATATTCAGTAGCAAAGTAGTATGGAAGTAACGGTAATGGTGATAAGAGTAACAGTAGCAGTTTTGTAGCAATTATAACGGTGGCAATGGCAAAGTAACATAGTAAAGATCAATATGTGAAAAGCTCGTAGGCAATGGATCAATGATGGATAATTATGTCGGATGGCATTCATCATGCAATAGTTATAACCTAGGGTGACACAGAACTAGCTCCAATTCATCAATATAATGTAGGCATGTATTCCATATATAGTCCTACGTGCTTATGGAAAAGAACTTGCATGACATCTTTTGTCCTACCCTCCCGTGGCAGCGGGGTCCTAATGGAAACTAAGGGATATTAAGGCCTCCTTTTAATAGATAACCGGACCAAAGCATTAGCACTTAGTGAATACATGAACTCCTCAAACTATTGTAATCACCGGAAAGAATCCCAATTATTGTCACCTTGGGGTATGCGAATCATAACTCGTAATAGGTGTCTACAACTTGCAAGATAGGATCAAGAACACAAATATATTCATGAAAACATAATAGGTTCAGATCTAAAATCATGTCACTCGGGCCCTAGTGACAAGCATGAAGCATAGCAAAGTCATAGCAACATCAATCTCAGAACATAGTGGATACTAGGGATCAAACCCTAACAAAACTAACTCGATTACATGATAAATCTCATCCAACCCATCAGCATCCAGCAAGCCTACGATGGAATTACTCATGGACGGCGGTGAGCATCATGAAATTGGTGATGGAGGAAGGTTTGGATGATGATGGCGACGAATCCTCCTCTCCGGAGCCCGGAACGGACCCCAGATCTGCCCTCCCGATGAAGAACAGGAGGTGGCGGCGGCTCCGTATCATAAAACAAAATGAATCCTTCTCTCTAATTTTTTTTTCTCCCCGAACATGAATATATAGAGTTGGAGTTAGAGTCGGGGGTCTCTAGGGGACCCGCAAGGCAGGGGGCGCGCCCAGGGGGTAGGGCGTGCCCCCACCCTTGTGGACAGCTGGTGGGTCCCCTCTGGTTGATTCTTTCGTTAATATTTTTTATTTATTCCAAAAATATTCTTCGTGAATTTTCAGGTCATTCCGAGAACTTCTATTTCTTCACAAAAATAACACCAAGGCAATTCCGCTGAAAACAACATCAGTCCGGGTTAGTTCCGTTCAAATCATGCAGATTAGAGTCCAAAACAAGGGCAAAAGAGTTTGGGCAAGTAGATATGATGGAGACGTATCAACTCCCCCAAGGTTAACCCATTGCTTGTCCTCAAGCAATTCAGTTGACAAACTGAAAGTGATAAAGAAAAACTTTTACAAACTCTGTTTGATCTTGTTGTAGCAAATATGTATAGCCAAAGATTCAGGTTTCAAAGAAAGATTATGAACTAACCATATTCACAATAACATTTAGGTCTCACACTTACTCATATCAATGGCATAATCAACTAGCGAGCAATCATAATAAATCTTGGATGACAACACTTTTTCAAAACAATCATGATATGATATAACAAATTGATATCTCGCTAGCCCTTTTTGAGACTGCAAAACATAAAGGCAGAGCATCCCTGAAGATCAAGCACTTACTAGACATTGTAATTCATGGTAAAAGAGATCCAGTCACAGTCATACTCAATATCAATTAATAACAACACATACAAATGATAGTGGTGCTCTCTAACTAGTGCTTTTTATAAGAGGATGATGACCTAGCAATAAAAGCAAATAGATAGGCCCTTCGCAGAGGGAAGCAGGGATTTGCAGAGGTGCCAGAGCTCAAGCCTTAAAACAAAGATGAATATAATTTTGAGCGGTATGCTTTCATTTTCAACATAACAACCAAGAGATCTCGGTATCTTCCATGCTAGATACATTATAGGCGGTTGCCAAACATAATGGTAAAGTTTTTACTCCCCCTCCACCAACAAGCACACTCCATGGCTGGTTCGAAACAACAGGTATCGTGCATACCAAAAACAATCTTGGGGGAGTTTTGTTTGATAATTATATTTTGATTTGATTTGAGCATGGAACTGGGCATCTCGATTACCAGCCACTTTCTCGCGAATGACAAGTGAATCAACACTCGTGGTGAGAATAACCCACCTAGCATGGAAGATACTCACAACCCCCAGTCGGTACATGAGCGATTCGGGCATACAGAACATATTATTATTTGAAGATTTGGACTTTGGCACATGCAAATTAACTTGGAATGGTAAGTAAATACCGCATATAGGTAGGTATGGTGGACTCATATGGAACAACTGTTGGGGAACGTAGTATTTAAAAAAAAATCTGACGACCACGCAAGATCTATCTAGGAGAAGCATAGCAACGAGCGGGGAGAGTGTGTCCTCGTACCCTCGTAGACCGAAAGCGGAAGCGTTTAGTAACGCAGTTGATGTAGTCGAACGACTTCACGATCCAACCGATCCAAGTACCGAACGCACGGCACCTCCGCGATCTACACACGTTCAGCTCGGTGACGTCCCTCGTACTCTTGATCCATTTGAGGGCGAGGGAGAGTTTCGTCAGCACGACGGCGTGGTGATGGTGATGATAAAGTTACCGGCGCAGGTCTTCGCCTAAGCACTACAACGATATGACCAAGGTGTAAAACTGTGGAGGGGGGGCACCACACATGGCTAAAGATCAACTTGTGTCTCTATGGGGTGCCCCCTCCCCCCTATATAAATGAGGGAGGGAGGAGGCCGGCCGGCCCCTAGAGGCGCGCCCCAGGGAGAGGAGTCCTACTAGGACTCCAAGTCCTGGTAGGATTCCACTTGGTGGAAGGGGGGGAGAAGGAAGGACAGGGAGAGGGAGAGGGAAAGAGGGGCCGCACCCCCTTCCCCTAGTCCTACTTGGACTCCCCTTGGGGGGCGCCACCTCCTCGACGCTGCCCTCTCTCTCCTCTAAGGCCCACTAAGTCCCATAACTTCCCCGGGGGGTTCCGGTAACCCCTCCGGCACTCCGGTTTTACCCAAAACCATCCGGAACACTTCCGGTGTCCGAATAACCTTGTCCAATATATCAATCTTTATGTCTCAACCATTTCAAGACTCCTCGTCATGTCCGTGACCTCATACGGTACTTCGAACAACCTTCGGTACATCAAATCACATAAACTCATAATATGAATCGTCATCAAACGTTAAGCGTGCGGACCCTACAGGTTCGAGAACTATGTAGACATGACCGAGACACATCTCCAGCCAATAACCAATATCGGATCCTAGATGCTCATATTGGCTCCTACATATTCTACGAAGATCCTTATCGGTCAAACCTCATAACAACATACGTTGTTCGCTTTGTCATTGGTATGTTACTTGCCCGAGATTCGATCATCGGTATCCTCATACCTAGTTCAATATCGTTACCGGCAAGTCTCTTTACTCGTTCCGTAATGCATCATCCCGTAACTAACTCATTAGTCACATTTCTTGCAAGGCTATAGTGATGTGCATTACCGAGAGGGCCTAGAGATACCTCTCCGATACTTGGAGTGAAAAATCCTAATCTCGATTTATGCCAACTCAACAAACACCATCAGATACACATGTCGAGCATCTTTATACTCTCCCAGTTACGTTGTGACGTTTGATAGCACACAAGGTGTTCCTCCGGTATTCGGGAGTTGCATAATCTCATAGTCAGAGGAACATGTATAAGTCATGAAGAAAGCAATAGCAATAAAACTAAACGATCATTATGCTAAGCTAACGGATGGTTCTTGTCCATCACATCACTCTCTAATGATGTGATCCCATTCATCAAATGAAAACACATGTCTATGGCTAGGAAACTTAACCATCTTTAATTAACGAGCTAGTCAAGTAGAGGCATACTAGGGACACTCTGTTTTGTCTATGTATTCACACATGTATCAAGTTTCCGGTTAATACAATTCTAGCATGAATAATAAACATTTATCATGATATAAGGAAATATAAATAACAACTTTATTATTGCCTCTAGGGCATATTTCCTTCAGTCTCCTACTTGCACTAGAGTCAATAATCTAGTTCACATCGCCATGTGATTTAACACCCATAGTTCACATCGTCATGTGATTTAACACTCTATAGTTCACATCGCCATGTGACCAATACCCAAAGGGTTTACTAGAGTCAATAATCTAGTTCACATCGCCATGTGATTAACACCCAAAGAGTCTTAAGGTGTGATCATGTTTTACTTGTGAGAGAGGTTTAGTCAATGGGTCTACCACATTCAGATCCGTATGTATTTTGCAAATTTCTATGCCTACAATGCTCTGCACGGAGCTACTCTAGCTAAATGCTCCCACTTTCAATATGTATCCAGATCGAGACTCAGAGTCATCCAGATCGGTGTTAAAGCTTGCATCGATGTAACTCTTTACGACGAACTCTTTATCACCTTCATAACCAAGAAATATTTCCTTAGTCCTCTAAGGATAATTTCGACCAATGTACAGTGATCTACTCCTAGATCACTATTGTACTCCCTTGCCAAACTCAGGGCAGGATATACAGTAGGTCTGGTACACAGCATGGCATATTTTATAGAACCTATGGTTGAGGCATAGGGAATGACTTTCATTCTCTCTATCTTCTGCTGTGGTCGGGCTTTGAGTCTTACTCAACTTCACACCTTGCAACCAGGAAAGAACTCCTTCTTTGACTATTCTATTTTGAACTACTTCAAAAACTTGTCAAGGTATGTACTCGCTGAAAAAACTTATCAAGCGTCTTGATCTATCTATATAGATCTTGATGCTCAATATGTAAGCAGCTTCACCGAGGTCTTTCTTTGAAAAACTCCTTTCAAACACACCTTTTATGCTTTCCAGAAAATTCTACATCATTTCCGATCAACAATATCTCATCCACATATAATATCAGAAATGCTACAGAGCTCCCACTCACTTTCTTGTAAATACAGGCTTCTCCAAAAGTTTGTATAAAACCATATGCTTTGATCACATTATCAAAGCGTACATTCCAACTCCGAGATGCTTGCACCAGTCCATAAATGGATCACTAGAGCTTACACACTTTGTTAGCACCTTTTGAATTGATAAAACCTTCTGGTTGCATTATATACAACTCTTCTTTAAGAAATCCATTAAGGAATGCAGTTTTGACATCCATTTGCCAAATTTCATAAAATGCGGCAATTGCTCACATGATTCGGACAGACTTAAGCATCGATACGAGTGAGAAAATCTCATCGTATTCAACACCTTGAACTTGTCGAAAACATTTTTTCGACAATTCGAGCTTTGTAGACAGTAACACTACTATCAGCGTCCGTCTTCCTCTTGAACATCCATTTATTCTCTATGACTCGCCGATCATCGAGAAAGTCCACCGAAGTCCATACTTTGTTCTTATAGATGGATCCCATCTCAGATTTCATGGCCTCAAACCATTTTGCGGAATCTGGGCTCATCATCGCTTCCTCATAGTTCGTAGGTTCGTCATGGTCAAGTAACATGACCTCCAGAACAGGATTACCGTACCACTCTGGTGCGGAACGTGCTCTGGTTGACCTACGTGGTTCGGTAGTAACTTGATCCGAAGTTTCATGATCATTATCATTAGCTTCCTCACTAGTTGGTGCAGGAATCACGAGAACGGTTTTCTGTGATGAGCTACTTTCCAATTCGAGAGAAGGTACAATTACCTCATCAAGTTATACTTTCCTCCCACTCACTTCTTTCGAGAGAAACTCCTTCTCTAGAAAGGATCCATTCTTAGCAACAAAGATCTTGCCTTTGGATCTGTGATACAAGGTGTACCCAACAGTTTCTTTTGGGTATCCTATGAAGACGCACTTCTTCGATTTGGGTTCGAGCTTATCAGGCTGAAGCTTTTTCACATAAGCATCGCAACCCCAAACTTTAAGAAACGATAGCTTAGGTTTCTTGCCAAACCACAGTACATACGGTGTCATCTCACCGGATTTAGACGGTGCCCTATTTAACGTGAATGCAGCTGTATCTAATGCATAACCCCAAAACGATAGTGGTAAATCGGTAAGAGACATCATAGATCGCACCATATCTAATAAAGTACGGTTACGATGTTCGGACACACCATTATGTTGTGGTGTTCCAGGTGGCATGAGTTTGTGAAACTATTCCACATTGTTTTAATTGAAGGCCAAGCTCGTAACTCAAATATTCGCCTCTGCGATCAGATCGTAGAAACTTTATTTTCTTGTTACGATGATTCTCCACTTCACTCTGAAATTATTTGAACTTTTCAAATGTTTCAGACTTGTGTTTCATCAAGTAGATATACCCATATCTGCTCAAATCATCTGTGAAGGTCAGAAAACAACGATACCCGCCGCGAGCCTCAGCACTCAACGGACCGCATACATCAGTATGTATTATTTCCAATAAGTCAGCGGCTCGCTCCATTGTTCCGGAGAATAGAGTATTAGTCATCTTGCCCATGTGGTCAGCGACTGCATTTTGAAACGGGCATAAAAAATTCAAAAAATTCAAAAAAAATTGGAAAACCTTCGCATTGTGTCATCATATGTGACCAAATTTCCAGGAAAAATAATAAACTTGTAATACGGCAATTATTTTAAAAAAAGTGTTCTCAGAAATGAGCTATCATGCGTGAAGATTCATGGCTTTCAAGCCAAATGATCAATCTTATGGCCACATTCATGGCATACTTTGTTCAAATGATCTCATATTGTGCACAAGGGTGCAACTTGGAATTCCAAACAATGTTGCCTAAGGGAGTTTTCATCTGCTTTGCACGGAAAATTCATTTTCCATTTTCCGAGTGCCCGAAATGAATTTTTTTGTGAAGGACCAACCATATATTTGTTGCAAAATTGGACCAAATAAATTTTCTAAAATACTAGGCCATATTTAATGCACAATTGAAAAAATAGTTGGGTGTCAAAAGTTTTGATCCACCTCTGGTGAAAAAGACAAATTCCCGCCAATTCAGTAGGAAGCGGGTCAAATTTGAACTGCAGCTGCCTCATAGTTTGCTCTTTAATTTTTCCAAAAATCATTTCTAGGTACATAAGTATCTATTTAATCAGAGAGACGTCAAAAGTTTTCCAAGATTCAACCACTAGCTAGGAACGGTCAAGCCCGCCTGTCGGGGAGGCTGATCGTACCCGCGAACACCTATGGGGCCGGCGGACCAGGCCCCTTTGTGGTTCGGAGGGGGGCGGAGATCGCACGAAGAGCGGATCGAGGCGAGGCACACGAGCAGTTTACCCAGCTTCGGAGCTCTCAGGAGAGATAAAACTCCTACTGCTGCTTGTTTGATGTATTGAGTTCTTGCTATGGAGCGATGCAAGCTGCAAAACCTAGCGTGAGCATATCTGGTCTCGAGTGAGTCGAATGAACCGAACCCCCTCTATGTTGCGCATGGGCCTCCTTTTATATGCTCAAGGGGTCTCCGACAAAGGCAACATAGATGAGGGTACAAATGTAAAAGCAGTTGGTACACCTACTTGAGCGATTATGCAGTGCAAAATACCTAACTCGACGGCAAGGGACAAAAGCAATAAATGCCCGTCTGTGTCCCCAAACAAAGTCTGTGAGACCGTCAGTGCGCCACCGCCGCCACGATGGCAAGCTTATCGTGCCGCTTATCGCTGCTCTCCGCTGGCCTGACCTCTTGACACGGCGCATGGAATGGTCCTATGGCGACACATTGTTGGATGAGCTGGAGCGGAGATGGAGAGAGGTTGCTTGTCATGCAAGCGCCTTTGCCGCGACCGAATCCTTGTCGCGTCCGGAGGCTTGTCGCGCTGAGCCTTCCCGGCAAGCTCCTCTTGCCGGGCCCGCTCTTCTGCATGCCTTGAATGGCCTTCCCGGCAAGCTCCTCTTGCGGGCCTTGTCTTCTTAGTCAAATACTTTGTTCTTGAATGGCTCCAAAGGAGCCACGAAGGATCTTAGCGGTGACCAGGCAAACCTCGCCATGGTGTCAGAATCGTCTGCAGTGCGAGCACGGGATACTAGGGTACCCCTACTCTAGTACACCGACACCGCCGTTTTGACCGCATTTTGAAACGGGACTAAAAAATTCAAAAAAAAATAAAAAAATGGAAAACCTTCGCATTGTGTCATCATATGTGACCAAGTTTCCAGGAAAATAATAAACTTGTAATACGGCAATTATTTTAAAAAAGTGTTCTCAGAAATGAGCTATCATGTGTGAAGATTCATGGCTTTCAAGCCAAATGATCAATCTTATGGCCACATTCATGGGGCATACTATGTTCAAATGATCTCATATTGTGCACAAGGGTGCATCTTGGAATTCCAAACAATGTTGCCTAAGGGAGTTTTCATCTTCTTTGCATGGAAAATTCATTTTCCATTTTCCGATTGCCCGAAATGAGTTTTTTTGTGAAGGACCTACCATATATTTGTTGCAAAATTGGATCAAATCAATTTTATAAAATACTAGGCCATATTTAATGCACAATTGACAAAATGGTTGCGTGTCAAAAGTTTTGATCCACCTCTGGTGAAAAAGACAAATTCCCGCCGATTTAGTAGGAAGCGGGTCAAATTTGAACTACAGCTGCCTCATAGTTTGCTCTTTAATTTTTCCAAAAATCATTTCTAGGTACATAAGTATCTATTTAATCATAGAAACGTCAAAAGTTTTCCAACATTCAACCACTAGCTAGGAACGGTCAAGCCCGCCGTTTTGACCGCATTTTGAAACGGGCATAAAAAATCAAAAAAAAATCAAAAAATTGGAAAACCTTCGCATTGTGTTATCATATGTGACCAAGTTTCCAAGAAAAATAATAAACTTGTAATACGGCAATTATTTTAAAAAAGTGTTCTCAGAAATGAGCTATCATGCGTGAAGATTCATGGCTTTCAAGCCAAATGATCAATCTTATGGCCACATTCATGGCATACTTTGTTCAAATGATATCATATTGTGCACAAGGGTGCAGTTTTGAATACCAAACAATGTTGCCTAAGGGAGTTTTCATCTTCTTTGCACGGAAAATTCATTTTCCATTTTCCGAGTGCTCCAAATGAGTTTTTTTGTGAAGGACCTACCATATATTTGTTGCAAAATTGGACCAAATCAATTTTCTAAAATACTGGGACATATTTAACGCACAATTGACAAAATGGTTGGGTGTCAAAGTTTTGATCCACCTCTGGTGAAAAAGACAAATTCCCGCCGATTCAGTAGGAAGCGGGTCAAATTTGAACTGCAGCTGCCTCATAGTTTGCTCTTTAATTTTTCCCAAAATCATTTCTAGGTACATAAGTATCTATTTAATCAGAGAAACGTCCAAAGTTTTCCAAGATTCAACCACTAACTAGGAACGGTCAAGCCCGCCGTTTTGACCGCATTTTGAAATGGGCATAAAAAATTAAAAAAAATTAAAAAATTGGAAAACCTTCGCATTGTGTCATCATATGTGCCCAAGTTTCCAGGAAAAATAATAAACTTGTAATACAGCAATTATTTTAAAAAAGGGTTCTCAGAAATGAGCTATCATGCGTGAAGATTCATGGCTTTCAAGCATAATGTTCAATCTTATGGCCACATTCATGGCATACTTTGTTCAAATGATCTCATATTGTGCACAAGGGTGCATCTTGGAATTCCAAACAATGTTGCCTAAGGGAATTTTCATCTTCTTTGCACGGAAAATTCATTTTCCATTTTTCGAGTGCCCGAAATGAGTTTTTTTGTGAAGGACCTACCATATATTTGTTGCAAAATTGGACCAAATCAATTTTCTAAAATACTAGGCCATATTTAATGCACAATTGACAAAATGGTTGGGTGTCAAAAGTTTTGATCCACCTCTGGTGAAAAAGACAAATTCTCGCCGATTCAGTAGGAAGCGGGTCAAATTTGAACTGGAGCTGCCTCATAGTTTGCTATTTAATTTTTCCAAAAATCATTTCTAGGTACATAAGTATCTATTTAATAAGAGAAACGTCAAAAGTTTTCCAAGATTCGACCACTAGCTAGGAACGGTCAAGGCCGCCGTTTTGACCGCATTTTGAAACGGCCATAAAAAATTCAAAAAAATCAAAATATTGGAAAACCTTCGCGTTGTGTCATCATATGTGACCAAGTTTCCAGGAAAAATAATAAACTTGTAATACGGCAATTATTTTAAAAAAATGTTCTCAGAAATGAGCTATCATGCGTGAAGATTCATGGCTTTCAAGCATAATGTTCAATCTTATGGCCACATTCATGGCATACTTTGTTCAAATGATCTCATATTGTGCACAAGGGTGCATCTTGGAATTCCAGACAATGTTGCCTAAGGGAGTTTTCATCTTGTTTGCACGGAAAATTCATTTTCCATTTTTCGAGTGCGAAATGAGTTTTTTGTGAAGGACCTACCATATATTTGTTGCAAAATTGGACCAAATCAATTTTCTAAAATACTAGGCCATATTTAATGCACAATTGACAAAATGGTTGGGTGTCAAAAGTTTTGATCCACCTCTGGTGAAAAAGACAAATTCTCGCCGATTCAGTAGGAAGCGGGTCAATTTCAACAGGAGCTGCCTCATAGTTTGCTCTTTAATTTTTCCAAAAATCATTTCTAGGTACATAAGTATCTATTTAATCAGAGAAACGTCAAAAGTTTTCCAAGATTCGACCACTAGCTAGGAACGGTCAAGGCCGCTGTTTTGACCGCATTTTGAAACGGGCATAAAAAATTCAAAAAAATCAAAAAATTGGAAAACCTTCGCGTTGTGTCATCATATGTGACCAAGTTTCCAGGAAAAATAATAAACTTGTAATACGGCAGTTATTTAAAAAAATATTCTCAGAAATGAGCTATCATGCGTGAAGATTCATGGCTTTCAAGCATAATGTTAAATCTTATGGCCACATTCATGGCATACTTTGTTCAAATGATCTCATATTGTGCACAAGGGTGCATCTTGGAATTCCAAACAATGTTGAATAAGGGAGTTTTCATTTTCTTTGCACGGAATATTCATTTTCCATTTTTCGAGTGCCCGAAATGAGTTTTTTTGTGAAGGACCTACCATATATTTGTTGCAAAATTGAACCAAATCAATTTTCAAAAATACTAGGCCATATTTAATGCACAATTGACAAAATGGTTGGGTTTCAAAAAATTTTGATCCACCTCTGGTGAAAAAGACAAATTCTCGCCGATTCAGTAGGAAGCGGGTCAAATTTGAACTGGAGCTGCCTCATAGTTTGCTCTTTAATTTTTCCAAAAATCATTTCTAGGTACATAAGTATCTATTTAATCATAGAAACGTCAAAAGTTTTCCAAGATTCGACCACTAGCTAGGAACGGTCAAGGCTGCCGTTTTGACCGCATTTTGAAACGGGCATTAAAAATTCAAAAAAAATCAAAAAATTGGAAAACCTTCGCATTGTGTCATCATATATGACCAAGTTTTGAGGAAAAATAATAAACTTGTAATACGGCAATTATTTTATAAAAGTGTTCTCAGAAATGAGCTATCATGCGTGAAGATTCATGCTTTCAAGCCAAATGATCAATCTTATGGCCACATTCATGGAATAGTTTGTTCAAATGATCTCATATTTTGCACAAGGGTGCATCTTGGAATTCCAAACAATGTTTCCTAAGGGAGTTTTCATTTTCTTTACACAGAAAATTCGTTTTCCATTTTAAGATTGTCTAAATGAGTTTTTTGTGAAGGACCTACCATATATTTGTTGCAAAATTGGACCAAATCAATTTTCTAAAATACTAGGCCATATTTAATGCACAATTGACAAAATGGTTGGGTGTCAAAGTTTTGATCCACCTCCGGTGAAAAAGACAAATTCCCGCCGATTTAGTAGGAAGCGGGTCAAATTTGAACTGTAGGTGCCTCATAGTTTGTTATTTGTTTTTTTCAAAAATCATTTCTAGTTACATAAGTATCTATTTAATCAGAGAAATGTCAAAAGTTTTCCAAGATTCAACCACTAGCAAGGAACGGTCAAGCCCGCCGTTTTGACCGCATTTTGAAACGGGCATAAAAAATTCAAAAAAATCAAAAAATTGGAAAACCTTCGCATTGTGTCATCATATGTGACCAAGTTTCCAGGAAAAATAAAAAATTGTAATACGGCAATTATTTTAAAAAAGTGTTCTCAGAAATGAGATATCATGCGTGAAGATTCATGGCTTTCAAGCCAAATGATCAATCTTATGGCCACATTCATGGGGCATACTTTGTTCAAATGATCTCATAGTGTGCATAAGGGTGCATCTTGGAATTCCAAACAATGTTGCCTAAGGGAGTTTTCATTTACTTTGCACGGAAAATTCATTTTCCATTTTCCGAGTGCCCTAAATGAGTTCTTTTGTGAAGGACCTACCATATATTTGTTGCAAAATTGGACCAAATCAATTTTATAAAATACTAGGCCATATTTAATGCACAATTGATAAAATGGTTGGGTGTCAAAGTTTTGATCCACCTACGGTGAAAAAGACAAATTCCAGCCGATTCAAAGAGGAAATGGGTCAAATTTGAACTGCAGCTGCCTCATAGTTTGCTCTTTATTTTTTCCAAAAATCATTTCTAGGTACATAAGTATCTATTTCATCAGAGAAACATCAAAAGTTTTCCAAGATTCAACCACCAGCTAGGAACGGTCAAACCCGCCGTTTTGAGCGCATTTTGAAACGGGCATAAAAAAATAAAAAAAATCAAAAAATTGGAAAACCTTCGCATTGTGTCATAATATGTGACCAAGTTTTCGGGAAAAATAATAAACTTGTAATACAGCAATTATTTTAAAAAAGTGTTCTTTAAATGAGCTATCATGCGTGAAGATTCATGCCTTTCAAGCCAAATGATCAATCTTATGGTCATATTCATGGAATACTTTGTTCAAATGATCTCATATTGTGCACAAGGGTGCATCTTGGAATTCCAAACAATGTTTCCTAAGGGAGTTGTCATTTTCTTTGCACGGAAAAATCATTTTCCATTTTCCGAGTGCCCGAAATGCGTTTTTTTGTGAAGGACCTACCATATACTTGTTGCAACATTGGACCAAATCAATTTTCTAAAATACTAGGCCATATTTAATGCACAATTGAGAAAATGGTTGGGTGTCAAAAGTTTTGATCCACCTCACGGTGAAAAGACAAATTCCTGCCGATTCAGTAGGAAGCGGGTCAAATTTGAACTGCAGCTGCCTCATAGTTTGCTCTTTAATTTTTCCCAAAATCATTTCTAGGTACATAAGTATCTATTTAATCAGAGAAACGTCCAAAGTTTTCCAAGATTCAACCACTAACTAGGAACGGTCAAGCCCGCCGTTTTGACCGCATTTTGAAATGGGCATAAAAAATTCAAAAAAATTCAAAAAATTGTAAAACCTTCGCATTGTGTCATCATATGTGACCAAGTTTCTAGGAAAAATAATAAACTTGTAATACGGCAATTATTTTAAAAAAATGTTCTCAGAAATGAGCTATCATGCGTGAAGATTCATGGCTTTCAAGCATAATGTTCAATCTTATGGCCACATTCATGGCATACTTTGTTCAAATGATCTCATATTGTGCACAAGGGTGCATCTTGGAATTCCAAACAATGTTTCATAATGGAGTTTTCATTTTCTTTGCACGGAATATTCATTTTCCATTTTTCGAGTGCCCGAAATGAGTTTTTTTGTGAAGGACCTACCATATATTTGTTGCAAAATTGGACCAAATCAATTTTCTAAAATACTAGGCCATATTTAATGCACAATTGACAAAATGGTTGGGTGTCAAAATGTTTTGATCCACCTCTGGTGAAAAAGACAAATTCTCGCTGATTCAGTAGGAAGCGGGTCAAATTTGAACTGGAGCTGCCTCATAGTTTGCTCTTTAATTTTTCCAAAAATCATTTCTAGGTACATAAGTATCTATTTAATCATAGAAACGTCAAAAGTTTTCCAAGATTCGACCACTAGCTAGGAACGGTCAAGGCTGCCGTTTTGACCGCATTTTGAAACGGGCATTAAAAATTCAAAAAAAATCAAAAAATTGGAAAAACTTCGCATTGTGTCATCATATATGACCAAGTTTTGAGGAAAAATAATAAACTTGTAATACGGCAATTATTTTATAAAAGTGTTCTCAAAAATGAGCTATCATGCGTGAAGATTCATGGCTTTCAAGCCAAATGATCAATCTTATGGCCACATTCATGGCATAGTTTGTTCAAATGATCTCATATTGTGCACAAGGGTGCATCTTGGAATTCCAAACAATGTTGCCTAAGGGAGTTTTCATTTTCTTTACACAGAAAATTTGTTTTCCA
The DNA here is from genome assembly GCA_021605145.1 of Aegilops bicornis. NCBI lineage: Eukaryota > Viridiplantae > Streptophyta > Magnoliopsida > Poales > Poaceae > Aegilops > Aegilops bicornis. The sequence goes on along the minus strand of CM038675.1, from coordinate 438,521,955 downwards.
TTTACCGAGTGCCCGAAATGAGTTTTTTTGTGTGAAGGACCTACCATATATTTGTTGCAAAATTGGACCAAATAAATTTTCTAAAATACTAGGCCATATTTAATTCACAATTGAAAAAATGGTTGGGTGTCAAAGTTTTGATCCACCTCTGGTGAAAAAGACAAATTCCCGCCGATTTAGTAGGAAGCGGGTCAAATTTGAACTGTAGGTGCCTCATAGTTTGCTCTTTATTTTTTTCAAAAATCATTTCTAGTTACATAAGTATCTATTTAATCAGAGAAACGTCAAAAGTTTTCCAAGATTCAACCACTAGCTAGGAACGGTCAAGCCATACTGCTTTGACCACATTTCGAAACGGGCATAAAAAATTCAAAAAAAATCAAAAAATTGGAAAACCTTCGCATTGTGTCATCATATGTGACCAAGTTTCCAGGAAAAATAAAAAATTGTAATACGGAAATTATTTTAAAAAAGTGTTCTTAGAAATGAGCTATCATGCGTGAAGATTCATGGCTTTCAAGCCAAATGATCAATCTTATGGCCACATTCATGGGGCATACTTTGTTCAAATGATCTCATAGTGTGCACAAGGGTGCATCTTGGAATTCCAAATAATGTTGCCTAAGGGAGTTTTCATTTACTTTGCACGGAAAATTCATTTTCCATTTTCCGAGTGCCCTAAATGAGTTCTTTTGTGAAGGACCTACCATATATTTGTTGCAAAATTGGACCAAAACAATTTTATAAAATACTAGGCCATATTTAATGCACAATTGACAAAATGGTTGGGTGTCAAAAGTTTTGATCCACCTCTGGTGAAAAAGACAAATTCCCGCCGATTCAGTAGGAAGCGGGTCAAATTTGAACTGCAGCTGCCTCATAGTTTGCTCTTTATTTTTTCCAAAAATCATTTCTAGGTACATAAGTATCTATTTCATTAGAGAAACATCAAAATTTTTCCAAGATTCAACCACCAGCTAGGAACGATCAAACCCGCCGTTTTGAGCGCATTTTGAAACGGGCATAAAAAATCAAAAAAAAAATCAAAAAATTGGAAAACCTTCGCATTGTGTCATAATATGTGACCAAGTTTTCGGGAAAAATAATAAACTTGTAATACAGCAATTATTTTAAAAAAGTGTTCTCAGAAATGAGCTATCATGCGTGAAGATTCATGCCTTTCAAGCCAAATGATCAATCTTATGGTCATATTCATGGAATACTTTGTTCAAATGATCTCATATTGTGCACAAGGGTGCATCTTGGAATTCCAAACAATGTTTCCTAAGGAGTTGTCATTTTCTTTGCACGGAAAAATCGTTTTCCATTTTCCGAGTGCCCGAAATGCGTTTTTTTGTGAAGGACCTACCATATACTTGTTGCAACATTGGACCAAATCAATTTTCTAAAATACTAGGCCATATTTAATGCACAATTGAGAAAATGGTTGGGTGTCAAAAGTTTTGATCCACCTCTGGTGAAAAAGACAAATTCCCGCCGATTCAGAAGGAACCGGGTCAAATTTGAACTGTAGGTGCCTCATAGGTTGCTCTTTATTTTTTTCCAAAAATCATTTCTAGTTACATAAGTACCTATTTAATCATAAATACATGGTTTGGTGGCGATACGTCGAGGTTTGGACGGTGGCCGAGGGCCCCAACTCTAGAGAGCGTAAACTTGCATGCCCGCTGCGTGGTCACCGCGTGACCGTGGCATTGCCATGTGTTCTGGGCGGCCTAGGCATGTCTAGTGGGTTGGTGACTCCCCAGGTAGGTGCTATGAATAAAATGACAACATAAGATTCTCACGAGGAGACCGATCGATGCTCAAACATGAATAAGCAGCCAAGTGTTTGATTAGCGGTACGGGAAATGCACATGGCTAATGGGTGTGAGTTTTGGCTGAGGATGATCAGTTACTAAGAAGACCGTCTTCACAAATATCCAGCTCAAAAGGAGGAGCCTAGGTGGTACTTGCTTTGCAAAGTACCACATTGGACATAAATACGAATGTTGAAGCTGGGCTCAAAATAATGAATGGATTGAGCTGGCATTTGGTGGACGATGGTTATTTGGGCATAGGAAAGCATCAGAGAAAATGGATATCATTTGGACATGCCAAAGTGGTACTTCCTTCACAACGTGTTTTTCTGAACAGAATAGGAACATGAATATTTTTGAATTATTTTTGAACTAGGCAAGGAAGGTTTTTTCCATATTTGACGAAGATATGACCCAAAGAATTTATGAGATTTTTTTGGGAATTTTGGGAATGACCAAAATATAGGTTGCTTCACAACCTGGGGCAAAAATTGACACATGGACATGACACATAGGCAAAACTGATGAGATGACGCCTAGTCATCTCAACCCACCACAATTTACAAGGCTATGACCATCTATATTGGTCGTTAACAACTAGAGATAAGGCAATGAACCAACGCTGTTTGCTTTATGACCATTTCGTGTAAGGAAATTACGACCTTTCTGAGCAAAATGGTCGCAATGGTTTAGGGTTTGGAGCCCCCAGAACAGCTTTTGACCAATTGGTCTCAAATGGTCATAGATCTATGACCAATTCTTCCAGGGTCACTGATAGAAGGTCACTAGTTGACATAATTCTTGTAGTGTTACCGATGCAGAGCTTCGCCTAAGCACTACGACGATATGACCGAGGTGTAAAACTATGGAGGGTGGCACCGCACACGGCTAAAGATGAACTTGTGTGTCTATGGGGTGCCCCCTCCCACATACATAAAGGAGGGAGGGAGGAGGCCGGACGGCCCCTACAGGCGCGCCCCAAGGAGAGGAGTCCTACTAGGACTCCAAGTCCTAGTAGTATTTCACTTGGTGGAAGGGGGGAAGAAGGAAGGAGAGGGAGAGGGAGAGGGAAAGAGGGGTCGCACCCCCTTCCCCTAGTCCTATTTGGACTCCCATTCGGGGAGGGGGCGCCACCTCCTGGCCGCTGCCCTCTCTCTACCCTAAGGCCCACTAAGGCCCATAACTTCCTCGGGGGGTTCCGGTAACCCCTCCGGCACTCCGGTTTTACCCGAAACCATCCGGAACACTTCCGATGTCTGAATAACATGGTCCAATATATCAATATGTATGTCTCGACCATTTCGAGACTCCTCATCATGTCTGTGATCTCATCCGGGACTCCGAACAACCTTCGGTACATCAAATCACATAAACTCATAATATGAATCGTCATCAAACGTTAAGCGTGTTGACCCTACTGTTTCGAGAACTATGTAGACATGACCGAGACACATCTCCGGTCAATAACCAATAGCGGAACCTAGATGCTCATATTGGCTCCTACATATGCTACAAAGATCTTTATCGATCAAACCGCATAACAACATATGTTGTTCCCTTTGTCATCGGTATGTTACTTGCCCGAGATTCGATCGTTGGTATCCTCATACCTAGTTCAATCTCGTTATCGGCAAGTCTCTTTACTCGTTCCGTAATGCATCATCCCGTAACTAACTCATTAGTCACATTGCTTGCAAGGCTTATAATGATGTGCATTACCGAGAGGGCCCATAGATACCTCTCCGATACTCATAGTGAAAAATCCTAATCTCGATCTATGCCAACTCAACAAACACCATCGGAGACACATGTAGAGCATCTTTATAAGCACCCAGTTACATTGTGACGTTTGATAGCACACAAGGTGTTCCTCCGGTATTCGGGAGTTGCATAATCTCATAGGCAGAGGAACATGTATAAGTCATGAAGAAAGCAATAGCAATAAAACTAAACGATCATTATTCTAAACTAACGGATGGGTCTTGTCCATCACATCATTCTCTAATGATGTGATCCCGTTCATCAAATGACAACACATGTCCATGGCTAGTAAACTTAAGCATCTTTGATTAACGAGCTAGTCAAGTAGAGGCATACTAGGGACACTCTGTTTTGTCTATGTATTCACACATGTATCAAGTTTCTGGTTAATACTATTCTAGCATGAATAATAAACATTTATCATGATATAAGGAAATATAAATACCAACTTTATTATTGCCTCTAGGGAATATTTCCTTTAACAACTTGGGGTTTATGGAGATGGATGCACAAGCAGTAGTCCCGCTTAGTCAAGTGTAGGCTAGCAAAAGATTGAGGAGCGACCAACTAGAGAGCAACAACAGTCATAAACATGCATTGAGATTAACCAACATTGAGGACAAGCATGAGTAGGATATAAATCACCATGAACATAAATATCGTGGTGGCTATGTTGATTTTGTTTCAACTACATGCGTGAACATGTGCCAAGTCAAGCCACTAGAATCATTCAAAGGAGGATACCATCCTATCATACTACATCACAACCATTTTAAAAGCATGTTGGCACGCAAGGTATACCATTATAAACTCCTGGCTAATTAAGCATGGCATTAGTAACTATAATCTCTAATTGTCATTGCAAACATGTTTCATTCATAATGGGTTGAATCAAGAACGATGAACTAATCATATTTACAAAAACAAAATAGGTCGAGTTCATACTAGCTTTTCCTCATCTCAATCATTTCATCATATATCATCATTATTGCCTTTCACTTGCATGATCGAACGGTGTGGATAATAATAATAGTGCACGTGCGTTGGACAAAGCTGGAATCTGCGAACATTTATTTCAAAGGAGAAGACAAGGTAATATGGGCTCTTAGTTAGATCAACAATAATGCATATGAGAGCCACTCATCATTTTCATCGTGGTCTTCTCCTCTTGACCCAGAGAAAAAAAAGGAAATTCAAAGAAACACACCGAAATATTTTTGGATTTTTTGTTTTACTGAAGGAAGTAAAACAAGAACGAGAAAAACTATTTACACAATAAAGCTCCCAACAAGCAAAAGAAGAACGAGAAATCTTTTTGGGTTTTCTTTAATACTACTGCTAAATAAACATGGAAAGGAAACTAAAAAGAAGCTAGAACTAATTTTTTGGATTTTCTCAAAGTTTTTCAAACACACAAGAAGAAAGCGGGAAAAAGAAAATAAACTATCATGGATAATACAATGCAAAAGTATGAACACCGGCAACTGGAATGAGTGTGTGAGCATGAATGTAATGTCGGTGAGAGATATGTACTCCCCCAAGCTTAGGATTTTGGCCTAACTTGGTCTATGGCCACGGCTGGCCTGGCGGATATTCGAAGTTGTAGTCGGGGTTGTACAGGGATGCGGCAGCTACGGCCTGAAGGGCTGCAGCATGGAGGCGAGCGGCCTCCACCTCTCTCTCATACTCGTTCGCCTTCTCTCTGGTTATAAAATATCTCCCGTTTACCTGAAAGTTAAGATGGCAGGAGCAGGAAGGATAATATGGGCAGCACGCTGCCTGTCAAAGATTAGTCGGTATAGGAGGGACTGTTCGTTCCTCACAAGAAACTGGCAGAGTACCAAAGCATTATAATAAAGGAAAGCAGGGGGTAACTCAAGGTCATTCCCCCTTATGGGTACCCCGAGATAGTTAGCTAAGCGGGTGGCATAAACCCACCAAAGAAATCTCCATCCTTAGCATTAAGATGTAACCTTCTCGCAATAATAGCCCGCCAGTTATATCGTTTATCACCCATTACTGCGCACTTGAGGACACTAAGATCCGATGCACAAAGGTGGCTATGATCATGTTTACCATTAAAGCATCTACCTATAAAGAGAGAAAAATAATGTATGGCAGGAAAGTGAATGTTCCCCATGGTAGCTTGTGTGATATTTCTAGTTTCTCCCACAGTGATGCTAGCAAGAAAATCATTGTATTCAGTTTTACGAGGCTCGCTATGAATGCCCCATTGTGGGATTTTGCATGAATCAGTAAAATCTTCAAGGTCCATAGTATATGATTTATCATAAAGATCAAATAAAACAGTATGAGTGTTACGCTGGGAAGTAAACTCAAATCTTCACACAAATGAATTAGTAAGGTGGTAGTACTGCCGGCACTTATCTGGCACGAAGTCATCAAGATCAGTATTTCGTATGTACGCATCACATTCTTCCTTGAAGCCGACATGAACCATGAATTGATCCAACGGACATTTGCAAGGCCGCACTTGATCTTCCCTTGGTGATTCAAGGTCCGGCTCACGTATCGCGAGCCTTGGGGCTTGCTTCCTCGAGGAACCACCTTGGTGTATTCTCCTAAACATTTTTCTTCTTCTGAAAAATTTCCGAATTTTTTAGTGACTCAAAATAAAAGTGAACCAAACTCAACAAAATTGATAGCAACTACTCCTACAAATGTGTAGAGGCTATATCATGCATCAAAACTACTTTGGACCATATAAATTTGACATGCAAGCTCAAGGACAAGGTCACCACAGCAGCAAAAATTTGCAATAAATAAAGCACTAGAACAAAAACTAATTGGATCATTGGGGGAGTCACATACCGAAGAACAATCCCCCAAAACAGTTTTGCAAATGGAGCTTTGCACAAGGAGATCGAAAATGGCAGCAAGATGAGCAAGAACACGGGTTTGAGGAACGGGATGATTTTTTCTGGAGGAAGACGAAGTGGATGGGTGCTGGAATAAGTGAGGGTGACCCACGTGGGACCCACAAGGTAGGGGGCAGGCCTAAGGGGTAGGGCGTGCCCTCCACCCTTATGGTCCACTGGTGCAGCCCCCTGGTGTGTTCTCAATGCCAAAAGTTCTTACATATTCTATAAAAAATCATACTAAATTTTCAGGGCATTTGGTGAACTTTTATTTTTGGGGCATTTTCTATTGCACGGATAAATAAAAAAATCAGACAGATAATAGTATTTTTTGCTTTATTTATTTAAAATAACATAAAGTAAAACACAAGTACAGAAAATTGTGCTTTCTAAATTCATCCATCTCATGCCCAACAAAAGGAATCCATTAAGAAGGTTGATCAAGTCTTACTAACAGAGGAGGGCGGCTGGAGCGGCGTGGAATACGAGGGAGAGGGTGTGGCTAGAGGTAGGTAGAGGGCTAGGCTGCGAAATTTGGAAGGGGGTGTGTTTATACAGGGAAGGGGCTGGGGTTTTGAGGGATTTGGAGCGTTTCGGAGCCCTCCGATCGTAATCCAACGGTTCCGGTCGGAGGGGGAGGTTAGGCTGGGCCTAGGTGGGCTGTGAAGAGGGGTTGGGCTGAGAAGAGAGGGGAAGGAGTGCAGCCTGACAACGGTTTTCGGATACCAAAAACGCCTGATGTTTGACCGGCTATAATGCCGCTATAGTTATCCGTTGGGGCATCAAACGAACTCCAAATGCGATGAAATTTGGCAGGCGGTCTACCTACAACATAACAACACCGCACACCAACTTTCACCCCATTCCGAGAACATTTTTATCCCACTTATAAAATAATATTTCGGAGGTGCCACAGGCGCATGCGAGTGTGGTTGGACTTAGAACGGACAACGAAGAGAACTGGGATACCCAGATGGATGCATGTTTTGAAAAACATGCAGATGAAATGCTCATGATGACATGGCAAAGTGCAACACACAAGCGAATGACATGGCAACGACGGTGAATAAACGGAAGACATCTGGCGCATCAGTCTCGGGGCGTCACAATGAACAATACCCCATGGAGGGCTGGTTGAACAATAGCTAGTGGAGGCTGGATGAACAGGACCCCGTGGAGGGATGGTTGAACAGTAGCCGTGTAGGCTGGATGAATAGGACCCCGTGGATGAACAGTAGCTAGTGGAGGCTGGAGGATGTCGACGGTGGATGAATAGTAGCGGGTGGAGGCTGGAAGAAGTTGACGGTGGATGCACAATAGCCCAGTGGAGTCCTGTTTTGCGGTATGCCACACCCCTCCTGATGAACAGGACCCAGTTTTGACCGTGGATGAACAGTGCAGGTGGAGGCTGAAGTAAGTAAACGGTGGGTGAACAGTAGCCCGTGGAGTCCCCTTTTGCGGTACGCCGCACCCCTCCGATGAACAGGACCCCCGTTTCGACCGTAGCTCTCCAACACAAGTCTGTTTCCTTCGTTTTGTGGTACGCCACACCCCTCCAATGAACAAGACCCCTCATTTCGACCATAGCGCTCCAACACAAGTCGGTTTCCTCCATTTTGCGGTACGCCACACCCATCCCGATCAATAGCACCCTGTTTCGACCGTAGGAGCTCGAACACAAGTCTGTTTCCTTTGTTTTGCGGTACGTCAGACCCTGTTTCGGCTGTTCCGTCCAAGACGGTTGGCTCCCGTTGAACAGGACGCATTTCGACCCAGTCTGTTGCCTCCCGATGAACAGGACGTTGCTTCTCCGTTCCGACCCAGCCGGTTGGCTGCCGATGAACAGGACGTCGTTGTTGCCGTCGGTTGCCTCTCCATGTACACGAGCCCTGGCCGTACGTATTTGCGAGTAGGCGTTCGAGACCGCACCCATATTTACATATGTGGTCGTATCTTTTTGCATGTGGTTGTATGTACGTGTTTACAGTTTAGACGGGACTACCTAAACTGCTATGCCGGGAGCTCTACTACTACACGTGTTGCTGCTTGCTCGGCCACGGTTCATCGTTGCAGAGAGACCGATCGACCAGTATGTACGTACACGTCCGCGACCAGACATACTACATTACGTAGGCTTCGATCGGGTGGGTCCTAGTTATCAGGGAGGATAAGGATGCACTTATTTCCATGCGAAGATATAGCTGCTGGGTCCCAGCTGTCAAGAGGAGGAATCATTTTTTTCGCATAATAAGGAGGCACTTCTTTGCATGCGAATATGTAGCTGGTGGGTCCCAGATGTCAGGGGCAGGAATAAGGAGGCACTTCCTTCCTTGCGAAGATATACGTGGTGGGTCCCAACTTTCAAGGGGAGGAGTAATTTTATTTTTGTGTAATAAGGAGACGGTTGCATGCGTGCGACCATGGACCTGGTGCATCCCCACTGTTAGCCTCTCCACATACAGTCCTTTTCCGATGACTCTTGTTTGTTGACCTCATTGACCACGTCGGGCCTAGCGCACCAAGGCGGTGGACGACGGCGAGGCCCCGGACGGCAACGAGCCGGTGATGGGAAGACGCAGAAGTGGAGTCACGGACGGGGAGGTGTACGAGGGTTAACTAGTTCTGGTGCGACATGGTTCTGCAGTTGGCGGAGAATAACAGGAGGTGTGGAGGGGTGGAGGGATGGTTTGGCAAGCGGTGGGGTAGCCCTTAGCCTGCTAAGTAGAGCTGCTAGCAGCCGGAGGCCGGAGCAGGTGGTCCCGGCGGCGCTGGAGGAAGAAGAAGAGAGATTAAAGATGAATGCCGGCCGTTGGATGTAAATCCAACGGCAATCGATGCCAGCATAATTTGTTGACTAAGTTGACAAAGCCTTGCATAGGCTTCGACTTATGGGCCACATGTCAACCTGCAAAAATGTGGCACATATTTAACCCATGTTTTCTAGAATTTACAGTCCATTTGTTGGGCTGGGTGAACAAATAATTTTGCGTCAATGCGGCCCATTTAATATTTTTCTAAGAAATCACAGCCCATTTGCACTTTCTTGAAATACACGAATTAGCTAGGCTTGTTTCATATTTAATGTTATGTTAGAAGGAGCAATTAATATCAAAAAAATAAACCGGAGCTACATGTTTTATTATATATAAAATTAACAAATTAGTGAGTTATTGCTCAAAAGAAAGTTGAGTGCGTTATCATTACATTGGTCCTTAAAATCTTCACAAGGTTTTTTACGTAATCACTAGGATTTTCCTTGGCTGAGAGTAAAAAACAACCAGGATTTTCCTTGCCAACTTCTGTTAAACATTTATTTTTATAAGTTAATAAGACATGGGATGTTTTTATAATGTATACATAAGTTTATATTAAATATATCCCTGCAAAAAAATTAAATATACGATAATAGTAATAATATAAATATATATAATGTGGTTAGAAGGGAAAATATAAATTGGACACTGCATTATTATTCTTATATATAGATAAGTAGAACAGATATCTGAGTTTTATTAAAAAAAATACATTGGGCTACCAATGTTTAAGAAAAAGTTAAACCTACGCTGGGAGGCCCATAGGCCGGTACGTACATGATGGACCTGAAAAAATATGTTGAAACCACTATCTCGGTATGTCATGGGCTACGCATGTTGAGAAACAAAACCTAGACGTAGCTAATACTTGTTCGCCCTCTGAAAAATAATACTAGCAAGATCCCCGATACCCGTTTCCCGCAAAAAAAAGATCCCCGACACCCAAAAAAAAGCTCCCCGATGACAGTCATCGTTGGAAATTTATTTCGTTTATTGACTAGGTTGACAAACCCGTGGGCCCAAACGTCAGTATATAATTAGGAGGAAGCATTTTTCCAATGAGGCACTTGCTTGTGTAACGGCTTCGACCTGGTGGGTCCCTACTGTCATCCTCTCGATGTACAGTCCTCTCCGGGTTACTCTCATTTTTTGAGCATGTTGACAACGGCATACGGCGGCGCCACGGGGAGCGCACACGGACGGGAAAGAACTGGAGTTGGGGAAGGCACCTTCATTCTTCCAAACATACCGCACTAGCCTGGTGGTTGCAACCCTCTCACCCAAAAGATGTACTGCCCGGTTTCGATTCCAACTGGTGCATTGAAAAATATCTAAGACTTGCCAAAATTTCGTTCCTAGTTTACCCAGTTTTTTGCACAGTCAGCATTGCCTTGCCATTTTGAAAAATAGCATATGTTTTTGACTTTGCATCACATGAATATGTGCTATACATGAATGTTGATCAACATGATGTTAACTTGTTGTTAGTTCCATTTTTTACCATGGATAAAATTTCCACCATTCTGTTATCCATGTTTGAAAAGTGCGTGTTGATTTAAATGCTATGTCTCTGAAACATGCAGTTTCTTAACTGAAAATCACTTGGACAAGCAGCTATCACCGGTGTTGGATTCGATGCCGCGCTTCTTCAATCCCCCAGCAGCGCGAAGGGGAAATAAACTTCTGTCCCATGCTGGCGGTTGGGGAATGGAGTGAACTGGATTAAAGAGGGGGTCGGCGGCGTGACTGAAAAAGCACATCAGACGCGATTTTTTTCCAGTGATGGCTCTCGATGGCGTTTTTTTATTTGCCTCTGCACCAGTCCGTGGTGGACCAGCATCCCATTTGCTGGGCGGGCCAACCTACAGAAAGCAGCCCTTGATTTTTCATCAAGGCCCAAAAACAACGCAGTACTATGTTTGTTCTGAGGCCAAAAACATTACGACAGCGGTTGAGCGGGGGAGGGGGGGAAGACAGAGCAAAAAGATAAAAAAAAGAGCTGATGCGCCATTGCTACCCTAACAAGTAGGTGCAATTGTTCTCGGGAAGGAGTGCCGTTGACACTCACACGTCACAATCCCACAATAGACATTCTAACAAGTTCACACACCAGTACAACAGAAAAGGTAAACATTCGTAACAAACTCGGGTTCACAGGACACATTCATAGCCAACATTCACAATCAACAACTCGAAATATTCATATGTACACAAGTTCAGCATGTCTATACATCCAAATGATTGATAGATCACAAGACAATATTCACAGATAACATTCACAAAAAGATTCATATATACAAAAGTTTAGCATGTTTACGCATCAAATGATTGAGAGATCACAGCCAATATCATCCATGGACAAACTTTAATTACCTAGGGTACAGACTGGTAAATGGTGTTCACTCGGTGGTACTTCTTGCTAAAATTAATGCTTGTACGAGCAAACTTTCGAGCACATAAGAGGTAGCATAGACAACCTAAACTTTTCTTTTAGGTTTATCCTCGAGATAGTGGCCTCGATGCCGAGGGAGGTTTGAGCAACTTGGCCACTACTTTCATCCAACTAGTTTACTGGCTCATCTTGGTCATGTAGCTCGCCAAAATTCTACATTGCAGATAAGAAAGGAGGCGGTCGATAAAATGAACCACCCAAATTTTTTGTGCAGCTCAACTGAAATGGAGCATCCCTAGGGTGCAGACTGATTAAGTGCTAGATGAATATACACATAAACCAACTTTTCTGGAATCTTTAGACTCCATGCCATACAGTTCGCTACCATATGTGCCGATAACCAAAAGGCACAAGTTCGGCCAAAGACTAGACTACATTCTTTTGGGCTATGCGCCAAGCAATATTGTTGGCGTTCACTCTGGCACTTCTTCTTGTCAACATCGATGCTTGTATGAGTAAACTTTGGAGTACAAGGCAGCACCATAAGTATTTGTCCATCTAATCTTTTTTGTGCAGTTCTACTGAAATCGCCCAATGAAATGATTTGCCTACGAGTTCAGTCTCCAAGTTACTCCGTTATGAAATCGGCCAACAGTAGCACAATACCAAATTACCAATACATATGACAAGCACAATAATCAGGATGAAGACAGGTACCAACCTATGTGAGGAAGCATATCAATTACTATTTCCTTTGACTCGAAGCTGAGATAAGCGACTGACAGGAAAGGAAGGATGCAGTCGAGGCAATGAAGCACCCAAAGTTTTTGTGCAGTTCCACCAAAATCGAGCATCCCTTTAGGCACATATATTGAGAGAGTGAGATTACTGTAATAGTGGGACTAGTTGATGAAACATACACTAACAAAAAGAAGCACCCTCATTATCTTAATGGGTAAAGTTAGCAACATAGTAGTCTTGCTTAAAGAGAGGTATTAGTTTATTTAATCATTGCCAATTAGCTCAACACTCAAAGTATTGCCATGTATCATAGGTTGCAAAAATTTAACATGCAAAGGTAAAGGAGTTTCTCATGACAGTAGCAACATAGTAGCATGATAGAAATAGAGATGACAGCAAACAAATTTGGATGAAGGCCTTAGGCTGGTACCAACCTGAGCAAGAAGCTTATTCGAGTAGTCCTAGAAGATACGATGAAGCACTCACTCAAATCATTCAATGGTACATATTTTTGTGCACTTAAAATTTATGGTTGACATAACTCTTGTTTACCAGTGGCGAAATTATATCGAAAGATTATCAAGAACTTCCAGCAGAGTTAAAGCACTGGCTAGGATACAGTTCATTATATTCTCTTGTGCAGTTCCATTAAAATGATGATTGGCACAACATGATCCCTGTTTGCACAAGTAGGAACAAGGTGAAACCTTCATTAGCTTAGTGCGAAAGGATAGAAAGACATTAGCATATTACTTTAACAACAACATCAAATTCATGATGGACAGTACAGTAGCAAAACATTGCCTCATTGAACCAGTGGCAATAAATTGACATGCAAACCAATAGCATTATTATGTCATGACACTACCAAGTTCCCCTCCCTGCTCCACCACATGGTTCACCTCCACAGACACACATACAACATACATGATTCATCATAGGGTGCTACTAAAGATTTGTTTAACTCCGACAGCAAAATTAGGAAGCAATTAATTAGTGCTACTTAAGTACTCCTAATTCATTAAGTGACCTTGCAGGAGAGAAAACATAAGTGGAAGGGCTCCTGGAGGATCGTCTCACATGTAAGGGAGACGTTGCCGGAGCCCTTGAATGGCCTCGACTGAGGCCTCGGCTTCAGCAAGATCACCTTGGCACTGTTGATCATGTAGAGCTGGTTCACACATGCATCTAGAATCCAGTTAATTAGTATGATGTGTCGTCAAGCCAAGTACTACTCTGCTACGTGCTACAAGTGCATTTCTTCAAGTAAATTAAGACTAGTAGCAACACAGCAATACAATACCACTAGCAAGATGTCAGGATAATATTGGACGGTACCATCGTGTGATCTTCTTCATTTCCTTCTTCTTCTTCTTCTTCCTCTTCTTGCTCTGTTTCTCTTTCTCCTCACCAATTTGTGAAACCAAGTACATGATTGGCCTTCTATTTCAGATTTGGTTTTGTCAGTGAGGGAGTACAGGTGTACTAGTAAAAAATAGCATTATTTTCTCATGGCAGTCGCAAAATAGAGGTGAACACATGCATTAAATATCATTCTTACCTAACGGAAGGTTATGGTGCCAATATGGAGGATGAAGATTGGAACACACATCTCCCTTTGTACAGTTCCACCAAAATGAACCAAATGTGCCCGGTGTGACCACTACTGCAGGATGCTGCTAACGCGACACTACGATCAGAGACCCTTTGATGAAAATGTGTGCGATGCATTAATCGCAAAAGGGGATGTAAAAAACTGTCAAAAAGATGCAAAATGTCTGTGATGGCGGAGACATCAAACACGGTTCAGATTTTAGTTACGTGTGTGACGCGGGTCATACGATTGATCCATACGAATTGTTTGTGATTCAACATAACAACAGAAAAGGGCAGCCATATCAATGTGTGTGCGATATATGGCATAATTCGTTCTGATGAATTGTTTGCTATTAGAGAATGCAACAGAAATGGTCAGCCAGATCAAGGTGTGTGTGATATATGGCATACGGTTCACTCGGACGAACTGTTTTCGATTAGGGAAGAGAACATAAACGGTTCAACTTAACAAGATGTGTGTGATATGCGGCATACGGTTCACATAGATGAACTGTTTGCGATGAGCCAAAAGAACACAAACGATTCGTGTAAACAAGATGTGTGTGATATGCAGCAAACAATCCACTCAGATGAAATGTTTGCGATGAGAAACTATAACACAGGCGGTTACTACAGTTAGTTCGTGTGTGATTCTGTTTTTACAAAAAACTTTGAAAAATGCAAACTAGTTGCTTGCGGTGGCTAGGAGTATCGCACATGATGCGTCTGCGAGTACTCGTGTGCGATGATTAGTAAGTTACACATATGTTTCCTTATGTTAACATGTGTGTGATAATGGCATCGCATACGGTATTTGGGTTCTGTTTGTGCTCCACTTAGTCTTCCTGCGCTCTAGCCAATACTTTTCGCGCTCCACATGGGCGAATTGTAAAATCCACGCCTCTTACCTCACCCGTTTTCCGCCACCAGCTAATGGCTTGCTGCATATAACCAAGGCGGCAACACACCGTCATGACACTCTGCGCAGATCTAGTCATCACCCATCTACCGTTAGTTATTCCAAGCATGCCAGGTAACGACCAAAGCTTCGACGTCGACCCCTATCGGCATTACATCTTCGTCGAGGAGAACGAGCCGGAGCAGGTCAGGGAGCAAGAGCTTCATCGGTCGGTGCAGGCACCAGGGCCCATCGGCAGTGATATTGGCGTGACAATCCTTGGGCGCACAATCGACATATTGCAAAGGAAGTGTGATGAGCAGTTTGCCATCCACTGTGCAAAAGATCCAGAGCTGCTCGGCGGCATGATCGACGACCCACCCGAAGAGCCGTCATCACGAGTGCTCATCGAGAGCCTGATGCCCCACAAGAAATGGGCAGAGAACCTCTGTGATTCAGTCAAGACACAACCAACCTGTGGCTTCATCATTGTCGGTGGCGGCCGTTACAACCTCGATCCCGACGATGTGGTGGCCAGGCTCGAGAGCATCCTTGGCGGAGTTGACGTCCCCGACGAAGTAGAACATCGCCAATGTCGTATCTTGAGGATGTAGGTGATGGACGGAATTTGCTACCAGGCCAGCGACATGGAAATGGAGCGGTTCCGTCGGAGATATCATGCGCGTGATTGCATGCTGTGAACCACTTCCAAAAGAGGCCCACAGCCCCAAGAGTCTCCCAGCGCCAGCAGCTCCGTAGGCGGAGGCGGGTCGGGACACTTGGAATGAATGGCTGCAAAGGTGCTATGCTGATCATGGAGTCTGAGAAGACCATCATCGGAAGGCCGCCAGCTCAGCCTTTTAGCCTATATTTTATTATAATTGTATGCATATGTAGGTTGTGAGTGTTTTGGGCGTTGCCGCATGTGGCATTTTAAATTATCTATAATATGTAAGACAATTATTAATCATTGCCATTGTAAATTTGCCTCAACGGCAAGTAGAGCGCATGCAGGGACGCCAGAGCAGAGCGCGCCCCGGACGCCTCAATGGCGAGCATAACACGCGGATGGAAGCGAGCAAAGCATGCTGCGGCTGCCTCAACGACGAGCAGAGCATGCTGCGGCTACCTCAACGGCTAGCAACCACGTGGTCAACCTTCTGGAACCCCGTGGGAGGCACAACAGCACATCCATCGGACACGATGGTGATATCTTGACCGTGTGTGATAGTGGGCAGACACGTACACGTACATCTGAGAATGCGGGCCCACGTACGCCATCCGGGGATCAATTTGGCCTTCCGATGCGTGGAATACGGTTGATCCATACGAACTGTTTGCGATGAGCCAGAACAACAGAAACGGGCTTTGTAGGCCTAGAACCATCAATAATTTTGACCTTGGTTCTCGTCACATTGCCTACATGAGCATGACAGTGCCCGGGGATGACACAGATGGCGGTCGTCGAGGAACTGATGGGTGACTTGAGGAAGCTCCGGATCGAGTGCGAGTAGGAGGTGGAGGAATCTGTGGCTGCTTTCAAGCAAAGTCGTGAGGAGTTGAAGAAGGAGCTAGAGGATGTCGTCGCCCGGCGATCCATCGAGGAGTAGTGACAGTAGAGACCCAGCTCATTGTCTGCTATTTCCTTCTTCTCTTGCCCCCATGTCTTCCAGCCTTTGCTGCATGTGGCATTTTAAATTATCCAGAATATGTAAGACAATTATTATCCGCGCCATTGTAAATTTGTTGCCGTATTATCCGTTGCCATTTTATTTGTCTTTGTATTATTCGTTGCCCTATGTGGCATTTTAAATTAGGCCAGAATACGGGTTGAACACACAAAAAAAGCAAATACTAGCATTGAGCGGGGCCATGGGATCACAAGCAAACACCCTCCGTCTAGGTGCTTTAATTAACCACGTGTTAAACAACGGCTCGGCCACCATTAATGGAGAAGTTGTGAGCGAGGCGGGCGGCTGGTGGATGGAGGTCAAAGAGCCCGCTTCCTGGTGAGCATGGGTGGCCTTGCTGCTCGTACGTGTCCCTTCGAGCCTACGAGGTGGACAGGATGCACGCATCTCATCGAGCCTGCGTGGCGGACTGCTCGCACGTGTCCCATCGAGCCTGCACAGCGGACTTCTCGCGCTCGTCCCATCTAATCAAATAGCTTCACGCATGCCACCGATTATGGTTAAATTTGGCCGCAAAATACAAAGATGACTAATGAACGAGGATAGAGGTAGAACTATCCCATAAGAAAAGAGGGACGTGTGGCCGCACTTAAATGGTTACAGCAACACACGGTTCATATAATACAACCGTTTGCGATATTAACGTGTCAGCTATTTGTTTCAAAAGGACTTCGTTGGCTATTAATGTGTGCGCCTTGTTTCAAAGTGGACGATTTTTTTACCATGACATATATGTGCCATGTCATGAAACCATGCCAAGTTTCATGTTTTTGGGTGAATTTTTAATTTACTAGGAATTAAAAACCAAGATTCTCAATGTTTCAGGACAACGAGAAGTTTGTAATTCATTCCCATTCCTTCAGTGAGACCTAAACATGCACCCAGTGACAATGTACGATTTCCACCCATTTCGCTTCACTAGAGCATGTGCTTGTAGTTCAAATTTGAATTATGGACTACATTAAATTCCTAGAAAACTCAATTAATATATGAAATGGCCAAACGAACCCTTAAGAGTTTCAAATTTCAGCATGACACTCCTGTCATTCTATGTTCCCCGTAGAAAACAAAGTTCTAGGCGAGAAGAGGAATCGATTATCGTTTTACACAGAAGAGGGGCATGTTTCCCTACCGGAACCACTAGGGTTGTGAGAAGCTTCGGTTTGTAAGAGGCTTGTAATATAGCTTGGCCCAAATTGGACAAATATTTTACCACGACATATATGTGCCATGTAGTGACACCATGCCAAGTTTCATGATTTTCTGGTGAGTTTTGGATTTACGGAGATTCAAAAACCGAGATTCGCAATGTTTGTGGCCGAGCCAGGACGCCGAGACGGTTGAATTCATTATCATTCCTTCCATGGGACCTAAACATGCACCACAAGGACACATGTACGTTTTTCTAGCCATTTTGGTGCACTAGAGCATGTATTTGTAGTTAGGATTTGAATTATGGACATTAAGAAAACTCAATTAATGAATAAAAAAGGACAAACGAACCCTGAATAATTTTAATGTTCAGCGCTAATCTCTCGCTGTTCCATGTTGTGTGTAGAAGAAAATACAAGGCTAGAAGAGGGAGCGATTATCGTTTCGCCCACAAGGGGACACGCTTCCTTATCGAAACCACGAGGGTTCTTGCGACAGGCTCCGGTTTGTAAGAGGTTTGTAATAAAGCTTGGCCCAAATTGGAAAATGTCTTTACCACGACATATATGTGGCATGACGTGACACCATGCCAACTTTCATGACTTTCTGGTGAGTTTTAGATTTATAGGGATTTAAAAACCGAGATTCCAAATGTTTGAGGACGAGCCAGGATGTCGGTACGGTTGTAATTCATTCCCATTCCTTGCATGGGACCTAAACATGTACCCAAGGACACGTGTATGATTTTTCTAGCCATTTTGGTGAACTGGAGCATGTATTTGTAGTTCGGATTTGAGTTATGGACATTAAATGCCTAGGGAACTCAATTAGTGTATAAAAAGGCCAAATCGACCCTAAATAATTTTAAATTTCAAAACAGATAGCATGTCATTCCATGTTGCCTGTAGAAGAAAATACAAGGTGAAAAGAGGCAGTGATTATCGTTTCGCCTACAAGGGGGGCACATTTCCCTATTGGAACCACGAGGCTTCTTGAGAGAAGCTCCGGTTTGTAAGAGGCTTGTAATAAAACTTGCCCCAAAATGGACCAAAAAAATTCCTCGACATATATGTATCATGTCATGACACCATGCCAAGTTTCATGATTTTCGGGGATTTAAAAACCGAGATTCTTCTCACGAAATGTTTTCAAATAGCACACGGTTCATTGACGAAAGCCGTGTGCCTACCAATCGTGGCCAATGCCCCTCCTGCGGCGTGCGTGATCTAAGTCGTGCATTCTGATTGGCCAGAACCCAAACCCCACGGATCGTACGTCTGCACCGTTGAATGCTCCCAGATCGAACAACAATCCTCATCCCTTTCGACAGCACATGCAGTTCCTGTTGTGATTTTATTTATATGGGTAAGCACTACGTGCATGCGTCGTGCTAGCTCATGCTTCCTTCTCTACTAAGTTTTCTATATTAATGTTGTTATATATATCCAAACACGCTACCGTTTCCCGCCACTCCTCCCATCGATTTCCCGCCTCTTCTCCCGTCGTTTTCCCGCTGCCAGTTGATACGTCCATTTTGCATCATGCTTTTATATTGATATTTATTGCATTATGGGCTGTTATTACACATTATATCACAATACTTATGCCTTTTCTCTCTTATTTTATAAGGTTTACATGAAGAGGAGAATGCCACTGGAATTACGACGTAAAAGGAGCAAATATTATAGACCTATTCTCGCACAACTCCAAAAGTCCTAAACTTTACGGAGAATATTTTGGAATATATAAAAATTATTGGGTGAAGAAAGCACGGAGGGTCCCACTGCCAGCCACAAGGGTGGAGGCGCGCCCTACCCCTCGGGCGCGCCTCTCCGGTGGGCCTTCGGCAGCCCCGGCGCCCATCTTCTGCTATATGGTGTCTTTTGACCTGGAAAAAATCAGAAGGAAGCTTCATCGATTTCCCGCCTCTTCTCCCATCGTTTTCCCACTGCCAGTTGATACGTCCATTTTGCATCATGCTTTTATATTGATATTTATTGCATTATGGGATGTTATTACACATTATATCACAATACTTATGCCTTTTCTCTCTTATTTTATAAGGTTTACATGAAGAGGGAGAATGCCGGCAGCTGGAATTATGGACTGTAAAAGCAGCAAATATTATAGACCTATTCTGCACAACTCCAAAAGTCCGGAAACTTTACGGAGAATATTTTTGGAATATATAAAAATTATTGGGTGAAGAAAGCACCAGACGGGGTCCCACCTGCCAGCCACAAGGGTGGAGGGCGCGCCCTACCCCCCTGGGCGCGCCCCCCGTCCTGGTGGGGCCCCTGGCAGGCCCCCGGCGCCCATCTTCTGCTATATGGTGTCTTTTGACCTGGAAAAAATCAGAAGGAAGCTTTCGGGATGAAGCGCTGATAAATACTACGCAACTTTATTCTTGTAGACTCGTGTTGGGCCTCCAAGCGCAGAGTTTTGTAGGACAGTAGCAATTTCCCCTCAAGTGGATGACCTAGGGTTTATCAATCCGTGAGAGGTGTAGGATGAAGATGGTCTCTCTCAAATGACCCTACAACCAAATACAAGAAATCTCTTGTGTCCCCAACACACCCAAAACAATGGCAAATTGTATAGGTGCACTAGTTCGGTGAAGAGATGGTGATAGAAGTGTAATATGGATGGTAGAAATATATTTTTATAATGTGAATAAATAAAAACAGCAAGGTAGCAAATAGTAAACGGGCACAAAAACGGTATTGCAATGCTTGAAAACAAGGCCTAGGGTCCATACTTTCACTAGTGCAACCTATCAACAATGCTAATATAATTGGATCATATAACCGTCCCTCAACGTGCAACGAAGAATCAGTCCAAAGTCCCTATCTAGCAGAGAACATAAGACGGAATTGTTTGTAGGGTACGAAACCACCTCAAAGCTATTCTGTCCGATCAATCTATCCTAGAGTTCGTACTAAAATAACACAAAGCTATTCTTTCCGATCGATCTAACCAAGAGTTCGTACTAAAATAACACCAAAGCAAATTCAGATTCATAATATTCAATCCAACATAAATAACTTCAAAGAGTTCCCCAAGATTTCTACCGAAGAAACAAAGACAAGAATGTGCATCAACCCCTATGCATAGATTACCCCAATGTCACCTCGGGAATCCACGAGTTGAGTGCCAAAACATATATCAAGTGAATCAATACGATACCCCATTGTCACCACGAATATTCAATTGCAAGACATCTATCAAGTGTTCTCAAATCCATAAAAGTATTCAATCCGATAACAACGAAATCTCAAAGGGAAAAACTCAATTCATCCCAACAAGATAGAGAGGGGAAAACACCATATGATCCGACTATATTAACAAAGCCCGCGATACATCAAGATCGTGACATCTCAAGAACACGAGGAGAGACAGAGAGAGAGAGAGAGAGAGAGAGAGAGAGAGAGAGAGAGAGAGAGATTAAACACATAGCTACTGGTACAAACCCTCAGCCCCAAGGGTGGACTACACCCTCCTCATCATGGTGGTCATTTGGGATGATGAAGATGGCCACCGTTGATGATTCCCCCCTCCGTGAAGTCTTGGAGCAGGGGTCTAGATTGGTTTTCGGTGGCTACAGAGCCTTGCAGCGGTGGAACTTCTGATCTAGGTTAACCCCGAAGGTTTTTGGTATATTTGTAAATTTATAGGGTAAAGAGGGGATGCAAGAGGACACCAAGGTGGGCACAACCCACCTGGACGCGCCTGGACCCCCAGGCGTGCCCTGGTGGGTTGTGCCTCCCTCCGGGCACCCCCGAGGTGCTGCTCTGGCCCAATGGATGTCTTCTGGTCCATAAAAAATCTCCAAAAATTTCGCGGTGTTTGGACTCCGTCTGATATTGATTTCCTGCGATGTAAAAAACAAGCAAAAAACAGCAACTGGCACTGGGCACTGGGTCAATAGGTTAGTCCCAAAAATGATATAAAGTTGCTATAAAATGATTGTAAAACATCCAAGAATGATAAAATAACAGCATGAATACTTCATAAATTATAGATACATTGGAGACGTATCAGCATCCCCAAGCTTAATTCCTACTCGTCCTCGAGTAGGTAAATTATAAAAGAAATAATTTATGAAGTGTGAATGCTAGCAAAGTGCATAAGTTAGATCAATGACAATTTCAATCACTTTTCCTAGCATCACAACAGCAATTCTTTCTTATAAAATTTCTCATGTTATAGTGGCAACCAATTCACATGTTAAGGTTCAAACAAACAATTCTCTTGAAACTCAACAAGCTATGTTCTCAGTCACCAAGCAATTGTAATTTAACTTATTCAACAGAGTTTAAGTAAGAGCTCCATGATACGTCTCCTATGTATCTATAATTTATGATTTTTCCATGCTATTATATTATCAATCTTGGATGTTTTATATGCATTTATATGCTATTTTATATGATTTTTGGGACTAACCTATTAACCTAGAGCCCAGTGCTAGTTTCTGTTTTTTCCTTGTTTTTGAGTTCTAAAGAAAAGGATTACAAAACGGAGTCCAATTGACGTGCCAATTTTTGATAATTTTTAATAGACCAAAAGAAGCCCTCGGAGTAAAAGAGTTGGGCCAGAAGAGTCCTGGGCTGCCCACGAGGGTGGGGCCGCGCCCTACCCCCTGGCCGCGCCCCCTACCTCGTGGTCGCCTCGGAGACCCCCCTGACTTGTTCCCGACACCAAAACCTCTTATATATACAGAAACCCCCAGAACATAACCTAGATCGGGAGTTCCGCCGCCGCAAGCCTCTGTAGCCACCAAACACCAATCGGGACCCTGTTAGGCACTCACGGGAGGGATCCTCTCTGGTGGCCATCTTCATCATCCTGGCGCTCTCCATGACGAGGAGGGAGTAGTTCACCCTCGGGGCTGAGGGTATGTACCAGTAGCTATGTGTTTGATCTCTCTCTCTCTCTCTCTCTCTCTCGTGTTCTTGATTTGGCATGATCTTGATGTATCGCGAGCTTTGCTATTATAGTTGGATCTTATGATGTTTCTCCCCCTCTACTCTCTTGTAATGGATTGAGTTTTCCCTTTGAAGTTATCTTATTGGATTGAGTCTTTAAGGATTTGAGAACACTTGATGTATGTCTTGCATGTGCTTATCTATGGTGACAATGGGATATTCACGTGATCTACTTGATGTATGTTTTGGTGATCAACTTGCGGGTTCATGGACCTTGTGAACTTATGCATAGGGGTTGGCACACATTTTCGTCTTGACTCTCCGGTAGAAACTTTGGGGCACTCTTTGAAGTTCTTTGTGTTGATTGAATAGATGAATCTGAGATTGTGTGATGCATATCGTATAATCATCCCCACAGATACTTGAGGTGACATTGGAGTATCTAGGTGACATTAGGGTTTTGCTTGATTTGTGTCTTAAGGTGTTATTCTAGTACGAACTCTATGATAGATCGAACGGAAAGAATAGCTTCGTGTTATTGTACTACGGACTCTTGAATAGATCGATCAGAAAGGATAACTTTGAGGTGGTTTCGTACCCTACAATAATCTCTTCGTTTGTTCTCCGCTATTAGTGACTTTGGAGTGACTCTTTGTTGCATGCTGAGGGATAGTTATATGATCCATTATGTTATTATTGTTGAGAGAACTTGCACTAGTGAAAGTATGAACCCTAGGCCTTATTTCCTAGCATTACAGTACCATTTACACTCACTTTTATCTTTATTACCTTGCTTTTTTATATTTTCAGATTACAAAAACCTATATCTACCATCCATATTGCACTTGTATCACCATCTCTTCGCTGAACTAGTGCACTTATACAATTGACCATTGTATTGGGTGTGTTGGGGACACAACAGACTCTTTGTTATTTGGTTGCAGGGTTGCTTGAGATAGACCATCTTCATCCTACGCCTCCCATGGATTGATAAACCTTAGGTCATCCACTTGAGGGAAATTTGCTACTGTCCTACAAACCTCTGCACTTGGAGGCCTAACAACGTCTACAAGAAGAAGGTTGTGTAGTAGACATCAAGCAGTTTCTGGCGCCGTTGCCGGGGAGCTGAGTGCTTGAAGGCATATCTTTAGACTTGCAATCGAATCTTTTAGTTTCTTGTTTTATCACTAGTTAGTTTATAAAATAAAACTAAAAATGGAATTGAGGGTGCCTCATATGCTTCATCTTTTTAATATCTTTCATAAAAATGATGGGAAGGATAATTGTGCTCAATTTCTAGAGGAAGAATGCATTAGAATGTTTGCCACTAAATATTTGAATGATGAGCATGATTGCAATGTTGTTAGTACGAACTCTTTGAATATCCATAGTACTAATGATGATTGCACTAGTCATGATGACAATGTCTCTTATAAGCATGTCAATTTTTGTGGAGGGCATAGAGTTTGCAAGTACACACCAAATAGGGAAGATAGATTTTGCAAGAGGCATAAGTATTTAGAAACCAAATGGTTGCAAGAAAGGCTAGATGTTTGTGCTGAAAATTTAAATTTTCTTAATCATGCTTGTGAACTTTCCAATGAACATGGTCATTTAAATATCCAATGCAAATTGTTTCATGATCGTATCGTGTCCAAAAATTGTCATGAGTTGATTTCCCTTGCACATCATAATGAACTTAGTTTGCTTTTGGGTTATGAAGAAATGAAACGTATAACTAAGGATATGCCAGAATTTGTCCTTGATAAAGTTCTTGATTTTGATCTAGAAGAAATTTTTATGTATTGTGCGGTGAATTGCATTGAAAATCCTTATATTGCCAATTACATAAAGAAAAGAAAACAAATAGAAGATGAAGAGAATACTAATCAAATGGAAGAGACTTTAATATCCTCCTATTATTTCTTATGATGAATCGTAACGAGGAGGAGCTTTCTATTCAACCAATCTCATTAATAAGGAGCTAAAAAAAGAGGGTTAAACCCACACATGATGTGAAGAAGAAAAAGAAAAGACGGAGAAGCAAAGGTAGAAAGGTATCCCTCCCAAATGATTTTGCTCCTACTACTCATTATGATGATGATAATTGCTATACTATTGGTGCTATCCATACTATTAATGATGTGAGTGATTATGCTTATGATATGAAAAGGCCCAAGCTTGGAGATGCTATGTTTGATGAGAATGACATGTTTCAGAATATATTTGGTGCAATTAATATTTGTCCCAAGCTTGGGGATGCTATGTTTAATGAAGATGATATTTTTAGGCTCCCAAGTTTTGATGAGCAAATTTATTATGATGATAGCATGCCTCCTATTTATGATGATTATTGTGATGACACTTATGCTATAAAAAGTAGTGATGATTATATTTATAAAAAAATTCATGATTATGATTACCCTTTTCTGAACATTACTCTTTTAATGTGGAAACAATTTATAGTATTTGAGTCTCTTATGATACTCCAACTATTCCGAATGAGAAGAATTTTGCTTATGCGGAGAGTAATAAAATTTATATGCTTGTAGATCATGAAAAGAATGCTTTAGGTGATGGTTATATTGTTGAAATTATTCATGATGCTACTGAAAAATTATTATGAGGGAGGAATATATGCTTGTAGGAATTGCAATAATATCAAGTTTCCTCTCTATGTGCTTAAAATCTTGAAGTTATGCTTGTTTTGCTTTCCTGTGCTAGTTGATTCTTGTTCCCATAAATTGTTTGATCACAAAATCCCTATGCATAGGAAGTGGGTTAGACTTAAATGTGCTAGTCATATTCTTCATGATGCTCTCTTTATGTTTCAATTCTTATCTTTTATGTGAGCATCATTGTAATCAGCATGCCTAGCTAGGGGCGTTAAACGTTAGCGCTTGTTGGGAGGCAACCCAATTTTATTTTTTTTATTTGCCTTTTGATCCTGTTTAGTAATAAATAATTCATATAGACTCTGTTTAGATGTGGTTTTATTGTTTTAATTAGTGTTTGTGCGAAGTAGAACCTTTGGGAAGACTTGGGTGAAGTCTATGCGATCTTGCTGTAAAAAATAGAAACTTTTGCGCTCACGAGATTAGCTGCCAATTTTTACTGGAGAGTGATTTTAGGTTGATTCTTTTTGCAGATGATCAATAGATAAACTCCTCACGTTCACCAATTTTTTAAGAATTTTTGGTGTTCCAGAAGTATACGTTTGATACACATTACTACAGACCGTTCTGTTTTTGACAGATTCTGCTTTCATTGTGTTGTTTGCTTATTTTGATGAATCTATGAGTAGTATCGGAGGGTATGAACCATAGAGAAGTTGGAATACAGTAGATATTTCACCAATATGAATTTAGAATGAGTTCATAACATTACTAAGTGGTGATTTATTTTCTTATACTAACGGAGCTTACGAGTTTTCTGTTGAGTTTTGTGTTGTGAAGTTTTCAAGTTTTGGGTAAAGATTCGATGAACTATGGAATAAGGAGTGGCAAGAGCCTAAGCTTGGGGATGCCCAAGGCACCCCAAGGTAATATTCAAGGACAACCAAGAGCCTAAGCTTGGGGATGCCCCGGATGGCATCCCCTCTTTCGTCTTCGTTCATCGATAACTTTACTTGGAGCTATATTTTTATTCACCACATGATATGTGTTTTGCTTGGAGCGTCATTTTATTTTCTTTTGTTTTTATTTATGTTTGAATAAAATACCAAGACCTGAAATTCATAAATGTTAGAGAGTCTTCACATAGTTGCATAACTATTCGACTACTCATTGATCTTCACTTATATCTTTCGGAGTAGTTTGTCATTTGCTCTAGTGCTTCACTTATATCTTTTTAGAGCACGGCGGTGGTTTTATTCTGAAGAAATAGATGAACTCTCATGCTTCACTTATGTTATTTTGAGAGTCTTAAACAGCATGGTAATTTTCTTGGGTTATAAAATTTAGTCCTAATATGATAGGCATCCAAGAGGGATATAATAAAAACTTTCATATAAGTGCATTGAATACTATGAGAAGTTTGATACTTGATGATTGTTTTGAGATATGAAGATAGTAATATTAGAGTCATGCTAGTTGAGTAGTTGTGAATTTGATAGATACTTGTGTTAAAGTTTGTGATTCCCGTAGCATGCACGTATGGTGAACCGTTATGTGATGAAGTCGGAGCATGATTTATTTTTTGATTGTCTTCCTTATGAGTGGTGGTTGGGGACAAGCGATGGTATTTTCCTACCAATCTATCCCCCTAGGAGCATGCGCGAAGTACTTCGTTTCGATAACTAATTCATTTTTACAATAAGTATATGAGTTCTTTAAGACTAATGTTGAGTCCATGGATTATACGCACTCTCACCCTTCCACCATTGCTAGCCTCTCTTGTGTCGTGCAACTTTCGCCGGTACCATACACCCACCATATACCTTCCTCTAAACAGCCACCATACCAACCTATTATGGCATTTCCATAGACATTCCGATATATTGCCATGCAACTTTCCACCATTCCGTTTATTATGACACGCTTCATCATTGTCATATTGCTTTGCATGATCATGTAGTTGACATCATATTTGTGGCAAAGACACCATTCATAGTTCTTTCATACATGTCACTCTTGATTCATTGCACATCCCGGTACACCGTCGGAGGCATTCATATAGAGTCATATTTTTTTCTAAGTATCGAGTTGTAATTCTTGAGTTGGAAGTAAATAAAAGTGTGATGGTCATCATTATTAGAGCATTGTCCCATGTGAGGAAAGGATGATGGAGACTATGATTCCTCCACAAGTCGGGATGAGACTCCGGACGAAAAATAAAAAAAGAGAGAAATAGAGGCCATAAAAAAAGAGAAAGGCCCAAACAAAAAAAGGAAAAAAATGAGAGAAAAAGAGAGAAGGGACAATGTTACTATCCTTTTACCACACTTGTGCTTCAAAGTAGCACTGTGATCTTCATGATAGAGAGTCTCTATGTTATCACCTTCATATACTAGTGTGAATTTTACGTTGTAGAACTTGGCTTGTATATTCCAATGATGGGCTTCCTCAAAATGCCATAGGTCTTCGTGATCAAGCGAGTTGGATGCACACCTACTTAGTTTCTTTTTGATATTTCATACACTTATAGCTCTAGTGCATCCGTTGCATGGCAATCCCTACTCACTCACATTGATATCTATTTATGGGAATCTCCATAGCCCATTGATACGCCTAGTTGATGTGAGACTATCTTCTCCTTTTTGTCTTCTCCACAACCACCATTCTATTCCACCTATAGTGTTATGTCCATCGCTCACGCTCATGTATTGCGTGAAGATTAAAAAAGTTTGAGAACATCAAAAGTATGAAACAATTGCTTGGCTTGTCATCCGGGTTGTGCATGATTTAAATATTTATGTGATGAAGATAAAGCATAGCCAGACTATATGATTTTGTAGGGATAACTTGCTTTGGCCATGTTATTTTGAGAAGGCATGATTGCTTTGTTGGTATGCTTGAAGTATTATTGTTTTCATGTCAAAATTAAACTTTTGTCTTGAATCTTATGGATCTGAATATTCTTGCCACAATAGAGAAGATTACATTGATAAATATGTTAGGTAGCATTCCACATCAAAAATTCTGTTTTTATCATTTACCTACTCGAGGACGAGCAGGAATTAAGCTTGGGGATGCTTGATACGACTCCAACGTATCTATAATTTTTTATTGTTCCATGCTATTATATTATCAATCTTGGATGTTTTATATGCTATTTTATATGATTTTTGGGACTAACCTATTAACCTAGAGCCCAGTGCCAGTTTCTGTTTTTTCCTTGTTTTTGAGTTTTACAGAAAAGGAATACCAAACGGAGTCCAATTGACGTGCCAATTTTTGACGATTTTTTATGGACCGAAAGAAGCCCCCGGAGTAAAAGAGTTGGGCCAGAAGAGTCCCGGGCTGCCCACGAGGGTGGGAGGCGCGCCCTACCCCCCCTGGGCGCGCCCCCTACCTCGTGGCCGCCTCGGAGACCCCCTGACTTGTTCCTGACGCCAAAACCTCTTATATATACAGAAACCCCCAGAACATAACCTAGATCAGGAGTTCCGCCGCCGCAAGCCTCTATAGCCACCAAAAACCAATCAGGACCCTCTTCCGGCACCCTGCCGGAGGGGGATCCCTCACCGATGGCCATCTTCACCATCCCGGCGCTCTCCATGACGAGGAGGGAGTAGTTCACCCTCGGGGCTGAGGGTATGTACCAGTAGCTATATGTTTGATATCTCTCTCTTGTGTTCTTGATTTGGCACGATCTTGATGTATCACGAGCTTTGATATTATAGTTGGATCTTATGATGTTTCTCCCCCTCTACTCTCTTGTAATGGATTGAGTTTTCCCTTTGAAGTTATCTTATTGCATTGAGTCTTTAAGGATTTGAGAACACTTGATGTATGTCTTGCATGTGCTTATTTGTGGTGACAATGGAATATTCACGTGATCTACTTGATGTATGTTTTGGTGATCAACTTGCGGGTTCAGTGACCTTGTTAACTTATGCATAGGGGTTGGCACACGTTTTCGTCTTGACTCTCCAGTAGAAACTTTGGGGAACTCTTTGAAGTTCTTTGTGTTGGTTGAATAGATGAATCTGAGACTGTGTGATGCATATCGTATAATCATACCCACGTATACTTGAGGTGACATTGGAGTATCTAGGTGACATTAGGGTTTTGGTTGATTTGTGTCTTACGGTGTTATTCTAGTACGAACTCTATGATAGATCGAACGGAAAGAATAGCTTCGTGTTATTTTACTACGGACTCTTGAATAGATCGATCAGAAAGAATAACTTTGAGGTGGTTTCGTACCCTACAATAATCTCTTCGTTTGTTATCCGCTATTAGTGACTTTGGAGTGACTCTTTGTTGCATGCTAAGGGATAGTTATATGATCCAATTATATTATTATTGTTGAGAGAACTTGCACTAGTGAAAGTATGAACCCTAGGCCTTGTTTCCTAGCATTGCAGTATCGTTTACGCTCACTTTTATCTTTAGTTACCTTGCTGTTTCTATATTTTCAGATTACAAAAACCTATATCTACCATCCATATTGCACTTGTATCACCATCTCTTCGCCGAACTAGTGCACCTATACAATTACCATTGTATTGGGTGTGTTGGGGACACAAGAGACTCTTTGTTATTTGGTTGCAGGGTTGCTTGAGAGAGACCATCTTCATCCTATGCCTCCCACGGATTGATAAACCTTAGGTCATCCACTTGAGGGAAATTTGCTACTGTCCTACAGACCTCTGCACTTGGAGGCCCAACAACATTTACAAGAAGAAGGTTGTGTAGTAGACATCACTCCACATACTCAACCATCGTATAGTCTTCGATGATTGCTAACACTCACCGCATACACATGAGCAAAACGTTTCAACCAAACACATAGAAAGATAGGGGCTTATTGTTTTGCCTCCCAACATATTCACCTCAAGGGTGATGTCAACAACAATAACTCATGCTACCCATATTCAACTGGACACATGTGCCTAGATCTTTCCTCACCACATAATGCTTGCCAAAGGAGAAAAATAAAAAGGAATAGAGGGAAAAACTTTGACTCTTTGCATAAAAGTAAATACTAAAAAGTAAAAGATAGGCCCTTCGCAGAGGGAAGCAGAGGTTGCCGTGCGCTTATTTGTTTGTATGCTCAACCCCTTAGTGCAAAAGAACGTCACGTTGTATTGCCCCTTGTGATGGCAACCTTTATATGCATTCTATCGCTTTTATTCTTCACCATCACAAGTTCGTACAACGCTCAATTTTCTCTTACACTAAATGATCTCACACTTTTAGAAGCAATTTTTATTGCCTTATTGCACCTATGACAACTTACTTGAGGGATCTTGCTTGATCCCTAGGTAGGTATGGTGGACTCTTGAAGATAGGATTTGGGTTTAAGGGTTTCTTGGATGCACAAGTAGTATCTCTAATTGGTGCGGAATTTTTGGCTAGCAAAGATGGGGGGCAAACACCACATGTTGAAGGATATATGACAATATAACTTCTATGTGAATATGAACAAACATAAACCATTACGTTGTCTTCCTTGTCCAACGTCAACAATTTTGGCATATAATAGTTTGATGGGAGCTCACTGTCGGTGTCAAAACCGGCGGATCGAGGGTAGGGGGTCCCGAACTGTGCGTCTAAGGTCGATGGTAACAGGAGACGGGGGACACGATGTTTACCGAGGTTCGGGCCCTCTCGATGGAGGTAATACCCTACTTCCTGCTTGATTGATCTTGATGAATATGAGGATTACAAGAGTTGATCTACCACGAGATCGTAATGGCGAAACCCTAGAAGTCTAGCATGTATGATTATAATTCTCTCTACGGACTAAACCCTCCGGTTTATATAGACACCGGAGGGGCCTAGGGTTGTACAGAGTCGATTTACAGAGGAAGGAATCTTCATATCCGAACGCCAAGCTTGCCATCCACGCAAAGGAGAGTCCCATCCGGACATGGGAGGAAGTCTTCTATCTTGTATCTCCATGGCCCATAAGTCCGGCCCACGTCTCATAGGTCGGACGCCCGAGGACCCCTTAATCCAGGACTCCCTCAGTAGCCCCTGAACCAGGCTTCAATGATGATGTGTCCGGTGCGCAGATTGTCTTCGGCATTGCAAGGCGGGTTCCTCCTTCGAATACTTCAAAGTAGTCCTTGATCACAGAAAACGTGTCTGGCTCTGCAAAACAAGCTCCATATACAGCCGCAAAGAGTATAATATCAACAAGTCCCATCTATTGACATTTTTTGTAGTGAGCCGCCATGTCCCTGCATGGTCATTATTTCAAACCGTTTTTAGCCTCCCGCTCCACGTTTCGAGATGCGGTTTCCATTGGCACGTCTTGTCGAAGCAGAGATCGTGTCCCCTTATCACGGGATTGTCATCAATACGGGTGTGGGTAATCCCACCGTGTCGTCCGCCCGACCCTTGGGGGATAGGCGAGTTTTAAGGTGAGTGGGGAGGCGCTTGATATTCGCGGCCTTTATAAAGAGATAAGGATTCACCCTTTCACCCACGCCCTCTTTCTCTCTGCCCACCCATTCTCGAGATCCAACGCCCAAGCTTCCATCCTTTCCGCCCCAAAAAGCACTCCAATCATGTCCGGATCTGGAGCACAGGGCAAGTGGATGGCCTCCTCCGTCACAGAGAAGGACATCACGAAGCTCCGGAGGCGGGTACTGCCCAGAAATCGCCCACCGGCTTCCGGCCAAGGGGCAGATCGTCCCCACCCCGAAGCCCCAGGAGAGGGTGGTGTTCATTCCCCACTTCGTCTGCGGGTTGGGATTTCCCCTCCACCCATTCGTCCGCGGACTCATGTTCTACTATGGGCTAGATTTCCATGATCTGGCCCCAAACTCCTTCCTCAACATCTCGGCATTCATTGTCGTGTGCGAGGCCTTCCTCCGCATCCCACCCCACTTCGGATTGTGGCTGAAGACCTTCAATGTGAAGCCGAAGGTGGTGGGTGGTCAACACGCAGAGTGCGGAGGCGCTATGGTGAGCAAGATGTCCAACGTCACGTGGCCCAAAGGCACCTTCGTGGAGACTGTCAAAGGGTGGCAGCAGCAGTGGTTCTACGTCACAGAGCCCCGCGACACCACCTGAGCCGCGACTCTCGAATTCAAGTCCGGGGCCTAATGCGGCTCACCTCCTGGCTAGAGAAGGGCCTGGACTGGGCCTTGTCAGACGAGCTGACGGCGCTGCAGACACGCATGAAGAGCATGGTGGACAAGAACATCAAGCTTGTCAATGTGATCCAGGTGATGCTTTTTCGCCGGATCCTTCCTTGCCAAAGACGGACTGGCAATTTGTGGGAGTTCGATCAGGCCAAGCATCAGACCTTGCAACAGTTCTTCGATGCTATGCACGAAGGCATCTGGAAGGTGCTTTTTGAGGCCAATGAGACGTGGCCGAAGACGACCGAGGACCGTGGGTACAACCTGACCCATCCCGCCAGTCCGGCAAGTTTTTCGTATTTCAAGGTGTATCCTTCACCTGTACATTCAAGGAAGATGTCTAAGATTCCCTATCTGTCTTTTCAGGGCTGGACGACGAAGGCGGAGCGGATCCAGTGTCCGGCTCTGCTGCCCGAAAACCCAGCAATCCCACTTCTGACGAAGATGCTGGTTCCGACGCCCTATCAGGCGCCGGAGAAGAAGGCCAAGGAGACCAGAAGTGGCCTCCGCCGTAAAGGCACTTCAGACGTGATGTCCGAAGACGCCAAAACTCACTCCTCCCCAGCCACTGAGGAGGAGGAGGAGGAAAGCAACTCTCCCCCCGAGGGGGGAAGGAAGAAAAGGACGGCCTCCATGAATCTGGAGGCAGAGGCCCCCAAGAGGGGAAGGTCTCCCTGGCGGACAACTCCGTGTTGGACACCGATAGCAGCTCCGAGTGGCGCCCCAGGGAGAAGCCCATGGCCAAATCGTAAGTACTCAAAGGCACTTATACACACATATATCCAACTTCTTTACTTCATGGTTGTAATATGTCGAATCATGCGCCGCAGTCCGGCCCACGCCCACCCCCAGCGATCCTCATCTTCGGGGAATTCGTTGGATCCAAATGTGACGGATAGCGGGTCGCTTCCTGCGACCTCCTCTCCCAAGGACATGGACGACGCCGAGGTGTTTTGTTGATTTTGATCCATGGATTTGCGTGGCTTCGAGTGGATCTAGCATCTCCCCAAGTTTCCCCACTTCCATCCACAAAATCTCTTCAATTTTGCCCCCAAAATCATCCATTTCTGCCCCAAATCAATCCCATACTCATATCTGGAAATTTTCCCGACAAAAGCGGTACAACCGGCCCCCAGGCGGTTCAACCGCTCTCCCATCACCTGATACTTCTGCCAGCCAAAACTAGAACCCCAGGACGCTCCAGGAGCGGTACAACCACCCTCGCAAGCGGTACAACCACCCCTCCCAGTTTTAGCCTCAGCTGATTTGACAATTTTGACCATAACTAATTCATCCGGACTTGGATTTTAACGTTCTTTAGCTCGTTTCGAAGCTATTGACATCCTCCATCCCACAAAAATACTTAAAACATCATTTGACTCCATCAAAGTTTTGGAAATTTGGCATCTTTGCCTAGGGCCTTCACCACATCATCCGCTATACCACCATAGACTTCCGCAACCTAACCCATTTTGGTCCCCATAGCATTAGTGGCTGCTTGAGTAGTGATTCGAGTCTCCTAAGGTGTTTCGGCTACTTAGGGACGGTTACTTATTCTTCAACGACCACCACACCTTCCACACCACCATACCTTTCCGCCACCTCAAATTAACCCAATTTTGTTTGTGTTGTGAGTTGTGTCTCCTAATGTGTTTCGACTACTTAGGGATTGTGCCTTCAACTCCGATACCGTGTATAGCCCATCATACCCTTCCGCCACAATAACCCATTTTGTCTGGGTTTCCACCAATACTTTTGCAACCACCACCGCTTTCCGCTACCACCATTTGACATTGGCCTTTGGAGATTTTGAGTTGTGGTTTTTCCGTTTCCTAGGGTGTTTCTGCTAACTAGGAATGGTTCGACATGGACAACACCACCGCTCAACATCGTCAAGAATTTGACATCGACCACCTTCACCATTTTGACACCCTAACCGTAAGCAAGAACGGTAACCTCTATATCACCTTGATATCGTGGTATCCCATCATTGTACATTTTTCTTGCCATAGTATTGATAACCCCTAGCCCATTTTGCGTCACTTGCATATCGTGACTAGCCATTCAGTATTGCTGACAACGGTATGTGTGCACATTAGTGATCATCGATCTACACCTTCTATTGCATACATACCATATCATATTGGTATCATCTTGGTATCATATCATCTCTTGTGTCACATGATTGTTCCCGCATATACACAAGTGCTATCTTGGTTTGTGCATTTCGCATAGTGGCCATATAAAAAAAGAAGCTTGTAAGCAATAGCCATAGCATCATACCACATTGCATATAAGATTGTCATATCTGATCATCTTGGATCATCTTGAGAGAAACACCGGGAACCATACATACATAGCATACTTGGGATAGAAGTCGTTGTTTTTTCTCTTATAGGTTGTGCACAAGTGTCGTATCCGCCTATTGAGCAATCAAGCTAGCATCTCTCTAGTGTTCTGCAACAAGAGCATTTTCCATGGATTCCACATTTTGAGCTCATTCCTTGGTTGCACGACCCCACTTATCTATCTGTGTGTGTGTTTCCGTGTGCCATCCATTGATATTGGTCTACTTGTTCCACTTGCGAAATTGTGAATCTCTTTCAACATTATTGACTCTTGCTAACATTTTGCATCAAATTTTTGTGCCACTATCTTAACCAAGCTACTCCATAAGCTTTACTTGATAGGTGTGAGTGAACAAGTCCGGTACCAATTATACTATTCTTTCATTTCACATTGAGTGAAACGAGATACATCCTCAACTTTGGGAAAAGGTAACTTGGTATTATTTATCTCAATCCTACTCACCCCTACTCGAGTCTTGTGATGGATAGGCAAAGCACACCCCCTCCAGTATACAACAACAACGACGCGTTTGATGCCAAGAACAACTTGAACGCCAAGATGGATGCTTAAATGGAGGAGATCAAAGCCCTCATCAAGTCCTACAAGCAATCTTCCTCATCTTCGAGAAGACGCTCAAGAGGGCATGCTTCCGAGCTACCATCTCCGGCAAGATCACATCGGCATCGACGCCATCACCAACGAGAACGTGAAGGTCAAGAGCTCAACACCAACCACCGCTCAACAACTTCACCATCTCCCTTGGCATCTTCGCCAAGTGACTTCAAGGCATCTTCGCCTATGGACATACGACATCTTCGCCAACAAGCACCTCAAGACTACGCCCAAGAGAAGCACCCCAAGCTCAAGTCTGCGACTTCCGTGAGCTACTACGACCTTGACTCCGACCATTGGATTCCTTTCTATGGGACTCAAGAACCCGAGGAGTATCTCGAGTGGGAGCGCCTAATGGACGACTACCTCAATCTACATCAAGTTCCTCCCGAAGATCAAGGGGAGGCTGGGAACCGGACCTGATGTATCGGAAGGCCGGCCGGCGAGGACGCCCCCGAGCTGGGCAGGGGTGGCGCCGGTGGTTGCAGCGTCGGCTGTGGAGGGTGGGCGGGCGCGTCGGTTGCTGCGGGGGAAGGCGGCTGCAGATGCCATAGGGGAGCCGCAGCTGGAGTGGTCCCGCCGGGGTGCCCCTCTGAACGCGGCAATGGCCGGTGCAGGCAGCCGGGCCCGGCCGGCCGGCCACGACAATGTGGGGCTGCTCGAACGGCAGCGGCGGCTGCTATAGGCAGGCGCGCCCTGGGACGGCCACGGCAGCGTGGGGTGGCCGTAGGCGGCGATCGGCGCATCCGGCGGAGGTGCGTACGACCCGCCATGTACTGGTGGTACTGGTTCAGAAGGAGTCCCTGGACGGCCGTCACAAGATCCCGCAAGGTATTGGTGACCTGTTCCGGCGTGAAGATGGCGGTCATTGGCGGCGCAGAAGTGATGGGGGCCGGCGGCGGTGGGGAGCCCGCGGTGGTGACCAGGCACGGCAGCGTGGGGGCCCCGGCGGTGGTCATCGGGGCGGTGGTGACGATGGGCAGCGGCGGCGAGGGCGTTGAAGAAGACATGATCGCACCCGAGTCTCTGGATACCAAATTGTTAGAACCCAGGATCCTACCAGGCCTGCTCCTCAGGTTGTAGGGGAAGGGGAAGGGTTGACGGGGGCGAGGGCGCGGCGGCCGACGCCGTCGCGATCGGGAAGGAGGATGGTGGCGAGAGAGAGGTGCGGCTAGGGTTTAGGTCTCCCGGCTCCCTAAGGGAAGCCGAGCAAATATTGGTTGCTTCTTGCTTGATTAGATTGATACATCTCCTCTCCTTATATAGAGACGTTTACTTGACTCCTAAGCAAACAATCCTAATACGATAAGATAATTGGGCTAAGCCCCTAATAATGATTAAGATACTTGGGCCATAACCCACTGGGCCAATCCCCTAATATGTTGGTCATAACAAGGACATATTTCGTATTCCGTGGCAACGCACGGGCAAGCAACTAGTAGTTCTTGCATGACAGATTTGTAGAAAGCCCACATCTTTTTTATTCATAAATTGGGCCACTCAAATAAAATAAATAAAACAAGGGCTGAGGTGGGGTTCGAACCATAACCTGCAGCTAAACATATCGTGTGTACAGCTAGCAGACTGACAAACAAATACACGTTCGTATCGCACGACTATAATATATATTTTATCAACAGGGACTGAAAAATTAAAGAAGAAATCAAACCCGAAAAACAGGATTCCCACAATTCGAACCCGTGAAATTGTGGTCGCCCATAACTAAGCTAACCACCAGGCTACAATGGCACATGATGTTATAATGATATAAACACTGTTTATGTTGTTATGTCTTTTGTTCAATGTAAGAAAAAAAACTTAGATTCTAGTGTTGTGACCTTCCAAAAATGTCCATGTGTTATAAAAAATGGTACATTAAATCTTAGATAATATTTCAACATTGTAAAATATATATTTGTTTAATTAAAAACATACGTTGCATTTAAAATGTTCATGCATTTCAGAAAATTTTCATGACATTTAAAACATTTAATACAATGTAAGAAAATGTTGACTAGTTGAAAAATATTTTGTATCATTCAAAAATGTTTAACACGTATTTGAAATAGGTAAAAAACTTGTAATTGAAAAAAATGTTAATTATATGTTTAAAAATATTAAACAAATATATAAATGTCTTTAGATGTATACCTGAAAGAGATAATGTGTATGAAACAAATTGACATCAAAACATATAATTGAAAAAATGTTAATAATGTATTTGGAAAGTGTATAAAAATATTTCCGTGGCATAAAAAATGTAAAATATGTATTTAAAAGTATATATCAACACATATATTTGAAAAAAATATTAATTACATATTTGAAAATGCTAAACATATATAAATAATAAAGTTTAGTACGGTACCATGCATTTGTCTTTTGTGGGGATGTACCATGCATGTAGCTAGCTATGCATATATGGCTATATAGTACTCCCTCCATCGGAAGCGCACTTTTGGCTTCGTGCGGCGTGCGCCCCTTGTATCCTGCCCGTCTGCATGTGCTTTGAGATGTGCAGATAAAGTAGTCTTTATTAGTTAACAGAGCTTTTAATCTTTACATAAATCAGTATACAGAGAAATACGGCCAGTTAAGGCAGCACAACATCACACAAATAAATGTGCAGTCAATCAAAAACTGCACACTATCTCCGTCTTCAAGGCACCGTTTAACATGCCATTTGATGCCGCTTAATCAGTAAACAAGCAAGCTTGCTTGCCGCTTGTCTTACGGGGTTAATGCCTCGACTAAATGACCCCATTCCACTGCATGCGGCTCAATCCACTGCATATACCGCCTAATGCCATAATTAGAGAAAATATTCCTGCTCAAGAATGTTTCGGAAAACAAATGGAAGTATTTCAAATGTGCTACTATTAGCCGTCTGATCCTTAATTAGAGAAAAATAAGGTGGTTAATTATTGGAAGTATTTGGGCTCAAACAAGTCTTGGTTCAAAAAACAATATGAAAGTATTTTGGATGTATTAGTCATCGGGTCCTTAATTAGAGCAAAAACAAGATGATTAATTAATGTTTGCATATTGTCCGTGTTGTGAAGGACTCACCATGCAGGAGTTAATCTGACTATTAATCAAGACGTTAATTGAGGCACTGACTATATGCATGGTGGTTGGCTAAATTCTCACAATGCAATTAATTTGCTCCTGGTCGTGCTGCAGGAGATTGCAGAGAGTGCAGGATTCTTTTAATGATGACGTGAGAAGGACCCACTTTAAATGCAAATACAAGTGATATACAAGGAGGCCGTGATAGTTATACACAATAAAAATTCTTGATGATACTATTTTTTTGCGTTCCAATCAGAGAGCTTTATTCAACAAAAGAACTCCTGGCATCATCAACTAGCAAGCTGGTGAGCAGGAAAGAGGGTCTCCAACCAATCCAACTCTCGGTGACCTTCAGAGTGCAAGCATGCTTTGCACAGAGATGGGTCGGAACATTGGCTGATCGGTTTACATGTTGAATATCAAAAAAAAGAAAACGAGGAAGCTAGCTCTCTAATCTCTAATAGTAGTGGTGCCACCACAGACATCCTGTAATGGCGAGATTTCCAGATATCCACAATCTCCAAGCAATCAGTTTCCATGATCACATGTGAGAATCCACGTAGATTTGCAAAGATTACCCCATCTCGCAGTGCCATCGTCTCTCCAATGAAAGGATCAGATACCCCCAAGTGGGGTTTACTCCACGCGCCAAGTAGGGCAGTGCAAGAGCGCGCCACTCCTCCTGCGCCAGCCTTGTCCGACTCCATGCTCAAAGCCGCGTCCATATTGATCTTAATGATCCCAACTTCCGGCGGTACCCAGCCATGCCCTGGCAGAATAAAAGCATGAGACTAGGGTATATCGAGCAGTGCCAGATCCTCCCTGATACGCTTGACCGAAGTGAATGGGTCGAGCTGATCATTGTCATGGGTCAACCTGTTTCTTGAATGCCATATGGACCACATAACGGAAATCATCACAGCTCTCTCACTGTCAGAGAAATTCCCATCACATAAGATATCGTGGGACCATGTACTTGGGTGCAATCGGGGTCTTCGAATACCGAAGAACTCATTTGCTTGTTCCCAAAACAACTTGGCATGAGAGCAATGCACTAAAGCATGCATCAGATCCTCATCCATCGCAAGACATACATTGCATCGACTGATGACTTTGATATGACGACGCCGGAGGGTACATTCGTCTGGTAGGATACCACGGACGACTCGCCACCAGAATACACGCACCTTCGGCAAAACCTTGAGCTTCCATAGTTTCTTCCACATCTGTTCTTCGGTCTGTGAAGTATTTGTAACCGTCCCTTCCTCTAGAGCAGCAAGCTCTTTACGAGTCAGCAGAGCACGGTACGCACTTTTGACAGAGTAGATACCACTTCGTTCATGGGCCCAAGCAAGAAAATCATCACCACCACCAGAGCGCAAAGGAATATTCAGTATGGCTTCAGCTTCTGGTGGGATAAAGAAAATTCTAATCAACTCTGTCCGCCATGTCCAATTTCCAGTGTCAATGAGTTGATCGACGGTAGCAAGTGTAGATCCCCCTGGTACCACCATGGGGGATAAAGTAGAGAGACCCGGAATCCAATGATCATCCCAAATAGAAATGGTAGTGCCATCGCCCACCCTTTTTATCAGCCCTTCTATGAGTGCCTCCTTTCCTGCCACAATTGCTCGCCATATAGCTGAAGCAGACTGTGGAATAGAAGCATCCATGAACTCACAATCAGGAAAATAGCGCCCCTTCATGACCCTTGCACACAAAGAGTTGGGATTAGTAATAAACCTCCATCCATGCTTACCTAGCAGTGCCAGGTTAAATAACTCAAGATCATGAAAACCCATGCCTCCTCGGGCCTTTGGAGATGCGAGTTTGTCCCATGACAGCCAATGCAACGATCTGCAGTCGAGGGAGCCACTCCACCAAAACTTTGCCATACTAGTTGTAAGGCTTTTACACACCTTCCTTGTCAACTTAGAACAGCTCATACTGAAAGTTGGGATGGCTTGGGCGACTGATTTAATTAATGTCTCTCTCCCAGCACAAGCTAGAAGTCTTTCTGCCGATCCATTCATCTTGCATCTTGTTCGTTCACCAATATGGTCAAAAGTATCACTAGTAATCCGTCCAACTGCAGTTGGTAATCCTAAGTATTTGTCACTGAACGCCTCAACCTGGATACCAAGGACAAGCTTCAAAACTTGCCTTCTAGCAGTTGGAGTATTTGGAGAAAAGAACACCCCACTCTTATCTCTGTTCACAGACTGGCCGGAGCATAGAGCATATATAACCAGAATCTCGTTCAATCTGTGTGCACTCTCCTGTGTTGCACTAATGAAAATCAAGCAATCATCGGCAAACAACGGTGCACGATAGGACACTCGTATACCTCTGTCAACATTAGGACCTCCATAGTAATTAAGCAGAGAAGTGAGACCCTCGGCACATAAAAGAAAAAGGAAGGGTGATACCGGATCCCCTTGCCACAAGCCACACGAAGGTGTGAAAAAAGGTAACAATTCACCGTTCACCCTAACAGAGAACCGGACCGAAGATACACACCTCATGATTAAGTTCACAAAATTGCTGCTAAAACCAAGCTTAAGCATGATTGCCTCCAGATAATGCCATTCCACACGGTCATAGGCTTTCATCATATCCAGCTTGACAGCACATGTATAGTTCTTCCCCTTTTTCCGCCTCCTCATAGTGTGGACACTCTCAAAAGCGACCACCACATTGTCAGTAATCAAACGACCGGGGACAAAAGCACTCTGCTCCACTCCCACCACTGCATCCATGATCTCTTTCAAACGGTTAGTTATCATCTTAGCCCCAATCTTATAGGGCACCGGACACAAAGAGATGGGTCGGTATTGAGAAATAGATTGCGGGTTTCTCACCTTCGGTATAAGTGTGATCGACGTATCATTAAAGCCCAATGGTAAGTCACCACCATTCAAAAAACCAAGTATGGCCGGCACCAGATCACCTTGAATAAGGTTCCAGTGTCTCTGGAAAAAACCTGTTGTAAACCCGTCGACGCCTGGAGCTTTGGAAGGTGCCATCCGGAAAAGTGCAGTGCGAACCTCCTCTGGCTCAAAGGGTTTATCCAGGAAAAATCTCATATTCTCCGTGACACGCTCCGGAACAAACTGAAGCAACTCGTTCATATCATGAAAGCCTTGGGAAGTATACAAATTTTGATAGAACGTCCGCACTTCTGCCTTATCCTCGGCCTCAGATTGACACAAAGACCCGTCTGATCGCCGAAGGTTGGCAATCTTATTTAAACGCTTTCGCTGCGCTGCTTGTGCATGATAATACGTCGTGTTTCGATCGCCTTGACAAAGCCAAGGTACGCGGGAGCGCTGCCTGATCCAAATTTCCTCTAGCCTTAATGCCACCCTAAGTTTCAGCACAGTAGCCTTCTCCTCATCGGATGATCCTCTACCAACAGATTGCTGCCTCAATAGTTCAAGCTTTTTCTACAACTTCTTCACTCTCTTGGCTAGACATCCAAATTCTCGGGCACCCCATGAACCCAGCTCGCTTTGAAGCTGAGATAAAGTAGTTTGAATAC
Source organism: Aegilops bicornis (assembly GCA_021605145.1). Taxonomy (NCBI): domain Eukaryota; kingdom Viridiplantae; phylum Streptophyta; class Magnoliopsida; order Poales; family Poaceae; genus Aegilops; species Aegilops bicornis. The sequence goes on along the minus strand of CM038675.1, from coordinate 438,479,953 downwards.
CTGCCAGTCCCTGGCCCGTATGGTTTCTGCGCCACGCCTCTGCGACGAACTTATCATATTCCACACGGTACTGCCAAACATCCTCATACCGAAAAGGTCTCGGTCCCCTTCTGAACTGTACATCTTCGGTCTGAACCAGAACCAAACAGTGGTCTGATTCCACCACACTAATATGACGAACGTGTACATGATCGAACATTTGCAAAAACGCTTCATTCGCCAGTCCTCTATCAAGACGAGATTTGACATTCATATCGCCCGCTTGCCTGTTGTCCCAAGTAAACGGTACACCCGTGAAACCAAGATCTTGCAAGGAACAATCATCCAGAACTTGCCGGAACGCACGCATCTGCCACTCAGGTCTCGCGGCTCGACTGAAGTGCTCCGTGCCAAATAAAGTCTCGTTAAAATCCCCTAGACACAACCATGCTTGGTGTGGAATCGCATGCAGCGTCCTTAAGCACCTCCAGCTATGGTGTCTCTCTTCACTTCTTGAAGCTCCGTAGAACCCCGTAAATCTCCACTCCGGAGTAGATAGATCAGCTTTCCGCACCATAACATCGATATGGGCAGAACTGAAGTTCTTTAACTCGACATTTACGTCTCTTGACCAGAACAGCCCTATCCCACCACTCAAACCAGAGCTGTCCACTGCAAAACACCCCGCAAACCAATGGGTTTTGTTGCAAGCTTTCCACCCTCTTTGCCCTGATCTTTGTCTCCATAACAAAGAGCAGCGCGGACCCTTCCTGCTTCACAAATTTGCGAAGCTCACGAACTGCCTCGGGGTTCCCAAGCCCCCGGCAGTTCCAACTAAGGCATCTCATTGGCCCTGGTAGGGCTGACACGCAGCCGCTGCCGAAGTTTCAGAAGATGGAGGTGTCGGTTTCTTCTTCTTAGGTATCACCATGCCCACCACCATCCACCCCAATTAAGCCATCATTTTTCTGCGCAGTGAAAATCACCATATCAGTAGGGGTTTTACCAATGACCAGGTTGCTCTCATTGCTAGGCAACGCCTGTGGCTCAACCCTGCGATAAACTTTCTCTGTCCAAGGCCCTCCCTTCCTCTTTAGATTAACTCTCTTCTTCATTGGGGAGGTGAATTCAGCATTAGTAGTCGCTCTGTTGCTCGACGATGAAGCATCCTTCTGCTTGTATGTGGAATTTTTCGGTTCCTCGGATGATTCATCATACGAGCCAGAAGCCTTCCTGTCCTCAGACGCCTGCAGACTGGTATTAAAAGGAAGATCACCATTCTCATCGCGGGTACCCGGAGTAGGACATACCAGATCAGAGTGGCCAAGACGACCACACGAGAAACAGAAATTTGGGACTTGTTCATATTGGATGTCATACCAATCCCTGGACTCCCTCTTTGCCGAGTCAATCAAGATCCATCTTCGTAGGGGTTTACTCACATCGATCGTAACCCTAGCTCTCAGAAAACCTCCAACAGGATCAAACTGTACAGATGTCACAGTCTTGTCTATTTGTTTAGCAATTGCTATCCCCCAAGACTCCGTTTGCAAGTTGAAAGGCAGATTCAAAACCCTAACCCATAGCTGCAATTTATCGAACTTGAGCTCTGACGGACGCATGCAATCCACATAATCAGCCAGAATCACTGCATGCCAACTCACGTGCCACGGAGAACCCTCACGCACGCGATCGCGATCACGCGATTCTCAAAGTCCACCACAAAAGTATTTTCCCCCACCGGCTTGAAGAACAGTCCCCTAGGGTTTCCCCAAGCCGGCCTTAGCGCATTCGCAATCGTCTGTATGTGGAGCACCCTTCTATGCAGCACCTTACCAGCGATCGCCCACTTCTGCTGGGATCCCTCGTTGAGATCATCCACCACCAGAGGGGTGGCTTCTTCCTCCGTAAGATCCAATTTTCCCATCGCCTCCTCCATCCGTGCCCTCGCAGCGCGAGGTGACTGTTGCCCCCTTGCGCTGCCACTTGGATCCGCAGACGTCGGCATCGGTGGACCAACAGGTGATGCGCCCCGTCGACGAAGATCGACGAGCGCCGCTTTTCCATCGAAACCCTAATCGCCTCCGCAGGGGCTCCTAGTTTTCCGAGGCAGTATTTCGTTTATCTTCTAGACTTTCTTGATGATACTAGTTATGGAGGGCTATTGATGACCACTCAATGGTGAGATTGAGGGGGGTGGCGTGAGCAGGTTCTCCTTCGTATTTTCCTCCCTCAGTGCCCTTATACAAGACGTGGATAGAGAGACTAGTACGTATGAGCCCGTATGTATTTACAATATTTAAATATTATCCAACTCAAAAAAATTTAACTATTATTTAAAATATTGCGTACCTTTTTTATAACGAATGAACGTTTTTGTGTGGTCAGGAACATTAGAATAAGTAGTATTTCTTACATCAAACAAAAGAGATGACAAGATATGAAATGTTTAGCTCTTTGGATCATTCTCTTTTTGAGTAGCGTCCAGGACTCCACGAGGTCACAGGTTCGAACTGTAATTCTTTAATTTTTTCAGTCCGTGTATATAGCATATAGATGACAGTCGTACTATTCAATCACGCTGCCCACACAAGACTATTAGGGGCAGGTCATATGTACGAAACCCACCATCTTTTCTCATATGTTTTTTTACTTTATGTGAAGGACCTAGTACACGAGTAAATAAAATTCGAAGATTTTGTACAAATTTATCATATGAGAACTATTATAGTGGCCGACACCGGGCTGATGTTGGCGTGCCATGCAGGTTATAGATATGTCCGTGTTCGTAAAATGTGATCGTATTTGCATGTCCATACAAGTTAGTGGACCAGAAATATGTATTTCTCAAATTTATGTACTAAATTGACCGCCACACGTAAGTTCTCGGACTTCTAGTATATTTATCTGAGCATGCATCGTGGATAGCACTTATCCATTCAACTCGATGCATGCATGTAGTTAGCGGCCAACAGACTTCCTCGGTTTTGTCGTAAAAACGGACTACTCTTTTTGTCTAGGTGAATAAGTCATTTTAGGTTGTGCACCGTGACCAAGGAGGAGGGGAAAATGAGAAAACTTAATGTTTATTTGCTCATTAATAGCATTGCATGCAATAAACTAACCACTACATGTCGTGTTTGGTAGTCTCAAGTCATTAAAATCATGCACACCCCACATATCTTATTGCTTGATATGCCAAGAAACAAGAAATGAAGTACTCCCTCCGTTCGAAATTACTTGTTGCAGAAGTGGATGTATCTAGACGTATTTTAGTTCTAGATACATCCATTTTCGAGACAAGTAATTCTGAACAGAGGGAGTAAAAGTTAATGCACCGCGCGTAAGTGTTTTGGTATTATTTGGTTTTCATAAGATGACTTACACACGCCTAGACGGAGGGAGTAACTAATTTAGAATAGCTAGTTTGTGGCACCCCATCTCCGGCGGCGGCAACCCCGGCACGCCCCAGTCCCGGCGACCCGCAACTCCGGCGCGCTCCATCCCGGCGACCCGCAACCCCGGCGGGCCCATCCCCGGCGACTCCTAGCCCCAGCGCGCCCCATCCCCGGCGACCCTCAGCCCTGGCGTGCCCCATCCCCAGCAACCCCCTGTCCCGGCGCCTCCGATCCCCACCCGCCACCGTCGCGCCTCTGATCCGGCGAGACTAGCACTGCCCTCGACTCCTCGACACATCTCCGCTCTCATCTCATCTTCGGTCAGCGCAGCGGGCCTCCCTCCTTCTGTCGTTCCTCCCAGCCCCCACGTCTCTTCGAGGTGCTCCTCTCGCTGCCTCGAACTGACCTTCCCGCTCCTCCACCCCTGCACTGCCGCTCCCTCCTGCTGTCCTCACCCACAAGCTCGGTCCCTCGACAGAAATTGCTGGATCGGACCGGTGCTGCTTCTCGGATGAGGTCATTGTGCTGCACATGCGCTGGCAAACAACACCGTCTCTGGTTTTGTTTCCCAATACTCGGTAAGAGAGGAAATTCTTCAGTACTAGTTCGATGAAAGAAACAGCAGCAGTTGATTAATCTAAAAAAAATCACATATTTGGAGGCGCGCCATTGTGTTTGCTACAATGTCTCAGTACACTAGACTACTAGCTTTGCTCTGTTCATCGTTTATTTGTAGCTACCTTGTGCTTGAAAATTTCTAGAGACGGCCTGCTCCCCTTGGCTTCCACTGTGCTGCTGGCCTGCTCCACTCGTCTTCCACAGCGCCGCCGGCGCCCGGCAGCCACGCTCCTCCAACAACCATCCATCAGGGCACGGCGCTCCAAGCACGTCCTCCGGATGCCCCCTCCTCTTGCCTACTCCCTGCGAAGCGCCCGACCGTCTCCCTCCTGCCCCATCCGTCCAGGTATGGTACTCACACCAGTTCAAGTAGTGATGTTGCAACAAGTACATCTCCTCCCCTGTCAATCTTAGTGAGCCAAAAAAGAGCATCTTGATGGATGATTGCTAGCTCACTTCATCATCGGCAGATTTTCCCGTCTACTAACTTGTGGTTAATTCCTTCTATCCTTCGGTTGTATCTTTATTTGGAGATTTATAATTCAAGTCATTGCTGCTTTTACCTCTAGTTAGTAGAGATGCACAACAACTATTTGTTGGAATGCGGCTGACAAACTTGTTATGGACTTATAAAAAGGCTGTAGGAATTACTCGATGGATTTATACTGTGTGCTTCTCTGATTCTTAAGGAAAATGTTCTTTTTTTGAATTTTCATTTTCACAAGCGTGATGCATGTGGTATTCGATTGATGCATTTTGAACTACTAGCTCACTTGATACATATGATGGGTTCCTATACTATTGTATGATCCAATCTTTTTATGTACGAGTGGAAAACTAGAAAATCTATAGAAGCTTTTGTCTTTCTGTATTTATTTGTACAATGATAGATGGATGGGTTGTTCTTCCTTTTGTTGTATGGTGATGCTAATCATACACCAGCGTGGAGGCTAGTTCATGTCTTGCTGTTACATACTTGCAGCATTATTTAGTTGTGTTCACAAGCACGAAAGTTTGCATTCGGGAATTTAGACAAAAAATATGTTCTGCCATTACACTTTTCATGCCCGACAGTTCTGGGAAAATAGGTAACATTATCTCTGCTAGACCAGACTCTATATATCCACGACACTCTAAACTACTATGGTAAGTATATTTAAACTGGTGTATTTCTTCTAGATTCTGAGCTTTTTGTAGTATAGAGAGTACAAGCTGGCGCTGCTGAATTCAGTAGAAGTTCTCTAATTTGTACAAGTTGAATTTTGAACATATGTTGAACTAACATGTTTACATGCATTCTAGAGTGCTAATGTGCTATGACTTCGCAGTTGCAGGGGATCTTGGGAAGCACCTGAACAATAGGCTCATCTGCTTGCCACCGTCATGGACACCGCCGTGGCGCTGCCCATTGCTCTCGGTGGTCGTTCTTCCTCCTGTGTGGCCTTCTTCCTCTGGCCACTGCTGGCTCGTCGTCTGTCCTTCTTCTCCATCTACTGAAGTTCAGCCTTTTTAATTGGCAACGTGTGTACAGCAGTGACGGCGAATGATCTATCTCCCATGCCTCCGTCCTCAATCTCACTGGTATGCTTTTGTATCTGAACTTCAACCTATTCTATTCTTCTTGTTTTCAGAGGAGAGATTGTTCTCCACTGTATGCTAATGAAGTGACTATGTTACTGAACTTGTGTGATAATTCAACCTTGTTTACTTGTGTGTGCTACTGAAGTGACTATGTTACTGAACTTGTATTCTCGATGATTCTGAACCGTTGTTTGTACCATTTGTGATGCTTGTGTGATTTTGGTTAAAAGTTTAATGAATCTGTACGTAGTTCACCTTCAATAACTTTGTAAGTACAGACTCTGAGAGCTATTTATTGAAACAGTTCGGTTCATTAGTTTTATGTTATATGACAAATCACTACGATTTTTGCATCAGTTCGACAAAAAACTAAACAACAGCTCAGACTCTGAGAGCCATTTATGTTTGAATATATTTGAGAATGAGAGTTGTATGTTGTACTCTCTGCCTGTACAGTGCATTTTGAGTTTTGTGTTAAAAAATGGGTTTATCTATTTTGCACCATCTTCACCAAGTCAAACTTGCAGCAGCCAGGGGTTAGGGGTATACATGGCTGTTGGGAGCTGTCCAAGTCGAGCTCTGACCGCAGTCCAAGAGGGACTGCGACCACCATCTAATGTAAGCTATTCAGTATATCTAATTCCCAATCGTAAGTACGATTCCCTTTATGCTTTCCATTTTTTGTAAGCTATGTAGTCTATACCTGCAGAGTGCATTTTTGTAGTGCTGGTATTTGTGGTCACTCTTTTGTGTTAGAAACAATGGATATATATTTATATTTTGTAGTGTCAGTACTTGAGAACAAAAGGTTCAGTTTTCAAACTTTAGATAGTTCATCGCAAGCTTTCGGTGTAGCAAGACGTGCGCCGATGTGTGTGTGCACTTGATGCAACTCTATTGCAGTATATGAAGTTCATGCGATTTTCATGCATCAACAATCTGATAGAGAGCACCATTCTTTTCTGAATTTTGTATTTAAGAAATATCACCCTTTCTATATTTTGAACACTAGCTAGTGCTTTCTTTTCTTGTTATAGTCAAAAAGTAGTACACGTATCTAGTTATGGTGATAATGATACTAACCAGACCAAGCTACTTCAATTGTTTTACCAAATTCTAGAAATTCTCCATATACGGCAAGAGCCAACCGGATGCCTTTGTCTAGCCTGACTTGGGATGGCTTCTTTGCAACTGCAGGTTAGAAAGTTGAACATGTGATTGGAATTCAGGGCGAAAAACTGCAGGTTAGAAGTTCATCTTCTGTTCTGCCCCTAGAAAGAAGTTTGTCTTGTAAAGGTTGAAGCTAATGGGCTAGGAAGCTTTATAAGAAATTGATTTGCCTGTTCATTGAAAAAGTTTGGTTCGCCTGTTCATTGAAAAAGTTTGGTTTGCCTGTTCCGTGAAAATGTCTTGCTAAAGCAATATCTCTTGTGCACTTATTTATTCGCCTGAATATTTGGTTTGATTCTCAGGTGCGATACGGCGGCCGCCGACGTCGCTAAATCCCTCTACAAACTAGTGGTCGGATTCAGCAGCTAGCTCTTCCTCGAGCAACCATTTGGAGAACTTTATTGTCTTCTTGTGGTGGTGATTGATTTTAGGATCAGTAAATTTGACGTTGGTTGCTAGCTTGTGTATGGAACCTGCAAGTTCAATATTGGTATTAGATTCAGTTCTTGTTGTACAAATGTCCCAATGTTCACATTTATTTGGGTAAAAGTTTATTTTAGTCCAGCTACAGAAACCATGCAGGTTCAGTGATGATGATACCATAAGTTTGGACAAGAAAATTTATGTATATGATGAGATGATTGCTACTTCTTCAAAGAAGGTATAGTACATGACAGCTCGATGTGCATACAAGAATAAAAAAATGGTTTGAATCAAAAATATTGATCAGTATGAATTTATAACAATGATCAGTTTGAAAATAAAAGATGGTTAGCTTTTGGTATTCTGTGACGTTGACGTTCAAGTTCTGTAACTGATCCGTCCAGATGGCACAATGCGGTCAGTCCAGCAGGTGCATCTCAAGTCCCTCGCCGTGCTCTCCTGCATATTGGCATTGTAAAAACACAGCAAGTTCATAATTAAAAAAGTTGTAAGTTCAATACTACGTCCTAGATAAGTTTAAGAAAAAAGCTCAAACAAAATGAAACCCAATGAAAAATCAAATGGTAAAGGTTCAAGTCGCAAAACAAGAGAAGTCCAAAACATCTTGCAAGAAAACTGAGTTAAAAAAACAAACACACAATATTTTTTCCTTTTAATAAATATCATTCAGTTCAACGATATAAAACCATGCAAGTTTGGGGACTATAATACCAAAAAATAGAGTGAAGTCTAGTATGTGATAACAAGCTCAGTACAAACCCATACGAACATCAGTGCAAATAATCTTTTTTTGGAACCATTCAAAATTACTCAGAAAAATATCTCAGTACAAACACACACATAGATCAGTACGAGTACTTTGTTTTTCAGACAGAAAAACAACACGATGAGTCTCACCGTATTCGAAATTACTCTTAAAAGATGGGAGCAAGTACAAAATCATAAAGACATCCGTCCAAAGTACTCTTTTTTCGGAACCATTCAAAACTACTTGTGAAAAATACCTCAGTACAAATATAGTCATAGATCAGTACAGGTACTCTGTTTTTTAAACATGAAGAAACAACATGATGGGTTTCACCTTATTCAACATTACTCTTAAACGGTTGCAAAGTAGAGAAAACGTTCAACATGACTAAGTTTCGCATTTTACATAGCTATCCAACTTTATATTTTTTGCCCCATTTCGACAAACTTAAAAAAAACGCGTTCAAAATCAAATTTGACCGTTTTTTAGTTCAAGTTTAAACCGTAAGGAATTAGAAAAAACTTTCAATACAAAAAAATTGTGCATTTTCCATAGATTTCCAACGCCGTATCATTTGCGTCAATCCGACAAACCGTTTGAAAAAAAAATGCGAAAATACGTTTCGCCCAAAATTTCATCGTTTTCCAAATTACTTTTAAATCGTATAGAATTTGAAAAAATATTAGATATATGGAAGAAGCATTTTCATCAGCTTTTCAAGGCCATCTTATTTGCTCAATTCCGACAAACCGTTTGAAAATTAAGTCCAAAATACAATTCGTGTTTTCGGTTTTGAAAAAAACGTTTTTTCAAAATTGCTCTTAAACCGTGATGTTTTTGCAAAAAAAATTATATATATTTGTAATGTATATGTCAAGAGCTTTCCAAAAATATATTACACGCCCCATTCCGACGAAAAAACGATCAGTTCGACGAGATGAAAATCATCAGTACAATCGTCTGAAACGATCAGTTCAAGTAGTGCAACAGAATAATATTCTGTTATCCTTTTTGAACTGACGGTTTCAGGCGGTCGTACTGATGATTTCGAAGCGGTTGAACTGATGCTTTCTGTTCTGCTTAACACATCGTCTTCTTTAGTTCAATTTTTTTTGCAATTTTTTTGTCTGAATGGGGCGTGAAATATATCGTTGGAAAGCTCTTGACAACTATATTTCAAGTATATTGAACGTATTTGCAAAATCATTATGGTTTAAGAGCAGTTTTGAAAAAACCATTTTTTTCAAAACCGAAAATGCGAATCGTATTTTGGACTCAATTTTCAAACGGTTTGTCGGAATTAAGCAAATAAGATGGCGTTGGAAAGCTGGTGAAAATCCGCATCTTCCATATATCTAATGTTTGTTCTAATTCTATACGATTTAAAAGTAATTTGGAAAACGGTGAAATTTTGTGCGAAACATATTTTCGCGATTTTTTGCAAACGGTTTGTCGGATTGATGCAAATGATACGGCGTTGGAAAGCTATGGAAAATTTGCAACTTTTTCATATTGAAATGTTTTTATAGTTCCTTACGGTTTAAAAACAAATTCGAATACGGTCAAATTTGATTTCAAATGCAATTTTTTTTTGAAGTTTGTCGAAATGAGGCAAATAATATAAAGTTGGATAGCTATGTAAAATACGAAACTTAGTCATGTTGAACGTTTTCTGAATGGATGTCCGTATGGATTTGTATTGAACATGTTTTCACAGACTAGACTTTCTCTGTTTTTTCGCATGGTTTTCCTCGTAAAACAGAGTACTTGTACTGATTTATGTGTTTGCTTGTACTGATGTATTTTTCATAGAGTATTTTTAATACGGTGAAACCATTCGTGCTTTTCTTCGTTTCGAAAATAGAGTACCCAAATTGATCTCCGCATGGATTTGTACAGAGCCTGTTTTCACGGACCAAAGCACATTTTTTTTATAAAACATGCTATCTTTTTTCTAACCGTCATACTGTATTTCATTGAACCTCCCAATGGCCTCGGTTGAACTATTAGGTTTTTTCTGACTATATTCAACCGGTGTGATGCCTTACATTACCTAGTTAAATATTTTTTATAGAAGGGAACATTGTTATGGGCTGTGTGTATACATTGCTTTACTTTGTGACCCCTTGAACCGATGCATGTCCACCCTTAAACCAATGCATGTTCATGAGAGAACTGATGTTGTTTTGCAAGGTGGACTTTCAATATAACTAGCAACAAGTTGGCACCATGTTCACTATAGCAGCCCTTTTAGGAAAAATTTCATGGTAGAAAATTGTTCACTACAGCAGCCCATCCGGGAGTAGCATATACATTTTGTATGTTTACATTGTCATGCATAGAAGGTCTACTGCAGCAGCTATGCAATAGGAAGCAAACTTTCACCAAAAAACTGAGAACAAAATGCTTCGTGTGGAAATTCCATTAGGTACCAAACAACAGCTCTCCAACAATGCAGTCCAAGAGTCCATAGAGCATTTTGTTCAAGATTTCATATATGCACTTGATTTTATATATGAGAACAAAATGCTTCAAGAGTAAAGAAAGTTCATAGAGTATATCTCTTAGTTCAAAACACACACTATAATACTAGAACTGCTGAGAGTTCTCCAACAATACTTTATGAACAGGTCTAGGAGTTCATCGAGTTCTTAGTCCAGGAATACTTTATGAACATGTCCAAGAGTTCATAGAGTTCAAAGTTACCAAACTGTAGTACTGAGGCCAATAAAGCATTGGAGTTGTTCAGAAGCAGCCTCGGCACAAGTCCAACAAAGTTTATACAATATATCCCTCATTTTGAACTACTATCACAAAAATCGGACATAACTGGACGGAGGGACTTGCTTCAACCATAACTTCTATGTTGTCTCCTTTCTTATCAAACGAACAGACTGATTGTACATAGGGCTTCATTAGAAATAAACCGGCATGCCCTCCAGTCTGCAAGCGGGTTGGACTAGCTCCCAGGGGCCCATTCGGCGCCAGTTGCTCCCTGCATTCAACCATAACAAGTCATAAGTTCCCATAACAAGTTCAAACACATTCTAAGTGACTTGCACAATCAGTTTCATATTTGTGTAACCAAGCAAGTTAATGTGTAGTAACATTAGAAGTTACCAAAGAAACCTAAAAAGATTTCTACACTTTGAAATACTTCATTTTTACTTCCCAAATACTTCATTTATTTTGAAATATGAACTTCTACATTTATTTCCTTAGAACTCGTTATCTTTTCCCTATGAATTCCATGGGTTTTGTGTATCACTATTTTTTTGTTTATCTTGTTTTCTGTTTTTCTATGAACTTATAGGGTTATACATGTTGAACTCATATACCAGCAGCACTTGGAGGCAGGGGGTAGGCGGCGACGGCGCGCTGAACTAAGCCGAACATTTTTTCTGCACTAGATAGTGTGTCTGACATGCTACCAAGGTCCCACACATGTTTTGCTAGAACAAGTTGAACTGAATATCTTTCATTTCGAACTTTGAAAGAAGCTACAACTACTGTTGCCCAAATGTGAACATAATTTTAAGTTTTCCAAGCACATACCTTCTGTTCTTGTTTGTTGACGGACACGCCTCCCCTACCCCCGCAGACTGACGGGCACTGGCGAAGTGGAGTTGAAGGAGCGAGGATCACCTTGCTTCCCATTCAATTGAGGATTCATGTGACACTTGCTTCCCATTTTCATCAGTAATAGTACTAGTACGACTCAACAATAATTTCAGAATTGTAGACGGCATCCTTGTCGGTATGACTCATCAGTACTAGTGCTCTTTTTCCAAAAAAATGTCTCTTAGAATAGAAGCATTTTTCTATATGGATGTTACTTTTAACATTAAGAATATTACTGATTAGTAATAGTATTTGTGTAGGTCGTACTGATCAGTACTGCTACTTGTCGTACTGATGAGCACTAGTACTGATCTAGCTAACACATGACGACTGGGAAGTAGACGAACTGAAACACATTCAAAAGTTGAACTGAAGAAAATTGAAGTTCCCCTCACAAATATCAGATATCTGGCCTTAAAGCATAGTGGACTTATGTTCTTGTGTACTTTGAACTCTTAAAGTTTTGAAAATTGAACCTTTTTCCTCTGTGTAGTTTGAACTCTTAATGCAAGTTGGAGACAAATACCTTCTGTGCTGTGTACTGAGAAGAGAAAAGGCTCTATTTTTCGTTGACGCATGCAGAGGACTACCATCAGCTCTCAACTTGGACGGCTGCCAGCAACCATTGTGGACCGGCCCGTGGTGGTGTGGCCCAACCAGAGGAGGTCGGTGGCTACGCGATGCGTTGCCGAGACGACACATAAGAATTAAACTGAAAGGATTTTAGATATTGAACTGAACCAGAAGAAGAAACTGGACATCACATGTATATTAGCTTTTATTTGACAACACAGAAACATAAGAAAGGATAATTTTTAGTTTCAGAAATTAGCTCTATGGATGATCAGGTCCTCCATGGATCACAGCACAGAGAGGCCAAGAGTTTAGTCAGTCCAGTAAATTACTAATGTGCTATGTCAGTAAGAAGACTAGCATTCACACCTGTTGGAATAAAAAGAAATATCCAAGTCAGCATGCGTTTTGTTGAACTGAGCCTTGTGCTGAATCTAATCAATGCTTGGAAGCCTTGTGCTGAACAAAACAAAATTTGGACATATAATACATACTGAATCACTACTTTTTGCTTCTTCTTTTTTGTATGAATTGCTCGTATAATACATACTGAATCACTGTTTATTTTTATTAATAAATTGCATTTATACTAATGAAAGAATGTACCTTTCAGTAGCTACGCATTCGAACCGATCATCTTTTTTAAATTTGAACTGATCATTGTTTTTAGTTCAAACCAATTTTTAATTCGAACTAATCATTTCTTTTATTTTCAAACTGATCATTGTTTTTAATTCGTACTGATCATTTCTGTACTCCAGATGGAAATGCAAGAAAATTGAATTGGCTGTACTAGGAGGAGGGTCACTTCGCAAGTACACTAGTACTAGCACATATGCACTGACGTACACTATCACCATTGACGTAGCAAATTTTAATTGACGGTACCAAATGCAACAAAGAGCAACCGACAGTAGCAATTTTTTAGCACATCCTCATGAAACCCTCAGTGATCTGAAATACAAATGCATCAAAAATGGTTGCAACTTGCAAACACATTGATAGTAGCAGCAATGCTGCAACTCAGGACGACTGAGAAGTAGATGAACTCAAAGACATTCAAAAGTTGAATTGAAATAAAATAATGTCTTCACTTTAGGCATTATCTAGACATGATGAAGACTAGCTAATGTAAGGACAGGCGCATAACCCGAAATACTGAACTTTTGGGGGAAATTTATTTGAACTATGTTTTGTAACTATATGTGCTAAGTAGATCCTAACAACAAATAATTCACTTCATAGCCCTGAAATCATGAAGAAGGTTTACCCAGGGATTGTCCTTTCCGAAGCAATGTAGGTCCAAGAGTACGTCCTATTAAATTCTAAAATTACAGAACGCAGTTGCTACGCACTAGGAGCTGTGCGCAGACAGCGGAAGGAGCAGCGGACGGGTAGCAACCGCCAAGGAACTGGCGCTGAGCCGGATCCAGGGGCGGAGCACGGGTTGGACTTCACACGACGCTTTGAGCAACCAGTGGTAGAGCAATTAGTTGGACTGCCGAACTATAGAAGCATCCACAACGAGACCGACGTGCATTCCGACGAAGAAAAATAAGACATGAACTGAACTCACTGAACTAAAAAGAAGGCACACTATGAACTTGTCACACATCAGCGGAATATACACCAGCAGCCAGGAACATACCTGAACTTGGCATAGACTGGGGACATGAACATGTCGCACATCCACACTAGCACCAACGACACAAGCCATGATGGCTATCAGGGGAGCCGACCTTGATCCGGTCGGAGATGGGGGCGGCCTGGATCCGACATAAACAAATGTTTTTGTACTGAGCATGTCCAAAAAAATTGCTTTTATTTGATAACATGAAAACACCAAAAAGGATGATTTCAGTTTCATAAATTAACTCAAGAGGCAGTACCTCCAGCAATGGAAGATTACTGAGCCAAATGCCCATTCCGTGGCTACAGAAAAAACCGATTATTTCTCTTTTTCTTAGTGGTGCCACTATCTTCAGATTAGAAGAATCTAGATAACACTCATCCACTAATCTGCACATATTTTTTACATCATTTTCACGGCATGATAATACATCCATGTCATTATTTAGTTTACTAGTTAACAAAAAGAATCAGCTATCAGTTCACAAAGAGCATCAACTATAAGTTCACAAAAGTATGAAACATCACAACAACATAAAAAAGAATGTTTATTAGTTCACAAACCTATCAGCAATAGTAGTCCTGCTGCTCCAGTGCAGCGTCGTTGTTGATTTTCTTCTAAAAATACACAACTGCTGTAACAAAACATAGAGAAACTTTAAACCGCAAGATTTAGCAAGATGAACCGCTGGACTACTAACCAGAACAACTGAATGAATTACAAAATTTGAACTTTTCCTAATGCTCCGCAGGCTGGACAATGGCGGATTAAAATTTGTAGCAGTAGTGCACACGGCTATATAGGGCTCTCCCAGGACAAGCCCTCGTGTATAAAAAAGCTAGTTGTTTAAATTCAAAATGTGGACAACGCCACCAAACATTTCATTAGTATATATTCTCACCTTATCCTCCAGTGCCTGTTTTGTGTTATATGAAGATGGAAAACATAAAGGCAATTGTACTTACAATTTGGAATTAGATGTACTGAATAGCATACAGAAGATGGACTGAAAAAAATTGAAATAGCACAACCATTCTACCTTTTGACAATCTTTTGAACTAGCTCTACGACAATTTTTTGAACCTACGTGTGTAGATGAAGTGAACTTTTCGACACATATCTTTTTCAATCAACTCGGTATTCATCAGTACTAGTACGATTGAACAAATAAGTTCAGAATTGTAGCAGCATTAAGGATCCATTAGCAGGAAGAGGACGACCAGGTTCATGTTTTATTTCGGCCCCTCTTAGTTATTGAGATCGATGATGGCAAGCAGCAGGAGGGGACAAAAAGTAAATTAGAGATAGAGGTAGCATGCTAGGGCTCTTACAGCAAGCTACCACATTTAACCAATAAGCATAGCCACAGAATAAGAAATTAAAATCAAAGCACAATCAAGGACAAAATAGCTTTAACAAAAAATGTATGCATGATCTTAAGACACAATCACACAATAGATTTTAACAAAATCATGCTAACCACAACGATGCCCAAGTGTTCTTCTCCTTCTTCCTACTAACACCACACTATCCACTACCTAAACTTTTATCCATGTTGAATATTTGTATGGTTCACTAAGTCTCAAGTATCAGTTCTCACATAAGAGCTGGACAGGTCAGCAAGCCATACAACATACAAAAATACAACTTCCACTAAAACATATATTACTTCAAGCTAGCAAATATCGACCAAAGCAGCAAAGTTTGCAATAGCAGGATTAACCAAGCTGCTGTGGGGCGTGCTACCACACATCCTTTCTTGCTGCCATAATCACAAACACATGTTGTTGAAAGGAGCTAACTAGAACAATAATTGAACAAGAGAGTAGGCAAGATACCATCCATGGAAACACCTTACATGCTTGGTGGAAGAGTTTGCTGAAGATGGCGTTAGCTCGGGGCGCACGGGCGTGGGCAAATTGAACATCAATCTATCCAACTAGAGAACTGCATGAAATAGCAAAATTGAACTTTTTGCTCATTGATTTTCCAATAGAAAATCACACATTTGCACGAAACCAAACTTTTGAAGCCTCACGAACCTGGAGCAGGAGACCACTTGAACAACATTTTTGTTTCGCTGCAGGAATATCTGAGAAAGGGACAGAAGGGGTTGCGGTAGTGCCGCCAGCAGCTGCTGCTCCTCGTCTCAGAAGGAGACAGAAAGGAGGGCGGGCACGTCATGACTGAACACGCACGACCATGTTGTCCTCATCGTCATGGAGAAGTAGGACTGCTGGCGGATGCGAGCGAGGCGAGGCCGTGGTTCCGCTCGAGAAGGAGGATGGGGGCGAGCTCCGTCGACGACGGTTGGTGTGGAGGGAGGTGATTCAGTCGACACTGGGGAAGAGCGCCGGATGGCGCGCGCTGGGGAGGGAGGTCGTGGCGGCGGCACGCTGGGGGAGGGGCGTGTAGCGGCGGCGCGCTGGGGAGAGGGGTGTGGCGACGGTGCGTCGCGAAGGGTGGTCGTGGCGGCGCCGGCGTCTGGCGGGGCGGGGGAGGGAGGCGTCGTCCGGCGGCGCGGGGGAGGGAGGCGGCTTCCAGCGGCGCGGGGGAGGGAGGCGTCGTCCGGCGGCGCGGGGGAGGGAGGCGGGTTCCGGCGGCGCGGGGGAGGGAGGCGGCGCCGGCCGCGCGCGGGAGGGAAGTGGCGGCTGGCGGCGCACGGGAGGGTGGAAGTGGTGGGCGCTCGGGAAGGAGACAAGGTCGTGGGGGTTGACCAGATGCAAGAGGTTGCCGTGGGCTTTGGACAGATCTTTATAGGGAGAGAGGGTATTCTGTTACCGGTAACAGAATAGCTCTGTACTATATATATATATATATATATATATATATATATATAGAGAGAGAAAAGCGATTTGGAGGCCGAGCTGCATGGTGGCCGTTATCTCAACTGAACATTGTCATATTGGGTTCTGTGCCTTCTGACTTTTCAAGTGATATACCCGAGCTATTTAAGAGGAATACACATATGCCATTCTCTAGTGTTCTCGATTTGTACGTGGGGCTCCTTTTAGGCTGATGCTTGCATGAACATGATGTGCCTTGTGCACGCGTTTGAGGTGGCACCGGAACACCCCGCTCATTTGTTATTAGCCATGCTACACATCTGCTTCGCTGACCCATTTGTTGCCCAGCCTTGCACTAGTCAGCTCCTAACTACTACTAGCACACCATACGCTCGTAAACAAAAGCTAGCACATCATATGTTGTTTCTGTTTTTCTTTAGTTCTGGTTGTTTCTATTTTGGTATCACAATTCACACCACACCTGTATGTGTGCATGAGTCAAAGAGGGAAACAATGTGCATGAATAAACTTCTTTGGAACATATAGATTTTGAAGAAAAAACATTTCACTATTTTTATATATAAGTGAAAAGACGGTCACATATTGCAACAATAAAAGTG
The DNA here is from genome assembly GCA_021605145.1 of Aegilops bicornis. Taxonomy (NCBI): domain Eukaryota; kingdom Viridiplantae; phylum Streptophyta; class Magnoliopsida; order Poales; family Poaceae; genus Aegilops; species Aegilops bicornis. The sequence goes on along the minus strand of CM038675.1, from coordinate 438,462,785 downwards.
TTCGCACCCGCAAAAAAAAAACAATAAAAGTGTTCGAGTATACATAAAGTTTTTCTTGCATTTTTCAAAATTGGTTGACTTTGTTACTTATGCACCTGTTCAACATGAATTTAGAAAATGTAAAACAGATTCCTGATACACGCTGTACATTCTTCTCAATACGCAGTTAACAATTATTAAGAATACGATGAACAGTTTTGAAACTACACAATGAACATTTCGAAAATACACATTGAACAGTTCATAAAAAGTATGTGATGTATAATATTAAAATACAGGACTAATTTTTCAAAATGTTGAATTAATTCTTAAAAAAAATACATGATTAACCATTTTTAAAATACACGTTGAACAATTTTTAAAAATGCGGTGAACATTTTTAACAACAAAACTAACAATTTTAACAACAAAATGAACATTTTTGTAAAAGTACATGGCGAACATTTTTAAAATGCATGCCATTCATTTTCGAAAAACACCATGAAGATTTTTAACATATGTACAAAAAGAGCTGAAAGAACCGTAAACAAAAAAGAAACAAAATGGGAAAAGTTAATAAAAATGAACATATTGCTGTAACGCCTGAACATTTATTAGTACAATATGAGCGAACATTTTTGTTACATCACATGATCTGGTTTTCACGAAGAACATTTTGGAAAAAAATACAAGTAGGTTTTATTAAGCACATGAACAAATTATCTTTGCAACATATGGACTTTCCTTTTTGGACAACGAGAAAAATAGTTGAATAAATTCCGGTGGCCTTAGGGGCATAGGGGCGTGGTGGATCCCGGCCTTTACCGGTGGGAGGGCTCCATTTTTTTACGTTTCTTTAAGTATTTTTAGGGTTTGTATCCTGCTCATGAAGGCGAGATGATGACGGCTCCCTGAAGATGGAATAAGGTTCTCCTCTCCTAGCCCATATCCCAGTGGTGCGTCTAGCATCGTCGGTGAGCGTGTGGATATACGTCTGTTGTGGATCTATCTTTGGTGGATCTGCTCGGATTTGGTCGTTGTTCGTTTACGTTAAATGCGTCTTAGGTTGGATGCTTCCGATCTAAGCTACTCTTCATCGACGGCGGTTGTTGTTCTGCGCTGGTCCTATAAAAGTACGACGCCTTTTCTCGATCGCTCATCTACTGCAATAAGGTTTGTCCGACTTCGGCGAGGGAGGGGCGATAATAGCGGCACGCCTTCGGCTCGCTTCAGTGCTGGTAGTCGTCGCTAAGTGGTCTATGAATCTGAATGTAATTTTAATTATTTATAGTTTTCGTTGTCGCAAGAAAAAAGAGTTGAATAAATAGCATATCTACTTTGAGAATACTAGTTGGTTCCAAGGTTTTGGTTGCCGAATGATGCATTTTTACCGAGGGGGACTGGTAAACGTGGTTACCATGGTTACCGTGAATTTTCGAACAAATATTGAATGAAATTTATAATTGAATTTTAAATTTAATTTCTTTCAAAATAGATATAAATAGCACTTGAACTCATACTTATCATGAAAGAGCTACTAGTTAGTGGAACGTTGTCTACAACACGTGTTGCAAAGTGCTGCCATACTTTACTGTACATTGAGCGTTTGAATTTCAAAAATTCAAAAGTTTTGAATTTTTTTGCTCGAAATGCCCATTTACCGAGGGGGACCGAAATATGCGATAACCATGGTAAATCTCGAAATTTCGAGCGGTAACTAAAACCCTGGTTGGTTCACATTCAAGTAATTCTGGGTGTAAATCCTAAGGTTCGTCCGGCAGTAACAAATAACTTAATTCGTTGTGTCAAATAGTTCTGCGCATAAATCCCAACGGTGGGTAAACGGCTAGAAAGTTTGCTGATGTTCTAGCCTCTCTCACGTCACGTAGTAGAGAGACACATAAATCCCGCCCATATTCGTGAAGGTACGTGTGCGCTGTGATCTGACGTATCGATTGAGATGGGATGTCACTGTTGATCAAAGAATAATACGGTGGCTGTTAAATGACTACTGGGTGAAATACAAGCGAATACTACGCGTCTGCACGCGTCTGCCGCTGATCGCTAGCTAGCCTAACGCACAGGATAGCGAGCGCCAGGCAGCTCGGCCACCAAACGGCATTTTCGTATATATATATATATAGACTATTCATCACTCTGGGTGAAGAATAATTATTCTTCACCCGTTCTATTTTACGATCAATGCACTGTAATTTTACGCTTCGTAAGTTTTGTCTTATTTCCGACGTAAAAAGAGACCATAAGAAAATATAAAATCGTTGTAAAAAACATTTTATGTTATGTAAAATTACAAACGTAAAAACATAGTGTAAAATACACATAAACTGCAAATTTTCTTGTCTTATGACTTATATTTTTATTTTCTTATGCCAAATTTTACGTAATGAATCATTAAGAATGTAACTATTTGAATTTCACACTAATTTAATTATGAAATGATCGTACGTTAACTCAGATGAAGAATAACTTATTCTGCACCCTGGGTGATGAATAATATCACTATTATATATATATATATATATATATATATATATATATATATATATATATATATAAGTTTGGGGCCCATGGCATCTTAATATTTGGATAGTGTTGAGCGGTTGATTTGGATATAAAATAAAATGCATCAATTGCTAGTTAGTTTGGCAGGTTTTAATTCGTGGACCGTCCCATACATGCATGTCACATGATAGAAAGGCAGGGGTATTAATATGTAAATCGACATTTATTACTTCCTTATATAGCATGTATTCCGCCCTTGTATAACCGATCAAATTAGGAATGGTTCGTATGACACATGATTTTATTGGATATATATGCACCCTGAGAATACACATAATTTTGGTAGTAGGTATTACATACCTGAAAACAAAATAAAACGTAAATAGTTCTAAAAATAAATTATTGGGTATAAACGTACCCGCGTATGTACATACTTACATGACTAGGTATTAGATATCCGTATTTGTACATAATATCATTAGTAGGTATTTTTTGCGGTATCGTTAGTAGGTATTAGATATCAATATATGTACATAAATTATTGGGTATATACGTACCCGATATGTACAGAATTTCATTAATAGGTATTAGATACTCATATTAAATAGTTAAAAAAATAGAACGTAATAGTTCAGAAAATAATTTACTGGGTATATATACCCGCGCATGCACATAATTTTATTAGAAAGTATTAGATACCCGTATTACATAGTTAGGAAACAAGAATACGCGTATTAGATACCCATAGTAGTTCAGAAGAAAATAAAATATTACTACGATTTATTGTATCGCAAGTCTTGCATGCCTAATAGTTAAGAACGGAAATAAAATGTAAGCATGAAAACTCTTGCATGAAGAATAATTAGGAAACAAACCAAACATTCATTATGCGGCAGTACATACCTAAAACAATCAAGGTGCCCGGGCACCTAGGTGTCCCAGATAATTTACCTATATATATATATAGGTAAAATATTTGGGCACCTAGAGCATCCGCCGTTGGATCAATCTATGATTCAACCAATGCATATCGGATTTTGGATGCTACAACCCGTTAACAATACTCACTAGCCATTATTAAATACTGCATGCGCTCCAATTGGTAAAGGATTGCCAGCTTCCAAATACTGTTGCATGTGTATGATTTATTCCCTTCCATATTTTTCGCATTATAGTGTTGCTCTTTAATTCGGTTCTTTCCAAATGTAGAAGTTGCCCTCTAATTTGATTTTTACCAAGAAAATGGCCCCACGTCCATGCCATAATTTGGTGGAGCAATTAAACCAGAACCAAAGCCAAGCACTCCGTCATGCATTGCACACCTACATGATTCATTCATCTCTCCCTCATTCGTCTTCTACACACACTACATACCCAGATGATTCATCCCTCCATCATTGTTGTTGCTACCGTCGCGTATATATGCCTTCTATGCATCTTGCTGGCCGGCGATGTTTTGATAAGGTCATCTACCAAGGTACGTGTGTATGCTATTGTTCAGTTTTTAAAAGTTCTACTAGATACGCAAGTATGGTTCTACACAGTTAATCTTGCCTGAGAAATTGTGCGCAATATCAAATTAATTGATCTTATATGTTCTCTTTGTGCCAGGCTACATGAAGAATGCTTTTTTGCCGCATGCGACTATGGAAGCTGTCGGCATTCTGGGAACGGGGTCTTCAGACTTGCCTGTCTACGGCCCATGGCGTGGCTCTACCAGCGGCCTGGTACGGCCCATCTTCATCAACAACCACTCAAGACCCTCGCGAGGGGCCAAGCCTCGCGAGATGGATGACACAAGATCTCCTCAGGGGCAGCCTTACTAGGCTGGCTCCCGAGGAGCGGAGATATCTATGCAAGGGGCATCTCGCGAGGTGCGCGTAAAGTGAGCTGTGATGATCAAGGCCAGGCGGGCGCCAGCGGGGTGCAGAGTACCAGTTGCCTCTTTGGTGCTAAAGGGGTAAGCGTAGGCGAGGAGTCTTGAGGCATCAGGCAAAGGTTTCCATATCGACGCAACGAGACCAAGACCAGCAGGACGGCAGGATGAAGGTCACCGCGGAGCCCACGATGGCGTCACCACCAAAGCCTTTGGCAGGCGAAGACCACCTTTTGTCAGGAACTTATACTAGTTGTCTCCCTTCGAAATTGGCCATTGTGGGATCCCTTCCCGCCTAATATTTGGGAAGAGGACCAAGACCACTATAAATAGGACTAGCCACCACCCTAGAAAAAGAGAGAGACCACCCTAGAGGGGAGACGGATCATTCAGACCATCCTCGCACACACAAGCTCACCGAGCTCAAGAACACCTCTCCTCAGGAGGCTGTTCATCCCTTGTACTGGTTCATCCACAGCCTACAAGGCAATCCACCACACCACACTAGAGTAGGGTATTACACCACAACGGTGGCCAGAACCAGTATAAACCCTCATGTCTCTTGTTCTTTGGGTTCGTCGAGCTAGGCCTTGAGATCATTGCGAGAGCAAGCTTGGGGAAGAGAGACCTTTGTGCGCACCCCAGTGTTCGAACCTCAAGGGTTTGCCGGAACCCGTAATCCGACATTTGGCGCGCCAGGTAGGGGTGCGCTGAAGCCTTTCTTCCGTCGATCCATGCCTCGTTGCTCCACCGCAACCATGGCTGACGCTTGCCGAGCCCGTGCTGAGCGCCGGGCCGCTCTCGCCGCTCGTGTCGCTCAGACGGCGCCCATTGGCGGACCTCCCCGCCGTTCTCCATCACCCGCTGCCAACGCCGCCACCGGCCCGACAGGGAACGAGCAGCAAGCTTCATCGCTGCACCCCTCCATGCGGCGGGACGGACGCACCGCCACCTCATCGCTGACTCCGGTCGGCTCGTCGTCCCACGGCCGTCGCGCTCCCACGGACGCGCAGGCTGCGCTGCTCATGGCATGCGAGCTCTTGCGTTACCACCCGATCGATGACCTCTACGAGGACTGGCTGGACCGCATCGCCGAGCTCGTCAGCGCCGCTGGGGGCTCTCCTGCGTCGTCCCTCTCGCTACCTCGCCCACCACCAGCTGCGGGCGATGTAGCCCACGGAGCGCCTCCACCACCTCCGCATCAAGACGGCACCCTCGTACCAAGACGCGCGGTCCCACGGCGTGACCCGCTGCATCGGACGTCCGCACATGAAGAAGGAAGCCGCCAAGAAGTCCCGATACCGCAAGAAAACGCTGCCGCGCTCCCAGCACCACTGCGTCAAGACCGCATGCCGCCTGTGGCGGCAGCGGTGGCGCGAGGATATCAAGATCAGGCTCCGCCTCTGCGGCGGGCTCTGGTGACCACAGCAGGCTGCCGAACCTTCACCCCCGAGCTGCACAGCGTCGTCTGGCCCGGCAAGTTCAAGCCAGACCTGCCTCCGCGCTATGATGGCACCCCCGACCCTGCGTAGTTCCTGCAACTCTACGAGCTAAGCATCAAGGCGGCCAACGGCGACGAAAAAGTCATGGCGAACTGGTTTCCCATTGTGACGCCCCCGATTCAATCGTACACTAATCATGCACGCAAATTTGTACGATCAAGATCAGGGACTCACGAGAAGATATCACAACACAACTCTACAAATAAAATAAGTCATACAAGCATCATAATACAAGCCGGGGCCTCGAGGGCTCGAATACAAGTGCTCGATCATAGACGAGTCAGCGGAAGCAACAATAATCGAGTACAGGACATAAGTTAAACAAGTTGCCATAAGATGGCTAGCACAAACTAGGATACAGATCGAAAGAGGCGCGATCCTCCTGCACAGGATCCTCCTAAACTACTCCTCGGTCGCCGCCGGGTTGCACGTAGTAGTAGGCGCCTCCAGTGTAGTAGTCGACATCGACGATGGCGTCTGGCTCCTGGGCTCCATCGTCTGGTTGCAACAATCGTGTAGAGATATGGAGAAAAGGGGGAACAAGGCAACCGTGAGTACTCATCCAAAGTACTCGCAAGCAAGGAGCTACACTACATATGCATGGATATATGTGTAAAGGGCCATATCAGTGAACTGAACTGCAGAATGCCAGAATAAGAGGGGAAAGCTAGTCTTAGCGAAGACTACGCTCGGGTCACTGTCTTGCAAATGTAGAGGAGGGTAGGTTGAAGTCCTCCAAGTAACATCACATAGCAATAATCCTACCGTGCGATCCCTCCTCATATCCCCGAGAGAGCGACCACCGGTTGTATCCGCACTTGGAAGGGTGTGTTTTATCAAGTATCCGGTTCTAGTTGTCATAAGGTCAAGGTACAACTCCAAGTCGTCCTGTTATCAAGATCACGGCTATTCGAATAGATTAACTTCCTGCAGGGTGCACCATCTTACCCAAAGACGCTTGATCCCATTTGGCGGACACACTTTCCGGGTCATGCCCGCCGCGGAAGATCAACACGCCGCAGCCCCACCTAGGCACAACAGAGAGGCCAAAGACGCCGGTTCTAAACCTAAGCGCCGCAGGGTGCAGGCCCATCGCCTCGAAAGCACACCAAGACGCTATGCGGCGGCCGAAGCAGACCTAGCCTAGCGAGCGTTCGATCCAATCCGGCGGCGCCGCTCCGTCACGACGTCAAGTGCTTGGCCGATACCACGACGCCGGATACCCATAACTACTCCAGCGTAGATGGTTAGTGCGTATAAGCTTGTAGCCAACTTAGATCAAATACCAAGATCTCGTTAAGCGTGTTAAGTATCCGCGAACGCCGAGCAGGCTGTGCCCACCTCTCTCCTAGGCGGTCTCAACTCGCCTGCCGCCTCCGCCACAAAGATCCATCCAGAGGGCCGTCGGACAAGGTCCTTTCAGCCCTAACTGCGTGAATCACTCATGGGTGCTCCACAAGCCGACCCGACTTTAGTCACCACATGTATCATGTATAAGTATAAGTATATACCCGTGATCACCTCCCGAGTGATCACGGCCCGATAGTATAGCACGGCAGACGGACAAGAATGTAGGGCCATAGATGAAAGTACTAGCATCCTATACTAAGCATATAGGATTGCAGGTAAGGTAACAACAGTAGTAACAAGGACAAAGGCTATGCAAAAGATAGGAGTATCTGAAAGCGGTAACATGCTACACTACTCTAATGCAAGTAGTATAGAGAAGAGTAGGCGATATCCGGTGATCAAGGGGGCTTGCCCGGTTGCTCTGCAAGAGAGAGGGGTCACAACTCCGTAGTCGAACTGGCAGCAGCAGCTACGGTCTCGTAGTCTACCGGAGAGAAGAGGGGAAGAAACAATGAATACCAAGTAAACAGATGCATATCGATGCATGACATGACAAGTAGCGATGCTAGGCGTGCCCTAACGTGGTATGAGGTGGTATCGGTTAAGGGAAACATCCGGAAAGTATTCCGGTGTTTCGTGGTTTTCAGCGAAGGAGCCGGAGGGGAAAGTTGCAGGTTCGATAGGTTAGGAGGGTGTGGCGGACGAACGGACTGCGCGATCCGGATTCGCCTCGCCGCTCGAGCAACTTTCATGTTGAAAATATTTTAATCCGAAGTTACGGATTAAAAGATATGATTTTCTAAAGGTTTTATTAATTTCGGAATTTAATTAATTAATTATTTAATTGAAAAATGAATTTATGACGTCAAGATGATGTCATGGCCGACGTCCGGTAGCCGCAGAGTTGACTTGGTCAACTCTGTCATGTGGGTCCTGCTCGTCAAGGATCGTTAGTTAATTAACAAAGAGTTAATTAAGTTAATTAGCCATTAGGTTAATTAATCAGATTAATTAAATTAATTATTTACTTAATTAATTAATTAACTTTTAATTATCATTTATTTTTATTTTAACATTTTGGGGTGGGACCGTGGTCGATGGCATGGCCGGGTCCAACAAGAATCGACCGGTCAACAGTGGCCGGGCCCCTAGGGCCCACGGGTCGCTGACCTGTGGGTGGCTAAGTCGGCCACGTGGGCGGCGGCGTTAGGGAGCTCGGGAGCATTCTCATGGGCGGAGGGCTACGGACCGCCGATTGCCGTCCGGCCAAAATGGTCATGCATGGCGGGTGCATTCGAATGGGGAGAGGACGCCGCGTCCATGGTGGCAAGGGCACAACCGGACTTCGAAACGGCGCGGGCGCCGTGAGGCGGCAGTGGGGTTCGGGAGCTCGTCGGGAGCGCCACGGGGCCGGGGTGGCCAGGACGGGCGAGAGGGAGGCGTGCGGGCGGCAACAAGAACCCGGCGGCGACGGGCGCTTCGCGGGCGTGCTCGCCGGGCCATGGTCGGGCGGGGAGAGAGAGAGGAGGCCGGGAGCACGTTCCGTGCTCGGTGGCGGGGAAGGAGAGGAGGGAGATGCGGCGCGCCGGGCCGGGCGACGGGGCGCGGTGGTGGCGCCGGAGGGGGACAAGGGGAGAGAGGGGATCGATCCCAGGGGGATCGGGGAGCGAAGGGGGGGGGGGGAAGAGCACCCGGTGGGGGACGTAGGGTTTCGGGAACCAGCTCGGGGGCGGTCGGGGGCGACCGGCGAGGAGGAGGGCGTGAGGAGCTCGACTGGGCGACGGGCGGTGGCGTGCGGATCCGCGAGGTGGGTGGGGGTCGGGACGGCCCCGAGGCGGCGGGGAGCGGGCGGGCGCCAAGCTGCCGGTCGTGAGGAGGAGGGAGGAGGTGAGGACGGGCGGCGGGTCGCCGGGCGTGGGCGACGGATCGGCCCCGATCCAGATCGTGGAGGGAGGAGAAGGGATCGGGGAAATGGGCGGTCGGCTAGGGTTTGCCGACCGGGAGGGGGATAAGGAGTGAGGGGTGGGTCGGGCTGTGGGCTGGCCGGGCCAGTGGGCTTGGCCCAGTTGGGCCAGTGGGGTTTTTCTTCCCCTCTCCCTTTTTTTTGTTTTATTTTGTTTTTCTTAATTTTCCCTTTTCTGTTTTAATTTATTTAAAATACCCATACACTTTATAAAAATGTGTGCACCCCACCATAATTAACTTTGTAATATTTGACAACCCCCGAACATTTTAGTTTTAATTTTCGAAAACTTTTATTGTCCTCATATATTTGAATTAAATTTTGAAACAGTTTTGATCCAACCCGAGATTATCTACAGTGACAGAGGTGACGTGGCACCATCAACGTGAGATTACTGTAGCGTAATCACCCGGGCGTCACAATTCTCCTCCACTACAAGAAATCTCGTCCCGAGATTTAAGAGGGGAGTAAGAGGGAAAGGTCTGGTTACGAAAATCTAACGGAGCTTCTCGAAGAAGTTAATCCCTTTCGTTGATGTCTTCAATCCTTTATTCCGATGCATCATGATAAACTGGTCATCACTTCTTCGGGAACTCCATCGTACTTACGAAAGATAAGGGGCATGATATAGGGCAGAACCCTATGTGGGCGATCTTTCACGTTTGGAGAGAATCCCTACGAGAAACACGAAGAACGAGCGGAAGAACACGAGGAAATCACGGGGAGGAACGAGGGAAAACACTCAACCAACAAGGAATCGGTCACACAAATGCTAGATCAAAGAACACAAAGAGAGATACATGATTCAAGGTCAACAAAGGACGATACAAACGGTAGCCGCTTCTTCCCCGTGAGGAGGTCTTGAGGTTGGTCTTCTCCGCAAAGGGAGGTCTTGAATCCGCTTGGGGGATCTTTCTCCAAGAGGTCCCGAGCTCCGAGGAGAAGTAACCAAGTGGATGAGCAAAAGCTCTCACACAAATATGAGCTAATCCTTTGCTAACCTAGAAAGGTGGGGAAGAAAGAGTATATATAGTCTAGGGGCGAAGGGTACAAGGGCTACGGCCCCAAACAAAGTAAACACTCAGCGCCGGACGTCCGGAGGTCACCGGTCGTCCGGAGGCTCGACATGGTCCGGACGTCCGGAGGTCTTTGACGTCCGTAGATTCGGTTCGGCGTGGCGTCGCCGGACGTCCAAGGCGCTTGCCGTCCCGGGCTTCAGAGGGTCCGGACGTCCGGAGGTTGTTTGCCGTCCGTAGCTTTGGCTCGGGTGATTGTCGTCCGGACGTCCGGGCAGCTCGATCGTCCGTAGATCTGGTTCGGTGACGGTTCGGACGTTCGAGGGCGTCGGTCGTCCGTGTCTTTGGAGAGGTGTCTGACGTCCGGAGTCTTCCGGTCGTCTGCCGCTGGGACTCCGCAGCTCCGCTTTTTTCCGTCTTCTCTTCCGTGCTTCCTCGCGGATGGTGTAGGTGTTCCTTGGCGCTTGCACTCCTCCTCGTCATCCGTGAAGCTCCGGCCATACCTATGCATGCACCCGAGTGGAGTGTCAAGTAGTATACCATCCTCGAAGGGGTCAAGTGAACACGTGTAAAGGAGAAGATTCACCTTTATGTATGAGAAGTAGAGGTCGACGTGTCACTTGCCAAACGGACTCTTGACATGGTGATGACCGTAGGATGCTCCGTATCATCCCTCCCTTGGAAAGGATCCGACCTCGGATCGAAAACCAAATCACCATGGGAAAGAGATGGCGGTGCCGTGTCAAAGTGGTCGATCACCAAGCTCTCGTCATCTTGAAGCTCGAAATGGGCACTCTCCAATGTCGCGCCATCTTGTGATTCCTTCAAAAGGAGTATATAGAACAAACACTTGGAAAAACAAATGTGGTTAGCGTTAGTGCAAACCCAAGCATTCAAGAGGTGATTCGCCAAACAAGTGTTGTCGTCAAGCATAGCATAGGGTGTGACAAAGGATTGTGACATGGCATGTAAGCATATGAATTGAGCAAAATCAAGTTCATCATGGAAACAAGCATGTAAACGTGAGGTAGAGATGCAAATATGTGTGACAAGAGCATAAGCATCCACCTCAAGGTCATAGCAATCATGCATAAAGCGCTCGACAAATGGTCGATGGTAGGCATAGGAATCATTCACAACACCAAATAAGATGAGATGTCTAAACACATGGGTCAAGTGCAAGACAATCCAAGCATAATATGCATAGGGTGTAGTGAAGATAGTATGGCACTCAACACAATAGAAAGAGCAATTGTTCATCATGTGTGAGGCAATCAAGTCAAGCATGTAGCAATCAATGGGACATGGCATATGTGAAGTAATGACATTGTTGCAACCAAACATATGAGAGGAGCAAGTAATCCAAGAATTGGATGCAACACACAAGGTACATATATCATGATGCATGGGAATGTGATAATGGCAAGTCGAAGCAAGATCTCTACTAAGTGCGCAATCAAGTGGTCCAAGATGACCAATAAGTCTCACGGTGTGAGCGGCACAAGTAGTATGATCCGCAATATCCATGCTCAAGAAAGATGTCACCTTGAAGGCATGTCCTTGTGCATTCTTCACAATGCCGAAGCACAAACAAGTGCGATGTAGAATAAATCGTGGTAGAAGGTGGTTCGCTCTCAAGAGCTCGAGTTTTCAACTCACGTGAAGTGGAAGTCGACACAAAGTCCAAGTATCCTACACATGCACAAAGCAAAACAAAGAAAGTATGCGCATGGTAGACAAACACATCATCCATCATGATGGTTCTCATCCTTTGCACAAAACCATTAGAAGGACAAGTGCATGAATAATATGATGCAACAATGGCGATATTCATGGCACTAGGTATATGGTGCAAAGAAGTAAGACAAGCATGCTGCACAAGGGATATGTCAAAATCTCCAAACATATGTGAGAATGCTATGGGGGCAAACTCATGAGCAAGATTTAATAGCATGGTTGCACTCTATACATGGAAAATCTAGCATGAGGGAGGCAACACATAGAGATATATGACAAGAAGCAATATGAATCATGTGCAAAGCATATAGATGGTTGTCATCAACCGCATGAAATGGTGATGCAACATAAGCAAGCATAGTAATCAAGTCGTGCAAACTAGTGGAGCGAAGATGCAACACACTAGAAGAAATCATGGCAATCATGTCATGTAAACAAATAATAGGCATAGGGAATGCACATGACATATCGCAAGCACGAACATAAAGCAAGATGAAAGTATCATCATAGGAATGGGTCATGACTAGAACATGGCAATAGCAAGTGATATCTCCACCAAGCTTGCAAATACACATACAAGTATGAGAGTCAATCATCATGTGTAAAGCAAAGCATGGGTCACAAATGCATGGAAAAGGCATAGGAATGAGCATGTCATGCAAAGTGAACATGGCAAGATGGGCATATGATATGTAATGAACAACAACCCATAACCAAGTGAGGGCCATGTAGAAGAAATGCGCCAAGTCTTTGTGAAGAGAGCGGTGGGAAAGACAATCCATGGGATCCCAAATCATCGTTGCTCTCTTGAGCTCGTTTTGTCAACTCGTGGGATTGCGAAGTTGACAAGTAGTCATGGGTACCTACACAAAAGAGACACAAACGAAAGAAATTGTGTGTGTGGTAAATGTACACATCATCCATCATGATGTGTATGTGCACGTGTGAGTTAGCACAAGATAAGCATCGCTCAAAGAAATTTGATGCATGGTATAAGAACATGTCATCCATCATGAAAGAATAGTTATTATGTATGACACGACGGGGACACAAATTGAGAATGCAAGTATATGGCACAGCACTATCATGTTTATTCATGGGGAGCATATGGTGCACACAAGTATTGGGATCATGCAATGAATGGGATGAATCAAAATCTCCTAAAATGTATGAGGAAACTATGGGGGTCTCCTCATGAGCAATATCGGAAACATCACATGGAGAAAATGGACAACATCCAAAACAATGCATATCCGAAGCTAGGTGGTCATGGCATGGCATATGAGATAAATGATGCTTATCAATATCATCACAAGAAAAACAAATGCCAATAACCATGGGCTTGTCGTCTATGCCATATGTGCAAATTGGGTTCATTTTAATGGCATATGCATAGTCACTATGAAGAGATTGCAAATAAGACATATGGTTGATCTCATGCATAGCATATGACGAGTCAAGCGGGTTAGCAAACATGATGTGACCTAAAGAATTGTCACAAGAAATCCGATGTAACATGGCATCACAACTAATAGACTCCACATGAGAATCATCATATTCATCATAAATGGGCAAATCATCACATGGGGAAATCATACTAGAATGAAGCATGTCAATAGGGTGATCAACATCATGCAAGCAATCAATGTCAAGAATGTCCACTAGTGGGACTAGAGCATCACCGTCACCTATGTTACCTTTGTCGTTCCACTCAAGTGGTGTAGGTGAGGTGGGAAAGACCAAATGGTGGTCATCTTCATCTTGATGGAACCATGTGGGGGTGCATCATATTCCACCATGGCCATCGCCTTGTCCAAAGAGAGGACGGAGTCGCCGAGGATAGGCGCCATCATAAATGGGACCTAGCACCAAATGAGAAGACACAATAGAGGTAGAGGTCAAGTTGTTAGAAATGCAAATGGCCTCACTAGACCTATCAACTATCTCATTCTCTCTATGTGGTGGTTCACTCACTCCCTCAAAATAGGTGCACTCAATCTCACATATGGTGGAGTCACTCATCTCACTCAAGTGGTGGGGTTGTGGCTCTCCTCACATGGGAATTGGGGCAACACTTCATATATGGGGCTAGTGGTGAAGTCACTCTCACTCTCAATATGGTGGCACAAGTCACTCAAGTCATCATATATCGCCGTGGTCAAGGGGAAATCCCATGCTCAACCGTCTCGTAGTCGCTGGTAAATGGTGGATGAAGGCCGAAGATGGCACATCATCGCTCTCGCCGTGGATGAAGGCCGAAGATGGCTCAACATCACTCTCGTCGCGGATGAAGGCCGAAGATGGCACAACATCACTCTCGCCTCCTAAGATGGAAGCATCATCCTTGCTCGCCACCTTGTCGCTTGCCTCCAAAGCTTGGTCCTTGAAGGTCTCCGTAGTCGTACTTGTCGCCGCACCATCTTGAAAAAGAGTCAAGGTAGACTCGGCATCATCAATGCCACAAAGAGGGATGGCGGTGAAGTCACACTTGGGAGCATCGTCTTGGAGCTTGTCGGGCTTGGACATCATGGTGGTACTAGCCTCATGCTTGTCGAGAGCTTGGTCTCCACGAAGTTTGCTTGGGGTGGAGAAGCGGCTGGCCTTCATGAGTTCTTGTTCCGCCTTGAGAGCGCCAATGTAGTAGTCGTTGATGGACTTGTAGTTCTCGAGGAAGATGGTCTTGGAGATGTCGTTGTGCAATCCCATCATGAAGTGGAACTTCGTTGACATGGGGTCGTCCACGCCTCGTCGTCAGAAGGCAATCTTCATCTCCTTGAAGTACGCGTCGATGGACTTGGATCCTTGGATGGTGTTCTCCAATTGGCGCCGAAGTTGTTCCGTGTAGGTTGGAGGCACGAACTCTCGCCGCAAAGCTCTCTTCATCTTGGACCAACTCATCTCGTAGCACTCGAAGGTGTGTGAAGCCACCATGTCGAGGCGTAGTCGTGGAAGTTTCTTGTGGCGCACTTCACTTGATCTTCGGGAGGAACTTGATGTAGCTTGAGGTAGTCGTCCATCAAACGCTCCCACTCGAGGTACTCCTCGGGTTCTTGAGTCCCATAGAAAGGAATCTCGTGGTCGATGTCGAGGTCGTAGTAGCTCGTGGAAGTCGCGGACTTGAGCTTGGGGAGCTTCTCTTGAGCGTAGTCTTGGGGTACTTGTTGGCGAAGATGCCGAATATCCGAAGGCGAAGATGCCTTGAAGTCGCTACGCAGATGCCAAGGGAGATGGTGAAGTCATTGAGCGGTTGTTGATGTAGAGCTCTTGACCTTCACGTTCTTGTTGATGATGGTGTCGATGCCGATGTGATCTTGCCGGAGATGGTAGCACGGAAGCATGTGCTCTTGAGCGTCTTCTCGAAGATGAGGAAGATCGCTTGTCGGACTTGATGAGGGCTTTGATCTCCTCCATTTGAGCTTGCATCTTGGCGTTGGAGTTGTTGTTCGTGGCATCGAACTCGTCGTTGTTGTTGTAGACCGAAGATGAAATGCCTTGCCTATCCATCACAAGACTCGAGCAAATATTAGTGGGGAAAGAGAAGAACTTATACCAATGTACCTTGACCGATGTTGAAAATGAATCAAGTTCACTCAAATGCGGACAATGAAATAGCACTATTGGTACCAATCCTTGTCGGTTCTCACACCTACACAAGTAAAGCTTATGGAGGAGCTCGGTGAGGATAGTGGCACAAAAATTTAATGCAAAATGTTAGCAAGAGTCAATAATGTTGAAAGAGATTCACAAATTCGCAAGTGAAACAAATGGACCAATAGCAATATGTGGCACACGGAAACACACACACACGGAAAGATAAATGGGGCCGTGCAACCAAGGAATGAGCTCAAAATGTGGAATCCACCAAAACGCTCGTGTTGCACAACTCAAGAGAGACGCTAGCACGATTGCTCAATAGGCGGATACGACACTTGTGCACAACTTATAAGATGCAAAATGGATAAACTTTGTATCCCAAGTATGCTATGTATGTATGGTTCCCGGTGTTTCTCAAGATGATCCAAGATGATCGAATATGACAATCTTATATGCAATGAGGTATGATGCTATGGCACTTGCTTACAAGCTTCTTTGCTCTTTCTCTTTTTGCTTAAAAGCTTTATTTCTTTTTTTTTCTATGGCCACTTTGCACAATGCACAAACCAAGATAGCAATTGTGTATATGCGGGAACAAACTTGAGACACAGTGGATGATATGATACCAATATGATATGGTATGGTATGTAATGCAAGGTATGATCACTAATGTGCACAAGTAACGTGGCCCGGCAATACTCAAGTGGCTAGTCTCGATAGGCAAGTGACGCAAAATGGGCTAGGGGTTAACAATGCAATTGCAAGGGGAATGTACAAATGGTGTCGTCGAGGTTACCGTCCTTGGCGATGATGAGTGGCGGTGTTCTTGATGTATAGCCGTTCCTAGTTAGCCGAAACACCCTAGGAAACGGAAAAGCCGCAAACTCAAAATCTCAAAGGCAAATGTCAAATGGTGGTAGCGGAAAGCGGTGGTGGTTTGCACTTGGCAATGCGGAAGTGGAATGACGGGCTAAACACGTGTCGGAGTTGAAGTTGCCGTCCCTAAGTAGCCGAAACACCTTAGGAGACACAAGCCACAACTCAAACAAAATTGGGTTAAGTTGGGGGTGGCGGAAGTGTATGGTGGGCACGCCTATGCGTAAGTGGTGGTGGTGGTTGATGAATAAGCAATCGTCCCTAAGTAGCCGAAACACCTTAGGAGACTCGAATCACTACTCAAGCAACCACTAATGCTATGGGGAACAAAATTGGTTAGGTTATGGAAGTCGGTGGTGGCTATGCGGATGATATGGTGGAAGGCCTAGGCAAAATAGCCAAATTTTCAAAAATTTGATGGAGTCAAATTGTGGTGGTAGTATTTTTGTTGGAAGGGGGATGTCAATAGCTTCAAAACGAGATAAAGAACGTCAAAATCGGAGTTCGGATGAATTAGTTATGGACAAAACAAAAATCAGCCAAAGTCTGAAACTACAGGTTACGGACGTCCGGAAATGGTCGGACATCCGTAAATTCAGTTCGGGTTAGAGGTTCCGGTCGTCCGGAAAAGGTCGGACGTCCGGTCGTTCCTGGGGCTCCGGACGTCCGTAAAACGTCGGTCGTCCGGTGGGTCGGGGTCAACGCGAGATGCGAGTTTCGGGACGCGATTTTGGGCGGAATTTGGGATTTTGGGGTCAAAATTGAAGAGATTTCGTGGATGAAAGATGGGGAAACTTGGGGAAATGCTAGATCCACTCGAAACCAAGCAAATCCATGGATCAAAATCAACAAAACATCATCAAAACTAACAAATCACAAAAAAATTTGGGGGCTATTTTTGGTGGGGATTTTCGGATTTAGGACTAAATCAACAAAATCAAGCTAGAAAAAGAGGGTAGGGGCTCCAAAAGCGTGATCAACCTAAGCTCGATCCATAGATGATATAGGGCAGAACCCTATGTGGGCGATCTTTCACGTTTGGAGAGAATCCTCACGAGAAACACGAAGAACGAAAGCGGAAGAACACGAGGAAATCACGGGAGGAACGAGGGAAAACACTCAACCAACAAGGAATCGGTCACACAAATGCTAGATCAAAGAACACAAAGAGAGATACATGATTCAAGGTCAACAAAGGGCGATACAAACGGTAGCCGTTCTTCTCCGTGAGGAGGTCTTGAGGTTGGTCTTCTCTGCAAAGGGAGGTCTTGAATCCGCTTGGGGGATCTTCTCCAAGAGGTCCCGAGCTCCGAGGAGAAGTAACCAAGTGGATGAGCAAAAGCTCTCACACAAATATGAGCTAATCCTTTGCTAACCTAGAAAGGTGGGGAAGAAAGAGTATATATAGTCTAGGGGCGAAGGGTACAAGGGCTACGGCCCCAAACAAAGTAAACACTTTCAGGCGTCGGACGTCCGGAGGTCACCGGTCGTCTGGAGGCTCGAGCATGGTCCGGACGTCCGAGGTCTTTGACGTCCGTAGATTCGGTTCGGGCAAGGCGTCGGTCGGACGTCCAAGGCGGCCGGTCGTCCGGGCTTAGGAGGGTCCGGACGTCCGGAGGTTGTCGGTCGTCCGTAGCTTTGCTCGGGTGATTGTCGCCCGGACGTCCGGCAGCTCAGCCGTCCGTAGATCTGGTTCGGGTGTGAAGGTTCCAGACGTCCGGAGGGCGTCGGTCGTCCGTGCCGGAGAGGTGTTCGACGTCCGGAGTCTTCCGGCCGTCCGGCTGGGGACTCCGCAGCTCCGTCTTTTTCCGTCTTCTCTTCTGTGCTTCCCTCGCGGATGGTGTAGGTGTTCCTTGGCGCTTGCACTCCTCCTCGTCATCCGTGGAAGCTCCGGTCATACCTATGCATGCACCCGAGTGGAGTGTCAAGTAGTATACCATCCTCGAAGGGGTCAAGTGAACACGTGTAAAGGAGAAGATTCACCTTTATGTATGAGAAGTAGAGGTCGACGTGTCACTTGCCAAACGGACTCTTGACATGGTGATGACCGTAGGATGCTCCGTATCGGGCAGCTCACTACGACATAATGCTTTTGAGGGAAACAATCTGGGTTAACCCATGAATTAGTATAAGATTATCTCTCGAGTTGAACATATGAAATACCTCGAGAGTAAGGTACGAAGGTACCATAATAGGCTCCAAGCGGATAGATAGTTGCTCGAAGCCTGAACCAGAGTGAGAAAGGGGTTCAGAGTAGCGAGAGTAAGCATTGCGCCCCGATACCGTAATAGATCACTATGACGGTGGCCCGTGAATTACATACGAGGCCACGTGCGAGGAATAACTTTGAGAATAGGGGTGTACAGATACCAGGTTTCGATCCTGTGAAACTGTGGGTTATGGGCCCACCATGTGGGTTTTTTTTAGGAGCAGTGACATCTTTCACGGTCATGATAGCAAGGCATGTCAGAGAGTACCATGTCAGTTATGTCGGCATCAACATTGGTACCAAGGGCGAGGGACGAAGAGAACCACTTTCCTGCTCGTTGAACGAGGCGGACCAATAGGCAAGGTTCTCGTCCATCGGTGGCTACCGGAATGTCATCACAATAGTAACAAGGTCTTACTGACAGAGTTGTACATCGAGGTGTTTGCACAAGCAGTGGATTATTACTGCTTATATCATATAGATCATAGAAAAGGTTTAAACAAACCAATGGATGGAAAATATGATCATCAGATTAAACAAAACAATGGAAAGGAAAATATGTTTTAACACATATCTAAAGGGTATATCCTTCCCAAGGACAAGCAGAGCAAGATATCCACGACAGGAGATAATGTAGAAAACCCTTTAGGTAAGGGGAGAGAAATTTCATGACATTACCCATACAACGGTGTTTGGATAATTGAGCAAGAAACATTTAGCATTGGGCTTCGAATGTTCTTGTTGAAAATCAGAGTATCACAGACATGCTTCGAGATAGCATTGACATGGTCTTCAGGTGAAGATCAGACTTTGGAATCACGAAGGATCCATCAGGAATAACTTGTAGAAACAGTATTACAATTCCCTCATGGATGAATGGATAACCCTGCTGAAAAGGAATCTATAATGATAGGTCCTCCAGCCGGGGGGGGGGGTGCTAGGCATGACATCATGTTACTGGGTCATCAAAGGATCAATATCATAACTCTTGGAAAGTTGTCCCAACCATCATATCTGACGGAGATTCAGGTATGATTGGTGTCAGGATACCTCAGGCTCAGGGGGTCCAAGCGGAAAAGGTGCAACACAAATCGACGAAATGACATTGCAAGATTCTCGAGAAATGAACTATGGGAGCGGGTTTCTGAAGCAATAGTTCATCATTAAACCAAGGACGGGATGAGAAGGTGGCTGATGGGCTCAGCGACAATTCATCGAGAATTCCAAATGGATGGATTTCCATGATGACGTGAACAAGAAGATGACATTTGTTAGATCAAATGATATAATGGGACATGCTCGAGGAAGACATACATAATTAAACATTGGTTGAACGGTGCACCCGAAATATGGGTTGGGTTGCACGGCCAATGTTAGAATGGTGATTCAATTATCGAAAGACTTAGAATGAACTATCGCCCATTCACTTCAAAGCAATAGGGTTGCTAGAAGTTTTGAATTCACACGTCATAGCTCAATTGTCGGTATTCCGGTTGAAAACAATACGGGGACCAAGGAATGAACGAAGATAGCAAGAAGTATTATGATATCAAGAATTCTTAAGAGGTGGTGAAATTCTCACCACATTATTGACAAAAAGAGATGGTAATACTTTCGAGGTAAGGAAGATCAACTGCTGGGTAACAGGGATCTCAAGGTTTACACAAAACACGAACAACTTGTGTTGAACGGAAGGCAATAAAGTGGTCGATGATAATACAATTCATCAAGGGCAAGGATGGTATTTCTCATCATGGATTCAATTGGTATCCTGGATGAGCTCAGAATGTTGATGATCACGACACCTTTGTCGCGAGAGTTCATGAAGATGTAATCGATCGGCGACGACAACAAGTCAAAGTAATGATGAAGTGAAAGGTTATTGGAACCAAGGGTACGACACAAACTCGAAACCAAGCTTGTTGTTCAAGGCGAAATGATATGACGATGAGGATCGACGTAAGGTTAGTTCATCGTCGAAAATTGCGCTCCGAGAAGAAGGACCGGGTAGCACAGTTAAAATAATCACGACAATGATATAGCCAAACAGGCTAGGAATGGCGTGATCGATTCTAAACTCGTACTTAAAGAAGATTATCATGTCGTTGAACCGTAGTGCAGACTTCGGTTCGATTATCGGTGTCTTTGAGTGTTTAATAACTCAGAGCCCGCGAAAAATTGGAATCAGTGGGAAGGTAGCACTTGATGAAGAACTCATAAAAAGTTATGCAGTTCCATGATAATCTCGAGATACCAGGGGGGTAATACTCGACACAAGATCAAAGTAAAGGTTGACTGGGGTATTGCTCTACCGAAGACAAGTGCTTAAACTTGCACGAGAAATGGTATTTAAAGGAGAACATGGTTGGAACCACGATTGCAAAAGGCCAGATTCCAGATATAAGATGAACTTATACCAAAGGAATAATTAATTTAAGAGAAGCTTTAATGATAAGATCTACATCGTGTCCATGGGCATGAACACAAAGTTCAAGGTCGACTCCCACTTCTCCAATGCATAACCTTTCATTCACCGCTCACGTTCGATGAAGTTGCAGTGTTGAAAATTTTATCCGGCGAAGCACCGGAAGAGTATGATTCGTGAAAACTTTCGGGTTCACGCGGTTTAGTGAAGGCATATGTTCAACCCATAGGGGCTTCTTGGAATCATATACCAAAATCTTTAGAAATAATTAACTCAAGCTCGAAGGCAGAGCATGGTTGAGAAAGCAGAGGATACAATTTACCAAAGGCATTATGTATCGTGAGGAAAGGCTCACAAGGTTATTGAATATGAAGTGCGTTGTCGATAAAATCCAACAAAGGATCCGGTGGTCCACAAGGGATCCGACGTGAGCATCGGACTCAACTAGAGGAAGAAGAATGCAAGGAGATCAAACTATAGAAATAACTGACTAACTCAATTGTCAAATGCAAAGGAATTATGATTCCCAAATCAAGGGGTCAGAAGCAATGTTCTGATTAGGGATGGATAAGTTGAATATCCTTAAGGCACAATCAACGACAATTGGATTGGTCGAGAACCAATTCTAGTTAAAAGAATGGCAGCTCAGCCGGAAAGATAATTTATAAGGATCAATAATGATTGCGTGTATTCAAGAAACATATTGAGTCAACAGACTCAAAATGATAATGACAAGGAATGTCAATAAGACTACGAGACTTATGGGATTAACCATAGTGCAAGCAGCAAGAATTTCAAGAGCCAAAGGCTCCAGAGGATTCTGGAAGATCGAATAGTATTTCAAGACTTTTGTGAAACTCATGAACAATCGGGATGAGCGGATACTCGACAAGTGCGAGGATTTATTTGAAGGGGTATTCATGTGGCAAAGAACTGCTAGGCAATGAGGCAACGAAGTATTCTCGGAACAATAGACAAAACTTCGGGTATCTTGTAATAACAAGATCAATGGGGATGATCATAAGAATGGCAAGTGTAAGTAGTTATCCATAAGGATTTATCGGTGGTCGGGAATAGCCAAAGTGATGGGCACAAAGTCTCGAGAGTATATCAAAGAGTATCTCCGAAATCTTCTGGTGTAGTCGGTGATCATCCGGACTGAAGGGCCTCTCTGGTAGAAAGTATTTTCGAGAACCTAAAGTTAGATTTTAGTAAAAATCATTTAACCCGAATAGGAGAGCGTTCAGAATCCCAGAGTAAAAGTCGAGGGGTAAAAGATCCTAATACCACCCAATGGCGGCGTGGGCCGTAAGGCTCACACCAAGTTAGTAAAAGTTTTTGCAATGTCTAGACTCGACTTCGCCAAGGAGTGTGGAAGGGGATTCCTACAGCAATCGGCTCGATACCAACTTGTGACGCTTCGATTCAATCGTACACTAATCATGCACGCAAATGTGTACGATCAAGATCGAGGACTCACGGGAAGATATCACAACACAACTCTACAAATAAAATAAGTCATACAAGCATCATAATACAAGCCAGGGCCTCGAGGGCTCGAATACAAGTGCTCGATCATAGACGAGTCAGCCGGAAGCAACAATAATCGAGTACAAACATAAGTTAAACAAGTTGCCATAAGATTGCTAGCACAAATCGGGATACAGATCGAAGAGGCGCATGCCTCCCCGCCTGGGATCCTCCTAAACTACTCCCCGGTCGTCGTGGCCGGGTTGCACGTAGTAGTAGGCGCCTCAAAGTGTAGTAGTCAAAATCGACGGTGGCGTCTGCTCCTGGGCTCCATCGTGCAGTTGCGACAATCGTGTCGAGATAGGGGGAAAAGGGGAACAAGGCAACCGTGAGTACTCATCCAAAGTACTGCAAGCAAGGAGCTACACTACATATGCATGGATATATGTGTAAAGGGCCATATCGGAGGACTGAACTGCAGAATGCCGAATAAGAGGGGAAAGCTAGTCTTAGCGAAGACTACGCTCGGTCACTGTCTTGCAACATGTAGAGGAGGGTAGGTTGAAGTCCTCCAAGTAACATCACATAGCAATAATCCTACCCGTGATCCCTCCTCATATCCACGAGAGAAGCGACCACCGTTGTATCCGCACTTGGAAGGGTGTGTTTTATCAAGTATCCGGTTCTAGTTGTCATAAGGTCAAGGTACAACTCCAAGTCGCCCCTGCATCAAGATCACGGCTATTCAATAGATTAACTTCACTGCAGGGTGCACCATCTTACCCAAAGACGCTTGATCCCATTTGGCCGGACACACTTTCTGGGTCATGCCCGGCCATGAAGATCAACACGCCGCAGCCCCACCTAGGCACAACAGAGAGGCCAGCACGCCGGTCTAAACCTAAGCGCCGCAGGGTCCGGGCCCATCGCCTCGAGCACACTGCACGCTATGCGTGGGCGGCCGGAAGCAGACCCTAGCCTAGCAGGCGTTCAGCCCAATCCGTCGGCAGGCCGCCCGTCGCCGACGTCCTCAAGTGCTTGGTGATACCACGACGCCGGATACCCATAACTACTCCCGCGTAGATGGTTAGTGCGTATAAGCTTGTAGCCAACTTAGATCAAATACCAAGATCTCGTTAAGCGTGTTAAGTATCATGAACGCCCGAGCAGGGCAGTGCCCACCTCTCTCCTAGGCGGTCTCAACTCGCCTGTCGCCTCCGCCACAAAGATCCATCCAGAGGGCCGTCGGGACAAGGTCCTTTCAGCCCCCAATCCGTGAATCACTCATGGGTGCTCCATGTTTAACCCGACTTTAGTCACCACATGTATCATGTATAAGTATAAGTATATACCGTGATCACCTCCCGAGTGATCACGGCCCGATAGTATAGCACGGCAGACGGACAAGAATGTAGGGCCACAGATGAAAGTACTAGCATCCTATACTAAGCATATAGGATTGCGGTAAGGTAACAACAAGAGTAACAAGGACAAAGCTATGCAAAGGTATAGGAGTATCTGAAAGCGGTAACATGCTACACTACTCTAATGCAAGCAGTATAGAGAAGAGTAGGCGATATCTGGTGATCAAGGGGGGGGGGCGTGCCTGGTTGCTCTGGCAAGAGAGAGGGGTCGTCAACTCCGTAGTCGAACTGGGCAGCAGCAGCGTCGGTCTCGTAGTCTACCGGAGAGAAGAGGGGGAAGAAACAATGAATACCAAGTAAACAGATGCATATCGATGCATGACATGACAAGTAGCGATGCTAGGCGTGCCCTAACGTGGTATGAGGTGGTACTGGTTAAGGGGGGAAACATCCGGAAAAGTATTTCCGGTGTTTCGTGTTTTCGGGCAGAGGAGCCGGAGGGGGAAAGTTGCAGGTTCGATAGGTTAGGGGCGTGTGGCGGACGAACGGGCTGCGTATCCGGATTCGCCTCGTCTGCTCGAGCAACTTTCATGTTGAAAATATTTTAATCCGAGTTACGGATTAAAAGATATGATTTTCTAAAGGTTTCATTAATTTACGGAATTTAATTAATTAATTATTTAATTCGAAAATGAATTTATGACGCCAAGATGATGTCATCTTTGACGTCGGCCGATCGTGAGAGTTGACTTGGTCAACTTTGTCATGTGGGTCCCGTTAAATGGATTTGTTAGTTAATTAACAGTAGTTAATTAAGTTAATTAGCCATTAGGTTAATTAATCAGGATTAATTAAATTAATTATTTACTTAATTAATTAATTAAATTTTAAATTTCATTTATTTTTATTTTAACGTTTTGGGGTGGGACCGTGGTCGATGGCATGGCAGTCCAATAAGGTCGACCGGTCAACAGCCGGCCGGCCCCTAGGGCCTGGTCGATGACCTGTGGTTGGCCCTGTCGGCCACGTCGGCGGCGTTAGGAAACTCGAGCCGTTGCGGCGAGGGCGCCGGACCTCGCCGAGATTATTGTCCGTGACCAAAAATGGTCAGCGGAGTGCGTTCGAATGGGGAAGAGGACGCCGCGTCCATCGGTGGCAAGGGCACGACCGGACTTCGGCGGAAACAGCGCGGCGAGCGGAGGCGGCGGTGGGTTCGGGAGCTTCGTCGGAGCCTTCTGAGGCACGGGGCAGGGGCCAGAGGCGAGAGGGAGGCGCGGTGCGGCGCAACCCGGCGTGGCGGCGACAGCGGCCCTGGCGTGGCGTGCTTTCGCGGGGCAGCGTTCGGGGAGAGAGAGAGGGAGGCCGGGGAGCACGTTCCCGTGCTCGGTGGCGGGGGAAGGGAGAGGGAGAGGAGGTACGCGGGGCGCGGCCGGGGCCGGCGACGGGGGCGCGGTGGTGGCGCTCGGGAGGGGGACGAGGGGAGAGAGGGGATCGATCCCAGGGGGATCGGGGAGCGAAGGGGGGGGGGGGAAGAGCTCACGGTGGGGGACGTAGGGTCTCGGGAACCAGCTCGGGGGCGGTCGGGGCACCGGCGAGGAGGAGGCGAGGAGCTCGACGGCGACGGGCGGTGGCGTGCGGATCCGGCGAGGGGGTGGGGGTCGGGACGACCCCGAGGCGGGCGGGGAAGCGCGGGCGCCTGCGCGGCCGGGTCGGGAGGAGGAGGAGGTGAGGACGGGCGTGGTCGCCGGCGTCGGGGGGCGACGGGATCGGTCGGCCCCGATCCAGATCGGCGGGGAGGGGAGGAGAAGGGGATCGGGGGGAAATGGGGCGGTCGGCTAGGGTTTGCCGACCGGGGGAGGGGGATAAGGGAGTGAGGGGGTGGGCCGGGCCAGGGGCTGGCCGGCTGGGCCAGGTGGGCTTGGCCCAGTTGGGCCAGTGGGGGTTTTCTCCCCCTCTCCCTTTTTTTGTTTTATTTTGTTTTTCTTAATTTTCCCTTTTCTGTTTTAATTTATTTAAAATATCCAGACACTTTATAAAAATGTGTGCACCCACCATAATTAACTTTGTAATATTTGACAACCCCCGAACATTTTAGTTTTAATTTTTGAAAACTTTTATTGTCCTCATATATTTGAATTAAATTTTGAAACAGTTTTGATCCAACCCGAGATTATCTACAGTGACAGAGGTGACGTGGCACCATCAACGTGAGATTACTGTAGCCTAATTATCCGGGCGTCACACCCATGGCCCTCAAAGATGGTGCGCCCTCATGGCTCTTGATCTTGCCCGCGGGATTGATCTCCTCCTAGGGCGAGATGCGAGAATGCTTCGTCACCAACTTCCAGGGCACTCGCGACCGCCCGCCGACTGCGGACGACCTGCGGCGCATCAAGCAACAGCCAGGGGAAACCTTGCAGAAGTACATCCAGCGCTTCAATAGCGCCCGCCTCAAGATCCCCAAGGTGACGGACGAGGCCATCATCTCCGCGTTCTGTGATGGCGTCTATGACGTCGAGATGATGGAGGACCTTGCCATCCACGAGGAGCTGTGCACGGCCCTGGAGATGTTCAACATGGCAACCAAGTGCGCAAGGGCTGAGGAAGGGCGCCTTTCCCTCCTTGGGCTCCCAACTTCCGACCAGGAGGACAAGAAGCCAAGACCAAGGACGTGAAGTGCAAGGGGGCTGCCATGCTGGCGGCGGAACCAGAGATGAAGCGCGGCCGCGACCACCCCGAGTCATCCAAGGCCAACCTCCCGTTCTGCGCCTTCCACAATGTTCACAGCCACAACACCAACGACTATTAGGAGCTCAGGGCCATCCGCGATGGGCGCTTCGGTCGATGCCCCGAGCGCAACGACCGAGGCTACGACCGAGGAGGAGGATGAAGTGGGGGCGCTGGGACGACCGCGGCCCCCGCCAGGAGTGGCGCGATCGACCTCGTGAGGATCGCTGGCAGGACCAGCCTCGCGAGGGCGCCTGGAGGGAGCAGCCTCGTGAGGACCGCCCTCAGGGCAACGCCGGCCTCCCTCCGCTGCCGCCGCCACCAAGGAGGAACGACGACCATCATCAGGACGAGGGGGCTGGGGGCTTCCAAGAGCCTCGTGCCATCGCCTGCATCTTGGGTGGTGCTCAAGCCCTAGCCTCTCAGCGTATCTTCAAGCAGTTTGCTCGTGAGGTGAACGCGGCCCTTCCCAGGCTCGAGGCCACGCGCCCACTCAGGTGGTCCAAGTGCGCCATCACCTTCAGCTCGTCAATCCAGCTCAAGTGCGCGGCAATTGCCAGCGCCCTCCCGATGTTCTGCTCACCCGTCATCAGCAACGTTCAAGTCACCAAGACCCTCATTGACGGTGGCGCAGGGCTCAACGTCCTATCCGTCGAGACGTTTGACAGCCTCCAAGTGCCATACGATCAGCTACAGCCTACCAAGCCCATCTCAGGAGTGACCGACAGCTCCACCACCCCGATAGGGCAGGTCCGCCTCCCTATCACCTTCGGCCAGCGTAACAACTACCACACTGATCTCATCGACTTCGACGTCACCCACATCCGCCTGCCGTACAACGCCATCCTTGGGTATCCAGCCTTGGCCAAGTTTATGGCAGTGACCCACCACGGCTACAACGTCCTCAAGATGACAGGGAGCGGCGGCATCATCACGGTCCCTGTGAAGAAAGAGATGCGGTGTGCTCCCTCGAGCGTGCTTACCAAGCTGTAGTAGCCGAAGACCCTGACAACGAAGGCACCCTGTACCCTCCTGAGGCCATCCCCAAGAAGAAGAAGCAGCTTGTCCACCCGGGGCCTCAGGAGAGCGGCGTTTCTAGCGGCACCACCTTAGGATCTGCGCCCGCAGCCGGGGCGCCTCCCTCCCTTGCATAGGAAGGTGTGCCCGACGCCTTCCTCAGGCTGGGCTCGGGGGCTCTCTTTTGGAGGGCCTTGGACCTAGCCAACGTCACGAGGGAGGTGCTCCGGCACAATGTGGAGGCGTGCTTCGCCGCCCGTTTCCCTCAAGAAGGCACAAGGCATGGAACGCCTAGTGCTCAGGAGTTCATCACCAAGGCAACCCAAGAGCTTCAAGAGGCAAGAACCATGCACGGCGACCGCCGCCCACCACCCGACGCAGCCCCCCATCCTGGCGAGGACGGCGGGCTGCGCGTCTGCGTCGACATTCCAGGGCTCAACAGGGCCGCATCTGAAGGACGTTTCTGGCCTTCGCGCGTTGGACGGTGTGAGGGTCCACCTCACAGCTATGTTTGCATGCCGTTTGGCCTGCTGAACGCAGCTGTCACCTTCTAGCGCCACTTACGGAGCATTCTGGTGGCTCAGGAGGCCAGGCATCACGCTGTCCTGGCAGAGATGGTGATAGTTCTTCAGGAGCCATCCGGGCCTATGGAGCCTCCTGAGGCTCAGGACCCTGGCGGCTCGTGAGGAGCAACTTCTTCGGCACACGTCTTCGGCTACTCCAACACCACTCTAGCTACGGTATCAGGTGACTCTTTCCAGTTCATTCAGTTGGGGGCGCCCTTCGGGCAGCATTATCCCCAAGTCGCATGGGCCTGTCCCTGTGACATGTATCCTTTTGCATGATTAGCTTACTTTGTTGGGAGCGCCTCTTGGGCTGCATCATCCCCAGGCCGCTCGGGTCCGTCCCAGTGGCATGTATCGTTCTTGCATCTATCTGAGCTAACCTGCCTCATTGCTTGAGTCATTTCATGATTATCACCTGCCTGTCCGGTACTCCGATACCATGAACGTTGCACGCCCTTGCCAGCCCACCCACAACCGGCCTCACCACAGCGGAAGCCGCGCGCCGATTGTCTTTCTTTAGGATTCTTTGCATGATGAAGCTATGCATGACGCCTGTGCTCGGGTCCGTCCCTGCAGCGTCGATAAACCCAAGGACTAAGCTTTGTCTGGCGAGCCAGCCCCATTCACGTCACCTCCTGGAGTCATTGGTGTCTGGCCTCCTCATGTAATCACCTCAGGAGATATCATCCGGCGCAGGTTGCCTAACCATCTCGCAGGATCGCAATAGCTATCAAGAATCAAGACCAGGCACAACCCGCCTTGAGGTAGGGCCTCATGAGTCCCGCGCTGGCTCACGAGTGCCTAGACACACCTCGTCTAGCCCTGCCATGCAAGCCACGTGTCAGGGCGGGGTTGTACACGCCCCGGGGGCTCCACTCAGAGGGAGCCCTCGCCCACGCACCAGTGGAAGCACCATGCTCCGCGCTAGCAGTCGACATGGTCGAGGAGCGGCTATGCCTGTGCAAGTGCGGAAGCGATATGCTCTGCGGTGGTGATAAACAGCTAAGGGCGGCCCCATGGCCGCATCAACCTCAGGGAGCTACCCGGCTCAGTGTCCAGCCTCACCGCAGCGCTTTCCCCTCGGGAGAGTCGCGCGAGGGGGCTATGCTCAAGTCATGCCTAGCGTACGCCGCCCTGCCAGGTCCCTCGGACCTGGTCGTCGCGCGCCCCTCTCGAGCAGAACCTCGCCGAGGACAGGTATGAAGGTCTGTTTGAGCGTCAAGGGGGACTCCTGAGCATCGCGACTCAGGAGCCTAACTGGCCACGTAGCCCCTCACCCCTTGGTTCCGTCCTGGCGATCCAGACGGTCCAGCGGCGGCTGAGGTATGCGCGGGATCGGGCCCTGCCGACATAAAACACTAAGGCATACCTCCACATCTCCTTCCCGCCGGCCGTTTGCGCGTCAAGGGGGACTCCTGAGCATTGCAACTCAGGAGCCTAACTGAGCACGTAGCCCCTCACCCCTTGGTCCTGTCCTAGTGATCCGTACGGCCCAACGGCGGCTAAGGTATGCGTGGGGTCGGGCCCTGCCGACGTAGAACATCAAGAAAACGGGAAGGAAATCGCGGAATCTCAATAAATCATTACAAAACATACTGTTCCTTAAGCACCCACAAGAAGTTTTAACGCCTCCACGAGGCACGCCGTATGTTGCAGGAAAGTTCGCAGGAAAGTAAAACGGGAAGGAGCGCCATTGTGCACCAGCAAGCCTTTTCTTCAGCCTTGGGCGCCATCGTCAGGGAGCGTCTTCCCGTCGGCAGCATCGCCGTCGGTCGTGTCGTCGGCCTTGGTCGCGGGATCGGGCGCACCATAGGCAGGATCTGCACGGTCGATGGCAAGGAACTTCTTCAACAGGGCCTCCACCTGGCTCTTCACGGCTTCGGCAGCGGCTGCGCAGGGCCCTTCCTCTACGGGCTCGAGCAGCTCGCCAAGGTCAGCGTCAGGGTCACGAAGATGGAGGTGGCTGAAGACGCGCGTCAGGGCAGATGAGGAGAGCGCGCGGGCTTCCCCCTCCACCATGGGGCCGATCCCGTCGGCGACATCCTCGAGCGCCGCGACAAGATGAGGGAGCAGCTGGGCTGGGCCTTCATCATCGGTCGCCAGCGGCCGCTCCAAGCCCTTCTCGTAGAGCCCCCGCAGTGCCGCACGGGACCTCTACTCAAGAGACTTGAAGGCCGCGCGTCCCTCGGCAAGAACCTTCGCCTTGGCTTCCAGTTGGGCCTTCTCCGCCTCCACCTTCTTCTCTAGCTCCTCCAGGCGGCTGCGTTCTGCGGCCTGCGCCCTTGCCGACTGCTCCAGCTCGGAGTCACGACCATTGACTGCGTCTTCCCGGGCCTACATCTTCTCCTCCTCCGCCTTGCGATCGCGAGCCTCGGCCGCGCGATCATTGCGCATGGTCTCCAGCTCGGCCTCCACCGACCGGCGGTGCTCCTTGGTAGCCTCGGCGTCCTTCAACGCCGCCTCGCGGGCGGCCGCGGCTGGGTCGATGGCCCACTTTTCCTCCTCGGAAGCTGCCACGGCCTGGCCCAATGCCGCCCTGACAGACGCGTCGGAGTGCAGCCAATCCGAGATCAGCTCCAGGCGCCCCGCCGCCAGGCGACGATCAGCACCTTGAAGATCATCCCGTAGCCAGGTCAGCGCAGAAAGAGCCTTCTCCAGAGCATCGGGCGAAGCAGAAGGATCACGAGCTAGCAGTGTGACGGAGGAAGGAGGCAGCATCGTCGCCAAAACTTGCGAGTCTATGGCGGCAGAAGAAGAAGCCAGAAGCTCTGGAGCTTGTGGGACCTAGGCCGGCGATCTGAGAATGGGCACCTCCGGACTCGACGTGGTTGTGGAGGTCGCCCTCTCCTGAGGACGCTCCTCCAGGCCTCGCGAGGATGACCGGGCCGGAGAGGCGCGAGGGCTGTTGCCGCTCTTGTGCGCTGGAGGGGGTGCGGCCATGCCAGGCTGCTGGGTCCCCGAGGGCGCGGCTGCCCCCTCCCTCTTCTTCTTTGCCGACGGCATCGGCCTGACGGTGCAAGAGGAGAACATCAGGAAGCAGCGACAGAAGCAGGAGCAAGAACAAAGTTAGGGCTAGGTGCTTACTGGTCCACGACGGCGTAGTTCTGCGGCCTCTTCAGAAGCACGGAGCCCGGGGCCCTCGCAGCCTAGGGCGCTGGCGCGCGAGTTCCAGGAGCAGATGAGGCCGCGCAGCCGGCCCGACGGCAGCACCAGGCGGCGTCAGAGCAGGAGTGTCGCTCCGGGAGATCAACGCCGACCTGCTCTTCGTCGGGAAGCCGGCTTCTTCGAGGGGGTGACCCTGGACCTCGTAGTGACCCCAATAGGGGGCAGGGCCTCCCTCACCGGGTGGTCGTCAGCGTCGTCATCATCGGGCAAGGCGCGGAGGAGATCGGCCTTGCGCGAAGGGAAGGTCTCCTCCGCCCCCTCCCGCGTCGCCTCCGAGTCCGGCTCCACCTCCTCGTCGGAGTCATCAAAGGATACGATCACCGGAGCCATCACCACCGGGGCCTCGGAAGGTGCCGGTGGCATGAGCCCGCGCTCGTCGAAGGCGGGCATGGTGGCAGCAACCTTTGCCCCATCTGGGCGGCGGTACAGGGGAACGTGGGTGTCAGGCGGATACCCCTGATCATCCCCGACCAAGAGGCGGAGAGCAGCGCCCAGCTCCTCGTCTGACAATGCATCCCGGCACAGACGAAGGTTGTCCTCCTCGTCCCCGAGCTTCCACAAGGGGCGCGAGCGCGCCTAGAGTGGAGCTACACGCTACGCCAAAATTCCTTGACAATGATGACCCCATCAGCTTTGCCGCTTTTGGGTCGTCAGGCTTCAGGTCAGCAGTCATCTTCTCTAGCACCTGCTTCGCCTCGGGGTCGGTGAGCCTCGCGCGGAACCACCCTTCATGAGGCGTAGGCATCTCCGTCGGCAGCACCAACCGAGGGTGGGAGCACTTGGCGTCCATGAGGACCCACTTGCTCCTGAAGCCCCCGGCCTTCTTCCCGGCCTTGAAAATCAGGTTGGTCCCGGTGGCTGCGACGAAGTTAGCACACCCCGAGCAGTGCCCGTCCTTGTTCCGGAGGTAGAAGAAGTGGCGAAGCAGCGCCACGGATGGCATCACGCCCACGAATGCCTCGCAATAGAAGGCAGAGATCGACAGGAGGAGGACAGAGTTGGGATGGAGATGAAGGGCATGCAGCTTATAGTGGCTAAGGACGGCGTAGAAGAAATCGGAGAATGGGGGAACTAGCCCTGCGACGACACTACTCATAAAGAAGGGATGGAAGGTTCTACCTGAGGCCTCCGGCTCAGCAGAGCCAGCCCGGAGCGTGGTCTTTCCCTTCTCGTTGCTGCCCTCCGCCGTCATCAGGAGCGTGGCGGCGAAGTTCTTCTCCGAAACGCTGGACGCGCTCAGAGTCGGCTCGTACCAGGCGGGCGGAAGAGCGGCCTTTGCCTTGCCGGACGCCATCGATTGCAGGCTCGAAGGGGAATTGGCGCTGATCTGGAGTCTTTGGGAGCAAGGAGCAAGAAAGGGATCTGGAGCAAGACGAAGGGAGGCAAGGAAGGCACCGTGGCGCGCCAGCCTTTTGTCAGTCAGGAACAGTTGCCGAGGCAGCATGGGGAAGTGGAGGCGCCCATGTCCTGTCAATCGCCACACGTCAATCAAGGCCGCAGGCTATTGGGGCCCGCGACGCTCCGCACTTGCCCCTTGGCTTCGCCTCGAAGCCAACTGCGAGCACGCCTTGGGCCCGGGGGATACTGTCAGCATTCTGGGAACGGGGGTCCCCAGACTTGCCTTCCTGTGGCCCAAGGCGTGCCTTTGCCAGCGGCCTGGTATGACCCATCTTCATCAACAACCACTCAAGACCCTCGCGAGGAGCCAAGCCTCGCGAGACGGATGACACAAGATCTCCTCAGGGGCAGCCCCACTAGGGTGGCTCCCGAGGAGCGGAGATATCTATGCAAGGGGCACCTCGCGAGGTGCGCATGACGTGAGCCGTGATGATCAAGGCCAGGCGGGCGGTAGCAGGCACAGAGTACGAGTTGCCTCTTTGGTGCTAAAGGGGCAAGCATAGGCGAGGAGTCCCGAGGCATCAGGTAAAGGTTTCCATATCGATGCAATGAGACCAAGACTAGCAGGACGGCAGGACGGAGGTCAATGCGGAGCCCACGACGGCGTCACCACCAGAGCCTTTGGCAGGCGAAGACCACCTTTTGTCAGGATAACTTGTACTAGTTGTCTCCCTTCGAAATTGGCCGTTGTGGGATCCCTTCCCGCCTAATATTTGGGAAGAGGACCAAGGCCACTATAAATAGGACTAGCCACCACCCTAGAAAGAGAGAGAGAGAGACCACCCTAGAGGGGAGACGGATCATTCAGACCATCCTCGCACACACAAGCTCACCGAGCTCAAGAACACCTCTCCTCAGGAGGCTGTTCATCCCTTGTACTGGTTCATCCTCAGCCTACAAGGCAATCCACTACACCACATTGGAGTACGGTATTACACCACAACGGTGGCCCGAACCAGTATAAGCCCTCGTGTCTCTTGTTTTTTGGGTTCGTCGAGTTAGGCCTTGAGATCGTTGCGAGAGCGAGTTTGGGAGAGAGATAGAGATCTTCGTGCGCACCTCAGTGTTCGAACCTCAAGGGTTTGCCGGAACTCGTAATCTGACAAAAGCAACTAGGTTAATCTAAATCCTTACATGCAGTGATGGGTTTCTCGATACCTTGCATGGCAAGAGGAGCAGATGGATTTACGAGAGAAGATACATGCGACATTTTGATTTATTTAAAATGTTTGTTTGTATTCTTTTTGATAATTTGTAATTTGTTTTCCTCCCATGTATAGACTTGAATGAATTTTCATGAAAAAAGGCGATTCAAATAATATGTGCACTTTATCTTTGATCATTTTTCTATGGCTAACAGAGAGATGTACAGATACTTCGAATTTCCTCCCCTGGGAAAAATGTGAGTGCGAAATTAATACCTAATACTTCATATCCGATGTTAATTTGAGGTATCAGATATGCACATAACTGGAACCTGAAATTTGAGCTATCGGATATATCCACATTTTCCTAAGGCTCGCACAGACATACCCAATGTGTCTAATTCCAATCCACGAGACGCGGGGCCTAAACCTATAGGCGCACCGATGATACCCTAGGTATGATAATATAATTATAACAATTTTAGGAAAAATGAAATGTATCTATTATTAAAGCTCACCATAAGTATATACCGAGGTGACTTAAAATAAATATAATATACCTAAGACAACTAACTGGTGCACCTCAAAAAATGATATAGAAAAAAGACCTTACTAGAATTAGATAGTGTGGCATAACTAGAAAGGATATGGCCAAATTCTAGTTATTATACCCTGGGGACTTGGAGTAAAAATAATATACCTTTAACAGATGAATGTCACACCTCACAAGAATGAGATAGGTGAAATAAAGTTAATACTGAATTAGAAAATGTGGGACAACCAGGAATGCTATACGTGGAGATATACCCAAGGTATATACATGTTATTTCAAGGTATCACATGTCCACCACCAGTGAAATTCAGGCTTTTTGACTTCCATTTCAATATATAAGGTATATATGACGATAGTTGGTATGCACGACCGACCAATACATAAATCAACAACATGCTCATTGGCGACACAGTTTAATATGTCACCAGTAGACTACCATGCCATTTAAAAAAAATTATAGTAAAAAGGGCAAGTCAAGGCCAAGTGTCTTTTTCCATATATATTGTCTATTTGAAATTTGAATTTAATATTCACCCTAAAATTTGAATTTAATATTCCATGTGGTTATGAGATACACATACACCACGTTCTAAGAACCTCCTAACTAATTTTTTTTCAAAAAAATTGAAGCTACTCTTTCGGGTATCCCATACCTATGAGCATTCATGACCCTATTATTTCTCTCGGGTATCTTAGTAGTGGTAATCCCTATTTTCACCGACACGTGGCCTTGTCTAATACACCATCCATTGAAATTCATGTTTCACATTTCCTAATCATTTT
This sequence comes from Aegilops bicornis, assembly GCA_021605145.1. Lineage (NCBI taxonomy): Eukaryota > Viridiplantae > Streptophyta > Magnoliopsida > Poales > Poaceae > Aegilops > Aegilops bicornis. The sequence goes on along the minus strand of CM038675.1, from coordinate 438,427,547 downwards.
GCACTACTCCAAAGCAAAGTCGCTAATATTTTCATTGAATAATTAATAATGATACTTTGAATTTCACATATCCTGATCATTTTGTGCCAATGTTAATAATGAGGCATCTCATGTCCAAAACTTCAATCCGCACTACTTTTTCGAGTAACACATATCCAAGGACGTTCATAACCCCATTATTTATACCTCGATTAAATAATAATTCCAGTTTATTTAAAAATGTTAGGGAATGAATAAAGATATTTTATGCATACATATACATGTGAAATTATTTATATGGGGGTATATGTGAACTTTTTGCATCTCGTTGTAAATATATTTGAGTAAAAACAGTTGATGTGTGCTACCAATAAAACTATGAGGAAACTAGAAAGTGTGAACCATCCGTGGCTATGTGCTACCTTTATATTTTTCTTAAAATATTTACATTGAGTCTATTCTTATGTACATTACATTCTGTCCTGATAAAAAAATGGTTGTTATAACCTAATTACTGGATAGCTATATTTTTGTATGATTTATTTTATTGTAAATAATCACATACTCGCCACTATGTATAAAGAACAGATGGAGATACATGATACCTTGGGGATCAATGAAAAAATTTACTCGACTATCCACAATAAAATGATGTGTGCATACCCGACTACAATAAACACGTGGATATAATTAGCATGAATCTACAAAAAATGTTCTCAAAACTAAGCACAGGGGGTATACTTTAAATCACGCTCAGAAAATATAGTTAGACAAATTCAATACTTTAATTATGATAAATCCTCACATACCTAGATAAAGGTGCTTCCTATTTTATCATATATTACTTACCTTATGTCCATACCTAATCGAATTTTGTCCCCCCGCATAAAACACATACCTATTTAAAAAACGGCAACATGTTCTTTTTATTTGGAATTTTCTCTCAGGCAAGACAATTAATGACGCAAACCAATTAGGAAGGTTTAATTATTTTGATAGCCGCGGTGCCATGCAAATAATTTGGAAGGTAATCATGTGCCATCCGTGGGTATGCACATGCAAGAATTATATACACTATTCTGAACACGAGATCAGAATAATATTCTGATCACAACCTGAACTTTCCTTTGTGGGAACCCGACCTTCGGGCTATCTTTGCAACCGTGTCTCCCCGCGTGAATTATTCTGGCCAGTCGTGTTCTTTGTGTTGTAAGTGTAATCAGCAAATGGTTTTTAGCAACTAAATGCTCTTTTTAAATAGGAATATCGCTTATTGGAGGATTTGCTCTCGGGTCGTGATGAACATGTGTCTGTTACAAGTTTAATGCATGCTGTGGATGTTGTCGAAGCTCGGGCACGATGGGAATTAGGTTTTGGTACGAGTTTGGTGCACAAAATTTTGTTATTTCAAACGAATTTGAAATTGGCCTGGTTCTTCATCCGCCCGAGATGCACCCTCCGCTTCTGATGATTTCTCATTTTTCTGTAAAGTTTGCGGGCTGATTTGCGTAATTTAGTGAAATTCAAGGCTTACTACATCGTCAATTTCAATCGGAAGGGTCCTTACGGTTTGATTTCTGGCGATTTGATGTTGGCACTCCCGCGGCTGTTGCACTGGGTGTTTTTTCGTTTTTTAGATTTGCCCTCTAGTCATTTTTGTTGTAGAAAGGGAGTTGCCAGATCATTTCAAAGGGGGTGCGGGCGTGTTCTAATCAGGCGCAGAGGATTTTATGCTTCGGACGAATTCGTTCATTCATATTTTCTAGCTCATGTAATGGTCGTTGTACAAGCTAGACTTCTGCGTTGTTCATACCTAAACTTCTGCTTTTCCTTCTTTGCAAGGTAATGCAGCAAGTCCTCTGTATTTCTTTTTTTCTATCATTTTTCATTCTTTGCATTGGTTTTGATTTTTTTGACTTAGTCCCGTGAGCAACCATGGAATTGGCCGACGAATATGTGTATATTTTTTATTTTTTCTAGTATGTTTTCGTACTGAATAACTATCCTGAACTTCTCTATGCTAATCGTTTTTTACATGTTAATTTGAGGTTTTAAACCACGAACTTCTATATCTTCACTGTTTGAACTTCTTATTTATAATTTTGTTTGTTATTTTTGGATTTAAATATTTGTAGACATTGAAATCAGCATTGCGCCTATAGACAAATGCAGTAGCGTGAGGCCGAGCCAGGCCAAGACAGAAACGAGCCGGAGCAGGCGACGACACGGCGCCGTGTCATTGCATGCAGAGGCGAGTCCGTCACATCCCTGACCCCACTATCTATCTTAGGGGTGTGTGCTCTGGGGTGTGTGCGGTGGGGGTGGAAACAGAATAACCGCATTGCGCCTATCAACCTAGCGCGCATCAATGCGGTAGCGCGTGGCCGAGCCAGGGGGGAGTGGGGTCGGGACCCCCTCCCCTACCCCTGCGAGGCCGAGACAGGAACGAGCCAGAGCAGGCGACGACGCGACGTGCCGCGTCGTCGCATGCGGAGGCGAGTCTGTCACATCCGTGACCCCACTATCTATCTTAGGGGTGTGGCTCTGGGGTGCGTGCGGTGGGGGTGGAAACAGAATAACTGCATTGCGCTTGTCAACCTAGCGCGCACCAATGCGGTAGCGCGAGGCCGAGCCGGAGGGGGTGGGACCCCTCCTCGCGAGGCTAAGACAGAACAAGCCGGGCAGAGACAACGCGCGTGGCGTCGATCGTCAGATGCGGAGGCGAAAAGGCCACATCTGTGACCCCACTATCTATGTCGAGGGAAACCACGTCAACCTATGGGACCAGCGGGCCCCTTGCTGGTTCGGCAGGGGGACGTCGCATTACACAAAGAGCAGACGAGCGTGAGGCAGCATGAAAGAAATCACACGAGCAATTTTACCCAGGTTCGGGCCGCCATGAGGTGTAAAACCATACTCCTGCTTCGGTGGATTGATGGTGGAAAAACTGGTGGTGAGGCGTAGTACACTGCCCGGCAGGGGTTGCCTCAGGGCGACAGTGGCTACGCGCATATTGGTGTGTGTTGTCCAACTTTCCAACCCTTTCTACGGTTGCCATGGGCCTCCTTTTATAGGTTAAGGGGTTACCACAATGGCAAAGTAGTCATTATGAACTGATAAGATAGCAAACAGTGCTATCGTTCCTAACTCTGCAGGCTGACAGGGTGTATTAAATGCACCGCTCTATGTCATGTCACTGGTTGCCCAACAAGCCTTGCCGGGCTGTCTCGCTAGCTCCACGCCTGCTTGCTTGGCACGTCGCAGGACGGGTGTCATCCGTAAGCATTTCTTATAGAAAGAGGCCACCATGTGGCAAATGGCTGCCACTTAGTCACTTTGTGGCTTGACACTGCACTGATTGACGATGTGGGTCGTGGCGGAGCGGTTGGGTGAGGTGGTTTTGCCTTCGTGAGCCCTAGCAGGCCCTGCCGGGGCATCTTGGGCACCTTCTTCTAGGGATGGCCTTGCCCCTGCCGAGCTCATCTGCCCGGCAAGGGAGGCCTTTCTCCTAGTTGTATCTTGTTCTTCTGGCTTGATCTTGATCCTCTTGATCTTCATGTTGGTCCTTCAAAGCTCTTGGTCTCTTGTACTCTGACTTGGGTGGGTGCCTCAATCCTGTTCCCGTGCCTGTGCATAGTTTGGGCAACAGACCCAGGGTTTGTTGCACCGACAGAAGCCCCTGGGCCTGCCCCGAACGCGCTGCCAAGCATCATCGGGGTAGGGCCTAATAAGTGCACAGGCGGGGGTGCTGAAGAGGCTGGTCTCTTGAGGTCCTCTTTGCTTCTTCATTAATCTTGAGCTCGGGTCAGTTTCTGGTCTTCCCGCCCATTGTACGTAATGCCGCGGAAAAACTTCGGTCGTGGCCCGCGGATTGCCCACATCCCACAATCGCGGGGCGGAAACTGCCATCCAACTTGCCTCCTGTTTCGCACGCACCTGCCACGTGTTCTGCATGCATTGGGCGTTGGGCACGGGGAGGAGAGCCATGGCCGAAAACCGGGCGCCGACGGTTGGAGCAGAGGGTCGGCCTTGATTCTTAGAGCCATGGAAGGTGCAGAGAGGCTGTATTGGAGGAGCGGGGCAGCCATTTCCTGTGTGAGAAGCCAGGCGCCTGCCTCACCCCCAATAAAAAGGGAAGGGCAGTGCTTCTCCACACACACTTCTTCTTCTTCCCTGCAATTCTTCCCTTGTAGTCATGGTGAGAGGGTGAGGGCGCGGCGGTGTCCAAGTGGCGGCGACGAGGGCTTCTACTCGACAGCGAATCCCTCCTCCTCATGATCTAGTGGTGGCGGAGCCCGCCGTGAGAGGAGGAGGGAGGGGGCGAGGCTGAGGTCGCTGTGGCACTCGAGGAAGAGGAGGGCGGGGCGGCGCTTTGGCTGCGCCCCCACCGGTGCCCCCTCCTCCAATGGAAGGCCATGTCAGGGACCAACCTCGAGAGTTCATCATCAGGCTGTACAAACCTCTGTGCGGTCATCTTCGCCTCCCAACCCCCTTTGCACAGGAGATGGAACTGGAACATCCACGCGTTCTGAGATTGCACATGAGGGGCTGTGGGAATGGTGGCATGTGGGTTGATATCGACTTCCCCGCCCCTCATGTGATGTATCTCCGCCGCGGTTGGAAGACTATTGCTCGCGCCCATGGATTCTCGGAGGGGCACGTTCTCCAGTTCAAATTAATGGAGAGCGGCCTGCTCTCCGTAAAGATCTTCGGGCGCTCGGGAGGTCGCTTAGGGTGTTGCGCGGAGAGCTCGACCGACGATGAAAGCTCCTCCTCGAGCGAAAGCGACGAGGAGGACATTGACGGTGATGACGACGGCAGCCGGCAGGAGGAAGACGACTCTGACTCCAGCTAAGCGCCTCCCACACCATCTTCATCAGGCGGCAGCACCATCATCTACATCCGCATCTCCTTCCTGGCAATGTGATTTGCCGAGGAGTTGGATGCAGAGGTGTGGATGGTGCTCCCGGGCTCCTCCAGCAGTCCCCCAGCTGGACCCCGACAGGCTTCCTCTCGGGCCACAGCTCCGTTAGCCCTGCTGAGCCCTGCTGGCCCTGGTGGCAGTGGTCGATGGGTCACCTCCGCCATGCTCTCCATCGACCGTTCCCCGGTGCTCTCCTGCTCCCGCCGGGCTACCTCTCTTGGAGCCCGAGGGGGGCGGGCTGGGCTTCTGCCCAGGCGCTCCTTTTTCTCTCCTCGCCTTCGACGGCCGTGCCTAGGAGGAGAGGGACAAGAAAGGGCATCATGGGGCACTTATCTTTTTTCAATCTTAAACCTGTAGACATTTGCCAAATTTAAATTCAAATAATGTAATCCCTCGAGTCCATTTTGGTGTTGGGAAATACTTGTACTTGTATTACCAGCATATTAATGAAAAAGATGAACCTTGCCGGGAACCCGTGCATGTATATGTCCATGCAGAGGTGGGATGCCTCCTTAGTGTAAATAAACGAGTTTTCCCCGGTAGGCTATCTTGCTGGCACCCTTTTGCTTGCCGGAGAACTGTGTCTACCGGGCAAAAAACAAAGGGACCAGCCCCCCGCCAACTTCCTTTTACCGAACGCCACTACGACCATTCTGACCGAAGCAACGTTCGAGTCAAGGATGGGAGCACCTAAGTTTCAAAAGAGTGGCGAGGTTTCCTCGTGCACAAGTTATAGCTTACAGAAGACTAATGGACAAGAGATAGAGCTTATCTGTTTTGGCTTCCCGGAGATGGCAATGTTGGTCCATCTTCCCAACTCATTGTAGAGGCCAAGTTCACGGTAGGAACCTGCAGCTTCATGCAGATGGGAATGCTGCAAGATGCGATCCTATCTATATGCATATGAAAATGCTCATGAAATGCTTATGCAGTGATCTTGGAATGCTCATGCATGCATGCAACTTGGTTGGGCCCCCCAGCGCTTCATTTATTTTCTCTTGCACAGGGTCATCGCCCTGGCTTTGTACAAGGGGTTACATGCAGCTGAGCCAAGGCCTATACAAAAGGGTGGCCGTCGGGCAGGGCCCGACAGCCGCGCCTTACGGGTAGAACTTGTGGAGATGCTCAATATTCCATGAGTTTTGCAATTGAATGCCATCTCCGGTCTCTAGACGGACTGCGCCGAGTCTGGTGACTTGTACTACCCAGTAAGGTCCTTCCCACTTCGGCGCCAACTTGTTTGTACCCTTGGCGGACTGAATGCACCTAAGGACAAGGTGGCCTTCCTCAAAACACCGGGCATGAACCCTGCGACCGTGATAGCGACGCAGGGCTTGCTGGTAGTGTGCAGCACGTGTAGTAGCCCGGAGATGGTTCTCCTCGAGTAGCACAGCATCGTCATGCTGGTGCTGATCTTGCACTACTTCATCATAGGCAAGCACTCGAGGCGACCCATAAATGAGTTCCATGGGGATAACTGCTTCTGCCCCATAGACCAGGGAGAAGGGAGTCTGCCCGGTAGCTCGATTTGGTGTCATTCTGAGGGACCAGAGAACTACCGACAGCTCATCGATCCACCGCCTGCCGTGCTTCTGCAGCGTATCAAAGGTTCTTGTTTTGAGTCCTCAAGCACTTCAGCGTTCACCCTTTCAGTTTTCCATTGCTTCTGGGATGTGCAACAGAGGCAAATGAGATCTTGCATCCGAGGGCATGAACATATTGCATGAAGGGGCGGTTCATGAACTGGGTGCCATTGTCGGTAATGATCCTTGCCGGGACTCCAAAACGGCACACCAATTCTTTCAAGAAATTGATAGCTGGTGGCGATCACCTTTCTCGCGGTCACTTCCGACCACTTTGTAAACTTGTCGATAGCAACAAACAATAATTCAAAGCCTCTGATTGCTCGGGGGAAGGGGCCAAGGATATCGAGCCCCCAGACCGAAAATGGCCATCATAAAGGGATCGTCTGAAGAGCTTGGGCTGGCAGGTGGATGTTCTTGGAATGGAACTGGCATGCTTCACATTTCGTGACTAGCTCGATCGCATCTTGGAGGGCTGTGGGCCAATAGAATCCTTGCCGGAATGCTTTCCCAAGTAATGCCCTTGATCCAATGTGGGAGCCGCACATGCCTTTGTGTATCTCATCCAGCAGTTCCTTTCCTTCTTCCCGGCAGATGCACTTCAATTTCACACTGTTGGGCCTCCTTCTGTATAGAGTGTGATCGACAAACTGATACATACTGGCCCTCCGGGCTACTCTTTCAGCCTCATCTTGGTCGCCGGGAAGCTCTCCGGTTTGGTGGAAGTGGACTATGTGCCTTGGCCAAGTTGGTGCCTGGGGCTCAACAACGAGGACTAGAGGCACCTCCTCTACTGCGGGGGAACATTCCTCGTCCGCAGGGACCATGGGCCCGGCTGGAGGGTGCGGTCCGGCAGCTGGCAAGGAGTTGTTTCCGGCAGGGTCTCTGCCAGGAGCGGACGGCTCTACCGGGAGAGGCTTACCAGAGTCCAACTTTCTCCTTTTTCGGGCCATTTTTGCTGGGGATACAGAGGGCTGAGTAAGATGGAGAACAAAAGTACCTGGATACAGATGATTAGCTATGCTGTTTTCCACATGGGGTACGTGCTCTGTTTGCAATCCGTCAAAGCGCTCCTCCAATCTTCTCACTTCCTCAATGTATGCCTCCATCCATGGGCTTTGATAATCCTTGTTGACTTGTCTCACCACGAGCTGTGAATATCCTCGAATGATCAGCCTCTTAATTCCCAATTCTGCAGCAATCCTGAGCCCGGCAAGGAGCCCTTCATACTCCGTTGTATTGTTGGTTGCCTCTTCCCGGGCTAAATGCATCTGGACGACATACTTCAAGTGCTCCCAAGAGGGGGCAACAAGAAGCACGCCAGCCCCTGCACCTTGTAGGGAAAAGACACCATCAAAATACATAATCCATTCTTGGGGTGATTCCTTGCTAGGGATAACTGTCTCTGGTACCTCCTCATCAGGGGTTGGCGTCCATTCTGCAATAAACTATGATAATGCCCTGCTCTGGATAGTTGATGTACTGTCAAACTTCAAACCAAAGATGGATAGCTCCAAAGCCCACTCCACTATTCTGCCGGTAGCCTCAGGGTTTCGGAGTATCCTTTGCAACGGGAAACGAGTGACAATCGTGATCTCATGGGCTTGAAGTAGTGGTGTAGTTTCCTTGAGGCCATGATGAGACCAAAGATCAACTATTGCATGCCAGAGTACCTCGATCTAGCCCCCTGTAACAAGGAGCTGACAAAGTACACTGGGCGCTGCACCACTTTCTTCCTTGTCATGTCCTTGGGGTTGCTATCGTTGCCGTTCTCATTATTGTCCTGATCCTTCTCTGGCTCTGCCGGTCCTTGCTCATCTCTGCCTCATCCACTTCCCGCTGCGTCACCAAGGCTGCACTAACCACTTGGTTGGTTGCCGCTAAGTATAGCAGCAATGGATCTTGTGGTTTTGGAGCAACCAGGGTAGGAACAATGGACAAGTAGGTCTTCAACTCTTGTGAAGCTGCATCTGCTTCCCGGGTCCACTTTGTGGGCCCTGCCTTCTTCAAAATTTTGAAGAACGATAGGGCGCGCTCGACGGACTTGGAGATGAATCTTCTTAGCGCGACAACACATCCTATTAGACGCCTCACATCCTTAACTCTCCTTGGCGCCTGGATCTGCTCGATAGCTTTAATCTTGTCGGGTTTGGCTTCGATCCCCCGATGGGACACAAAGAACCCAAGCAGCTTGCCGGAGGGAACGCCAAACACACACATCTCCTGGTTGAGCTTCAAGTTGATCTTGCGCAGATTAGCAAATGTCTCCTCCAAATCCTGAATAAGGGTGGCTCTATCCTTGGTCTTGACCATAATATCATCCATATAAGCTTCAACGTTTCTGTGCAGCTGTGGCTCAAAACCAACCTGGACTGCCGTTGCAAAAGTGGACCTGACACTCTTAATCCAAATGGCATGCGGATAAAACAGTACATACCACATGGAGTGATGAACGATGTCTTCTCTTCGTCTTCCTTAGACATGGAGATTTGGTGATACCCAGAATATGCATCCAGAAAGGAGAGCAAATCACAGCCTGAAGTGCAATCCACAATCTAATCGATACACGGCAAGGGGAACGGGTCCTTCGGGCAGGCTTTGTTGAGATCTATGAAATCTATGCAAAGCCTCCATTTCCTGTTAGCCTTCCAGACTACCACTGGATTTGCCAACCACGTGGGGTGTAGCACTCCTCTGACTAAACCAGTTGCCTCAAGTTTCTTGATCTCTTCCGCAATGAACTGTTGCATCTCCAAGGCCTGCTTCCGGTCTTTTTGCTTGACAGGTCAGGCGTGTGGGCATACAATAAGGTGGTGCTCGATTATCTCGCTGAGAACACCAAGGATATCAGATGGTTGCCAGGCAAACACATCGATATTCCCCCGCAGGAAGGCAACGAGCACGCTTTCCTATTTGTCGTCAAGGGTGGCACTGATAGTGAAAGTACCATCAATGCCAGCCAGCCCTGCCGAGACCTTTTTCACTAGGGGTGTGGCGACCTTGGATCTCTTGATGTTGGAGCTCTCCGGCAAGTCATCAACAGGCGCAGCACACTCCGAAGAGGTACGCTTCCTAGGTTCTTTGCTAGCGTCCTTACTACCCTTCGTCTTTCCTCTGTCTATCGGCGTCCTGGGAACGGCGGTACCCAGACTTGCCTGCCTGCAGCCCGTGGCGCAACTCCATCGATGGCCCGGTACGGCCCAGCTTCAGCAGCAACAACTCAAGACCCTCACGAGGGGCCAATCCTCACGAGGCGGACGACACAAAGACCTCCCTGGGGGCAGCCTCGCTAGGCTGGCTCCCGAGGAGCGGAGATATCTGTGCAGGGCGCACCTCGCGAGGTTCACATGATGTGAGCCATGATGACCAAGGCCAGGCGGGCGCCAGTGGGTGCAGTGTACCAACTTCCTCTTTGGTGCTAAGGAGGCAAGCGCATGCGCGGGGTCCCGAGCCATCAGGCAAAGGTTTCCATATCGGTGCAACAAGACCAAGACCGCCAGGACGGCAGGACGGAGGTCATCGCGGAGCCCACTGTAGCGTCACCACTAGAACCTTTTGCATGCGAAGACTACTTTTGTCAGAATAACTTGTACTAGTTGTCTCCCTTAAAATTTGGCCGTTGTGGGATCCCTTCCCGCCTACATTTGGGAAGAGGACCAAGGCCGCCATAAATAGGACCTAGCCACCACCGTAGCAGGGGACGGATAATTCAGATCATCCTCACACCCACCAGCTCATCGAGCTCAAGAATACCTGACGTCCTGAGGCTGTTCATCCGCTGTACTAGTTCCTCCTCAGCCCCTCGAGGCAATCCACCACAAAGCTAGACTAGGGTATTACACCGCAAGGTGGCCCAAACCAGGATAAATCTCGGTGTCACTCATTTTTTGGGTTCGTCGAGCTAGGCTGTGGGATCGTTGAGCGGGTTTTCTGGGGAGAGAATGTTCTTCATGCGCACCCCAGAGTTCGAACCTCTCAAGGGTCTGCGGAACCCGTAATCCGACATTTGACGCGCCAGGTAGGGGTGCGTTGAAGCCTCTCTTCCATCGATCGACCAGCCGTTACCCTGCGGTTCCGATGGCTGTCGATCCAAGGACTCCCGCCGACCACTTGGCTGCCTGGCCCGCCCGGGTGCCACCGTCCGCTCAAGAAGACCTCAACTTCGCGCTTCAGGCGGTCCACACACCGCCCAACACCACCGGACGCGAGCTGCGCAGACCGGCGCCCTCCGCGCTCGCGCCGCGGCGGACGCGCGCCACCACACGATCTTCAGGCTACGCCGCGACAACGACACTGCACACCAGACGAGAGCAGGCGAACATGCGAGCCGCACTCATTGTGGCGCGGGAGCTGTTGCGATGCAGGTTGGCGGAGAACAGCCACGATGCGCTGCTGGAGCGCGTCGCCGAACTGCTGGACGCTGCCTGTAGAGGTACGGCGCCTTTCTGATCCTTGCCCACACCACATGTTGTGGCAGAAGCGCGCGCGAGGCCTCGGCGAGCTAGCGCGCCCCCTGGAGCTCTAGGGGGCCCGGCAACACCAACATAGATCACGACGCAGCCCGCCCTGCCAGGACAGCACCACCGCCCCCTGGAGCTCTAGGACAACACAACCGCTGCGAGGGACAAGCACTGGCGGTCTACCACGAGGCCGCGTTGGGATGCCACTGTAGGCGTTCTGGGAACGGGGGTTCCCAGACTTGCCTGCCTGCGGCCCGCGGCGTGGCTCCACAAGCCGGCCCGTATGGCCCATCTTCACCAGCAAGCACTCAAGACCATCGCGAGGGCCCAAGCCTTGCAAGGCGTATGACACAAGACCTCCTCAGGGGCGGCCTCGCCAGGCTGGCTCGCGAGGGGCGGAGAGATGAAGGCAAGGGGTACCTCGCGAGGTTTCCCGTGACGTAAGCCATGACGACCAAGGCCAGGCGGGCGCCAGCGCGTGCAGTGTCCTCGCTTCCTCTTTGGTGCTAAGGGGGGCGAGCGCAGGCGATGAGTACCGAGGCATCAGGCAAAGGTTTCCATATCGGTGCAACGAGACCAAGACCAGCAGGACGGCAGGGCGTATGTCACCGTGGAGCCCAAGTCGGTATCACCACCAGAGCCTTTGGCAGGCGAAGACTACTTTTGTCAGGATAGCTTGTATTAGTTGTCTCCCTTCAAACTGGCCGTTGTGGGATCCCTTCCCGCTCAATATTTGGGAAGAGGACCAGGGCCTCTATAAATAGGACTAGCCACCACAGTAGGAAGGGAGAACAGAGCCAACGGATCGAGACCTTCACCAGCTCACCAAGCACAAGAACACCTCTCCTCTGGAGGCTGTTCTTCCCTTGTTCTGTTCATCACCAGCCCAAGAGGCAATCCACCACCACCACACTGGAGTAGGGTATTACACCACATCGGTGGCCCGAACCAGTATAAATCTTGTGTCCCTTGTGTTGCAAGTTCTTCTAGCTAGCCTTTGAGATCGCGGTGAGGGTGAGGGCGTGGTTCGGTAGGAGGAAGCCTTCGTGCGCACCCCAGTGTTCGAACCTCAAGGGTTTTGCCTTAACCCGAAATCCGACATTTGGCGCGCCAGGTAGGGATGCGCCGGAATTTCCTTCCGCTGATCCGCGTCCCATCGCTTCATCGCCTCCATGTCGGATGCCCGTCGAGCCCGCGCTGAGTGCCGGGCCGTCCTCGCCGCCCGTGTCCTTCAGACGGCTCCTGTCAGCGGGCCTCCCCGTCGTTCCCCGTCGCCTGCTGCCAACACCGTCACCGTCCAGGTGGGGAACGAGCAGCAAGCGTCCTCGCTGCAGCCCTTGGTGCGGCGGGACGGCCACACTGCCACTCCGTCGTTGACTCCGACCGGCTCGTCGTCTCACGCTCGTCACGCTCCCACGGAAGCGCAGGCCGCGTTGCTCATGGCGTGCGAGCTCCTGCGTTACCGCCCCGTCGAGGACCTCTACGAGGACTGGCTGGACTGCATCGCCGAGCTCGTCAGCGCTGCAGGGGGCTCCCCTGCGCCTTCCCTCTCGCTGCCTCGCCCTCCGCCAGCTGCGGGCGACGTGGCTCACGGAGCGCCACCTACGCCACCTTTGCACCAAGACGGCGTCCTGGCGCCAAGGCGTGCGGCCCCCCGGCGCGACCCGCCAAGTTGGGCGCCCGCGCGCGAAGATGGAAGCTGCCAAGAAATTCCTCGTCCGTGAGAGAACGTTCCCGTGCTCCCTGCACCACCACGACAGGGCCGTGCGCCGCCTGCGATGGTGGTGCGCGGACATCAAGGGCAGGCTCCACATCAGCAAAGGGTCCCGGTGGCCACTGCGGGCTGCCGCACCTTCACCCCCGAGCTGCGTAGCGTCGCATGGCCGGGCAATTTCAAGCCAGACCCGCCTCCTCGCTATGACGGCATCCCCGACCCCATGGAGTTCCTGCAGCTCTACGAGCTGAGCATCGAGGCGGCCAACGGCGACGAAAAAGTCATGGAGAATTGGTTCCCTATGGCTCTCAAGGATGGTGCCCACTCATGGCTCCTGAACCTGCCTCCGGGCTCGATCTCCTCCTGGGTGAGATGCGCGACTGCTTCGTCGCCAACTTCCAGGGCACCCGCGACCGCCCTCCGGCCGCGGGTGACTTGCGCCGCATCAAGCAGCAACTAGGAGAGACCCTCCAGAAGTACATCCAGCGCTTCAACAATGTTCGCCTCAAGATACCCAACATGACGGACGAGGCCATCATCTATGCGTTTTCTGATGGCGTCCGCGACGTCAAGATAAAGGAGGAGCTCCCCATCCATGAGGAGTTGTGCATGTCCTTGGAGTTGTTCAACCTAGCGACCAAGTGCGCAAGAGCTGAGGAAGGGCGCCTTTCCCTCCTCGAGCTCCCAGCTGCTGACCTCGAGGAGAAGAAAGCCAAGGCCAAGGACGTGAAGCGCATGGGAGTGGCCGTGCTCGCGGCGGAGCCGGACATGAAGCGCGGCCGAGACCAGCCTGAGTCATCCAAGAACAGCCGACAATTCTATGCCTTCCACAATGTTCACAACCACAACACCAACGACTGTCAAGAGCTTAGGGCCATTCGAGATGGACTCCTCAGTCGACGCCCCTAGCGCAACGACCAGGGCTACGGCCGAGGAGGAGGACACGACGGAGGACGCTGGGATGACCGTGGCCCTCGCCAGGAGTGGCGTGACCGGCCTCGTGAGGACCGCTGGTAAGATTAGCCTCGCGAGGGCGCCTGGAGGAATCAGCCTCGCGAAGACCGCCCGCAAGGCAACGCCGGTCTCCCTCCACTGCCGCCACCACCAAGAAGGAACGGCAACCACCATCAGGACGAGGGGGCTGGGGGCTTCCAGGAGCCGCGCACCATCGCCTGCATCTTGGGCGGAGCTCAAGCCCCAGCTTCTCAGCGTATCTTCAAGTAGTTTGCTCGCGAGGTGAACGTAGTCCTCCCCAGGCTCGAGGCCACGCGCCCGCTCAGGTGGTCCAAGTGTGCCATCACCTTCAGTTCAGCAGATCAGCTCAAGTGCGCGGCTACAGCTGGTGCCCTCCCAATGCTTTGCTCTCCCGTCATCAGCAACGTACAAGTCACCAAGACCCTCATCAACGACAGCGCATGGCTTAATGTCCTGTCCGTCGAGACGTTCGACAGCCTTCAAGTGCCCTACGATCAACTTCAACCTACCAAGCCCTTCTCAGGAGTGACCGATGGTTCCACCACGCCAATAGGGCAGGTCCGCCTCCCTGTCACCTTGGGAGAACGCAACAACTACCGCACCGAGCTCATCGACTTTGACGTCGCCCACATCCTTCTGCCATACAACGCCATCCTCGGGTACCCGGCCCTGGCCAAGTTCATGGCAGTGACGCACCACGGCTACAACATCCTCAAGATGCCAGGAAGTGGCGGGATCATCACAGTCCCCTGCGAGGAAAGAGATGCCGTGTGCTCCCTCGAGCGCGCCTTCCAAGCAGCATCAATCAAAGACCCTGACAACAATGCAGCACAGTACCCTCCTGAGGTCGTCCCCAAGAAGAAGAAGCAGCTACTCTGTGCCGGGCCTCAGGAGAACGGCGCCCCAAGTAGTACCTCGTCAGGATCAGCGCCCACGCCTGGGGCGCGTCCTTCCCTCACATAGGAAGGCGCGCCCGATGCCCTACTCGGGCAGGGCTCGGGGGCTCTCTTCTGGAGGGCCCCAGACCTTGCCAATATCACAAGGGAGGCGCTCGGGCACCATGTGGAGGCATGCTTCGCAGCATGTTTCCCTTAGGAAGACATCGGGTGCGGAGCGCCCAACGCTCAGGAGTTCATCGCCAAGACCACTCAGGAACTGCAGGAGGCAAGAGCCATGCGCGGCGACCGCCGCTCACCTGGCGCAGCTCCCCATCCAGGCGAGGATGGCGGGTTGCGCGTCTGCATCGATATCCTAGGGCTCAACAGAGCCGCATCTCAGGAGCTCTACTGACCTTCGCGCATGGGATGCTCCGGGGGCCCATTTCACAGCTACGTTCGCATGCCATTTGGCCTGCCGAGCGTGGCTTCCACCTTCCAGCGCAACCTGCAGAGCATCCTGGCAGCCCGCGCAGTCCTGGCGGAGATGGAGACGGTCCTCAAGGAACCACCTGGACCCCCAGAGCCTCCTGAGGCTCAGGGCCCCGGTGGCTCGTGAGGAGCGACCCTTGTACCATGCATCTTCAGCTGCCCCAACATCCCTTCAACAACAGAACCAGGTGACATTTTCCAGGCCGCGTGGGTCTGTCCCTTTGGCATGTATCCCTTTACATCTTTAGCTTACTTTGCCGGGGGCGCCCCTCGGGCTGCATCATCCCCAAACCACTCGGGTCCGACCCAGTGGCATGTATCGTTCCTGCATTTACCTAAGCTAATCTGCTTTTCATGCTTAACCTGTCTATGGCTCTCACTTGCTTGATTGCCACCCACTACAGGAGCCACGCACCAATCGTCTTTCTTCAGGACCCTTCATGTGAGAGAGCCTGGCACGACGTCTTTGCTCGGGCCCGTCCCTGCAGCGTCGATAAATCCAATGGCCGAGCTCTTTTTGGTGGGCCGGCCCCGTTCACGTCACCTCCTGGGGTCGTTGGTGCTTGGCCTTCTCACGTGATAACCTCAGATGATTCGTTCGACGCAGGTTGTCTAACCACCTCGCAGGTCCGCCACAGCCACCAATAATCAAGACCAGGCGCAACCCGCCTTGAGGTAGGGCCTCGTGAGTCCCGCGCTGGCTCACGAGTGCCCAGACACACCTTGTCTAGCCCTGCCGTACAAGCCACGTGTCAGGGCGGGGCTGCCTGCGCCCACAGGTCTCTCCGATGGGAGTCCCTCCCACGTGCAGTGGAAGCACCATGCTCTGCGCTGGCCGTCGACACTGCCGAGGAGCGGCTATGCCCGTGCAAGTGCGGAAGTGCCATGCTCCGAGCAGGTGATAAACAACTGAGGGCGGCCCCACGGCCGTATCAACCTCAGGGAGCCCTTGAGCTCAGTGTCCGGCCTCACTGCAACACCTCCCCTCGGGAGAGTCGCGCGAGGGGGCTGGGCATGGGGGCTGCGCTTGGGCCACGCCCAAGGGTACGCCACCCAACCAGGTCTCCCGGACCTGGATGTCGCGCCCACCTCCCGAGCTGAGCCTCGGCAAGCACAAAGGTACGAAGGTTGTTTGCACGTCAAGGGGGACTCCTGAGCATCGCGACTCAGGAGCCTAACTGGTCACGTAGCCCCTCTCTCCTTGGTTCCGTCCTGGTCTCCGGTCGGCCCAACGGCGGTTGAGGTATGTGCCATCGTGACAAGCAAGCAATCCAACACACGAGCAAACAAGAAGCAAGCAAAAAAGGCAAGTGGAAAAGAGAGGGCGAATAAAACGACAAGGGTGAAGTGGGGGAGAGGAAAACGAGAGGCAAATGGCAAATAATGTAATGCGGGAGATAAGGGTTTCCGATGGGTACTTGGTATGTTGACTTTTGCGTAGACTCCCCGGCAACGGCGCTAGAAATGGCTCATTGTCGGGAGTCAAATCTTGACTTGACTTCGCGTAAGCCTCCCCAGCAATGGCGCCAGAAATCCTTCTTGCTACCTCTTGAGCACTGTGTTGGTTTTCCCTTGAAGAGGAAAGGGTGATGCAGCAAAGTAGCGTAAGTATTTCCCTCAGTTTTTGAGAACCAAGGTATCAATCTAGTAGGAGGCCACGCACGAGTCCCTCGCACCTACACAAACAAATAAATCCTGGCAACCAACGCAATAAAGGGGTTGTCAATCCCTTCACGGTCACTTACGAGAGTGAGATCTGATAGATATGATAAGATAATATTTTTGGTATTTTTATGATAAAGATGCAAAGTAAAATAAAAGGCTGTTGGAAGATTAATATGATGGAAAATAGACCCGGGGGCCATAGGTTTCACTAGTGGCTTCTCTCAAGAGCATAAGTATTATGGTGGGTGAACAAATTACTGTTGAGCAATTGACAGAATTGAGCATAGTTATGAGAATATCTAGGTATGATCATGTATATAGGCATCACGTCCGAGACAAGTAGACCAACTCCTGCCTGCATCTGCTACTATTACTCCACACATCGACCGCTATCCAGCATGCATCTAGAGTATTAAGTTCAAAAGAACAGAGTAACACTTTAAGCAAGATGACATGATGTAGAGAGATAAACTCATGCAATATGATATAAACCCCATCTTGTTATCCTCGATGGCAACAATACAATACGTGCCTTGCTGCCCCTACTGTCACTAGGAAAGGACACCGCAATATTGAACCCAAAGCTAAGCACTTCTCCCATTGCAAGAAAGATCAATCTATTAGGCCAAACCAAACTGATAATTCGAAGAGACTTGCAAAGATAACCAATCATACATAAAAGAATTCAGAGAAGATTCAAATATTGTTCATAGATAAACTTGATCATAAACCCACAATTCATCGGTCTCAACAAACACACCGCAAAAGAAGATTACATCAAACAGATCTCCACAAGAGAGGGGGAGAACATTGTATTGAGATCCAAAAAGAGAGAAGAAGCCATCTAGCTAATAACTATGGACCCGAAGGTCTGGGGTAAACTACTCACACATCATCGGAGAGGCTATGGTGTTGATGTAGAAGCCCTCCGTGATCGATGCCCCCTCCGGCGGAGCTCCGGAAAAGGCCCCAAGATGGGATCTCATGGGTATAGAAGGTTGCGGCGGTGGAATTAGGTTTTTGGCTCCGTATCTGGTAGTTTGGGGGTACGTAGGTATATATAGGAGGAAGAAGTACGTCGGTGGAGCAACATGGGGCCCACGAGGGTGGAGGCGCCCGAGGGGTGGCGCGCCCCTACCTCGTGCCCTCTGGTTGATGTCTTGTGAAGGGTCCAAGTCCTCTGGATCACGTTCGTTCCGAAAATCACGTTCCCGAAGGTTTCATTCCGTTTGGACTCTGTTTGATATTCTTTTTCTGAGAAACTCTGAAATAGGCAAAAAAATAGCAATTCTGGGCTAGGCCTCCGGTTAATAGGTTAGTCCCAAAAATAATATAAAAGTGTATAACAAAGCCCATTAATGTCCAAAACAGAATAGAATATAGCGTGGAACAATAAAAAATTATAGATACGTTGGAGACGTATCAAGCATCCCCAAGCTTAATTCCTGCTCGTCCTCGAGTAGGTAAATGATAAAAATAGAATATTTGATGTGGAATGCTACTTGGCATAATTTCAATGTAATTCTCTTAATTGTGGTATGAATATTCAGATCTGAAAGATTCAAGACAAAAGTTTAATATTGACATAAAAATAATAATACTTCAAGCACACTAACTAAGCAATTATGTCTTCTCAAAATAACATGGCCAAAGAAAGTTATCCCTACAAAATCATATAGTCTGGCTATGTTGTATCTTCACCACACAAAGTATTTAAATCATGCACAACCCGATGACAAGCCAAGCAATTGTTTCATACTTTTGATGTTCTCAAACTTTTCAATCTTCACATAATACATGAGCGTGAGCCATGGACATAGCACTATATGTGGAATAGAATGGTGGTTGTGGAGAAGACAAAAAGGAAGAAGATAGTCTCACATCAACTAGGCGTATCAACGGGCTATGGAGATGCCCATTAATAGATATCAATGTGAGTGAGTAGGGATTGCCATGCAACAGATGCACTAGAGCTATAAGTATATGAAAGCTCAACAAAAGAAACTAAGTGGGTGTGCATCCAACTCGCTTGCTCATGAAGACCTAGGGCATTTGAGGAAGCCCATAATTGGAATATACAAGCCAAGTTTTATAATGAAAATTTCCCACTAGTTTATGAAAGTGACAACATAGGAGACTCTCTATCATGAAGATCATGGTGCTACTTTGAAGCACAAGTGTGGTAAAAGGATAGTAACATTGTCCCTTATCTCTTTTTCTCTCATTTCATTTTTTTATTTGGGCCTTTTCTCTTTTTTTATGGCCTCTTTTTTTTAGTCCGGAGTCTCATCCCGACTTGTGGGGGAATCATAGTCTCCTTCATCCTTTCCTCACTTGGGACAATGCTCTAAAAGTGATGATCATCACACTTTTATTTACTTATAACTCAACAATTACAACCCAATACTAGAAAAAAAATATGACTCTATGTGAATGCCTCCGGCTGTGTACCGGGATATGCAATGAATCAAGAGTGACATGTATGAAAGAATTATGAACGGTGGCTTTGCCACAAATACGATGTCAACTACATGATCATGCAAAGCAATATGACAATGATGGAGCGTGTCATAATAAGCGGATCGGTGGAAAGTGTTGGCAATAATATCTCGGAATGGCTATGGAAATGCCATGGTAGGTAGGTATGGTGGCTGTTTTGAGGAAGTTATATGGTGGGTGTATGATACCGGCGAAAAGTGCGCGGTATTAGAGAGGCTAGCAATGGTGGAAGAAAGAAAAGTGCGTATAATCCATGGACTCAACATTAGTCATAAAGAACTCATATACTTATTGCAAAAATATACAAGTTATCAAAGCAAAGTACTATGCGCATGCTCCTAGGGGGATAGATTGGTAGGAAAATACCATCGCTCGTCCCTGACCACCACTCATAAGGAAGACAATCAATAAATAAATCATGCTCCGACTTCATCACATAACGGTTCACCATACGTGCATGCTACGGGAATCACAAACTTTAACACAAGTATTTCTTCAAATTCACAACTACTCAACTAGAATGACTCTAATATCATCATCTCCATATCTCAAAACAATTATCAAGCATCTAACTTCTCATAGTATTCAACACACTATAAGAATTTTTTTACTAATCTTGAATGCCTATCATATTAGGATTAATTCCCGATTTAAGAAAATTACCATGCTGTTTAAGACTCTGAAAATAATCTAAGTGAATCATGAGAGACCAATAGTTTCTATAAAACAAAACCACCACCGTGCTCGAAAAGATATAAGTGAAGCACTAGAGCAAAAACTATATAACTCAAAAGAGAAAAGTGAAGCACATAGAGTATCCTAACAATTTCCGAATCATGTGTGTCTCTCTCAAAAGGTGTGTACAGCAAGGATGATTGTGGCAAACTAAAAAGCAAAGACTCAAATAATACAAGACGCTCCAAGCCAAACACATATCATGTGGTGAATAAAAATATAGCTCCAAGTAAAGTTACCGATGGAAGTAGACGAAAGAGGGGATGCCTTCCGGGGCATCCCCAAGCTTTGGCTTTTTGGTGTCCTTAGATTATGTTGGGGTTCCATGGGAATGCCCATGCTTAGGCTCTTGCGGCTCCTTGTTCCATAATCCATCAAATATTTTACCCAAAACTTGAAAACTTCACAACACAAAACTTAACAGAAAATCTCGTGAGCTCCGTTAGCGAAAGAAAACAAAACACCACGTCAAGGTACTGTAATGAACTCATTCTTTATTTATATTAGTGTTAAACAATACTGTATTCCAACTTATCTATGGTTTATAAACTATTTTACTAGCCATAGATTCATCAAAATAAGCAAACAACACACAAAAAACAGAATCTGTCAAAAACAGAACAGTCTGTAGTAATCTGTATCTAACGCAAACTTTTGGAACCCCAAAAATTTAGCCAAAATAGGACGACCTAGACAATTTGTTTATTGATCAGCAGCAATTGGAATCAATATTTTATCATGTTCTGATGATTTTTAAAAATTATTTTCGTGAACAGAAAGTTTCTGGAATTTTCAGCAAGATCAAATAACTATCATCCAAGAAGATCCTATAGGTTTAACTTGGCACAAACACTAATTAAAACATAAAAAAATATAAGCAGAGGCTAGATAAAATATTTATTCCTAAACAGAAGCAAAAGCAAAAAACTAAAACATAAAATTGGGTTGCCTCCCAACAAGTGCTATCGTTTAACGGCCCTAGCTAGGCGTAATAGCAAGGATAGATCTAGGTATTGCCATCTTTGGTAGGCAATCCATAAGTGGCTCTCATGATAGATTCATATGGTAATTTATTTTATTTCTAGGAAAGTGTTCCATGCCTTTCCTTAACGGAAATTGGAATCTAATATTTCCTTCCTTCATATCAATAATTGCACCAATCGTTCTAAGGAAAGGTCTACCAAGAATAATAGGAGATGAAGAATTGCAATCTATATCAATGACAATAAAATCTACGGGAACATAATTCCTATTTGCAATAATAAGAACATTATTAATTCTTCCCATAGGTTTCTTAATGGTGGAATCCGCAAGGTGCAAGTTTAAAGAGCAATCATCAAAATCACGGAAACCTAGCAAATCGCACAAAGTTTTTGGGATCGTGGAAACACTAGCACCCAAATCACATAAAGCATAGCACTCATGATCTTTAATTTTAATTTTAATAGTAGGTTCCCACTCATCATAAAGTTTTCTAGCGATTGAAACTTCCAACTCAAGTTTTTCTTCATAAGATTGCATCAAAGCATCAACGATATGTTTAGTAAAAGCTTTATGTTGGCTATAAGCATGTGGAGAATTTAGCACAGATTGCAACAAGGAAATACAATCTATCAAAGAGAAATTATCATAATTAAATTCCTTGAAATCCAAAATAGTGGGTTCATTAATATCTAGAGTTTTGATCTCTTCAATCCCACTTTTACCAATTTTTGCATCAAGATCTAAAGACTTCGAATTTTTGGAACGCCTTCTAGGTAAAGGTGGATCATATTAAGTCCCATCATTATTAATATTCATATTGCAAAACAAAAATTTAATAGGGGACACATCAATAACTTTTAGATCTTCATCTTTATTTTCATAGAAATTAGAAGAACACGCTTTCACAAAGCAATCTTTCTTAGCACGCATCCTAGCGGTTCTTTCTTTTCACTCGTCAATGGAAATTCTCATGGCTTTGAGAGACTCATTGATGTCATGCTTAGGTGGAATAAATCTAAGTTTCAAAGATTCAACATCAAGAGAAATTCTATCAATGTTCCTAGCCAATTCATCAACTTTAAGAATTTTTTCTTGAAGCAAAGCATTGAAATTCTTTTGCGAATTCATAAACTCCTTAACACTAGTCTCAAATTCACAAGGCATCTTATTGAAATTTCCATAAGAATTGTTGTAGGAATTACAATAATTATTAGAGGAATTATTAGGATATGGCCTAGGATTAAAGTTTCCTCTATACGCGTTGTTACCAAAATTATTCCTACCAACAAAATTCACATCCATAGATTCATTATTATTCTCAATCAAAGTAGACAAAGGCATATCATTAGGATCAGAAGAAACAGTTTTATTAGCAAATAATTTCATAAGTTCATCCATCTTTCCACTCAAAACATTAATTTCTTCTATC
Source organism: Aegilops bicornis (assembly GCA_021605145.1). Classification (NCBI taxonomy): domain Eukaryota; kingdom Viridiplantae; phylum Streptophyta; class Magnoliopsida; order Poales; family Poaceae; genus Aegilops; species Aegilops bicornis. The sequence goes on along the minus strand of CM038675.1, from coordinate 438,405,233 downwards.
GCATGCACTTTTTATTAATGGATCTTTCTGTGTGCCATTGAGAATAATTAACCATAATATTATCTAGGAGTTTAGTAGCTTCTCCTAAAGTGATTTCCATAAAAGTGCCTCCCGCGGCCGAATCTAAAAGATTTCTAGAAGCAAAATTCAATCCGGCATGAAATTTTTGTATAATCATCCACAAATTCAAACCATGAGTAGGGCAGTTACGTATCATTAATTTCATCCTATCCCAAGCTTGTGCAACATGTTCATGATCAAGTTGCTTAAAATTCATAATATCGTTTCTAAAAGTGATGATCTTAGCGGGAGGAAAATACTTAGAGATAAAAGCATCTTTGCACTTATTCCAAGAATCAATACTATTTTTAGGCAAAGATGAAAACCAAGCTTTAGCATGATATCTAAGCAAAAAAGGAAATAGCTTCAATTTAACAATATCATTATCCACATCTTTCTTCTTTTGCATATCACACAAATCAAAGAAGCTATTTAGATGGGTAGCGGCGTCTTCACTTGGAAGGCCGACGAATTGATCTTTCATGACAAGATTCAACAAAGCAGCATTGATTTCACAAGATTCAGTATCGGTAAGAGGAGCAATCGGAGTGCTAAGAAAATCATTATTGTTGGTATTGGTAAAGTCACACAATTTAGTATTATCTTGAGCCATCGTGACAAGCAAGCAATCCAAAACACGAGAAAACAAGAAGCAAGCGAAAAAGGCGAACGGAAAAGAGAGGGTGAATAAAACGGCAAGGGTGAAGTGCAGGAGAGGAAAACGAGAGGCAAATGGAAAATAATGTAATGTGGGAGATAAGGGTTTGTGATGGGTACTTGGTATGTTGACTTTTGCGTAGACTCCCCGGCAACGGCGCCAGAAATGGCTCGTTGTCGGGTGTCAAATCTTGACTTGACTTCGCGTAAGCCTCCCCGGCAACGGCGCCATAAATCCTTCTTGCTACCTCTTGAGCACTGCGCTGGTTTTCCCTTGAAGAGGAAAGGGTGATGCAGCAAAGTAGCGTAAGTATTTCCCTCAGTTTTTGAGAACCAAGGTATCAATCCAAGAGGAGGCCGCATACGAGTCCCTCACACCTACACAAACAAATAAATCCTCGCAACCAATGCAATAAAGGGGTTGTCAATCCCTTCACGGTCACTTCATTTAGAGTGAGATCTGATAGGTATGATAAGATAATATTTTTGGTATTTTTATGATAAAGATGCAAAGTAAAATAAAAGGCAGTAAAAATAACTAAGTGATGGAAGATTAATATGATGGAGATAGACCCGGGGGCTATAGGTTTCACTAGTGGCTTCTATCAAGAGCATAAGTATTCTACGGTGGGTGAACGAATTACTGTTGAGTAATTGACAGAATTGAGCATAATTATGAGAATATCTAGGTATGATCATGTATATAGGCATCATGTCCGAGGCAAGTAGACCGACTCCTGCCTGCATCTACTACTATTACTCCACTCATCGACCGCTATCCAGCATGCATCTAGAGTATTAAGTTCATGAAAACATAGTAACGCCTTATGCAAGATGACATGATGTAGAGGTATAAATTCATGCAATATGATAAAAACCCCATCTTGTTATCCTCGATGGCAACAATACAATACGTGCCTTGCTGCCCCTCATCCTTTGGGAAAGGACACCGCAAGATTGAACCCAAAGCTAAGCACTTCTCCCATTGCAAGAAAAACCAATCTAGTAGGCCAAACCAAACTGATAATTTGAAGAGACTTGCAAAGATAACCAATCATACATAAAAGAATTTAGAGAAGATTCAAATATTGTTCATAGATAATCTTGATCATAAACCCACAATTCATCGGTCTCAACAAACACGCCACAAAAAGAAGATTACATCAAATAGATCTCCACGAGAGAGGGGGAGAACATTGTATTGAGATCCAAAAAGAGAGAAGAAGCCATCTAGCTACTAACTATGGACCCGAAGGTCTGAGGTAAACTACTCACACTTCATCGGAGGGGCTACGATGATGATGTAGAAGCCCTCCATGGGGGATGCCCTCCGTGAACTCCTAATAGGCCCCAAGATGGGATCTCGTGGAGTCTGGAAGGTTGCGGTGGTGGAATTAGGTTTTTGGCTCCGTGTCGATCGTTTGAGTGCGTAGGTATATATAGGAGGAAGAAGTACGTCGGTGGAGCAACAGGGGGCCCACGAGGGTGGAGGGCGCGCCCCCTGTCACGCCCAATATGCGACCCTATCCTAAAGGAACTCGAAGGTCCCACCAAGGATAGAAGCGCATCTTGAAGACGCTTTTGCAAGGTGGATATCATTACATCAACATTACATAATAGTGGGGATACATACATAAGGCACAAATGCCCCAAGAATACAACAACATCATACAAGAGATCAACATCCGACTACGGATGAAACATAAACAGAAATTCAAACGACATCCACCCTGCTAGCCCAGGCCGACCGAACCTATCCTCGATCAAAGAAGAAGGTAAGAAGAACGCCAAACAAGCAAACATCGCTCTCGGCCAAGATCATCGCATAACCTGTACACCTGCAATCGTTGTTGCAAAGAATCAGGAGCCACGAGGAGTCACAATCCCATTACCATGGGTATCAAGACTAGCAAAGCTAAATGGGAAAGGAAGGGGTAAAGTGGTGAGGTTGCAGCAATGACTAAGCATATATGGTGGCTAACATACGCAAATGAGAGTGAGAAGAGAAACAAAGGAACGGTCGTCAACTAGTAATGATCAAGAAGTGATCCTCGAACTCCTACTTACGCCGACATAACCCGTAAAACCGTGTTCTCCTCTCGATCAACCCGAAAAGAGACACTTACGGTTACACACACGGTTGGTGTATTTTATAAGAGTTTACTTCAAGTTTACTACAACCGGATATTAACAAATTCCCATCTCGCCACATAACCGCAGCACGGCTTTGAAAGTTCAAACCTGCAGGTGTCCCAACTTAGCCCATGATAAGCTCTCGCGATCAACTAAGGATATTCCTTCTCCCCAGGAAGACCCGATCAGTCTCGGAATCCCGGCTACAAGACATTTCGACAGTAATAAAACAAGACCAGCAAGACCGCCCGATGCGCCGACAATCCCGATAGGAGCTGCACATATCTACAACTAAAACCAACCCTCGAGTTTCCCCAAGGTGGCGCTGCAAAGGACTCTAGTTCGGACCAACACTTAGACAAGCATTGGCCCGGGGGGGCTGAATAAAGATGACTCTTGGGTTAGCTACTCCCAAGGGAAAGGTATAGGTGGTAGGCAAATGGTAAAACCAATGTTGGGCCTTGCTGGAGGAGTTTTATTCAAAGCGAACTGTCAAGGGGGTCCCATAAATCACCCAAACGCGTTAGGGACGCAAAATTCGGGAACATAATACCCGTATGACAGAAACTAGGGCGGCAAGAGTGGAACAAAACACCAGGCATAAGGCCGAGCCTTCCACCCTTTACCAAGTGTATAGATGCATTAATAATATAAGAGATATTGTGATATCCCAACATAATCCTGTCCACCATGGGGCAATCTTCAACTTCACCTGCAACTAACAACGCTATAAGAGGGGCTGAGCAAAGTGGTAACATAGCCACACAACGGTTTGCTAGGAAGGGTGACAAAAGTCAGGGGTTCATGGCAATTTGGGAGGCTTGAGCAGCAAGTGGCAGGTAAAGCAGCATAGCGATAGAACGAAGCAACTAGCATAGCAATGATAGTAGTGAGATCCAGGGTAGCGGTCATCTTGCCTGAAATCCCGCTAGGAAGAAGAACGAGTCCATGAAGAAGATGAAGCCATGAAGACGAACCAAGCGTAGACGAACGAATCCTCACGATCGCAACAAAACAGGAACTATCGAAAAGAAGCACACAACATAGTAAACACACCACACATATACAAGACATGATGCACAACAAGCATGATGCATGACAAAGCTACATGAAGCTACTCATGGGAAGAGATGATGCAAACAAGAACAACACATCAAGGCAAGTTTAAATGAGGCCGGGAACAACATATAACAATTCCGGTAAGTCCTCATATGCAAATTTCAAATTTGTTCCAGATCTGAATAAACCTTAAGTTCAAGTTGTTAAACAGCAAGTTAAGATGCACCAAGATGATCTACATGAAATTCTAGTCAAGTTATACATAAAGTTCATTTAATTCGGAGCTACGACCTAGAAGACATGAGCAAAACAAGTTGAACATGACATTGATGCTAAATGCATCCAAACATCAAGCAAACACCTCAAAACAAGGATGCAACATGATAATATGAAAACTACGTGCAAAATCAAGCAAGTTTCATATAGAGCACACTCAAAACAGAGCAACGGTTCAACACATACACTATACAAGTTTAAAGGACAAACTGTCCAAAACACCAACTAGGCATATTGCAAGCATCTAAACAACAAGCTACAGCATCTTAACATGGTAACAAAAGGCATGGACGTGATGTACAGGTAAAGCACGACAAAACATGAACAATGAGCTATCTCCAGAAATCACTAGAACATGCTCAAAAGGACATGGCAAGATTGCAAATAATAACAGTTTCAGGCTTAGCAGAAATAACATCAGGTTGCAAAATTTAGAGCTATCAAACAACATGCTACAGGAATTTATGATGGCAACCAAAGACATGTAATGACTCTACTAAATGCATAGAACAAAAGTCCTTTACTGATCATGAGCCAAAAAGGAACAGAAAATATGATGGCACCCATGTAAACATAGCAAGTTTCATTAACAGATTCCAACATGGCAGGAACAACGATAAGTAGGCATGTTGGTGAGCTTGAACCACTCACCACAGAGTAATAAATGGCATGGTAAGGCAACCAACAGTAATAAGACATGTTTATGAAGCTAAACATGGCAAGAACAAGTCCATAGGGTGCATGGATCACTAACAACAAGCATGGCAACAACTGAACTTAATGTTAATAGGCTGACAGCAACATTATTTAGCAACTTTGGAGCATAATTACCACAAGCTAGAACAATCTATAAATGCAACCAGAGGCATTGATGGATAGAGCATGACATGTATAACAAAACACCCTTAGTGAACATCTCCAGGTTATGCATAGAATGACTTGTAGCAGTAGGTTTACATAGCATCACGAAATAACAGATTCAGCCTAGCAAAACAGTAACAGCAAGTACCCTGCTTAACAAGCTTGATGTACTCACTACAAAACTCACAAAAATACATAGATGGCACCCCTGTAAAGATGGCATGGCATAGTTCAAAACTCATGTAGACATCAAGCTCATAAGAGGCACACATTAAATATGGCAAAAATGACAAATGAGCATGTTCTGTTAACAGACAGCAGACAACATCATATAGCAGTTTAGCAATGATGATTAAGGCATCAAGATGAACCCAAATGAACATGATGTAATGTAATGAAATGAAGTACTCATCGAGACGAACAATTTGACATATTACACGCACGAAACGGAGCAGTATGCAGCAAGTTATGGCATGTTAAACTGGGCACCAGAATGCTGAAAATCAGGGACTGAAAAAAAACAACATCGCAGAGAAGTGGACGGAGCAGTGCGGGATGGAGAGATCCGGGGCGGAGACGCGCGTTTGGATGGGCGAGGTGGTGGATCTGATCCCGATCCATGGACCTCGCCGGAGTTGTTGACGGCGGCGGCCGACGAGGTAGAGGACGCCGGGAGGCGGATCCGGCCGGCGGGACCTTTTCCCGGCCGGGATCTCGCCGGCAGCCAGCGGCGGGCGGCGGGGACGCGCAGCGATGGCGGAGGCGCAGCGGCGGGTCGAACCGCAGCTCGGGGCGGGCGGCGCTTGGCGAAGCAGCGAGGAGGCGCCGACGAGTGGCGGAGATCGGGAAGCGGCGGCGGCGTGTGCGGTCGGCTAATCCGGCGACGCCGAGGCGCGCGGCGGCGGCGGCGGCCTCGGGCGGGTTGCCAGCCTGACGCGGCAGACGGGCGACGGCGGGACAGTGGCGTGGGGTTGGTTGGCGGCGCTGAGGCTTCGTCCGGTCCGGGACGGACATGTCCGGCAGGCGAGAGAGGAAAAAATCCAGGGTTTGGGGGATTCATCCGCGAAATTGGACGAGGAGCACATATTTATAGGTAGAGGGAGCTAGGAGAGTCCAAATGAGGTGCGGTTTTCGCCCACACGATCGTGATCGAATGACCGAGAGCATGGAGGGGGTTTGGATGGGTTTTGGGCACTCTGAAGGGGTGTTGGGCTGCAAAGAGAAAGGGGCTTTACGGTTACCCGGTTAACCGTTGGAGTATTAAACGACCTCCAAATGGCACGAAACTTGACATGTGGTCTACCGGTGCTATACCAAGGCCGCTTGGCTAACCTCGGGCCATTCCGAAACAGTTTAACAGCCGCTCACGAAGAGAGGCAAGAAGGGGACGCCGGAGGGCATAGGAGAGCCGGATTGCAAAACGGACAATGGGGAAAAAGCTCGGATGCATGAGACGAACACGTATGCAAAATGAAATGCACATGATGACATGACAAAATGCAACACGCAAGCAAATGACATGGCAACGACGGCAAATAACTAGCAGACACCTGGCGCATCGAATCCGGGGCGTTACAACCTCGTGCCCTCCTCGAAGCTTCCTTGACTTAGGGTCCAAGTCTCCTGGATCACGTTCGGTGAGAAAATTACGTTCCCGAAGGTTTTATTCCGTTTGGACTCCATTTGATATTCCTTTTCTGCAAAGCTCTAAAATAGGCAAAAAACAACAATTCTGGGCTGGGCCTCCTGTTAATAGGTTAGTCCCGAAAATAATATAAAAGTGGAAAATAAAGCCCAATATTGTCCAAAACAGTAGATAATATAGCATGGAGCAATAAAAAATAATAGATACGTTGGAGACGTATCACCTTCCCTCCTCCATTCGAGTACATTTATCCACCAAGGTGTAAAGCTCCTTCACAGTCTTGGGCAACCGCACGTTCATCTTGGAATGGATCCGACGGTTGCACACATTAGACTGGAAGGCGGTTATCACAACTGCTGGATGGATATTTGGGATGTTTCTATGGACCTTGCTGAATCTCTGTAAATACTTATGGAGGGTCTCTCCTTCCTTCTATTGGAGAAGCTGCAAATCGCTGGGTCGACCTGGCTCTTGATGGCCGCCAGTGAAGGCGCCAATGAATTCATGGCACAGGTCAGCCCACGACGAGATGGAGTTCTCCGGCAGGTGCATCAGCAAGACCTCACATCGGACTTGAGAGCCAAAGGGAAGTAGTTGGCAAACACCTTCTCATCTCTTCCCCCGGCAGCCTGAACAACGATGGTATAGATGCTCAGAAACTCTTTCGGGTTTAGCCTCCCATCGCACTTCTCGAGTATCTCTGGCTTGAACGTGCGAACGGATGGCCAACAGACTTGCCACATCTCATGAGTAAAGGCAGAGCACCCAACCTCGAAAGGTAGGCACTCGCTAATACCAAGCGCAGGCTCGTCGACGTCGGGGCCATCGCACCCATTGGCTGGCAATGGTTGTCCCGACGTCGCTCGATGACGATGCGCGCATCCCCCCCGCCTATCCGCCGGGGCTCGCCGTTAGCCTGGATGTGCTCGAGGGTCAGAAGAGGCCATCAAGACATCGTCAGGGTCTAGATTCTGCTGCGCTCGTGCCGGCTACCGTGGTGGGGACTGCACCGTGGGGTGGCCCCTTCCGTACGGCCAGCAACATGAGTTGTTGTCGCTTGGGGAGGCCGCGGCGGGCCAGCTCGCTGTGAGCCCCCAGCTTCAGCGAAACCGAGCAGACTTCGGATGGTGGCACGCCATTCGTCCATCTGCTCGGCCACTGGCGGAAACCTCAGCAGCAGCTCAGCCCGCGCCACGGCCTCCGCTGCTGTACTTGGCATGGGTGATGATGAAGTAGATCGCACCATTGCCCGGCTCCTGACGGTGCCAGCGACGGTAGCACCGCGCCCCTGTTGTTGCGGAGCGGCCACCTGGACGACATGGTGGCGCGGCGAAGGCGCTCGAGGGTCAGCGTCTCCATCGGGCGCAGCAACTTGGTCGACCCATCCTGGGGGAAGCGCACGCGCCGCGGCAGCTCCCATGGTGGGGGCGGCCGGAGGGCGGCAATTCGCCCCGGACCGAGCGCCATTGCTGCGGCGTGCCCGTAAGTGGGAGGAAGGAGCACGAACGGAGTAAACCCTTCACCCGTACCTTGCGGAGCGTGGCCGTCGGGGCACTACTGATGTTGTTCTCCTCTGGTGTTTCCCGCCCATGCGTCAGCTACAGGGGAAGTGGTGACGGTGCCCCTTGCTCCGACCACATCCCCCGCAGCGTCCACGTCCTCGCGGGCCTCCGCATCCCCCGCAGCGCCAGAGGCCGCGGGCGGCGGAGCCCTCGAGGTGGATGGATGAGCCGAAGCACCGGACTTCTTCTTGGGCGCCATGGTCGATCGCGCTGTTGAAGGTGTTGAAGATGACGCACCGCACACGCCTTCAGGTTCGCACAAGCGATCCCCTACCTGGTGCGCCAAAGATGTCATGGGAAACCACTGCCACCTATGGGACCAAAGGGCCCCTTGCTGGTTCGGCAGGGGGACAACGTGTTGCACAAAGAGCAGATGAGCGTGGGGCAGCACGAGTAGATCACACGAGCAATTTTACCCAGGTTCGGGCCACCGTGAGGCGTAAAACCCTACTCCTGCTTTGGTGGATTGATGGTGGAAAAACTGGTGGTGAGGTGTAGTACACTGCCCGACAGGGGTTGCCTCAGGGCGACAGTGGCTACGCGCGTATGGGTGTGTGTTGTCCAACTTTCCAACCCTTTCTACGGTTGCCATGTGTCAGTGTACAAATAGAGGGTGCACTTTTTGTACCCCTATACCTGTGCACGGGCAGTCAGAGCTGCACCCACGGTCGCACCAAGCAGAGCAAGGGAGGTGAGCCAAGGTAAGACCAAAGCCCAAGATAATCAAAGCAACGCCAAGGCCAAAAACCACAAGAAGCGGAGGGACGGACGGGCTCCCGGCAAGACCCTTGCCGAGGACAGCTGGCAGCCCGGCAAGACCCTTGCCGGGCAGCTCGCCGCACACCTGCAGGCCGAGTCACCCTTGAGCCCACAACCTCTAAGCGTAATCTACTACGTTGAGGCAAGGGCTCGGAGACACCTCCTTGGTGGCATGCAGATCTTCGTCAAGATCATAAGCGTACAAGACAGGATGAGGACCAAAAGGCGGCGACCCTTGGCAGGATTCTAGCCAAGGATATCCACAAGGCCCGGCGGTGCCTTGCCAGGGGACAACTGACAAAGCGCCACGGCAAGACCCTTGCCGGGGCCCCGGCAAGGCCCTTGCCGAGGACATCAATAGGCCACTGCTAGGCCTGCATCAACCAAGATCCCACCGACCATCCCCAAGCAGCTGCCAGCCCGACCAGCTGGGCACGCACCTGCGTGGTGACGATCGGCCTCTACACCAACTCAGCAAGCACCTGCGTGGTGGCATGCAGATCTTTGTGAAGACCCTACCACCGCGCCACCTCAGCTGCCTGCCTGCCTACATGGCGCCACCCGCACCACCGGCCAGGGCGCGTGTCGAAGCCAAGCGAGGCGGCAACGGACGGGACGGGCTCCGTCTCCGCCCCCGATAAAGCAAGAGGACACCTAAGCGATGCATTAAATGCATCTTGTCACATGTCTGAGGGATAACCTCGCGGCACTGTACCCTTTCCACCTCACCTTGCCACTGTGGCAACCCCTTTTCCTATAAAAGGAGGCCCGAGGCGACCGGGAGAATGATTCGGCTTTTTGGAGCTCGTTACACCCCGTAGCTAGCTCAAGAACTCAGAATACATCCACCAAAGCAGGACTAGGGTTTTACGCATCCTCGCGGCCCGAACCTGGATAAATGAACCGCGTACTCTCTGTCAGATCCGCTCTTCTCTCAACCCCGCGCCCATAAGCAGATGAGGATCCTTGTGATCCCATAGGTGTCGTTTCCACCGACATCTTTGGCGCGCCAGGTAGGGGGCGCAATTGTGAGAATCGGCTTTAACAGCTAGTTCGGCGTTTTCTTCATTGCCATGGCGCCCAAGAAGAAGATGACGGTGGCGGTCGGCTCGTTAGGAGCCGAACGGCCTGTCCCGACGTGGGCGAGTAGCGGACCGGTCGCGGAGAGGACCAGGGGCGCGGCTCGCGAGCACCAACACCACCCCAGAAGCCGGAGCTTGGAAGGCGGCGACGATCGTGTGCTCGGCAGCGGGCGCCGCGTCGCCAAATCCAAAGATGGAGCCAGGTCCTCCACAGCGGCACGGGCCCTCAAAAGCGCCCGTCGCACCGCCTTCGAAAAGCGTCACGGTGGCCTCGAAGACACCCAGGCCGGTGCCCACAGCCCGCTCCTCTCAGACCGCGCGCGACGAACGGCGTCATCATGCCGAAGATCCTGGGCGCCGCCACGGGAAGAGTCCCGATCATCACTCACGGGACGCAGAGGACCCACCCGCTTGCCGAGGCACTGGCGAAAACGGCATGCGACCGCGGGACCATGATAGAGCTCCTTCTAACGTGGTTAGGAGTCAAAGCGCATCACGGTCCGCGCAGGTTTCGCCACTGCCGACACCAGCAGAGGCCCTAGCGCGCGCAGTTGCTCCTCGACTTCCCTGCCGCTGCGGGGAGGCTCGACGAATGGAGAGCCACCATCCAGAGCCTTGTTGCCGTCGCCAACAAAGGCGAACCAAGTCCGAAATGTCCTTCGGACCGACGCTCCGGAGGAACACCACACGCTGGTGGTAGGAGGACTGGTGGCGCTGCGGCCACGGTACACTCTCCTCCCCGCCAATTGCCACGGACATTGACCCGTCGAGACGATGCATGTGATGACATTTCCATAGCGTCGTCCGACCCACGAACCCGCTACGACCAATGCCAAGTTCTTCGGGAGCGAGCCCATGAAGAAGCTCGAACCACCATTGAGCGCCGGCGCGAAACACGCCACCAGTTAGATAGGCGAGCAAGGCCTGCTGTGAACCACCCGACGCCGGTAAGCCCTGGAGGTTTACCTTACGAGGTAGGCTACCCGGCTTTTACCCGTGAGCTGCGGCAGTTCCAGTGGCCCACTCATCGTACCTTCAAGCCTGACGTTGGCGAGAAGTACAATGGCAAGACCCACCCGTCGGAGTTCCTCAGCATCTACACCATCACGATGCAAGCTGTCGGAGCCCGCGACGATAAGGTGCTTGCGAATTACTTTCCATTGGCCCTTAAGCCCAACGCCATGTCATGGTTTATGCACTTGCCAATAGATTCTATTTCTTCTTGGTCGGATTTGTGCCACGACTTTGTTGGCGCCTTTACGGGAGGTCACCAAGCTCATGGCCAAGCAAGAAACTTGCATGTCATTCCCCAGAAGGAAGGTGAGAGTCTGCGCAAGTACATATAGAGATTCAGCCGGGTACAATACAATATCCCAGATGTTCATCCTGCCGCCATCATCAGTGTGTTACATCAGAACATGTGCAACCGCAAAATGCGCGAGGATTTGGCGATGAACAAGGTGAAGGATGTGGCGGAACTCTACGTTCTTGCCGACAGATGTGCCTGAGCTGAAGAGGGAAGGAAGTACCCCGGCGAAGATGCCGGCGTGGAAACCGACTCTTCAGACGAGGATGTTGTCGCCCCGGTGAAGAAAAGCCAGCGCCGTAACAGGAAGCGTAAGGGTAAAGCTGTGCTTGCCATTGAGGGATCTGATGATGCCGGCACCGCCAAGAAAACCAAGGCAGACGACCCCGGCAAGGAGATTGCCGGGTGCGTCGCCTGTCGGGCCTTGGTGGCTGCCGAGGAGCCAGGGAACTCCGACAAGCAATACTGCAAGATCCATCGCACCAAGGGCCATGACCTCCAGAACTGCCGACAGGTTGAGCTGCTCACCGAGAAGCAAAAGGCTGAATATGAAAGGCGGGACAAGGAGAAGGGCCAGGATGGTGCCGAGGGATCCAACAAGAAGCGTGATGGCCAAGCAAGCCGCCGCGGTAAAGATAAACAACAAGAGAGGCCCGCCCGGGGCCGCGACAAGAAGCAAGAAGACGACGATCACGAAGAAGACGACGAGTCCGGTGACCAAGCGTTTCAGAAAGCTACGGAGGCCATGTGCATCGATGGCGGTGCCTCGCTGCATACTTCTCACCGCCAGCTCAAACAGTGGGCACGTGAGATTATAGCAGCAGAGCCGTTGGTCGATGCCCAGAAGCCGCTGAAATGGTCCAGCACGCCAATCATCTTTGACACTGAGGATCACCCTGACCGTACAACTGCGGTCGGGTGCCTGCCGTTGTTGGTTTCGCCAACAATACGCAACCTCAAGGTGACGAAGATGCTAGTTGACGGCGGGGCCGGTATGAAATTAATCTCGCCTGCCGTGATCAGGAAGCTGCAGATTCCCGACGGAGACCTCAAAGAAACGGGCATGTTTCAGGGGATCAATCCGGGAAGGAGCCAACCAAAAGGGAAGGTCACGCTGCCTGTGACATTTGGGAGTGATCTAAACTACAAGACAGAGAGGATCGTGTTCGATGTCGCCAAGATCCCCTTGCCTTACAACGGGATCCTTGGCATGGCAAGCCAAGTTCATGGCAGCATCTGTCGCCTACAATACATTGAAGATGCCGGGGCCTGTGACAATCATCACCGTCCCCTCTGACAAGAAGGATGGGCTGATTTGCGCCGACCAACTCTACCAGGAAGCAGTTGCAGCAGCAGCCGCCACCAAAGCACTCGCCCCGCGGCTGAAGCTTCCGGGAGGAAGAAGAAGACCGGTAAGACCTCTAGCACCCACTCCGACAAGCGCACCTCTTGAGTGTAGTGCTCCCGTCGAGGGCGTGCGGAAGAGCTCCACCGGCAGGAAGAAGAAATCCAGGGCCACACCGCCAGAAACCAAGAAGGTGCCCGTCAAAGAGAATGGCATGGGAGGGGCTTTCACCATAAGCTCCACCCTTGACAACAAATAGGAAGACGCACTCGTCACCTTCCTGCGGGCGAATGTCGATGTGTTTGCATGGCAAGCATTCGACATCCCCGGCGTTCCCAGGGAGGTGATTGAGCACCACCTTGCTGTGTGCCCTCATGCGCAGCCCGTCAAGCAGAAGGTCAGAAAGCAAGCTTTGGAACGACAAGAGTTCATTACGGAGGAGATCCGGAAACTGGAAGCAGCAGGTTTGGTAAGGGGAGTGCTCCATCCGACGTGGTTTGGCCAATCTGGTGGTAGTGCGCAAGGCAAATGGGAAGTGGAGGCTGTGTATTGATTACACACATATCAATAAGGCTTGTCCCAAGGACCCCTTCCCGTTGCCGTGCATCGACCAAATTGTTGACTCCACGGCTGGGTGTGATCTGTTATCATTCCTTGATGCGTACTCCGGCTACCATCAGACCTTCATGACGAGAGAAGACGATGAGAAGACATCGTTCATCACCCCATGTGGTACGTATTACTTTATACGGATGCCTTTCGGGTTGAAGAGTGCTGGCTCAACGTTTGCAAGGGCGGTCCAAATTGGTTTTGAACCCCAGCTCCATAGAAATATGGAGGCTTATATGGATGACATAGTGGTCAAAACCAAGGACAGGATGACTCTCATACCAGACTTAGAAGAGACATTTGCGAACGTGCGCAAGATCAACCTCAAGTTGAACCCTGAGAAGTGCGTCTTTGGCGTCCCATCTGGCAAGCTTCTCGGGTTCTTTGTGTCGCAGCGTGGGATCGAGGCCAATCCAGACAAGATCAAGGCTATAGAGCAGATTGAGGCGCCCAAGCGAGTCAAGGATGTGCGTCGGCTTGCCGGCTGCGTCGCCGCCATGAGCAGATTCATCTCCAAATCCGCCGAACGCGCCCTTCCCTTTTTCAAGATTTTGAAAAAGGCGGGCCCGATGGAGTGGACCCCAGAGGCCGAAGCAGCACTGCAAGATTTGAAGAGGTACCTTTCATCCACGCCAATACTAGTTGCGCCTAAACCACAAGAACCGTTGCTGCTGTACTTGGCGGCAACGAACCAAGTGGTCAGCGCCGCACTAGTGGCGCAGAGGGAAGTTGACGACGAAGTGATAGCAACAACGGAGCCTGATGCCATTAGTGCAGAGACGACACGGCCAGCTGAGGTGTTGCCGAGGAAGAAGATGATGCAGCACCCGGTCTACTTTGTTAGCTCCCTCCTGCAGGGGGCTAGATCAAGGTACTCCGGTGTGCAGAAACTGCTCTTCGGCCTCCTTATGGCCTCGAGGAAGCTGCGTCATTACTTCTAGGTGCACGAAATCACTGTCGTCACTCGCCTCCCTCTGCAATGGATATTGCATAATCTAGACGCAACTGGAAGGATTGTAGAGTGGGCACTGGAGCTGTCTAGCTTTGGCCTCAAGTTCGAGAGTACTTCGACAATTCAAAGCAGAGTCCTGACGGAGTTCGCTGCAGAATGGACCGCCACGCCTGATGAAGAAGTTCAAGAGACCGCTCTCCCCGGCAAGGAGGCAAGTTGCGACTGGATCATGTACTTTGATGGGGCTTTCTCTTTGCAAGGCGCCGGGGCTGGCGTACTGCTTGTCGCGCCCACCGAAGAACACCTCAAGTACGTAGTCCAAATGCACTTCCCCAGGGTGCCGAGTACGAGGGGCTGCTCGCCGGTTTTACGATCACGGCAGACCTCGGAATCAAGAAACTCATTGTCAGGGGCGACTTGCAACTCGTCGTCAAACAAGTCAACAAAAATTACCAGAGCCCGTTGATGAAGGCCTACGTAGATGAAGTGAGAAAGCTGGAAGAGCGTTTTGACGGTATACAGGTAGAACACGTCCCCCGGACGGAGAACGACATCGCCGATTACCTGTCAAAGCGCGCTGCTCTCAAGCTGCCTGTGGAACCAGGTACCTTTGTGCTTCAGCTGACTCAGCGATCCGTTGCTCCATCGACAGAGCAGAACAAGAGAAGGAAATTAGGGCCCGACAAGTACTTTCCCCCCGAGCTCCCCGGAGCCGGCGGCAAAGATGTTGACGGAGACACTGAGCCCGCCGTAGGACGACCAGCTCTAGCAGAGCGTCAAGCTCTTGCCGTTGAGACAGCCGCCCCTATGACGGAAGAAATGCCTTTGGTCCTCGCCGTCGAGCCCCAGGCTCCGGCATGGGCGCAACCTACCGTATGATTCCTCCAAACAGGGGAACTTCCTGAGGAACAGGAAGAGGCAGAGAAAGTAGCCTGTCGGTCTACCATGTATCAGTTCGTCGATGACGTTCCATACAGGAAAAGGCCGAATGGTGTGAAATTGAAGTGTATCCCCCAAGAGGAAGGACTGGAGCTGTTTGGCGGAGATACATGGAGGCATATGTGGATCCCACATAGGGTCGAGAGCCCTTCTTGAAGCAAGGCATTTCAGCAAGGCTTCTACATTGCCCACCGCCTCCGGGATGCGTGACACTAGTCACCAGTGTGAAGCGTGTCAGTTCCATTCAAAGAAGCTTCATCAACCAGCTCAAGCCCTTCAAACCATTCCTCTCTCCTGGCCCTTCTCGGTCTGGGGGCTCGATATATTGGGCCCTTTTCCCCGTGCTATCGGGGGCTTTGAGTACTTGTACGTTGCAATCGACAAGCTCACAAAGTGGCCGGAGGTAGAGGTGGTGAGGAAAGTTATAGCCCAGTCAGCCGTCAAGTTCTTCCAAGGACTAGTATGCCGTTTTGGTGTGCCCAACAGGGTCATCACCGACAACGGCACACAGTTCACGAGCCGCACCTTCACGCAATATATACAGGACCTCGGCAGCAAGGTCTGTTTTGCTTTCGTTGCTCACCCGCGAACCAATGGTCAAGCTGAGAGGACAAATGCTGAAGTACTGCGAGGCCTGAGAACGAAGACCTTTGACAGGCTGCACAAGAGTGGAAGGCGTTGGATTGATGAATTGCCAACGGTTCTATGGTCGATCAGGACGACGCCAAATCGAGCCACCGGCCAGACACCCTTTGCCTTGGTATACGGGGTAGAAGCAGTTCTCCCCACGGTACTCATATACGGGTCACCTCTAGTGCTCGCTTATGACTAGTTTGAGCAAGAGCGATTGCGGCAAGATTCACGACGCTCCTTGAGGAAGATCGTCTTCGGGCGGCTATGAGAGCAGCATGCTACCAGCAAGCCTTGCACCGCTACCATAGCCGCAAGGTTCATGCCTGAAGCTTTGAGTAAGGCAACCTTGTTCTTCGGCACGTTCAATCGGCCAAGAATACCAACAAGTTGATGCCAAAGTGGGAAGACCCTTATCGGGTAATACGAGTCACCAGGCCCGGCGCAGTCCGCCTGGAGACCGAAGATGCCGTTTCGGAGCAATTGCTGGAACATCGAGCATCTTCGCAAGTTTTACCCAAAAGGCGCGGCTTGCCGCCCCCCCCGGCAAGCCACCTTTTGTACGAGCCTTGCCAGCAAGGCATGTTACCCTTTGTACAATGCCAGGCGCAGACCCTGATCATAAATAAATGAAGCACCGGCGCCCTAAGTTATAGCATGCATGCTAGGTCGAGTCTCTTCCTTGGTTAGGGTTGATAGAGCTTAGCGGCGACTAACCCCTAGCCTAGAGGTCGAGTGCGCGTCTATCTGTTCCTTTTCTGTCCTCCTTTGGTTCGCAGGGCACATGAGCATTTCTGCTGAGCTACTCAGAAAGAAGGAAACAGACCGGTACCCCGACCCCGGCAAACCAGAGTTGCCGGGGGCTACAAACACAAGGACCCAACCGCGGCAAGATGAGATTGCCGGGGCCACAAATCAAGATAAGTCTTTTATCCTCTATCATGCATTTCGGAACCGGACTGGGGTATGTGAAACCTCGTTTTATCACTAGGCCACCATGCTCCCCGTTTTTTTCCTATACCCAAGGATTATTTCCCGGGTCCGGATTCGGTTGTAGCCGCGGTGGCAAGGTGGGGCGAGGAGCCTGAAGCCCACTTCATCCCTGCGTCCGCCAAGAGCGCGAGAACGGTCGAGCGGAGTGGGGGAACGACAAGGCTTGTTGCCGGGCGAAAAACGTTTATCCTAAACAATAACAAGGATTCACTCCTTGTCGCGGGATTTACCCGCGAACGAAAAACCCGGCAAGCATCCCTTTTTCATTGGAAACATCCCATACAGGTACAGTTCATGCGAGATGAAAAACATGAGCAAGGGGATTACAAGTTTTAAATTTAACAAGGGCCCGCAGGCTTACAAACTAAAAAAAGATAAGGTGCCCCTGATCCCTTTCTTGTCCCTCTCCTCAGGAAGCAGAGCAAGATGGCAAAAGGGTGAGAGGAGCGCCTAGGCGAAGTACGAGCAGCAGAAGGCACCAGGAGAACATCCCGGCAGCCACCCCGACAAGAGGCTGGTGATGATGATGATGATGGAAGAGCTGGAAGGCGAGCAGGACCGATAATACGCGACGAAGGCGTCGGTGCCCGCGTACTCTGAGTTGACGGCCCGCCATCCGCCTTCTTCGCCCTCCCCGCGCCTTCTACGCAGCCGCCCAAGGAGACGGCCCCGAGGAGTTCAAGGGGCTCGGTGCAGATGCTGCTGCTGCCAACATCGCCCCTGGGCAACGGGACCGACACCTAGTCGGACCCGTCATCCTGCCGCCTACTACCCTCGTCGTCGCTGTCGCTGTCCTCCTCGTCACTCTCGCTCGAGGAGAAATCTTCATCATCGGAGGAGCTCTCCACGCAGCTCTTCAGGCGAGTTCCAAGATCTCCGAAGACCTTGACGGAGAGCACGCCGCCCTCCATTAACTTGAAGAAAAGGATGAGCCCCACCGTCAGGCTATGGATATGAGCAAACGTTTTCCATCCCCGACGGAGGTACATCACATGAGGAGCAGGGAAGTCGACGCGGACCCGCGTGCCACTGATCCCGCAGCCCCTCATCTGCAATTTGAGGGTCTGGGGCGGGTCGAGCTCCATCTCCGCAGCAAAGGGGGTGGGGAGGCGAAGACGACGGCGTGGTGGTCGGCGCAGCCTGATGAAGAATTCATGGGGCTGGTCCCCGACGTGGCCCTCCATCACAGGAGACATCGTTTGCGGAAGCACAACCTCCCCTCCGCCTCGATCTCCTCTGCCCCGACCAACACGGCGACCTCGACCGCGCCCCTCCCTCTCCCTCTCGTAGCCGGCTCCGCCGCCTCGGGCTAGGGAGGGGGAGGGACGCGCTGACGAGCTGCGACCCTCGCCGCCACCGCCGAAGAACCCGCGCCTCCTCTCGTCATAGCAAGAGAGAGAAAGAAGCAGAGAAGAAGAAGAAGAAGATGGATGATGGAAGAATGTGGAATGCCGCTCCCCTCCCCTCTTTATGAAGAGGCGGAGTCGGGGGCTCGGCTGCCCCGTTCGACCAATCCAGCCACCAGAGGCGCACGAAATTGGGACCGACCTGCTGCCCCAACCAGCGACGGCCCGGTTTCCCGCCCCCGCCGCTTGCGACCCCAAGTGCAGGGAGGACGCGTGGCGGACGTGTAGAACCGAGGGGACAGGCGAAGCGACCTCTCCCCCCCATGGTCGTGGGGAGTGGACGCCTTGAAGACCGCGCCCCAGCCCTGTTCAGTAGATGAGCCGCGCCTCCACGCCTCCCTCTTTTTAGGGGAAGGCGCAGGCCGCCTCTTCACTACGACGTGACGTGTGCGTGCGGAAACCGCCCCACACATGCCGCCCACGTCACGCACGCCCCTCCACGCCACACCGCGCGCGCGGGTCATGGGAAGCGAAGCGCGCGAAAAGTTTTACCGCACAAAAAGCCACCCTACCTGCCCGAGCACCATTCTGGGCCTAGCCCAACAACGCGTCACGCTTATGTGTGGCCCAGGCCCGGGGGCTCCCGTCGGTGTACAAATAGAGGGTGCACTTTTTGTACCCCTATACTGTGCATCGGCGAGTCGAGCAGCGCTACCTGGTCGCACCAAGCAGAGCAAGGGAGGTGAGCCAAGGTAAGACCAGAGCCTAAGATAATCAAAGCAACGCCAATGCCAAAAACCACAAGAAGCGGAGGGACGAAGTAGGCTCCCCCGGCAAGACCCTTGCCGGGGATAGCTTTGGCAGCCCCGGCAAGACCCTTGCCGGGGCAGCTCGCCCCACACCAACAGAGCGAGTCACCCTTGAGCCCACAACCTCTAGCGTAATCTACTATGTTGAGGCAAGGGCTCGGGAGACACCTCCTTGGTGGCATGCAGATCTTCGTCAAGATCATAAACGTACAAGATCAAGATCATAAACGTACAAGACCAGATGAGGACCAAAAGACGACGACCCTTGGCAGGATTCTAGCCAAGGATATCCACAAGGCCCCCGAAAGGTGCCTTGCCGGGACGACAAAGAAGCGCCACGGCAACACCCTTGCCGGGGCCCTGGCAAGGCCCTTGCCGAGGACGTCAACAGGACACTGCTAGGCCCGCATCAACCAAGATCCCACCGACCGTCCCAAAGTAGCTGCCGGCCCAGCCGGTGAGCACGCACTGCGTGGCGACGATCGGCCTCTACACCAACTTCGGCAAGCACTGCGTGGTGGCATGCGATCTTCGTGAAGACCCTACCACCGCACCACCTCAGCTGCTGCAGCCTACATGGCGCCACCCGCCCACCGGCCAGGTGGCGTGTCCAGCTAGAAGCGAGGCGGCAACGGACGGGACGGGCTCCGTCCCCGCCCCCGATAAAGCAAGAGGACACCTAAGCGATGCATTAAATGCATCTTGTCCTGTAATACGAGGGATGACCTCGCGGCACTGTACCCTTTCCACCTCCCGCTTGCCACTGTGGAGACCCCTTTTCCTATAAAAGGAGGCTCGAGGCGACCGGGAGAAGGATTCAGCTTTTTAGAGCTCGTTACACCCCGTAGCTAGCTCAAGAACTCAGAATACATCCACCAAAGCAGGACTAGGGTTTTACGCATCCTCGCGGCCCGAACCTGGATAAACGAACCGCGTACTCTCTGTCAGATCCTCTCTTCTCTCAACCCCGCACCCCGCGACCGCAGTAGGGATCCTTGTGATCCCATAGGTGTTGTTTCCACTGACACCATGGGCCTCCTTTTATAGGTTAAGTGGTTACCACAATGGTAAAGCAGTCATTATCCACTGATAAGATAGTGAACAGTGCTATCGTACCTAACTCTACAGGATGATAGGGTGGATTAAATGCACCACTCAACGTCATGTCACTGGTTGCCCGGCAAGCCTTGCCAGGCTGTCTCGCCAGCTCCACACCTGCTCGCTTGACACGTCACAGGATGGGTGCCATCCGTAGGCATTTCCTTTAGAAAGAGGTCGCCATGTGGCAAATGGCTGCCACTTAGTGACTTTGCAGCCTGACACCGCACTGATTGACGACATGGGTCAGGGCGGAGTGGTTGGGTTTGGTGGTTTTGCCTCCGTGAGCCCCGGCAGGCCCTGCCGGGGCGTCTTGGGCGCTTTCTTCTGGGGATGGCCTTGCCCCTGCCGAGCTCGTCTGCCAGGGCAAGGGAGGCCATTCTCCTGGTGGTATCTTGTTCTTCTGGCTTGATTTTGATCTTCATGTTGGTCCTTCAAAGCTCTTGGTCTCTTGTACTCTGACTTGGGTGGGTGCCTCAATCCTATTCCCGTGCCTGTGCACCGTCTGGGAAATAGACCCAGGATTTGTTGCATCGACAATATATCTTAGGGGTGTGGATCTGGGGTGCGTGCGGTGGGGGTGGAAACAGAATAACCGCATTACTCCTGTCAACCTAGCGCGCACCAATGCGGTAGCGCGAGGCCGAGCCGGGGCAGTGACAGCGGATGTGGGTCCATGAGGGACCCCTGTGGCCTAGATAGGAACGAGCCGAGCAGCGATGATCTGGCTGTCGGCCAAATCGCATCTTTGCTGAGGCGAGTTCGTTGCATGTGTACTTTGTGTGTAGGTGAATTTTGAACTTCTATATTGTTTCTAAGTTGCATATTTTAGTTAGATATGGACTTCATATGTTTTTGTATTTTAACTTGTTCTTTTGTTTCTTAGTGTTTATTTATTCATATGCCTTACTTCGCTAATTTGTGTACTTGAACTTCTTTTTTGTTTCTAAGTGCTTATTTGTGTATGTATTTTTCTTCCCTTGGTAGTGTACTTGACCTTCTGTTTGCCATCAATTTTTGGTTTTAAGGGATACCAGCAGATTTGTTATTTGATCTTATCTTTTTAAAACAGATGCATTAAAATGGTGCATTCATATTTCAACAGATGCATTTACTTTTTTAGTTGTTGGGGGGTAAAACTGTAATTACCCCGACGCTCCAACACCCGCTAGAGAGAGGCATTTACTGCTCATCTCGCTCACGACCACCTGTCAGAAACCCCCCTGTCGCTCGCTCTCTTCTCCCTCTCTGTCACTTTGCTCTCTTCCTCCAACCTCCCCCGACTTCTCCGCAGCTGTCTCATACGCTCGTGAGTGGAGTAACCGGCGCACGCCCCGCTCCTATTTCTGCCCCACGCCCTGCTCTCCCTCCCTCATCCCACTCTCTTCTTCTCTGAAGTGAAGTCGACAACTGTCTGCGCGGTTCCAAGGTGCGTGTGGCGTCGTGGGGGTGGAAGAACCATCGCGGATTCGTGCATCGGGGTCATTTGGAGAGGTACAAATGTGCCTCCCCCCAATGCTTGCTCTTAGTTTTTGCCAGATCTGTCAAGCTCTCTCTATTTCTTCTATGTGCTCTCGCATCTGCCTCCTACCTTTTCTTCTGATGGTTGGATGGGAGATTAGGTAGGGTTCGTGTGCGTGTGGTGGGTGGATCTCATTCCCCCGTGGTTAATTTTATCTGTGAGATGCTTGTGTGTGCTATTTCACCCTTTAGACTTGTGTGGATTTCATTTCCCCTTTGGTAATTTCACCAGTGAGATGCATGTAAGAAGGGTGTGGTGTGGTGGTTTCTGCTGGATCTGATGTATCTACATCCATTAACGTTATTGATTTCAAAGTCTATATTTTGTCTATCACATGCTAGTTAGTTTATGAATACTGTTTTTGCTATGCTTACCTAGATGTGCTACTGTTCATCTTTCATAATTGTTGATGTGTTTTAGTTGTTTCATCCTAGGGTTTGATTTAGTTGCCTTTTTTTATTGTTGTATGATTTTCTACTTGCTAATTAGATGTAATTTCTTCCCTATTTTTTGTAGGTTGATGTAGGGTTTGGACTACCATTCATCAAGGAGTGGTGTTGTCATGGCTTCAAAACCTTCTTCTGGTATTTAAATGTATATGCATCTTGTATTTTAAATATGAGTTTTCTTTTATATGTCTGCCCATATCTTCACTTGGTTGTCCTATTGGACTGCCCATGTTTAAAAGTGTGAACTTCTAACATAGGTGATGTGTATGCATTTTACTCTTAGTTTAAGTTAGTAGAGTGTTGCTTAGATTTTTTTGATGAATTGCCAGTTATGTCACCAAGTGTGATTGGACTTCCCAAATGTTTCATATTTTTAGTGTATATCTTTGTATTTTTGTTATCATTTTCATGGTATTGATAAGTAGTTTGGTTGTGAAAAAGTATTTCTGCTCATGCTTCATCTTTTTTATGTAGTACTTGCTTGGGTCACATAGTTGAACTTCTGGTTTTAATTATTTTTGTTTATAATGAAATTTGGTTGAACTTCTGTTTGCTCATTGTTTTACTGCTTTGTTATGTATTGTTGAATTTCTGGATTCATCTATATGTAGTACTCCCTTTGGTGTAGATTGTTTTATCTTTAGTATGTAGATTGTGCATTGGTCTAATGCTTTGTTAGGTATTGTTGAACTACTGGACATTGGACATTCATGTATATGTAGCACTTCCCTTGGTGTAGATTGTGGATTAAAACTCAGCTGCCTTTTTACATCCATTTTTGTAGTTGGTGATGAATGTAATAGTTCTAAAAAAATGCCTGTGATCAAGATGGACCTTCAGAAGTTAATATTGATGCTCCAATATCTGATGCGGCTAAACCACTTATTATTCCTTTGACTGTAATTGCTGAGGTTGCTTCGTGTCGGTGTACAAAAAGAGGGGTGCACTTTTTGTACCCCTATACCTATGCACGGGCAGTCAGAGCCGCGCCCACGGTCACATCAAGCAGAGCAGGGGAGGTGAGCCAAGGTAAGGCCAAATCCCAAGACGATCAAGGCAACACCAAGGCCAAGACCACAAAGAGTAGAGGGACGAAGCAGGTTCCCCCGGCAAGACCCTTGCCGGGCGGCCTCAGCGGCCCCGGCAAGACCCTTGCCGGGACTGCTCGCCCCACACCAATAGAGTGAGCCACCCTTGAGCCCACGATCCCCAACACCATCATCCACGTGGGGCCAGGGCTCGGGAGGCACCTTCATGGTGGCATGCAGATCTTTGTAAAGACATGTTTAAGATGAGATGAGGATTAGAAGATGATGATTCTCGGCAAGATCCTTGCCGAGGAAGGCTACCAGGCCCCCGGCAAGACCCTTGCCGGGGACGACAGTGTGCTGCGGCAAGACCCTTGCCGGGCCACCCGGAAAGACCCTCACCAAGGACGCCGGCAGGGCCACCGCAAGGCCCGCCGACGACCAAGCTTCCACCGCCGTTCCCATATAGCTGCCAGCCCAACCAGCTGGGCAGGCACCTGCGTGGCAACATGCAGCTCCCAGGTCAACTCATCAAGCGCCTGCATGGCGGCATGCAGATCTTCGTGAAGGCTCCACCACCGCGCCACCTCAGCTGCCTGCCTACGTACATGACACCGCATGCATCACTGGCCAGGGCGCGTGTTGAAGCGAGAGGAGCAGCGACCGACGGGACGGGCCTCGCCCCGTCCCCGATAAAGCAAGTGGACACCTAAGCGATGCATTAAATGCACCTTGTCCTGTAATACGAGGGATAACCTCGCAACACTATACACCTTTCCACCTCCTGTGTGCCACTGTGGCAACCCCTTTTTCCTATAAAAGGAGGCCCGAGGCGACCAGGAGAAGGATTCGGCTCTTTCGAACCACACGCCGACCACAGCTAGTTCGAGAGCTCAAGAACTCTCAGAAATACACCCACCAAAGCGGGACTAGGGTTTTATGCATCCCCGCGGCCCGAACTTGGGTAACGATCCTTGTGCAATCTACTAGCCCTGCTCTCCTCGCAACCCTGCGCCCCGGCAACCTTAGTAGGGATTCTTGTGATCCCATAGGTGTCGTTCCACACCGACATCTTTGGCGCGCCAGGTAGGGGGCGCCATTGTGAGAATCTGGTCTAGTAGTCAGCCCAGCAGTTCTTCGTCGCCATGGCCCCTAAGAAGAAGACGGCCACGACGGTCGACCCGTTGGGAGCCGAACGACCCTTGCCGGTGCGGACGAGCAGCGACCAGTCGCAGACAGGACCCGGGCCGCAGCCCGCAAGCACCAAAGATCGCCAGGCAGTGAGTCCGGCGAAGCGGCGCCATTCGCGCTGCAGACGGCTACACGCCGCCGGATCAAAGACGGAGCTAGGCCCCGCAGCGGCGCGAGAGCCCTCGGGGTGTCGTTAATGCCGACTCGGCGGCGCGGAGACCTCCAGGACGCATACACCGGCGACCACCGCGCGTTCTTCCCATGGTGTGCGTGCCGAGCAGCGTCACCATGTTGGTGACCCTGGGCACCGCCGTGGGAAGAGCCCTGTGCGTCGTCAGCAAGATGAAGGTGTTCGACATGCTTGCCGAAGCGCTGGTGAAAATGGCACGCATCCGCTGGGTCGTGACGGAGCTCGTTCTAACATAGTTAGAAGTCGAAGCACGCCGCGATCCATGCAGCTGTCGCCATCGCCCACGCCAGCGGAAGCTTTGGCGCGCGCACAGCTGCTCCTCGACTTCCCTGCAGTTGCGGAGATTCTCGATGAATGGAGGGCCACCATCCGGAGCCTCGTCGCCGTTGCAAACAAAGACGATCCGCGACCGGCGGGGCCCTCGGGTCAGCACTCCATCGAGCCACCACATGCTGGCGCTGGGAGGACCGGGGGAGCTGCGGCCATGGTGCACTCTCCTCCTCCTCGCCAGCCGCCGCGGGCGTCGGCCCGTCGCGACGACGCTTGTGATAACATCTCCATAGTGTCGTCGGACCCACGAACCCTCCGTGACCAGCGCCAGGTCCTTCGGGAGCGAGCTCACGAAGACGCTCGAACCACCGTCGAGCGCCGGCGCGAAACGTGCCGCCAGTCGGACAAGCGGGTGGGACCCGCTATGGACCACCCGGCACCGGGGGGCCCCGGCGGCCTACCTTACGAGGTGGGCTGCCCGGCTTTTACCCGTGAGTTGAGGCAGTTCCAGTGGCCATCCCACCGCACGTTCAAGCCCGGCGACGGCGAGAAGTACACCGGCAAGACCCATCCGTCCGAGTTCCTCAGCATATACACCATCGCGATGCAGGCTGCTGGGGCTCGCGACGACAAGGTGCTTGCCAACTATTTCCCGCTGGCGCTCAAGCCCAATGTGATGTCTTGGTTGATGCACTTGCTGGTGGATTCCATTTCTTCTTGGTCGGATCTGTGCCATGAGTTCGTTGGCGCCTTCACGAGGCCACCAAGCTCATGGCCGTGCCAAGGATTCGCATATCATTCCCGGAAGGAAGGGGAGACCTTGCGCACGCATATCCAGAGATTCAGCCGGTGCGATACAACATCCTCGACGTTCATCCCGCGATGTGATTAGCGCGTTCCACGTAACGCGCGCAATCGCAAGATGCGCGAGGAGCTGGCGATGACCAAGGTTAAGGATGTGGCCGAGCTCTACGTTCTGGCCGATAGGTGCGCCCGGCTGAAGAGGGAAGGAAGTACCCCGCCGAAGACGCCGGCGTGGAAACCGACTCTACCGATGAAGACGCCGCCACCCCGACGAAGAAAAGTCGGCGTCACAACAGGAAACGCAAAGGCAAGGCCGTGCTTGCCGTTGAGGGATCTGACGATACCGGTGCCGGCAAGAAGGTCAAGGCAGACGCCCCCGGCAAGGAGATTGTCGGGTGTGCCGCCTGACGGGCCTTGGCGGCTACCTACAAGCCAAGAAGCTCCGGCAAGCAATACTGCAAGATCCACCACACCAAGGGCCACGACCTCCAGAACTGCCGACAAGTCGATCTGCTTGCTGAGAAGCAAAAGGCTGAGTATGAAAGGCGGGACAAGGAGAAGGACCAGGATGGTGCCGAGGGATCCGGCAAGAAGCGTGGCGGCCAAGGAGGCCGCCCCGGTAAGGACAACCAGCAAGAGAGGCCCACCCGAGGCCGCGACAAGAAACAAGAAGACGACGATCACGACGAGGACGACGAGTCTGGTGAGCAAGGGTTCCAGAAGGCTACAGAGGCCATGTGCGTCGATGGCGGCGCCTCGCTGCATACCTCTCACCGCCAGCTCAAGCAGTGGGCGCGTGAGATTACAGCAGCAGAGCCATCGTTCGATGCTCAGAAGCCGCTAAAGTGGTCCACCACGCCCCTCATCTTTGACGCCGAGGACCACCCTGACCGCACTACCGCGGTTGGGTGTTTGCCATTGTTGGTCTCGCCAACAATACACAACCTCAGGGTGAACAAGATGTTGGTTGACGGTAGGGCCGGCCTGAACCTTATCTCGCCTGTCGTGATCAAAAGGTTGCAAATCCCTGATGGAGACCTCGAGGAAACGGGCACGTTTCAAGGGGTCAATCCGGGGAGGAGCCAGCCGAAGGGAAAGGTCACACTGCCCGTGACATTTGGAGGAGAGTTCAACTACAGGACGGAGAGGATCGTCTTCGACGTGGCCGAGATCCCCTTGCCCTACGACTGGATCCTCGGCCGCCCGGCACTAGCCAAGTTCATGTCGGCGTCACACTACACCTACAACATGCTAAAGATGCCCGGGCCGTTGACCATCTTCTCCGTCCCCTCTGACAAGAAGGACACGCTGATCTGCGCCGACCAACTCTACCGGGAAGCAGTTGCAGCAGCTGCCGTCAAGGTACCTGCTCCTGCCGCTGAAGGCCCGGGAGGGAAGAAGGAGCCTGACAAGACCTCTCGCACCCACTCCGGCAGGCGCACCTCCTCGGAGTGTTGTGCTACCGTTGAGGACGTGCCAGAGAGCTCTACTGACAAGAGCAAGAGATCCAGAGCCGAGCCGCCGCAGACCAAGAAGGTGCCCGTCGCGGAGGATAGCACGGGAGGGGCCTTCATCATAGGCTCCACCCTCGACAGCAAATAGGAAGGCGCGCTCGTCACCTTCCTGTGGGCAAATGTCGACGTGTTTGCATGGCAAGCGTTCGACATCCCGGTGTTCTGAGGAGGTGATTGAGCACCACCTAGTTGTTCCGCCTCACGCGGACCATCAAGGTAAGGTCGAAGCAGGCTCTGGAAAGGTAGGAGTTCATCACAGAGGAGATCAGGAAGTTTGAAGCGGCAGGTTTGGTGAGAGGGGTGCTCCACCCGACGTGGTTGGCCAATCCGGTAGTGGTGCACAAGGCGACTGGGAAGTGGAGGCTGTGTATTGATTACACAGATATCAGTAAGGCTTGTCCTAAGGACCCCTTCCCGTTGCCAAGACCGACTGCATTGTTGACTCCACGGCGGGTGTGATCTGTTATCATTCCTCGACGCCTACTTAGGCTACCACCAAATCTTCATGATAAGAGAGGATGAAGAGAAGACAACATTCATCACCCCATGTGGTACGTATTGCTTTTTACGGATGCCTTTCAGGTTGAAGAGTGCTGGCTCAACGTTTTGCAGAGCAGTCCAAATTGGTTTTGAACCTCAGCTCCATAGAAATATGGAGGCCTACATGGATGCCATAGTGGTCAAAACCAAGGACTGGCCAACTCTTGTGCAAGATCTGGAAGAGACATTTGCTAACCTGCGCAAGATCAACCTCAAGCTGAACCCTGAGAAGTGCATCTTCGGTGTTCCGTCCGGTAAGCTTCTCGGGTTCTTTGTGTCATAGCGTGGGATCGAGGCAAACCCAGACAAGAACAAGGCTATTGAGCAGATTGAGGCACCCAAGCGGATCACAGATGTGCGTCGGCTCACCGGCTGCGTTGCCGCCATGAACTGATTCATCTCCAAGTTTGTCGAGCGCGCCCTTCCCTTCTTCAAAATCTTGAAGAAGGCAGGCCCAATAGAGTGGACGCCAGAAGCCGAGGCAGCACTGCAGGATCTAAAGAAATACCTTTCCTCCACGTCAATACTGGTTGCGCCGAAACCACAAGAGTTGTTGCTGCTGTATCTGGCAGCGACGAATCAAGTGGTCAGCCGCGGTGTACGAGAGGGAGGTCGACAAGGAGGCAGCAATGGCGGCAGAACCAGCGGATGGCAAGCCAAAGATTCCCCCCGCAGGGCCTGGTGCCGACAAGGCGTGGCCCCCGGCAGAGTCTGGTGCCACCAAGGCAATGCCCACACGGTCGAGTGAAGTGGTGCCAAAGAAGATGATGATGCAGCACCCAGTTTACTTTGTCACCTCCCTCTTGCAGGGGGCTAGGTCGAGGTATTACGGCATGCAAAAATTGCTCTTCGGCCTCCTTATGGCCTCGAGGAAACTGCATCACTACTTCCAGGCCCACGAGATCACAGTCGTCACCCGCCTCCCGTTGCAATGGATACTGCACAACCCGGACGCAACCGGAAGGATTGTGGAATGGGCCTTGGAGCTGTCAAGCTTCGGTTTAAAGTTTGAAAGTACCTCGACAATTCAGAGCAGAGTCTTGGCGGAGTTCGTCGCAGAATGGACCTCGACCCCCGACGAAGAAATCCAGGAGACCACTCTCCCCGACAAGGAAGCAGACCGCGACTATTTCATGTACTTTGATGGAGCTTTCTCGCTCCAAGGCGCCGGTGCCGGTGTGCTGCTTGTCGCACCCATCGGAGAACACCTCAAGTACGTGGTCCAGATGCACTTCCCCAGGGAGATGTCCACCAACAACACCGCTGAGTACGAGGGATTGCTTGCCGGTCTCAGGATCGCGGCTGACCTCGGGGTTAAGAAGCTCATTGTCAGGGGTGACTCGCAGCTCGTTGTCAGGCAGGTCAAAAAGGATTATCAGAGCCCATTGATGGAAGCTTACGTAGATGAGGTGAGGAAGCTGGAGGAACTCTTTGACGGTATCCAGGCGGAGCACGTCCCCCAAGCAGAAAACGACATCGCTGATTACCTGTCAGCGTGCGCATTCAAGCTACACTGTGGAACCAGGTACCTTTTTGCTCGGTTAGCTCAACCATCCGTCGAACCATCGGTGAGGCGAGCAAGCGGAGAAAATCAGGTCCCGACAAGTACTTTCCTACCGAGCCCCACAGGGCTGCCCGGCAAGGGTGCTTGCGGACGCTGAGCCTGCCCAAGAGCAACTGGCTCCGGTAGGGCGTCAAGCCCTGGCCGTAGAGACAACCACTCCCATGGCGGAAGAGATTCCTTTGGTCCTTTCCGTCGAGCCTCAGGCTCCGGCATGGGCACAACATACGGTCCAATTCCTCCAAACAGGGGAGCTTCCTAAGGAGCAGGAAGAAGCGGAGAAAGTAGCCCATCGGTCCGCCCTGTACCAGTTCGTCGATGACATCCTATACCGGAGAAGGCCGAACGGTGTGAAACTCAAGTGCATCCCCCTGGAGGAAGGACTAGAGCTGTTGGCGGAGATACATGGAGGCATATGTGGCTCCCACATAGGGTCGAGGGCACTTGCCGGGAAGGCGTTCCGGCAAGGTTTCTTCTTGCCCACCGCCCTCCAGGATGCGACGGCACTAGTAACCAAGTGTGAAGCGTGCCAGTTCCTTTCAAAGAAGCTTCATCAACCAGCCCAAGGCTTCAAACAATCCCTCTCTCCTAGTCATTCTCGGTCTGGGGGCTCGATATACTGGGCCCTTTCCCCCGTGCTGTCGGGGGCTTTGAGTACTTGTACGTTGCAATCGACAAGTTCACAAAGTGGCTGAAGGTGGAAGCAGTGAGGAAGATATTTGCTCGATCGGTATCAAGTTCTTCAAAGGACTGGTCTGCCATTTTGGTGTGCCAAACAGAGTCATCACTGACAACGGCACGCAGTTCACAAGCCACACCTTCATGCAGTACATCCAAGACCTCGGCAGCAAGGTCTGTTTTGCTTCCATGGCTCATCCACGAAGCAACGGCCAAGCAGAGAGGGCAAATGCTGAAGTATTCCGAGGCTTGAGAACGAAGACCTTTGACAAGCTGCACAAGAGCGGAAGGCGCTCGGTTGATGAGTTGCCGGCGGTTCTTTGGTCGATCAGGATGACGCCAAATCGAGCCACCGGCTAGACACCTTTTGCCCTGGCATACGGGGCAGAAGCAGTTCTCCCCATGGAACTCATATACGGGTGACCTCGAGTGCTCGCTTATGATGAGCTTGAGCAAGAGCCGTTGCGCCAGGATGACGCGACGCTCCTTGAGGAAGATCGTCTTCGGGCGGCTGTGAGAGCAGCACGCTACCAGCAAGCCTTGCGCCGCTACCATAGCCGCAAGGTTCATGCCCGAAGCTTTGAGGAAGGCGACCTTGTTCTTGGTAGCGTTCGGTTGGCCAAGAATTCCAACAAGTTGACGCTGAAGTGGGAAGGCCCTTATCGGGTAATCTGAGTCACCGAACTGGCGCGATCCGCTGGAGACCGAAGATGCCGTCCCATGAGCAACTCTGGAACATCAAGCATCTTCGCAAGTTTTACCCATAAGGCGCGGCTTGCCGGGCCTCCCGGCAAGCCACCTTTTGTACAAGCTTTGCCGACAAGGCATGTGACCCTTTGTACAAAGCCAGGCACAGACCCTGAGCATAAATAAATGAAGCGTTGGCGCCCTAAGTTATAGCATGCATGCTAGGTCAAGTCTTGTCCTTGGTTAGGGTTGATAGTGCCTAGCAGCGACTAACCCCTAGCCTAGAGGTCGAGTGTGCGTCTATCTGTTCCTTTTCTGTCCTCCTTTGGTTCGCATGGCACATGAGCTTTTCTGCTGAGCTACTCGGAAGGAAGGAAACGGACCGGCGCCCCGACCCCGGCAAACCAGAGTTGCCGGGGGCTGCAAACACGAGGATCCAACCGCGACAAGATGAGATTGCCGGGGGCTGCAGATCCAGATAAGTCTTTTATCCTCTGTCATGCATTTCGGAACCGGACTGGGGTATGTGAAACCTCGTTTTTATCTCTAGACTGCCGTGCTCCCCTTTTTCCTATACCCAAGGATTATTCCACAGGTCCGGATTTGAGTCGTGGCCGGCGGCAAGGAGGTGGGACGAGGAGCCTGAAGCCCACTTCATCCCTGCCTCCGCCAAGAGCGCGAGAACGGTCGAGTGGAGTGGGGGGACGACAAGGCCTGTTTCTGGGCGAAAAACGTTTATCTTAAACAATAACAAGGATTCGCTCCTTGTCGTGGGATTTACCCGCGAACGAAAAACCCGTTAAGCATCCCTTTTTCATTAAAAACATCCCATACAGGTACAGTTCGTGCGAGATGAAAAACATGAGCAAGGGGATTACAAGTTTTAAATTTAACAAAGGCCGCAGGCTTACAAACTAAAAAAGAGATAAGATGCCCATAATCCCTTTCTTGTCCCTCTCCTCAGGAGGCAGGTCAAGGAGGCGAAAGGGCAAAAGGGGCGCCTAGGCGAGCTACGAGCAGCAGAAAGCACCAAGAGAACACCTCGGTGGCCGCCCACGGGCGAGCCGGTGATGACGGTGCCGGCAGAGGAGCTGGAAGACGAGGCGGCAGGACCGGCAATACGCGATGAAGGCGTCGGTGCCCGTGTACTGCGAGTTGACGACCTTGCTGCCCGCCCTCTTCCTCTTCCGGAGCCTCCCGACGCCAGCCGCCCAAGGAGACGGCCCCGAGAAGTTCAAGGAGCTGGCCCCGCCTAGGCAAACCTCTGCCGGAGAAGCGGCCAGGTGCAGATGCTGCTGCTGCCGCACCCGCCCAGGCGCGGGGCGTCCGACGCCTAGTCGGACTCGTCCCCGCTATCTTCCCCACTGTCCTCCTCATCACTTTCGCTCGAGGAAGAGCTTCCATCGTCAGTATCTCCATCGGAGGAGCTCTCCACGCAGCACTTCAGGCGTGTCCCGAACTCTCCGAAGACCTTGACGGAGAGTAGGCCGTCCTCCATTAATTTGAAGTAGAGGACGAGCCCCGCCGTCAGGCTATGGATGCGAGCGAACATCTTCCACCGACGATGAAGGTACATGACTCGAGTAGCCGTGAAGTCGACGGCAACCCGCGTGCCCCCGTTCCCGCAACCCCTCATGTGCAATCTGAAGGATTGGGGCCGGTCACGCTCCATCTCCCAAGAAAACGGGGCGGGAAGACGAAGACGACAACCCGGCGGCCAGCGCAGCCTGATGAAGAACTCGCGGGGCTGGTCTTTGAGATGGCCTTCCATCGGGAAAGGCATCATTGGCGGCGGCGAAGCCGGCGCGCCGCCCCGTCCTCCTCTTCCCCGAGCACTGCGACCTCTGCCCCGGCCTCGCCCACAGCCTCGCCCCCTCCTCCTTCCCCTCGCGGCCGGCTCCACCACCGCGGGCTCAGGAGGAGGAGGGACGCGTTATCGAGCAGCGACCCTCGCCGCCACCCTCGAAGGACCAGGATTCCCTTTCTCCATGGCAAGTGGAAGGAAGAATCAGAAGCAAGAGAAGATAGATGACAGAAGAGGGCGGGACGCCTTCCCCCCTTCCCCCTCCTTATAAAGGAGCGGGGTCGGGGCTCGGCCGCCCCGTTCGACCAATCCAGCCACCGGAGGCGCGCGGAATCGGGAGCGACCCGCTGCCCCAACCAGCGACGGCCCGGGTTCCTGCCCCTGCCGCTTGCTACCCCAAGTGCATGGGGATGCGTGGCGGATGTGCAGAACCGAGGGGAGAGGCGAAGCGACCTCTCCCCACCCCGTGATCATGGGGAGTGGACGCCTTGAAGACCGCGCCCCGACCCCGTTCAATAAATGAGCCACGCCTCCACGCCTCCCTCCTTTTACGGGGAAGGCGCGAGCCGCGTCTTTACTGCGATGTGACGCATGCGTGCTAAGACCGCCCCACGCATGCCACCCACGTCACGCACACCCCTCCACGCCGCGCCACGCAGCGTGAAATGGAAGCGCGGCCTTGTGAAAAGTTTTACCGCGGTAAAAACCGCCCCGCCTACCCGCGCACCGTTCTGGTCCTAGCCCAACAACGCGTCGCGCTTATGTGTGGCCCAGGCCCGGGGGCTCCTGTCGGTGTACAAAAAGAGGGGTGCATTTTTTGTACCCCTATACCTGTGCACGGGCAGTCAGAGCCGCCCCCACGGTCACACAAAGCAGAGCAGGGGAGGTGAGCCAAGGTAAGGCCGAAGCCCAAGACGATCAAGGCAACGCCAAGGCCAAGACCACAAAGAGCAGAGGGACGAAGCAGGTCCCCCCGGCAAGAAGACTCCTTGCCGGGCGGTTTCAGCGGCCCCTAAGAAGACCCTTGCCGGGACGGCTCGCCCCACACCAACAGAGAGAGCCACCCTTGAGCCCACGATCCCCAACACCATCATCCACGTGGGGCCAGGGCTCGGGAGGCACCTCCATGGTGGCATGCAGATCTTTGTGAAGACATGTTTAGGATCATATGAGGATTAGAAAACGACGATTCTCGGCAAGATCCTTGCCGAGGAAGCCTACCAGGCCCCCGGCAAGACCCTTGCCGGGGACGACAGTGTGTCGCGGCAAGACCCTCACCAAGGACGCCGGCAGGGCCACCGCCAGGCCCGCCGACGACCAAGCTTCCACTGTCGTTCCCATACAGCTGCCAGCCCAACCAGCTGGGCGGGCACCTACGTGGCAACATGCAGCTCCCAGGCCAACTCATCAAGTGCCTGCGTGGCGGCATGCAGATCTTCGTGAAGGCTCCACCACCACACCACCTCAGCTGCCTGCCTGCCTACATGGCACCGCATGCATCACTGGCCAAGGCGCATGTCGAAGCGAGGAGGAGCGGCGACGGACGGGACGGGCCTTGCCCCCGTCCCCGATAAAGCAAGAGGAAACCTAAGCGATGCATTAAATGCATCTTGTCCTGTAATACGAGGGATAACCTCGCAACACTGTACACCTTTCCACCTCCTGTGTGCCACTGTGGCAACCCCTTTTTCCTATAAAAGGAGGCCCGAGGCGACCAGGAGAAGGATTCGGCTCTTTCGAACCACACGCTGACCACAGCTAGTTCGAGAGCTCAAGAACTCTCAGAAATACACCCACCAAAGCAGGACTAGGGTTTTACGCATCCTCGCGGCCTGGACCTGGGTAAACGATCCTTGTGCTGTCTACTAGCCCTGCTCTCCTCCCAACCCTGTGCCCGGGCAACCGTAGTAGGGATTCTTGTGATCCCATAGGTGTCTTTCCACACCGACACTACGAGTGTTGAGAAAAATTTAAGCCTCGAGGATCTTGCTGCTGCAGCTCTTGCGTCACCTAGTATGTGCAACTCCTTTTCTTTGTTCTTTTTAAATTCTCGATCCATGTTTTTGAACTTGTTCTTGTCGTGTGTTTTTGTATTTGTTCCTGACTCTTTTCCTTTTTGTTATGTTTTTTGTGTTCTTGCAGATGTATCCACAGAGGAGGAAGCTGTGAACACCATCAATGATGTAGTATCTGACTTGGGTGTGCCAGATAACACTGCTGCGACCGAGCAGGGGGCTCCATCAGTTGAAGGTTGTGATTCCCTTCCAGAGCCTTTGTGCTCTCTTCAGATGTCAGATACGCAATCCCAGTCTGTTGATGGCACTGAACCTGTCACGAAGGCTGAGAATGTGCCCCTTCAGCTTCTTCTAGAGTATCAACGCAAGAGGAAGAAGCAAGAAGATTTTGAAAATAACATGGTGGCCCGTCTTCAGAAAGGTTCTCATGTTCCTGAATCTGGTGATCTTGCTGAGCTCACAGTTGGGCATGGCTCTGTTGCTGAAGAAGACGTGCCATGTGCCACTGATGGCATGGTTGCCCCTGTGAAGAAGAAAATCAAGAAGACGGTGGCGAGGAAGCATTTAGTTGGTGAAGTTACTCCTGGAGGAGCCCACGTGTTTCAAAGGCTGCAGGACCAAGTGTGGGTGAACTTCCTGAAGTGGAAGGCCAAGCCCGTGGTGGTATGCCACGTCGTAGTCCTTGTGTGCTTGCCACTGCGGCACCTACACCTTCTCCGCTTGGTGCTAGTGCATCTAGTAAGGGCAAGAAATGCGACGTTAAGCGCAAGGTTGCACCGACAAAGGTTAACAAGGGTTGCTAGAAGCATTCTCGTGTTAATCTAGATGACATGGGTGATGCTGATTTCAAAGCTGATGACGAGGATGACGACGATGCTGCTGCTGCTAATTAGGTATGAACCTCTCATGTTTACTATTTTTGCGAACATTTGTAGATTTGTTATTATATTTGTGTATGTAGTACTTCCTTGGTGTATATAGCTGACCTTCTGCTTTATATACATGAAGAAATTAGCTGAACTGCTTGGTTTATATGGTATTACTGCCTTTGTGTACATAGCTGAACTTCTGGATATATACATGAAGAAATTAGCTGAACTTCTTGGTATACATGGTTTTAATACCTTGGTGTACATAGTTGAACTTCTGCTCTGTAAATTTCTAACATTTAGAAAGCATCTTAACTTCTGGTCATACATGGTTGTACTGCCTATGTAGACATAGTTGAACTACTGAAATGTACAGTGCTAACATTTAGAAAGCAGCTGTACTTTCTTTTTTTGAATGGTTGAACTTCTGCTATATTCAATTATTTGGTCCACGCTCTATTTGCTTATGTAGTTTTTCCAATTCAGCATTAGTGAACTTTTGGTTTAGTTTGTTTATCTCATTATTTGCCTTTTCCCCTGTTATTGCATTTTTTGCAGTATCAGCTTGTGGAGCGGCCTGAGCTGAGGAAGAGAGGAGGCAAAGTAGTCGAAGAAGGTGATGAAGGAGGAGATCATGCGAAACGTTTTAACAAGATGGTTCGCTGCTCACTGAAAGAGGTCAAGTTGTGCGCAAAATTGCTACAACTTAGGCACAAGGAGAGGGTTATCAAGGCTGGCTGGTTTTGGTTGTGTTTTTGACTTGAAGGTTGATTCCAACATTTCTCGTCCTTTGATGGGCCACATTTACACCAGGATTGACCCGTCAACTATGATTCTGGACATGGGTGAGGCAAACAAGGTTTTGCGTACTAAAAGTGATGCTGTTCACCATCTTTTTGGATTCTCTCAAGGTGATCGTACCCCCCTAGGCCCACGGAGGATGGGTTTGATGATGCTGTTATGAGGCTGAAGGCCAAACTTCACTACAAGAGGAGTGATGATATCAAGACAAAGGATATGTGGAAGATCCTCGGGGAACTTGTGAAGGATGAGACGAAGGATGATCTGGCTCTGCAGGTGTTTTACCTGATTCTTTTCATGAAGGTTATTATTCCTGGTACATCTACACGAGTGTCCAGGGAGGCAGCAATGGCTGAGAATCTTGTCTTTGAAGATATGGCAAATATGGACTATTGCTAGTTGGTTGTTGATGGCCCTGGCTTTCGACGGTGGTGTGGCGGCCACGGTGGCAGACGGTGGGGTGGCAGCAACAGCAGCCAACAACAACTGTCGACGGGCAGCGGCGACGGAGCGTGTGGTGGGTGTTCCGCGCACATCCAACAGGGACGCCACGCGCACTACACTACGCTGGGGATTGCGCCGCCGCCGCTGTGGTGTAGCCTCCCAACTAGAGCCCTCCTCTGATGACAGCGGAGTGGCTGAGCGATGAAGACCGACATGTGTCATTGGCGATTGTGGGAGGAGCAGACGAGATAAGCTACAGGGAGGGAGTGGAAAACGCGACGCAGGACTCGCCGGCCGTGAGGGTTTATATAGCAGGCCGGTAAGCATTGGGATTTTGGGGGATTTCACCGAGTCGGGCGGGAAACTTGCGCGGGAACCTACGAGGTTGCACGGGAACGGGATCACCGATGATTAATTGGCGCCACTTTGAGCCACCGTTTGGCCAAACCAACGCCCCCGCACCCTGCACAAGCTTGCGCTGTAAGCCGTCTGCGGTAGCGGGGTGACAAGACATGCGAGAGGAGGACGAAAGGCCACATACACATACAGTTAATAAAAAAATGTTTGCGATTTAATTACCTACTATACCCCCGTCCTGGTTTATAAGTAGGATTTAACTAATAAAATACGAATGTATGTCGCGAAATATTATATCGCTGGATAAGTATTTCAAGATAGTTTCCAATTATATAATTTTTATAACATGCATTAACATTTTGTTGGTTAAATTTGAGGGCAAAGCATGTCACATAATATAAAGGGGACTAATAGACCAAGACGGAGGTAGTAGCACACGGCCGCTCTCTACGCAGCGACGCAACTGTCGGCCGACTTGTAGGCGATCATTCCCTGCGAGTTCAACTGCTCTATGCGTGTGGTTGCTCGCGGTTGAGGCGGCCGCGGCGCGCTCTGCTCGTGTCCCACCACGCGCGCTCTGCTCTCGCATCCCTTAGGGTGCTCTGTCCTCCTCCCTCCACACGCGCTGCTAGTGTTTGGGGCCGGCGCATGATCATGCACGTTCGTGTGCATTCGGTTGCGTCGGGCGCGGCGCGACGATGCAGTTACCCGCTGCAAAAACTGCCATGCGGACGCGCCGAGAATCCAGGCCGCCCGAGCCCCATTTATTCCTGCGGCCATTTAACTTCATCTCTCGTGCCACACGACACAATATGCACACCCATGATGACACATACAGAGAGGACATCCACCGGTTCCAATGGTGCTCCCCGTGGCTTCAATGGTGCTCCCAGCGGCCGACGACAACAGCGGTGGTGCACACGAACAAGCTGGTCTCGGTGGAGAGCTCCATCCAGACTATGGAGCAGTTGCTTGCGGAGGACAAGTACCAAGTGGTAGGCTTTGACCTCGAGTACAATCGGTCCAGCCGGGCACGATCAGAAGGTTGCTGTTGCCCAGTTGTGCGTGCGACATGACGTCCATGTTTACCACGACCACCTGGCCACAAGGCCTTGCGAGCGTTTCTCCAGGTTTATCAACAGCTCTGGCTATAGTATCGCTACGGTGGACACCACCAACGATCTAAAAGCGCTCAAGGTTTCGGGCTTGAAATGCCAGAATCTTGTCAACATCCAGGACCACTACAAGGTCTGGGGCAGCGATAACAACAAAAAGA
Organism: Aegilops bicornis; assembly: GCA_021605145.1. NCBI lineage: Eukaryota > Viridiplantae > Streptophyta > Magnoliopsida > Poales > Poaceae > Aegilops > Aegilops bicornis. Next base: position 438,367,112 of record CM038675.1, on the reverse strand, counting down.
ACTCCCTAGTTGACCTCGCCTCGGCCATCATCGACCCCTACTACATGAAGATGAAGGATGAGAGCAAGAAGGACAAGAACGCCTGACACAGTGTCTGGCATGAGAGACTGGATGAACAACACGTCAAGTACGCGGCCAAGGACGTGTACACAAGCTACGAGATGTACATGCAGATCGCTGATATGAGGGAGTGTCTTCTTCCGGCCCTAGACGAGGGATCGAACCATAGAGCAGTGGCGGGGCGTCACCAGAATTAGATGAGTAGACGATCGTTTGTCCTAGTTTACAATGCATGCAATTGTTTATTGAAGTGTGTGCGAATGATCTGTATAGTCACTTATGTAATTGGATGTTTATTTTAGTTATATATATGCTATTCTTCTGTAGACAGAGCAAATCACAAGGCTTATTAGCAGCAATCGTCTGTGTTATTATTGGTCTTCGCACACGTTTCTGATTACGGACCTGTTTGCCGCGTATCACACACATCTAGTTCAGTTGTACCGTTTCCATTGTGTTGCCTAATCACACAAAGTTCATCCTAGTGAACTGTATGCCGTATATTGCACACACCCTCATCTGGCTGTCCATTTCTGTTGTTCTTCATCATCGCAAATAGTTCTTCTGGATTAACCGTTTGCTACTCATCTCACACGCAACTCCGATATGAACCGTGTTTGATGTTGCCACCATCGCAAACGTTTTGCATCTTTTTTGACGGTTTTATTACATCACCGTTTGTGATTGATGCATCACACACAATTTCGTCGAAGGGTCTCTGATTCGACTGTCGCGTTTGGACCATTTTGCAGTAGTGAAGGGATCGTCTGGAGAGCTAGAGCTGGTTGATGAATGTTTTTGGAATAGAACTGGCAAGCTTCACACTTGGTGACTAGTTCGGTTGCATCCTGGAGGGCTCTGGGCCAATAAAAACCCTGCTAGAAGGCTTTTCTGGTCAGGTGTGAGAGCCACACATGCCCCTATGTATTTCTGCCAACAGCTTCAGCCCATCTTCCTGGCAAAGGTACTTCAATTTCACACCGTTTGGCCTCTTTTTATATAGTGTGTCGTCGACAAACTGGTACATATTGGACCGTCGGGCTACTTTTTCAGCTTCTTCTTGCCCTTTGGGAAGCTCTCCTATTTGAAGGAAATGGACTATTAATACATCTCCAACGTATCTATAATTTTTTATTGTTCCATGCTATTATATTATCTGTTTTGGATATTTTATGTGCATTAATATGCTATTTTATATTATTTTGGGACTAACCTATTAACCTAGAGCCCAATGCCAATTTCTGTTTTTCCTTGTTTTTGATTTTTACAGAAAAGGAATATCAAACGGATTCCAAACAAAATAGAACTTTTGCGATGATTTTTCTTGGACCAGAAGACATCCATGGAGCTTAGAGAGGGGGCCAGAAGAGTCTAGAGGGCACCACAAGCCCTCAGGGCGCACCCTAGGGGGGCACGCCCCCTGGCTTGTGGGCCCCATGGGAATCCTCCAACCCTAATTTTTCTCTATAAATTCCCAAACGACCATAAGGGTCCACCAAAATACTTTTCCGTCACCGCAAGCCTCTGTTTCCGCGATATCCCATCTTGAGACCTTTTCCGGCATCCTGCCTGTTGGGGAACGTTACAGAAAATTAAAATTTTCCTACGGTTTCACCAAGATCCATCTATGAGTTCTACTAAGCAACGAGTAACGAGAGAGAGTTTGCATCTACATACCACTTGTAGATCGAGTACGGAAGCGTTCTTGAGAGTGGTGATGATGAAAACGTTCCCAACGTGATTCCGATCACCGATGACCAAAATCTTGAAAGGACAGCACCTCCGTGTTCAACACACGTCACGGAGACGATGGCGTCTCCTCCGTCTTGATCCAGCAAGAGTGAAGGAGAGGTTGAGGAAGACAACTCCAATGGCAGCACGGCGTGGTGCGGTTGGTCTGGCGATTCTCGGCAGGCTTCGCCAAGCTTCGCGTGGAGAAAGAGAGGTGTTGGGGAGGGAGGGCTGCGCCTTCAATGGTGTTCGTAGCCTCCCCCACCCCTCTATTTATAGGAGGAAAGGGCAAGGGGCGGCCATCTAGGGTAAACCCTAGATGGGGGCGTGACAAGGGAGGAGGGAGGGTGGCTTGCCCCCAAGCTGGGGCGCCCCTTTAGGGTTTACCCTCCCAAACCCTAGCCGCATGGGCCTAGGTGGGAGGCGCCCAGCCACCAGGCTGGCTCCCTCCCACTTAGCCCATGTGGCCCCCGGGAGAGGTGGCCCCTCGGTGGACCTCCGGAACCCTCCCGGTGGCCCCGTGCTTTACGGTATACCACGAAACTTCCTGAGTCCGCTTAACCACTTTCCATATATAAATCTTTACCTCCGGACCATTCCGGAACTCCTCGTGACGTCCGGGATCTCATCCGGGACTCCGAACAACATTCGGTAATCACATACTTGTCTTCCTATTAACCCTAAGCGTCCACCGAACCTTAAGTGTAGACCCTACGGGTTCGGGAGACATCTGACATGACCGAGACTACCTCAAGTCAATAACCAACAGCGGGATCTGGATACCCATGTTGGCTCCCACATGCTCCTCGATGTTGTCATCGGATGAACCACGATGTCAAGGATTCAAGCAACCCCGTATTCTATTCCCTTTGTGCGGCGGTATGTTACTTGCCCGAGACTCGATCGTTGGTATCCCAATACCTCGTTAGTCTTCAAGTTATCGGCAAGTCACTTTACTCGTACCGCAATGCATGATCCCGTGACGGACACTTGATCACTTTGAGCTCATTATGATGATGCATTACCGAGTGGGCCCGGTGATACCTCTCCGTAACACGGAGTGACAAATCGATCTCGATCCGTGTCAACCCAATGGTCACTTTCGGAGATACCTAGTGCACCTTTATAGTCACCCGATTACGTTGTGGACGTTTGATACACCCAAAGCACTCCTACGGTATCCGGGAATTGCACGATCTCATGGTCTACGGAAGAGATACTTGACATTGGAAAAGCTCTAGCAAAACGAACTACACGATCTTGTGCTATGCTTAGGATTGGGTCTTGTCCATCACGTCATTCTCCTAATGACGTGATCCGTTGTCAATGACATCCGATGTCCATAGTCGAAACCATGACTATCTGTTGACCAACGAGCTAGTCAACTAGAGGCTTACTAGGGGCGTATTGTAGTCTATGTATTCACACGTGTATTACGATTTCCGGTTAATACGGTTATAGCATGAATAAAAGACAATTATCATGAACAAGGAAATATAATAATAATGCTTTTATTATTGCCTCTAGGGCATATTTCCAACAGTCTCCCACTTGCACTAGAGTCAATAATCTAGTTTACATTGTGATGAATCGAACACCCATAGAGTTACGGTGTTGATCATGTTTTGCCCGTGGAAGAGGTTTAGTCAACGGATCTGCGACATTCGTGATCCGTATGCACTTCTACAAATTTCTATGTCTCCATCACGAACATTTTCACGGATGGAGTTGAAGCGACGCTTGATGTGCCTGGTCTTCTTGTGAAACACGGGCTCCTTGGCAAGTGCAATAGCTCGGTGTTGTCACGAGAAGAGTTTGATCGGCCCCGACGACCTTGGGTATGACTCCTAGGTCGGTGATGAACTCCTTCACCCAAATTGCTTCATGCGCTGCCTCCGAGGCTGCCATGTACTCCGCTTCACATGTAGATCCCGCCACGACGCTTTGCTTGCAGCTGCACCAGCTTCTGCTCCACCATTCAACATATACACGTATCCGGTTTGTGACTTAGAGTCATCCAGATACGTGTCGAAGCTAAGCGTCGGCGTAACTGTTATTCTGACGAGCTCTTCGTCACCTCCATAAACGAGAAACATGTCCTTTGTCCTTTTCGGTACTTCAGGATATTCTTGACCGCTGTCCGGTGTTCCTTGCGGGATTACTTTGGTACCTTCCTACCAAACTTACGGCAAGGTTTACATCAGTCTGGTACACGGCATGGCATACATAATAGATCCTATGGCTGAAGCATAGGGGATGACACTCATCTCTTCTTTATCTTTTGCCGTGGTCGGGCATTGAGCCGAGCTCAATTTCACACCTTGCAATCTGAGGCAAGAACCCTTTCTCGGACTGATCCATTTTGAACTTCTTCAAAATCTTATCAAGGTATGTGCTTTGTGAAAGACCTATGAGGCGTCTCGATCTATCTCTATAGATCTTGATGCCTAATATATAAGCAGCTTCTCCAAGGTCCTTCATTGAAAAACACTTATTCAAGTAGGCCTTAATGCTGTCCAAGAATTCTATATCATTTCCCATCAAAAGTATGTCATCTACATATAATATGAGAAATGCTCTGAGCTCCCACTCACTTTCTTGTAAACGCAGGCTTCTCCATAAGTGCGCATAAACTAAACGCTTTGATCATCTCATCAAAGCGAATGTTCCAACTCCGAGATGCTTGCACCAGCCCATAAATGGATCGCTGGAGCTTGCATACTTTGTCAGCATTCTTGGGATCGACAAAACCTTCCGGCTGTATCATATACAGCTCTTCCTTAAGATAGCCGTTAAGGAACGCTGTTTTGACGTCCATCGCCATATCTCATAATCATAGTATGCGGCAATTGCTAACATGATTCGGACGGACTTAAGCTTCGCTACGGGAGAGAAAGTCTCATCGTAGTCAATCCCTTGAACTTGCCGATAACCCTTAGCGACAAGTCGAGCTTTATAGATGGTGACATTACCATCTGCGTCCGTCTTCTTCTTAAAGATCCATTTGTTTTCTATCGCTCGCCGATCATCGGGCAAGTCAGTCAAAGTCCACACTTTGTTTTCATACATGGATTCTATCTCGGACTTCATGGCTTCTAGCCATTTGTTGGAATCTGGGCCCGCCATTGCTTCTTCATAGTTCGAAGGTTCACCGTTGTCTAACAACATGATTTCCGGAGACAGGGTTGCCGTACCACTGCAGTGCGGGCGTGTCCTAGTGGACCTCTGAAGTTCGGTAGCAACTTGATCTGAAGTACCTTGATCATCATCATGAATTTCCTCTTCGGTTGGTGTAGGCATCACGGGAACATTTTCTGAGCTGCACTACTTTCTGTTCAAGAGGTAGTACTTCATCGAGTTCTACTTTCCTCCCACTTACTTCTTTCGAAGAAACTCTTTTCGAGAAAAGGTTCCGTTCTTGGCAACAAAGATCTTGCCTTCGGATTTAAGGTAGAAGGTATACCCAAAGGTTTCCTTAGGGTATCCTATGAAGACGCATTTTTCCGACTTGGGTTCGAGCTTTTCAGGTTGAAGTTTCTTGACATCAGCATCGCATCCCCAAACTTTTAGAAACGACAGCTTAGGTTTCTTCCCAAACCATAATTCATACGGTGTCGTCTCAACGGATTTAGACGGTGCCCTATTTAAAGTGAATGTAGCTGTCTCTAGAGCGTATCCCCAAAATGATAGCGGTAAATCGGTAAGAGACATCATAGACCGCACCATATCCAATAGAGTGCGATTACGACGTTCGGACACACCATTACGTTGAGGTGTTCCAGGCGGCGTTAGTTGTGAAACGATTCCACATTTTCTTAAGTGTGTACCAAATTCGTGACTTAAATATTCTCCTCCACGATCTGATCGTAAGAATTTTATCTTTCGGTCACGTTGATTCTCTACTTCATTCTGAAATTCCTTGAACTTTTCAAAGGTCTCAGACTTGTGTTTCATCAAGTAGACATATCCATATCTACTCAAGTCATCTGTGAGAGTGAGAACATAACGATATCCTCCATGAGCCTCAACGCTCATTGGACCGCACACATCGGTATGTATGATTTCCAACAAGTTGGTTGCTCGCTCCATTGTTCCAGAGAATGGAGTCTTGGTCATCTTGCCCATGAGGCATGGTTCGCATGTGTCAAATGATTCATAATCAAGAGACTCTAAAAGTCCATCAGCATGGAGCTTCTTCATGCGCTTGACACCAATGTGACCAAGGCGGCGGTGCCACAAGTATGTGGGACTATCGTTATCAACTTTACATCTTTTGGTATTCACGCTATGAACATGTGTAATACTACGCCGAGATTCATTAAGAATAAACCATTGACCATCGGAGCATGACCATAAAACATATCTCTCATATAAATAGAACAACCATTATTCTCGGATTTAAATGAGTAGCCATCTCGCATTAAACGAGATCCAAATACAATATTCATGCTCAAACTTGGCACCAAATAACAATTATTAAGGTTCATAACTAATCCCGTGGGTAAATGAAGAGGTAGCGTGCCGACGGCGATCACATCGACTACGGAATCATTCCCGGCAGCGCATCGTCACCTCATCCTTCGCCAGTCTCCGCTTATTCCGCAGCTCCTGCTGTGAGTTACAAATATGAGCAACGGCACGGTATCAAATACCCAGGAGTTACTACGATTCTTGGTAAGGTACACATCAATTACATGTATATCAAATATACCTTTGGTGTTGCCGGCCTTCTTATCCGCTAAGTACTTGGGGCAGTTCCGCTTCGGTGACCCTTCCCTTGCAATAAAAGCACTTTCGGTCTCGGGCTTGGGTCCATTCTTTGACTTCTTCCGGCAACTTGCTTGCAAGGTGCGGCAACCTCCTTGCCGTCCTTCTTGAAGTTCTTCTTGCCCTTGCCCTTCTTAAACTTAGTGGTCTTATTGACCATCAACACTTGATGTTCTTTCTTGATTTCAACCTCGGTGACTTGACATAGAGAACACTTCAGGGAATGGTCTTTACCATCCCCTGCATGTTGTAGTTCATCACAAAGCTCTTGTAGCTTGGTGGGAGCGACTGGAGGATTCTGTCAATGACCGCCTCATCGGGGAGGTTAATATTCATTTGGGTCATGCGGTTGTGCAGCGAGACATCTTGAGAATGTGCTCCTTGACAGAACTGTTTTCCTCCATCTTACAACTATAGAACTTGTCGGAGATGTCATATCTCTCGACCGGCGTGAGCTTGGAAAACAAGTTTCAGCTCTTGAACATCTCATATGCTCCGTGATGCTCAAACGCTTTTGGAGCCCGGTTCTAAGTCGTAAAGCATGCCGCCTTGAGCGAGGGAGTAATCATCAAGACGAGACTGCCAAGCATTCATAATGTCTTGGTTCTATGGGACGGGGCGTCACCTAGCGGTCCTTCTAGGACGTATTGTTTCTGGCAGCTATGAGGATGATCCTCGGGTTAGGACCCAGTCCGTATTATAGTTCTTTGCCGTCATCTTTCAGCTTGGTTTTCTCTAGGAACGCGTTGAAGTTCAAGTTGACATGAGCGTTGGCCATTTGATCTATAAGACATATAATTCAAAAGTTTTAGACTAAGTTCATGATAATTAAGTTCATCTAATCAAATTATTAATGAACGCCCACTTAGATTAGACATCCCTCTAGTTACACGATCCGAGTCGACTAGGCCGTGTCCGATCAACACGTGAGACGGACTAGTCTGCGTCGGTGAACATTCTCATGTTGATCGTATCTTCCATACGACTCGTGTTCGACCTTCGGTCTCCGTGTTCCGAGGCCATGTCTTCACATGCTAGGCTCGTCAAGTTAACCCTAAGTGTTTCTGCGTGTGTAAATCTTGCTTACACCCGTTGTATGTGAACGTAAGAATCCATCACACCCGATTAACACGTGGTGCTTAGAAGCTGACGAACTGTAGCAACGGTGCACGATTAGGGAGAACACTTCTTGAAATTGTTCTAAGGGATCATCTTATTTACTACCGTCGTTCTAAGTAAACAAGATGAATAATCATAATAAACATCACATGCAATTATAAAGTAGTGACATGATATGGCCAATATCATATAGCTCCTTTATCTTCATCTTCCGGGCTCCATGATCATCCTGTCACCGGCATGACACCATGATCTCCATCATCATGATCTCCATCATCGTGTCTTCATGAAGTTGTCACGCCAACGACTACTTCTACTTCTATGACTAACGCGTTTAGCAATAAAGTAAAGTAGATTACATGTATGCGTCTTCAATGACACGCAGGTCATACAAAATTAAAGACAACTCCTATGGCTCCTGCGGTTGTCATACTCATCGACATGCAAGTCGTGATTCCTATTACAAGAACATGATCTCATACATCACAATATATCATCATTCATCACAACTTGGCCATATCACGTCACATGACAATTGCTGCAAAAACAAGTTAGACGTCCTCTAATTGTTGTTGCATCTTTACGTGGCTGCAATTGGGTTCTAGCAAGAACGTTTTCTTACCTACGAATAACCACAACGTGATCTTGTCGACTTCTATTTACCCTTCAGAAGGACCCTGTTCATCGAATCCGCTCCAACTACAGGAGGAGAGACGGACCCCCGCCAGCCACCTTATGCAACTAGTGCATGTTAGTCGGTGGAACCGGTCTCACGTGAAATGCGTGTAAGGTTGGTCCGGGCGCTTCATCCCACAATACCGCGGAAGCAAGAAACAACTAGTAACGGCAAGTAAGTTGACAAGATCCACGCCCACAACAAAATTGTGTTCTACTCGTGCAAAGAGAACTACGCATAGACCTAGCTCATGATGCCACTTTTGGGGAACGTTACAGAAAATTAAAATTTTCCTACGGTTTCACCAAGATCCATCTATGAGTTCTACTAAGCAACGAGTAACGAGAGAGTTTGCATCTACATACCACTTGTAGATCGAGTGCGGAAGCGTTCTTGAGAGTGGTGATGATGAAGGCGTTCCCAACGTGATTCCGATCACCGATGACCAAAATCTTGAAAGGACAGCACCTCCGTGTTCAACACACGTGCGGAGACGATGGCGTCTCCTCCGTCTTGATCCAGCAAGAGTGAAGGAGAGGTTGAGGAAGACAATTCCAATGGCAGCATGACGGCGTGGTGCAGTTGGTACGGCAGTTCTCCGGCAGGGCTTCGCCAAGCTCGCGTGGAGAAAGAGAGGTGTTGGGGAGGGGAGGGGCTGCGCCTTCAATGGTGTTCGTAGCCCTCCCCCCCACCCCTCTATTTATAGGAGGAAAGGGCAAAGGGGGGCCGGCCATCTAGGGTAAACCCTAGATGGGGCGGCTGACAAGGGAGGAGGGAGGGTGGCTTGCCCCCAAGCTGAGGGCGCCCCTTTAGGGTTTACCCTCCCAAACCCTAGCCAAGCATGGGCCTAGGTGGGGAGGCGCCCAGCCCACCAGGCTGGCTCCTCTCCCACTTAGCCCATGTGGCCCCCGGAGAGGTGGCCCCTCGGTGGACCTCGGAACCCTCCCGGTGGCCCGGTACTTTACCGGTATACCACGAAACTTCCCGGAGTCCGCTTTAACCACTTTCCATATATAAATCTTTACCTCCGGACCATTCCGGAACTCCTCGTGACGTCCGGGATCTCATCCGGACTCCGAAAAACATTCGGTAATCACATACTTGTCTTCCTATTAACCCTAGCGTCACCGAACCTTAAGTGTGTAGACCCTACGGGTTCGGGAGATATGCAGACATGACCGAGACTACCTCAAGTCAATAACCAACAGCGGGATCTGGATACCCATGTTGGCTCCCACATGCTCCTCGATGTTGTCATCGGATGAACCACGATGTCAAGGGTTCAAGCAACCCCGTATTCTATTCCCTTTGTCTGACGGTATGTTACTTGCCCGAGACTCGATCGTTGGTATCCCAATACCTCGTTAGTCTCGTTATCGGCAAGTCACTTTACTCGTACCGCAATGCATGATCCCGTGACCGGACACTTGATCACTTTGAGCTCATTATGATGATGCATTACCGAGTGGGCCAGTGATACCTCTCCGTAACACGGAGTGACAAATCCAGTCTCGATCCGTGTCAACCCAATGGTCACTTTCGGAGATACCTGTAGTGCACCTTTATAGTCACCCGATTACGTTGTGACGTTTGATACACCCAAAGCACTCCCTACGGTATCCGGGAATTGCACGATCTCATGGTCTACGGAAGAGATACGTGACATTGGAAAAGCTCTAGCACAACGACCGCCACGATCTTGTGCTATGCTTAGGATTGGGTCTTGTCCATCACGTCCTTCTCCTAATGGCGTGATCCCGTTGTCAATGACATCCTATGTCCATAGTCAGGAAACCAAGACTATCTGTTGACCAACTAGCTAGTCAACTAGAGGCTTAATAGGGACGTATTGTAGTCTATGTATTAACACTTGTATTACGATTTCCGGTTAATACAGTTATAGCATGAATAAAAGACAATTATCATGAACAAGGAAATATAATAATAATGCTTTTATTATTGCCTCTAGGGCATATTTCCAACACTGCCGGAGGGGGATTCGATCATGGAGGGCATCTATATCAACTCTATTTGCCTTCTGATGAAGCGTGAGTAGTTAACCATAGACCTACAGGACCATAGCTAGTAGCTAGATGGCTTCTTCTCTCTCTTTGATCTTCAATACAATGTTCTCCTCGATGTTCTTGTAGTTCTATCCGATGTAATATTCTTTTGCAGTGTGTTTGTCGAGATCCGATGAATTGTGGATTTATGATCAGATTATCTATGAATATCATTTGAGTCTATACTTAATTCTTATATGCATGATTTGATATCTTTGTATTTCTCTTTGAATTATCGGTTTGGTTTGGCCAACTAGATTGGTTTTTCTTGCAATGGGAGAGGTGCTTAGTTTTGGGTTCAATCTTGCAGTGTCCTGATCCAGTGACAAACTAGGGGTAGCGAGGCACATATTGTATTGTTTCCATCAAGGGAAAAAATGTGGGGTTTTCATCATATTGCTTGAGTTTACCCCCCTACATCATGTCATCTTACTTAAGGCGTTACTCCGTTCTTATGAACTTAATACTCTAGATGTATGCTGGATAGCGGTCGATGTGTGGAGTAATAGTAGTAGATGCAGGCAGGAGTCGGTCTACTTGACACAGACGTGATGCATATATTCATAATCATTGCCTTGGATATCATCACTTTGCGCTTTTCTATCAATTGCTCGACAGTAATTTGTTCACTCACCGTATTATTTTCCATCAAGAGAGAAGCCTCTAGTGAAACCTATGGCCCCCGGGTCTATTTTCCATCATATATTTTCAGTTCTATAAACCAAAAACCCAAACATACCTTGCTGAAATTTATTTACTTTTACTTTATTTTATGTTTTAGTTATCTTTTATATTTGTCTCTATCAGATCTCATCCTTGCAAGTGACCGTGAAGGGATTGCCAGCCCCTTTATCGCGTTGGGTGCAAGTGTTTGATTGTTTGCGCAGGTGCGTAGATTGGAGCCTTGTGTGTACCTCCTACTGGATTGATACCTTGGTTCTCAAACTGAGGGCAATACTTATCTCTACTTTTTTGCATCACCATTTCCTCTTGAGGGGAAAAACCAACGCAAGCTCAAGAAGTAGCAGGAAGAATTTCGGGCGTCGTTGCCGGGGAGGTTCTACATCAAGCCTACCAAGTACCCATCATAAACTCTCATCTCTTGCATTATATTATTTGCCATTTGCCTCTCGTTTTCCTTTCCCCCACTTCTAAAACGCTTTCAGAAAAACACAGAAATATATGCCTTTTTATTCGCCCTTCTTTCGTTCGTCTTTTCGTTTGCCTTTATGTCTTACTTGGTTTGTTTGCTCGTTCACTTGGTATAATTTTGTATTTATTGAAAATTAGAAAGAAAATAGTTTATGGCTCCTCATCCACTTGCTAATCTTTTTAAAGGATCCAATTATGATGAACCAATTGCTAGTGAGTTGAGTGCACTAGATTATCTTTATGAAGTTTTGCTTGAAATTCGTGAATAAGAAAATTGTGATGAAATTTATGATGTGATTCACGATAGCTCCTTGAATGAAAAGCATGATTGCAATGATGTTATTATAAATTATATTAATGTCAATTGTGCTAATAATATGCAAAACCCTAAACTTGGGGATGCTAGTTTTGCTATCTCCACTACTTATTGCAATAATCATGATTGGGGTGATTCTTCTTATGATCTTTAAAATTTATTTAAGCCTCATGATAATAATGTTTGCAATAATATTGAAAGTGGGTTTGGAAAAGTTTCAACTTTAGGAAATACTAATCCCAGTACTTTGGATTTTGATGAATCTTATGAAATTGTTGATAAAAGTGGGCTTGGAGAAGTAATGACTTTATTTTATGTTAATCCCACTATTTTGGAAGAGTGTCAACTATGCATGCATGTGGTTCATGAAGAGAAAATTTTATGTGATAGCTATATTGTTGAATTTGATTATGATCCTACATGTAATTACTATGAGATAGGAAAATATGGTTGTAGAAATTTTCATGTCATCAAATTACCTCTCGTTATGTTGAGATTGCTATTGTTTCTTTCTTCTGCCTTTCATATGCTAGTTTTTGCTTGCCTTGATAAATTTTTTGCCTATAAGATGCCTATGCATAGGAATTATTTTAGACTTAGATGTGTTTTAACATGCTATATGATGCTCTCTTTGTGCTTCAATTGTTATCTTTTATGTGAGCATCATTAAAATTATCAATGCCTAGCTAAAAGGCTTTAAAGAGAAGTGCTTGTTGGGAGAAACCCCAATATTTTTATTTTCTATTTTTATGAAAATACACATTATTACCTCTGTAATAATTGTATTTTTCTGTTTTAATTAGTGTTTGAGCCAAGCAAGACCTTTGGAATGGTCTACGGTGGTAGTTGATTGAATCTTGTTGAAAAACAGAAACTTTTGCGCTCATTGCAGAAAATTTAATAAATCACAGAAGCATACTTTTGATCTGATTGTTTTATAGATTGATATACAAATTGCCCAGATTGTCCTATCTTTCCAGAATTGGTGGAGTTACAGAAGTATACAAAGTTTTCAGATTGCTACAAACTATTATGTTTTTGACAGATTTTTTTTCTGTGTGTTGTTTTCTTATTTTAATGAATTTATGGGTAGTATCGGGGGATATGAACCATGGAGAAGTTGGAATATAGTAGATATTAAACCAATATAAATAAAGAATGAGTTCACAACAATACAAGAAAGTGGTGATTTATTTTCTTATACTAATGGGTCTCATGAGTCTTTTGTTGAGTATTGTGTTGTGAAGTTTCAAGTTTTGGGAGAATATTGGATGGACAATGGAATAAGGAGTGACAAGAGCCTAAGCTTGGGTATGCCCAAGGCACCCCAAGGTAATATTCAAGTACAACAAAGCATCTAAGCTTGGGGATGCCCTGGATGTCATCCCCTCTTTCGTCTTCATCTATCGGTAAATTTACTTGAGTCTATATTTTTATTCACCACATCATATGTGTTTTGCTTGGAGCGTCTTGTATGATATGTGTCTTTGATTTCTAGTTTTCCATAATCATCCTTACTGTACACACCTTTTGAGAGGGACACGCATGAATCATGAATTTATTAGAATACTCTATGTGCTTCACTTATATTTTGTTGAGCTAGGCAATTTTTCTAGTGCTTCACTTATATCTTTTAGAGCACGGTGGTGGCTTTATTTTACAGAAATTGTTGAACTCTCATGCTTCAATTCTATTATTTTGAGAGTCTCTAAATAGCATGGTAATTTTCTTAGGTTATGAATTTAGTCCTAATATGATGGGCATCCAAGAGGGATATAATAAAAACTTTCATATAAAGAGCTTTGAATACTATGAGAAGTTTGATTCCTTATGATTTTTTTGAGATGTAAAGATGGTGATATTAGAGTCATGCTAGTGAGTAATTGTGGATTGGTAGAAATACTTGTGGTAAAGTTTGTAATTCCCGTAGCATGCACGTATGGTGAACCGTTATGTGATGAAGTCGTAGCATGTTTTATTTTTTGATTGTCATCCTTATGAGTTGCGGTCGGGGATGAGCGATTGTCTTTTCCTAACAATCTATCCCACTAGGAGCATGCGTGTAGTACTTTGTTTCAATAGCTAATAAATATTTGCAATAAGTATGTGAGTTCTTTATGACTAATGTTGAGTCCATGGATTATACACACTCTCACCCTTCCACCTTTGCTAGCCTCTTTAGTACCGCACAATTTTCGCCGGTGCATTAAACCCACCATATACCTTCCTCAAAACAGCCACCATACATACCTATTATGGCATTTCCATAGCCATTCCGAGATATATTGCCATGCAACTTCCACCGTCCCGTTTTATTATGACACACACCATCATTGTCATATTGCTTTGCAGGATCATGTAGTTGGCATAGTATTTCTGACAAGGCCACCGTTCAAATTTTTTATACATGTCTGTCGGTGTACAAAAGTAGGGGCTCTCCTTTTGACCCCCTTTACTTGTGCACGGGCATTCAAAGCCGCGCCCGCGACCACACTCAGCAGGGCAGAGGAGGGGAGCTGGAGAGAAGCCGGAGCACCAGACCGCCAAGGCAATGCCAAGGCCAGAGAAACAAAGACCAAGAGGGCGAGGTGGACTCCCCTGGCAAGGCCCTTGCTGGGGCGGTCCCCGCGGCCCCGGCAAGGGCCTTGCCGGGGCAACTTTCCCAACACCAGCGGAGCGAGCCACCATTGTGCCCAAGGGTTCACAACGCCGCCAACAACTACATTGGAACCAAGGCTCGGGAGGCACCTCCATGGTGGCATGCAGATCTTTGTCAAGATCATAAACACACGAGATCATATGAGGACCAGGAGACGGCGACCCTCGGCGGGAACCTAGCCTAGGTAATCCACAAGACCCCCGGCAAGCGTCTTGCCGGGGACGACCACGACGCCACGGCAAGACCCTTGCCGGGCCCCCGGCAAGACCCTTGCCAAGGGCATCAGCAGGTCCACAACCAGGCCCGCGCCTGCCAAGACACCACCACCGTCCCCATGCAGCTGCCAGCACAACCAGCTGGGCAGGCACCTGCGTGGTGACGAGGAGCCTCTACACCGACCCAGCAAGCACCTGCGTGGTGGCATGCAGATCTTCGTGAAGGCTCCACCACCGCGCCAGCCCAGCAGCCAGCCAACGTGGCGCAGCAATGCCTCGTCAGCTCGGACGCGCGTCGGAACCTGGCGAGGCGGCGACAGCTGGGACGTGCTTCCTTGCCGTCCCCGATAAAGTAAGAGGGGCACGTCGGCAGTGCATTAAATGCGTTTGTCCGACGGTGCCAGAGGATAGACTCATCTACTGTACACCTTTCCACCTCCTGTGTGCCACTGTGGCAGCCCCTTTTCCTATAAAAGGAGGCCCGAGGCGACCAGGAGAAGGATTCAGATCTTTTGAGCAAGTCACACCCCGTAGCTAGCTCAAGAACACAAGAACACTCAAATACATCCACCAAAGCAGGACTAGGGTATTACGCATCTTCGCGGCCCGAACCTGGGTAAACGACCTGTGTGCTTCCGGTCAGACCCGCTCTTTGCACGACCCCGCGCCCGCCAACCGTAGAAGGGATCCCAGTGATTCCATAGATGTTGATTTCCCCAAACATATTTGGCGAGCCAGGTAGGGGGCGCGCAGTTGTGAAAGTCCGATCTAGCGGATAGCCTAGTAGTTATTCGTCGCCATGGCTCCCAAGAAGAAAACGATCACAGTGATCGGTTCATCCGGGGCCGGACGGCCCGTACCAATGCGGGCGAGCAGCGGGCCAGTCGTGAACAGAACCCGAGGCACGGTCCGCGAGCACCAACATTGCTCTGCCAGTCAGAGCCTGGCGAGCGGCGTCGTCCATGCGCAAGACGGCGGGCCGCACGTCACCAAATCCAAAGACGGAGCCGGGCCCTCCAAGGGCGGCACCATGCCACCTATGGGCGATGCGGCGACCTCCAAGTCGCCTACGCCGGCGCCCACGACGCGCTCCTCCTAGGGTGCGCGCGACGAGCAGCGCCACCATGCTGGGGACCCCGGGCGTCGCCGTGGGAAGAGTCATGTGCATCATTCACGGACGAAGGAGGCCAGCATGCCCGCCGAAGTGCTGGCGAAAATGGCGCGCAGTCGCCGGGCCGTGATAGAGCTCCTTCTAACATGGTTAGAAGTCGGAGCGCGTCACAGTCCATGCAGCTTTCGCCACCACCCACGCCAGCAGAAGCTTTGGCACGCGCGCAGCTGCTCCTCAACTTCCTTCCTGCTGCGGAAAAGCTCGACGAGTGGAGAGCCACCATCCGGAGCCTCGTCGGCGTCGCCAACAAAGACGAGCCACGGCCAGCAGAGCCCTCGGGCCGGTGCTTCGTCGAACCACCGCGTGCTAGCGGTGGAGGGGCCAGAGGCGCCGCGGCCACGGTGCACTCTCCTCCTCCACACCAGCCACCGCGGGTGTCGATCCGTCATGATGACGTTTGTGATAACATTTCCATACCGTCGTCCGACCCACGGACCCACCGCAACCAACGCCAAGTTCTTCGGGAGCGAGCCCATGAAGACGCTCGAACCACCATCGAGCGCCGGCAGACGACTGAGCCACGGTCGAGATAAGCGAGCGGGGCCCGCTATGGACCACCCAGCGCCGGGAGGCTCCGGCGGCCTACCTTACGAGGTGGATTGCCTAGTCTTTACCCGTGAGATGCGGCAGGTCCAGTGGCCGTCCCACCAAACGTTCAATCCCGACGTCGGCGAGAAATACAACGGCAAGACCCATCCGTTAGAGTTCCTTAGCATCTACACCATCGCGATGTAGGCTGCTGGGGCTCGCAACGACAAGGTGCTTGCCAATTACTTCCCGTTAGCCCTGAAACCCAATGTCATGTCTTGGTTGATGCACTTGCCGGTAGATTCCATTTCCTCTTGGTCGGATCTGTGTCTTGAGTTCATTGGTGCCTTCACTGGAGGCCACTAAGCTCATGGCCAGGCGAGTGATTTGCATATCATTCTCCAGAAGGAAGGTGAAAACCTGCGCAAGTACATACAGAGGTTCAGCCGAGCGCAATACAATATCCCATATGTTCATCCCGCTGCCGTGATCAACGCGTTCCATCAGAATGTGCGCAACCGCAAGATGCGCGAAGAGCTGGCGATGAGCAAGGTCAAGGATGTGGCCAAACTTTACGTTCTGGCTGATAGATGCGCTCGAGTTGAAGAGGGGAGGAAGTACCCCGGTGAGGATGCCGGCGTGGAAACCGACTCAACGGATCAAGACACTGCCGCCCCGACAAAGAAGGGCCGACGCCACAACAGGAAACGCAAGGATAAGACCATGCTTGCCGTCGAGGGATCCGAGGACACCGGCGCTACCAAGAAGGCCAAGGCAGACGACCCCGGCAAGGAAATTGCCGGGTGTGCCACTTGCCGGGCCTTGGCGGCTGCTGACAAGCCAGGAGGCTCCGACAAGCAATACTGCAAGATCCACCACACCAAGGGCCACGACCTCCAGAATTGTCGGAAAGTCGAGCTCCTCGCTGAGAAGCAAAAAGCTGAGTACGAGAGGCGGGACAAAGAGAAGGGCCAGGATGGTGCCGAGGGATTCGGTAAGAAGCGCGGCGGCCAAGGAGGTCGCCGCGGCAAGGATGACCAGCAAGAGAGGCCCGCTCGGGGCCACGACAAGAAGCAGGAAGACGATGATCATGACGAAGACGACGAGTCCGGCAAGCATGATTTCCAGCGATGGTGGAGCCTCGCTGCATACCTCTCACCGCCAGCTCAAGCAGTGGGTGCGTGAGATCACAACAGCGGAGCCGTCATTCGACGCTCAGAAGCCACTGAAGTGGTTCAGCACGCCTATCATCTTCGATGCCGAGGACCACCCTGATCGCACAACTGCGGTCGGGTGTTTGCCATTATTGGTTTCACCAACGATACACAACCTCAAGGTGAACAACATGCTAGTCGATGGTGGGGCCGGTCTGAACTTGATCTCGCCCGTTGTGATCAAGAGGCTGCAAATTCCTGATGGAGACCACGAAGAGACGGGCACGTTTCAAGGGGTCAACCTGGGAAGGAGTCAGCCGAAGGGCAAGGTCACGCTGCCTGTGACGTTTGGAGGCGAGCTGAACTACAGGACAAAGAGGATTGTCTTTGATGTAGCCCGGATCCCCTTGCCCTACAACGGGATCCTCGGCCGCCCGGCACTAGCCAAGTTCATGGCAGCATCACATTACACCTATAACATGCTGGATATGCCTGGGCCGATTACCATCATCACCGTTCCCTGCGACAAGAAGGACACGTTGATCTGCGCCGACCTACTCTACCGGGAAGCAGTTGCAGCAACTGCCGCCGAGGCACTTGCTCCTGCCGCTGAAGCCCCGGGGGGGGGGGGGGGATGGGTGGGAAGAAGACCGGCAAGACCTCCCGCACCCACTCCGGCAAGCGCACCTCTTAGGAGTGTTGTACTACCGTTGAGGACGTGCTAGAGAGCTCCACCGACAAGAGCAAGAAATCTAGAGCTGCACCACCAGAGACCAAGAAGGTGTCCGTCAAGGAGGATGGCACGGGAGGGGCTTTCACCATAAGCTCCACCCTCGATAGCAAATAGGAAAGCGCGCTCGTCACTTTCCTGCGAGCGAATGTCGATGTGTTTGCATGGCAAGCATCCGACATCCCCGACGTTCCCAGGAAGTGATTGAGCACCATCTAGCTGTCTGTCCCCATGCGCGACCCGTCAAGCAGAAGGTCAGGAAGCAAGCTTTGGAATGACAGGAGTTCATCACAGAGGAGATCAGGAAGTTGGAAGCGGCCAACTTGTTGAGAGGAGTGCTTCATCCGACGTGGTTGGCCAATCCGGTGGTGGTGCGCAAGGCAAATGGGAATTGGAGGCTGTGTATTAATTACACAGATATCAATAACGCTTGTCCTAAGGACCCCTTCCCATTGCCGCGCATCGACCAGATTGTTGATTCCACGGCCAGGTGCGATCTACTGTCATTCCTTGACGCCTACTCGGGATACCACCAGATCTTCATGACAAGAGAAGACGAAGAGAAGACAACATTCATCACCCCATGTGGTACGTATTGCTTTTTACGGATGCCTTTCGGGTTGAAGAGTGTTGGCTCGACGTTTGCAAGGACAGTCCAAATTGGTTTTGAGCCCCAGCTACATAGAAATATGGAAGCTTACATGGATGGCATAGTGGACAAAACGAAGGACAAGGCAACACTTGTACAAGACTTAGAAGAGACGTTTGCAAACCTGCGCAAGATCAACCTCAAGTTGAATCATGAGAAGTCTCTCTTCGGTGTTCCGTCCGGCAAGCTCCTTGGGTTCTTTGTGTCATAGCGTGGGACTGAGGCAAACCCGGACAAGATCAAGGCTATCGAGCAAATTGAGGCGCCCAAGCGGATCAAGGATGTGCGTCGGTGCACTAGCTGCGTTGCCGCCATGAGCAGGTTCATCTCCAAGTCTGCGGAGCGCGCCTTTCCCTTTTTCAAAATCTTGAAAAAGGTAGGACCAATGGAATGGACCCCAGAAGCTGAAGCAGCACTGCAGGATTTGAAGAGGTACCTCTCCTCTACGCCAATACTAGTTGCGCCTAAGCCACAAGAGCCATTGCCGCTGTATCTAGCGGCAACGAATCAAGTGGTCAGCGCCGCGCTAGTGGTGCAGAGGGAGGTCGATGAAGAGGCGATGTAGCAACGAGGCTGGCGGATGGTGAGCGTAACTTCCCACAGCAAGGCACAGCACCGGCAAGGCCTGGCACCGGCAAGGCAAGGCCCCCGGCAGAGTCTAGCGCCATCGGGACAGGGCCCGTACGACCGAATGAAGTAGTGCAGAAGAAGAAGAGATGCAACACCCGGTTTACTTTGTCAGCTCCCTCTTGCAGGTGGCTAGGTCAAGGTACCCCGGTGTGCAGAAATTGCTGTTCGGCCTCCTTAAGCTGCGTCATTACTTCCAAGCGCACGAAATCGCTGTCGTCTCCGCCTCCCGCTGCAACGGATACTGCATAACCCAGACGCAACCGGGAGGATCGTGGAGTGGGCCTTGGAGCTGTCGAGCTTTGGTTTGAAGTTTGAAAGTACTTCGACAATCCAGAGCAGAGTCTTGGCGGAGCTCATTGCGGAATGGACCTCAACACCCGGCGAAGAGATCCAAGAGACCACTCTCCCCGGCAAGGAAGCAAGTCGCAATTGGATCATGTACTTTGACGGGGCTTTCTCGCTGCAAGGCGCCGGTGCTGGTGTGCTACTTGTCGCGCCCACCGGAGAGCACCTCAAGTATGTGATCTAGATGCACTTTCCCACGAAGATGTCCACAAACAACACTGCTGAATACGAGGGGTTACTTGCTGGTCTCAGGATCGCGGCAGACCTCGGGATTAAGAAGCTCATCGTCAGGGGTGATTCACTGCTTGTCAACAGGCAAGTCAACAAAGATTATCAGAGCCCGTTGATGGAGGCCTACGTAGATGAGGTGAGGAAGCTGGAAGAGCGCTTTGACAGTATACAAGTGTAGCATGTTCCCTGAGTGGAGAACGACGTCGCTGATTACCTGTCGAAGCGTGCCGCATTCAAGCTACCTGTGGAACCAGGTACTTTTGTGCTTCGGCTGACTCAACCATCCGTTGAACTGTCAACAGAGCAGAACAAGCGGAGGAAATCAGGCCCCGGTGAGTACTTTCCCGCCGAGCCCCCTGGGGCCACCGGCAAGGATGTTGCCGTGGGTACTAAGCCTGTCGAGGGGAAACTGACTCCTGCAGGGCGTCAAGCCCTGGCCGTAGAGACGGCCGCTCCCATGGAGGAAGAAATGCCTTTGGTCCTTGCCGTCGAGCCTCAGGCTCCGGCATGGGCACAACATACCGTCCGATTCCTCCAGACAGGAGAGCTTCCTGAGGAGCAGAAGGAAGCAAAGAAAGTAACCCGTCGGTCTGCTATGTATCAGTTCGTCAATGACGTCCTGTACAGGAAAAGACCGAACAGTGTGAAATTGAAGTGCATTCCCCGGGGGGAAGGACTGGAGCTGTTGGCAGAGATACACAGAGGCATATGTGGCTCCCACATAGGGTCGAGGGCCCTTCCGGCAAGGCGTTCCGGCAAGGTTTCTTCTGGCCCACTGCCCTCCAGGATGCAACAACACTAGTAACCAAGTGTGAAGCATGTCAGTTCCATTCGAATAAGCTTTATCAACCAGCCCAAGCCCTTCAAACAATTCCTCTCTCCTGGCCATTTTCGGTATGGGGGCTCGACATACTGGGCCCTTTCCCCCGCGCTGTCGGGGGCTTTGAGTACTTGTACGTTGCAATCAACAAGTTCAAAGAATGGCCGGAGGTGGAAGCAGTGAGGAAGGTGACAGCACAGTCAGCCGTCAAATTCTTCAAGGGGCTAGTCTGCCGTTTGGTGTACCAAACAGAGTCATCACCGACAATGGCACGCAGTTCAAAAGCCACACCTTCATGCAGTACATCCAGGACCTCGACAGCAAGGTCTGTTTCGCTTCCGTGGCACACCCACGGTGCAACGGCCAGGTGGAGAGGGAAAATGCTGAAGTACTGCGAGGCCTGAGGACCAAGACTTTTGACAGGCTGCACCAGCGTGGAAGGCACTGGATTGATGAGTTGCCGGCGGTTCTTTGGTCGATCAGAACGACACCATATCGAGCCACCGGCCAGACACTCTTTGCCCTGGTATACGGGGCAGAAGCAGTTCTCCCCACGAAACTCACATACAGGTCACCTCGAGTGCTCGCTTATGACGAGCTTGAGCAAGAGCAATTGCGGCAAGATGACACAACGCTCCTCGAGGAAGATCGTCTTCGGACGGCTGTGAGAGTAGCGCGCTACCAGGCCCGGCGCAGTCTGCCTGGAGACCGAAGATGCTATTCCAGTGAGCAACTCCTGGTACATCGAGCATCTTCGCAAGTTTTACCCATAAGGTGCGGTTGCCGGGCCTCCTGGCAAACCACCTTTTGTACAAGACTTGCTGGCAAGGCATGTAACTCTCTGTACAAAGCCAGGCGCAGACCCTGAGCATAAATAAATGAAGCATCGGCGCCCTAAGTTTTAGCATGCATGCTAGGTTAAGTCTCTCCCTCAGTTAGGGTTGATAGTGCTTAGCGGCAACTAAACCCTAGCATAGAGGTCGAGTGTGCGTTTCTCTGTTCCTTTCCGTCCTCTTTGGTTTGCAGGATGCATGGATGTTTCTGCTGAGCTGTTTGGAAGAAAGAGAACGAGCCGGCGCTCCGGCCTCGGCAAGCCAAGGTTGCCCGGGGCTGCAGATACAAGAATCCAACCACGGCAAGCCAAGCCTTCCGGGGGCTGCGGATCCATATAAGTCTTTTATCCTCTATTGTGCATTTTCGTATGAGGTTTGGGACATATGAAGCCTCGTTTTGCTCCCAGACCATCGTGCTCCCCCTTTGTTCCTAGACCCAAGAGCCTGGGTCAGAACCGGGTCGAAGTCGCGGCGGCGAGGAAATAAATGGGGGGCCTCTACTTCGCCCCTGCCTCCGCCAAGAGCATGAGAATGACCGACTGAAGTAAGGGGACGACAAGGCTTGCTGCCGGGCAACAATGTTTATCTTGAAAATAACAAGGATTCATTCCTTGGCATTGGCCTCGCTCACGCACAAAGAACCCGACAAGCACCCTTTTTCATTAAAAACGTCCCATAGAGGTACAGTTCATACGGGATGAAAAACATGAGCAAGGGGATTACAAGTTTTAAATCTAACAAGTGCCCGTAGGCTTACAAACTAAAAAGAGATAAGATGCCCGTAATCCCTGATACGTCTCCGTCGTATCTATAATTTTTTATTGTTCCATGCCAATATTATTCAACTTTTATATACTTTTTGGCAACTTTCTATATTATTTTTGGGACTAACATATTGATCCAGCGCTTGATGCAGTTCACATGCATTGCATGTTTTTGGTTTCAGAATATCCATACCAAACGGAGTCCAAACGGGATAAAACGGACGGAGATTTTTTTGGAATATTTGGAAAATCTGGAAGAAAGATCAACGCGAAACGGTGTCCGAGGTGGGCACGAGGTAGGGGGCGCGCCCTACCCCCCCAGGGCGCGCCCCTGACCCTCGTGGGCCACCCATAAGGCGGTTGATGCCCTCCTTCGGCCGCAAGAAAGCTATTTTTTGGTAAAAAATCACGGCGAAGGTTTCAGTCCAATCGGAGTTACAGATCTCCGGATATAAAAGAAACGGTGAAAGGGCAGCAGAACAGAACAAAGAAACAGAGAGAAACAGAGAGATAGATCCAATCTCGGAGGGGCTCTCGCCCCTCCCACGCCATGGAGGCCAAGGACCAGAGGGGAAACCCTTCTCCCATCTAGGGAGGAGGTCAAGGAAGAAGAAGACGAAGGGCCCCCTCTCCCCTTCTCTTCCGGTGGCGCCAGAACGCCGTTGTGGCCATCATCATCATCACCGCGATCTTCACCAATACCTCAACCATCTTCACCAACATCTCCATCACCTTCCCCCCTCTATCTACAGCGGTCCACTCTCCCGCAACCCGCTGTACCCTCTACTTGAACATGGTGCTTTATGCTTCATATTATTATCCAATGATGTGTTGCCATCCTCTGATGTCTGAGTAGATTTTCATTGTCCTACCGGTGATTGATGAATTTCTATGATTGGTTTGAGTTGCATGTTTTATTATTGGTGCTGTCCTATTGTGCCCTCCGTGGTCGGCATAAGCGTGAGGGATTCCGCTGTAGGGTTTGCAATATGTTTATGATTTGCTTATGGTGGGTGGCGTGAGTGGCGGAAGCCTGAGACCGAGTAAGTAGATTGTTTGCGTATGGGATAAAGGGGACTTGATACTTTAATGCTATGGTTGGGGTTTACCTTAATGAATCTTTAGTAGTTGCAGATGCTTGCTAGAGTTCCAATCATAAGTGCATATGATCCAAGTAGAGAAAGTATGTTAGCTTATGCCTCTCCCTCAAATAGAATTGCAATAGTGATTACTGGTCTAGTAACGTAGTCAGTTGCCTAGGGACAATTTCACAACTCCTACCACCACTTTTCCACACTCGCTATATTTACTTTATTGCATCTTTATCTAAACAACCCCTACTTTTTATTTATGTACTCTTTATTATCTTGCAAACCTATCCTATCACACCAACAAAGTACTTCTAGTTTCATACTTGTTCTAGGTAAAGCGAACGTTAAGCGTGCGTAGAGTTGTATCGGTGGTTGATAGAACTTGAGGGAATATTTGTTCTACCTTTAGCTCCTCATTGGGTTCGACACTCTTACTTATCGAAAGAGGCTACAATTGATCCCCTATACTTGTGGGTTATCAAGACCTTTTTAAAGGCGCCGTTCTTTGGGGAGCAATAGCGTGGGGTGAATATTCTCGTGTGTGCTTGTTTGCTTTATCACTAAGTAATTTCTATTTGTTGTTCTTAGTTGTTCTTTATCTTTAGTTATGGATATGGAACACGAAATACCAAAATAATTAGGTGTACTTGCTACTCATGGAGATGGGGAACCTCCTAAAACCCTCGATGCTGGTTATGTGAAAGATATTATGTACTACTTTATAATCCCGAGAAAACCCCATTTAATTATGTAATGGGAGTAACGTTGGATCAACGTGAATACTTTAGGGATTATCGCTTAACACAAAAAGGGAAACTATTATGGGATCTAATTCATATATTGAAGTGGTATGCTTGGCAACTATGCGTGAGTTGTGATTATACTTGTTGCTCTAGGATGAAGGCTCCACACCTTCCCTTTTCATGCAAATTTAATGATAATAAAACCTTAGCTTCTTATGCTAATGGTATATATGATTACTATGATGTGGAACAAATAGAATAATTTGTTGGTTTTATGGGTGCTTATGAACTTGAGTCTATGTGTAAAGAGTTTCAAGATTTTGATGATGCTGTTTATAGATCTGAAAATTTAGCTATCCTCAAATATTGCTATGAGAATTATGAATACAATTCCGATATTAATGCACTTATTGAGAAAGTCTCCGCTGTCCAAGAAGGGACTAATATTTTGCAGGAATCTATGGAAGAAGAAATTGATGAAACTGTGAGCTCATTGGATGAAAAAGATGAGGAGGAGAGCGAAGAACAAAAGGAGGAAGAGCGGATTGATCACCCGTGCCCACCTTCTAATGAGAGTAACCCTTCAACTCATACAGTTTAATTCCCCTTCGTGCTTACCGATGGATGATTGCTATGATGACTATTATGATCCCATTAATTCTCTTGAAATATCCCTTTTTGATGATGCTTGTTATGCTTGTGGCCAAGATGCCAATACGAATTATGCTTATGGAGATGAACTTGCTATAGTTCCGTATGTTATGAATGAAATTGTTGCTATTGCACCCACGCATGATAGTCCTATTATCTTTTTGAATTCTCCTGACTACACTATATCGGAGAAGTTTGCTTTTATTAAGGATTATATTGATGGGTTGCCTTATACCGTTGCACATGATGATTTTGATAGATATAATATGCATGTGCTTGCTGCTCCTACTTGCAATTATTATGAGAGAGGAACTATGTCTCCACCTCTCTATGTTTCCAACATGGTAAAATTGCAAGAAACTGTTTATACTATGCATTGGCCTTTACTATGTGTGCATGAACTGTTCTTTTATGACATGCCAATGCATAGGAAGAGAGTTAGACTTCGTAATTACATGATATATGTTGCTTTGTGCTCACTACTAAATTACAAATCATTTCTAATTAAAATTGGCTTTGATATACCTTGGGATCCGGGTGGATCCACTACTTGATCACTATATGCCTAGCTTAATGGCTTTAAAGAAAGCACTGCCAGGGAGACAACCCGAAAGTTTTAGAGAGTCATTTATTTCTGTTGAGTTCTTTCATATAGTTTAAAAACAACAAAAATAAAGAGGGGAACCCAAAACTTTTCAAAAAGGAAAGCGAAAGTGAGAAAGACAAGTGTAGGACCTTGAAGTATGTCTAGGGGGGGGGGGGTGATTCACTACTAGGAAAAGGCCTACTAATGGCGCACTGGTTTTGCCTACTAATGGCGCATTACCAGTGCGCCATTAGTAGCCGCCAATAGTATTTCTTACTAATGGCGCACCACTGGTGCACCATTAGTATCTGGTACACTAATGGCGCACCAAGCAAAGGCGCCATTAGTTTTTTATATAGTGCGCCACTAGTGTCTTCTATACTAATGGCGCTGCGTTGTAGTGCGCCATTAGTAACAATTTTTTTAATTTTTTTCTTAATATCAGTTCACTATTTCACCTATGAGATATCCAACACATATATATACAACAAGCATCCATATAACAATCATAGCCAACACACAAGTTCCATCATATATACATACATAGCCAACACACAAGTTCCATCATATATACATACATAGCCAACACATAGTTCCATCGTCACATATTACAAAAGTTTCACATTGTTCATCCAACACCGTTATCCATCAATTCACAAAAGTTTCACATTGATACAAAATAAAACACAAATGGAAAAGAAGCACTCCATCCATGCAAGCTTCCGTGAATTAAATCAAATCTGCAAAATGATAAACAAGAAGTTAGAAGAAGAAAAAGAAGAAGACTAGAAGAATACTAGAAGAATACTAGAAGAAGAAGAACACTAGAAGAAGAATAAGAAGAATTTTGGAAAAGAAGAAGAATAGGAAGAAGACTATAAGCTTATTATGTAAGCTTGATCATTTTGTGCTAACATAAGTTGTTTTGGAGCTAACCTATAGGAAACTAAGCATATAAGCTCTAAGTTAGTATATTAGAGCCAACTTAGGTAAAATGAAGCTAACCTATGTCACTTTGGAAAAGAAGAAGAATAAGAAAAATACTATAAGCTTATTATGTAAACTTGATAATTTTGTGCTAACTAAGTTATTTTGGAGCTAACCTATAGGAAACTAAGCATATAAGCTCTAAGTTAGCATATTAGAGCCAACTTAGGTAAAAATGAAGCTAAACTATATGAAACTAATCATATTAGAGATAACATAGTTAACTAATTATATATATATATATATATATATATATATATATATATATCATTTTGGATAACTAACCTACAGGAGATCTGACATACCTGACAAAGTTCAATTCTCATGCATTGTTCTTCTCCTTCTCCTTCTCCTTCCTTAGCCTGATGCGCCAAGAGCGGCGAGGCGGTGGAGGCAGTGGGATGTAGTCTTCTACCACAATTGGCATGGTCATGTCGCCCAGCTGTGGGATCGCCGGCACCACCACCATCGCGAGGCCACCTTCAGGCACGACCATCGCTAGGTCATCCTCAGCCACCTCCATCTCTTGCCCATGGTCAGCCACCACCATCTCTTGCCCATGGTCAGCCACCACCATCTCTTGCCCTTGGTCAGCCACCACCAGCGCTAGGTCATCCTCAGCCTGATGCCCATCGTCATCCTGCAGCTCCTCAACCCCACTCTGCTCCTCTTCTCCCGCACTCCAGTCCGGATCATCCTTCTTGTTGTCTATGATGCTGATAGAATCACTACTGCTTTTACTACAGCCAGAATCGCTGCTGCTTTCGCTTCTGACCCGAATCAATCGCCGAGAATAATCGCCGGTGTCGCCGCTTGCTCCCATTACCTGTCCAAAATGCAACAATGACCGTTAACAATCGATGTGAGACAAAGCCAAATGTAGAGGAATAAGAAGAGGCAGAACGTACCGGCATCATCATCGTCAGTGTAGCGCATGCGACACATAGTCGCGTTGAACACCTTCATGATGAGCATGGTGGCGTCGTGTCGTACTGAAGAGAAGGAAGTACCCAGTGCAGGTCGTAGGCATGGTAGAACTTCTCCCACCCACGAGACAAGTACATGTGGCCCTCCTTGATCACCAACTCCACATCCCACTGCCTGCGAATCCCGCTGCCGCCTGTCGCAGCTTCACATTATTGGCGGATCTTCACCCATCAAGGCATGTTCATAAAACTGTCAGGCAGCCTCTGCAGTTTGGGACAATGTGTGATGTAGCAAACAACAGATATCATAATGAGATGGGTGAAGGGAGATCTCTCGTTTTATATACTGCGTCATGGATGATCTGAAGTCTCAAGTATGATAGTGAAGAACTGGAAGCATCCAACTCAAATGCGGTGTCGCAGAAGCAGCGGTGGCTGCTTCCGCCATCTCCGATAAGCAGCGAGAAGAGACCAATTAGTACCTTTACAACAGATCATAAAACATGCATGATAACATGCATTAGTCGCAAGTACCCCATATGTCCTATTTTTAGCAAAGTCATGCTAAAATTCACGGAAAAATTCAGCATTACCTTTGCTGAAAATAGGACATATGGAGTACCCGAATTTGCCGGAACGGAAGTTAATCGACATTCCGGCAAACTCAAGGGCCTCTCGGGTACTGCAAAATCATCACGACACAATGGTCGGAGACAAAATCCAGCCACAGACCATATGGTCCTCTGCTTTCATATGGACAAAAATCAGCTCAACTTATGTGAGCTTCCATTCGAATACAAACACAGAAAAGAATAGAAAGTTTGCTGCCTATTCAAACACGTAAACAAAACACTACTTGAAACTTACGCTACATTTGGATCATGGCATTGTTTTTTACTATATGCACCATGGCAAATTTCTTTTCTTTTTGCAACATGGCAAATTTCTGGATCATGATCCAACAAAAATATAGTCTATGCATTTTTTAATCTCTGGATCATGATCCAACAAAATTGCCATCTCCCATGGCAAATATAGCCTATGGATCATGGAATTTATCTGTATGGATCATGGCATTTTTTTGTCTATGGATCATGGAATTTATATTGTCTATGTTATCATTATACACTTAAATAACCATGTCCTCGGAGCTCTTCCTTCAACTCAAATATAACTTCAGTTATTCACCATTCATCAGAATGGAACACATTGAACATTCAATTTTGTCCAACTAGTCAGTGACAAAATGCCTTATTTGAGCTGAGGAGAGATTCAATATGATCACCTTGTCCTTGGTCGAGAACAAATATCTGATCTTGCAGGAGAATGTAGCTCTGATGTCTCACAACATTAAAAGAGCTGGTAAAGAGAAAACAAACTCATTCAATTCTATGGAATTACATGGAAACAAGATAAGCTACTAAGACTCAATGGATTGGACATGGTTTAGAAAGGAGCAGCAATCTGCCTTTTCATACAGCCTAGATAACCAGATAGTACCAGAATATCATGTCAAGCAACAATATTATTCCTTGGTCACAAACTTGTGATAAAAGATTATAATATGGGAACAGATGCTTTCAGCAATCAGAATGCTGTTGAATAACAGAAAACAGTCATGCTAAAAGTGTTTTGAAAATGTCAGTTAACTTGTATGAGAACCCAAAGTGTCAGACTTCAGAGACCCCACTGAAAATCCAGTTTCAATTTTAAACTGCTGCTGTAAGAGATGAGAATAAAATGCTTCAAGATGAACTAGTCTTGAATAACTCTGAAAGTTAACCCTTGCAACAACCCCTGAATTGTCTTTTAACATGCTAAAAGCCCAAGACAGCTGGTACATATTATCACAACCGAAGATGCTAATTGCCAAGGTCCGATATTATCGAAGCAGGAAGATGACAAGTGCACAAAATGTTTAAGCAATGACTAGGTCATAAGAATGTTAAAAGTCATAGCAAGAAGACAAATTCGGATGCAACATACAGCCTCATTTTTTACCAACACGACTTCCAAAAAATATGAACACAAACATGATATAACTCAATTCCGTATACGATTGCGACGATTTCCCAGTTCTCTCAATAAACAAAACATCAACTGTCATATCCCCCAAAACTTACAAATACAGCAATGACATTGGGCTCAACAGTACCTAACTTATGTTCAAAGAAACCAGCCTCGACTATTACTAGTACATCAAGGCAATAACCGCAAGCCTAAGGACTACACATCAACATTTCGATGCAGAACGCATACAATCCAATCACAAGACGGATCAAATAACCACATCGAGATGGTACTCAATTCCGTATTCGAGGGGGACGGGCGGCGTGGCGTAGCTCCTGCTCCTAACCCTAGGTCGCCGCCCGTGGGGCATGGGGATGAGCGGGGCAGAGAGGAGGGAGGGACAGAGACTAACTGCTGGGAGGCTCAAGGCGCCGTCGAGGAGCGCGTCTGACGAGGCTAGCCGCTGGCCCGTCCGTCCGTCCGAGGAGCCCGTCCGTCGAGGAGCGCGGGGAGGCTCGCGCCGCCGTCCATCGAGGAGCGCGGGGAGGCTCGCGCCGCCGTCCGTCCGAGGAGGTCGCGGGCTCGAGGGGGAGGAAGGGGAGAGGGAGGCGGCGGGGGCGCGTGGGCGGCTGCGGCGCAGTGGGTCGGGGCAACGGCGGCGGCGGCGCGGTGGATCGAGGGAGAGGGAACTGGCGAGGGGGAGAGGGAAGGGGGGATCGGGCGAAGGGGTATCCAGATAGACACTATAGCAATGGCGCACCACTTTGTGGTGCGCCATTAATAGTTTTTTTATTATATCAATGGAGCACAGGTTATATTGCACCTAACCCAATCCACATGAACCCGCCCACTAGCCCGACTGGTCAAGATGCAAAGACACACACACGGGAGGTCCTGGGTTCGATTCGAACTCCATAATATTTTTTTTTTGCATTTTAAATGCTGTTTGATATTTATTTGTGTTTAAATATGTTCAAACTTGTTTAAATCATAACAGTAATATTTTTTATAAAAACAGTAATAATTTTTAAAAAATATGTTCAAATTTGTTACTTGAAAATATCATCGTGGCGGTGGAGCGGGAGGGTGCGGGGTGCCCGTTGGCGGTGGAGCGGGGGAGGGTGCGGGGGGTGCCCGTTGGCGGTGGTGGAGCGGGGGAGGGTGCGAGGGCCGGGTGCTCGTCGGCGGCGGTGGAGCGGGGGAGGGTTGCGGTGGGTCATCGGCGGCGGTGGAGCTAACGGGGGAGGGTGCGGGTGGGATCGAGATGGAGGGGGAATCGAGATCGACCACATCTGTCCTCTTTGATTATATCTCCGTCCGTCCTCTGTTGGCCTCGGTCATTGTACGTCTTCTCAATAAAGGTTTTGTGCTCTACCACCCAAGGATCGACCACGTCTATGTGTTGTAGCGCGACTAGGTTTGCTCTTTCAAAGTCGGTGAGTCGACCCTCGAAGTCGACATGCATTTATGGCGACCCTCACGGTGACCCCATCCAGCGAGCCTGCCGAGGTGCCTGTTGACGGGCAGACCAACGGGGTTCTCGATGCCTAGATAATTCGTGCAGTAGGAGATGCACTCTTCGGTCAGAAAGCGACAGTCTACCTCGTCAATTTTTTTTAAATATCATCAAATTTGTTTTTTTATTTTTAATTGAAAATATCATCAAATTTGTTATTTGAAGATATCATCAAATTTCTTATTTGAAAATATCATCAAATTTGTTATTTAAAAATATCTTCAAAAGGTGGGGGTGGGTGCGGGTGTCGGCGACGGCGGTGGAGCGGGCCGGGGGAGGGTGCGGGGTGTCGGCGGCGGTGGTGGAGCGGGGGAGGGTGCGGTGGGTCATCGGCGGCGGTGGAGCAGGGGGAGGGTGCGGGCGGTGCTCGGCGGAGAGGGGGATCTGGCAAGGGGGATTGCTATCGAGAGGGAGGGGGATCGAGATCAAGTGCCATTAGTAGTTTTGCAAAAAAAAAACATATAGTAATGGCGCACTCCTAGACTGGTGCGCCATTACTAGTTCTAACTAGTAATGGCGCACCAGTCTAAGAGTGCGCCATTAGTATGTATGTAAAAATGAAAAAAAAATTATCACTAGTGGCGCACCATTTGTCTGGTGCGCCATTAGTGTCTTCCACACTAATGGCGCATCACAAACCGGTGCGCCATTAATATATAGTAGTGGGGCACTGCTTCCCTGGTGCGCCATTAGTGTCAATCCTATCTATAGCCCTTTTCCTAGTAGTGATTAGACTACTTGACCAATAAAAATCTTAACCTTTTCCCAATTTTATAGTTTGGCAGATTTTAGCTATTTTAGGACAAGTCAAGCAATCATCACACAATTCAAGCAAGCATGCAAAGAGTATATAGGCAGCGGAAACTAAAGCATGCAACTTGCAAGAAAGTAAGGGGAAGGGTTTGGAGGATTCGAACGCAATTGGAGACACGGATGTTTTTGTCGTGGTTCCGATAGGTGGTGTTATCGTACATCCACGTTGATGGAGACTTCAACCCACGAAGGGTAACGGCTCTTGTGAGTCCACGGAGGGCTCCACCCACGAAGGGTCCATGAAGAAGCAACCTTGTCTATCCCACCATGGTTGTCGCCCATGAAGGACTTGCCTCACTAGCGGTAGATCTTCACGAAGTAGGCGATCTCCTTGCCCTTACAAACTCCTTGGTTCAACTCCACAATCTTGTCGGAGGCTCCCAAGTGACACCTAGCCAATCTAGGAGACACCACTCTCCAAGAAGTAACAAATGGTGTGTTGATAATGAACTCCTTGCTCTTGTGCTTCAAATGATAGTCTCCCCAACACTCAACTCTCTCTCATAGGTTTTGGATCTGGTGGAAAGATGATTTGAGTGGAAAGCAACTTGGGGAAGGCTAGAGATCAAGATTCATATGGTAGGAATGGAATATCTTGGGCTCAACACATGAGTAGGTGGTTCTCTCTCAGAAATGGTAAGTTGGAAGTGTAGGTTCGTTCTGATGGCTCTCTCCACGAATGAAGAGGAGGTGGAGGGGTATATATAGCCTCCACACAAAGTCTAACCGTTACACACAATTTACCAAACTCGATGGGACCGAATAGTTAAACTCGGTCGGATCGATTTAGTAAACCTAGTGACCGTTAGTGATTTTCGGAGGGACTGACATGCATCTCGGTGAGACCGATATGGTTAGGGTTAGGGCGTAACGTAATCTCTGTGAGACCGATTATACAAACTCGGTGAGACCGATTTTGGTAATTAGCTAACCAGAGAGTTGGTCAGGTAAACTCGGTGGGACCGATTTGCTCTTTTCGGTGAGACCGAAATGTTATAAAAAGGAAACAGAGAGTTTACATTGCAATCTCGGTGGGACCGATCGCTCACTTCGGTTAGACCGAAACGTTACGAAGGGAAACAAAGAGATTGCAACCCCATCTCGGTGAGACGGAGATCCCTATCGGTAAGACCGATTTGCTTAGGGTTTGTGGCAGTGGCTATGACTTTTGGAATCTGTGGCGCCGGATAGAAAGAATCGGTGTGACTGATTTTGGCTTTAGGTTTAGGTCATTTGTGGATGTGGGAAAGTAGTTGAGGGTTTTGGAGCGTATCACTAAGCACATGAAGCAAAAGGCTCATTAAGCAACACCTCATCCCTTCTTGATAGTATTGGCTTTTCCTATAGACTCAATGTGATCTTGGATCACTAAAATGTAAAATGAAGAGTCTTGAGCTTTTGAGCTTGAGCCAATCCTTTGTCCTTAGTATTTTGAGGGATCCACTTTCATCATCCATGCCATGCCATTCATTGAGCTTTCCTGAAATAATAGTCTTGGAATAGCATTAGCTCAATGAGCTATATGTTGTAATGAATTACCAAAACCACCTAGGGATAGTTGCACTTTCAATCTCCCCTTTTTGGTAATTGATGACAACATATAGATCAAAGCTTCGACAAATGATAATAAAATTTAAAAAACATCGTCGCTTCGAGAAGTATGTGATAAGCAAGAGCTCCTCCTAAATTTGTGCATAGTTTTAGATTTGCTTTGGACTGCAAATGCACAATGAATTAGGCTCATGGGTTACTCTTCCATGTCACATACATCTTGGTGGAGCGCTCAAAATAATAAACAATGAATACATGCACTCATCACCAAGCATAGTGAGTGACCACATAAGATAGATAGGATAATATCATCAAACATGCATAAGTGTAGCTTATGATCAAACACATGATCATCAATGTCTCACAAGCATAGTATCTCAACCAAAAGCAAACAAAGTTTGAAAAACCACCAAATAAAGCAAGAGAGAACAAAAGCAACACTCTCTCTCTCGAAGCATATGATATATACAATATTCTCAACCTATGGCACCAACTTACCAAAAAGTTCATAGAAAATGCATAGTGCTAGATCGACTCTCAGGCTTGATCTTCTGGTGGTGGTGTAGAGATGGCTCCTTGGAAAAAGACTTCAGTTGAAGTAGATGGATCTGGAGCTGATGTAGATGCTGGAGCTGGTGGCACTAAGGCTGTAGCTGGTGCAGATGAAGTTGCTCTTGTGTCAGAGACTGGCACAGCTGATGACCTCTGGGCTCTGGGCACTCTGGCAAACACATTGGTGGTAGTCTTGCCCTTCCTCTCCTGCATGTCATCTTGTAGTTCCTCCACTGCAGTCTGAATCTCAGTTACTTTTACATCTAAGTTATAGAACTTTTGTTCTATTATTCTCTCCAAGCTCTCCTGATTTTGAGTGAGGGTGGCCAATCCCTTCTCAATCCTCAGGGTTGATGCTATTAAGTAACCAAGCTGCTCCTGCTTGTTCTTCAAGAAATACTCAGATGCCTCCTCTTGAGTTGGCATCTTGGCAGCCTTCTCCCTCTTTGCCTTCTCCTTCTTCTCTTGAGCTTGAACTGACGATGGATCATTCTCATTCATGACAACCTCATTGTCCTCAAAGTCTGGATAAAGTGGAAAGTGTTCCTTATCAACTTATATTTTCCAGTGCCCATCTTTGAGTTTATTAATTCTTGAATCTGAGGCGCATATCCACAGCTCCTCTTTTGATCTGCTGCAGTCCTCTTGATTGTTTCAATGATCAGGCTCATGACTTTGAACTTTTGTG
Organism: Aegilops bicornis; assembly: GCA_021605145.1. Taxonomy (NCBI): domain Eukaryota; kingdom Viridiplantae; phylum Streptophyta; class Magnoliopsida; order Poales; family Poaceae; genus Aegilops; species Aegilops bicornis. The sequence continues at coordinate 438,332,385 of CM038675.1, read as the reverse complement.
GCACATCAAACACATGCAACATGTTGATGGCATGCCCTCTGATCATGTTATGGTCACCTGATTTGGGCAACAAAGTGTGCCTCAGAATCCAATTTATAGTTGGCAACCCCGATGACAGAAAGTGAACTGATCCAAACTTGTGAGTTCCTAATGCCTTTTCTGGAATTTCCTTGTACATGTGAGCCATTGAATTGTGACCCATTTTCTTCTTTGCATAAATGTCTAGGTCATCCTCATTCTCCTCTGGCGCATTTATCAGCTTTGCCCACTCCTCAACAGTTGACTGGTACCTTGTACCTTCAGACATCCAAACAATTCTTCCATCTGGGTAAAAATGTGATGTGGAGTAGAACTGCATGATAAGTTCATCATTCCAATTTGTGAGCTTTTGCCCAACAAAATCTGCAACTCCACAAGCAATGAAGTTGTCTTGCACTCCAGGATAGTGCTCTTCATTCTCCTTGATGAAGTTCCAGTCAACCCACCTCATATCACAAACTATGGGCTTCTTGTCCAGCAAAATGGTCTCATAAAAGTCCTGTTGTTCCTTAGTGTGGAACCTGTAGTCAACAGCAGTTCTTCTCCTTGTGGCATATGGATCTGCCATCCTCCATTTCCTCAGCCCTGAATCCTTCCTGATTCTCATGTCCTCAGCCACAGGATGGGCATCATTGTGGTCTGGTATCTTGGGTTTGAGCTTCCTCAGAACTTGTCCTTCTTCATCTTCCTCCTCAGCAACATCAGGCACTGGGGCCTTGTTCTTCTCAGCAGCTGGAATATTCCTAGTATTCCTCTTTGGTGCAGACTTGGCCTTGGGGGCAGCTTTGGGTGCTTCCTTGGGCTTAGATGTGGCAGCCCCTGATCTAATTGCATCTCCCATAAGCTTTGGTGCCTTTGGTGCTGGTGCAGCAGGTTCATCCTCTTCCATCATGGAAGGCTTCCCAATTACTCTGGCCATGGTCATCTTGACCCTTTCCTTCCTTTTCTTGCTCTCAGCAGCTGGCACTTTGGGATCAGGATTTTCAGGTAGTTGAGTTGATGTTCTGGCCTTGGACATTGGTTGTCTTCCTGCAGGCCTTTTGGTCTTCATGACCCTTTCCTTCTTGAGCACCTCTTTCTTGGAGATAGCCTCATCTTTCTAAGCTCTGTAATCTTCATCCTCTGAATCTGAAGTTCTTTTCCTCCTTTGCCTAGTTGCAGCCTTAGGCAGGTTGCTAGGAGTACTTCTGCTCCCTTCATCTGAAGTTGAGGGACTAGTGCCCTCACTCAAGTTCATCTGCTCTTTAGACCTGTTCTGGCTGTCACTTTGATCAGACATACTGCAAAGGATGACTGCTGACCCTGTGAAGAGTTATAGATGAGATAGAAAAGACGAGCATCACAAAATGCAGAGGTTTTTGCAAAAGAATGACTCAAAAGTTCAGTCTTAGTTTTCCAAAGAAATCATTTCGGATCCACCGATTTTCAAACTCGGTGATACCGAAGCAGTTTTGGAAACTAAACTGATGATCTCGGTTGGACCGAGTTTCAGTTCGGTGGTACCGAGACTGCTAGGGTTTCACAGAATCCTCAAATCGGTTGCACCGATTAGTAAATCTCGGTCAGACCGAGAGTCACTAGTGCAATGGCATATGCCAAATCGGTGAGACCGAGTTTTTCAACTCGGTGGGTTCGGGATGGTTTCGACGGAAACCTAAACCTAAAAATTTGAATCACATCTAACCTATGAACTACTTTGGCTGGATAGATGAGTTTCAATCGTGGCAAGATTCAATATGAAAACAATGTGCCAGGAATCAGACGTGGATAGCACAAAGATCAAGTCCATACCCTAACTTGGCGGTGGACTTGCTACGGCAACTGAGGAGGATGAAATCCGTTGGCGGCGAAGACCAGCGACAGGAGGTTGCTGGCGGCGTGGAGACGATCCGGAGACCACGATGGCAGAGCTAGCTGATGCGCGGGCGTAGGGTTTCGGAGAAATTTCCAAAATTTTGCCCGTGTCTATATATAGCCCGACCACATCGGTGTGACCGAAAGTGGAACAACTTCGGTGGCACCGAGATGCACAAATGTTCGATTAAAGCAAATCGGTGAGACCGAAAAGTTCAAATCGGTTGCACCGAGATTGAAAACTCAGATCAACTTGATGATCTCGGTAGGACCGAAATGGAAGGATTGGTCGACCGAGAATCACTAAGAGGTTTTGGAAGTTTAAGTCTATGATTTAATCGGGACTCCGAGTGCTCCTCACACAGAGTGGTTTGAATCTGACTTCATCAAATTTTGTGATGTAGCATGAATAGAGTTTGAGACGAGAAAAGCATAGATAGCTAAAGAAGGTTCTTAGGCATTCTTGTCCATCCACTTGGCACAAAGAAAAGAAACCAAACAAACAAAACAACAAGTGGATGTCCTTGAATGAGTAAAATATGCACCAACATGCTCACATAATAAGATGGCAATTAAAATATGTGGCAAAGCATGTACAACCAATTCTAGCATCTATCAAGCAATTAGCGATGACTAGGTCAACTATATATGAGTATATTGACTTAGGAGTCCAATGAGAATATTTGATCATAGGTCATACTCATCGTTTAAAATCAAGTGGGGTTACCACTTTTACATAATGCATTTATGTGTTCACACCATTAGAGTTGCTTTGACTCAATTCTCAGAGTTAAGCTCCCCCTAGATGTGAGATCCCCCATTAGAGGGATGAACTAACCTTGGGTTTTGTCGAGATGACTTCATGTAGGTGTTGAAGATGTGGATGCTCAATGTTGATGTAGATCATTTGGAGCAATCCTTTGGAGTGAGTTGCACTTTCAACTTGCCTACATGGGTTAGTCCCACAAGGAACAAACAAGAATATCCACAGACATAGAGTGATGCACACACAAGATGATATCCATGAAAACATTACGTTACCTTGTCCCTTGCCTTACCAACATGAGGGTTTGTGACTCCTTGAACTAGTGCAAGATGTGAAAGTTGATTGCACTTGTTCTTGCCAAAATGATATGAGTAATGAATGTTGGCGGAGTCACCCTCAAGAACTCTCTAGTTCTTCTTCTTCGGGATCCACATCATCTTGATGGGAATCCTTGGAGTTGTAGTTGTACTTGATGAAGTAGAACTTGACGTAGTCTTGGGGACCCACTCGAACGAGGCTTTAGGTGCTTCTTCAAATGCATCAATCTCTTCTTGAAGCTTGTCCTTGCCTTTGTTCTTGTGGTCTTGTGGTGGAAGATCATCTTGAGCTTGTGTCCCCTTGAAGGAAGTAGGATCATACTTCTCTTGTTGAGGAACAAACTTTGTCTTGGGGTATTGATCTTCTTCCCACTCAACTCCATTGGCATTGAACTTTCGTTCAAAACCAACACCTTGATTCTTCCGGTGCCTTCCTTGCTTGCGTACAATTTCCTCGAATTGCTTACTCCCGGCAAGGCTCTTGTAAACACCTTTCTCTATAATTCCCTTCAATAAACTATTTTCTTGCTCAAGTGTAACTTGGCTAAGAGAATCATTAGTGGAATCAAGAGAACTACTAGAAGCAACAACATTGGATTTGACATTATTATTGTTACTACTAGAGGAAGTATCTTTCTTGTACTTGTTACTAGACTTGACTTGAGGCATGTAAGTAGATAAGAGTAAACGCTTGGCAATGTAAGAAGAACTTTTCTTGCGGAGATCATCATTGATTGCCTTTAAGAACTCATGCTCTTTCTCAAGATTGAGCTTTTCAAAGCGTAACTTCTCATGAGCCCTTAAAAGTTCTTGATGATCTTCGAAGATAGTTTCATGAGACAACTTAAGAGTGTTTAGTTCTTTAGTTAGAAGCTCAATTTTCTCCTTATCATTGTCATTCGTTTGATTTGCATGATTAATTGACGTTTAATCATAGTATTCATCACTAGAGTTGTCAACAAGTAAATCATCATCACCTAGCAAGTCATCTTCATCAACATCAAAATCAACATACTCGGGGTGTGTTACCTTTGGACCTTTGGCCATGAAGCATCTTCCAATTCCTTCATTTGGTGAATCAAATATGTCGTAGGAGTTGGTTGACACAAGTGCTAGACCGGCAACACCTTCATCTTGAGTATATTCGGAGTCGGAGTGATAGCTTCTCTCGGAGTGATTGTCGAAGTCGGAGCCGGAAACCCATTCACCAATATGAGCTTGATGTCTTCGTTTTGTGTAGCTCTTTGATGACTTGTCCTTCCTTTCCAAATCCTTGCTTCTCCGTGAGGGTCTTCGTTCATAACGATCATCTCTACTCCTCCTCTCTCTTGGTGGTGATTCTTCTCTTTTGCTTCTTCTTCTTGGAGAATCTTCTCTTCTTTTGTAGGGTGTCGTACACTCATTGGAATAGTGTCCGGGTCTCCCACAATTGTAGCAATTGCGCTCTCGACTAGAAGATCTCTTGTCATTGTAAGACCTTGACTTGGAGCTTCTTTCTTTGCTTCTACTTTTGTAGAATTTGTTGAAGTTCTTCACCATTAAGCTCAATTCTTCATTGAAGGTTGGTTTCTCACTTGATGATGTGGGGGCTTCACTTGAGGCTTTGTAAGCACCACTTGACTTGTTGTGAAGATCCTCCTTATCCTTGAGTGACATCTCATGAGCAACAATCCTTCCAATGACTTCTGTTGGCTTGAGATCTTTGTAGTTTGGCATCATTTGGATCAATGTGCACACGGTATCATACTTTCCATCCAATGCTCTTAGGATTTTCTTGATGATGAATTTATCGGTCATCTCTTCACTCCCTAAGCCGACAATTTCATTTGTGATAAGAGCAAGCCTAGAGTACATTTCAGCGACACCTTCACCATCCTTCATTTTGAACTTGTCAAGCCGACTTTGGAGCACATCCAACTTGGATTCCTTGACGGACTCGGTACCTTCATGCATATCAATCAAAGTATCCCAAATTTCCTTTGCATTCTCAAGACGGCTGATTTTCTTGAATTATTCGGGGCACAATCCGTTGAAGATGATGTCACATGCTTGAGCATTGTATTGTAGCATCTTCAATTCTTCCGCATTAGCTTCACGGTTCGGTTCTCTCCCATCAAAGAATTCACCTTGCAAGCCAATACAAATAATTACCCAAACGGCGGGGTTATGTCCAAGAATATGCATTTTCATCTTATGCTTCCAACTAGCAAAATTAGTACCATCAAAGTAAGGACCTCTACGGTGATAATTTCCCTCGCTAGACGCCATACTCTCCTAGGTTGTGAAACCAAGGCTATGACCAGCAAAAGCTATGGAAATCAAAGCAAATGGATACCAAAGCTCTGATACCACTTGTAGGACCTTGAAGTATGTCTAGGGGGTGATTAGACTACTTGACCAATAAAAAACTTAACCTTTTCCCAATTTTATAGTTTGGCAGATTTTAGCTATTTTAGGACAAGTCAAGCAATCATCACACAATTCAAGCAAGCATGCAAAGAGTATATAGGCAGCGGAAATTAAAGCATGCAACTTGCAAGAAAGTAAGGGAAGGGTTTGGAGGATTCAAACGCAATTGGAGACACAGATGTTTTTGTCGTGGTTCCGATAGGTGGTGCTATCGTACATCCACGTTGATGGAGACTTCAACCCACGAAGGGTAACGGCTGCGCGAGTCCACGAAGGGTCCACGAAGAAGCAACCTTGTCTATCCCACCATGGCCGTCGCCCACGAAGGACTTGCCTCACTAGCGGTAGATCTTCAAGAAGTAGGCGATCTCCTTGACCTTTAACTCCACAATCTTGTCGGAGGCTCCCAAGTGACACCTAGCCAATCTAGGAGACACCACTCTCCAAGAAGTAACAAATGGTGTGTTGATAATGAACTCCTTGCTCTTGTGCTTCTAATGATAGTCTCCCCAACACTCAACTCTCTCTCATAGGTTTTGGATCTGGTGGAAAGATGATTTGAGTGGAAAGCAACTTGGGGAAGGCTAGAGATAAAGATTCATATGGTAGGAATGTAATATCTTGGCCTCAACACATGAGTAGGTGGTTCTCTCGGAAATGGTAAGTTGGAAGTGTAGGTTCGTTCTGATGGCTCTCTCCACGAATGAAGAGGAGGTGGAGGGGTATATATAGCCTCCACACAAAATCTAACCGTTACACACAATTTACCAAACTCGGTGGGACCGAATAGTTAAACTCGGTCGGACCGATTTAGTAAACCTAGTGACCGTTAGTGATTTTCGGTGGCACTGACATGCATCTCGGTGAGACCGATATGGTTAGGGTTAGGGCATAACGTAATCTCGGTGAGACCGATTACACAAACTCAGTGAGACCGATTTTGGTAATTAGCTAACCAGAGAGTTGGTCAGGTAAACTCGGTGGGACCGATTTGCTCTTTTCGGTGAGACCGAAATGTTACAAAAGGGAAACAGAGAGTTTACATTGCAATCTCGGTGGGACCGATCGCTCACTTGGTTAGACCGAAGCGTTACGAAGGGAAACAGAGAGATTGCAAGCCCATCTCGGTGAGACTGAGATCCCTATCGGTAAGACCGATTTGCTTAGGGTTTGTGGCAGTGGCTATGACTTTTGGAATCGGTGGCGCCGGATAGAAAGAATCGGCATGACCGATTTTGGCTTTAGGTTTAGGTCATTTGTGGATGTGGGAAAGTAGTTGAGGGTTTTGGAGCGTATCACTAAGCACATGAAGCAAAAGGCTCATTAAGAAACACCTCATCCCTTCTTGATAGTATTGGCTTTTCCTATAGACTCAATGTGATCTTGGATCACTAAAATGTAAAATGAAGAGTCTTGAGCTTTTGAGCTTGAGCCAATCCTTTGTCCTTAGTATTTTGAGGGATCCACTTTCATCATCCATGCAATGCCATTCATTGAGCTTTCCTGAAATAATAGTCTTGGAATAGCATTAGCTCAATGAGCTATATGTTGTTATGAATTACCAAAACCACCTAGGGATAGTTGCACTTTCAACAAGCATTGTTGAAGTGGGAGAGCTCCTTGAACTTTGTTCATGCTCACAGCAACTTTGTGAATCTTGATTACAGAAACTTCTCAACAAAAATAATTATCGACTTGTTCATTTCATTTGTATTATAATAATAATGTGCCATGGTTTGCCTTTAGGATGTTTACAATGCTTGTTGGTTCGTATGATGCAGGACAGAAACTTTGGCTGTAGTGCGCGATTTCTAAGTTTTTACTGGAACGTCAAATGGTTCTGATTCTTTTTGCACTGTATTGATGTACAAATTGCTTATTTTCCTAATTTTAGCAGAATTCTTCAAGTATCAGAAGTATGGTGAATGTTCAGATTATTACAGACTGTTCTGTTTTACACAGATTCTGTTTTTGATGCATAGTTTGCTTGTTTTGATGAAACTATCAATTTATATCAGTGGATTAAGCCATGAAAAAGTTATATTACAGTAGACACAATGAAAAAATAAAATATGAATTGGTTTGCAACAGTACTTAGAGTGGTGATTTGCTTTATTATACTAACGGATCTTACCGAGTTTTCTGTTGAAGTTTTGTGTGGATGAAGTGTTCGATGATCGAGAAGGTTTCGATGTGAGAAGAAGGAAGGGAGGCAAGAGCTCAAGCTTGGGGATGCCCCGGAAGGCATCCCCTCTTCTTCAACAAGTATCGGTATGTTTTCGGATTCGTTTCATTCATGTGATATGTGCAAATCTTGGAGCGTCTTTTGCATTTAGTTTTCATTTTTCTTTTATGCACCATGCTAGTATGAGATGGGCCTTGCACTACTAGGGAAAACCTTATACACAGAACTTTAGCAGTAGCGAGGGTAAAAAAAGCACGCTGGTGCTAAGTAGCAGTAGCGCTCCTGTGCAAACCGCGCTGCAAATAAAGTTCTAGCAGTAGCGCGTCTTGTTCTAAACACGTTACTAATAAAATTCCCACGGCTTAGCCTATAGGCTACACATAGTAGTAGCGACCTATAACGAACCGCGCTACCGCTACTTTCTATGTAGCAGTGCGTTTTAATCTAAACTCGCTACTGCTAAAGGATATAAAATTAAATGGAAAGCAAATAGAAAGGTAATTCAAAATGAAAGAAATAGAATAAGGTGAAAGGAAAAAAATGTGAAGAAAACTAAATGAAAAAGGGGAAAAAAGACAAAGGAGTAGCAGTAACTTGTATCCCAGAATGCGCTGTAGCTAACTTAGCCGCAGCGCGCTTTCTGGAACGCGCTACTGCTACTTCTAACTAAACCATGAGGTTCGTCCTTCCCCACGGCCACTTCCCCCAAATCCAACTCTCCACTTCGCCTTGCCGCTCAGAGGTCGCCAAGGCCTCCGCACACCCTCTACGCCACCCCCGACCCCAGATTCAACGCCGCCCCCGCCCCCGACCTCAACGCCGCCCTAGACGCTGCCCCCGACCCCGACCTCGACGCCATCCATCCGGCGCTGAGCCCGACCCGACCTCGACGCCGCCTGCCTCCCTCGTCAAGAGGCACCCGAGGTGAGCACGCCTACTCCTCCCTCTCCCCTACCTCTGCCTAGGGTTTCTTTATATTTTAGTTGCATCAAATTAGTTAGGGTTCATGTAAGGGTGGAAACGAATCAGATGCAGATGCTGCTCAAATGAGTTAGGGTTCATGTAAGGGTGAAAACAAATCAAATTTCTAAGATGAATCATAAAACGAGTAAAATTTGACCACTTATTTCACTTTATAGTTGGATAATTGGAATATCCGCTACCACTTTCCACCCCTAGGTTCTTCAAATTAGATGGTAATTCGGGCAGTAGTTCCTAGGTACTAATTAGTTAGTAAGAACTAGGTACTAACTAGGTACTAGTTTATTTTTATTTATAGTAAGTTTATTTTTAGTAAGAACTAGTTGAATTAATAGAACTAGTTTGTAAGAACTTTGTGCTATTTTTTTAGTTAAAGCAATTTTTCCCGCATCGACATGGACGATGCCTATCCCGCATCCTCGTCGTCGAGTCGGCGGAGGACGACACCTCCTTGACCAGATGGGCCATGTCCGGGACTGGGCTCCGCTGGGGTGGTACTGGGAGGCGCTACCTACCGGGGGGCGCATGTTGGTGAGGAGCCAGCCCGTCGTTGACCCGAACCTTCTTTGGTGGCGGTCGCGTGGGCTAGTGACGGTCCAGAGGCTCGAGGACTCTGCGGAGGTGTTGCGTCACCGTGTCAGTGAGGAGGACGCGCACGTCCGTCACTACTTGTTTGCATTGGAGCACAGGTTCTCCAATACCTGGCAGGTTCTCCAGGGATCTCACTGAAGCTATGATCCCGTGATGGTTCCTTCTCTGTGGGTGTCCACCGCCCTCGCCTATACCCGTCGCATGCTAGGGTTTTAGTTGTATTAGTGATGTTATATGTATGACACTATTCAGGATGTATTAGTAATAATATTCGACGATGTACGGACGCATAGATGATTTACTTTTGCTTATTGAATGCATGCTAATTTGAGTCCTATAAGATATTTTGAAATGTATATCTTGTGTTGCTCAATATCCAATTGGCCGGTCATGTTTGCAGGTTACACCTCCGAGTGGCCTATGTTTCTCCGGAGTGTTGATTCATTTCCGTTCCGGCAAATTTCAGGCGCTCGATATGTCCTATTTTGGCAAAGGTCATGCCGGATTTTTCTGTGAATTTTGGCATGACTTGTGCCAGAATATGTAGGAAATATCGAGTGCCCCGGATTTGTGTGTTGAGTATCCTGGTAGTTGTCTTCGATCGATTTTCAATTAATGTTTTAACTATGAACATAGGAAATGTCTGACAACGAAAAGGATTTCGGTATTTGCAAATACTGCGAAGACGAGCGCGGCCTGCGCGTATACCGGAATCTTCCTAGATGATGATAGGCGCTTGACATCAAGATGGACGAGAACTTCAAGTGGATACGATGAAGTCACAACGACAAGTCTTTTTTCGTAATTAAGCATGACATCTGCATCATTTGCTTCAACTTATATTTTTTTACTATTCTACTAGCGTATCCCCTGCCATGCAAGAGTTTTTGTATTGGATAAGATATGTTTCCGTCATACTACGGAGGTAAAGAAAGTTTACTTGAAGACCGAGCATGGTTATATTTTCCATGCAAAATTATACAATTCAGACGACTACACCTATTTTGGATGCAAAACATGGTGAGCACTATGCAAGACTTATGCATTTGAGCACGATATGGTTATCACCTTTGATATTCGTCCGGAGATGATATTGAAGGTAATACCGACATATCCGGGTCGATGTGCGACGCCTCGATTATACCATTATGTAAGTTTCTCAACCATATTTATATCTTTGATATTGTTTATTCAAAAATAGTTGACAACTAATTTGTATTGTCACTTATTTCGGTGCAAGCAAACATGTCCAGCGCTTGGTAGGCGGGACCTACTACTGTCGAGGGCTGAACTCAAGCTGCGAGGAGCTAAGTCATTATGTTTCATGGCTTGCGGATCTTGATACTTTATCAAGACAAATTTTTTTCCTGCATTTAGAAATGTTAGTATCGAAAACATGCGACCAATAGTGTTCGTAATGAACTACGGTCACATCTATTTAGGAAGGATGGTAAGATTTTTACTATTTGTCCTCAGTGCATCTTTTCCATACATTATTTTTGAAGCTAAACTTCATTGCTAAGTATGTTACCATACGATGTTCTTCAACAGGGCCTCCCGGTGAATGTTGTGCCTTATGGGATCGAGACTAAAGGTACCATGAGTATTATTAGCTTACAGCCAAGATATCCTACAGATTACTTTAGTGCATTCAAGATCAGCGACGGATGCTTAATAGTGCAAGACTGGACCAAATATGTGATGGGGCGCAGAGAAGTACTAGGGGCAGCAAGCAGATGCGCTACCCACGATTAGGAGACAGGTTCATCTGCATGCTCCAACTTGATCAAGGAGGAGAGCTACACATATTTTATGTTATTTTACCTAAGAGAGAGCAGCAGGAGTGATTAGCTAGCTAGAAATGAGTTTGAGGATGATGATGTGCTACACTATTACTATGATGATAAAATAGCTAGTGTTGGTGGTAATGACTATGATGATTATTATTAGCTAGTGTTATTGGTGATTAAATAAATACTGTTGGTGGTAATGACTATGATGATGATTAGATAGATTGTGCTGGCGGATTAGATTCAAGTGGAGGCAACATGGGGTGCACATCGAAAGTACTACTAGTCCAAACTAGATCAAGTTTGGATGAGTAGTATACTTTTGACATGCACCACATATTGCCTCCACTTGAACCTAATCCACCTTCATTTGACACACTTGTTATGGACATAATGATGTAAACCTCATAACGGTATTGTACCAATATTTGTACGATGGCGCATAAATACACTAAAAATAAAAAATAAAAAAGAATACTAGTAGCGATGGAGAGAAAACGCTGCCAAAGAGTTACATTAGCGATGGCGTGGGATTGAACAAATGCTGTAGCTATTTGTCCTAGCAGTGAACGCACGCCATCGCTAAACAATAGCTGTAGCGCCTATTAGTAGCGCGCCTGCCCGCGCTACTGATACACCTAAAACCCGCGCTGCTGCTAGCCTTTTCCCTAGTAGTGTTGGTTGATTTATAGAATGCTCTTTGAACTTCACTTATATCTTTTGAGTATGGCTTTATAGAATGCTTCATGTGCTTCACTTATATCATTTGAAGTTTGGATTGCCTGTTTCTCTTCACTTACACAACCGCCATTTGTAGAATGCTCTTTTTCTTCATATAATTGTTAGATCATGGGTATATCTTTTGTAGAAAGAATTAAACTCTCGTGCTTCACTTATGTCTATTTAGAGAGATGACAGGAACTGGTCATTCACATGGTTAGTCATAAAATCCTACATAAACTTGTAGATCGCTGAATATGATATGTTTGATTCCTTGCAATAGCTTTGCGATATAAAGATGGTGATATTAGAGTCATGCTAGTCGAGTAATTGTGAAATTGAGAAATACTTGTGTTGAGGTTTGCAAGTCCCGTAGCATGCACGTATGGTGAACCGTTATGTAACGAAGTCGGAGCATGAGGTGTTTATTGATTGTCTTCCTTATGAGTGGCGGTCGGGACGAGCGATGGTCTTTTCCTACCAATCTATCCCCTAGGAGCATGCACGTAGTACTTTGTTTCGATGACTAATAGATCTTTTGCAATAAGTATGTGAGTTCTTTATGACTAATGTTGAGTCCATGGATTATACGCACTCTCACCCTTCCATCATTGCTAGCCTCTTGATGCAGTGCATTGCCCTTTCTCACCTCGAGAGTTGGTGCAAACTTTGCTGGTGCATCCAAACCCGTGATACGATACACTCTATCACACATAAACCTCCTTATATCTTCCTCAAAACAGCCACCATACCTACCTATTATGGCATTTCCATAGCCATTCCGAGATATATTGCCATGCAACTTCCATCATCATCATATACATGACTTGAGCATTTATTGTCATATTTCTCTGCATGATCGTAAGATAGCTAGCATGATGTTTTCATGGCTTGTCCGTTTTTTGATGTCATTGCTACGCTAGATCATTGCACATCCCGGTACACCGGAGTCATTCATATAGAGTCATATCTTTGTTCTAGATATCGAGTTGTAATATTGAGTTGTAATATTGAGTTGTAAGTAAATAAAAGTGTGATGATTATCATTATTAGAGCATTGCCCCAGTGAGGAAAGGATGATGGAGACTATGATTCCCCCACAAGTCGGGATGAGACTCCGGACGAAAAAATAAAATAAATAAAATAAAAAACAAAAAAAGATAAAGGCCAAAAAAAAGAAAGAAAAAAATCAAAAAAAGAGAGAAAAAGAGAGAATGGGCAATGTTACTATCCTTTTACCACACTTGTGCTTCAAAGTAGCACCATGTTCTTCATATAGAGAGTCTCTTGAGTTATCACTTTCATATACTAGTGGGAATTTTCATTATAGAACTTCGCTTGTATATTCCAGCGATGGGCCTCCTCAAATGCCCTAGGTCTTCATGAGCAAGCAAGTTGGATGCACACCCACTTAGTTTCAGTCTGAGCTTTCATGTACTTATAGCTCTAGTGCATCCGTTGCATGGCAATCCCTACTCCTCACGTTGACATCAATTGATGGGCATCTCCATAGCCCGTTGATTAGCCGCGTCGATGTGAGACTTTCTTTTTTTTCTTCTCCACATAACCCCCATCATCATATTCTATTCCACCTATAGTGTTATGTCCATGGCTCACGCTCATGTATTGCGTGAAAGTTGAAAAGGTTTGAGAACATCAAAAGTATGAAACAATTGCTTGGCTTGTCATCGGGGTTGTGCGTGATGTGAATATTTTGTGTGGTGAAGATGAAGCATAGCCAGACTATATGATTTTGTAGGGATGAGCTTTCTTTGGCTATGTTATTTCAATAAGACATAATTGTTTGGTTGGTATGCTTGAAGTACTATTGTTTTTATGTCAAAGGATAGACTATTGCCATGAATCACTCGTGTCTTAATATTCATGCCATGATTAGACATATGATCAAGATTATGCTAGGTAGCATTCCACATCAAAAATTATCTTTTTTATCATTTACCTACTCGAGGACGAGCAGGAATTAAGCTTGGGGATGCTGATACGTCTCCGTCGTATCTGTAATTTTATATTGTTCCATGCCAATATTATTCAACTTTATATACTTTTTGGCAACTTTCTATACTATTTTTGGGACTAACATATTGATCTCGTGCCCAGTGCCAGTTCTTGTCTATTGCATGTTTTTGGTTTCGCAGAATATCCATATCAAACGGAGTCCAAACGGGATAAAAACGGACAGAGATTTTATTTGGAAAATCTGGAAGAAAGATCAACGCGAAACGGTGTCCGAGGTGGGCACGAGGTAGAGGGCACGCCCTACCCCCCCAGGGCGCGCCCCTGACCCTCGTGGGCCACCCGTAAGGCAGTTGATGCCCTCCATCGGCCGCAAGAAAGCTAATTTTTGGTAAAAAATCACGGCGAAGGTTTCAGTCCAATCGGAGTTACGCATCTCCGGATATAAAAGAAACGGTGAAAGGGCGTGAGCGTAACGCAGAAACAGAGAGAAACAGAGATAGATTCAATCTCGGGAGGGCTCTCGCCCCTCCCACGCCATGGAGGCCAAGGACCAGAGGGGAATCCCTTCTCCCATCTAGGGAGGAGGTCAAGGAAGAAGAAGATGAAGGGCCCCCCTCTCCCCTTCTCTTCTGGTGGCGCCGGAACGCCACCATGGCCATCATCATCATCACCGCGATCTTCACCAACACCTCCGCTATCTTCACCAACATCTCCATCACCTTCCCCCCTCTATCTACAGCGGTCCACTCTCCCGCAAGCCGTTGTACCCTCTACTTGAACATGGTGCTTTATGCTTCATATTATTATCCAATAATGTGTTGCCATCCTATGACGTCTGAGTAGATTTTCGTTGTCCTACCGGTGATTGATGAATTGCTATGATTGGTTTGAGTTGCATGTTTTATTATTGGTGCTGTCCTATTGTGCCCTCCGTGTCGCGCAAGCGTGAGGGATTCTCGCTGTAGGGTTTGCAATATGTTTATGATTTGCTTATGGTGGGTGGCGTGAGTGACAGAAGCACAGACCCGAGTAAGTAGGTTGTTTGCGTATGGGATAAAGGGGACTTGATACTTTAAGGCTATGGTTGGGGTTTACCTTAATGAATCTTTAGTAGTTGCGGATGCTTGCTAGAGTTCCAATCATAAGTGCATATGATCCAAGTAGAGAAAGTATGTTAGCTTATGCCTCTCCCTCAACTAGAATTGCAATAGTGATTACTGGTCTAGTAATGTAGTCAGTTGCCTAGGGACAATTTCATAACTCATACCACCACTTTTCCACACTCGCTATATTTACTTTATTGCATCTTTATCTAAACAGCCCCTACTTTTTATTTACGTACTCTTTATTATCTTGCAAACCTATCCTATCACACCTACAAAGTACTTCTAGTTTCATACTTGTTCTAGGTAAAGCGAACGTTAAGCATGCGTAGAGTTGTATCGGTGGTCGATAGAACTTGAGGGAATATTTGTTCTACCTTTAGCTCCTCGTTGGGTTCGACACCATTACTTATCGAAAGAGGCTACAATTGAACTTGTGGGTTATCAATACCTTTCTTGTCCCTCTCCTCATAAAATGGAACAAGGTAGCAGGAGGGCGAAAAGAACACCTAGGCGAGGTGCGAGGAGCAGAGGGCACCAAGAGGACATCCCGGTGCCAGGAGGGGAGCTGGAAGATGAGGCCGCGGGCCGACAATACGCGACGAAGGCGTCGGTGCCCGCATACTCCAACTTGACGGCCGCCACCCGCTTTCTTGACCTTCCCCAGCCCTCCTACGCCAGCCGCCCAATGAGGCGACGGGGAGCGCACCGATGGAGAGTTTGACGAGGCAGGCCCTCGGCAGGGCGGGTGGCCAAGGGAGGGACGACGCGATCAGTCGGAGTCGAGGTCGGCGTCCCGCCGCTCGGCACCCTCATCGTCGCTGTCGCTGTCCTCCTCATCACTCCCACTTGAGGAGGAATATTCATCGTCAGAGGAGCTCTCCACGTAGCACTTTAGGAGAGTTCCAGGATCTCCAAAGACCTTGACGGAGAGCAGGCCGCCCTCCATTAACTTTAAGTAGAGGACGAGCTCCGCCGTCAGGCTGTGGACACGGGCGAACGTCTTCCACCCACGACGGAGGTACATGACCTCAGGAGCGGGGAAGTTGACGTCGACCCGCATGCCGCCGTTCCCGCAGCCCCTCATGTGCAACCTGAGGGTCTGGGGTGGATCGAGCTCCATCTCCCGGGCGAATGGGGTGGGGAGACGAAGACGATGATGCGGTGGCCGGTGCAACCTGATGAAGAACTTACAGGGCTGGTCCCCGACGTGGCACTCCATCAGGGGAGGCATCGCTGGTGGGGGCAAGGCGGTGCGCCGCCCCATCCCCCTCTTCCCCGAGCGCCACGACGACCTTGGCCTCGCCCCCTCCCCCTTCCTCTCGTGGCTGGCTCCGCCGCCGCAAGCTCTTGGGAAGGAGGCACGCGTTGTCGAGCGGCGACCCTCTCCGCCACCGTTGAAGGGCCGACGCCTCCTCTCGCCATGGCAGATGGAAGAAAGGAGCAAAGGTGAATGGGGGCGGATGAGGAGAGGATGTGGGATGCCATCCCCCTCCCCCTTCTTATAAAGGGGTGAGGTCGGGGCTCGGCAGCCCCACTCGACCAATCCGGCCATCGGGGGTGCAGGGAATCGAGACCGACCTGTTGCCCCAATCGATGATGACCCGGTTTCCCGCCTCCACCGCCTGCCACCTGCATGTGGGACACGTGGCGAGCAAGCAGAATCGAGGGGACGGGTGAGGCGACCGTTCCCCACCCCGTGATCGTGGGGCGCGGGCTCCTTGAAGACCGTGACCCGAGTCCGCCCAAGTAAATGAGCCGCGCCTCTGCGCCTCCCTCTTTTTATGGGGAAGGCGCGAGCCGCCTCTTTACCACGACGTGACGCATGCGTGCGGGAACCGCCCCACGCATGACCCCCACGTCATGCATGACCCTCCATGTCGTGCGTTCAACGCGGGTCGTGGGGAAGCACAGCGGCCGAAAAATTTACTACGGTAAAATCCGCCCCACCTGCCCGCGCACCCTTCTGGGCCTGGCCCAACAACGCGTCGCGCTTATGTGTGGCCCAGGCCCGGGGGCTCCTGTCGCTGTACACAAGTAGGGGCTCTCCTTTTGACCACTTTACTTATGCACGGGCAGTCAGAGCCGCGCCCAGGGCCACACTCAGCAGGGCAGAGGAGGGGAGCCGAAGAGAAGCCCCCGGCAAGGCCCTTACCGGGGCGGCCTCCGCAAGGGCCTTGCCGGGGAAACTTGCCTGACACCAGCGGAGCGAGCTACCCTTGAGCCCAAGGGTTCCAAACGCCACCAACAAGTGCATTGGAACCAATGCTCAGGTGGCACCTCCGTGGTGGCATGCAGATCTTTGTCAAGATCATAAACACACGAGATCAGATGAGGACCAGGAGAAGGCGACCCTCGGCGGGATCCTAGCCGAGGAAATCCACAAGACCCCCAGCAAGACCCTTGCCGGGGACGACCACGACGCCACGGCAAGACCCTTGCCGGGGCCCCGGCGAGACCCTTGCCAGGGCACCAGCAGGGCCACAGCCAGGCCCGCGCCTGCCAAGACACCACCGCCGTCCCCATGCAGCTACCAGCACAACTAGTTGGGCAGGCACCTGCGTGGCGACGAGAAGCCTCTACACTGACCCAGCAAGCACCTGCGTGGTGGCATGTAGATCTTCGTGAAGGCACCACCACCGCGCCAGCCCAGCACCCAGCCAACGTGGTGCAGCAACGCCTCGTCGGCTCGGACGCGCGTCGGAACCAGGCGAGGCGGCGACAACTAGGACGTGCTTCCTTGCCGTCCCCGATAAAGTAAGAGGGGCACGTCGGCAGTGCATTAAATGCATTTGTCTAACGGTGCCAGAGGATAGACTCATCTACTTTACACCTTTCCCCCTCTTGTGTGCCACTGTGGCAGCCCCTTTTCCTATAAAAGGAGGCCCGAGGCGACCAGGAGAAGGATTCGGATCTTTTGAGCAAGTCACACCCTATAGCTAGCTCAAGAACACAAGAACACTCAAATACATCCACCAAAGCAGGACTAGGGTATTACGCATCTTCGCGGCCCGAACCTGGGTAAACAACCTGTGTGCTTCCGGTCAGACCCACTCTTTGCATGACCCCGCGCCCGCCAACCTAGAAGGGATCCCAGTGATTCCATAGGTGTCAATTTCCCCCGACAATGTCACTCTTCATCATTGCACATCCCGGTACACCAGTGGAGGCATTCATATAGAGTCATATTTTGTTCTAGTATCAAATTGTAATTCTTGAGTTGTAAGTAAATAAAAGTGTTATGATCATCTTTATTAGAGCATTGTCCCATGTGAGAAAAATACGATGGAAGCTATGATTCCCTCACAAGTTGGGATGAGTCTCCGTACTTTATTAAAAAACAAAGGAGGCCAAAGAAGTCCAAATAAAAGAAAGAGGCCAAAGAATCCCAAACAAAAAAATGAGAGAAAAAGAGAGAAGGGACAATGTTACTATCCTTTTTCCACACTTGTGCTTCAAAGTAGCACCATGATCTTCATGATAGAGAGTCTCCTATGTTGCACTTTCATATACTAGTGGGAATTTTTTCATTATAGAACTTGGCTTGTATATTCCAAGATGGGCTTCCTCAAGTTGCCCTAGGTCTTCATTAGCAAGCAAGTTGGATGCACACCCACCTAGTTTCTTTTTTGAGCTTTCATACACTTATAGCTCTAGTGCATTCGTTGCATGGCAATCCCTACTCACTCACATTGATATGTATTGATGGGCATCTCCATAGCCCGTTAATACACCTAGTTCATGTAAGACTATCTCCTTTTTGTCTTCTCCACAACCACCATATTCTATTCCACCTATAGTGCTATAACCATGGCTCACGCTCATGTATTGTGTGAAAGATGAAAAGGTTTGAGAACATCGAAAGTATGAAACAATTGCTTGGCTTGTCATCGGGGTTGTGCATGATAACATACTTTGTGTGATGAAGATAGAGCATAGCCAGACTATATGATTTTGTAGGGATAACTTTCTTTGGTCATGTTATTTTGAGAAGACATGACTGCTTTATTAGTATGCTTGGAGTATTATTGTTTTTATGTCAATATTAAACTTTTGTTTTGAATCTTATGGATCTGAATATTCATGCCACAATAAAGAAAATTACATGGATGAATATGTTAGGTAGCATTCCACATCAATAATTCTGTTTTTATCAGGACGAGTTGGAATTAAGCTTGGGGATGCTTGGCACGTTTCCAATGTATCTATAAGTTTTGATTGTTCCATGCTATTATATTATCTGTTTTGGATGTTTTATATGCATTAATATGCTATTTTATATTATTTTTGGGACTAACCTATTAACCTAGAGCCAAGTGCCAGTTTATGTTTTTCCTTGTTTTCGAGTTTTACAAAAAAGGAATATCAAACGGAGTCCAAACGGAATAAAACTTTTGCAAAGATTTTTCATGGATGAGAAGAGATCCATGAAGCTTGGAGAGGGGCCCAGAAGAGTCCCGAGGGCACCACAAGCCCTTTGGGCGCGCCCTAGGGGGTGGTCGCCCCCTAGATTGTGGGCCCCATGGGACTCCTCCAACCCTAATTTTTTCTCTATAAATTCCTAAATATTCCCAAATGACCAGAAGCATCCACCAAAATACTTTTCCATCGCCGCAAGCCTCTGTTTCAGCGAGACCCCATCTTGGGGCCTTTTCCGGCATCCTTCCGGAGGGGGATTCGATCATGGAGGGCATCTACCTCAACTCTATTGCACTTCCGATGAAGCGTGAGTAGTTTACCACAGACCTACGGGTACATAGCTAGAAGCTAGATGACTTCTTCTCTCTCTCTTTGATCTTCAATACAATGTTCTCCTCTATGTTCTTGGAGTTCTATCCAATGTAATATTCTTTTGCGGTGTGTTTGTCGAGATCTGATGAATTGTGGATTTATGATCAGATTATCTATGAATATTATTTGAGTCTTTACCGAATTCTTATATGCATGATTTGATATCTTTGTATTTCTCTTCGAATTATCGGTTTGGTTTGGCTAACTAGATTTGTTTTTCTTGCAATGGGAGAGGTGCTTAGTTTTGGGTTCAATCTTGCGGTATCCTCACCCAGTGACAAAGTAGGGGTAGAGAGGCACATATTGTATTGTTGCCATTAAGGGTAAAAAGATGGGGTTTTGATCATATTGCTTGAGTTTATCCCTCTACATCATGCCATCTTACTTAAGGTGTTACTCTGTTCTTATGAACTTATTACTATAGATGCATGCTGGATAGCGGTCGATGTGTGGACTAATACTAGGGGATGCAGGCAGGAGTCAGTCTACTAGACACGGACGTGACACCTATATTCATAATCATTGCCTTTGACATCGTCATAACTTTGCGCTTTTCTATCAATTGCTCGACAGTAATTTGTTCACCCACCGTATTATTTTCCTTCAAGAGAGAAGCCTCTAGTGAAACATATGGCTCCCAGATCTATTTTCTATCATATATTTTCAGATCTATAAACCAAAAAACCCAAAAATACCTTTTTGCAATTTATTTACTTTTACTTTATTTTACGTTTTAGTAATCTTTTATATCTATGTCTATCAGATCTCATCCTTGCAAGTGACGTGAAGGGATTGACAACCCCTTTACCATGTTGGGTGCAAGTGTTTGATTGTTTGTGCAGGTGCATAAATTGGAGACTTGCATGTACCTCCTACTGGATTGATACCTTGGTTTTCAAACTGAGGGAAATACTTATCTCTACTTTTCTGAATCACCCTTTCCTCTTCAAGGTAAAAACTAACGCAAGTTCAAGAAGTAGAAACTATGTGTTGCGCCCAACTTGGAGCCTATGTCTCAACAACAAGGACTAAAGGCACCTCCTCGTTCATGGGAGCGCTCACCTCGACCGCAAGAACCTGTGGTTCCATAGGAGGGGGCTTCTCACCAACCGAAGCGAGGTTACCCCCGGCAGCCTCTCCACCAGTAGTTTCGGGAAGTGCTGTCAAGAAATGCTTGTCGGGGTTCAACTTTCTCCTTTTTCTGGCCATCGTTGAAGGGGACACTAACAGTTGATTCAGATGGAGGACAACTGTCCCTGGTTCCACAGGAAGCTTTTGCGCGGCACATTTTGACAAGTGATCAGCGATGCAATTTTTTGCATGTGGCATGTGTTCTGCCTGTAATCCGTCTAAGTGCTCCTCCAGCTTTCTCACCTCCACCACATATGCTTCCATCAACGGACTATGATAATCTTCGTTGACTTGCCTCACCACAAGTTGAGAATCTCCACGGATAATCAGTTTCTTGATTCCCAACTCCACTTTAATTCTGAGTCCGGCAAGGAGCCCCTCATACTCAACAGTGTTGTTGGTGGACTTCTCCCGGGAAAGTGCATTTGAACCACATATTTGAGATGCTCTCTCGTGGGCGCGACAAGAAGCACACCAGCTCTGGCGCCCTGCAGCGAGAAAGCACCATCAAAATACACGATCCACTCCTGAGGCACCTCTTTGCCGGGGAGAATTGTCTCTGGCACTTCTTCGTCGGAAGTGGGCATCCATTCTACAATGAACTCCGCCAATTCCCTACTCTGAATAGTTGAGGTGCTCTCATACTTTAAGCCAAAGCATGACAGCTTTAGTGCCCACTCGACTATTCTGTCTGTTGCTTCGGGGTTCCTCAATATGCGCTGAAGTGGAAAACGGATGACAACTGTGATCTCATGGACTTCGAAGTAGTGGCATAGCTTCCTCGAGGCAATGATAAGGCCGGGGATCAGCTTTTGCACTCCAGAGTACCTCGAGCTGCCCCCCTGTAGCAGGGAGCAAAGTACACTAGTCGCTGCACCACTTTCTTCCTTGCCGCGGTCTTGGGATTGCCTTCGTTGGTTTGCCTCGCCTCCCCCTGTTTTGTGTGAAGTTCTACCATGGGTGATTCGGATCCATCTCCAGAGGGGTCAGTTGCTGTGACTGCTTCCTCATCCACTTCTCGTTATGCCACCAGTGCTGCACTAACCACTTGAGTTGTTGCAGCTAAGTATAGCAACGATGGCTCTTGCGGTTTAGGCACGACTAAGGTGGGAGCAGAGGAAAGGTAAGTTTTCAGGTCTTGCAGCGCTGCTTCTGCTTCCGAGGTCCAGTTCATTGGGCCAGCCTTTTTCAAGTTTTTGAAGAAAGGTAAGGTTCATTTGACAGACTTGGAGATGAATCTACTTAGTGCGGCAATGCATCCAGCCAAATGCCCTTTTCCTTGATAGTCATGGGCGTTTGTATTTCCTCAGCTGATTTGATGTTGCCAGGATTGGCCTCTATTCTCCGTTGGGACACAAAGAAACCAAGGAGCTTGCTGGCTGGGACACTGAACACACATTCCTCGGGGTTTAGCTTCAAATAGGTCTTGCGCAAGTTTGCAGAGATCTCTTCCAGGTCCTGAATGGCTGTTGATCTATCCCCGGTATTGACCACTATAGCATCCATATAAGCTTCCACGTTTCTGTGAAGCTGGGGTTTGAAACCAATCTGTACTGCTCTCGCAAAAGGTGGATCCGACACTCTTGAACCTAAAAGGCATACATACAAAGCAGTACATGCCACATGGAGTTATGAACGCGGTCTTCTCTTCATCTTCCTTGGCCATGAATATCTAATGGTACCTGGAGTATGCATCCGAGAAGGAAAGCAAATCATACGCGGGAGTG
Source organism: Aegilops bicornis (assembly GCA_021605145.1). NCBI lineage: Eukaryota > Viridiplantae > Streptophyta > Magnoliopsida > Poales > Poaceae > Aegilops > Aegilops bicornis. The sequence continues at coordinate 438,310,004 of CM038675.1, read as the reverse complement.
GAATCAACTATCGGTGTTCTGGGATCGGGGGTACGCAGACTTGCGTGCCTACGGCCCGGTACGTGGGCTCACCGGCAGCCTGGTATGGCCCAGCGACAAGGCCCCCAAGACAAGACCCTCACAATGGCCCCTTGGCCTCGCGAGGAGAATAACACCAAGACCTCCAAAGGAGCGCCCCCCCCCCCCCGAACCTGCCTCCCGAGGGAAGGAGAACTCTATGCAAGCCTCCCTCCTCGCAGGCTAAGATGACGTGAGCCATGACGACCAAGGCTAGGCGGCGTCAGCGAGCGCAGAGAAGACAGTTTCCTCTTCGGTGCTAAGGGAGCAAGGCCAGGCGTAGGTTCCCAAGGAAGGACCGAAAGCTTTCCATTCCGGTGCAACGAGACCAAGACCACGAGCTCGGCAGGACAGATGTCATCGCGGAGCCCACCTCCGCGTCACGACCAGAAGCTTTGTAGGCGAAGACCACCTTTCATCGGGATAAGGTGTACTACTTGTCCCCTTTCAAAATTGGCCATTGCGGGATCCCTTCCCGTCTAAGCTATGAGGGAAGAGGACCAAGGCCACTATAAGTATAGGCTAGTCTCCATCGTAGAGAGGGATTGAATCAATTCCACGTCTACCACTCGAGCCCTCGCGAGGCTACTCATTCACTATACTAGTCCATCCTCAGCCTCCTCATGAGGCCAATCCACTACAAAGCAGGAGTAAGGTTTTACACCACAAGGTGTCCTGAACCTGGGTAAACTACCGTGTTCATCTTCTTCCCCGCTCACGTGAAGTCGATGAGGCTAGGCTGTAGGGTGGTGAGTTTGATCATAGGCCAGGAGAGGATCTTCGCACATGCCCTAGAGTCTGAACCTTGTTGGGCTGCGGAGCCTTGAATATGACATTTGGAGCCAGGTAGGGGCGTGTCGATGCTTCGCCTCTTCATAGACCATGCTCCGCCCTCTCTTTGTCATCCCCATGGCGGGAGCCGCCCTGCAGGCATGGCTTCGTGAAGCATATGGGAATGTCGCGGGCTGTCCGGCCTTCACCCCCGGCCTGCGCCGGGTGCGGTGGCCCATAAGATTTAGACCGGTGTTGCCCCTGCAGTACGGCGGTGTTCCGGACCCTGAGGAGTTCCTATAGCTGTACGCGCAGGCCATCCATGCAGCGGGTGGCGACGACAAAGCCATGGGAAACTGGCTCCCCCTGGCCTTCATGGAGGCCCCTCGATCTTGGCTCTGCGGTCTCCCGGACCCCTCGATCAACTCTTGGGAGGAGCTCCGCGACCAGTTCGTCATGCGCTTCGTGGCTCCGGCACCCCGTGCGGTCACGTGCATGATCAGCGGGTCAGAGGGGCCTGCCTCTGGCTGCCACGTCAAGCAGTTTTTCCGTCAGGCAAGCACTACTAGGCTGCAGCATGAGGATTCTCGAGGCCACGCCGGGCCGGAGGCTGACATCACCTTCGACTTCAGAGATCACCCAAAGACCACGGTAGCTGCAGGTACACTCCCCATGTTGTGCACGCCCACCATCAGCAACGTCACGGTCACAAAGACCCTCATTAACGGCAGCGTCGGCCTAAACGTCCTCTCCATGGAAACCTTTGACCTGCTCCAGGTGCCATACGACCAGCTCGCGCCACCAAGCCCTTCTCGGGGGTGGTTAAGGGATCAGCCAACCCCATGGGGCAGGTGCGCCTCCCCGTCACCTTAGGCAATTGTGACAATTATCGCACCGATCTAATCGACTTCGACGTGGCATACAACGGCCTTTCGTACAACGCCATCCTGGGGTACACGACCCTCGGTAAGTTCATGGCGGCAACCCATTCGGGCTACAATGTCATCAAGATGCCTAGCAGTAGCGACGTCATCACGGTGGCTGGAGACACAAAGGACGTGGTCCGGGCCCTCAAGCTCGCCTACAGGGCCACGGTGGCCTCATGCTCGAGTGCCGAGGATGCCCCGGAGGCTCTGGAGGCCGCGCCCGCAAAGAAGAAGTAGTTGTTCTCTCTGGATCGGGCCGAGACGAAGCATGTGCCTGTCGACAATGGGGGCTTGGGCCCCACCTTGACCATAGGCGTCAGCTTCCCCTCAGAGCAGGAAGAGGCGTTGGTTGGCTTCCTGAGGGCCAACAAAGACGTATTCACGTGGGAAGCGTCCGACCTGCTCGGTGTCTCGAGGGAGGTGATCGAGCACCACTTGATGGTAAACCCCGGTGCATGCCCAATGAAGCCAAAGGCATGATGTCAAGCACAAGAGAAGCAAGCGTTCATCATCCAAGAGGTCCGCAAGTTGCAAGAGGCTGGAATCATTCGGGAAGTGCGACACTCGGATTGGTTAGCAAACCCGGTGATTATCCCCAAGAAAGGGGGAAGGAGCGCATGTGCGTCGACTTCACCAGCCTCAACAAAGCTTGCTCTCAGGACCCTTTCCTGCTCCCACGCATAGATCAGATCATGGATTCCACTGCCGAGTGTGATTGCTGTGCTTTTTGGATGCTTTCTCGGGATATCACCAGATCAACATGGCGATAGAGGACGTCGAGGAAATTGCCTTCATCTCCCCGTGCGACGTGTATTGCTACACTTGGATGCCCTTCGGGCTGCGGAACGCTGGTGCGACCTTCCAGCAGCTGATCCACATCGCGCAGTTGGGGAGAAATGTTGTCGTATTTCGGGTTCCGCAGACCCTTGATAGGTTCGAACTCTGTGGCGCGTGCGAAGAACTCAACCTCCCCAGCCTGCCAACTCGCCAATCTCATAGCCTGGCTCGATGAACTGGAAGGAAACGGGACACATAAGTTTACCCAGGTTCAGGCCACCTTGCGGTGTAAAACCCTACTCCTGCTTTGTGGTGGATTAGCCTCGAGGGGCTTAGGATGAACTAGTATAGTGGGGGAACAACCTCAGGAGGAGGATTGTTCTTGGGCTCGAGTGAGCTGGTGAGTGTGAGGATGGAATGGATCCGATCCGGTCCCTCCCCCATGGTGGTGGTTAAGTCCTATTTATAGTGGCCTTGGTCCTCTTCCCAAATGAAAGGCGGGAAGGGATCCCACAATGGCCAAATTCGAAGGGAGACACCTAGTACATGCTATCCTTAGAAAAGTACTCTTCGCCTGCAAAGCTTCTAGTCATGATGCCATGGTGGGCTCGGCGATGACCTCCATTCTGCCGTCCTGGTGGTCTTGGTCTCGTTGCACCAGAATGGAAACCTTTGGTTGATTCCTTGGGACTCCGTGCCTGTGCCTTCCTCTTGAGCACTAAAGAGGAAACTGGAACACTGCGCCCGCTGGTGCCCACCTGGCCTTGGTCGTCATGGCTCACGTCATCCGAACCTCGCTAGATGAGGCTTGCATAGAAATCTCCGCTCCTCGGGAGCCGGCCTGGGGTGGCCGCTCCTTGTGGAGGTCTTGGTGTCGTCCGCCTCGCGAGGCTTGGCCCCTCACGAGGGTCTTGAGTTGGTGATGTTGAAGCTGGGCCGTACCAGGCCGTCGATGGAGCTACACCGTGGGCCGCAGGCAGGCAAGTCTGGGTACCCCCATTCCTAGAACACCGACAAATGCGGAGGCGTACGTCAACGACATCTTGGTCAAATCGCGGAAGGCAAGGACCCTGATCGAAGACCTGGAGGAGATGTTCGCCAACCTGCGCAAGGTGAACCTGGGTCTCAACCCGGGGAAGTGTGTGTTTGGAGTTCCATCTTGCAAGCTGCTGGGTTTCCTAGTATCACACAAAGGGATCGAGGCTAACCCCGAGAAGGTCAAGTCTATAGAGAGGATGACCCCGCCTCAGACCCTCAAGGACATGCATCAGCTCGCGGGTTGTGTGACCTCCCTGGGGCGCTTCGTCTCCAAGCTCGGCGAGCGCGCCCTCCCTTTCTTCAAGATGATGAGGAAGGGCCCTTTCGAGTGGACCCCGGAAGCTGAGGAGATCTTCGAAGATCTTAAGAGATACCTCACCAGCCCACCTGTCATGGTGGCGCCTCGCCCCCACGAGCCCCTGGTGCTCTACTTGGCGGCCAACCCCACTCAGCTAGCGCAGCGCTCGTGGCGGTCTGGAAGGAGTGTGTTAACGTAGACATGAGGCAGGGCAACCCGCGAGGAGTCGCGCGACGTCTGCCACCTCAGGATGGTGCGCCTGAAGCCCTTGCCACTTCACCAATCGACAAGGCTTCCGAGTCCCTCGAGCCTCACGCGGAGCAGGGTGCCGTCGCCGCCTGTGTGGTGTGAATAGTTTTATTTTTTTTGTTTTTTTCGTTGAGGGAAGTGCGAATTGATTTGGTACGTACAATATTACACGTTAGGCTTGTCCCAAAAATTCAAACTGCGCCTTGTTATATCCCGAAAATTCAGATATCATGCTCCCAAAACTCGCGCCTTCACAACCCGCGCCTTGCTATCCCGAAAATAAAACGCGCGCGAAAACTCCCTCTAGCTGCCAAATCCCGACAGGTGAAATCCTCCTTCTAACCCTGAGCCGAAAGTGCAGCTAGTTCAAATCGATGGGGTACTTTTGTAACACACCCTACATTTTGGACAAGCGCATCCGTAAGTCATGGTTCCCCCCTCCCATCACCTCCTTTTCGCCATTCGAAATCCCAGGCTGCCATAACCTCTCTGCTCCAGCCGCGAAACCCCACCCTCATCCGTCCGTCACCTCACCGCTGCCCAGCCGGAGCCTCTTCCATGACGACGTCATGCACCACAATAGCTCAACGTCCCTCATCCACCTCCCCGGATGAGGATCCGTCATCATCTCATCATCCCGCCAGTTCAGCCGCCCTGTCCTCCACCTCCAAGGAACTGCTCCGATGATCACCTCGTCTATTGCGGCTGCTCCATCCCCACAGTGCCGCCTTAACCTGCTCCACCGGAACCGCAACATCCTCACCGAATCCTCGGATGAAGCCGAGGCCTACTCAGTGCCACCAAAGAGGTTGTACACTCATCGTATCGCACCTTCTCCTTAACTCGACCTCCCGGCGCCGACGGTGCTCCATCCCGCACCCCCATGGCGTGGCTACCTCGAAGCCGGCGCTGCGGGTGACATCTCCGCGCTGGATCTCTCCCAATGCGAGGCCCCTTCAGCGGCGGCGTCCATACCAACCGGATTTGCTGCTGCTGCTCTAGCTCTCGCTCGCTCGCTCGCGGTGCAGCTGTTGCTCCGGCTCTTGCTCACTCGCTTGCCCTGCTTCTGCTGCTCCGGCTCTCACTCGCTTGCGCTGCTGCTCTGCTCTCGCCCTCGCTCGTGTTGCTGCTCTGCTCTTGTTCTCGCTCGTGCTGGTACACGGGCTGCTGCAGCTACAAGAGTTGCTGCTCTGACACTAGTTGCTGATCCTCTAGGCCCTGCTGCTCTGGCTGCTATCTGCTACTGTGTTCCCCGTTGATCGCCTGTTGATTTAGATCACTGTTTCTCTACTACTAGTGCTCGAGTGGCCTATACTACATGTGAAGTGACTCTCTGCTACCAGTGCGTTCAGTTTCGACAGTAACATTTAGATTCCACAGTAAATTTTAGTTTTGACAGTTAAGTTCAGAGCCAACAGTTTTTATCTCATCTATTGTAGTCAGGTGTTTTTTGGTGATGTAAATTTTACATCTATCACTTTTTGGTAATTTATTTTACATGATCTATTGGAGATGCTAATAGAATCCCACTTGAGATTAACGATGTTTGTCTTGTACTAGTTCAGCCTCGACCTCTTACGACTCGCCAGAGCTGCTCCAACGACAGAACCATCCATCACAACAGAGCAGTGCCCTGGACACCGTCTACAGATTCCTCAGATGTTCCTCCACACCTCCGACAACCACCTCTGCCTCAACTTCTTCAGCGACTAACCCAATGATGCTGAGGTCGACACAGCTATGGCAAAGAGGTTGTACACTTGTCACATCACTTATTACTCTACATTCATGTCGATCCATTAGGGCTATTTTGGTTTAAAGGAAAAACTTAAGGAAAAACATAGCGATAGGAAAATTTCCTATGGCACTCTACTATTCAATTATTCATGCATTTTGTTGAAAGGAATGGAGCAAAACATCCACCTGGACCTACTTTTCAAAATCCTATGCATGAAAACAAGACCAAGTGCATTAGTGGCAGAATAATATTCCAACTATACACGCTTTCATATGGTTTCACTTTAATTTGGCCATGTTTCTTTCCATTCCTTTGCTCTTCCAATTCCTATGACCAAACACCCAAGTTGACAGAAATCATGTGTTTACAAATGCTCTGTTTCCCACGTGCATTCTTATCCTATTCCGGTGTTTTTCCTATCCCTGCGTTTTTAGAATCCTGCAAGCCGAAGGAGCCCTTACAGAATTACTTCAGTTACAGGTAGGTGTCGAAGAAAACATTTGTGTGGTTTGTCCTGATCCTGCCGCGAAGTCATCGACCTCACCTGAGCTGCTCCATCGACAGAAGCATCCACCAAACCAGACATCACGACTCCTGACCGTCTTTCACCGCCTCAGATCTCCTTCCCTGCCGCCGGCACCCACCGCAACGGCATCACCATCATCGACTCAGCAGATGAACCTGAGGAGTACACGGGTCCACAAGAGAGGTTGCACTCTTTTGTTTCTGCTTATGTTATGCATTGCTTAATATTACCTGCTACTTTATCGTCCCGTTCACCTCTTAGACTCCAAGACAGGTCCAAATTAATGTTCAAACTTGAGTTTTGAAACTAGTTGTGGGGCACATATCGAGGCAACAATGAATAGTATCTCTGTCTATTAACTGGTTCACCTAGGGTATGCCTATGTTTTCATCTTGGGTGGGAAACAAATAGTAAAGCAATCATCATCTGTATTTTTATTAAATTAAAGCTATCATCAGCCTGCTATCATTATTTTTGGATCCATCCATTGGTTGTTACCATCACTCTAGATTTCTGCATGCTCCCCTTACATAATCTCACTATATTTTTTTGTAAGCATGTCAGATATTGTACATAGTCATGCTGAACATGTAGAGAAAAAGAGAAGATTTTTGCATGGCAATTTAATGTCATGCAGACATCGCTCCATGGTGGGTTCAATGGCAAACCCTCCCCCTCTCCAGATTGTAGTCCAAAGGAAGATATCTGTTCTGAGGCGGATTCAGACGCAGCTGACCACTCCTATTTACCCCCAAGGTGTTTTCTCTAACTTGGCATGATGATGTTAGTCATATCATGCATATGTTGCCTTGCAGTGCCTACTTTTGACATCATATATGTCATCTGCTTAGTTTAGACATGTTCTGTAATGCCACCTGTTTAGTTTCTATATCATATATGGGAATTATGCACTCTCATCTCTTTTAGCCAGCCATAATATATGTGAAATATGCAATGCCATCTTGTTTAACCAGGCATCATATATTTGAATGATATCTTGCTCATCCTTTTATTCATTACATTTCCATTTGTCAACAATGTTTGTACATTAAACTACTCTTCCTGTGAATCAGCCATTTGAGTGGGTGATGGAAAAATCTGGAGTGAAAACAAGGTCTTCAGAGTGGACAGTGCTACCTGTCGAAGCAGATCTCTTCCTGGGTCCCGATAGCTCCCCAGAGATGGATTCAGAGATAGATGTCCAGTCCTATTCCCCCATCGAGGTGTATGCTCTAACTTGGCATGGTTATACTGCTCATATCATGCATATAGTGTCTTGCATTGCATAGTTTAGACATCATATACACAATATTCAACACCATGTTCTTAGTTCAGGCATCATATATGCAAATGCCCTCTGCTTAGCATATAAATCACATATGTGAATGAAATCATGCGATCTTGATTACTTAGATAACATGTATGTGAATTATGTCATGCGAACCTATTTCCTAAAGACATCATATAGTTATCTCATGCCATCCTGTTTAGTTACTCATCATATCTTTGAATTATGTCATCCTATGTTATCTAGTTTAGATAGACATCATATATGTGAAATTATGTCATGATATACTTTTAGTTAAACAATATACATGCCAATTATTTCATGCCCTCTTTTTTCCACACTATCTATTGCATCTGTCTCCCATACAATGTCTATACATTCAACTATGTTTCCTCTTTACCGGCCATTTGAATTGGAGCGGGTTATGGCAGTATCTAGCAGAGTAAAAACACGGTCTTCAAATAAAATAGTGCTACCTCTTGGTGAAGATAGCACCCCGGTTGTACATGCACTAGAACCAGCCCTACCACACATAACCCTAACTCTCGCAGATTGTACCCCTACTGCGATGGACGGAGAACCAGCTTCACCCAATCTAACCCCAACCCTAGTAGATAGTAACCCAGTTCCTGTTGAGACAACACCATCTCCACCACGGAGCTCCCAAACAAGAGCAGTTAGTAAGGCAGCTCCAGTGCCCAAAGCGCCAGTACTACCACGATTAACCCCAACTCCACCAGTTAGCACACCTATTCCTGTGGAGGAAGCACAACCAGCCATTCCTAGTTTAGCATCTATCGCATTTGATGTTGTTATATCGTATGTGCGTATCTTCCCATCATGGAAATATTATACTGAAGATGAAGGAAAATGCTAGTTGCAGGTGTTTGTCTAGGAGTTATGTGTAAGTAATGTTATTCGTGGCAATTACTTTGCTTTGTCCCATACATTCTACCTCCATGATGGTTATAATACAACAAAATTTTGCATTTTTCTCTATAGAGGACCGATTTGGAAACTCAGGATGAGGTAACCTGTGCTAATACCTCTGCTATCTTCAAGAATGCTTGGTGGCAGTATCGGAATTACCTAAATAAAACGTACTTCACTGACAAAGAAACTGATCAAATTCCCTTACGTTCTCTTGAGACATATTTACTGGACGATGACTGGGAACGCCTTGTTCTGTACTGGTCCCGAACCAAGAATGTGGTAAGGTGTATGAGCTCATTTTTATTTTTAAGTACTATATGCTTGCGTCTTACTGTACTCTATTCATGTAGAACAAGTGCTTAAACCGGAAGAACAACTGTTCTCATTTAAGATTCCATTGCTATCATGTATATTGATTTGCTCTTGTATCACTGTATTTACTCATAGAAACTTATTTTTAAATTGAAGGATCCAATCGAAACTCCAATGGCACAACAGGTATGTTTACCAATCTTTCTTTAACAGGTTTGCTCTTATAAATAGCTCTGTTGATTTCATTTTCAATTGTGTATACAGTTGACTTCTCATATCATGCACATTACTAGCATCACAACAGAGCCAATAGTGTTGTTGTACATGTAAACCCATGGTACCCATGTGAAATCTTCTTGAGCCATGTAGTTTCCCACACTTTGTATTCTTTCAGTGCTGCTTTGTCTTGAGCTGATATGATTTGAACCGTTTCTCTATTTTGATTTGGCAAGACAATGCAGTGACCATACGACATAGATATATGTTTGTTTGATGCTTTTATAATGTACTATTTGGCAATAGAAGACTTGATAGTTTAATCATGTCCACCTTACTAATGAACTGGTTCACCGAAATGAGTTTCACATACTAGTACATGCTAAACCTATTATGTGTCTGCTTGTTTCTTCTTTTAGAATGCTGACATAGTATTGAGGAAGAGTGCCTTATTAAGCGATGGTAAAGGAAGTAATGCAGATAAGGTTCAGGATAGTGAGACATCTTTGTTGGTCTCCAACAAAGCTGATAAAATAGCTAAGGAAAACTATCTTGAAGACAATGAGACAACCCCAAAGTCCTGTCTTGGTTTAGTGTTCGAGTTACTGGCCACTACCGCTGGCACAAGCTATTCAAACTCACCGTCTGAATCAGTTCGCTTTCTTGAGTCTCAACTACAAGCTGAAAGACATCGATCAGCTGTGTTGCGACAAGAAGCAGAAGGACTGCGGAAGTCCCTGGAGCATTCAGATGCATACTTTCTGGTGCAACAACAAGCATTAGAGGATGTTAGCGCCAAATAGGACAAAGCTAATAAGCTTGCTAAGCTTATTGCCAGCATGGTGGATACCCAGGATAGCGTTTCTTGAGCTCTTCGAAAGTTGTTTTAGTTATAGACTTGTTTTGCTGCCGCGTTTATTTGCACTGGTGGCCAATTTAGACGGCCAGTGTATGTAATATGCTGCTTTGTTCCCTATATTTGCACTGGTGGCAAACTTTGATGCCCAGTAGATGTAATATGTGTAATAGCCGTAATAGCCTAGCGTTAGTTGCTTGCTTATTTATTTCCTTATTGTCTTGTTTAGTTGTGTGCTTGTAGTCACTGCAGTTCTGTTTACGCATTTTTCTAGTGGCCACAATAACCTATTTTTTATAACTAGGCCACAATAACCATGGCAACACACATACTGTTGTAACCATGGTCCTGCTACATGCTGTAGTGACCATGGGCCTCCTACGGGCCATAGGATCCATGGGCCTTCAACGGGCCGTATGATCCATGGGCCTTCTACGGGCCATAGGATCCATGGGCCTTCTACGGGCTGTCTAATCAATGGGCCTTCTACGGGCCATATAATCATTTCGCCAAACATGGTCCGTACTATTCGTGGACTAATAACGGTCCGCAAAATGGGCCGTAAACGAGCTAGAGTGGAAATCGTCTGTTTATGGCCCGACCATAACGGGCCGTTAATAGGCCGTATTTGATGACGCTATGAAAATAGCCCAACGGGTTAACGGGCCACAAACGGGCCGACTGTAACCCCAGGTTGAATTTGGCCCACAAAGGGAACATGCCAGTAACGGACCATAACTAACCGAATTCTAGAAATGAGCCCAAGAATAAATGGTCCCTTAGAATGCCGAAAGTTAACACGGGCTGGAAATGGCCGACGGAATAATGGGCCATTAATTTCTTTTTTACTATACACAGTAGGGCAAAACCCCACTGCATTTTTTAAATTATAATAGCAAAGAGATCCAGCAATACAAAAAGGCTTGAGATAAGCCAAGAAACAAGAAGATAGAAAGAAAGAAAGAAAGAAAGAAAGAGAAAAAGAAGCTACCAACTAAAAGCTACTAAAAAACAAAAGATTACAGGACAAGGTTGTCAAGCCAGAGACAGAAAGCTCTAGCATAGCTCTTCTTAATTCTGAATCTTAGCAAATTGAGTTCCTCCAAGAAGATGCCTTTCCATCCTTGAATGCTTGGTTGAATGTCTTGAAAAATGAGATTGTTCCTAGTGATCCAGATGGCCCATGAAGCCAGGATGATGATTTCCATGAAGAAAGGCACATGAAGATTTAGTTTTAGATCAGCAAAAGCCTCAAGAACTGAGGCATTGGCCTGCCTAGTGGGACAAATCATATCCCAACACTGCGCAGCAAAAGGACATGTCCAAAAGAGGTGTTGGAGTGTTTCCTTCTGCTGGCAATTGTTTACAGCACAATTATAATTGTCCAAGTGAAAAGTTTTCCTTCGAAGGAGATCCCTGGTATTGAGTCTGTCATGTAGTAATCTCCAAAAGAACACCTTGTGCTTGGGTTGACAAGAGCTATTCCAGATCCAGTTAAATTGTTGTGGCACTATTTTAACTGCCATCATCAGTTTATATGCCTTTGCAACTGAGAATTGATCACTTCCCCAATATAGCTCCAGTATCAGTACATTCCGGATATTCGTAACCCTCAAAGATATACAAATGTCTTCCATTGCTTCAAATTCTTGGAATGCTTCCACTGTCAATGGTAAGTGAAAGAGATCCTCCAGAAATTCAGTGTGAATAATGGTATATACACAGTGGAGTTCCTATTCTTCACAAAAGAAAAGAGATGAGGGAACATGTCTTGCATGCAAGCTGAGTGCCAAAGGTCAGACCAGAAAAACGCACTTTTGCCATCTCCAATGTGGCATCTGGCCATGGATTTGAAATTGTCAATGAGCTTAAGATTAGCTTTCCACGGAAAGAACCTATCCAATTGTTGCCAGGCAGTGAATCAACACTGTAATGTGCTTCCCAGATCAAGTTAACCCATGAAATGTTGTGTCTGTTATAAAACTTGTGCAGATTCTTGAGCAGCAGAGCTTTGTTTTGCACAAAGATATCCATCACTCCCAAGCCTCCTTGGTCCTTTGACCTACAGACAGTACTCCAAGCCACCATGGCAGGCCTATGATCCTCCAAATCAGGGCCTCTCCAGAGGCAGTGCCTCAACAGTTTAATAGTTTGAGCTCTAATGATGACAGGTACATCAAGACATCCCATAAGGTAAATCAGCAAAGAGTTAAGCACAGATTTTACCAACAAAAGTCTTCCAACCATGGTCAAAAAAGATGATAGGCCCATAAGCTTCTTCTGTAGTCTTGTGACCATAGGTAAACATTGCTCAACAATTGGTTTATAAATACCCAGAGGTGCACCCAAATATTGGATGGGAAAGAATTCCCTTTTACAATGGAAAGTATTAGTCAGAATTTCAACTTTCTCTTCAGGTACATTGAGTGGGATGAGGCTAGATTTAGAGTAATTAACTTTCAATCTAGTAGCATCAGCAAAAGAATTGAGGAGGGCCTTGAGAGAGTGAAGTTGTTTGGCATCTGCTTGAAGGAGGACCAAAGTGTCATCTGCATATTGCACTATTGGGAAATCGGGGCAAGAGTTCACTTGCAGTGGTGAAGAGAGCAAACCCATTTGCATCGCCTTGTTGAGGATTGACTGAAGAAGATCTGCAGCAAGCACAAAGAGAAGTGGTGACAAAGGGTCTCCTTGTCTCACACCTCTCATGCAATAGAATTTTTTACCAGGCACACCATTAAGCAGTATGGCAGAAGAGGCAGAAGTGAACAACATTTTAATCCAGTTAATCCATCTATCTCCAAAGCCTTTAGCTTTTAAAATATCCAGAATTGCCTGATGTTCAATGGTGTCAAAAGCTTTTTCAAAGTCCAATTTCAACACAATAATCTCTTCCTTTGATTTATGGCATTGATGCAAATATTCATAAGCCCATCCCAATCAGTCATGGATAGATCTCTCTTTGAGGAAGCCATATTGATTAATGTGGACCAGCTTTAAGATGACTTTCTGTAACCTGTTTGCCAACAGTTTAGTGACTAGCTTGAGACAACAATTAAGGAGGGAGATTGGCCTGTAATCATTTGCCGTGAGAGGAGAATTTCCTTTTGGAATAAGAGTTATGAATGAGGTGTTCAAACTTTCCAGAGAGATTTGTCCAGCATGGAAGTCAGAAATGAATTTGAGCACATCTCCTTTAATTATGTCCCAACAAGCTTTAAAAAAACTCATTATTGAAGCCATCAGGACCAGGTGATTTATCCATAGGTAATTCTTTTACAACATCATTGATTTCTTCCTCAGAAAAAGGCAGTTCCAAGGACTAAAAAAGTGTGGGATCCTGTCTCTGTTGAAACAATGACTCCAAGTCAAAATGCATGGAAGTTTTGTGAGAAGTACCCATTCTTTTCTTATATGTATCCCATAGAATAGCAGCTTTCCCAACATGATCAGATATGTCAACTTGATCCTCAAACTTGGTATGAAAGAATTTGGTATTTTCATCCCCAAACTTTACCCCTTTAATTTTCCCCCTCTGCTTCCAATAAATCTTTTGGTTCCTCAAAAGAACTAGAAGATGTTCTTTGAGGAGAATCCTACAATTCCATTCATAAGTGTCCAAAGCTCTAAACTCCTAAAAAAAATCCCAAAGAAAAATGAGTTCATTGATTTTAGCAATTTGGGCTTTCAGACAAGCTAGAATATGGCCCACAACTTCAAAGCTCTCCTTAAATTTTTAAACTTTGCATTCAAACATTTGACTGAATCAAGGTTCCCAACTGGAATATTCCAAGTAGCATGAACCACCTGTTTGAAGTCTGAGTGCTGCAACCAATAGTTCTCAAATCTAAAGACTTTTGCTTTGGGAATTGAGGTACCAACTTTGATTACACATGGCAAATGGTCTGAAATTGGTTTTGCAAGAGGTAGCACCATAGTGTTTGGGAATGTGGTCATCCAAGAAGCTGAAGTGAAGAACCAATCAAGTTTAACCAGCAGAGGATTTTGCTGCATGTTACTCCAGCTGAATTTCCTTCCATGCAAAGGTAGCTCCACTAAACCTTGATTACTAATTGCTTCATTGAACATGAGCATCTCATTAACATCTCCACCAGGTGTATTTCTGTCTGATGGGGCCCTCATGAAATTGAAATCTCCCATAAGAATCTAGTCTACATCATCAGGCACGTGAATGTTCAAAAACCACTCAATGAACTCAATTTTGTCCTGTGGGCCGTTAATGGGTATAAAGCGATACACTGTTCATTACGGGCCATTTTCATCTTGGGCCTTTAATGGGTCCAGAGTTGCAAAGGGCCTCATATGGGCCGAAAGACGTCATGGGCCATACATGGGCCGGAAGTTACAACGGGCTGGAATCATATTGGATGGCCCAGATGATGCTACGGGGCCAAATTCCGGTAGGCCATGACGGTCCGTGAGTTAGTGGGCTGTAAATGGGCTATATGCAAATAGGCCATTAACAAGCTTTCCGTGGGCCAGCCTGCTACTTTTTGACCAAGTCAAATGGGCCGGCCTTTTCAATGGAATGGGCCTCTGTTGGTCATGCCATGTGTCGACGTATCATAGGCGCCTTCGGTCCAATGAGTGGATGACATCTGTCCCAACGGTGAGCCGTCACGTGGTTCCTCTGGCCATTGAGAATTTTACACGTGGAAAATCCCCATTGTTCCGGGCTGTTAACGGGTTGTCGGATCCAAACCGAAACCTGATAGCTTCACGGCGACCCGTTATGGTGGATGCCACGTGTCGGTCACCCTTGACGAAAGCACTTCCATGACGCATGTATTTTCGGTGGTCAAAGGGAAATAACCAGAAAAGATATTTATCGTCATGGAAGTGGATACTTCCATGATGATAATTTTGGTAATGTCATGGAACACTTCTACGACAGCACAAGTATGACTATCTTGATTTTGTCATAAAACCGTCATGGATGTACATGCATGATAGAAAACGGGACCTACTATGACAAACACGTATCATCACATAAGTGTATTTTTTTGGGAGTGGTGGCACGTACTGTTTTGTACGGATGCCCTTCGGGTTGAAGAGCGCCGGATACACTTTTGCAAGAGCAGTACAGATTGTCTTTGAGTCCCAGCTGCACAGAAATGTTGAAGCCTACATGGATGATATAGTGGTCAAAACCAAGGACACAATGACTCTCATTCAGGATTTGGAAGAGACACTACAAGAAATATGTCAACTTATGACCTTCTGTCAGTGACCCTCGAAGAATTGGTCATAAATTTATGACTATTTTAGACCAATTGGTCAAAAGCTGTCCAGGGGGCTTCAAACCCTAAACCATTGCGACCATTTTGGTCAGAAAGGTCGTAATTTCCTTACACGAAATGGTCACAAAGCAAACAGTGCTAGTCCGCTGCCTTATTTCTAGTTGTTAATGACCAAATAGATGGTCATAACCTTGTAGATTGTGGTGGGTTGTGATGACTAGGCGCCATCTCATCAGTTTTGCCTATGTGTCATGTCCATGTGGCAGTTTTTGCCCTAGGTTGTGAAGCAACCTATATTTCTATCATTCCCAAAATTCCCAAAAAAATCTCATAAATTCTTTGGGTCATATCTTCATCAAATATGTAAAAATCTTCCTTGCCTAGTTCAAAAATAATTAAAAAATATTCATTTTCCTATTCTGTTCAGAGTAACAGTTTGTGAAGGAAGTACCACTTTGGCATGTCCAAATAGTATCCATTTTCTACAGTGCTTTCCTATGACCAAATAACGATCCTCCACCAAATGCCAGCTCAATCCATTCATTATTTTGAGCCGAGCTTCAACATTCGTATTTATGTCCAGTGTGGTGGTTTGCAAAGAAAGTACCACCTAGGCTCCTCCTTTTGAGCTGGAAATTTGTGAAGACGGTCTTCTTGGTAACTGATCATCCTCAGCCAAAACTCACGCCCATTAGCCATGTACATTTCCCGTACCGCTAATCAAACACTTGGCCGCTAATTCATGTTTGAGCATCGATCGGTCTCCTCGTGAGAATCTTATGTTGTAATTTTGTTCCTAGCACCTACCTGGGGAGTGCTCAACCCACTAGACATGCCTAGGCTGCCCAGAACACAAGGCAACGCCACGGTCACGCGGTGACCACGCGACGGGCATGCTTGAGTTCTGGCAGCTCTAGAGTTGGGGCCCTCGGCCACCGCCCAAACCTCGACGTATCGCCACCAAACAATGTATTTATGATTAAATAGGTACTTATGTAACTAGAAATGATTTTTGGAAAAAATAAAGAGCAAACTATGAGGCAGCTGCAGTTCAAATTTGACCCGCTTCCAGCTGAATCGGCAGAAATTTGTCTTTTTCACGAGAGGTGGATCAAAAAATTTTACACCAGACCATTTTGTCAATTGTGCATTAAATATGGCCTAGTATTTTATAAAAATGATTTGGTCCAATTTTGCAACAATTATTTGGTAGTTCCTTCACACAAAAAACCTCCTTTCGGGCACTCGAAAAATGGAAAATGGTTTTTTCGTCCAACGAAAATGAAAACTTCCTTAGGCAACATTGTTTGCCATTCCAATATGCACCCTTGTGCACAATATGAGATCATTTGAACAAACTATGCCATGAATGTGGCTATAAGATTGATCATTCGGCTTGAAAGCCATGAATCTTCACACTTGATAGCTCATTTCTGAGAACACTTTTTTAAAATAATTACCGTATTGCAAGTTTATTATTTTTCCTGGAAACTTGGCCACATATGGTGACACAATGCGAAGGTTTCCCAATTTTTTGATTTTTTTTGAATTTTTTATGCCCGTTTGAAAATGCGGTCAAAACGGCGGGCTTGACCGTTCCTAGCTAGTGGTTGAATCTTGGAATTTTTTTGGTGGTTCTATGATTAAATAGATACTTATGTACCTAGAAATGATTTTTGGAAAAAATAAAGAGCAAACTACGAGGCAGCTACAGTTCAAATTTGACTCGCTTCCAGCTGAATCGGTGGAAGTTTGTCTTTTTCACCAGAGGTGGATCAAAACTTTTTTCACCCAACCATTTTGTCAATTGTGCATTAATATGGCCTAGTATTTTATAAAAATGATTTGGTCCAATTTTGCAACAATTATTTGGTAGTTCCTTCACAAAAAAACCTCCTTTCGGGCATTCGAAAAATGGAAAATGGTTTTTTCGTCCAACGAAAATGAAAACTTTCTTAGGCAACATTGTTTGCCATTCCAATATGAACCCTTGTGCACAATATGAGATCATTTGAACAAACTATGCCATGGATGTGGCCATAAGATTGATCATTTGGCTTGAAAAAGCCATTGATCTCCACACATGATAGCTCGTTTCTGAGAACACATTTCTAAAATAATTGTTGTATTACAAGTTTGTTATTTTTCCTAGGAACTTGGCCACATATGATGACACAATGCGAAGGTTTCCCAATTTTTTGATTTTTTTTTGAATTTTTTATGCCTGTTTGAAAATGCGGTCAAAACGACGGGAATGACCGTTTGTAGCTAGTGGTTGAATCTTGGAATTTTGTTGGTGTTTCTCTGATTAAAAAGATACTTATGTACCTAGAAATGATTTTTGGAAAAAAATAAAGAGCAAACTACGAGGCAGCTACAATTCAAATTTGACCCGCTTCCAGCTGAATCGGCGGAAATTTGTCCTTTTCACCAGAGGTGGATCAAAACTTTTTTCACCCAACCATTTGGTCAATTGTGCATTAAATATGGCCTAGTATTTTATAAAAATGATTTGGTCCAATTTTGCAACAATTATTTGGTAGTTCCTTCAAAAAAACCTCCTTTCGCACTTTCGAAAAATGGAAAATGGTTTTTTTCGTCCAACGAAAATGAGGACCACAAAATCATCATTGATTGAAATCCTAAAATACACATATGTGCAATATTGGGTCATTTAAACATACAACATGAAGCCAATATGTTGAGTGTTTACCGAAATAAGAGGGTAAAAATATAAAAGAAAAAAAACAATTACATAAGCTGGATTCTGATTGGTGGAACCATCTATGATACAGATCGATGACATGGCAGACATCCTACCATCCATTGCTAGCCCTAACCCACCGCACGTCCATCCATCCATCCATAACCCACCGCACTCCTCGTCCTCGCATAAACCCTACCCAGCCACTCGTCGCCTCCTCCCCTTCCAGATCTCCGCCGCCAACCTCCTTCCCACCCCCTCCCCGCACCCGCAGCGGCTCCCACCCTCCCCGCACCCGCGCACGATGCCGTTGGCTCCTCCACCTCCAGGCGACGCCGAGCCCGCGGTCTCCTTCCCCAAGATCGCGCCGAAGCCCGCGGTCCTCCTCCACCTACAACTCGTCTCCTCTCCGGTCACGCCGCCGACCTGTTCGTGGTCGGGCTTCGGCGAGCTGAGCAGCAAAGCACCGATGGCTCCTCCTCTCCCCCTACAGCCGCCTGCCGCGCCAACCTCCCTCCCTCCCTCCTCACTGCATGAAACCCTAGCCAGCAGCCATGGCTAGGGATTGTCTGATTCTCCCCATCCGATCTGGGCGAGTCTCCCTCCTCCTCCCCGCCTCCACAGACCTTAGCCACTCCAAACCCCTGACCCCTTCTTGTCTCATCTCTGCAGGTAGACCGCGCTAGCAAGTGACCAGGACGACGCCCGGAGAGGAGAGGAGGGCCTTCTCCTCACCATGTAGCCGCTGACCTTGTCCTGCTCGAGGAGGAGGAGCAGGAGGGGCGCACCTAGCCACCACAGTCGCCTCCGTCAAGGGCTTCTTCCACCTAGACCTCTAAATCCACGGCGCCGTCGTCCAGCCACCCAAGGTGAAGGTGCCCCCAACTCCCCACGGCACAGTGGCCTCTTTGCGCATTCTGCTTGGAAAGCCTTGGGGAGTACAATTTTGTTCGTTGCTATGCTCAATCAGAATCGAGCCGGGCACCATTATAGTTGATATGTTATTGTGGATATTTGGTTTGGGTAGGAGTTGATCCAGTGGAAAACTCTCTTGTCTGACAAAGCAAACTCCTTGCTCCTCTCCATTAGCAACATAGTCAGTTTTAGAGTTAATTCCCATAGCATTGAAATTCAGATTTGTTTTGTGTTGTCGGTGTAGATTGGATCCTCGACGGCAATAGTCCGGGCGAGTAGACCATCTATATAGTCTCTAGCCATGTTGATAAGAATTTTTTAGAAGAAATCAAGTCAGATTATACGTAAATTATTATGCGCATCTGAATGTTGTTTTCTCTGTTTTTATGTAATCCTAGATAGAACCATACAACTGTGGATGACAAGCACTACAATTTAATCTGAAATTGTCATCATGATCCTAGCAAATACTCCTCAAATTACTATAAATTGTTGCATGATTAGGGGCAAGTGTAGATGCAAAATAAGGTTGCACTTTTAGAGGAGATAAGACACTGATGTTGGATGCTTGGTAGTTGTCTTGTGTTGTGTGCACGTCAGTACTAGCAGTATGTCCGTGAACACCGTGCTGGTGTTAGTCGCAATGATCAGCTTCAATAGCATGACCAGTACCCGAACATGATGCATCTTTATTAACAAAAATGGTAATGCATTTTGCTCATACCAGGTTGCTCGATTTAGTCTGTTGCGAATGCAAATAGATCATGATAACTTGTATATTGGACCTGCCCCCTCTCTCTGTTTGACTCGCTCAATCTCTCTCTATCTTTCTGCAGGCGCCGCCGGATTAGAACTATACGGCTTAGCGGGTGGCCCTATTTTGCCGTCGGGAGAGGAGCTCTCGTCACTTACCCCTCTTCTCCACTACACGTGTTCAACAGAAACTGTTTTAGTTTGTCATACATAATTGACTATGTTTATGTTGGTTGTTATTGAGTGTATAATTCATTAGATTAATTATTTGTTTTGAAGTATAACTGAAACTTCATATATGTATTTACATTCATTTGTTGGTTTGTTTACATTCATTGAAAGCATATAATCAATATCTGGTCTGATGATTTATGTGCTGTTATCTCAAATAAAAAAAAGCTAAATCCCATTAGAAACTACAGCAATAGTAATATTGGACTTGGAGTTTCTGCTATTTTTAGTTTGGGGTGCTTATTTGGGGTGGGGTAAGCAGAGGGCGATGCACTACCAAGTGCACAATTATGCTTGCTATTTATTACTCATTCTTACTGTCTTACAGCATGCACAATTATATCTTCTACTACAGTTGTGCTACTAGTAGTTCCTAGGCCATTAGCTCCTGCTTGCTTTTTTTGCTGCACAATGCTCAACCTGACTGACAATAATTGACCAACCAGGACCTTCTTTTCTTCAAATTAAGTTTCAGCTTCACGACCAGCTCAACACTAGTCAGGGTTAATTTACTTCCATCCTTGGTTTTTAATTTTCGGTGTCCCTGAAGCCGCTCTTATTGACAAAGTGAACTATGGCACTCTTAATTAGCAAAACAATGAGCATGTATTCTTGACGAACATTGAAGCTCTTAATTAGCGACAATATTGAGATGACATCCACCTATTTCTTTATTTTTGTGAATGGACAGAGTGATCTATATGCCCATCGCGCGGCTGATGGGCATAGGCTGGTCCATGCACGCTGGTGATGGCGGCTCACCAAGGTTGTCGTCGTCGCCTGCACGCATGAGGCACCCGACGACCTCCTCCATCACCAGCCACGAGGACCGGGCACGAGCTGCAGTACAGGTCTTTTCACATTGGATAGATGATGAAAGTAAAAATTGCTTTGACAATGTTGATTCATCACTCTGTACATCTATCTTGCAGACACAATCTCATATTCTTGTAACTTCTTTGGTCATAAGCTGTAATGTAACTCATCTTGTATCTTGTGTAGGGTGCACAAATGCCACTTCTTCCACCAAATGACCCTCCCCCACGCCCAAACCTGTGGAACACTTTGATGCCATCTTTGGAGCCGCCGATGCCTTCCTGCAGGTAGCACCTCCTTGTCCCTCTCCATCCTCCATTCCCCTGCAGTTCCATTTTTTCTTGAAGTCATCCTACATACCTGCATAATTAGGCACATATGCTAAAGTGAAACTAGTGCTATATTGCATCAGATGGTTATTTCTGGATTTGGTACCAGTTTATTGTTGTCCTGGCTGTGCTCCATACCTTGCTTTGGTTTTCAGTAGCAAGTAGTGCCTTAGTACCTTTTCTATCATCTGGTGTCCATGGATCAAATTTTTGGTTGTTATGTATTCAGTGTAGTATCGAGAATGGCTCAAACCTGAAGTTCTTAGGCTGTACATATGGCTATGGTCCATTCTTTTGTGCATTTTAATTCGGTGTTGGCGTTGATTTGATGCCCATGTTTAGAAACAAATTACAGTAGGCTAAATAGGTTAATCTTCTTGGTTTGTTGGCGTGCGAGATGACCTGATGAGCTGATCTTCTTCCACCTTGGTAGCGGGAGGTGATCTTTGGAGCGATTACATCGATCGTGAGATGGCGAGGAGAAATGGGACAGCCTAATGCGATAACATCACCATGTGACAAATCCAGTAGATTGACACAACATTGGTGCTTGGGTGATGTGACAAAGTATGTGT
The DNA here is from genome assembly GCA_021605145.1 of Aegilops bicornis. NCBI lineage: Eukaryota > Viridiplantae > Streptophyta > Magnoliopsida > Poales > Poaceae > Aegilops > Aegilops bicornis. The sequence goes on along the minus strand of CM038675.1, from coordinate 438,288,435 downwards.
ACTAGTGATGGTACATGATATTCGTGCTTCTCATTGATGTTATGTGTGATCAGCTAAAATTTGTGCTTCTCGTCCAATTTATGTGGATGTGCGCTTGTGCACTTGTTGGGCCTTGAACCTTGCTGTGTAGAGGAGTCAATTGACGATGTATTGTATTTCATGTGATGTGTTGCTGAAATGAGATATATGAAACATTGTATTATGTTGTATTTGTTTTCTAATGGGCCTATCCTTAAATGTGCATGCTTTTGACAAAATAATGCATCAGCCCAAATAAATCAAACCAATTCAATTAATAAAATAGGTATTGGGCTAGGCCCATCTCGGCTAGATTGGTGGATTGGGCTGTGAAATTTACGATGATTAGGCCAGGCCCATGTAGGCTAGATTGGTGGACTGGGCTATGAAATTTATGATGATTCCCTTTGGTCACTAACAATGCCACGTCAGCTCTGCCACGTCAGATCCTACGTGGCTCAAGCAAATGGGTAGTGACCTTTCTGAAATTTTGGTCGTTGGTCTAGCTATGACAAAAATTCCAAAAAGGTCAAGTTTGTTCGTTCTTGACGGCCAACTGTTGACCTTCTGAATTTGGTCAAAAAAAGGTCAATAATCGATAAATATGACGAATCAACGACCAAAATAGGGAGTCATAATTGACCGTATTTCTTGTAGTGAGACCTTTGCAAATCTGCGCAGGATCAAGTTGAAGCTGAACCTGGAGAAGTGTATGTTTGGCGTTCCTTCCGGGAAGCTACTTGGTTCTTCGTGTCTCATCGGGGGATAGTGGCCAACCCCAACAAGATTAGGGCTACCTAGCATATTCAAGCACCCAAGATAGTTAAAGACGTGAGATGTTTAACCGGATGTGTTGCTGCGCTGAACAGGTTCATTTCCAAGTCTGTCGAGCGCGCCCTGCCGTTCTTCGAAATCTTGAAGAAGGCGGGGCCCGTGGAGTGGACCCCAAAGGAAAATGCTGCGCTTCAAGATTTGAAGACCTATCTTTCTTCTGTGCCCACTTTGGTTGCTCCCAAACCACAAGAGTCGTTACTGCTATACTTAGCGGCAACCAATCAAGTGGTTAGTGTGGCATTGGTGTCACAGTGAGAAGTGGATGAAGCGGTAGCCGCAACCACCGTCCCCTCTGGAGAGGAAAGCGAACCCATCCCGGCAAGGTCGGAAGTAGTCCAAGACAAGGAAGAGCAAGGAGCGGAGACAGTTCCAAGATCACGGAAAGGAAGAAGGTGGTGCAGCGCCCAGTGTACTTCGTCAGCTCCTGGCTGCATCGGGCTAGGTCGAGGTACTCTAGCGTGCAAAAATTAATTTTTGTCGTCATCATGGCCAACTGCGCCACTACTTCCAAGCCCAAGAGATCACGGTTGTCACCCGCTTCCCTTTGCAACGCATACTCAAAAACCCCGAGGCCACTGGTAGAATAGTGGAATGGGCCTTGGATTTATCTAGCTTTGGTTTGAAGTTTGAGAGCACGTCAACTATTTAGAGCAGAGCACTAGCAGAGTTCATTGCGGAGTGGACGCCAACCCCTGATGTAGAAGTACTGGAGACAGTCATCCCCGGCAAGGAAGCGCCCCAAGAATGGATTATGTACTTTGATGGTGCCTTCTCCCTACAAGGTGCAGGAGCTGCCGTGCTTCTCGTTGCTCCCACTGGGGAGCACCTTAAGTACGTCCTTCAAATGCATTTCCCCCGGGAGAAGGCTACCAACAATACATCAGAGTATGAAAGGCTCCTTGTCGGGCTCAGGATTGCAACATGTCGGCGTTCTGGGAACGGGGGTATCCAGAGTTGCCTGCCTGCGGCCCACGACGTGGCTTCATCGACGGCCTGGTATGGCCCACCTTCAGCATCAACACTCAAGACCCTCGCGAGGGGCCAAGCCTCGCGAGGCGGATGAAACCAAGACCCCCGCGAGGAGCGGCCTCCTCAGGCTGGCTCCTGAGGAGCGGAGATTTCCATGCAAGCTTCACCTCGTGAGGATCAGATGATGTGAGCCATGACGACCAAGGCCAGGCGAGCGCCAGCGGGCGCAGGATGACAGTTTCCTCTTTGGTGCTAAGGAGGCAAGCGCACGCGCGGAGTCCTGAGGAATTAGCCAAAGGTTTCCATTCCCTTGCAACAAGACCAAGACTGCTAGGACGGCAGGACGGAGGTCATCACCGAGCCCACCGTGGCGTCATGACCAGAGGCTTTTGCAGACGAAGAGTACTTTTGTCAAGATAGCATGTACTAGTTGTCTCCCTTCAAATTTGGCTGTTGTGGGATCGCTTCCCGCCTTCATTTCGGAAGAGGACCAAGGCCACTATAAATAGGCTTAGCCACCACCATGGGAGGAGACCGGATCGGATCCATTCCATCCTCACACTCACCAGTTCGCTCGAGCACAAGAACACTCCTCCTCCTAAGGTTGTTCTCCGCCCCTCGAGGCCAATCCACCAAAAAGCAGGACTAGGGTTTTACACCGCAAGGTGGCCTGAACCTGGGTAAACTGTTGTGTCCCATTTCCTTCTTGTTCATCGAGCTAGGCCGCGAGATTGGCGAGTAGGCAGACTGGGAAGGTTGAGTTCTTCGCACGCACCCCAAGGTTCGAACCTCTCAAGGGTCCGCGGAACCCAAAATCCGACATTTGGCATGCCAGGTAGGGGTGCATCAGAGCCTCTCTTCCTCTGGTCAATTCACCACCGTTTCGCCGTCCCCATTGCTGATGCTCGTCGAGTTCGTGCTGAGCGCCGGGCCACCCTCGCCACCCGCGTCGCCCAGACTGCACCCGCTGGCAATGGTGCTCCCCGCCGTTCCCCGTCGCCCGCGGCCAACGCTGCCATCGGCCCCGCGGCCCACGAGTAGCAGGCTTCATCAAAGCAGCCTTCTGTGCGGCGGGATGGACGCACCGCCACTACATCATGGACCCCAGCAACCGCTTCATCGTCTCACACTCATCGCGGGCCTGTGGACGAGTAGGCTGCGTTGCTCATGGCACGTGAGCTCGTACGCTACCGCCCCATCGGCGACCTCTACAAGGACTGGCTGGCCGACGAAGAGTCTCCTGCACCGTCTCGCTCGCTGCCTCACCCGCCGCCTACCGCGGGTGACGTGGCTCATGGGGCACCTCCTCAACCTCCCATGTAGGACGCCATCATCGAGCCAAGGCGCGAGGCCCCATGGTGCGATGAAGAAAGCTGCCAGGTGGTGTAGCAGCCACAAGGAGTGGCGCGTGCGCTCCCAGCACCGCCACGTCAAGACCGCACGCCGCCTACAATGGTGGGGCGCGAGTGCCAAGATCAGGATCCACCTCCACGATGGGCTCCAGTGACCACAACTGGATGCCGCGCGTTCACTCCGGAGCTATGCAACATCGTCTGGCCAGGGAAGTTCAAGCCCGACCTGCCTCCATGCTACAACTGCACCCCCGACCCTGCTGAGTTACTGCAGCTCTACGAGCTGAGCATAGAGGCGGCCAACGGCGATGAGGAAGTCATGGCAAACTAGTTTCCCATGGCGCTCAAGGACGGCGCACACTCATGGATCCTGAACCTCCCCGTGGGATCGATGCCCTCCTGGGACGAGATGCGAGAGCATTTCGTCGCCAACTTCCAGGCCACTCGCGACCGCCTACCGGCTGCGGGTGACCTACGGCGCATCAAGCAGCAGCCAGGAGAGACCTTGCAGAAGTACATCCAGTGCTTCAACAGTGTTCGCCTCAAGATCCCCAAGGTGTCGGATGAGGCCATCATCTCGGCGTTCACCGATGGCATTCGTGACGTCAAGATGAAGGAGGAGCTCGCCATACACGAGGACCTGTGCACGGCCCTAGAGATGTTCAACATGGCAACCAAGTGTGCTAGAGCTGAGGAGGGACGCCTCTCCATCCACGAGCTCCCTGAGGCTGACCGAGAAGACATGAAGACCAAGGCCAAGGACATGAAGCGCAAGGTACCAGCCGTCCTCGCGGCTGAACCAGAGATGAAGCGTGGCTGCGACCACCCGGAGTCAACCAAGGGCAGCCTCCCATTATGTGTCCTCCACAACTTGCACAACCACAACACCAACGACTGCCAAGAGCTCAGGGCCATCCGCAATGGTCGCCTCGGTCATCGCCCCGAGCGTAACGAATGAGGCTACAGGCGCGGAGGAGGCCGAGGCGGGGGATGCTGGGACGGCCACGACCCTCGCCAGGAGTGGCGCGATCAGCCTCTTGAGGATCGTTGGCAGGGCCATCCTCGTGAGGGCGCATAGAGGGATCATCCTCGTGAGGACCGTTTGAAGGGAACGCTGGCCCTCCTCCACTGCCGCCAGCACCGAGAAGGAATGATGACCATCACTAGGACGAGGGGGCTAGGGACTTCCAGGAGTCTCGTGCCATCGCTTGCATCCTGGGCGGTGCTCAGGCCCCAGCCTCCCATCACATCTTCAAGCAGTTCGCACGCGAGATGAACGCAGCCCTCCCCAAGCTTGAGGCAACGTGTTCGCTCAGGTGGTCCAAGTACACCATCACCTTTAATTCTTCCGACCACCTCAAGTGTGTGACAACTGCCGGTGCCCTCCCGATGCTCTGCTCGCCTACCATCAGCAACGTGCTCGTCACCAAGAAACTCATCGATGGCGGTGCGGGGGTCAATGTCCTCTCCGTCGATACGTTCGACCGACTCCAGGTGCCGTATGACCAGCTGCAGCCTACCAAGCCCTTCTCAGGAGTGACTGGCGGCTCCACCACCCCAATAGGGCAGATCCGCCTCCCTGTCACCTTTGGCAAGCGCGATAACTACCGCACTGAGCTCATCGACTTCGATGTCGCCCACATTCGCCACCCGTACAATGCCATCCTCGGCTACCCGGCCCTGGCCAAGTTCATGCCTATCACCCACCATGGTCGCCTGCGAGGAGAAGGACGCGGTGTGCTCTCTCGAGCGCGCCTACCAGGCCGTGGCTGCCGAGAACCCAGATGACGAGTGCGTTGTCTACCCTCCTGAGGCTGTCCCCAAGAAGAAGAATCAGCTGCTCCGCCAGGGAACTTAGGACGGTGGGGTGTCCGGCGGTGCCACCTCAAGCCCCGCGCCCACCGACGAGGCGCCTTCCCCTCTCGCATAGGAAGGCGCGCCTGGCGGCTCTTAGGCTGGGCTCAGGGGCTCTCCTCTGGAGGGCCTCAGACCTGGCCTACATCACGAGGGAGGCGCTCGGGCACCAAGTGGAGGCATGCTTCAACGCGCGTGTTTGTGAGGAAAGCGTAGGGCGTGAGGCGCCAAGCGCTCAGGAGTTCATCACCAAGGCAATCGAGGAGCTTCAAGAGGCAAGAGCTCTGTGGGGCGCCCGTCGCCCACCACCCGGTGCAGCTCCCTGCCCCGGCAAGGATAGTGAGTTGCGTGCCTGCGTCAACATTCCCCGGCTCAACAGGGCCGCGTCTCGGGAGGTCTTCTGGCCGTCCCACATTGGGCGGTGCGAGGGCCCCCCTCATAGCTATGTTCGCATGCCCTTCGTGTCGGATTTCAGGTTCCGGCAAAACCCTTGAGGTTCAAACAATGGGGAGCGCACAAAAATCTCTCCTCCCCCTAGCTCACTCTCTCACCACAATCTCAAAGCTCGGCATGTCGAACTCGCAAAACAAGGGACACATGGTTTATACGGGTTCGAGCCACCGATGTGGTGTAATACCCTACTCCAGTGTGGTGTGGTGGATTGCCTCTTGGGCTGAGGATGAACAAGTACAAAGGAAGAACATCCTCCTGAGGAGAGGTGTCCTTGAGCTCGGTGAGCTTGTGTGGTTGAGGATGATCTGAAAGGCCCAAGATCAGTTGCCTCCTACTGTGGTGGCTAGTCCTATTTATAGAGGCCCTGGTCCTCTTCCCAAATCTAGGCGGGAAGGGATCCAACAACGACCAAATTTGAAGGGAGACAACCAGTACAAGTTATCCTGACTAAAGGTGATCTTCGCCTGCCAGAGGCTATGGTGGTGACGCCGTCCTGGGCTGCATGGCGACATCCGTCCTACCGTCCTGCTGGTCTTGGTCTTGTTGCACCTATATGGCAACCTTTGCCTAATGCCTCGGTACTCCTCGCCTGCGCTTGCCTCTTTGGCACCAAAGAGGAAACGAGTACGCTACACGCTCTGGCGCCCGCCTGGCCTTGGTCGTCATGGCCTGCGTCACAGGGACCTCACAAGGTGCCCCTCGCCTTGATCTCTCTGCTCCTCGCGAGCCAGCCTAGTGAGGCCGCCCCCGAGGAGGTCTTGCATCATCCGCCTCGCGAGGGTCTTGAGTGTTTGTTGATGAAGATGGGCCGTACAGGGCCGCTGGTGGAGCCACGCCGTGGGCCGCAGGCAGGCAAGTCTGGGGATGCCCGTTCCCAGGACGCCGACAGGAGCCCCCGGGCCCAAGGTGCGCTCAGACTTGGCATCGAGGCGAAGCCAAGGGGCAAGTGCGGAGCGCCATGGGCCGACGCTGGTGATTGATGGGACGTGGGCGTCTCCTCTTCCCCACGCTGCCTCAGCAACCGCTGAACTTGACGAGTCCCTGATACATGCAGAGAAAACCATCATTACCTGTGATCGTGGGGGTCGTCGGTTGGCCTTCTCCTGCTATAAATGAGGAGGGAGGCGGAGCCCCCATCGCCCATCTCTTTCTGCTCGCCTCACTTCTCCTCCTTTGCTTCATTGCCCGCAGCGACACCCATGGCGCCTGCGAAGAGGTTCTTGGCCGCAGAGAAGGGGAAGGCCCGCCAGGAGGGGCCCGGCTCGCCGCCGCCCAAGTGGGGGCGCGGTCGCCCGCGTAAGCACGCCGTGACCCCCGCCATGGCCCCTTGCAGCCACGGCGGCGCCTCCTCGCGCGGTGGGAGTCACCCAGGTCATGGCAGCCCCGTCGATGAAGTGAGGCGCGCCATGGTTGCGCGGCCTCCCCGGTCGCGCTTCCACTCGGCGGAGGTGCTACCGTAGTTTGTTGTGTGGTCGGAGAACCCGGCCGGCACCTGGTTTCAGCTCCCTCGCTTCTTCACCGGTGAACTGCCGGCCACGGGTCCAGGCGGTCTCTGGCTGCAGGCGGACGGCTGCTGCCGCAAGGCTTCGTGGGTCGAGGTGGAGGTCTCTGCCCCGGGCAACACAGCCTTCGCCTGCGACTGGCAGACGTTTGCCCATGCGCGCGGCCTGGGTAGGTGGTGCACGCTCCACTTCAAGTACGACGGCAACACGACCCTCTACGTGAGGGTGTTCGGGGAAGATGGTCGTCGCATTGGGCGCTGCCCTGAGGACAACGACGGCGGCGAGGTGCTCGGCCTTGGCGACGGTCGCGACGAGGGTGAAGGTGGGCTTGTCCTCGGCGCCCACCGCGGCTCGTCCAGCTACGGTGACTCTTCTTCCGTGATAGCTCCAGCAGCGGCGGCTATGACCAACCGCCATGCCCGCTTCGAGGGCGGTAGCAGGTCGTCTCGTCGCCGTGCCCCAGTGAAGCGTGAGGAGGGGTCTGGCTGAGTCTAGGAGAGTGCCAAGGGCCCACCCTCGCGAACCGCTGTGGGGTCGCGCGCCGCTTTTGTTTTGTTCTTTCCTTTCTTCCTGCATTAAGAAAGAACCAAGTATGGGGCCATGCAGGGGCGTGCAACGAGCCGTGATTTCCAAGTTGCTATGTTATGTTTATCGTTCCTGTGTCGTGTTGGAGCATCAGCATTTATGTAGGCATGTAGAGATAACTTAGCTTGACGTGTCTGAAGTAGCTTCCGCCTTGTGGGGAACACCTCTCCCAGTACATTGTGAGACCTCCTTGCCGTTGGCTTGGGAGGCGTCGAGGAACTGCAAAATTTGTTAAGAAACTCTTATTCTTCCAAGCCCAGGTCGTAGGCGTGGCCGGCGCCATGACCTAGAGCTCCGCATCGCGGTACCCGAGGGGCACGGACTAAGGGAGGAGCGCCAGCTTGCGAGATCGAGCGAGGGTGCCTCGCGAAGAACAGAAAGAACGCTCACAAGTGCACCTGTCCAGCCCCCTCACGTGGCATGTGAGGGAGACTACGGCGGGCCAAAACAAAGAACCGAGGGAAGAACAGGGGAAAGGCGATCGAACCAAGACGACAAGAAACACCAGAATGCGAACTTCCATAAAAAAGGGGCAAGCCAACTACGGAAAGCAAATCAAAAGCCGCGTCCGGCACCTAGTCTAGTCTTCTCACCAGCGCGGAGCTAAGTGCTGCCACTAGGACGTGGGAGGTAGCCCCCGAGGCCCGAGGGTGGCACTCCTGAGACTTTGGGGCGTGTACAACCCCACTCATTATTACGTGAGAGTGTCACGAGCAGAGACCTTCACAGGCACGGGGCCTTGCTTCACAGGCGCCGGGCCTTGCTTCATGGGTAGAATTTCCGGAGGTGCTGGATGTTCCAGGCGTTCTGGATGAGGACCCTGTCCTGCGTCTCCAGGCATACGGTGCCAGGCCTAGAGACGTGGGTGACCCTAAACGGGCCCTCCCACATGGGCGAGAGCTTATGCAACCCTTCCCTGGAGAGCACCCGCCTTAGGACGAGGTCGCCCACCTCGGCGTCTGGAGGCGGATCTTTGCTGGCGATGATACCGCCGCAGCGCCTGCTGCTATCTTGCCGCTCGAAGCGTGGCTTCATGGCGGCGTTCCTCCCCCAGTACAAGGTCCATCCACCACATGGCATCCTGCTGCGTCTCATCAAACGCCAGGACCCACACGGAGTGATGCTTGACCTCGTGAGGGAGAACCGCTTCTGCTCCGTAGACGAGGAAGAACGGGGTCTCGCCTGGCTTGATGGCGGAGGTGCGGATGGACCACAGCACAGACTGGAGCTCGTCGTGCCAGCCCCTGCCACAGGCCTCGAGCTTCTTCTTGAAGGTCCTGGTCTTGAGGCCTCTCAGGACCTCCGCGTTGGCGCGTTCGGCTTGACCATTTCTCCTGCGGTGTGCCACCGAAGCGTAGCAGATCTGTGTTCCAAGGTTAGCACAATATGTCTTGAAGAGATTGCTAGTGAACTACGAGCCGTTGTCGATGATGATGTGATTGGGGACCCCGAACTGGCTCACGAGACCCTTGATGAACTTGATCGTAGATCCAGCCAGGATGGTGCGGACAACTTCTACCTCCGCCCACTTGGTGAACTTGTTGATGGCGATGTAGAGGTAGCGGTAGCCCCCAGGCGCTCGAGGGAACGGCCCTAAGATATCCAGCCCCCAGACTGTGAATGGCCACGAGAGCGGGATGGTCTGGAAGCCCTGAGCTAGATGATGGATCTACTTGGTGTGGAATTGGCAGGCCTCGTAGGACTTCACCAGCTCGGTTGCGTCGTTGAGCGCCGTAGGCCAGTAGAACCCGCTGCAAAACGCCTTGCCGACGAGGGTTCGTGACGACGGGTGGTGCTCGTAGTCTCCGTCGTGTATGTCAGCTAGCAACTTGTTCCCCTGTTCCCTGGAGATGCATCGCAAGGAAACATCATTTCGCCACTTCCTGTATAACTCACCGTCCTAGATGCAGTATGCCGTAGCCTGTCGGGCCACGCGCTCCGCGTCCTCCTCCGTCTCCGGCAGCGTCCCTTGCGTCAGGTACTCCTTGAACTCCTCGGTCCAGCACCCCTCCTGAGGCTCGAGCGCCAGGAGTAGGCGCGGTCCCGAGGTCGGGCCGCAGGCCGGGGCTCCCGAGGCAGGTGCTTGGGGGAGTTCCTCCCGAGGCGGCGCTGGCCCTAAAAGCAGATGTGCTGCCGAAGGCTTGAAGAGCGGCTCCTCAAAGACGCCAGGCTCTTGGAGTTGCCGCTTGGACGCCCTTTTGGCAATGTCGTCGGCCTCCTTGTTGGTGCCACGGGGCACGTGCTGCAACTCTAGACGCAGGACATGCTTTTCCATTTTGCTTACCTCCGCGAGGTATGCCTCCATGTGCTCGTCCCTTGGCTCGTATACCTTGTTGGAGAAGTTGATGAGGAGCTGCGAGTCGCCCCTGATGGTGAGGCGCTTCACCCCCAGGGCCACCGCAGCCTTAAGCCCAGCGATTAGGCCTTCATACTCCGCGACGTTGTTGGAGACCTTCTCGCCTTGCTGGAAGCAGAGCTGCACGGCGTAGTAGAGCTTGTCCTGAGTGGGCAAAATGAGCATTGCTCGGCTCCAGCATACTGGCGTCTGTGAGCAGCGCCATTGAAATACATGACCCAGCCATCTGGTGCTTCACTTCCTGGCGAGAGGGATCGGTCCTCGCCTGCTTCAAACCCCGGGGCATCAGTCCATTCTGCTACGAAGTCAACGAGCGCGGCTCCCTTGGTGACCCTGGTTGTGCTGAACTCTAGCTGGAATGCTTGCAGCTCGATGTTCCATTCGGCAACTCTTCCTGCAGCGTTGGGGCTCCTGAGTACCCTCTCCAGCAGGTAGGCCGAGACGACCTTGATTGGGTGACCTTGGAAGTAGTGCTGCAGTTTACGTGAGGCCACCAAGAGCGCGAGCAAGAGCTTCTGAGGCATGGGGTAACGCGCCCTTGAGTACCGTGCTGACGAAGTACACTGGGTGTTCGACGAGGGCGGGAGCCTCGACGGAGCCTACGCTTGCCAGAGGTTGGGGCGTCTCTTGAGGTGACGGGACCCCAAGATCCTGGTCGCCCACTGGGGCCTCTGCTGGCCCGCGAACGCCGCCTTGCTGGGCCTGGTCACTCGTTGGCGTTGCTGCAGCCTTTGCGGTGCCCTCCGGGTCCTGCATTGCCCCAGCTGGGGGCATGGCACGGCGCAGCAGACCCTTGTCCTGGCGCTCTTCCCGAACCGCCACAAGAGCTGCGCTAGCAGAGTAGGGAGTGGCAGCAAGGTAAAGCACCAGGGGCTCGAGAGGGCGAGGCGCCACCATCACCGAAGGGCTGGTCAGGTATCTCTTGAGGTCTTGAAATTCTTGGTCCACCTCAGGGGTCCACTCAAACGAGCTCTTCTTATTCATCAGCCTGAAGAATGGCAGGGCGTGCTCTCCCAGCTTGGAGATGAAGCACCCCAGCGAGGTCACGCAGCGTGCTCTCCAAGCGAGAGTTTGTGGCGGGCTCATGTCCTCTATCGCCTTGACCTTCTCTGGGTTAGCCTCGATCCCCCTGTGGGACACTAGGAAGCCCAGCAGCTTGCCAGTGGGGACACCGAACATGCACTTCTCTGGGTTGCGAACGTCTCCTCCAGGTCTTGAATCAAAGTACTTGCATCACGAGATTTTACCACAATGTCGTCGACATAGGCTTCAGCGTTCCTCCCGAGCTGCTGACCTAGGGCAATGTGCATCAGCCGTTGGAAGGTCGTGCCTGCATTGCGCAGCCCGAACGGCATGAAAGTGTAGCAGTACACCCCACACGGGGTTAGGAAGGCCGTCTTTTCCACATCCTCCACTGCCATCTTGATCTGGTGGTAGCCCAAGAACGCGTCCAGGAAACACAGCAAGTCACACTCGGCGGTGGAGTCGATGATCTGGTCTATGCGCGGAAGCTGGAACGGGTCTTGGGGACAGGCCTTGTTGTGGTTGGTGAAGTCGACACACATGCGCTCCTTCCCGCCTTCCTTTGGTACGACAACGGGGTTCACCAGCCACTCGGGATACCGAACCTCGCGAATGACACCCGCTGCTTCCAGCTTGCGGGTTTCTTGGATGATGAAGGACTGCTTTTCTGTGGACTGTCACCGCGGCTTCTGCTTCACAAGGCGCACATTGGGGCACACCCTCAAGTGATGCTCGATCACCCCTCTTGGGACCCCTACCAGCTGCTTGGGTTCCCAAGCGAATACCTCCTTGTTTGTGCGCAAGAACTTCACCAGTGCCTCCTCTTGATCCGGGACGAGGTTGGCGCCTATGGTGAAGGTGGCTCCTGAGGACCCATCTTCCTCGACTGGCACCTACTTGGTTTCGACCCGATCTTGAGTGAACAACTGCTTCTTCTTTGCTGGCGTGGCCTCCTTAGCCCCACGGGTGGCCTCGGTGGCTGGTCGCGCTGTCGCACCGGTTTTGAGGCCAAACCTGAGCGCCGTCAGAGCCTCCTTGGTGTCTCCAACTACGGTGAGGATGATCTTGCTCCCGGGCATCTTCATGAGGTTGTAGATTGGATGCGTTGCCACTATAAACTGAGCCAGAGCCGGGTATCTGAGGATGGCGTTGTATGGGAGGCCAATGCCGCAATATCAAAGTCGATCAACTCGGTGCGGTAGTTGTCGCAAGTGCCGAAGGTCACAGGAAGGTGGATATGCCCCAAGGGGCTGATGGAGCCGTCGCCGACCCCGGAGAAGGGCTTGCTGGGGCGGGGCCTGTCGGCGTCCTGGGAACGGGGGTCCCCAGACTTGCCTTCCTGTAGCCGACAGCGTGGCTCCACCGGCGGCCCTGTATGGCCCATCCTCACCAGCCAACACTCAAGACCCTTGCGAGGGGCCAAGCCTCGCGAGGCGGACGACGCAAGACCTCCTCGGGGGCGGCCTCACTAGGCTGGCTCGCAAGGAGCAGAGAGATCAAGGCAAGGGGCACCTCACGAGGTTTCTGTGATGCAAGCCAAGACGACCAAGGCCAGACGGGCGCAAGGCGGGCGCCAGAACGCGCGGCGCCAGAACACACAGCGTACCGGTTTCCTCTTTGGTGCAAAAGAGTCAAGCGCAGGCGAGGAGCCCCGAGGCATCAAGCAAAGGTTTCCATATCGGTGCAACATGACCAAGACCAGCAGGACGGCATGATGGAGGTCACCGTGGAGCCCAAGACGGCGTCACCATCAGAGCCTTTGGCAGGCGAGGACCACCTGTAGTCAGGATAACTTGTACTAGTTGTCTCCCTTCAAATTTGGCCGTTGTTGGATCCCTTCCCGCCTACATTTGGGAAGAGGACCGGGGCCTCTATAAATAGGACTAGCCACCACAGTAGGAGGCGAACTGATATGGGGCGATTCAGATCATCCTCATCTGCACAAGGTCACCAAGCACAAGAGCACCTCTCCTCAGAAGGCTGTTCTTCCCTTGTAACTGTTCATCCTAAGCCCAAGAGGCAATCCACCACACCACACTAGAGTAGGGTATTACACCACATCGGTGGCCCGAACCAGTATAAACCTTGTGTCTCTTGTTCTGCGAGTTCGTCATGCTGAGCCTTGAGATCGCGGTGAGGGCATGAGCTAGGGGGAGGAGAGATCTTCGTGTGCACCCCAGAGTTCGAACCTCAAGGGTTTTGCCGGAACCTGAAATCCGACATTTGGTGCGCCAGGTAGGGGTGCGCTGAAGCTTTCCATTCGCCGATCCGCGTTCCATCGCTTCACTGCATCCAGGGCGGACGCGCGTCAAGCCCGCGCTGAGTGCCGGGCAGCCATCGCCGCCCGCGTCACTCAGACAACTCCTGTCGGCGGGCCTCCCCGTCGTTCCCCGTCACCGGCCGCCAACGCCACCACCGGCCCGGCAAGAAACGAGCACCAAGCGTCCTCGATGCACCCCTCTATGCGGCGGGACGGCCGCACCGCCACTCCGTTGCTAACCCCAGCCGGCTCATCGTCTCACGCTCGTCGCGCTCCGACGGACACGCATGCCGCACTGCTCATGACACGCGAGCTCCTGCGCTACCGCCCGGTCGACGACCTCTACGCGGATTGGTTGGACCACATCACCAAGCTCGTCAGTGCTGCTGGGGGCTCGTTCGCACCGTCCCTCTCACTGCCTCGCCCTCCGCCAGCTGCGGGTGATGTAGCTCATGGAGCGCCTCCACCACCTCCGCACCAAGAAGCCGCTCTGGCGCCAAGGCGCGCGGACCCCCGGTGTGACCCACCGCGTCGAGCGCACGCGCGAGAAGAAGGAAGCTGCCAAGAAGTTCCCCGGCCACAGGAAAATGGTCCCGTGCTCCCAGCGCCACCGCGACAATACCGTGTGCCGCCTGCGGTGGCGGCACGCGGACGTTAGGGGCAGGCTCCGCATCAGCAAAGGGCCCCGGTGGCCACAACAGGCTACCGCGCCTTCACTCCGGAGCTGTGTAGTGTCGTCTGGCCGGGCAAGTTCAAGCCAGACCTGCCTCCTCGCTATGACGGCACCCCCGACCCTGCAGAGTTCTTGCAGCTCTACGAGCTACGCATCGAGGAGGCCAACGGCGACGACGAAGTCATGGCGAACTGGTTCCCCATGGCTCTCAAGGATGGTGCTTGCTCGTGGCTCCTGAACCTGCCCCCGGGCTCGATCTCCTCGTGGGATGAGATGTGCAACCGCTTCGTCGCCAACTTCCAGGGCACTCGCGACCGTCAGCCGGCCGCGGGCGACCTACGCCGCATCAAGCAATAGCTAGGAGAGACCCTGCAAAAGTACATCCAACGCTTCAACAACGTTTGTCTCAAGACCCCCAAGGTGACAGATGAGGCCATCATTCCACGTTTTCTGATGGCGTCCGCGACGTCAAGATGAAGGAGGAGCTCTCCATCCACGAGGAGTTATGCATGGATCTGGAGCTGTTCAACATGGCGACCAAGTGCGCAAGAGCTGAGGAACGGCGCCTTTCCCTCCTCGAGCTCCCTGCTATCGACCCAGAGGAGAAGAAAGCCAAGGCCAAGGACGTGAAGCGCAAGGGGGTGGCCGTGCTCGCGGCAGAGCCAGACACGAAGCGCGGTCGGGACCACCCCGAGTCGTCCAAGAGCAGCCGTCCGTTCTGCGCCTTCCACAACGTACACAGTCACAACACCAATGATTGTCAGGAGCTCAGGGCCATTCAAGATGGACGCTTCGGCCGACGCCTTGAGCGCAACGACCGAGGCTACGGCCGAGGAGGAGTATGAGGCAGAGGACGCTGGGACGATCGTGGCCGCTGCCAGGTGTGGCGCGACCGGCCTCGCGAGGACCGCTGGCAGGACCAGCCTCGTGAGGGCGCATGGAGGGATCAGCCTCGCGAGGACCGCCCTCAGGGCAATGTCGCTCTCCCTCCACTGCCGCCACCGCCAAGAAGGAATGACGACCACCATCAGGACGAGGGGGTTGGGGGCTTCCAGGAACCACGTGCTATCACCTGCATCTTGGGCGGAGGTCAGGCCCCAGCATCTCAGCGTATCTTCAAGCAGTTTGCTCGTGAGGTGAACGCAACCCATACCAGGCTCGAGGCCATGCGCCCGCTCAGGTGGTCCAAGTGCGCCATCACCTTCAGCTCGGTGACCAGCTCAAGTGCGCGGCCACTGCTGGCGCCCTCCCGATGCTCTGCCAACCGTCATCAGCAACATACAAGTCACCAAGACCCTCATCAACGGCGGTGCAGGGCTTAACGTCCTGTCCGTCGAGACATTCGACAGCCTCCAAGTGCCATACGATCAGCTACAGTCCACCAAGACCTTCTCAGGAGAGACCGACGGCTCCACCACCCTGATAGAGATAGTCCGCCTCCCTGTCACCTTCAGCTAGCGCGACAACTACTGCATCGAGCTCATCGACTTCGACGTCGCCCACATTCGTCTGTCGTACAATGCCATCCTCGGGTATCTAGCCCTGGCCAAGTTCATGGCAGAGACCCCCCACGGCTACAACATCCTCAAGATGCCAGGAAGTGGTGGGATCATCACCGTCCCCTGCGAAGAAAGAGATGCGGTGTGCTCCCTCGAGCGCGCCTTCCAAGCGGCAACAATTGAAGACCCTGACAACGATGGTGTGCAGTACCCTCCTGAGGCCGTCCCCAAGAAGAAGAAGCAACTACTCTGCACAGGGCCTCAGGGGAGCGGCGCCTCTAGTGGTGCCACATCAGGATCGGAACCCGCACCTGGAGTGCCTCCCTCCCTCGCATAGGAAGGCGCGCCCGATGCCCTCCTTGGGCATGGCTCGGGGGCTCTCTTCTGGAGGGCCTTAGACCTAGCTAACATCACGAGGGAGGCACTCGGGCACCACGTGGAGGCGTGCTTTGTGGCACGTTTCTCTCAGGAGGACAACGGGCGAGGAGCGCCCGGCGCTCAGGAGTCTATCACCAAGACCACTCAGGAGCTACAGGACGCAAGAGCCATGCGCAGCGACCGCCGCCCACCATTGGGCGCAGCTCACCATCCAGGCGAGGATGGCGGGCTGCGCGTATGCATCACATCCCAGGGCTCAACCGTGCCACATCTCAGGAGCGCTTTTGGCCTTCGCGCTTTGGGCGTTATGAGGGCCCACCTCACAGCTATGTTCGCATGCCATTCGGCCTGCCGAGCGTGGCAACCGCCTTTCGACGCAACCTACGAAGCATCCTGGCTGCTCAGTAGGCCAGGCACCATGAAGTCTTGGCAGAGATGACGACGGTCCTCAGGGAATCACCTGAGACCCCAGAGCCTCCCGAGGCTCAGGTCCTAGGCGACTCATGAGGAGCGGTCCCTTCACCGCGCGCCTTCGGCTACTTCAACACTCCTTCGACAACGGAACCATGTGAAATTTTCCAAGTTTATTTAACTGGGAGCGCCCCCCGGGCTGCATCATTCCCAGGCCGCATGGGCCTGTCCCTGCGGCATGTATCCTTTTACATCTTTAGCTTACCCTGCTGGGGGCGCCCCTTGGGCTGCATCATCCCCAAGCAGCTCGGGTCCATCCCGATGGCATATACCGTTCTTGCATCTATCTAAGCTAGTTCGCTTCCCAGGCGTGAGTTATTTATGGTCACCCCTTGCTTGACTATCACCCACCTCGGGAGCCGCGCGCCAATCTTCTTTCTTCAGGATCCTTCGCATAAGAAGGCTAGGCACGGCGCTTGTGCTCGGGTCGGTCCCTGCAGCGTCGATAAACCCAATGGCTGAGCTCTGTCTGGCGGGATGGCCCCGTTCACGTCACCTCCTGGGGTCGCTGGTGCTTGGCCTTCTCATGCGATAACCTCAGGAGATTCGTTCGGCGCAGGTTGCCTGACCATCTTGCAAGACCACCGCAGTCAACAAGGACCAAGACCAGGCGCAACCCGCCCTGAGGTAGGGCCTCGTGAGTCCCGCGCTGGCTCACGAGTGCCCAGACACACCTCGTCCTGCCCTGCCGTGCAAGCCACGTGTCAGGGCGGGGCTGTACACGCCCCAGGGGCTCCACTCAGAAGGAGCCCTCACCCACGCACCAGTGGAAGCACCATGCTCCACGCTAGCAGTCGACACGGCCGAGGAGCGGTTATGCCCGTGCAAGTGCGGAAGCGCTATGCTCCGCGCTGGTGATAAACAACTGAGGGCGGCCCCATGGCCGTATCAACCTTAGGGAGCCTCCGAGCTCAGTGTCTGGCCTCATCGCAACACCTCCCCTCGGGAGAGTCGCGCGAGGGGGCTGGGCACGGGGGCTACGCTCGGGTCACGCCTAAGCGTACGCCACCCTGCCAGGTCCCTTGGGCCTGGTCATCGCGCGCCCTCCCAAGCGAAGCCTCGGCGGGGAAAAAGGTATGAAGGTCATTTGAGCGTTAAGGGGGACTCCTGAGCATCGCGACTCAGGAGCCTAACTGGCCACGTAGCCCCTCACCCCTTGGTCTCGTCCTGGTGATCCGGACTACCCAACGGCGGCTGAGGTACGCGCGGGGCTAGGCCCTACCGACGTAGAACGCTAGGCCTACTCCTGCATCTCCTTTCTGTAAGCTGTTTGCACGTCAAGGGGGACTCCTGAGCATCGTGACTCAGGAGCCTAACTGGCCACGTAGCCCCTCACCCCTTGGTCTCGTCCTGGCGATCTGGACAACCCAACGGCGGCTGAGGTATGCGCGGGGTCGGGCCTTGCCGACATAGAACATGAAGCAAATGGGAAGGAAATCACAAAATCTCAAACAAATATTACAAGACATATTGTTCTCCCAGTACCAAACGCAAGTTTAAACGCCTCCACGAGGCATGGTGCATATCGCAGGAGTTAAACACGAAAGGAGCCAGCAAGTCATCTCGTCATCCCCGGACGACGCCGACACCTGCAAGAGATGCTTCTTCCACAACAGTGTTTCCCTCACCTGCACCGCCCGTCGGAGTTGCAGGTTCAGCAGCACCGCCAGTTGAAGGCGCGGGATCGAAGGAGCGGAACCTCTTCAGCAAAGCCTCCACCTGGCCCTTCATGGCTTCGGCAGCAGCTGCGCAGCGCTCGTCATCCACAGGCTCCAGCAGCTCATCGAGGTTGGCGGCAGGGTCGCGGCAAGCTCGAAGAAGGGTCTGGGTGGATCTGGAGTCTCTAGAAGCAGGGAGCAAGAAAGGGGATCTGGAGCAAGACGAAGGAAAGCAATGAAGGCAAATACAGCCCGCGCTAGTCTTTTATCGGTCGGGCAGTTGCCGAGGCAGCATGGGGGAGCGGAGACGCCCACGTCCCATCAATCGCCACGCGTCAACTGAGGCCACAGGCTGTTGGTGCCCGCGGCACTCCGCACTGGCCCCTTGGCTTCGCCTCTAAGCCAAGTCCCAGCACGCCTTGGGCCCGGGGGCTACTTTCGGCGTCCTGGGAACGGGGGTCCCCAGACTTGCATGCCTGCGGCCCACGGCGTGGCTCCATCGCCAGCCCTGTACGGCCCATCCTCATCAACCAACACTCAAGACCCTCGCGAGGGGCCAAGTCTCACGAGGCGGACAACGCAAGACCTCCTCGGGGGTGGCCTCACTAGGCTGGCTCGCGAGGAGCGGAGAGATCAAGGCAAGGGGCACCTCACGAGGTTTTTGTGACGCAAGCCATGACGACCAAGGCCAGACGGGCGCCAGGCGGGCGCCAGAACGCGCAGCATACCCGTTTCCTCTTTGGTGCAAAAGAGGCAAGCGCATGCGAGGAGTCCCGAGGCATCAAGCAAAGGTTTCCATATCGGTGCAACAAGACCAACACCAGCAGGACGACAGGACGGAGGTCACCGTGGAGCCCAAGACGGCGTCACCATCAGAGCCTTTGGCAGGCGAGGACCACCTTTAGTCAGGATAACTTGTACTAGTTGTCTCCCTTCAAATTTGGCCGTTGTTGGATCCCTTCCCGCCTACATTTGGGAAGAGGACCGGGGCCTCTATAAATAGGACTAGCCACCACAGTAGGAGGCGAACTGATCTGGGGCGATTCAGATCATCCTCATCTGCACAAGCTCACCAATCACAAGAGCACCTCTCCTCAGAAGGCTGTTCTTCCATTGTAACTGTTCATCCTCAGCCTAAGAGGCAATCCACCACACCACACTAGAGTAGGGTATTACACAACATCGGTGGCCCTAACCAGTATAAACCTTGTGTCTCTTGTTCTGCGAGTTCGTCATGCTGAGCCTTGAGATTGCGGTGAGGGCGTGAGCTAGGGGGAGGAGAGATCTTCATGCGCACCCCAGAGTTCGAACCTCAAGGGTTTTGCCGGAACCCGAAATCCAACATAGTCATTTGAGTGGTACGTCAAGAAGGCTAAAAGCCTCCACAGAGAGCATGTTGAGACCGGCGCCGCCATCGATGAGGGTCATGGTGATAGCTACGCTGCAGATAGTGGGCGTGCAAAGCATCGGAAGCACGCCCGAGCCGACGGTGGTGACGGGGTGATCCCCCGAGTCGAAGGTGAGGCCGGCCTTGGGCACCGCCCAACCCGGGGGTGCTCCTTGCCGCACGGAAGTGGCGCCAATCTAGCGAAAGAACGGCTTGGTGTGATGGTCTGAGGGCGGTGGTTGCGAGCCGCCGAGGAGGGCCGCGACGGCGAGGGGCGCTGGTGCCGCGAAGGGTGCGACGAAGAGGCCGCGCAGCTCCTCCCAAGATGCCACTGAGGATCCTGGGAGAGTGAGTAGCCAGGCGCGTGGCACACCAGCGAGGGCCATGGGAAGCCAGTTGGCCATGACCTCGTCGTCGCCCCCAACCTTCATGACGGCCCCTTCATCTCCCAGCAGGAAGGCTGACGGGTCCGCCGCGCCATCGTAACGTGGCGGCATCTCCGGCTTGAACTTGGGTGGCCACTGCACCCGTCGAAAGGCGGGGGCAAAGGCTCTGAGCACCCTAGCTCCGTCGCAGGCGTCCGTCATCCCAGCCGAAAGAGCAAGCCAACCATGGGGGCAAAGCACGGTGGTGGCGGAGCATGGATCGACGGAAGGAAAGCTTCAGCACACCCCTACCTCGCGCGCCAAATGTCGGATTCCGGGTTCCGGCAAAACCCTTGAGGTTCGAACACTGGGGTGCGCACGAAGATCTCTCCTCCCCTAGCTCATGCTCTCACCACAGTCTCAAAGCTCGACACGTCGAACACGCAGAACAAGGGACACGGGTTTTATACTGGTTCGGGCCACCGATGTGGTGTAATACCCTACTCCAGTGTGGTGTGGTGGATTGCCTCTTGGGCTGAGGATGAACAAGTACAAAGGAAGAACAGCCTCCTGAGGAGAGGTGTCCTTGAGCTCGGTGAGCCTGTGCGGTTGAGGATGATCTGAATGGCCCAAGATCAGTTACCTCCTACTGTGGTGGCTAGTCCTATTTACAGAGGCCCTGGTCCTCTTCCAAAATGTAGGCGGGAAGGGATCCAACAACGGCCAAATATGAAGGGAGACAACTAGTACAAGTTATCCCGACTAAAGGTGGTCTTCGCCTGCCAAAGGCTCTGGTGGTGACATCGTCCTGGGCTCCACGGTAACCTTCGTCCTGCCGTCTTGCTGGTCTTGGTCTTGTTGCACCAATATGGCAACATTTGCCTGATGCCTCGGGACTCCCCGCCTGCGCTTTCCCCTTTAGCACCAAAGAGGAAACGAGTACGCTGTGCGCTCTGGCGCCCGCCTGGCCTTGGTCATCATGGCCTGCGTCACAGGGACCTCGCGAGGTGCCCCTCGCCTTGATCTCTCCGCTCCTCGCGAGCCAGCCTAGTGAGGCCGCCCCCGAGGAGCTCTTGCGTCATCCGCCTCGCTCGGGTCTTGTGTGTTTGTTGATGAAGATGGGCGGTACAGGGCCACAGGTGGAGCCATGCCGTGTGCCGCAGGCAGGCAAGTCTGGGGACCCCCGTTCCCAGGACGCCGACACTTCGGCTTGCTGAATAGGGCTCTCGTGCATCAGTGCCACATGCGGAGTGTCCTGGTAGCTCATGAGGCCAGACACCAGGCGATCTTGATGGACATAGCGATGGATCCTCGCAAGCCGCCTGGGCCTCCAGAGGCTCTTGAGGTTCAGAACCTGGGCGGTTCATGAGAAGCGACTTCTGCAGCACGCGTCTTCGGCTACTCCAACATCCCTTCAGCAACAGTGCCATGTGACATCTTTTGGTTTGTTTAGTTGGGGGCGCCCCTCGGGCTGCATTATCCCCAAGCTGCGTGGGTCCGTCCCTACGACATCTATCCTTCTTTCATCTATCAGAACTGGCTTTACCTTATTCCATGGGTTGCTTTATGATTATCACCTGCTTGCCTGGTACTCTGTTGCCCTTCGCAGCCTCCCCCCGCTGCTGACCCGCCCCTTGCTCATCCCGCAACAGGGGCTGCACATACTCACACGGCGCTTGTGCTTGGGTCCGTCCCTACAATGGTGAAAAATCTGAGAGATCGAGCTCTGGCCCGCGGCCCACCCCGCGCACGTCACCTCACCAGGTCCTCGGTGCCTTCATCTTCTTGCGGAAAGATCAGCGGCAGGACAACAAGCGCGGTTATGTGTTTCATTCCCCTCTTTGGACTAACCAGCAGGAATCTCCGAAGCTTAACTATAGGCGGTCCCGCTGGCCGCCCCCTTTTTCATGCAATTTGCTTGCATGTTAAAGGGGGGGCTCCTGAGCACCGCGCCTAAGGAGCTCCTACTGGCTCTCCATCCCTCACCCCCTGGCCTTGACCACGACATCGCGACCTGGCATACCAGTGGCGACTGAGCATCTCTCGAGGGCCAGGACCCGAGGACGTAGAGCATCTAGATGAGCGGGGAAAAGGGGAGGCCAGCATGAGCCCTACCTAGAAGCGTCACCACTAAGGCATAATCAGGCGCCACGCAAAGGAATCACCATAGGATCACTAAGATAAGTCACCCATACATGTCAGTGCGAACTGCACCGTCCGGTATTTCGACTCTCGCTATCTCACTCTGGCAATGCTGCTTTCCTTTTCGGCCTTCAGAGAGCTATTTGCACGCCAAAGGGGACCTCTTGAGCATCACGCCTAAGGAGCTCTTACCGGACCTCGGGCCGCTCACCTCCTGGCCTTGACCATGGCATCGCGACCTGGCATACCAGCGACGGCTAAAGCCTGCCTGGGGACTGGGACCTGTCAGCATAGAGCACTAAGCTACCGCGAGAACGAAAAGGGGGGAACCGCGTCGAAGCGAGATACATGGCTGAAACATCATACTAGGAATGATAGCATTGGAGCAAAAGCATTACAATTTTTTACATACCCCCACGGGGCTCGTCACAATTCCGCACAGGGAAACAAAAGAAGAAGACCTCTAAGGACCCGGCCGCTGGGTATCATCAACGATGCCGAGCGGATGTCGCTGCCGCGCTCCGGGCACGGGAGAGCTCGACGGCACGTAGCTGTTGTTGCTGGACTCTGGAGAATTGCTGGGCTCGGGAGAATCGCTGGATTCCAGGGAGTCATCGCTGCTGCTGGAGGAGCCGCTGGCAAGGCCAGTGGCGGATTTGACGCTCGTGGCCGCGTCGCGCGGACTGCCTCTGTCAAAGTAGCACTCCAGACGTCAGCCCTCCTCGTCGAAGACCTTGAAGAACAGCGTGGCACCGTCGTACTCGAAGTGGATAGCGAGGGCCCCCTCTAGACGGCAAGCGTGGGCGACCTCGCCCCACCCTCAAGTCATGAAGATGTCGCCCGAGGGGACGACCTCGACCTTCGCCCCCGTGGCCAGGCTGCAGCACCCAGCGTGTTGCAGCCGCAGTTCGAGTGGCCCTCTTGGCGGCATCTCCTCGGTGAAGAACCTCGGGAACCGGATCCACGTGTGTGGCGGCATTGCCGCCCACACCAAGAACTCGTGCGAGCTTCCCTCAACGTGGGTTCGCGGGCCTGCTGGCCGCACAGCCTCGGCCTGTCCACCGCGCCCCCGAATGGCGCAGCGCTGGGCACTGCTGCCCTGTCCAAAGCTCTGCACGGGGGCGTATAGAGGGAGCGGGAAGCTAGGCGGAGGCCGCTCGTACTAAGGCTGCATCACCTCTTGCCCTATGTCGGCGTCGCGAGGGCGGCTAAACCTTTTCTTTGGCGGAAGTGGCTCAGGCTCCTCCCGAGGGGTTTTTCCCTTCTCCGCCGCGGAGAGTCTCCTGATCGCTGCCATGGGTGCTACAGCAAGACGGCGAGACAAGGAAGAAGGAGAAGGAGCGGGCGCCGAGAAGATGGAGATGAGCAAAGGGGGCTCTGCCCCTCCCCTTATTTATAGCCGGAGGGAGGCCAACCGCCGGCCTCCATGATCCCACGCAATGATGGTTTTTCTCTGCATGCAGCAGAGTCTCGTCAAGTCGAACGGTTGCCGAGGCTGCAATGGGAAGCGGAGACGCCCACGTCCCATCAATCGCCATGCGTCGACCAAGGCCACAGGCGGTTAGGGCCCGTGGTGCTTCGCACTTGCCCTTTGGCTTTGCCTCGAAGCCAAGTCTGAGCGCGCCTTGGGCCCGGGGGCTATTGTCCGTGTTCTGGGAATGGGGGTACCCAGACTTGCCTGCCGGCGGCCCATGGCATGGCTTCATCAACAACCTAGTACGACCCACCTTCAGCATCAACAACTCAAGACCCACGCGAGGGGCTAAGCCTCACGAGGAGGGCCACACTAAGATCCCCACGAGGAGCGACCTCCTTAGGCTGGCTCCCGAGGAGCGGAGATTTCCATGCAAGCTTCACCTCATGACGATCAGATGACGCGAGCCATGATGACCAAGGCTAGGCGAGCGCCGGCGGACGCAGGAAGACAATTTCCTCTTTGGTTCTAAGAAGGCAAGCGCAGGCACGGAGTCCCGAGGAATCAGCCAAAGGTTTCCATTCCCGTGCAACAAGACCAAGACTGCCAAGATGGTAGGACGGAGGTCATCATCGAGCCCATCGTGGCGTCATGACCAGAGGCTTTTGCAAATGAAGACTACTTTTGTCAGGATAGCATGTACTAGTTGTCTCCCTTTGAACTGGCCATTGTGGGATCCCTTCCCGCCTTCATTTGGGAAGAGGACCAAGGCCACTATAAATAGGACTTAGCCACCACCATTGGAGGAGACCGGATCGGATCCATTCCATCCTCACACTCACCAGCTCAGTCGAGCATAAGAACACTCATCCTCCTGAGGTTGTTCTCCGATTGTACTAGTTCGTCCTCAGCCCCTCGAGGCCAATCCACCAAAAAGCAGGAGTAGGGTTTTACACCGCAAGGTGGCCAAACCTGGGTAAACTGTTGTGTCCCGTTTCCTTCTTGTTCATCGAGCCAGGCCGTGAGATTGGCGAGTAGGAAGACTGGGGAGGTTGTGTTCTTTGCACGCACCCCAGAGTTTGAACCTCTCAAGGGTATGCGGAACCCGAAATCTGACACAACAGAACTGGGAATCAAGCAGCTGATCATCTGCGGAGATTCACAACTTGTGGTGAGGCAAGTATACAAGGGTTACCAAAGTCCATTGATGGAGGCATATGTCGAGGAAGTAAGAAAGTTGGAGGAGCACTTTGACGGATTGCAAATAGAGCACGTGCCATGTGCGGAAAATGGCATTTCTGATCATATGTCAAAGTGCGTTGTGCAAAAACTCCCTATGGAGCCAGGGACTTTTTTCTCTATCTGACTCAGGCCTCCGTGTCCCCAGCAACAATGGCTAGAAAAAGGAGGAAACTAGACTCCGGCAAGCCTCTCCCGACAGAGCTTCCCGAAGCCCCCGGTAGAGAGCTTGGCGGGAACAACTCCCCATCGATTGTTAAGTTGCACCCTCCCGGCAAACTACCAATCTTTGCGGTTGAGGCATGCGCTCCCGTGAATGAGGAGGTGCCGCTGGTCCTCGTTGTCGAGCCTCAGGATCAAACTTGGGCATGACACATCGTTCATTTCCTCCAAACAGGAGAACTTCTTGAAGAGCAAGAAGCTGAAAAAGTAGCCCGGAGGGCCAGTATGTATCAGTTCGTGGATGATACACTATACAGAAGATGGCCCAATGGTGTGTAGCTGTAATGCATTTGCTGGGAAGAAGGAAAGGAACTGCTGGCAGAGATACACAAGGGTATGTGTGGATCCCACATCGGATCAAGGGCCTTGGTTGGAAAAGTTTTCCGGCAAGGTTTCTACTGGCCCACAACCCTCCAAGATTCTATTGAGCTACTCACCAAGTGTGAAGCCTGCTAGTTCCACTCCAAGAATATCCATCAGCCTGCTCAAGCTCTCTAAACTATCCCTTTGTCATGGCCATTTTCGGTCTGGGGGCTCGACATCTTGGGCCCCTTCCCCCGTGCTACCGGGGGCTTTTCATCGCAATCAACAAGTTTACAAATTGTCCAGAAATGGAGCCCATGAGAAAGGTGACCGCCCAGTCAGCTATCAAGTTCTTGAAAGGATTGGTGTGCCGCTTTGGGGTACCTGCCCGAATCATCACTAACAATGGCACCCAATTGACAAGCCACGCCTTCATGCAATACATTCATGCCCTCGGAAGCAAGATCTCATTTGCCTCTATTGCCCATCCCAGAAGCAATGGACAAGCTAAGAGGGCAAACGCTGAAGTGCTGCGAGGCCTCAAGACAAGAACATTTTATAAGCTACAGAAGTGCGGCAGATGGTGGATCGACGAGCTGCTAGTGGTTCTTGGGTCCGACGTACGAAACCAAATCGAGCTACTAGACATACTCCCTTCTCCCTAGTCTATGGGGCAGAAGCAGTTATCCCCACGAAACTCATATACGGGTCACCTCGAGTGCTTGCCTACGATGAATTAACGCAGGAACAACACCGCACGTGACGACGATGTGCTACTTGAGAAGAACAGTCTCCTGGCTGCTACGCGTGTTGCACGCTACCAGCAAGCCCTGCGTCACTATCAAAGCCGCAGGTTTCATGCCCGGAGCTTTGAGTAAGGCGACCTTGTCCTTAGGGGCGTTCAGTCCGCTAAGGGTACAAACAAGTTGACACCAAAGTGGGAAGGCCCTTACCTTGTAGTACGAGTCACCAGACCCGGCGCAATCCGTCTGGAGCCCGGAGATGGCATTCAGTTGCAAAACTCATGGAACATTGAGCATCTTCGTAAGTTCTACCCATAAGGCGCGGCTGTTGGGCCCTACCTGGCAGGTTGCATGTAACCATTTGTACCAAGCTAGGCGCAGACCCTGAGCAACAGAGAAATAAACGAAGCGCTGGGGCCCCAAAGAAGATTGCATGCATGCATAAGCATATCACAAGCATAGCATGATCATGTAGATAAGATCCCATGTAGCTCTGTTTTCATCTGCACTAAGCTACAGGGTTCTTACTACAGACTCAGTCTCGAAGAAAAGAAGAGAAGACAAGCCTACATAGCGATCCACGATAAGCCAACCAGGTAAGTCCTTTCTTATCCATACGTGTTCTATAAAGTGAAACTTGTGCATATGAAAACCTCACCACCTTCGAAACATAGGTGCTCCCATCCTTTTACTCAAACGTTGCTTCGGTCCGGATGGTCGCAGTGGCATTTGATGAAAAAAGTTTGGCGGGGGGCTGGTCCCTCTTTGTGGTTTTGTGCCCGGCAGGCCTAGCCCAGCGGCAACAAACTGAGGGTACCGACAGGATAGCCTGCCGGGGAAAACTTGTTTACTTGAATGTATAGAGGCATTTCACCTCTGCATGGATACGATACATGCACAAGTAACCAGCAAAGCTTGTCTTTTTCATTAATTTGCTAATAAGCACGTACAGATCTTATAGAACACAAACATGGGTAAAGAAGATTACATAATTTAGACTAAAGTTTGGCCAATGCCTACATGTTTTAGATGGAAAAAAGATAAGTGCCCCGTCATCCCTTTCTTGTCCATCTCCTCCTAGGCACCATGGTGGGAGGTGAACAAGGCAAAAGGAGCGGCTGGGTAGAAGCCCAGCCTGACCCCGTGAGGCCCCTTGGCGAGGAGCCTGACAAGACCGAGAGGGCGCGGGCGAAGGTGATGGTGAAGAGAGCGGCGGAGGCGACTCCCTGGCCACCACCACCAGGGCCAGCAGGCTGCGGTAGGGTGAACGAAGCCGAAGCCCACGAGGAAGTCTGCCGGGGTCTAGCTGGAAAAGCTGCTGGAGGAGCCGGAGGAACCATCCACACCTCCACAAATTGCCTTGCTGGGGAGGAGATGCAGGTGCAGATGGTGGTGCCACCGCCTGACGGTGATAGTGCGGCTGGCGTTCAACCAGAGTCGGAGTCGTCGTCCTCCATGTCGGTGTTGTCGTCATCATCGTCACTGTCCTCCTCGTCGCTATCGCTCGACGAGGAGCTTTCGTCATCGGTCGAGCTCTCCGCATAGCATGCTAAGCGAGCTCCCGAGCACCCAAAGACCTTGACGGTGAGTAGATCGGCCTCCATTAATTTAAAATGGAGGATGTGCCCCTCCGACAAGCTATGGGCACAAGCAAAAGTCTTACAGCCGCGTCGGAAGATTATTACATGAGGGGCGGGGAAGTCCACATCCACCCGCAGGATGCCATTACCGCAGCCCCTCATGTGCAGCTTCAATGTGCATGGCTGTTCAAGCTCCATCTCCCTAGCGAATGGAGTAGGGAGGCGGAGATGACCATGCAGGGATCCGTGCAGTCTAATGATGAATTCCAACGGCTGATCCCCGACATGGCCCTCCATTGGGGGTTCGGCGATCAGCGGAGGAGCGATCAGGGCGCCCCTCGTCCTCCTCGACCCCAAATGTCACGACGGCCACGACGCCCCCTCCCACCTCCTCTCATGCGGGCTCCGCCCCCGCGTCTTCGGAGGGAGGAGGGAGACCCTGTCGAGTAGAAGTTCTCCTCTCCGCCGCTGGAACAGCGCCGCGCCCCCGGCCTCTCACCATGCTGGACGAGAACTGGTAAGGGAAAGGAAGGAGTGAGATGTGTGAAGGAGCACCCTGTCCCACGTCCTTTTTTATAGGCGAGCAGGCCAGGGGCTAGCTCCTTTCCATGGAGGTAGCCGCCCCCCGCTCCTCCAGTACGGCTCCGCCTTGCCATCAACAGCCCGTGAAATCAAGGCCGAGCCCCTGAGCCAATCCGCGACGTCTGGGTTTCTGGCATGGCGCGCGTTTCCGCGCCCTTCCCATCCGCCACCAACCCTACGCAATGCATGAAGAACACGTGGCATAAACGTTGGAAGTGGGGAAGATAGTGGAATAGCAGTTACCTCCACGTGAGCGTGACACGTGGGTCACCCACGGATCGTGGCTCATTATCTCCCCACAACGTCTCGCACCATGCTTGGGAAAACCGGAAAATGACTCAAGCTCTGATTAATGAATAAGCAAAGAAGACCTCAAAAGATGAACTACCGCAACCTCCTCGCCTGTGTACTTGACAGGGCCTACCCCGACGGGGCTCGGCAGCGCGCTCAGGCCAGGCCCAAGGGCTCCTGTCGGTGCAAAACAAACCCCTGGTGTGTTGCCCAGACTGTACACAGGCTCAAGAGCAAGGTTACAACATCCAAGACCAGACCAAGCAGAAGAGATAGCCCTTTGAGAAATCGAAGGGCCGATCAAGAACACCAATTCAAGCTAAAGGAGCAAGATACCACTAAGGAAAAACCTCCCTTACCGGGCAGGCGAGCCTGGCGATCTCGAGGTTGCCCCGAAGACAAGTCTCAAGACTGCCCCGGCAAGCTTGCCAGGGACACTAAGGGCGGACTACCACGCCAAGGCCCCACAGCTCCACCTTACAACAATGCAAGTCATCGATCGATGTGGTGTCGAGCCCCCAAGTGACAAAGTGGTTGTTATTTGGCACGTGGCAGCCACTTCCGAAGGAAATCACCTCCAAATGACACCTGTCCAGAGACGGTTTTCCTCAAGAAGCACGGCGTCGTCACGCCGGTGCTGCTCTTGCGCTACTTCATCATTGGCAAATACTCGAGGTGACCCGTATATGAGTTCCATGGGGAGAACTGCTTCTGCCCCATAGACTAGGGAGAAGGGAGTCTGGCCAGTAGCTCCATTTGGTGTCGTACGGAGGAACCAAAGAACACAGGCAGCTCGTCGATCCACCGCCTGCCACACTTTTGCAGCCTATCAAATGTTCTTGTCTTGAGTCCTCGCAGCACTTCAGTGTTCGCCCTCTCAACTTGTCCGTTGCTTCTGGGATGGGTAACTGATGACCGACAAGTATAGGGGATCAATTGTAGCTCTTTTTGATAAGTAAGAGTGTCGAACCCAACAAGCAGTAGAAGGAAATGACAAGTGGTTTTCAGCAAGGTAATGTGTGCAAGTGCTGAAATTGTAAGTAGCGGAGTAGTTTGATAGCAGGATAATTTGTAACGTGGAAGTAACGATAGTAGTAGCAAAAGTGCAGCAAGGTAGCCCAATCCTTTTGAGGCAAAGGACATGCCAAAACGGTCTCTTATGATAAGCAAAGCGTTCGTGAGGGTACACGGGAATTTCAGCTAGTCACTTTCACCATGTTAGTTCGATTTGTGTTTGCTACTTTGATAATTTGATATGTGGGTGGACCCGTGCTTAGGTGCTATTCTTACTTGAAAAAACGTCCTACTTATGGTTAACCCTCCCGCAAGCATCCGCAACTACGAGAAAAGTATTAAGAATAAATTCTAACCATAGCATTAAACTTTTGGATCCAATCGGTCCCTTACGGAATAGCGCATAAACTGGGGTTTAAGCTTCTGTCACTCTCGCAACCCATAATCTAATTGCTACTCCACAATGCATTCCCTTAGGCCCAAATATGGTGAAGTGTCATGTAGTCAATGTTCAAATGCCACCACTAATGGAATCACAACATACATACTATCAAAATATCGAACACATATCAAGTTCACATGATTACTTGCAACATGATTTCTCCCGTGACCTCAAGAACAAAAGTAACTACTCACAAATGATAATCATGCTCAAGATCAAAAGGGTATTAAATAGCATATTGGATCTGAACATATAATCTTCCACCAAATAAACCATATAGTAATCAACTACAAGATGTAACCAACACTTCTAGTCACCCACAAGCACCAATCTATAGTTCCGGTAACAAGATTGAACCCAAGAGATGAACTAGGGTTTGAGATGAGATGGTGCTATTGAAGATGTTGATGGAGATAGCCCTCCCCAAGATGGGAGAGTTGTTGGTGATGATGATGACGATGATTTCCCCCTTAGGGAGGGAAGTTCCCCCGACGGAATCGCTCCGTCGGAGGGCAAAAGTGCTCCTGCCCAAATTCTGCCTCGAGACGGCGGCGCTCCGTCCCGAAAGTCTTCTCATTATTTTTTTAAGGTCAAAATGACTTATATACCAGAAGATGGGCATCGGAGGTGGGCCTGGGTGAGCACAACCCACCAGGCGCGGCTGGGCTCCCTGGCGCACCCAGGTGGGTTGTGCCCTCCTGGTGGGCCCACTCTGGTAGTTATTTGCTCCAATATTCATCATATATTTTATAAAAAATCTCCGTGAAGTTTCAGCTTGTTTGGAGTTGTGTAGAATAGGTGGCCTGACATAGCTTTTCCAGGTCCAGATTCCAGCTGCCGGAATTATCCCTCCTTGTGTATTCCTTGCATATTATGAGAGAAAAGGCATTAGAATTACTCCAAAAAACTTTACTATGGATAAAAACATCATAAATAACAGTAGGAAAACATGTAGCAAAATGGATGTATCAACTCCCCCAAGCTTAGACCTCGCTTGTCCTCAAGCGAAAACCGAAATCGAAAAACATGTCCACATGCTTAGAGAGAGGTGTCGATAAAAACAAAATACGGACATAGAAGCGTCATGTTCATTATTATAACAACAACAAAATTAAACATAAGGCTTTTGTCATGGAAGTTTTATCATATACTTCTCATGAATAAGTAGCAGTTCATCACACAATCGAAGTATAAAGCAAAAACTCTATTAGAAACCAACAAACTATGTTTTCAGTCAACTTTGCAACTGCAATTCATCATCTATTCAGGAAGAGTCACGTATCGGAGTCTTTAGGCAAGTCCACATACTCAACCATCATGTAGTCTTCTATGATTGCTGACGCTCACCGCATACACATGAGCAAAACGTTTCAACCGGACACATAAGAAGAGAGGGGCTTATAATTTCACCTCCCAACGTATTCATCTCAAGGGGGATGTCAACAATAATAACTCAAGATACCCGTATTCGACTGGACATATGTGCCTAGATCTTTCCTCACCATGTGGTGCTTGCCATAGGAGAAAATAAAAGGGAATAGAGAGAAAACTTTGACCCTTTGCATAAAAGTAAATACATAAAAGTAAAATATAGGCCCTTCGCAGAGGGAAGCAGAGGTTGCCATGCGCTTATTTGTTTGTATGCTCAACCCCTTAGTGCAAAAGAACGTCACGTTACATTGCCCCTTGTGATAGCGACCTTTATTATGCAGTCTGTCGCTTTTATTCTTCGCAACCACAAGTTCGTGCAACACTCAACTTTCTCTTACACTAAATGATCTAACGCATTTAGAAGAATTTTTTTACCTTTTTGCACCGATGCAAACTTACTTGAGGGATCTTGCTCAATCCCTAGGTAGGTATGGTGGACACTTGAAAATAAGATTTGGGTTTAAGGGTTTTTGGATGCACAAGTAGTATCTCTACTTAGTGCAGAGTTTTTGGCTAGCAAAGATAGGGGGCAAGCACCACATGTTAAAGGATCTATGACAATATGACTTCTATGTGAATATGAACAAACATAAATCATTAAGTTGTCTACCTTGTCCAACGTCAACAATTTTGGCATATAATATTTTGATGGGGGCTCGCAATCACAAAAGATTTCTAGGATAGTATATTTATATGTGAATCTTCTCTTCCCTTATTAATTCTTTCATGAGTTGCATCATTGACTAATGCTATGTTTGTCAATCTCTAATAAAATTTTCTACTTATACTTTTCCTTATGTGGTGCCATCACCTACCATAAGTTTAGTATATGATCTTCTTGATTTATTTCCTTTCCTTTTATTTATTTCTTTTTTTAATTTCAACAATAAAGTAAAGAAAGCAAAAACTCAAACTAAACTTTATTATATATCTGCACACGGTTACAAGGATAGATCACTAAGCAAACTCTAAAATAAGAAAGGATTGAACTAAACTTTTATTCATCTAAAGTAAAAGATCGAACTAAAATAAGTAAAGGCAAAGAAATAGTGGGGATGATATGATACCAGGACACCTCCCCCAAACTTGGCGGAAGCCAAGGGGAGTGCCCATACCCGATACTCAGTTTTCCTTTGGTGATGAAGAAGAAGGAGGTGGTGATGAAGATATCTTGTCCTTGGGTTTCCATGGCAGAGGCTCACCATTATAAGAGGAGGAGTGAGTCTCACGGGTCCTGCAACTGGCAGCCAAACTCATACCTTTAAACCTTGCCTCATATTCAAAGACTTGGTTTTGAAGATCATAGATCTGGCTCTGGAGGAAGTTGATTTGCTCGTTGAGGGTGAAGACGATGTCCTTCATAGATTTTCCATCCACCTTGAGATCACGGGTGTAGTCCGCGATCATGAGGCGATTGGCATTGAGTCCACGTTCCACTACCCCCTTGCACCGGGAGACTTCCTGCTCCATGGACTCAAGACTGGCCTCCACGGTTCCCGTCCCCTTAGGATCTTGCACGTCGCGGATGTGCAGCACCCCCTCATGCATCTAGATAGCCTGAGGGTGCTGCATCACCTCCCACAGATATGGGTTGATGACATTCTCGAAGAACTTGTTCTTGGAGGAGTGTGGAGCGACCATAGTAGATTGGATCTGTCAGAAAACAGCAAGGAAACGAAAATAGAAGATTTCTCCGCGATACAGTGATCAACAGGTTCGGGGAGTATATAAAGATTTTTTATCTTGGGGAACAAGCAATCTGTAGAAAAACAGAGTCCGGAAGTTGTCCCAGGTGGGCACAACCCACCTGGGCACGCCTGGCATGCCAGGCGCGCCCTGGTGTCTTGTGCACACTAGGGTACACTTCCTGGAAGTTTGTTATTTTCCTATTTTTCTAACTATTCCAAAAGTGACAAAAAATATTTTTGTTGATTTTTCGGAATCTGTTTACTTACCGTATCACGTACCTCCTTATTTTCACGATTCTAGAGTGTTCCGGAAGGACTCTTTTATGTGTTCTTCCGGTGTCAAAGTTTGGATAATATTACTTTCAACATTAATGGGCGTACCTTAGATATAATGTTTTATTCGTTGCCCATTGACAACCTTCAGGTTAGCACCTTCGGCATTATTTATTTTGATGGGTCCTGACCGATAAACCTCCTCGATAACACAAAGGCCTTCCCATTTTGAGAGGAGTTTTCCTGCAAAGAATCTGAAACGAGAGTTGTACAAAAGAACATATTCTCCGACTTTAAACTCACGCTTTTGGATTCTCTTGTCATGCCAACCTTTAACTTTTTCTTTGAGTAGTTTTGCATTTTCATAAGCTTGGGTTCTCCATTCATCTAATGAGCTAATATCAAATAACCTCTTTTCACCGACAAGTTTGAAATCATAATTGAGTTCTTTGATTGCCCAATATGCTTTATGTTCTAACTCAATAGGCAAATGACAAGCTTTTCCATAAACCATTTTATAAGGAGACATACCCATAGGATTTTTATATGTTGTTCTATAAGCCCAAAGTGCATCATCTAATTTCTTAGACTAATTCTTCCAGGACCTATTGACAGTCTTTTGCAAGATTAATTTTATTTCTCTATAGCTAAGTTCAACTTGACCACTAGACTGAGGATGATAAAGTGATGCAATTCTATGGTTAACATCATACTTGGAAAGATTTTACGGAAAGCACCATGAATAAAGTGTGAACCACCATCAGTCATTAAATATATAGGGACTCCGAACTTGGGAAAATAACTTCCTTAAGCATTTTAATAGAGGTGTTGTGATCAGCACTACTAGTTGGAATAGCTTCTACCCATTTTGTAACATAATCAACAGCAACCAAAATATGTGTATACCCATTAGAGGAAGGAAAAGGTCCCATGTAATCAAATCCCCAACACATCAAATGGTTTAACAAAAAGTGAATAATTCATAGGAATTTTTTTACGCTTACCGATATTACCTATTCTTTGGCTTTCATCACAAGATAAGACGAACTTACAGGCATCCTTGAAGAGAGTAGGCCAATAAAATCCAGACTGCAATACCTTATGAGCAGTTCTATCTCCAGTATGATGCCCTCTGTAAGTTTCGGAGTGACATTTCCATAGGATTTGTCCCTGTTCATGCTCAGGTACACAACATCTAATAAGACCATCTACTCCTTCTTTTGAAGATGTGGGTCATCCCAAAAGTAGTGTCTTAAATCGTAGAAGAATTTTTTCTATTGTTGATAAGTAAAGCTAGGGGGCAAATATTTAGCAACAATGTAATTAGCATAGTCATCATACCAAGGAGTATTATGAGCAACATTTATTGTAGCTAACTGCTCATCAGGAAAAACTATCATCAATAGGTAGTGGGTCATCAGGCACATTTTTAATCCTAGACAAGTTATCAGCTAAGAGGTTCTCAGCTCCTTTTCTATTAGTGATATGTGAATCAAATTCTTGTAGCAAGAGAACTCATCGAATAGGTCTAGGTTTAGCATCCTTCTTTTCCATAAGATATTTAATAGCACATGATCGGTGTGAACAATTACTTTTGAATCAACAATATAAGGTCTAAATTTATCACAAGCAAACACCACTGCTAAGAATTCTTTTTCAGTAGTTGCATAGTTTCTTTGAGCACTGTCTAGAGTTTTACTAGCATAATGAATAACATTCAGTTTCTTATCAACTCTGTCCTAAAACAGCACCAACAGCATAATCACTAGCATCACACATAATTTCAAAAGGCAAGTTTCAATCAGGTGGTTGAACAATAGGTGCAGAAATTAAGGCTTTCTTGAGTGTTTCAAATGCTTCTGAACAATCATCATCAAAAACAAAAGGAATATCATTTTGCATAAGACTTGTAAGAGGCCTAGAAATTTTAGAGAAGTCTTTGATAAATCTCCTATAGAAACCAACATGACCTGGGAAACTACGAATACCTTTGATATCTTTAGGACATGGCATTTTCTCAATTGCATCAACCTTAGCTTTGTCCACTTCAATACCTCTTTCAGAAATTTTATGACCTAAGACAATACCTTCATTAACCATAAAGTGGCACTTCTTCCAATTCAAGACAAGATTTGTTTGCTCGCATCTCTGCAAAACTCGATCAAGATTGCTTATACAATCATCAAAAGACATCCCATAAATAGAGAAGTCATCCATGAAAACCTCAACAATCTTTTCACAAAATTCAGAGAATATAGCGGTCATACATCTTTAAAAGGTAGCAGGTGCATTGCATAAACCAAAAGGCATACGTCTATAAGCATAAGTTCCAAAGGGACAAGTAAAAGTGGTCTTTTCTTGATCAGGTTGAGATACAGGTATTTGTGAAAAACCAGAATATCCATCAAGGAAGCAAAAATGTGTGTGCTTAGATAATCTTTCTAGCATTTGATCAATAAAAGGCAAAGGGTAATGATCTTTTCTAGCTGCCTTGTTTAATTTTTAAAATCAATTACCATTCGATAGCCTGTAACAATTCTTTGTGGAATAAGTTCATTCTTATCACTAGGAACAACAGTAATACCCCCTTTCTTAGGGACACAATAAACATGACTTACCCATCTACTATCAGCTATAGGATAGATTATGCCTTCTTCCAGAAGTTTTAATATTTCCATTCTTACCACTTCCTTCATTTTTGGATTTAACCACCGTTGGTGATCAACAATAGGTTTAGCATCAGGTTCCATATTAATTTTGTGCTAACATAGAGTGGGACTAATGCCCTTTAAATCATTAAGAGTATATCCAATAGCAGCTCGGTGCTTCCTTAGAACTTTAAATGATTTTTCTTCTTCATGTTCTGAAAGGTACCACTAATAATAACAGGATATATCTTCTTTTCATCAAGATAAGCATATTTCAAAGTGTCTGGTAATTGTTTCGATTCAAACACAAGATCATCTTTAGGTGGAGGAGGACCTCCTAGAGTTTCAATAGGCAAATTGTGTTTAAGCAGAGGACGTTGTTCAAAGAAAATCTTATCTATTTCATTTCTTTCATGCATATGTAAATCGTTTTCATGGCCTGCCAAATATTGTTCTAAAGGATCAGTAGGTGGCACAACAATAGAAGCAAGACCAATTATTTCATCCTTACTAGGTGAGGGAGTCCTGGATTAGGGGGTCCTCGGGTGTCCGGGCTGTGTGATATGGGCCGGACTGATGGGCCGTGAAGATACAAGGCAGAAGACCTTCCCCGTGTCCAGGTAGGACTCTCTTATGCGTGGATGGCAAGATTGATGTCCGGATATGTAATCTCCTTCCTCTATAAACCGACTTTGTACAACCCTAGGCCCCTTCGGTGTGTATATAAACCGGAGTGTTTAGTCCGTAGAGGCTATCCGAATTTACATAGGCTAGACAGCTAGGGTTTAGCCATTACGATCTCGAGGTAGATTGACTCTTGTAACCCCTATACTCATCAAAGTCAATCAAGCAGGAAGTAGGGTTTTACCTCCATCAAGAGGGCACAAACCTGGGTAAACATCGTGTCCCCTTTGTCTCCTATTACCTTCGATCCTCAGAATCACAGTTCGGGACCCCCTACCCGAGATCGGCCGGTTTTGACGCTGACATTGGTGCTTTCATTGAGAGTTCCACTATGTCGTCGACAGAAGGTTCGATGGCTTGTTCGATCATCGACAACGATGTTGTTCCGGGGAAACTTTTCACCCTGGTCAACTTTTTGTGTTTGGCGGCTTTGCTCTGCGTGCCAATTCGGTTGGTCACCTTGAACAGATCGACATCTACGCCCCTGGTCATCTGATCAGGTTCGCAAGCCTGAATTATGTCACTGATATCCAAGGAGACTTGATCTTGGAAGGGTTATCGGCCCCGACCACTCCTCATCCACAAGAAGGAAACCTGTCGGATCCACCATCAGGCCCCGTTCAAGAATTAATTGTCATCCCTGCGCTGGCCTTAGATCCAGAGCAGACCACCCCATCCGAAGATGGGAGTTTGAAGCCCACCGGACTCCTCCTGCTACGGAGTTCCCTGCTGGACACCCAGAGGCGGCCAGGTTATCAGCGGACCTGAATTCAAACATGACTCTTCCTGTCGTCGGAAAGCCGAATTCACCTTTGGATGCTAACTCTGAACTCTCGAGGTTTGCGTCCATTGAGCACAGTCAGGTGGCGTTTACCATCCCCAGCTCCGCAGGTCCTCGGTTTCCCGTCCAGCCTTCATTCCTAAACGAGGCTCTGGACTTAATGCGATCTCTCGCCTTTACGGAAGTATCACCTCGAACTATACCCAGCCCAAACTAGGGGCTGAGAGCGGGGAATTTTGCGTCCCACCCACCACCCACTTAATAGCCATTGTTGAGGACTTGACCGACATGCTAGATTACGCCTCCGAAGACATCGACGGTATGGACGACGATGCTGGAGCTGAACCAGGCCAAAACCCACCATTCACTGGGCGCTGGAAGGCCACTTCCACTTATGATGTATATATGGTAGATACACCTAAAAAGGACGACGACAACGGCAGGCAAGACCCGATTGAGGACAAACCTGTCGAAGCACCATCAAAACACCGACATCAGCGACGCCGCTCTAAATCACGTCGCAAAAAGGAGAGCAATACCGGCACTGGGGACAATAATACTCCGGATGACGCCGAGCACCCCAAAGACCTCATCGAACCTACATCCGAGCAGGATGAATGGGAGAAGGGACAAGTCAACCCCGACGAACCTGTCAGGAATGAGGATTCAGAAGATAGTAACTATCTACCAATCTCCGAGGAGGATGTCAGCCTCGACAACAAAGATTTCATCTTGCCAGAGGAACCCCTTGAGCAAGAGCGCCTCAAGCGACAGCTAATCGCCACTGCGAGGAGCCTTAAAAAGAAATAGCAACAGCTTCAAGCCGAATAGGATACGCTCAACGACAGATAGACTAAGGTCCTGGCCGCCGAAGAATACGGCCTTGAGCGCCCAACAAAGAGTTATCAGAAGCGTTGGCTACTACCACAATTTGACGACGAGGTCCTTGAGCCAATTCCATCAAGACATAATCATGCTGATGAACCAGCCTGACCACCACGTGGACGAGACAGATCGGCTGCTTATGCCGAACACCAGCCCATGCCACCTCGCCATCGAGGCAAAGAGGTAGAGGCTCCGGGCTACACCTACGACTTACGTCAGGACCCGGACAATAGAGCCGGCCAGACCAGATCAATCTACGGATCAAGGGGACACGCTCCAATGAGAGACGACGGCCATCAAGCTTGGCGCGATAAGCATAACCACACTCGAGCTAAATACCGAACACGGATGTCATCCGAACTCCGTCGTGACGTTGCCCGATACAGAGGCGCCACACACCCCTTGTGCTTTATCGATGAGGTAATGCAGCACTAGTTTAAAGAAGGGTTCGAACCCGTAAATATTGAAGCATACGATGGAACGACAGATCCCGCTGTATGGATTGAAGACTTTCTTCTCCACATTCACATGGCTCGCGGTGATGATCTCCACGCCATCAAATACCTCCCCCTAAAAATAAAGGGACTAGCACGACACTGGTTAAACAACCTCCCAGAGAACTTTATTGGCAGCTGGGAAGATTTGGAGGATGCCTTTCGAGACAACTTCCAAGGTACTTATGTCCGGCCACCAGACGTCGATGAACTTAGTCACATAGTCCAGCAACCCGGAGATTCAGCCCGCAAACTCTGGACTCGGTTCTTAATTAAAAAGAACCAAATCGTCGACTGTCCGGACGCCGAAGCCCTAGCGGCCTTTAAACATAGCGTCCGCGACGAATGGCTCGCCCGACACCTCGGTCAAGAAAAGCTGAAGTCTATGGCAGCCCTTATCGCACTCATGATCCGCTTCTGCGCGGGAGAAGATAGCTGGTTAGCTCGTAGAAGCAACAACACCAGCGACCCAGGCACCTTCGAAGCCAGGGATGGCAAAGGAAAGCCACGACGCAACAAACATAAGCGTCAGAACAATAATGAAGATACTGAAGATACGACGGTCAATGCTGGATTCAATGGCTCTAAACATGGTC
Source organism: Aegilops bicornis (assembly GCA_021605145.1). Lineage (NCBI taxonomy): Eukaryota > Viridiplantae > Streptophyta > Magnoliopsida > Poales > Poaceae > Aegilops > Aegilops bicornis. The sequence continues at coordinate 438,249,346 of CM038675.1, read as the reverse complement.
AGCAGAAGAAGCCATTCAAAGGAAATAGGGACGGTCCAACTAATTTGGACAAAATACTCGACTGGCCTTGCCAAATTCATGGCACCCCCGACAAGCCTGCCAATCACTCCAACAGAAATTGTTGGGTCTTTAAATAGGCCGGTAAGTTAAATACCGAACATGAGGGGAAAGGGCCGCCAAGCGAGGACGATGATGTCGGATTCGGGGTTCTGCAGACCCTTGAGAGGTTCGAATTATGTGGTGCGTGCAAACAACTCTCTCTCCCAGTCCGCCTGCTCAACGATTCCAAGGCCTAGCTCGATTAACCCAAGGTACAAGAGACACAACAGTTTATCCTGTTTTGGGCCACCTTGCGGTGTAATACCCTACTCCAGCTTTGTGGTGCATTGCCTCGAGGGGCTGAGGATGAACTAGTACATTGGTGGAACAGCCTCAGGAGGTGAGGTGTTCTTGAGCTCGATGAGCTGGTGAGATGGTCAAGGTGGAATGGATCCCTCCTCCCCTATGGTGGTGGCTAAGTCCTATTTATAGTGGCCTTGGTCCTCTTCCCAAATGCAGGCGTGAAGGGATCCCACAACGGCCAAATTTGAAGGGAGACAACTAGTACAAGCTATCCTGACAAAAGTAGTCTTCGCCTGCAAAAGGCTCTAGTGGTGACGCTGCGGTGGGCTCTGCGATGACCTCCGTCCTGCCGTCCTGGTGGTCTTGGCCTCGTTGCACTGATATGGAAACCTTTGCTTGATTCCTCGGGACCCCGCGCCTGCGCTTGCCTCCTTAGCACCAAAGAAAAAAGTGGTACACTGCGCCCGTTGGCGCCCTCCTGGCCTTGGTCATGATGGATCACATCATACGAACCTCGTGAGGTCCACCTTGCATAGCTATCTCCACTCCTCGGGAGCCAGCCTAGTGAGGCCGCCCCCAGGGAGGTCTTGGTGTCGTCCGCCTCGCGAGGCTTGGCTCCCCGTGAGGGTCCTGGGTTGTTGTTGCTGAAGCTGGGCCGTACCGGGCCATTGACGAAGCCACGCCGTGGGCCGCAGGAAGGAAAGTCTGGGACCCCCGTTCCCAGGACGCCAACAGTAGCCCCCAGGCCCAAGGCGTGCTCGAACTTGGCTTTGAGGCGAAGCCAAAGGGCAAGTGCGGAGCACCGCGTGCCATAACCGCCTGTGGCCTCGGTCAACGCATGGCGATTGATGGGATGTGGGCATCTCCGCTTCCCCGCGCGTTGCCTCGGCAACTGTTCGACTTGACGAGACCCTCCTACATGAAGAGAAAACCATCATTGTGTGTGATCATGGTGGCCAGTGGTTGGCCTCCTCTTGTCTATAAATGAGGAGAGGGGCGGAGCCCCCTTTGCTCATCTCCTTCTTCCCGTCACTCACTCCTTCTTCCTCATCTTTGCATCATCGTCTTGCCATAGTTCCCACGGCACCGATTAGGAGATTTTCCATCGCGGAGAAAGGGAAAAACCCCCGTGAGAAGCAGGCGCCACTTCCGCCGAAGAAGAGGCTCAGCCGTCCCCGCAACGTCGGCGAGAGGCCAGTGGCGACACGACCTTGGTATGAGCGGCCTCTGACCGGCTTCCCGCCTCCTTTGTACGCCCAGGCGCAAGGCTCCGGAGGAGGCGGCAGCGCCCCGCGCCATGCCAGCCACGGCCGTGGTTGCGAGGTTGAGGTCGCACGGGCTGCAGGCCTGTGAACCCACGCTGAAGGCTCCTCGTGTGTGTTCGTGGTGTGGGTGGCGATGCCCCCGCGCATGTGGATTTAGCTCCCGCAGTTCTTCACCGAGGAGATGCCGCCAAGGGGACCACACGAGCTATGGCCGCAACACGTCAGGTGCTGCAGTCTGGCCACGGGGAAGGAGGTCGAGGTCGTCCCCCTCGGGCAAAATCTTCAAGACCAGAGGATGGGGCGAGGTCGCCCGCACTTGCCGCGTGGAGGGACCCCTCGCCATCCATTTGGAGTATGACGGTGCCTCCACGCTGTTCTTCAAGGTCTTCGACAAGGAAGGCCGCCACCTGGAGTGCTGCCCGGGAGGAAGCCGCTAGGATGGCACGGCAACGGGCGTTGAGCCTGCCTCCGGTCCTGCAGATAGCTCCTCCAGTAGCAGCGATGACTCCTAGGAGTCCAGCGACTCTCCCGAGCCTAGCGAGTCTCCGGAGTCGAGCGACGACAGCTATGTGCGTCCGAGCTCTCGCCGAGCCCGGAGCGCGGCAGTGGCATCTGCTGGGCGTCGACGGGGATCTGGACGGGGTTGGCGCCGGCCTCACGTGGCCCACTGTTGATAATGGCGTCGATGGCGATGCCCGTAGCCAGGGCTGCTTGAGGTTTTTTCTTCTTTTGTTCCCTGCGAGGAATCGAGACAAACCCCGTGGGGGTATGTAAAGAACTTGTAATGCTTTTGCTCCAATGTTTATTACTCCTATTATAAGGTTGCGGGTGCGTGTCTTTCTTCAGCATAGTTCCCCCTTTTCATCCTCGCAGTAGCTTAGCGCTCTACGCCGGCAGGTCCCAGTCCCCAGGCAAGCTTCGGTTGTCGCTGGTATGCCAGGTCGCGATGCCGTGGTCAAGGCCAGGAGGTGAGCGGACCAAGGTCTAGTAAGAGCTCCTGAGGCGCGATGCTCAAGAGGTCCTCTTTGGCGTGCAAGCAGCTTCCTAAAGGCTAAAAAGGAAGGCGGCACTGCTGGAGCAAGGCTGCGAGAGTCAAAAATTCCAGACAGCAGCGTTGCGCTACCATGAATAGGTGACTTATCTTAACGAGCCTGACATGACTCCTTGCACGGCGCCCGATTTGCGCTTCAGCGGGGGTGCTACTAGGTAGGGCTCATTCAAGCCTCCCCTTTCCTCGCTCATCTGAATGCTCTGTGTCCTTGGGTCCCAACCCTCGAGCAAGGCTCAGCTGCCGCTGGTATGCCAGGTGACGATGCCGTGGTCAAGGCCAGGGGGTGAGGGCTGGAGAGTCAGTAGGAGCTCCTGAGGCGCGATGCTCAGGAGCCCCCCCTTTAACGCACAAGCGAATTGCGTGAAAAAAGGGGCAGCAGGTGAGGCCACCCGTAGTTAAGCTCTGGAGATTCCTGTAGGTTAGTCCGAGAGGAGAATATAACTCATAATCGCATTTGCTATCCTGCCGCTGATCTTTCCGCAGGAAGATGAAGGCACTGAGGATCTGGTGAGGTGACGTGCGCGGGGCGGGCCACGAGCCAGAGCTCGATCTCTCAGGTTTGTCAGCATTACAGGGACGGACCCGAGCACAAGCGCTGTGCAAGTATGTGTAGCCCCCATTGCGGGATGAGCACGAGGCCGGTCAGCAACGCGGGAGGCCACGAAGGGCAATAGGCAAGCAGGTGACAACATAAATCATCTTATGGAAGGAGGTAACGCTAGTTCTAATAGGTGCAAGAACTACACATGCCGCAGGGACAGACCCACGCGGCTTGGGGATGATGCAGCCTGAGGGGCGCCCCTAACAAAGTAAGTCAAAGGCACGAAGGATACATGTCGCAGGGACAGGCCCATGCAACTTGGGGATAACGCAGCCCGAGGGGCGCCCCCAACTGAATGAACCGGAAAATGTCACTTGGCACCATTGCTGGAGAGATGTTGAAGTAGCTGAAGACGCGTGTTGAAGAAGTTGCTCCTCACGAGTCGCCTGGGTCCTGAACCTTGGGAGGATCTGGAGGCTTAGGGGGCTCGTGAAGAACCGTCGCCATCTCCGCCAGGACCGCATGGTGCCCGTCCTCCTGAGCCGCCAGAATGCTTCATAGGTGACGTTGGAAGGTAACAACCGCATTCGGCAGACCAAAAGACATGCGAACATAGCTGTGAGGGGGGCCCTCGCACCGACCAATGTGCCATGGCCAGAAGCGCTCCTGGGATGCGGCTCTGTAGAGCCCTGGAATGTCGATGCAGACGCGCAGCTCATTGTCCTCGCCAGGACAAGGAGTCGCGCCAGGTAGTGGGCGGCGGTCGCCGCGCATGGCTCTCACCTCTTGAAGCTCCTTGGTCGTGTTGGTGATGAACTCCTGAGCACCTGGCACCCCGTGCCTTGTGCCCTCGTGAGGGAAGCGTGTGATGAAGCATGCCTCCACGTGGTGCCCGAGCGCCTCCCTCGTGACATTTGGTAAGTCAGAGGCCCTCCAGAAGAGAGCCCCTGAGCCTAGCCTGAGGAGGGCGCTGGGCGCGCCTTCCTATGTGAGAGAGGGAGGCGCCCCATCCGTGGGCACGGGTCCTGAGGTGATGCCGCTGGAGACACCGCTCTCCTGAGGCTCTTGGCGGAGCAGCTGCTTCTTCTTCTTGGGGACAACCTCAGGAGGGTAGATGGTGCCTTCATTGTCTGGGTTCTCGACCGCCGCGGCCTGGTAGGCGCGCTCGAGAGAGCACACCGGGTCCTTCTCCTCGCCGGCGATCATGATGATGTCGTGGTTCCCTAGTATCTTGAGGACATTGTAGCCATGATGAGTCGCCGCCATGGACTTGGCCAGCCCCGGATATCCAAGGATGGCGTTGTACGGAAGGCAGATGTGGGTGATGTCGAAGTCGATGAGCTCTATGCGGTAGTTGTCGCGCTGGCCAAAGGTGACAGTGAGGCGGATCTGCCCTATCGGGCTGGTGGAGCCGTCGGTCACTCCTGAGAAAGGCTTGGTGGGCTATAGCTGATCATAGGACACTTGGAGGCAATCGAACATCTCGATGGAAAGAACATTGATCCCCGCACCACCATCGACGAGGGTCTTGGTGACAAGGACATTGCTGATGACGGGCGAGCAAAGCATCGGGAGGGCGCCGGCAGTTGCCGCGCACTTGAGCTGGTCGGACGAGCTGAAGGTGATGGTGCACTTGGACCGCCTGAGCGGGCGCGTGGCCTCGAGCCTGTGGAGGGCCGCGTTCACCTCATGGGTGAACTGCTTGAAGATGTGCCGAGAGGCTGGGGCCTGATGGCTACCCAGGATGCAGGTGATGGCACGAGGCTCCTAGAAGCACCCAGCCCCTTCGTCCTGGTGGTGGTCGTCATTCCTTCTTGGTGGTGGTGGCAGTGGAGGGAGGCCGACGTTGCCCTGAGGGCGGTCCTCATGAGGCTGATCTCTCCAGGCACCCTCGTGAGGCTGGCCCTGCCAGCGATCCTCACGAGGCTGGTCGCGCCACTCTTGGCGGGGCCACGGTCGTCCCAGCGTCCCCCACTTCGACCTCCTCCATGGTTGTAGCCTCGATCGTTGCGCTCGGGGCGTCGACCGAGGCGCCCATCACAGATGGCCCCGAGCTCCTGACAGTCATTGGTATTGTGGTTGTGTACATTGTGGAAGACGCAGAACGGACGACTGCTCTTGGATGACTCCGGGGGGTCGCAGCCACGCTTCATTCCCGGTTTAGCAGCGAGCACGGGTGCCCCCCTTGCGCTTCACGTCCTTGGTCTTGGCCTTCTTGTCTTCTGTTTCAGCCGCTAGGAGCTCGAGGAGGGAGAGGCATCCTTCCTCAGCTCTCGCGCACTTGGTCGCCATGTTGAACATTTCCAGGGCCATGCACAGGTCCTCGTATATGGCGAGCTCCTCCTTCATCTTGACGTCACGGATGCCATCAGAGAACACCGAGATGATGGCCTCGTCTGAAACCTTGGGAATCTTGAGACAAACGCTGTTGAAGCGCTGGATGTACTTCTGCAGGGTCTCCCCTGGCTGTTGCTTGATGTGTCGTAGGTCACCCGCTGCAGGCGGGCGGTTGTGAGTGCCCTGGGAGTTGGCGACGAAGCTCTCACGCATCTCGCCCCAGGAGGAGACCGATCCCACGGGAAGGTTCAGGAGCCACGAGCATGCACCATCCTTGAGGGCCATGTGAAACCAGTTTGCCATGACCTTCTCGTCGCCACTGGCTGCCTCGATGCTTAGCTCGTAGAGTTGCAAGAACTCAGCAGGGTCAGGGGTGCCTTCATAGCGCGGAGGCAGGTCGGGCTTGAACTTGCCCGGCCAGACGACGCTGCATAGCTCAAGAGTGAAGGCGCGGCAGCCCGCTGTGGTCACCGGAGCCCGTCCTGGAGGTGGAGCCCGGTCTTGGGACTCTGGCGCCACCGCTGCAGGCTGCGCGCGGTCTTGGCGTGGTGGTGCTGGGAGCGCAGGGGCATCTTCCTGCGGCCGCAGGATCTCCCAGCAGCTTTGTTCTTCGCGCGCGGGTGCCCTGCACGGCGGGTCATGCCGTGGGGCCACGCGCCTTGGACCGAGGGTGACGTCTTGATGGGGAGGCGGTGGAGGTGCTCCATGGGCTACGTCGCCCGCGGTAGGCGACGGGCGAGGCAGCGAGAGGGACGATGCAGGCGAGTCCCCAGCCGCGCTGACAAGCTCGGCGATGTGGTCCAGCCAGTCTTCATAGAGGTCACCGACTGGGCGGTAGCGCAGGAGCTCACGCACCATGAGAAACGCCGCCTGCGCATTCGCTGGGCCGTGACGAGCTAGGGAAAATGAACCGGCCTGAGTCAGCAACGGTGTGACGGCGCCCATCATGCCGCACGGAGGGGTGCAGCGATGAAGCTTGCTACCCGTGCCCCGCCAGGCCGGTGGTGGGTTGGTGGCTGGTGATGGAGAATGACGGGGAGGCCTGCCGTCAAACGTTGTATGGGTGACACGAGCGGCGAGGGCGGCCTGACGCTCAGCACCGGCTCGACGGTCGTCAGCCATGGGAGTGGTGGAATGGCGGCGAGTCAACCGGCGGAAGAGAGGCTCCGACGCACCCCTATCTAGCATGCCAAATGTCAGATTCGCGGTTCCGCAAACCCTTGAGAGGTTCGAACTCTGGGATGCGTTCGAAGAACTCTCTCTTCCCAGTCCGCCTGCTCAAGGATTCCAAGGCCTAGCTCGACAAACCCAAGGGACAAGAGACACAACAGTTTATACTGGTTCAGGCCACCTTGCAGTGTAATACCCTACTCCAGCTTTGTGGTAGGCTGGTGGTGACGCTGCGGTGGGCTCCGTGAGTCCTGCTGTCCTCGCAGTCTTCGTCTCGTTGCACCAATATGGAAACCTTTGCTTGATTCCTCGGGACCCCGCGCCTGGTGGTGACGCTAGGCGGGGGCAGTGGAGGGAGGCCGGCGTTGCCCTAAGGGCGGTCCTCACGAGGCTGATCTGTCCAGGCGCCCTCGTGAGGCTGGCCCTGCCAGCGATCCTCACGAGGCTGGTCGCGCCACTCTTGGCGGGGCCACGGTCGTCCCAGAGTCCCCCACTTCGACCTCCTCCACGGTTGTAGCCTCGATCATTGCGCTCGGGGCGTCGACCGAGGCGCCCATCATGGATGGCCCCGAGCTCCTGACAGTCATTGGTATTGTGGTTGTGTATATTATGGAAGACGCAGAACGGAAGGCTGCTCTTGGATGACTCCGGGGGTCACAACCGCGCTTCATTCCCGGTTCAGCGGCGAGCACGGGCGCCCCCTTGCGCTTCACGTCCTTGGTCTTGGCATTCTTGTCTTCTGTTTCAGCCGCTAGGAGCTCGAGGAGGGAGAGGCGTCCTTCCTCAGCTCTCGCGCACTTGGTCGCCATGTTGAACATCTCCAGGGCCATGCACAGGTCCTCGTATATGGCAAGCTCCTCTTTCATCTTGACGTCACGGATGCCATCAGAGAACGCTGAGATGATGGCCTCGTCTGGAACCTTGGGAATCTTGAGACAAACGATGTTGAAGCGCTGGAGGTACTTCTGCGGGGTCTCCCCTGGCTGTTGCTTGATGCGTCGTAGGTCACCCGCTGCAGGCGGGCAGTCGTGGGTGCCCTGGAGTTGGCGACGAAGCTCTCACGCATCTCGCCCCAGGAGGAGACCGATCCCGCGGGCAGGTTCAGGAGCCACGAGCATGCACCATCCTTAAGGGCCATGGGAAACCAGTTTGCCATCACCTTCTCGTTGCCGCTGGCTGCCTCGAGGCTCAGCTCGTAGAGTTGCAGGAACTCAGCAGGGTCAGGGGTGCCTTCGTAGCGCGGAGGCAGGTCGGGCTTGAACTTGCCCGGCCAGACGACGCTGCATAGCTCAAGAGTGAAGGCGCGGCAGCCCGATGTGGTCACCGGAGCCCGTCGTGGAGGTGGAGCCCGGTCTTGGCGCTCCCGCGCCACCGCTGCAGGCGGCGCGCTGTCTTGGCGTGGTGGTGCTGGGAGCGCAGGGGCATCTTCCTGCGGACGCTGGATCTCCCAGCAGCTTTGTTCTTCATGCGCGGGTGCCCTACGGGGCGGGTCATGTCATGGGGCCACGCGCCTTGGACCGAGGGTGACGTCTTGATGGGGAGGCGGTGGAGGTGCTACATGGGCTACGTCGCCCGCGGCAGGCGACGGGCGAGGCAGCGAGAGGGACGATGCAGGCGAGCCCCCAGCCGTGCTGACAAGCTCGGCGATGTGGTCCAGCTAGTCTTCATAGACGTCATCGACTGGGCGGTAGCGCAGGAGCTCACGCACCATGAGAAACGCCGCCTGGGCGATCGCTGGGCCGTGACGAGCTAGGGACAACGAACCGGCCCGAGTCAGCGACGGGGTGGCGGTGCGCCCATCATGCCGCACGGAGGGGTGCAGCGATGAAGCTTGCTACTCGTGCCCCGCCGGGCCAGTGGTGGGTTGGCGGCTGGTGATGGAGAATGACGGGGAGGCCCGCCGACAAGCGCTGTATGGGTGACATGAGCAGCGAGGGCGGCCCGACGCTCAGCATCGGCTCGGCGGGCGTCAGCCATGGGAGTGGTGGAACAGCGGCGAGTCAACCGGCAGAAGAGTGGCTCCGACGCACCCCTACCTAGCGTGCCAAATGTCGGATTCGCGGTTCCGCAAACTCTTGAGAGCTTCAAACTCTGGGATGTGTGCGAAGAACTCTCTCTCCCCAGTCCGCCTGCTCAAGGATTCCAAGGCCTAGCTCGACAAACCCAAGGGACGAGACACAACAGTTTATACTGGTTCGGGCCACCTTGCGGTGTAATACCCTACTCCAGCTTTGTGGTAGGCTAGTGGTGACGCTGCGGTGGGCTCCGCGAGTCCTGCTGTCCTTGCAGTCTTCGTCTCGTTGCACCAATATGGAAACCTTTGCTTCATTCCTCGGGACCCCGCGCCTGCGCTTGCACTACAAAAAAAAGACACATCCGTGACATTTTGGGCCGAACGATTTTTTTCTGTGATACTTATGACACTTCTATGGCGATAATTGTGACAAAACCCGGGATCATCATAGATGTGGTGGGCTCCTACTTCTATGACAAAAAATCATGACAGAAAATGGGCTTTTTGTCCTTGGCGGGCCGGAGACGCAGTTGCATGACATTCTTTGGGCCGTCCATGACGGAAAAAAACCATGGTAGAAGAGAGGGAGAGGAAAATATCGGGGTGTTCCCGGTTACGGTGGGTGGTCGGGGCCGAGCGATGCGCATTTCTTCAGACACGCACGCTGCGTGCAGCGAGGCGTTAGGCTCTAACTAAAACCGGCGAGGCGTTGGGCTCTAATCGAACCCGAGCAATTGTAATCAGGCTACGGCGTTCATCGAACCCGAAGCGATCGATCGATGGCTGTTAACTGAACCTGAACGAGCGATTCCTTCGCTACTGCTGCTAACTGAAGTCGATCGATGCTGCCTCTAGATGAACAGTGAGTGTTGCTGGGGGGGGGGGTTGCATGAACAGTTCCTGGTGGGGGTGGATTAACAGGACCCCGTGGTGTTGCCTCTGGATGACCAGGACCCCGATCGATCGAGCCGGTTGGGGCTGGATGAACAGGACCCCGTGGAGGGCTGGATGAATAGGACCACCCTGTGGAGGGCTGGATGAACAGTACATGGTGGAGGGTTGGATGAACAGTAGCCCGTGGAGGGCTGGTTGAACGGGAGCCCGTGGAGAGGGCTGGTTGAACAGTAGCCAGTGGAGTAGCGCGCATGGAGGCTGGATGAACAGGAGCCCGTGGATGAACAGTCGCAGGTGGAGGATGGAGGAGGTCGACGGTGGATGAACAGTAGCCCGTGGAGGCTGGAGGGGGTCGACCGTGGAGTTGACCAGTATCTCGTGGAGTCCCGTTTTGCGGTACGGCACACCCGTCCCGATGAACAGGACACCCGTTTCGACCGTAGCGCTCCAACATAAGTCCGTTTCCTCCATTTTGCAGTACGCCACACACCTCCCGATCAACAGGACCCCCGTTTCGACCGTAGGAGGTCCGTTTTCTCCGTTTTGCGGTACGCCAGACCCCTCCCGATGAACATGATCCCGTTTCGAACGTGGCCGGTCGAACACAAGGCCGTTTCCTCCGTTTTGCGGTATGCCAGGCCTCGTTTCCATCGGCTGTTCCGTCCAAGCCTTCCCGGTAAACACGACGACGCATTTCGTTCCGACCCAGCCGGTTGGCTCCCCATGAACATGACGACGATGTTGTTTCTCCGTTCCGACCCAGCCATGTACACGAGCCCTGGCCGTACGTACGTGCGAGTAGGCGTTCGAGACCCGCCCGTATATGCGACGCGGGTCAGATTTACTTTCTTGCACCCTGGCGCTCTACGTGCGTGTACATGCTACGTCGCGGCGCCTCTACTACGACACGTGCGTGCCTCTACATCGACCAGTATGTACGTACACGTTCGCGACCAGAATGACAATGCTACGTACGCTTCGATCAGGTGGGTCCCAACTGTCAAGCACTTCCTTGCGTGCGAAGATGTCGCTGGTGTGTCCCACCAGTTAGGGGGTGAATCTTTTTTTGCTTGGACGTACTTCCTTGTGTGCGAAGATGTAGCTAGTAGGTCCCAGCAGTCAGGGGGGAAACGTTTTTTTCGCGAAATACGGTTGCTCGTCCGGTGGGTCCCTGCTGTCAGGTGGAGGAATAATTATTTTCCGTGTAATAAGGAGGCACTTCCTTGCTGCAGCCGTGGACCCAGCTGTCAGCCTCTCCACGTACAGTCCATGTCCGATGGAAGCCGTTCCTTGACCACGTTGACCAAGCCGCGCCGAGAGTACTAGGGCGGTGGACGACGGCGAGGCCTAGGAAGGGGACGATGCGGAGCCGGGAAGATGCGGCAGTGGATGCCCACGCGTAGAGGAGTATGAGGGTTCACTGGTTCGCTGGGGTCTAAGGCTGCCATCGCCACAGAATAACAGGGGGTGTGGGTGAGTAGAGGGATGGCCCGCCGGCCGTGGGAGTAGTAGGCGGTGAGGCCTCCACCGCATCGCAGCCGGCCACGAGAGGCAGGAGCACAAGGCACGACCTGCGCTGGTTTGGGCGGCTGGAGCAAGAAGACCAGAGGTTGAAGAAGCACTACGGCCGTTGGATGGACATCGTACGGTCACTGGAGCTGGAGTCGTTCATATTGACTAAGTTGACAAATCCCTCCATCCCCGTCAACTTAGTTGGCCCACAAGTCAGCCTCCCACTGTTGTGGATCCCAGCTAGCAGGGGGGTATTCATTTTTTTGTGCGTAATAAGGAGGCACTTCCTTGCGTGCGAAGATATAGTCGGTGGGTTCGACTTGTCAGCGGTGGGAACGTTTTTTTCGCGAAATACAGAGGCCCTTCCGGTGGGTCCCAGCTGTCAGGTGGAGGAATCATTATTTTGCGCGTAATAAGGAGGAATTTCCTTGCGTGCGGCCGTGGACCCAGCTGTCAGCCTCTCCACGCACAGTTGATACGTCTCCGTCGTATCTATAATTTTTTATTGTTCCATGCCAATATTCTACAACTTTCATATACTTTTGGCAACTTTTTATACTATTTTTGGGACTAACATATTGATCCAGTGCCCAGTGCCAGTTCCTGTTTGTTGCTTGTTTATGTTTCACAGGAACCCAATATCAAACGGAGTCCAAACGGGATAAAAACGGACGGAGAATTATTTTGGAATATTTATGATTTTTGGGAAGTAAATCAACGCGAGATGGGGCCACGAGGCAGGGGGCGCGCCTGCCCCCCTCGTGGGCCACCTGTAAGGCGGTTGCTGCTCTACTTTGGCTGCAAGAAAGCTAATTTTCGTAAAAAATCTCGGCGAAGGTTTCAAACCAATCGGAGTTACGGATCTCCATATATATACGAAACGGTGAAAGGGCAGAATACCAGAACGCAGAAACAAACAAAGACAGAGAGACAGATCCAATCTCGGAGGTGCTTTCGCCCCTCCGACGCCATGGAGGCCAAGGACCAGAGGGGAAACCTTTCTCCCATCTAGGGAGGAGGTCAAGGAAGAAGAAGACGAAGGGCCCCCCTCTCCCCTTCTCTTCCGGTGGCGCCGAAACGCTGTCGTGGCCATCATCATCACCGCAATCTTCACCAACAACTTCACCGCCATAATCACCAACTCTTCCCCCCTCTATGCAACAGTGTAACCTCTCTCTTACCCGCTGTAATCTCTACTTAAACATGGTGCTCAACGCTATATATTATTTCCCAATGATGTATGGCTATCCTATGATGTTTGAGTAGATCCGTTTTGTCCTATGGGTTATTTGATGATCAAGATTGGTTTGAGTTGCATGTTTTATTATTGGTGTTGTCCTATGGTGCTCTTCGTGTCGCGCAAGCGTGAGGGATCCCCGCTGTAGGGTGTTGCAATATGTTCATGATTTGCTTATGGTGGGTGGCGTGAGTGACAGAAGCACAGTCTCGAGTAAGTAGTTGCGTATGGGATAAAGAGGACTTGATGCTTTAATGCTATGGTTGGGTTTTACCTTAATGATCTTTAGTAGTTGCGGATGCTTGCTAGAGTTCCAATCATAAGTGCATATGATCCAAGTAGAGAAAGTATGTTAGCTTATGCCTCTCCCTCAAATTAAATTGCAATAATGATTACCGGTCTAGTTATCGATTGCCTAGGGACAAATAACTTTCTCGTAACAAAAAGCTCTCTACTAAAACTAATTTAGTTGTGTATTTATCTAAAAAGCCCCTAGCTTTTATTTACGCTCTCTTTATTATCTTGCAAACCTATACAAAAACATCTACAAAGTACTTCTAGTTTTATACTTGTTCTAGGTAAAGTGAACGTTAAGCGTGCATAGAGTTGTATTGGTGGTCGATAGAACTTGAGGGAATATTTGTTCTACCTTTAGCTCGTCATTGGGTTCGACACTCTTACTTATCGAAAGAGGCTAAAATTGATCCCCTATACTTGTGGGTTATCAACAGTCTACTTCCGATGGTGTCGTTCGTTGACCACGTTGACCACTCCGCGCCGAGCGCATCCAAGGTGGTGGACGACAGCGAGGCCCCGGACAGCAACGAGCTGGAGATGGGAAGACGCGGGAGTAGAGTCACAGACGGAGAGGTGTATGAGGGTTAACTTGTTCTGGTGCGGTGTGGTTCGGCAGTTGGTGGAGAAGAACAGGAGGTGTGGAGGGGTGGAGGGATGGCCTGGCCAAAAGTGGAGTAGCGCTTCATAGCGAAGTGTGCTAAGCAGAGCTGCTAGCAGCAGGAGGCGGGAGCAGGTGGTCTCGGCGGCGCTGGAGGAAGAAGACGAGAGATCGAAGATGGATGCCGGTCGTTGGATGTAAATCCAACGGCTAACGATGTCAGAATCATTTGTTGACTAAGTTGACAATGACTTGCATTGGCATCGACCTATTGGCCCATGATACGTCTCCAACGTATCTATAATTTATGAAGTATTCATGCTATTATATTATCGGTTTTGGATGTTTATGGGCTTTACTAAACACTTTTATATTATTTTTGGGACTAACCTATGAACCGGAGGCCCAGCCCAAATTGTTGTCGTCTTGCCTATTTCAGTGTTTAGAAGAAAAGGAATATCAAACGGAGTCAAATGGAATGAAACCTTCGGGAGAGTTATTTTTGGAACAGAAGCAATCCAGGAGACTTGGAGTAGACGTCAGGGAAGCTTCGAGGAAGCCACGAGGCAGGGAGGCGCGCCCTACCCCCCTGGGCGCGCCCTCCACCCTCGTGGGCCCCTCGTGGCTCCCCTGACTAACTTCTTTCGCCTATATATATCCATATACCCTAAAAACATCGGGGAATAGAATAGATCGGGAGTTCCGCCGCCGCAAGCCTCTGTAGCCACCAAAAACCACTCGGGACCCTGTTCCGACATCCTGCCGGAGGGGGCATCCCTCATCGGTGGCCATCTTCATCATCCCGGCGCTCTCCATGACGAGGAGGGAGTAGTTCACCCTCGGGGCTGAGGGTATGTACAAGTAGTTATGTGTTTGATCTCTCTCTCTCTCTCTCTCTCTCTCTCTCGTGTTCTTGAGGTGGTATGATCTTGATGTTTCTTCTTCGCCCTCTACTCTCTTGTAATGGATTGAGTTTTCCCTTTGTTATCTTATCGCATTGAGTCTTTAAGGATTTGAGAACACTTGATGTATGTCTTGCATGTGCTTATCTGTGGTGACAATGGGATGTTCACGTGATCTACTTGATGTATGTTTTGGTGATCAACTTGCAGGTTCCGTAACATTGTGAACTTATGCATAGGGGTTGGCACACGTTTTAAATCTTGACTCTCCGGTAGAAACTTTGGGGCATTCTTTGAAGTTCTATGTGTTGGTTGAATAGATGAATCTGAGATTGTGTGATGCATATCGTATAATCATACCCATAGATACTCGAGGTGACATTGGAGTATCTAGGTGACATTAGGGTTTTGGTTGATTTGTGTCTTAAGGTGTTATTCTAGTATGAACTATGATAGATCGAACGGAAAGAATAGCTTCGTGTTATTTTACTACGGACTCTTGAATAGATCGATCAGAAAGCATAACTTTAGGTGGTTTCGTACCCTACAATAATCTCTTCATTTGTTCTCCGCTGTTAGTGACTTTGGAGTGACTCTTTGTTGCATGTTGAGGGATTGTTATATGATCTAATTATGTTATTATTGTTGAGAGAACTTGCACTAGTGAAAGTATGAACCCTAGGCCTTGTTTCCTAGCATTGCAATACCGTTTACGCTCACTTTTATCATTAGTTACCTTGCTGTTTTATAATTTCAGATTACAAAACCTATATCTACCATCCATATTGCACTTGTATCACCATCTCTTCTTGAACTAGTGGACCTATACAATTTACCATGTATTGGGTGTGTTGGGGACACAAGAGACTCTTTGTTATTTGGTTGCAGGGGTTGTTTGAGAGAGACCATCTTCATCCTACGCCTCCCATGGATTGATAAACCTTAGGTCATCCACTTGAGGGAAATTTGCTACTGTCCTACAAACCTCTGCACTTGGAGGCCCAGCAATGTCTACAAGAAGAAGGTTGTGTAGTAGACATCAAGCTCTTTTCTGGCGCCCTTTCCGGAGAGGTTAGTGCTTGAAGGTATATCTTTAGATCTTGCAATCGAATCTTTTTGTTTCTTGTTTTATCACTAGTTTAGTTTATAAAAGAAAACTACGAAAAAATGGAATTAAGGGTGCCTCATATGCTTCATCTTTTTAATGTCTTCCGTGAAAATGATGGGAAGGAAAATTGTGCTCAACTACTAGAAGAAGAATTACATAGAATGCTTGGCATAAAATATGGGAATGATGAGCATGATTGCAATGTTGTTAGTATGAATTCTTTGAATACGCATGATGCTAATGATATGCAAAGCCACAATCTTGGGGATGCTATGTTTGATGAAGATGATATGTTTAGTCCCCCAAGTTTTGATTAGCAAATTTATTATGATGAAAGCATGCCTCCTATTTATGATGATTATTGCGATGACACGTATGCTATAAAGAATAACGATAACCATGAAACTTCTCATCTTGATTTTAATTTTCAATTGGATTATGCTTCACATGATAGTTATTTTGTTGAGTTTGCTCCCACTACTATTGATGAGAATAAATTTGTTTATGTGGAGAGTAGTAAAAATTCTATGCGTGTAGATCATGAAAAGAATGCTTTATGTGGTTATATTGTTGAATTCATTCATGATGCTACTGAAAATTATTATGAGGGAGGAACATATGCTTGTAGGAATTGCAATAATATCAAGTTTCCTCTCTATGTGCTTAAAGTTTTGAAGTTATGCTTGTTTTACCTTCTTATGCTAGTTGATTATTGTTCCCATAAGTTGTTTGCTCACAAAATCCCTATGCATAGGAAGTGGATTAGATTTAAATGTGCTAGTCATATTCTTCATGATGCTCTCTTTATGTTTCAATTTTTATCTTTTATGTGAGCGTCATTGAAATCATCATGCCTACCTAGGGGCGTTAAACGATAGCGCTTGTTGGGAGGCAACCCAATTTTTAATTTTCATATTTGCTTTTTGCTTCTGTTTATTAATAAATAATTCATCTAGACTCTATTTAGATGTGGTTTTATGTTTTAGTTATTGTTTGTGCCAAGTAGAACCTTTGGGAAGACTTGGGTGAAGTCTTTATGATCATGCTGTAAAAAACAGAAACTTTTGCGCTCACGAGATTAGCTGCCATTTTTTTACTGGAGAGTGCTTTTAGGTTGATTATTTTTGAAGATGAGTAATAGCTAAATTCCTCACATCCACCAATTTATTTCTGAATTTTTGGAGTTCCAGAAGTATACATTTGATACAGATTACTACAGACTGTTCTGTTTTTGATAGATTCTATTTTCTATGTGTTGTTTGCTTATTTTGATGAATCTATGAGTAGTATCGGAGGGTATGAACCATAGAGAAGTTGGAATACAGTAGGTTTAACACCAATATGAATTTAGAATGAGTTCACAACAGTACCTAAGTGGTGATTTATTTTCTTATACTAACGGAGCTTACGAGTTTTCTGTTGAGTTTTGTGTTGTGAAGTTTTCAAGTTTTGGGTAAAGATCTGATGGATTATGGAATAAGGAGTGTCAAGAGCCTAATCTTGGGGATGCCCAAGGCACCCCAAGGTAATATTCAAGGACAACCAAGAGCCTAAGCTTGGGGAGGCCCTGGATGGCATCCCCTCTTTCGTCTTCGTTCATCGGTAACTTTAATTGGAGCTATATTTTTATTCACCACATGATATGTGTTTTGCTTGGAGCGTAATTTTATTTTGTTATTATTTGCTTTCTGTTATTTATAATAATGTTTTTCATCTCTATTTTCAATAAAAATGTCAAGGATAGCCTTTACCATGCTTATTTTGCAAGTATACATGTTGCTGTTTGAAAACACAAAGTTTATCACTGTTGCAAAAATTCCCTAGAAAAGTAAGAATATGATAAAATGTTGAAACTTTTTGCAAAATAACCTCTGATAAATTTTCTACAGTATGGTAGAATTTCATAATGTTTGGAGTTAGGGAAGTATGATGAATCTTGCATTCTTTACAGACTGTACTGTTTTGGCAGATTGCTGTTATGTTTGCATTGTTTGCATATGTTTGCTTGTTTAATGATTCTATTTGAGGATAGGAGTATTAATGCAGAGGCATTTAGTATGCAATGTTGAATAAAAAATTTAGTGATTTGTTACAGTAGAAAATGATAAGGTTTTTGCATTGGTTTATACTAACTTATCTCACAAGTTCTTGTTGAGTTTGGTGTGGATGAAGCTTTCGAGATTTAGGAAATCATGATATGAGAGGAATTAAAGAGACACAAAAGCTCAAGCTTGGGGATGCCCAAGGAACCCCAAGATAATATTTCAAGAAGTCTCAAGCATCTAAGCTTGGGGATGCCCCGGTAGGCATCCCACCTTTCTTCTTCAACAATTATCGGTTAATATCGGTTGAGCCTAAGTTTTTGCTTCTTCACATGATGAGTGTTATCCTTGAAATGTCGTTTTATTTTGTCTTCCTTGCTATTTGAATAATATCCCAAGATCTAAAATTCTTAAATGAGAGAGAGTCTTCACAAAGCTACACAATTATTTAACTACTCATTGATCTTCACTTATATCTTTTTGGAGTAGTTTGTCATTTACTCGTGTGCTTCACTTATATCCTATGAGTAAAAGGTTGAATGATTTGAATGTCATAAATCTGAAATTATATATGTTTCATATGCTTATCCCATGGGGAGTAATGACTTCACATATAAGAAGTAGTGGTGGTAAATTTTTTGAAGGTTAGCAAACATTGTATTGGTCACTTGAACAATTAATGAAAATTTTTTGAGGGAAGAGAGATTTCACATATAAATATACTATCTTGGACATCTTTTGTAATTGTGAGCACTCATTGAAATATGACATTTTAAAAGGTTGATGTTTGACAAGGAAGACAACGTAATGGGTTATGTTTTCTTATATCTGAAATAAAGTATATTGTCATGGACCATTCAACATGTTGAGCTTGCCTTTCCCCCTCATGCTAGCCAAATTCTTTGCACCAAGTAGAGATACTACTTGTGCTTCCAAACATCCCTTAAACCAGTATTTCCATGAGAGTCCACCATACCTACCTATGGATTGAGTAAGATCCTTCAAGTAAGTTGTCATCGGTGCATGCAATAAAAATTGCTCTCTTAATATGTATGATCTATTAGTGTGGGGAAAAAAAGCTTTATACGATCTTGTTGATGTGGAAGTAATAAAAGCGACGGACTGCATAATAAAGGTCCCTATGACAAGTGGCAATATAAAGTGACGTTCTTTCGCATTAATATTTTGTGCATCCAACTATTAAAGCGCATGACAACCTCTGCTTCCCTTTGCGAAGGGCCTATCTTTTATTCTTGTCTTATACCTTATGCAAGAGTCATGGTGATCTTCACCTTTCCTTTTACATTTTATCCTTTGGCAAGCAGATTGTGTTGGAAAGATCCTGATATATATATATATATATATATATATATATATATCCAATTGGATGTAAGGCATCATGAACTATTATTGTTGACATTACCATCGAGGTAAAAGGTTGGGAGGCGAATCTATAAGCCCCTATCTTTCTCTGTGTTTGATTAAAACTTTGAACCCATAAATATCATGTGAGTGTTAGCAATTGCGAAAGACTAAATCATAGTTGAGTATGTGAAGTTTGCTGAATCAAAGCTCTGACATGGACCCTTCCTGAAAATAAGATGAATTGTAATTGTTTGATGACTAATAACACGGTTTGTTAGTTTTCAAGAAAGTTTATGATCTATACTTTAACATGTGAATAGCTTGATACTTGATCATGACAAGTTCTATGAGTTGAGCTACTGTTATGA
The DNA here is from genome assembly GCA_021605145.1 of Aegilops bicornis. Lineage (NCBI taxonomy): Eukaryota > Viridiplantae > Streptophyta > Magnoliopsida > Poales > Poaceae > Aegilops > Aegilops bicornis. The sequence goes on along the minus strand of CM038675.1, from coordinate 438,230,303 downwards.
TATATAATGATGCTAGAATAGGTGATTGAAACTATCATTGATCAAACTTGTGCACTTGCTAGCATTCACACTTCATAAATTATTTCTTTTATCATTGACCTACTCGAGGACGAGCAGGAATTAAACTTGGGGATACTGATACGCCTCCAACGTATCTATAATTTATGAAGTATTCATGCTATTATATTATCTGTTTTGGATGTTTATGGGCTTTACTAAACACTTTTATATTATTTTTGGGACTAACCTATTAACCGGAGGCCCAGCCCAAATTGTTGTTTTCTTGCCTATTTCAGTGTTTCGAAGAAAAGGAATATCAAACGGAGTCCAAACGGAATGAAACCTTCGGGAGAGTTATGTTTGGAAGGAAGCAATCCAGAGACTGAGGTAGACTTGAGGAAGCTTCGAGGAAGCCACGAGGCAGGGAGGCGCGCCCTACCCCCTGGGCGCGCCCCCACCCTCGTGGGCCCCTCGCTGCTCCCCTGACCGACTTCTTTCGCCTATATATATATATCCATATACCCTAAAAACGTCAGGGAACAGAATAGACCGGGAGTTCCACCGCCGCAAGCCTCTGTAGCCACCAAAACCAATCGGGACCCTGTTCCGGCATCCTGCCAGAGGGGGGATCCCTCACCGGTGGCCATGTTCATCATCCCGGCGCTCTCCATGACGAGGAGGGAGTAGTTCACCCTCGGGGCTGAGGATATGTACCAGTAGCTATGTGTTTGATCTCTCTCTCTCTCTCTCTCTCTCTCTCTCGTGTTCTTGAGGTGGTACGATCTTGATGTATCGCGAGCTTTGCTATTATACTTGGATCTTATGATGTTTCTTCTTCCCCCTCTAATCTCTTGTAATGGATTGAGTTTTCCCTTTGAAGTTATCTTATCGGATTGAGTCTTTAAGGATTTGAGAACACTTGATGTACGTCTTGCATGTGCTTATCTGTGGTGACAATGGGATATTCACGTGATCTACTTGATGTATGTTTTGGTGATCAACTTGCGGGTTCCGCAACATTGTGAGCTTATGCATAGGGGTTGGCACACGTTTTCGTCTTGACTCTCCGGTAGAAACTTTGGGGCACTCTTTGAAGTTCTATGTGTTGGTTGAATAGATGAATCTGAGATTGTGTGATGCATATCGTTTAATCATACCAACGGATACTCGAGGTGACATTGGAGTATCTAGGTGACATTAGGGAGGTGTTATTCTAGTATGAACTCTATGATAGATCGAACAGAAAGAATAGCTTCGTGTTATTTTACTACGGACTCTTGAATAGATCGATCAGAAAGGATAACTTTGAGGTGGTTTCGTACCCTACAATAATCTCTTCGTTTGTTCTCTGCTATTAGTGACTTTGGAGTGACTCTTTGTTGCATGTTGACGGATTTTTATATGATCTAATTATGTTTTTATTGTTGAGAGAAATTGCACTAGTGAAAGTATGGACCCTAGGCCTTGTTTCCTAGCATTGCAATACCGTTTATGCTCACTTTTATCATTAGTTACCTTGCTGTTTTTATAATTTCAGGTTACAAAAACCTATATCTACCATCCATATTGCACTTGTATCACCATCTCTTCGCCGAACTAGTGCACCTATGCAATTTACCATTGTATTGGGTGTGTTGGGGACACAAGAGACTCTTTGTTATTTGGTTGCGGGGTTGTTTGAGAGAGACCATCTTCATCCCACGCCTCCCACGGATTGATAAACCTTAGGTCATCCACTTGAGGGAAATTTGCTACTGTCCTACAAACCTCTGCACTTGGAGGCCCAACAACGTCTACAAGAAGAAGGTTGTGTAGTATACATCAGCCCACATTTCAGCCTCCCAAAATGTGGCACGTACTGAACCCATTTTTTCAGAATTTGCTGGGCTGATTCTAATTATAATGTTGGGGTGGGCACAACAATGTTATCAAAAAATAAACAGGGGTTGAGCATTTTGTTATATATATATATATGTATTTAAATAATAAGTGATTTATTATTACATTGGTCCTTAAATCTTACCACGCTTCTATACACAATCACCAGGATTTTCGTTGCCAAAAAAAACCAGGATTTTATTGTTAAGAAATTATTTTTATAAGTTAATAAGATGTGGGATTTGTTTTCTTACATATGTAAGTATCTGTTAAATATATGATGAAAATAAAAATAATATATAATAATATATAAAATAATTTAAATATATACAATATAGTTAGAAGGGAAACATAAGTTGGACCAGGCGTTCCTATTCTTATATAGAAAAATAGAACAGACCTCTGCGTTTTCTTCAAAAAAATACATAAATTGGGCTGCCGATGTTTCAGGAAAAATAAAACCTCGGATGGGAGGATCATAGGCTGGCCGATACATGACGTCCCTCAAGAAAATACAAACAGGCCTATGGACCTCCCATCCGAGGTCGTGGGCTGCGCATGTTAAAAAAGAAAGCCTAGACGGGGCAGCCCAAAACCCAGCTGATACTTGCTTCCCCAGTGATAATAAATGATACCTGCCAGTTCCCCGGCTTCGTTGTGAATTTATCTCCTATAGTAACTACGTTGAAGCACCTAAAAAAACGTAACTATGTTGACAAACCCGTGGGCCCCAACGTCAGTATAGCATTAGGAGGAAGTATTTTTTCGATGAGGCACTTGCTTATGCGTCGACCATAGACACAGTGGGTCTGATTGTCCGCCTCTCCACATATAGTCCTCTCCAGATTCCTCTCGTTTGTTCAACATGTTCACAATGGCAGACAGCGGCGTAGCGGCGAGCGCACAAAGGCACGGGAGGAGATCCGACCACCTGAGGAAGTGCCTTATTAGTAACAAAACAACTGAACTAGCCTAGTGGCCAAGTGACACTACCCGACAGCTGTTCCGCCCGGGTTCGATTCCACCTGTGCAGAGAAAATATCTCCAAAATTTTTGCCTCTGCCTTTATTGACATGTGGGTCCCAATTGTCATCTACGCACACCACGTCCAACACTTGCCAAAACTTCGTCCCTCGTTTTCTCTGTTTTTTGCACACTTGACATTGTGTGGGCATTTTGAAAATAGCATATCTTTTCGACTGTGCATCATGTGAAGATGTGCTATGCATGAATGTTGATCAGCATGATGTTAACTGGCTGGTAGTTCCAGCTTCGACCATGAATAAAACTTCCAACATGATGTTAACACTGTTTGAAAAGGCCGTGTTAATATAAATGCTCTGCCTCTAAAAGTTGCAGCTTCTTATCTGAAACTGAATTGGAGTTTCTTATCTGAAACTGAAACTTGCAGTTTCTTCTCTGAGAATCACATTGTCTGCACTTTTATACTCCTATGAAACTACATTTTTTAAGTGCTAAATATAGATCTCTAGAATTCATAAAATACTTCATATGCTCAATACTGCAAATCTGAAATTCAAAAGGCATTCATATCAGAAAGTACTCTCAAAATACACAAAACAAAACACAATTCACAACCTGCAAATACTAACAACCCTAAGCTCCTCCTGACAATTCACAATCTGCCCGACTATTGGGCTGGGGGGCGGGGGGCAGTCCCTCCTATTCCTCGGCGGGCAGACAGCCGCCCCATGAGACGATGTGAATGGTGAGGGAGAGGATGGCGGGAAAGTGTCGTCGGGCCAACTGTTTTTCTCCTCTTGCAGTTGGGTTCGGTCGACGAAGACTCCACCGGCTTGCCCTGGCATGACACCCTCACAAATGGCACCCTATAGATGCTTGATCCTTCAATCTCTGGTGGATGCTCCATCTGGGATCGATACTCCCACCATCGCCCCCTCACGATAGGACTCGGTGAATCTGTTTGCTCCATGGCCGAGAGGAGCAGCTGTATGTACTCCCGCGCGACTCCCTCCGGGAGTATCGCCGCCTTTTCGCTCTGTTGCAGATATTTGGCCATGGATGTCGCTGTCGCCGCTAGTTGGTCCTTGTTGTCAAACCAAGAATGTATCTCCAACATCCTAGCTAGCTTCACAGGGTCGCCGTTTGTGATCCTCACCTATCGGTTGTACTCCTCCATCGATCTACTTCTCCATAGCACCTTCACTTGCCGGCGGTGGTTTTTGAATGGAAGAGGAGAGGAGCAGCACTGGTTTTGGATTAGAACGGGAGAGGAGCGACGCTGGTTTTGGATTGGAACAGGAGAGGAGGGGCGGTGGTTTTGAAATGGAAGAGAAGAGGAGCGGCGCTGGATTTAGATTGGAACAGGAGAGGAGCGGCGGTGGTTTAAGAGGAGAAGAGCGGAAGAGTGGCGCTGGTCTTGGAAGTATTGTTTTGTTTTGCGTATTTTGGGTCAAAGTTTGACCACGTACTGTATTTGACAAGCAAATTGTGAATGCATGTCACCAAAAATTGTATCGTTTGGTTCGTATCAAAATGTACTTTCAAATTATATTATTTTTGCAACGTATAACATATATTTTATTTGCGAAAATCATGGTCAATTATGACCTAGAATAAAAGGGAGACTAGTTAATGTGGGGTCGCTTTCTTAATTGAAGGGTAAATTGATTTTGATTTTGATCCAATCACAGCGCACCGGCCCTCTCGTCCAATCCCTAATCGCTGCCGCACGCTCCTCTCCCTGTTCTCCATTGCAAAACAACCACCTCTCCTCTCCATCATCTCCATTCAAAAACCACCGTCTCGCCTCTCCCTCTTCTCCATTGCAAAACCACCTGCTCTCCTCTCCATCATCTCCATTCCAAAACCACCATGTTGCCTCTCCCTCTTCTCCATTGCAAAACCACCTCCTCTCATCTCCATCATTTCCATTCCAAAATCACTGTCTCGCCTCTCCCTCTTCACTATTGCAAGACCACCGTCCCTCCTCCCATCTTCCAAAGCTAGCACCGGACCACTTAGAAGGACATTTATGGAGAGGATGCAGCAGCGAATCAGGCAGATTGCCGGCAGTGACCAGGCAAAGTTAGCCAGGTTGAAGGAGATCCTTACTTGGTTTGACAATGAGTGGGAGATTTCAAGGACGGTGAGGGCCATGTGGCAATGTATGCGAAAGAGCGAGACGGCGGCGATGTGGGCGGTGATGTACATGTACTCCTCGGCGGCAGTCATGCCACAGTCCTTCGAGTTCATCGAGTATCTCCTCTGGGCGATGGAGCAGACAGATTCGCCCGAGGAAAAAGTCAGGTGGAGGTGCTGGGCGTACAGGTCGAAGGTAGAGCACCCAGAGGATAACGAATCGATCGAGTACGGTATGCCGTTCATGAGGGTGCAGAGCCAGCGGGAGCCATAGGAGTATTCGTTCTCCCACCACAAGAGGAGGCTGGATGGCGTGACTTCGCTTCCCCGCCATTCTCCACGGTTCCCTCGACTCCCACCTCGTTTCAATGGCAGCGGTAGGGTTTAAGGTAAGCTTCGCACTAACCTAATCTTCCACCTGCTCATGCTTACAATCAGTGTGACAGCTAATGAAAATCATGGTTACAATCAGTCTCTGAGTACTATGCCAATCACCCTTAAATAGCTCTGGACCTTTGGGTCAAAGTTGTGACACTGTGTACAAATAAAGAAAAATAGATTGGTGCTTCTTTCAGAAAAGAGTACTCCCCAGAAAACTACCAATATAAGCTACTAGTATTTGGTTAGAGGATTTGCTGCCGAGAAAGATCCATCCACAGAGAGCGCCACACATCCCACTGGTGGTGGATGCCAATGCGTGCATGGAGCATGGTTGGTGTCGGTAATTTTTACTTGGCACACCTCACACTCTGCATATATGCCGGTTCCATCCGTACATTTGTGCAGTTCCACCAAAATGCAGCTGAATAACCCTGTTTGCACAGATAATGAAAAAGTGTGATTACATTATAGTGGCACTAGCTGATGAAACACGCAAAATAAATAGAAGAAAATATTGCGATAGTATCATAGTATGCCATGCTGCGAGGGAGAGATGGGCCCTGCGACGCCTCATACGATGCATACGCCTCATATCGGAAATCGTCCCAAGTCTCCTGATACACCTTCTGCCAAAGGATGAACATCAATGTACAGCGGTAGTACAAGGAGGGGCCTTGAGACATTCAAATATCTATTTTGTGTAGATCAACTAAAATTAAGCACCCCAGTTTGCAGAAACGCTTAAACATTAACAATGGGACTAGTTGATGAAACATACATTAATAAAGAGAAGCACTTTCTTTATCTACATTGGAAATGAAATGATAGAGAGGACACTCGCTCTATTTTAACTGTATTATTCTTCATTTTATTAGTGACACTAGGGTCGTGCAGGTGGCAAACGAGGTGTACCGTGCGTCGCAAGGATGAAGGCCAGGGGTGCTTAGACTAGGATGCTGAATCTGGCTCTTTCAGTCCCTATCTCCCCTCTGATGTTTCTGTCGTAGCATTTGGGTTATAATCCAAACTTGGTCGAGCTGGTGGTGTGTCCCCCTACCTACCTAGCTTATGCGGCGAACTTGTCTCCTGCTAGTACTCAGTCCGTTCTAGTAGTTGTTGCATAACTGCCCGTTTACACTGAGATGTTGTTGGATAATGGTTCTCTATGGTTGGGTTTCTTTAACGAAATCGGAGGGAACCCCCTCTTTTGATATATAAAAAAATAGTGGCACTAGCGGTGCCAAAACATTGCCTCAAATTATTAGTGCCACTAGATTAAGGTGCAAAATAATAACATTCCGCTTTATCATGGCGGTGCCAAAACAGTAGCACAAGAGCAGGATCAACATGCAGGATCTTTGGCAAATAGTCAGACCAAAAAGGAACATACCTCGTGATGGGAACCATAACTGCAGTCAACGCCATCGTAGAAGGGACGACACCAGTCACCAACATGGATGATTCAATTCATGGGACCTTTTGGTGTAGTTCACCTAAAATGAAGCAATGTCCCATGAGCTAGTAGCTTCTTCTTCTTTTTTTTAAGAAAAGGGCTCCAGCCCCAGTTCCACTTCCATCAGAAAACTAAACCCACAGAGCTTCTTCTTCATTAGTTGCAATAAATTGAGCAACATCAAGGTTGGTCGTGAAGCTCCTGGAATGTTCAACTATAATTTGGATATCATTTGTGCAGTTCAACTAAGATCTAGCGTGAAATGTATATCTCTGTTTGCACAAAAAAGGTGGAAAGGAGGGTGACTAACAAGTGATGAAACATGCATCAAATGAAAAAAAAAGCATGTTCCTTATCTGAATGGCAATCGTACAAGGACATTAGTAATTTCTAGCAGCATTGCTAGATATTAGTGAGGGCATTAGGATTAACTATGACAACCGTTAAATACGACATTACTTTAATGGTGCCATTGCTTCTTTTTACCAGCAACATTACATTAACAGCTACTACAAAGTCGGTATTTGGGCACGCGAGAGTAGGCAGACCAGGGCAGTTGCATCTCTAACTGAAAGAAGCAACTTATCTTAATGGGAAATTTAGCAGGACATGAAAAAAAAGTGCCATTGATTCATATTACTGGAGGCATTACATTGAAAACAACAGTGGTTTAACGTGTCCTTACTTTTAACAGTGCGACTGCTACATTTTACCAGTGGCATTACATAAGAGCGGCTCGGGGCAACAAAAATCAGAAGATGATATTTGGGTTGGTCCCATTTTTGTTCGGTATATAGCCACCTTATACTGTGTGAGGCTAGCAAATCTAGTGCTGGACTTACTCTGTTGACTTGTCCCCCAGTCCCCACTTTCTTTCCTTTTTCAACCAATAGATAGTGTTTATATTGAGTTTGTACTGCATTCCCTTTATTTCCCTATTAGACCTAGAGACCAGTTGGATAGCCAGTCTCTGCTACTTTTCGCCCCCATTATTTCCTCTTTCGACCAAGTCCTAGATTCAGGTAACAAATATTCCGCCACCCCCACCCCCTTTTTTCTTTGTTTGAACCAAGTACTACTAGATTCGAGTGCATGAACTAGTTTTGCCTCTTAACAGTAAAAAAATACATGGTTTTCGAACAACCGATCGATCCTATCTACGAGGGGGCCTGAGAAATAGTAAAAGATACAAATGTAGCGACGTTAGGAGCTCGGGAAGTAGAGCAAGGCCGGCTTCGAAGGAAGTTATACCTGAGGGTCGCCGGGATGTCGCTAGGTGGGCGGCGGGAGGCCGGATCTGCCCACACTACGACAGCGAGGACGAAGGGGTGGGAGGCCCTCCCTCGCCAGCGATGTTTGGGAGAGAACGACAAGGCACGCTAACCGGGATGTGCCGGCAGTGGGTAAGAGCCATTGCCGAGGACGACAGCGTGAACGTTGCACCTTCTCACCTTCCCCGGCAGAGAGGATCCGGCTGGACCTGTGACCGGCGGTGAGTAGAGAGAGAGTGTGGCCACCGCTGTCGTGTTTAGATCTGGAGAGGACGAGACAGTGTGAAGAGAGCAACACTAGCAAGCAAGCGTGGAGGCTCCTGCCTATATAGTGGAGTACTAGTTTTCTTTTGTCTACCGGCCGGAGCCGGCTTGACCTCGACAATGAGTGTCGAGAAGTCTTCATGCACGTGACCCGGAGGCACGGTTGTGGTCATTTTTATCTGAAGCACCTGATTATAACATATAACACGAAAAAATGCCACATGACAAGAAATCATAACCTCACTGCCCAAAGGAGTCTAGATGAATCTCGACAGAGAAAGTAGACGAGGATCAAAGCTCAAATTAAAGATAAACTCGTAGAAAAGGGGTCCGTCGATAGATGTCCTAATTAACATAGCCGGTTTGACCTAGATGGCAGCCGAATAGTCGTCGTGCATGTGCCCCCAATGACTAGCCCAACTCAGTTGTCGTTGTTTAACCCTCGCAGTGATCCGAAGCACATGACACCTAATTTTGCGAGATGACAAGAAACCTTTTTTTAGATTTATCACGAGAACTACAGCCATGTAGAACACAACCTGCATGATATGTAGACGATAGCCAATCCAGGCGTGTCTGCTGGAGTCTGGTCACATGCATGGACGAACTGATCATCCGTGTCTTGCAGGGATCATCCAGTTACCAACGTATGTACTCCTACAACACTTTTCTAGTAGTACTATCGCTCGTCTCTCTCTTCTATTAACTCACCCGACTTGCGGGGCTGGGGAGTGTTCCTATGGTCGGTTCTCAATTGCGGTCCCACATGTGTGTGCAAGCGCAATATGAAGCATGTTCCATTCAGAGAGAGGCATGCCAGACCGACCGACCGTCTGGGGTGCGATGCGAACGCGACGGGCGTGCTGTATACTCTGTACATGTGTACCACCATTTTCTTGAGGCTTTGCTCCATGGCGCAATCCATGGATACAAAATTACTATACTGTACTATTTAAAAGTCAAGGGTGGGGCTTTTCCCGCGTGGTAGGCGGGGCAGTTCCGCCTAGTCAGTTCGACAGAGACGTGAGAAGATGAGGGAGTAGGCTACTGCAAACGCAGGGCTGTGTGATTTGATAGTGAGTTACTGCTGGACAGGTGGGGCCCGGTGATTTGACTTGCCATTATCATTTTAAGCTGCGGCGCCACGACCGGGCGTGAGTCTCCGATTCTGACCACCTCCATACAAGTGCCTCTCCCGATGCTCCACCATGTAGAGGCTGGCTCTTGCTTGAGAGCCCACTCCTCCACTTTTTCCTTGCCTCTTTCCCCCACATATGCAAAAATGCCATGTAAAGCAGGCTTATAGCCCACTATTGTACTTGATTCTATAGGTGCTAAGCCTGCCACATAGGCATAAAGTCTGATGTGGCAAGTTAATTAAGAAGAGAGATACTAGTTTGGTGACCCCAGGAAGAAACGGTGATAAGCGCTGAAAGTGCGTTATATCGACTAGAGGGGGGGTGAATAGGCGATTTTTATGAATTCTTCACTGAGGAATTTGCCGGTGAGGAAATTCCTTAGCGAAGAACTACTTGCAGCGGAATAAGTACTCAGAATTAAGCATAAGAGAATGCGGGCATGGTCATCATGATGAAATGAAGACAATCAAGAGTACAGAAAGCGTAAACACAGGATAGCACAAGATGAAGACAAACAGACTGAAGAAATTGAACTGAGGAAATTGAGAAAGTCTTCAGTCAAAGTCTTCAAACACATATATGAACGAACACTCAACACAGTAATGAGGAAATGAAAGGGTTGAGGAAATAGAACTAGTAAGGTTGGTGAAGACAATGATTTGGTAGACCGGTTCAAGCTTCTTTGTCTCGGTTATGCGTACGGTTGGAAGCGGTGAGTATTTAAACTCGAGGACACACGATCCGGACACCCGATCGCTGAGCACGCAGCTCAGGACACCAAGTCCTCACCTATTCTCCTTGAACTAAGGTCACACAGACCTCGTCCAAACACTCGTGGTAAGTCTTGAGCGACTTCCAAACCTTCCACAGACTTGGTCACTCGGCGAGCCACAATTCCTCTTGGATGCTCTAGACCATGACGCCTAACCGTATGGAAGAAGCACGGTCTTCAAAGGTAACAAGCATCGGATCCACGCAGGATCAATCTCTTCAGTGATGCTCAATCACTTTGGGTGTGTAGGGGTTTGGTTTTTGGGTTTTCCTCACTTTCGATGATTTTCGCTCAAAGTCCTCGGAGGATGGGTTGCTCTCAAATGACAGTGTCAAGTTTCTCTCGGAGCAGCCAACCAGCTAGTGGTTGTAGGGGCGGCTATTTATAGCCTAGGAGCAGCCCGACATGATAAGACATAAATGCCCTTCAATGATATGACCGTTAGGTGGATAAGATATTTTGGGACAGCCGCACGCAGCGACAAAGAACGGTCGGAAATTTGAATCTCAAATTCCTCGGGGCTATCATGTTCCTCCTTTGTGTAGGCAATCCGCCTTTGGCGAATTCCTAACTCCTCGGTCGAGAACAAATTCCTCGTGACCGGAAGAACTTCGTCTCACATCAAGAAATTGGCTGAACTGTATGAGATTTCAAAGGCTTCACTCGAAGGGATTGGTAGGTGTAGGATTTTGAGTTGAGCATCACATGGAAATTTTTCCTTAGTATTTCCTCGACCCCCTTTAACAGTACGGTGTTTCCTATGACTCAAGAAAGAGAAAATGAAACAACAAAAACGAAAGTCTTCACGCTTCATGTTCCTCAAATGAATACCAAGTCTTCAAGTCACACCAATTTCTTGACTTTCAAAGTCTTCAGAAAGTCTTCAGAATATCATAGTCTTGATCGAAGAACTTCATTTTTAGGGGTCGACTTTCTCTGTAAATATCAAAACTCGTGATAGACTTATAGACCTGTGTACACTCACAAACGCATTAGTTCCTTAACCTATAAGTCTTCAATACACCAAAATCACTAAGGGGCACTAGATGCACTTACAATCTCCCCCTTGTTGGTGATTGATGACAATATAGGTTAAGTTTTCAACGAGGATAAACATATGCGGTGTAAATCGATATTGAGGAATTTGATTGCAAGATATAGAAGAACTCCCGAAGATGTGCATAGTGAGGAATTTGCTTTTGAGGCAATGCACATTTGAAGAGTTGAATCATGGAGATCTCCCCCTATATCTTGTAATTCATACACGCATTTGACATATAACATGAAGAATTTGAAATGCATGATGAGATATGGTGCTTGACGTAATTCAGCATGTGTGCGATAACATTAATGAGGAACAAGCATGCAAAATAACGCATCAAGAGTATCAGAGCTCAAGAAGCTCAAGAGAATCACAGCATAGTGCATCAAAAGTATCAAAGCACCATCGGGTTTAAGATTACAACTCGATCCAATAAAAGTTTCAGAAGAGCAGCGGTTGTAACTTAACAAAATAAATTGTTGTATATGGGCAATAAAATAGACCCGCTTGAAGACTAACTCAAATTTCTCCCCCTTTGTCATCGAATGACCAAAAGGATCGAAACTGAGGACTAACGCCCCTGAAGAATTTCAAGTTGAAGAAGGAGCGCCAGCGTTGTTTGGGTCGTTTGTTGTAGTAGGGCCTGCCGCGGTGTCGTCCAAGTCTTCATTTTCATCAGTGTCGCGCGAGGAAGAATATGAGCTGGCCACCAAGGAAGGAACTTTGACCTTCTTGTATTTCTTCGGAATAGGTGCAGACCAGTCAAATTCTTCCTTGAGTCCCATTGTCGTCAGTTCTTACGCCTTTGTAGACATGTGAAAGAACAGCCAGTGCGTTTGAAGGTTTCATGGAGGTAGTAGTGGTTTTTCTTCACCGCATTGTGTGTTGAGATCATGTTGTGAAGAATTGAACCAAACCGACGCTTGACCCATTTATGATTGCGATCAACCTTCAGATGAAGGCGAGGAGTAACTCACGATCGATCATCACCACAGGTGCGAGAGCTTGAGGACTTTGCTTGACCGAGGTATTTTGGCAGAGTCATGTGTGGCGAGTCATCATTGGTGGAGTAGGATGCAGCTTTGCTAAACTGTCCATCCAATGGACGAATGCCTTCATCGATCACAAAGATGGCCTTGCCCTTGTCATCACACGAGGTAAATGTCCGTTTGAGGACTTCAATCGGGGCAACTAGCTGCGGTGGTTCGAGTATCAGCCTTGTAATTGAGTGAAGACCTTGACACGATGAATCTCATTATCCAAGGCGCATAAGGCTTCAGCTCAAATGGTGACATAGCAATGTTTGCGAGTCGTCATGAAGAAATCATGGAAGTTGACGGAACGCCATGGATGATGTTGAAAAGCATATTCTTCATGATGCCAACGACTTCTTCATCATTTGAGTCGTGGCCTTTGATAGGACTCATTGTCTTCGTCGAGAATCGATAGACAGTCCGAGGCACATACAATAATTCCTTGACGAGGAATTTGGTTATTGGGGCCTGCCTTCGCTTCATAGTCTTCATCAACACATGCATATAGTGATTTGAAAGTTACGGTTCGTTGTAGATACAACGAGCACCGTCAAGTGGAGGATCGAGTGGTAGAGCACGAAGCAATTCGATTCTTGGTGCCTTGTAGTGAGTATTTTCAGACATCCAGTCTAATACCCATGAGTTCACGTCTTGACGTCTCCGGTGATGTGCAGCGTTGCATAGAATTGAAGAATAAGTTCTTCATTCGATCCACAGACATCGGTGCAGAAATTGAAGTCTGCGTCGTGAAGAACACCGAGGACTGGCTCGAAGCTGGCAGAGACTCCATGTCCACATGAGGAATATGAGCATGATCGAAGACTTTGTCTTTATTGAAAAGCACCGAGGAATAGAAATTGGCTTGGTGGCGGTCCGTAAACGCCTCTTCCTTATGCGAGCGTAATCATATGGATTGTAATCGATGAAGAATACATGCTCCTTGAAGAAGTCTTCAGCCTTGAACTTTTGCTTTGTTGAGAAGGGATCCTTTGGCTTTGGCGGTGGAGTGTCGATGAGTTGCATCACGACCTCGGGAATCGCAATCTCAGGTTCTTGGTGAGGAATTTCTTGTTCCTCAACAGTGCGATCGAGGATCGTGAAGCAGTTCATCGATGCTAGTGGCTGGAATTTCTTGAGGGACAGATGAAGTGGAATGAGTTTCTTGAGCCCATTTGAACAGTTGGAGCAGGGACTGAGGTATCTGTTGGATTGGGGTGAAGAGTGGAGAATTTGGATCTTGACTTTCCCAAAAGTCATCGTTCATCACCGGCGTTGTGCTTCCAATATCCACATCTTCTTCAAGTTCCTCAACACCGGCCTCTTCAGCTGTGAACTGAGGCATATGTGAGGAAATGATTGGGGTTGAAGGGATTGCTTCCACTTCAATTTCTTCATCAATCTACTCTGACGAAGCAGCAGAATGATTTTCTTCATCAGATCCGCTTGGAATCACATAATCTTCATCAAAAGGAACAAGGTCCTTTGATGGAATTGAGGAAATTGGAACAGCATCAATTGGATTTTCAAAGGAGCTCGTCATTGGCTTCATTTTCTTCGCAGCCGAAGAATTTGACGAATAGCCCGATGCTTTCCGTTTCTTCACAACAGCTCGTTCTGCAGCCTTGGTCTTCTTCACATCAGAGGCAGATGGAAGAATTGGAGTTGGTGTTGGCGTAGGAGGAGCTGAGGAATCTGGATGATTTTCCTCGGTAAGAATCGATGCAGTTGCCTGTTTTGTTCGATTTCTTGATCGCACCACTAGTGGATGCCACAGCAATTTCTTCAGCCGGCCGGAATGGGATCATCAGCCTCGAACTGGCATTTTCTTCAAAGACTGAACTTCATCGGTAGTCTTGGCATGTTCTCTGATTGGCTGAGTGAGGCTCCGGCTGAGGAATTGCATGTTGCGTTGGGGCAGCAACATTTGTGAACTTCTTCGTCGAGGTTGACGAATCGACCTTGGCCCCTTGCCAATCCAACATAATAAGCATCGAAGTTTTTCTTTGAGGTCTTGAATTTCAGTCTGGACCTTGAGAAGTTCCTCGGTGTCATTTTGACTACGTTTTTCTTGAGGAACTTCTCCTTCTACGTATTGAGCCTTCTTGATCTCTCTTGCCTTTTCAAACTTCCATTTCTCTTCCGTGATGAAATGGGTCAGCATATGACTTTGTCCAGAGTCGGATGAAAATCAGGCAAAGGGGTATTTGGATCCTTGTGCGGAGATCAATATAATCGAGGATTTTCCTCGGATCCAACAAAGAGAGGCACAGATGTGCCTTTGGCTCTAGCGGACCCTTTCTTGGCGATCTCGATGATTTCCGCAAGTTCATCATCATCAGCCTCATCATCTTCGTGGCTCTTGGAAGGCGACTGTTTCTTCTGGGACTTGGCCGAGGACCTCGTCCAGTGTGGCCTTAGTCTTCAGAGTCGAGCAGGATGAAGACTTTGGTGCAACTGAGGAACTTGCAGAGACACCAGAGGCAATGGAGAAGCCAGCAGTCCTTTGGCACGTGGCCAGATGCACAGGTGCTGAGGACTTTGTCGGAACTGCTAAGGACTTGGGAGGAGCTGCTGAGGACTTTGAAGGAGCTGAGGATTTTGGAGGAGCAGGGGCAGCATGAGGAATTTGCCGTGAGGGCACTGCTGAGGAACTTGGCCGTGAGGGCACTTTTGGTGAAGCACTTGGCTTGTGAGCGGGCTTCTTTGCCATAGATTTTCTTGGCTTGACAGAGGCCTCGGGAGGCGATGGCGATGGCGAGTCCTCATTGAATTTCCTCCTTTGCCTCATTGGCTTGTCTTGCCAACTTGGCTTGGCGCTTGGCCCATTCTTCAGGAAAGTCCTCACCATGCTTGATGCTGGTGGGGTCAGCTTCTTGGCCAGGTGCCAATGGAGCTCTTGGGCATGGAGGATTGAGTGCGGATTTCTTCATGTACTTTGGAGTTACATATCTGCACTCCCTCCATTCCCGTGCCCATCTCCGTTCAATCCTTTGGATGTGCACCTTGCGCTGATTTTTGTTCTCTTTGCCGAACTCGGCTTCATCAGGTGTGCAATAATCAACATAAATTTCCTCGGGGATTTCAAACAGCGGTCATGACCTCGGGCCTCTTTCCTCCTTTACTGTGGCTTCTTTCCTACGCCATATTCTTCACCGAGGAATTTGAACAAACGAATTCTCTGAAGAAGTATGCAACTTTTCTTCAAGGAACGCTGCAAATGAGTTAAGTTGATGAGAACCTAGTGATTCAAAGCGGCATGAGTACCTGTGAATAGAGTATAGTTGCGAGGAATTTGGAGAGGTCATATGCGTTCTCAGAAGGTTTTTCAAAAGAACAAGTTTAGAGGATTTTGACCAGATGAGCCTTGAAGAATTTCACTAAGCATTCTTTTTCTTAGGTTCGAGTTGTATGCGGATCGAGGATCCACACAATTGAGGAATCTTGAAGAAAATGATTGCTTAGAGAAAGCGAATCAAGAGCATATAACTAGTGAGGTGTTTGTGTGTGAGGATTTGAAGAATAAAACACCTTTGAAGATTTTGTAGTTTAAAATTTGGATCAACGAGGGTAGTAAAAGTAACTTTTATTTACCCTAAATGAAGAACACGCATTTAACTGGGTGTTGTAGATGTGAAGCTCGTGCATTCGGATCTTCCACGCCCTAACTTGGCGGAGGAAGACAGCTACGGCTGACGGCGGAGTGAGGATTTCCATGATCGGGAGTACGTCGGCGAAGAGGTCGAGGCGGTGAAGCTCTTCCTCACCGTGACGATGGAGTAGCGGCGGCGCTTAGGGTTTGAGGAGCTCGAACGGGAGAGAGAGGTCGGCGGGGTAAAAGAAGTGAGGATGGAGAGAGGGTATCTATAGAGGCGGTGAAAACTGTTGGCAGAAGATTTAGGGACTAACGTGCCTGACCATTCTCCTTCTCACGACATGTGTCACCCACGTCTTGTGTAGTGGAGATCGTGTCTGATCGTGGGTGAGTAAAATAATGCATCGTGGGATGCGGAGCGGTTTAATGGCAAAACCGAAAGTTTGGATAAGATCAGTTTTTTAAAAGTTCCGTTCGCAATTTCTTGGTGACAAGGACACAGTGAAGATTTTGAACGAGTTTCAAATAGAACGCACATGAAGAATTTGTGAATAGATTAGGTTGAGTATAGCATAGAGGGGGAAGGGTCCGATCACATTCACTTAGCAGAAAAAGCAACTTGAAGAAATAGCCATAAGTGAATGCTGTAGAGGACGTAAACCCATATATATGTATAGCCAATGAAGAAAAACGACGGAAACAGTGAAGATTTTGCAAACTTGAAGAATTTGAAAAACTGAGGAAAAACTCAAATTTAAGATTTTCAACTTTGGTGGTGGCGTGTCCCACCGTATAAGAATGATGATTTCAGACACCGCGTACAATTGTCGTAGGGTTCTGAGAATCAAATTCTTCATTAATTTCTTCACACTTAGAGTGTTATTCTTCATGGATTGAAGAAAAACGTTTCTTCATGTGTTGCACATCTAAGTCATCAATTTTGCATAAGTGTCGGATGTGTGTCCTTTTCAAAGAACATTCAAGATTCTAAGATATTTAGCTCACACCGCAACTTGCTAAATCTCTTCTCATCCAAGGGCTTAGTGAAGATATCGGCTAGCTGTTCTTGATCTTCACATGCTTTCGATGGAGATGTCGCCCTTCAACACATGATCACGAAGAAAATGATGACGAATTTGAATGTGCTTTGTCTTCGAAAGTGCTGAACTGGGTTGTGAGCAATCTTGATGGCACTCTCATTGTCCTGATGAGAGGCACATTCTTCACGTTGATGCCGTAGTCCTTGAGAGTTTGCTTCATCCACACAATTGAGCACAACACAAGCCAGCAGCAATGTATTCAGCTTCGCGATGAGCGGTGATACAGTTACATTTCTTCGAGGACCAATGGACCAAAAGATCGTCGAGGAAATGACAAGTACCGGATGTTGACTTGCGGTCCACACGATCACCGGCATAGTCGAGTCGAGAATATCCAATGAGAGCAAAAGTAGAGCCCTTGGGGTACCATAATCCTAGTGTTGGTGTGTGAGCTAGATATCGAAGAATATGCTTCACAGCCTTATGGTGTGATTCCTTCGGTGTAGCTTGAAATCGGGCATACATGCAAACACTAAGCATTATATCTGGCCTAGATGCACATAAGTACAATAAAGAACCAATCATGGAGCCGTATACCTTGTGATCGAAGTCAATACCATTTTCATCAGTGCATAGATGGCCATTTGTGGGCATAGGAATTTTGACACCTTTGCAATCTTGCATGCCGAATTTCTTCAGGACATCTTTGAGGTATTTCTCCTGAGATATGAATATGCCATTGTTTTGTTGACGAATTTGAAGACCTATGAAGAATTTCAACACTCCCATCATAGACATTTGATATTCTTCACTCATCATATAGGCAAATTCATCACTATAATGTTGGTCAGTACAACCAAAGATAATATCATCAACATATATTTGGCACACAAACAGTTCACCATCATATGCTTTAGTAAAGAGAGTAGGGTCGAGTGAACCGGGTGTGAAGCCATTCTTCACGAAGAATTCCTTCAATGTATCATACCACGCCCGTAGGGCTTGATTGAGACCATAGAGGGCCTTGTTGAGTCTGAAGACTTTGTCGGGATTCTTTGGATCTTCAAAACACGGGGTTGAGCAACATATACTTCTTCCTCAAGCTTACCATTGAGGAATGCACTTTTCACATCCATTTGATATAAAGTGATATTGTGATGGTTAGCATAGGCGAGTAATATGCTTGAATAGACTCAAGTCTAGCGACAGGTGCAAAAGTTTCATTGAAATCAATTCCTTCAACTCCGGGTGTAGCCTTGAGCTACTAGTCGTGCCTTATTCCTCACCACAAGGCCATTTTCATCTTGCTTGTTGCGGTAGATCCACTTTGTGCCAATGATATTATGCTTGCGAGGATCTGGACGTTTGACCAGTCCCTAGACATTGTTGAGCTTGAACTGATGTAATTCTTCTTGCATGGCCTGAATCCACTCAGGTTCTAGAAATGCTTCATCTACCTTAGTGGGCTCTGTGATAGAGACAAAAACATAGTGCCCACAAAAGTTAGATAAATGTGAAGCTTTTGAGCGTGTGAGAGGACCTGGCGCTTCAATGTCATCGATGATCTTGTCAACTTGCACTTCTTTTGCAACACGAGGATGAGCTGGTTGTCGTCGAGGAATTTGATCATTTTCCTCAGCACCATTGTCTTCAGCATTATCTTCAGGTGCATCAGCTCGACGATCTTCGCATACTAGAATGAATTCTTCAGCAGATTCTTCAGTAGGAATGACATCCTCAGTTGCCTTGAACTTGATAGATTCCTCAGGTGTTGGTTCATCTAACACAGAAGGTAGGTGCTCTCTTTGCGAGCCATTAGTTTCATCGAATCGCACATCTACAGTGTCAACAATCTTTTGAAGAGCGATGTTGAAGACTACAGTAGGTGTGCGAGTCCTTTCCGTAACCAAGCATAAAACCTTCATGTGCTTTCGGTGCAAATTTAGAATTGTGATGAGGAACTCTAATCCAGCATGTAGTACAGAAGACTTTGAAATAACTTACATTGGGTTTCTTGTCAGTGAGGAGTTCATAGGCAGTCTTCTTGAAGAATTTGTGAATATATACTCTGTTGATGATGTGGCACGCAGTATCAATTGCATCAATCCAAAAATGATTAGGTGTTTTGTATTCATCAAGCATAGTGCGAGCCATCTCAACAAGAGTTATGTTCTTGCTCTCCACGACGCCATTCTGCCGAGGAATATAGGGAGCAGATAACTCATGAGTAATACCAAGTTCATCAAGATAGGCATCAAGACCGGAATTCTTGAACTCAGTCCCCTTGTCACTCCTGATGTGTTTGATCTTCACACCAAAGTTAGTTGAAGCCCTCGAGGAAAATCGTTTGAAGACTTCCTGCACTTGATTTTTGTAAGTAACAATGTGTACCCATGTGTAACGAGAGTAATCATCAACAATAACAAAGCCATATAGAGATGCATCATTAACGACAAATGAGTAATGATTGGGACCAAAGAGGTCCATGTGAAGCAATTCGAAGGACGAGTAGTGGTCATGATAGTCTTATTTGGATGCTTGGCCTTGGTCATTTTTCCAGCTTCACAGGCTCCGCACAAGTGATCCTTGAGGAATTTGACATTTTCAATGCCAATGACATGCTTCTTCTTTGCAAGCATGTGCAAATTTCTCATGCCTGTGTGACCAAGTCGCCGATGCCATAGCCATATACGAAGCTTTTGCAAGTAGACACACGGCTGGTTGTGGTCCTCAGAGAAATCAACAATATACAAGTCTCCTCTCCTAAAGCCTTGAAGACTTTGGAATTGTCAACTTCCATAATCACAACACAACGATACTTGCCAAAGATAACAACCATATCAAGATCACAAAGCACCGAGATCGACATGAGGTTGTATCCTAAGGACTCAACAAGCATGACTTTGTCCATGTGTATGTCCTTAGATATCGCAACCTTACCAAGACCCAATACCGACTTTTGCCTTTGTCGGAAAGATGATATGCTTCGGATGTGACGGTGATAAGGGAGCATCCATCAATAGATTCTTGTCACCAGTCATGTGATTTGTACATCCACTATCGAGAACCCACTCAGTGGCTTTGGGTTGATCATCCTGCAGATGAATTAGTACAACTTACGATCTCATATACTTCATCGGTGAAGAATATGATATCAAGTTCATCGATGAATTTCATCGATCGGTATTAATAGACAAGCGGTATGAGGACGTGTGAAATGAAAGTTCATTTCATCATGATTAGCTCAAGTCCCTTTCGTGCATTTTGTCGGGCCCCCAAAGAAATTCTTGAGACGTTTAAAGCACGCCCGGAGACCTGACCCTGCAGAAGAGGTTAGTCCTTTTTATTCACCACCCACATCTGAAGGGGTGGCAAAGAGTTCATCACTCTGCGAGCACCATATGAGAATGGTGGCATAGAGGCCAAACCATTTCGTTTCACATAAGAGGGGTTAAGGTAAGCATATGAATAAGCAGAGAAATTCTTCGAGGACTTATGAACATATTGGTTTGAAGAATAATGCACATATTCATAGCCCTTTGCTCTACCCTGCGAAACAGAGTTGTTAGCACGATGATAATCATATGAGGACTTTGATCCTTTTGAGGAATTTGATCCACGTGAGGAATTTGGTCCGTATGAGGACTTGGATCCATATGAAGAATTTGGTCCATATGAAGAATTTGATCTGGGGTTCCTATTCTTCATGTGGTGTCATGAGGACATTCACTGAATACTTTCAAGGCACTTCTTGGGAACCCAGATTTTCTTCATAGGGGAACCGTTCCTGCGATTAGTGCCAACATATCTAGCAAATACTTCACCATTCTGATTTTTGAACAGTTTATAGTTGGAGTCAAATGACTCATCAGAAGAATGAGGAGATTCGCATGTAAAGCCAGATAAGTTAGATGGATCAACTGGAGGCCCCTTTGCAGCAACCCATGAGGTTTTGGGATACTGCTCAGGCTTCCAATATGTTCCATCAGCATTGAGTTTCCTCTCAAAGGCAATACCCTCTTTCCTAGGGTTCCTGTTGAGGATCTGCTTCTTCAACACATCACAAAGAGTCTGATGCCCTTTGAGGCTTTTGTTCATGCCTGTCATGTACAATTCCTTCACCTGCATTGTCGGTGATACTAGCAATGTCCTCGGATGAGGAATTAGTGATAGCAGAGGCAGGTGAAGAATTTGTAACAGTTGAA
This sequence comes from Aegilops bicornis, assembly GCA_021605145.1. Taxonomy (NCBI): domain Eukaryota; kingdom Viridiplantae; phylum Streptophyta; class Magnoliopsida; order Poales; family Poaceae; genus Aegilops; species Aegilops bicornis. The sequence continues at coordinate 438,209,109 of CM038675.1, read as the reverse complement.
GCATTTGAACATTCAGGTGAAGAATTAGCAGATTCACGTTCAATGCACTTTAAGCATGGAGGAACAAATTCTTCCTGAGAAGCGCTGATTTGTTGAGCAAGTAATGAATCGCGCTCCTTTAGAAGATCTTCATAATTCACCCTTAGCTTCTCAAGATCTTGCTTTCTTTGAAGAAATTCATAAGAAAGTTTCTCATGATCAGATAAGAGTGTTATGATGACCTTGAAGGCTGTCAAACCTAGACTGAAGTCTCTGAAGATTTTCAGTCAGGGCTTTAGTGCGATCCATTTCTTCACCTAACATATCATCACTCTTATCTAGCATGTTTTGAACCTTTTCTAAAACCCTTTGTTGTTTTACAGCAATCTTAGCAAGTTTTGAGTAACTGGGCTTTAGATCTTCATCAGATTCATTTTCACTAGATTCAGAGGAGGTATATTTGAGTACCTTGGCACCCTTTGCCATGAAGCAATAGGTGGGAGCGTAGTCATCACTATCTTCATCGACTTTGTTGGTGAGGTCATTTTCTTGAGTTGAAGATGGACTTGCCGACGAAAGCGATGGCGAGAGCTAGACTCGCCACACAGACTCAGATTCCTCTCGATGCCTCCTCTTCCTCATGTTCCTCGATTTAGCTTGAGTCCATTTCCTTGCCAATGAATGCCCGAGCCTTTTGGAGCTGCTCTTCTTGTGAGAAGAAGGCTTTGAGGATTTTGATGATGAAGATTTCGATGATTTCTTCTTCTTCTTCACGCCATCGTAACTGTAATCCTTGGGTTTCTTCTTCTTTAATTCCTTTTCCCATCGAGGACAATCTTGGACGTAGTGACCAGGTTTCTTGCATTTGTGACAAAGTCTTCTCTTATAGTCCTTTGGATGAGGAATCACTGCTTCTTGAGGATTTTCCAAAGCGACCACGTCTTGAGAACTTCTGGAATTTCTTCACGAGCAGTGCTAGCTCCTGGCCTAATTCTTCAGGATCTCCAAGGCTACTACTAGAGTCTTCACACTCAGATTCAGACACAGCCTTGGCCTTCAGGGCACGTGTTTTTCCATAGCTAGAACCATAGAGATCTCTCTTTTCAAAGCGGAACTCATGAGTATTTAGCCTCTGGAGGATATCAGCTGGATCAAGTGACTTGTAGTCAAGACGCTCTTGTATCATCGGTGCGAGTATCAAATGAGGAATCAAGCGATCTTAACAATTTCTTCACCACCTCATGGTCGGTGATGTCAGTGGCGCCAAGTGCTTCAAGCTCATTTGAGATGTCAGTGAGGCGATCGAAGGTTTGTTGAACATTTTCGTTGTCGAGTCTTTTGAAGCGATTGAAGAGATTTCGAAGAACATCAACTCGGGAGTTACGCTGAGTTGAGACTCCTTCATTTACTTTGGACAGCCTGTCCCAGATGAGCTTGGCAAATTCCAAAGCACTCACTCTTCCATATTGACCTTTGCTCAGATGGCCACATATGATATTCTTCGCTTGAGAATCGAGTTGCTTGAATCTCTTCACATCAGCAGCATTCAGAGAAGGTGTGGTGAGGGAACACCATTTTCCACAACATACCGTAGATCGTTGTCAATTGCTTCAAGATGCATTCGCATCTTGTTCTTCCAAAGAGGGGTAGTCCGTCCCATCAAAGGTAGGACACCTGCTTTGAGACCTTGATCATACCTGCGGTCGACATAACTAAAACCCGGTGGTTAAACCAAAATCACACGTAACAAGGGAGTACCTTGCTCGATACCAATTGAAAGTGCGTTATATCGACTAGAGAGGGGTGAGCAGGCGATTTTTATGAATTCTTCAACGAGGAATTTGCGGTGAGGAAATTCCTTAGCGAAGAACTACTTGCAGCGGAATAAGTACTCAGAAGTAAGCATAAGAGAATGTGGGCATGGTCATCATGATGAAATGAAGACAATCAAGAGTACAGAAAGCGTAAACATAGAATAGCACAAGATGAAGACAAGCATGTAAGAAATTGAACCGAGGAAATTGAGAAAGTCTTGACCAAAGTCTTCAAACACAGATATGAACGAACACTCAACACAAGAATGAGGAAATGAAAGGGTTGAGGAAATAGAACCGATTAGGTTGGTGAAGACAATGATTTGGTAGACCAGTTCCAAGCGATGTCTCGGTTGTACGATGCAGTTGGAGCGGGCCGAGTATTTAAACTCGAGGACACACAGTCCCAGACACCTAGTCGCTGAGCACGCAGCTCAGGACACTAAGTCCTCACCGTATTCTCCTTGAACTAAGGTCACACAGACCTCGTCCAAACACTCGTGGTAAGTCTTCAGGTGACTTCCAAACCTTCACAGACTTGGTCACTCGGCGATCCACAATTCCTCTTGGATGCTCTAGACCATGACGCCTAACCGTCTGGAAGAAGCACAGTCTTCAAAGGTAACAAGCGTCGGATCCACGCAGGATCAATCTCTTGATGATGCTCAATCACTTTGGGTTTGTAGGGTTTGGTTTTTGGGTTTTTCTCACTCGATGATTTTCGCTCAAAGTCCTCGGAGGATGGGTTGCTCTCAAATGACAAGTGTCAAGTTTCTCTCGAGCAACCAACCAGCTAGTGGTTGTAGGGGGCGGCTATTTATAGCCTAGGGAGAAGCCCGACATGATAAGACATAAATGCCCTTCAATGATATGACCGTTAGGTGGATAAGATATTTTGGGACAGTCAAGCAACACAAAGAACGGTCGGAAATTTGAATCTCAAATTCCTCGGGGCCATCATGTTCCTCCTTTGTGTAGGCAATCCGCCTTTGGCGAATTCCTAACTCCTCGGTCGAACAAATTCCTTAGCGACCGGAAGAATTTCGTCTCACATCAAGAAATTGGCTGAACTGTATGAGATTTCCAAAGGCTTCACTCAAGGGATTGGTAGGTGTAGGATTTTGAGTTGAGCATCACATGGAAAATTTTCCTTAGTATTTCCTCGACCCCCTTTAACAAAGACGGTGTTTCCTATGACTCAAGAAAGAGAAAATGAAACAACGAAACGAAAGTCTTCACGCTTCATGTTCCTCAAATGAATACCAAGTCTTCAAGGTCACACCAATTTCTTGACTTTCAAAGTCTTCAAAAGTCTTGAGAATATCAAAGTCTTGATCGAAGAACTTCATTTTAGGGGTCGACTTTCTCTCAGAATATCAAAACTCCTCATAGACTTATAGACCTGTGTACACTCACAAACGCATTAGTTCCTTAACCTATAAGTCTTCAATACACCAAAATCACTAAGGGGCACTAGATGCACTTACAAGCGCGTGTACCTAGATGAAGCAAACTTAGCAACAAAAACTAAACACCTATGTATTGGGGACTTGAGTTGCTAAGCCGTTTAATGCCCATAGCACGTCATCTAAGCACCATTTCATTGGAAGAGGTCACTCCTTGGCAAATGCAATAAATACTACGAAGAAATTGATAGAGAGAAGTAAACAAAAAATACTCTTATAGCCAACCTTACAGCTAACCTTGTTGTATGAGTGACTAAGTGATGACTATGTATGACATGCCAACATCAGATAGCCTAACGCACTGTGTTATATCTCCAAGGGCGCGACTGCGAGGCGACGGTCGTGGTAGGCGCGACCATGATACGGGCTGCTGGCAGCCCTTGGATCTGAGATCGAATGGTCGCGTGCTAAGTTGCTGAAAATTTGCAGAATAACCCTCCAGGATAGGATATTCATCCATAGGTCTAGAATCACGCCATGCAAACGTTCGATCTCAGATCCAAGGGCTCTCAGAAGCCCGTATCATTGGAGAATGGAAAGCTTCGTATCACCTGTAATTTTCCTGACGCTTGACATGACATCGAAAGCCATTTAATTGGGCGTCGAGTAGACATGCCATCTAATTGGGCCCCCATAGTACCGTGCATGAATCCATTTATCCACCAGGCAAGCCACTACCCTGCCATTCACATGCCCCCCCCCCCACTCGACATTTTTACAATCGACAAACCGCTCCTAGTCGTCCCGTCCTTTCACATTACAGCAGTTCCACTAATCCTAACCCTCCTCCCAAATCCATGGCGTCCCAAATCTCCATGATTGGCGGTGAGTACAAGGTTAGAACCATCACCGGCGATGAGCTCGACGTCATCTACACCCGTTTTTCTGCAACGGTGGAAGAATGCCTTGCTCGCTTCAAACGCATGTTCAAAAATCAAATGATGAGTGGGTCGCTGGGCTAGATGTTGAGTACGCCACAGTCCTGGGAAGCAACAAGAAACTAAAGGAGGCAGAGAAGAAGAAGCCCATCGTGATCCAGGTTTGCGTGCATGACTTATGCTTGGTCTACCACATATGCCATGCTGACGTTGAGTGCGAGGAATTTAAGAAGTTCCTTAAGGGTGGCCCAGTTAAATTCATTACTGTAGACTTTAGGAACGACAAGGAAATCCTGGGTCGGATAGGCCTCGTTGTAGGCGACCCCTTCGACCTCCAGAAGGAAGGGCTGGTGCCCTCCCTTGATCAGCCTTCAATGTTGACCCTGGCAGGAGCCATGGTTCATCCTTCATACGGTGAACTGAAGAAACCTCCGCACACGTTTCATCATGCATGGCAGTGGACTATACTAGTTATAGACCACATCCATTACGCTGCAATGGATGGCTACCTTTGTTTCAATATCTACAAGGGTTGGATGATGAGGAAGAGCCAAGTATGTGGTTCAAGCAAAGAAGTATCGCCCAAGAGGAAGAGGGACAAGGACGAAGTCGAGGACGTGGATGAGGACTCCGAGTAAGGTGGCAGTGTCGTTGCTCATGGTGGTTCTAATGCAGTGTCTATCGGATTAGTTCCTTAGTTTAATGTCTAGTGTGCTTAGTTTTATTTGAGGGGTGTGTTGTGCTGAGCCCCCAGCAGTACAATGTTATGTTTCTTCTCACTATATTTCGTACATTTCCTCTTTTAGTTGGTATAGTACTACCACTCGTTTCTTCACATTATATATGTACAATATATATGGCCAACATCATATAGCCAGCAGTTTAGTTGTCAAAGAATTTCAGGGTGCTTAGTTTTGTCAAAGAACTCCAGGGTGCTTAGTTTTATTTGAGGCGTGTGTTGTGCTGGACACCATTAACTTATCATTGTGAGAATTGGCTTATTTTTGTCATGTAACATGGTCAACGGGTTTGACGTGAAAATAAAAATGTCTAATGGCATCTCTGAGAAAAGAGCTAACTTAACGATGGCATTTTTTAGATATCTAATTGCATTGAGCAGGCGTTTCACGGATCGATGGCATTTTTTGAGTAGTTGTAACTTCTAATGGCAAAACTGAGTAGTGATACACAACTAGTGGCATAAATAATAAGAACCCAAGAATTAAATAGGAATGGTAATTTCATTATTTCTTTATACCTTTGTGTGCGAAACAATATACGCTGCCTCCCCCCAGATTTTCTTTACAGAGGCAACATAGAACTATATGAGTGCCCTGTTAAATTTTGGAATTATTTCGGGTTCATTTGGCCTTTTTTATACATTAATTGAGTTTCTGGTCATTTAATGTGCATAATTAAATTTGAACTACAAGCACATGCTCCCATGCACCTAAGTTGATTGAAAAATCACATGTGTGTCCTCGGGTGAATTTCTAGGTCCCATGCAAGAAATGGAATGAAATTCAAACATCTGGGCATCGTGGTTCGGCCGAGAACATTGAGAAGCTTGGTTTTAAAATTCTTGTAAATCCAAACATGCCTGAAAAATCATGAAACTTGGCATGGTGTCATGTCATGGTACTACCATGTTGTGGTAAAAAAATTGTAGAATAGGAACAAGTTTTGGTATAAGTTTCTTGCAAACCGGAGCTTCTCTCAAGAAGGCTCGTGGTTCAGAGAGGGAACATGTCACCTTTGTGTGCATAATTCAAATTTTAAATACAAGCACATGCTCCAGTGCACCAAAGCTGGTTGAAAAATCACATGTGTGTCCTCGGGTAAATTTCTAGGTCCCATGCCAGAAATGGGAATGAAATTCAAACACCTGGGCGTCATGGCTCGGCTGGAAACATTGAGAAACTTGGTTTTTTAATTCCTGTAAATCCGAAACATGCATGAAAATCATGAAACTTGGCTTGGTGTCATGACATGGCATTAACATGCTGTGGTAATTTTGTTGTCCGACTTGCGAAGGCGCACACATTAACAATCAACAAAGTCATTTTGGAACAAGTGATGTCACGTTACAATCGGAAACACAAGTATTATTGAAACCGTGGGTGTTGTATTTACCATTTACGTGCCGCCACGCGTCCCCTTTTTTTATTAGCTAGGAGGCGCCGTGCAGGGTAGCTATCTGAGTACGGGAGGCGTGCGATCAGACCCCTGCGCGTGTTTATCGGGAGGAGAGCCATTTGACCTCCATCTGCCGTCCACCTCTCTCCCAAGGTCTCCATTAATGGCGCCCGAGCCTCTGTTTAATGGCGTGGCAATGTCTCACTCGACTGAGATTTAAGAGGGAAAAAAGAAAATTTTGCACGGATCTTGATGTAAGATCCGACGGACCTATATAGCATCTACTGCGACTTATAGCAAGACTGATGAATATATATATAAGGACGACGAGAGTGGATAATAATTGTCTTACATAATTAGGAAGATAATTAAAAAAGCCACATGCGGCTACGCCCGAAATACACAAGGGCAAAAGAAGAAGGAAGACACATACAATGATCTGGCTCGCTGATCTCTACTTTATTTATGCGCTGCAGGTCGCGGAGACTAGTTCTTGCGGAGAGCGATGATCTCTTTCATCAGTTTCATGTCCTTAATACGCTACTTGGCAGCATCCATGGATTCCTCCACCAGCCTGTTGCGCTCGATGTGGAGCATGGCATTCTCGTCCATAAGTTTCTTCATGATGACGCCTGCCCTTCCGCAACAAGGCAGCGGTCTCTCCTCCTCGCTTCGCTTTTCGGGCGATCTTTCGCTTCGCCAGGCGCGCTCACCCCGGAGTTTCGCATTGCCCTCCCCTAGTTGCCGGATGACGCCAGTAGCCTCGTCCTGCAACCTCGCCCAGCCGAAGATCTGATCCATCTGGCTATGGACTATCGCATGCATGCGCCTGTAAGAGTCCTCGCCTGCCCGCGAGAAATTTTCCTAGGCCGCCGCGGTGCGTTCAGACCTCAATGCTGGTTCGGAGGCGCGGCGGGACATCTCTGCTGCTTCCGCGGCGTGGCCGGACCAGTCTGCTACATCGACGGCGCGGCGGGACCTCCATGCTTCTTCGGCGGTGTAGTGGGACCTCCGTGCTGCTTCGGCGGTGCAGCAGGACCGCTGCGTGGCTGGACAGGTCGGCTGATTTCGCGGTGAGGCGGGACATCTCTCGTGCTTCCTCTTCCATGCTCACCTCTCCCTGGTGGAAATCTCTCGACCCAGAACTCACGTTGGCTATGGCTTGATTGACTTGATTGTTTTTTGTGGATGAGGAGTTGAGGAGGCATGTGCAGTCATCTTAGCATAGTAGTATTTATAACTGAGTACTACTAATACGCTCCTAAGGAGGAAACCGTTTAGGTTGTGATCGCTGTGAACAGGTTTGCAATTAAATATAGTGTGGTAGTAGTAGTAATTTGGAATGTGACGAGACGCGCTCAAAATTTATTGACGGTTCTAGTTTCGAAGTGCGGCACTATTCCTGGATGGTGTAACGTCGACACGTTTTCTCGGCCGTGGTGTATAATATGCCATGGTACTAGTTCTTTTTCTACTACTGTGTACGTGCAAAAACTTGCACCGTCGGATACATATCTTACGCTTGGCGTTCGACAGGAATAGCCTCGTGGCGAGCTATAGACTAGTCTTTTTTTCAGACGCATTACACCTACCTCTCGGGACTTCACGCACGCACCATCACTGCTCCCTAGGTCGACGCCACCCACATACACTTGTACTCTGAGAAGAGGTGCATGCACGCACTCGTCCTCTCTCACACACGCATCTGTAGCTACGAATTGTAGTGTTCTCAACCATCTGATTGGCGCTATCATAGGTTTCACATTGCTCCTTGCCCTTGAGATTGAGAAGTTTAAAACACGGAGGCTAAGATGGAGGCGCGAGGTTTTGGTTAATGTGCGGGCCGCACACGGCACCAACACGACACGAGCTTTGTCTGCCTGGTGCGCATGCAGTCGGGTGAGTTGTCCAAGTATAGACACAACCAAGCCCTCGTTGGTATCCGCGCCTCAACTTTGGTTGGTCATAGTGGAGAGTAACATAGACTAGTTACTAGTCTATGTTAATAGTACCTTCATAGTGGGTAGTGTCATATAGTATATGCATAATTTGGCGACGAGCGCTCTCTATATGTACCACCCTTTTTCTTTAATTTCATCTTGTTAATTTTTCTCCATGGCGCAAACCATCGATACTACTACTGTACAAATTTATACATTTTTTAAAAGGCTAGAGGGCGGGGCAGTCTAGCTTGGTCCTTTTCACGAGAGGCGAGGGCCTTTGTGATTTGACGGCTCATTATCTTTGGAAGGCGGGGCCTTGTGATTTGACTACTCGTATAAATGTGCCGACGATCTGAGGAGGAGCAAAGAACCGTGCGGTATACTCAAGTTTTCCACTGGAGTAGTACTACGACGGAGGAGCAGGAAACACGGTAGCCCAGTGCCATATGGCGATAAAAATGATCTAATTTGCTGGTCATCTCATTGTTAGCATTATTCTATTCATGCCTCGCAGAGAACGTGACACGTGCGGCGAAACACCCGAAGCAAAAGAAGAAACACATGAGCAAAAGAAGAAGGAAGATTATCACCCAAATGATCTAATTCGCCTCGGAGTCGTAACTGCTTCTTCATCGCCTCCACAATCTCCATCTCCTTGCGTGTCTCCTCCGGCATCTTCTTCATTGTGTCCATGATGCGGGATTTCTCGACGCGAGCCTTCATCATCTGTTCCACGGTCGCATTACGTACCTTGGTATCAGCCGGGTGCTCGATGTGGAGCTTCGCCAACTCCTCCTTTTGTTCCATGACGAGGGCCTACAGCACCTTCATCGAGGAACTACTACTCTCATGCAGCTTCTTCCAGCCGGCGTCCTTCTCCTTCAGCAGGTCGAGCTCGTGGCAGAGCTTCACCTTGTCCTCCTGAAGTTGCAGGATTCCACCGGTCGCTTTCTTCTCCGAGGCAATGCTCTTCCTCAGCAGCATCACCCAGCCGGCGGTCAGCTCCCCTTGCTTATTGAGCTCAGCGGGCATGTCGTCGAGGCTCTCCTTCAGCAGCTCCACCAAGCCTGGATGAACTCCTTCTGCTTATTGAGGTGCTTATTGAGCTGATCGGGCATGCCGTCGAGGGATAACGACTCCAGCGCCGCCAGCTCTGCATGTTCGCCTCCGCGGCTAGGGCGCTCCTGGGAGCCATCGCCAGCCCGTGAGAGATCTTTCGAGGTCTCTGCATGGCGGCGAGCCCTCTTTTTTTCCGCAGCCTTGGTTGTCGCTCCCTTGTTACGAGTAGTTCTCGACCTAGAGCTCTGTGCATCGGACATGGCAAGGACGGACGAAGAAGAAGCACTTATGAGGAGGAAAGGTAGAGTAATTTTCGGTTAGGTAGTTCCCCTTTTTATAACATGAGTACTAGCACTAGTACTAATACCTGCATAGTGGGAACACGTTCGGGTTTGGTATGTACTAGTAGGTGTGAGCAGGCTTGCACTTAATTGTAGCACTAGTACTTTCGAATGTGATGGGAACAAGGTAAAGATAAATTGATGGGTTTTGGTTTCGAGGCCCGAAACGGCTCCCGATGAGTTTAGTGGAACATAAATTTCAAGTGGACTACACAGCTCAGATGCATAAATATTATGTTTCTGCCAAAAATTGGCACAAAATACGACGGAGACCAATGGAAGTACTACTAGCAACCCATGATTTAACTACTCGCATGCGCGCACTGGAGTAGTAATGTCTTTCTTCCGCCCTCACGTCCACTCAATTTGCGTGCGCTGTATTAATTGACCATCAATGAAGTGAACGACTTTACACACGTCAAATTATCACATGGGGTGGATCTTGGTACAAAATTGCGTCTGCCCGTGTACCCGCGTGTGCGTGCGAGGGAATGAGTGTGTGCGTGGCGTGCGTGCACATCTTCGCTTCCTGCATGTACCGCCAGTGTGGCTCAGGGAGGATGAGTACATTCTTCTGGAACCAGCAGCATGTCACTATGATCAATCCACACAAGGATGTCGCGACAACGCCTCCACATGTGCCACGTGGCTTCATGAACTGTAAGAGAGACACTGTGTAGCGTGCCATTGTGTTTTGCACATACTCGAAGTACTAGTAAGGTACACGTGCATTGCATGCGTCAGATTTTGCTACCAAATTATGAATAAATACCACACTATAGCATGTAAGCTCTGAGTCATATATGCCTGATGTAGACCTTCATTTAATTCTTATAGTTCATCTCAGTAAAAATGAATTAGTTTTTATAAAAAAACCTAGGGCCTCTTTGATTCGTAGGATTTCCAAAACGCGGGAATAGGAAGAACATGGGATTAGAGTGGAATGTCGTCTTGAATCCTACAGGATTGTACGAGTGTTTCATTGTGCATAGAAAAAACGCATAATTCTTTCAAAGAGGTTTGAGTGGATGGGATGTTTCCTATGAACTCTAGTGCAAATGAATCATATGGAAAAATTCCTATGGTTTACAATCCTACAGATCAAACAACCAAGATAGGAAAAATTCCTAAGGATTAGAATCCTCCAAAATTCCTTTGAGAATCCTTTGAATCAAATAAGCCCTTAATCTATTTTATGATTCATGGAATTGTGCGTTGTAAAGCATAAAGTAAAAACTAATAATGGCAATTCAACTAGAAAAAAAGTTTGGGCAGTTATGAGACGGAAGATTCTAGAACAAAGGAGAACCACTGTTGTTTTGAGATTTGTGCATTATGCTTAAGTTCAACCATGGAGTCTGCTAGATTGTACATGTGCAAAATCCGGTGGGGGGCTAGAAGATGGTGCGAGGGGCTGAGTGGAGGGAGATTATGAAGGAGTGCACAACAGCGAGATCGATATTTAGAGAGAGGGGGCGAGAATGTGCGCTGTTGCGCGCAGTGGCGGAGCCATGAAAAATGTCCCATGAGCTAGGGGGCCAAGCATTGCTAATCCTTTATGAGGAGGGCCAATTCATCAACTTAAACCATTTTTACCAGCAATTTTCTAGTGATCACATTCATATTAGCCTCGATATATAGTGATGTTAGGGGGGGGGCTTGCTGCCCCTGTCTTCGCCATGGTGCACGCGTCTGAGAGATGAAGCGGAAGGCATGGATGATGAGAGGGGGCATTGGATATATAATTAATGTGGGTGTATTAGCTATATATGTAATCCTATATAGAGAGGTATAGATTGATCGATGTGGACGTGGGAAAGAGGGTGAGACCTCACTAGATATATAGATTGATCAGTTTATGTGGAAAACTATGAAAGACCTAGCTATATACACACATACATAGAGGAACATCAATCGTTGTGCATGCACGTGAGAGATAAACAATGCCCGATATGATGGAGAGGGGGATGTGTGTGTGTGTGCCTTCATGGGAGACCGACTTGAAGAAAAAGATTGCATGTGTGCGATGGATAATGCCAACTGGTAATGTGTGTGCATGCATGCACGAGAGAAAGTTAGTGGTACAATTATAAAGAGAAGACCAATGTGTGGGTGTAAAAGACTAGGTGAGGTCATAATCAATGTAAAGTTGAATTCAAATATTTGAATAAGAGATCATGATGTTTGAAACCCATGCATGCATGAATATAACGGAGATCTTGCGGTGTGGTTTGGAAACGAGCATGTTGTAATGTATACACATTGAACAAGGTCGACTGGTTTGAATTTGAGATACCGATGGCGTACATCGTTTGGCCACATTGCATCCATGCATGGACACACTATTCTAATTGGAGATGATGGGTGGCTTTTGATCACATATCTATATCTATACCCCTATATATATTATATTTTTTATTTTTTATATAGTGTGCGGATAACTTTAAGTTTGAAAGATGGTTGTTGGATGAGGCCAATCTGATGGTGCAGAGCTGGCAAATTTGAGCACTACTAGCCGTTGGATGTCATCTAGATTCCACCAGATTTTGCCACATGTACAATCTAGAAGACTCTATGGTTGAACTTAAGCATAATGCACAAACCTCAAAACACAAGCACTTCTTCTTTGTTCTAGAATCTTCCATATCAGAATTGCCCAAATGTTTTTCTACATGATTTGTTTTTACTTTATGCCTTACAAGGCACAATTCCATGAATCTTAAAATAGATTAGATAAAAGCTAGATGATTTTGAATGAAATGAACTATAAGAATTAAACGAACATCTACATCATGCATATATTACTCAAAGCTTACATGCTATAATGTGGTATTTGTTCATAATTTGGTTGCCAAATCTCATGCGTGCAATGCACGTGTACCTTACTAGTCTAAATGGTGTATGTGTGTGTGTTGTGCGTGTTAAACACATTTTACGTAGTATATCATACTAGTCTAAATTTTCTTTTTTTGTACACGCTAAGCTTGTTCTCCCGAAATTTCAAGTCGCGCCTTGTTATGCCGAAATTTCAAGCTAGCGTCTCTGTCTATAGTGCTGCGAAACTCCCGCCTCTTCAACCCGCGGTCCCGCGCCTTGTTACCCCGAAATATTTAAGATAAATCTTTGTCTCGTTGTGCTACGTCAACTCCCTTCATCTCAACCTGCGCCTTGCTATTCCAAAATTACAACACGCGTGAAAACTCCCACCTCCTGTGAAATCCCGACACGAGAAATGCCCGTGATACCCTTAAACCGAAAGAACCGCCTCAAATCGGTGGGGGTACTTTCGTAACTTACCCCACATTTCACACAAGTGCGTCCCTAAGCCATGGTTCCCGACTCCCATCACATCGGCCCACCCATTCATACAGCGAGGCCAGGAAAACCCGCAAAGCCCCACACCCTCCTCCGTCCGCCACCCAGCCGGAGCCTCTTCCCCGACGATGTCGTCCACAGCACACCTCGACGTCCCTCATCCACCGTACCAGATGAGGATCCGTCGTCGATCTGGTCGTCCCACCGGTTCAACCACCCCGTCCTCCACCTCCAAGGAGCTGCCCCGATGTTCCCCTCGTCTTTCGCGCCACCTCCATTCCCACACCGCTGTCTTCACCTGCACCACCGGAAGAGCATCATCATCACCGTTTCCTCGGATGAAGTTGCAGCCTAACCGGTGCCACCAAAGAGGTTGTACACTAATCGCCGCATTTTCTTCTTGATTCGATCTCACGGTGCTGCCGGCGCTCGGTCCCGAGCTGACACGGCGCGGCTCCATCCACGGCGGCGTCGTCGGCCACTTCCTCCATGGCGTCGCTCACTCGGCGGTGACGTCCACATCAGTAGGAGCTGCTACTGCTTTAGCTCTCGATCATGCTGCTGCTCTGCTCTTACTCTTCGTCCCCTGCCTGGTCTGCTCTTGCTCTTGCTCTTGCTTTCTTGCTCTCGCTCTTGCTCTTTCTTGCGATGTTGCTCGATTTAGCTACACTTGATCATTGAATCGACCTTTGGGTCGATCGATTTTCAAGAGGTGGGGGGGCTCGCGGAGTTAAGGAAGAACCGGTCGCGTGAGGAGGGGGCTCACCGGAGAGGTACCCCACTATCTATCTTAGGGTTCAGGTTGTGGGCGGTGGTGGGGCGGTGGCGTGAGATCGCGGAGAAAAGCTCGAGAATGGGGGGCCCAGAGGGATGGCCGGGGCGACAGCGGACCGGCGTTGGGGAGTGTTTTGGGGGTGGGCGGGTGGCGCACCACCGGCCGCGGGCGGCTGTTTGGCCGGTGGTGGCTGGCGGCTTAGGGGGTGGAGGTTGAAGATGAACTGTAGGCCCTTGATTTCGTATCCAATGGCTGCAAAATCGACTAACCAGAGATGAAAAAGTTAGTCGACTGACGTGTAGCCTCACCTCTAATGCGTTCAGTTTCGACAGTAAAATTTAGTTTCGACAGGAAAATTCAGTTTCAACAGTCAAGTTCAGTTTCGACAGTTAAATTCAATTTCGATAGTTAAGTTCAGAGATGAGCGGCTGATGTATTTTACATCTAGCACTTTGTGGTTATGTATTTTATGTCATCTATTGGAGATGCTATTAGAATTCCACTCAGGTTAACGTTGTCTCTCTTGTCCTGCTTCAGCCTCGACGTCGTACAACTCACCGGAGCTGCTCCAACGACGAAACCCTCCATCACAGCGGAGCAGTACCTCGAGCTCCATCTCCAGACGCCTAAGATCTTCTACCCCTCCTCCGACAGCAAGTCAGACGGAGCATCCTCACCGGAAGTGCCTCTTTATTACGCGCAAAATAATTATTCCTCCACCTGACAGCGGGGACCCACCAGACAGGCCACAGTATTTCGCAAAAAAAACATTACCCCCTGACTGCTGGGACCCACCAGCTACATCTTCGCACGCAAGGAAGTGCGTCCGGACAAAAAAAAATGATTCTCCCCTAGACTTCTGGGACCCACCAGCTACATCTTCGCATGCAAGGAAGTGCTTGACAGTCGGGACCCACCTGGTCAAAGCGTACGTAGCATTCTCATTCTGGTCACGAACGTGTACGTACATACTGGTCGATGTAGAGGCGCGCACGTGTCGTAGTAGAGGTGCGCACATAGTATGTACACGTACGTACAACGGCCAAGGTGCAAGAATGTAAATACGTCCACGTACGTACATACGGGTGGGGTCTCGAACGCCTACTCGCGCATACGTACGGCCAGGGCTCGTGTACATGGCTGGGTCGGAACGGAGAAACAGCGTCGTCGTCGTGTTCATGGGGAGCCAACTGGCTGGGTCGGAACGGAATGCGTCGCCGTGTTCATCGGGAGGGCTTGGATGGAACGACCGATGGAAACGAGGCTTGGCGTACCGTAGAATGGAGGAAATGGCCTTGTGTTCGACCGGCCACGGTCCAAACAGGATCCTGTTCATCAGGAGGGGTCTGGCGTACCGCAAAACGGAGGAAACGGACCTCCTACGGTCGAAACGGGGGTCCTGTTGATTGGGAGGGGTGTGGCGTACCGCAAAACGGAGGAAACAGACTTGTGTTGAAGCGCCACGATCAAACGGGGTCCTGTTCATCGGGAGGTGTGGCGCATCGCAAAACGGTACTCCACGGGATCTGTTCATCTCCATCGTCGACCCCTCGAGCCTCAACGGGCTACTGTTCATCCACCGTCGACCTCCTCCAGCCTCCACCTGCGACTGTTCATCCACGGGCTCCTGTTCATCCGTCCTCCACTGCACGCTACTCCACCGGCTATTGTTCAACCAACCCTCTCCACGGGCTCCTGTTCAACCACCCCTCCACAGGCTAATGTTCATCCACCCTCCACCGTCTACTGTTCACCCAGCCCTCCACGGGGTGGTCCGGTTCATCCAGCCCTCCACGGGGTCCTGTTCATCCAGCCCTAACCGGCTCGATCGATCGGGGTCCTGTTCATCCAGAGGCAACACCACGGGGTCCTGTTCATCCACCCCCACCGGGAACTGTTCATCCAAACCTCCCCAAAGAACGCCATCGCTCATCCAGGCGGCATCGATCGGCTTGATTAGCAGCAGAGCGAAGCGAATCGCCGATCGGGTTCGATTAATAGCCATCGATCAATCGCCGGGTTCGATAGCGTGTAGTAACTGCGGTGCAATTGCTCGGGTTCGATTAGAGCCCAACGCCTCGCTTCGGGTTTAAGTTAGAGCCTAACGCCGCACTCCACGCAATGCGCGTGTACGAGAGAAACGCGCATCGCTCGGCCCCGACCACCCACCGTAACCGGGAATATCCCGATATTTTCCTCGCCCTCGCTTCTACCATGGTTTTTTCCGTCATGGACGGCCCAAAGAATGTCATGCAGCTGCGTCTCCAGCCCACCCAGGACAAAAAGCCCATTTTCTGTCATGATTTTTTGTCATAGAAGTAGGACCCCACCACATCTATGATGATACCGGGTTTTGTCACAATTATTGTCATAGAAGTGTCATAAGTATGACAGAAAAAAATCGTTCGGCCCAAAATGTCAAGGATGTGTCTTTATTTTTGTAGTGTATTCATTTTTTTGCGCGTAATAAGGAGGCACTTCCTTGCGTGCGAAGATATATCTGGTGGGTCCGAGCTGTCAGTGGGGGGAACGTTTTTTGCGAAATACAGAGGCCCTTCCGGTGGGTCCCATCTGTCAGGTGGAGGAATCATTATTTTGCGCGTAATAAGGAGGTATTTCCTTGCATGCGGCCGTGAACCCAGCTGTCAGCCTCTCCACGTACAGTCCACTTCCGATGGATGTCGTTCGTTGACCACATTGACCACGCCGTTGCTACATCTTAAGCACTGTGTTGGATTTCCCTGAAGAGGAAAGGGTGATGCAGCACAGTAGCGTAAGTATTTCCCTCAGTTTTTGAGAACAAGGTATCAATCCAAAGAGGAGGCTACGCCACAGTCCCTTGTACCTACACAAAGCAAATAACTCCTCGCAACCAACGCGATAAGGGGTTGTCAATCCCTTCACGGTCAGTTACAAGAGTGAGATCTGACAGATATGATAGGATAATAAGATGCAAAGTAAAATAAAAATAAAAAGAAATAACTAAGTATTGGAAGATTAATATGATGAAGATAGACCCGGGGGCCATAGATTTCACTAGTGGCTTCTCTGAATAGCATAGTTATTTTACGGTGGGTGAACGAATTAGTGTTGAGCAATTGACAGGATTGAGCATAGTTATGAGAGTATCTAGGTATGATCATGTATATAGGCTTCACGTCCGAGACAAGTAGACCGACTCCTCCCTGCATCTACTACTATTACTCCACTCATCGACCGCTATCCAGCATGCATCTAGAGTATTAAGTTCATGAAAACAGAGTAACGCCTTAAGCAAGATGACATGATGTAGAGGGATAATTTCATGCAATATAATAAAAACCCCATCTTGTTATCCTCGATGGCAACAATACAATACGTGTTTTGCCTTGCTGCCTCAACACCGGGAAAGGACACCGCAAGATTGAACCCAAAGCTAAGCACTTCTCCCATTGCAAGAAAGATCAATCTAGTAGGCCAAACCAAACTGATAATTCGAAGAGACTTGAAAAGATAACCAGTCATACATAAAAGAATTTAGAGAATATTCAAATATTGTTCATAGATAATCTTGATCATAAACCCACAATTCATCGGTCTCAAAAACACACTGCAAAAAGAAGATTACATCGAATAGATCTCCACAAGAGAGGGGGAGAACATTGTATTGAGATGCAAAAAGAGAGAAGAAGCCATCTAGCTACTAACTATGGACCCGAAGGTCTGAGGTAAACTACTCACACTTCATTGGAGAGGCTATAGTGTTGTTGTAGCAGCCCTCCGTGATGGGTTCCTCCTCCGTCGGAGCTCCGGAACAGGCCCCAAGATGGAATCTCGTGGGTACAGAAGGTTGCGGCGGTGGAATTATGTTTTTGGCTCCGTATCTAATCGTTTGGGGATACGTAGGTATATATAGGTGGAAGGAGTATGTCGTGGAGCAACAGGGGGCCCACGAGGATGGAGGGCGCGCCCCCCTACCTCGTGGCCTCCTCCTTTCTTTCTTGATGTAGGGTCCAAGTCTCCCGGATCATAATCTTCCTAAAAATCACGTTCCCAAAGGTTTCATTCCGTTTGGACTCCGTTTGATATTCCTTTTGTGCGAAACTCTAAAATAGGAAAAAAACAGCAATTCTGGGTTGGGCCTCCGGTTAATACGTTAGTCCCAAAAATAATATAAAAGTGTATAATAAAGCCTGTTAATGTCCAAAACAGTAGATAATATAGCATGGGTCAATCAAAAATTATAGATACGTTGGAGACGTATGAAGCATCCCCAAGCTTAATTCCTGCTCGTCCTCGAGTAGTTAAATGATAAAAAATATAATTTTTGATGCGGAGTGCTACTTGGCATAATTTCAATGTAATTCCTCTTAATTGTGGTATGAATATTCAGATCCGAAAGATTCAAGACAAAAGTTTAATATTGATATAAAAATAATAATACTTCAAGCATACTAACAAAGCAATCATGTCTTCTCAAAATAACGTGGCCAAATAAAGTTATCCCTACAAAATCATATAGTCTGGCTATGCTCTATCTTCACCACACAAAGTATTTAAATCATGCACAACCCCGATGACAAGCCAAGCAATTGTTTCATACTTTTGACATTTCAAAATTATTTCAATCTTCACGCAATACATGAGCGTGAGCCATGGATATAGCACTATATGTGGAATAGAATTGTGGTTGTGGAGGAAAAAAAGGAGAAGATAGTCTCACATCAACTAGGCGTATCAACGGGCTATGGAGATGCCCATCAATAAATATCAATGTGACTGAGTAGGGATTGCCATGCAACGGATGCACTAGAGCTATAAGCATATGAAAGCTCAACAAAAGAAACTAAGTGGGTGTGCATCCAACTCGCTTGCTCACGAAGACCTAGGGCATTTTGAGGAAGCCCATCATTGGAATATACAAGCCAAGTTCTATAATGAAAAATTCCCACTAGTATATGAAAGTGACAAAATGAGAGACTCTCTATCATGAAGATCATGGTGCTACTTTGAAGCACAAGTCTGGTAAAAGGATAGTAACATTGTCCCTTCTCTCTTTTTCTCTCATTTTTTATTTGGGCCTTTTCTTTTTTTTATGGCCTCTTTTCTCTCTTTTTTTCGTCCAGAGTCTCATCCCGACTTGTGGGGGAATCATAGTCTCCATCATCCTTTTCCTCACTTGGGACAATGCTCTAAAAATGATGATCATCACAATTTTATTTTCTTACAACTCAATACTTGGAACAAGATATGACTCTATATGAATGCCTCCGGTGGTGTACCGGGATATGCAATGATTCAAGAGTGACATGTATGAAAGAATTATGAATGGTGGCTTTGCCACAAATACGATGTCAACTACATGATCATGCTAAGCAATATGACAATGATGGAGTGTGTCATAATAAACGGAATGGTGGAAAGTTGCATGGAAATATATCTCGGAATGGCTATGGAAATGCCATGATAGGTAGGTATGGTGGCCGTTTTGAGGAAGGTTAAGGTGGGTGTATGATACCGGTGAAAAGTGCGCGGTATTAGAGAGGCTAGCAATGGTGGAAGGAGGAGAAGTGTGTATAATCCATGGACTCAACATTAGTCATAGAGAACTCATATACTTATTGCAAAAATCTACAAGTTATCAAAGCAAAATATTACGCGCATGCTCCTAGGGGGATAGATTGGTAGGAAAAGACCATCGCTCGTCCCCGACCGCCACTCATAAGGAAGACAATCAATAAATAAATCATGCTCCGACTTCATCACATAATGGTTCACCATACATGCATGCTACGGGAATCACAAACTTTAACACAACTATTTCTCAAATTCACAACTACTCAACTAGCATGACTCTAATATCACCATCTTGATATCTCAAAACAATTATCAAGTATCAAACTTCTCATAGTATTCAGCACACTCATAAGAAAGTTTTACAAATCTTGAATACCAAGCATATTAGGATTATTTAAGCAAATTACCATGCTATTTAAGACTCTCAAAATAATCTAAGTGAAGCATGAGAGATCAATAGTTTCTATAGAACAAATCCACCACCGTGCTCTAAATGATATAAGTGAAGCACTAGAGCAAAACTATATAGCTCAAAAGATATAAGTGAAGCACATAGAGTATTCTAACAAATTCCAAATCATGTATGGATCTCTCAAAAGGTGTGTACAGAAAGGATTATTGTGATAAACTAAAAAGCAAAGACTCAAATCATACAAGACGCTCCAAGCAAAACACATATCATGTGGTGAATAAAAATATAGCTCCAAGTAAAGTTACCGGTGGAAGTAGACGAAAGAGGGGATGCCTTCCGGGGCAACCCCAAGCTTTGGTTTTTGGTGTCATTAGATTATCTTGGGAGTGCCAAAGGCATCCCCAAGCTTATGCTCTTTCCACTCCTTGTTCCATAATCCATCAAAAATCTTTCACCCAAAACTTGAAAACTTCACAACACAAAACTCAACAGAAATCTCGCGAGCTCCGTTAGCGAAAGAAAACAAAAGACCACTTAAAGGTACGGTAACGAACTCATTCTTTATTTATATTGGTGTTAAACCTACTGTATTCCAACTTCCATATGGATTATAAACTATTTTACTAGCTATAAATTCATCAAAATAAGCAAACAACACACGAAAAACAGAATCTGTCAAAAACAGAACAGTCTGTAGTAATTTGTAACTAAAGCAAACTTCTGGAACTCCACAAATTTAGCCAAAATAGGAAGACCTAGTAAAAAATTTTATTGATCAGCAGCAATTGGAATCACTATTTTATCTCGTTCTGGTGATTTTTAACAATTGTTTTCGTGAACAGAAAGTTTCTGGAAATTACAGCAAGATCAAATAACTATCATCCAAGAAGATCCTATAGGTTTAACTTGCCACAAACACTAATTAAAACATAAAAAAACATCTAACCAGAGGTTAGATCAAATATTTATTCAACGACAGAAAGGAAATATATTGGGTTGTCTCCCAACAAGCGCTTTTCTTTAAAGCCTTTTAGCTAGCATTGATAATTTTAATGATGCTCGCAAGAAAGACAAAAATTGAAGCACAAAGAGAGCATCATGAAACACATGACAAACACATCTAAGTCTAACATACTTCCTATGCATAGGCATCTTATAGGCAAACATATTATCATAGCAAGCAAAAACTAGCATATGCAAGGAAGCGGAAAGAAACAATAGCAATCTCAACATAACGAGAGGTAATTTATTATCATGAAAAATTTTACGACCATATTTTCCTCTCTCATAATAATTACATGTGGGATCATAAGCAAATTCAATAAAATAGCTATCACATAAAATATTTTCAACACGATCCACATGCATGCAAAGTTGACACTCTTCCGAAATAGTGGGATTAACATTAACTAAAGTCATGACCTCTCCAAACCCACTTTAATCAAAAAAAATCATAAGATTGAATATTCTCCAAATATGTGGGATCTAAAGTTCACACTCTTCCAAACCCACTTTCAATATTATTGCAAACAATATTATCGATCTCATATTCATCATGAGGATTAGATAAATTTTCAAGATCATAAGAAGAATCACCACAATCATGATCATTGCAACAAGTAGAAGACATAGCAAAACTAGCATCCCCAAGCTTAGGGTTTTGCATATTATTAGCACAATTGACATCAAGAGAATTTATAATAAAACTATTGCAATCATGCTTTTTATTCAAGAAGCTATCGTGAATCTCTTCATAAATTTCTTCATCACAATTTTCAGATTCACAAATTTAAAGCAAAACTTCATAAAGATAATCTAGTGCACAAAACTCACTAGCAATTGGTTCATCATAATTGGATCTCTTAAAAAGATTAGCAAGCGGATGAGGATCCATAGATTCTAGCTTCTCTGTTTAGGAATAAATACTCAACTATTTCAACCAAGCGAGCAAACGAGCCAAGAAAGACATCAAGGCAAACGAAAAGACGAACGGAAAAAGGGCGAATAAAACGGCAAGGGTGAAGTGGGGGAGAGGAAGACGAGAGGCAAATGGCAAATAATGTAATGCGGGAGATAAGGTATTTGTGATGGGTACTTGGTATGTTGACTTTTGCGTAGACTCCCCGGCAACGGCGCAAGAAATCTTCTCTGCTACCTCTTGAGCACTGCGTTGAATTTCCTTGAAGAGGAAAGGGTGATGCAACACAGTAGCGTAAGTATTTCCCTCAGTTTTTGAGAACCAAGGTATCAATCCAGTAGGAGGCTACGCGCGAGTCCCTCGTACTTACACAAAGCAAATAACTCCTCGCAACCAATGCGATAAGGGGTTTTCAATCCCTTCACGGTCACTTACGAGAGTGAGATCTGATAGATATGATAGGATAATATTTTTGGTATTTTTGTGATAAAGTTGCAAAGTAAAATAAGAGCAGAGTAAAAAAGCAAAGGAAATAACTAAGTATTGGAAGACTAATATGATGAAGATAGACCCGGGGCCATAGATTTCACTAGTGGCTTCTCTCAAGAGCATAGGTATTTTACGGTGGGTGAACGAATTACTGTTGATCAATTGATAGAATTGAGCATAGTTATGAGAGTATCTAGGTATGATCATGTATATAGGCATCATGTCCGAGACAAGTAGACCGACTCCTGCCTGCATCTACTACTATTACTCTACTCATCGACCGCTTCCAACATGCATCTAGAGTATTAAGTTCATGAAAACAGAGTAACGCCTTAAGCAAGATGACATGATGTAGAGGGATAAATTCATGCAATATGATACAAAACCCCATCTTGTTATCCTCGATGGCAACAATACAATACGTGCCTTGCTGCCCTAACATCCTTTGGGAAAGTACACCGCAAGATTGAACCCAAATCTAAGCACTTCTCCCATTGCAAGAAAGATCAATCTAGTAGGCCAAACCAAACTGATAATTCAAAGAGACTTGCAAAGATAACCAATCATACATAAAAGAATTCAGAGAAGATTCAAATATTGTTCATAGATAATCTTGATCATAAACCCACAATTCATCGGTCTCAACAAACACACCACAAAAAGAAGATTACATCGAATAGATCTCCACAAGAGAGGGGGATAACATTGTATTGAGATCCATAAAGAGAGAAGAAGCCATCTAGCTACTAACTATGGACCCGAACGGCTGAGGTAAACTACTCACACTTCATCGGAGAGGCTATGGTGTTGATGTAGAAGACCTCCTGAAAGGACATGCGGTGCCCCCATGTGTGGTTTTGGTAATTGATGACATTCTCTATGGACTAATGGTTGCATTGAGTTATATTTGAAGGATTTATCCATAGGCATTTCTTGAAGTCCATGTGTTGGTTTCAAGGAGTTTATGTGTTGACCAAGGTGCTATTAAGGAATTATCCAAAGATTGGTCATGTGAGTGTTGAGCTTATTGCAAGCATGTCTTGAAGAAGAAGATTGTGTGATCATTCATGTTTACCTTCAAGACATCATCCAAACTAAGAGAGTTGGAAAGATTCAAGGTTGATCAAGACTAAGTCAAGAGCGAATCAAGTTGATCAACTCACAAAGAGTAAAAGATGTACCGAGAGGGATCAAGTGATCCCATGGTATGGTAAGCATTGTCCATTGCACTTTGTGTACTAACCCATGGTCTATGTAAGAGTTCTATGTGGGGTTAGGTACATGTACATGGGCTTGCGTCAAGAGGAAGATATCATACAACCCATGGAAAGGATGACATCAAGTAGTGATCGTCATCAAGATTGTCATGTGCAAGTTCAAGTGTAGCATCATGAAGAGATCAAGTGCTTGAAGCTTGCTATCCATTGTGGTGTCAATGGACTTGTGAAGATGTGTCAAGAGTGGCTCACCCATAGTGGAGTATGGGGAGCAATCATCTAGTCTCCATCGACCCAACACAATCAAGAAAGGTGGTCCGTCTTATGGAGGACAAGATCGTCATCATCTAGCTCAAGTGGATCATGTGCAAGGCAAAGGTTTGCCCTTGATAGGTTTTCTATTTTACCGGTCTCATGGTGGTAGTTGGGAGACCGGGTTATAGGATCGATAGCCGTACTATCAAGGGGGGCTCTCAAGTGAGTAGCTTGATCGTATCGTTCGTCGAGAGCTCAAACCATTGCATCCTTGCATCATGTTTCTTGGTTATTGTTTGGTTCTCTTTGTGAGTCTTAGAGCTTATGATCATCTTTATGACAAGCTTGAGTTCATCAAAACGGAGTTTGCATCGTCTTCTATGATGTTTTCGGTGTTGGAGGTTTTACCGGTCTTTTTCGAGGAAGTGTTCTCACCATTTTATTTTGGGCCTTTTCTCATTTGCTTATTATTGGTATTTCTCTCAAGATTGTGTTAGCCCTTGTCCCTAGCTTTCCAACAAACTTGGTTTCATTGAATTCGAGTCCGAATGCAGAAGTTATGGTAGTTTTGGTGTTACGAAAAGGTCTGCGGTACTACTGGGTAGGAGTGGAAGTAATTTTTACTACCGCCCTTGGGAGCTGTACTACCGCTCTTGGGAGCGGTACTACCGCTTGGAGCAGTACTACCGCTGCTACTTGGCTATTACTTCTGCTCGGGACCAAAAACTCATCACAAGTCCAACGGTGGTAGGCACAGATGTAATTTTTAGTACCGCTCATAGCGGTAGTACCGCTACCCTTAGCAAGAGTACCGCTACCCCTAGCGAGTATGCCGTGATGCCGAGCGGTACTACCGCTCGGTGCGGGCTGTGAGCATAACGGTTGGATTTTTTCCCACCTATAAAACGGGGTCTTCTTCCCCATTGAACCTAATCCTTTGGGCCCGTGTTCTTCCCCCATTGTTGACCTTCTTCGAGCTTGCTAACTCTCAATCCCTCCATGGATTCTTGCTAGTTTTTGAGGGAAAAGAGAGAGGAGATCTAGATCCACATTTCCACCAATCACTTTATCCTCTATGTGAGGGGAACCCCTTGGATCTAGATCTTGGAGTTCTTGGTGTTCTCCTTCTTGTTCTTCCTCTCATTTTCTTCCCTAGCATTAGTTGCTTCGGTGCGATTTGAGAGAGAAGGACTTGGGCACTCCGTGTGCCCTTGCCATTGCATTTGGTGCATCGATTTGAGTTCTCCACGGTGATACATGGAAGTTACGAGTTGAGAAGCTTATTACTCTTGGGTGCTTGGTGCCCTTGAGCTTGTTCCTCTTGGGTGCTTGGGCGCCCTAGACGGTTGGTGGTGTTCGGAGCTCAATCATTGTGGTGTAAAGCTCCGGGCAAGCGTCGGGGTCTCCAATTAGGTTGTGGAGATCGCCCCGAGCAATTTGACGGGTACCGGTGACAGCCCCCAAGGGTTGCCAAAGTGTACGGGTTCGGTGACCGCCCCCAAGGGTTGCCATTTGTACGGGTTCGATGACCGCCCTCAAGGGTCCCTTAGTGGAATCACGGCATCTTGCATTGTGCGAGGGCGTGAGGAGATTATGGTGGCCCTAGTGGCTTCTTGGGGAGCATTGTGCCTCCACACCGCTCCAAACGGAGATTAGCATCCGCAAGGGTGTGAACTTCGGGATACATCGTCATCTCCGCGTGCCTCGGTTATCTCTTATCCAAGCCCTTTACTTATGCACTTTACTTTGTGATAGCCATATTGCTTCTTGTCATATATCTTGCTGTCACCTAAGTAGTTTTTCTTGCTTAGCATAAGTTGTTGGTGCACATAGGTGAGCCTAGTTGTTGTATGTTTTGTGCTTGAAAAATTAACCGCTAGGTTTATTCCGCATTTGTTCAAGCCTCAACCGTAATTATTTTAAAGCGCCTATTCACCCCCCCCCCTCTAGGCGACATCCACGATCTTTCAATTGGTATCAGAGCCTCGTCTCTCTTTGTTGGGCTTAACCGCCTCGAGAGTAAAGATGTCGACTAGGGGTTTAGGATTCTCTGACACTCTTAGTTTCGATGGCACAAATTTTGATGTTTGGGTAATTCGCATGCTTAATCTCTTTAGGGTCATGGACCCAAATTTAGAGCGAATTGTAGATATGGGTTTTTCTCCTTCAAAGGATCCCCAAAGGTTATATTTAGAGGATGAGAAAAACTCTTATCTCAATGCTCAAGCTTCTAATGTGCTTTTTGATGCTTTGAGCAATGTAGTTATATTTCAACTCATGCCGCTCCGGATGCTCATGAGTTGTGGACGAAGCTTCAAGATAAATATGGTGTGTCCAAGATTTGTAGGGATGATTGTTCTCCTCCACCTCCGGCCGTATAGTCTTCTCAACTTCTTCTACTTCACCTACATGTGGTTTGCCACAAGGTAATGATATGGTGAGTAGTGTCGGTCATTGCAATGATGATAGGGTGCTTTTGTGGACGATTCTTCATCACTATATTATTGCAATGCTCCGCCTTTTGGGCCTTAGCACTTCGAGCACTCCAAATGTTTCACTTGCTTGTGTTGATAGTCCTTGCATATCATGTAGAAATTGCTTGACTAAATCTCATGATGATATGCTTGCTATATCTTGTTGCCATGATAAAAATGCATGTATTTCCTCGAGTTGTTGTGCTGACAATGTAGTTGAAACCCAACACTCCACGGAACAAGATGTGGTCTTGAATGGTGCTTCAAGGGATCTTATATCATCATCTACTGCATTTTGCCTTATGGCCAAGGCTTCAAAGGTATCTCCCACTTTGAATCCCAATATATCTTGTGATGATATTGATGATGGCAAGAGTGATGATGATGTTGATTATGATGAAGAGAGTGATGATGTTGCCTCCTTAAAAATTAAGGGGAAATGATTTTTAAAGCTCTTCTTAAGAATAAAATTGCTCGCTCCAACTTCATGGAAATCATGTCTATTGCTATTGAGGGCAAGAAATATATTGATGAGTTGGAATCTCGTCTTGAGGAGCATGAGGTCACCATTGATAAAATGGAAGGTCATGAGCGTGATTACGCTAATGAGATTGCAGACCTCTCTCAAGCTCTTGAACTTGAACAAACCACCAAGGAATCTCTTGAGGAGAGTTTTGCTCTAGAATTACCTAGAGTGAGGGAATCTCGTGATAGAGCTCTTGAGGTGGCCAATGATTTTGAAACTAAAATGAGGAGCTTGAAGTTGTGCATGCTAAACTCCTTGAGGACTTTGAGCACCTCGAAAATGGCTCAAGGGTCATTAAGAGTGAGCTCATCAAAATCACCGAGTCTCATGCTCAACTTAAAGCTTCATATTCAAAAGAGCTTGCCAAGTTGTCTTCTCCTCTTGTTGCTGATGATGATGCTTGTGCTACTAACTCTATCTCTTGTGAAGCATCCATTTTGAAGGAGAATGTTGAGCTACGGGCTCAACTTGAGTTGTTATCTAGCAATTATGGGAAATTGGAAGAAAGCCATGAAAAGCTCTCAAGCTCTCATGACGATCTTCTAGTATCCCATAATGTGCTAAAGATAGCTCATGAGGCCATGCTTGCTAAGGTAACATCTAGTGAGCCTCATGTGGATACTAGCACTACTTCTAGTCAAAATGCTATATTGATATGTGCTAGTCCTTGTAATTCATCTACTCACAATGTTGGTACATCTTGTGATGAATTGCTTTCCTTGCCTTGTTGCTCTAACAATGAAGCTTATACTTCCTCTAGTACTTGTAATAACCATGTAGAGGAAATCAAAGAGCTCAAGGCCCAAGTCACTTCTTTAAAGAAAGACTTCGAAAAGAGTCATGAAGGGAAATCCACACTCAACAATATCTTGAGTGTGCAAAAATCCCCCAATGACAAAGGTGGACTTGGATTCAAATCCAATAAGAAGAAGAAGTCCAAGATGAACAAAAAGAAGGGCCAAGAACAAGTCAAGAAATCGGCCAAGATTGTTTGCTTCAAGTGCAAAGTAGAAGGGCATCATGTTAGATCTTGCCCATTGAAGAAGAAGGCCATTAGTGTCAAGCAACAAGGGAAGAGGGCACAAGTTCAATATCATGCTCAACCTCAAGTTGAAGAAAGGCCACTTTCCAAGAAGACTCAAGTTAATGCTTCTCTTGTTGAGAAATCAAGTGAGAACAAAGTGAAGAGTAGACGTTGCTACTTATGTCGTGAGAAAGGCCACATCGCTTCTTCATGCACTAGTGGTAACTTATCCAACCCAATTATTATTGATGATGTCTATTCTCTTGGGAAGGATAATGTTGGCAATGTGTTTGCCAAGTTTGTTGGTACTCAAAGTGGTGTCAAGAAAAGAACCATTTGGGTGGCCAAGCCTATTGTGACTAACCTCTTAGGACCCAACTTGGTTGGGGACCAACTAGCTCAAACTTGATCAATAGGTGTTGTTGGAGGTCATTGGAGACTTGGCTACATTATGAAGATTTAAGGGGTCCTCATCATTCATATTATGTCAAGCCAAGTCATTCGGATTATCTTTCTATCATATATCCAATGTTCCTCCTTGTGGTAACTCGTGCTTAAATTGCTTACATTAAAAGTTACTTGTCCCTTAGCATGTTGTGGTTTTGTATCTTGCATGTGCTTGTATATGTTGTGCTTCCAAATTGCTTATCTTTAGAAATCAAGTATGTGCATGTTGGTTTGCACATCATGTACATGTGTGTTGTGTGTTGAGCCTTTTGCATCTTGTTTATTTCTTAGTTGGCTCTTGTGAGAGATTAATGGAATATTCCATTATGGGGGAGTGATGTGCTTTGTGCACCTCACAATCCTATAAATGTGTGTACATGAGTAATACCATCTAGTATTCATATTTCAAGATTATCTAGTCTCTAGGTGGTATATCTCTCATGAGAAATTCAAATTCTAAATTGTCCATTATTTATCTCTTGTTGGATCCTTTTAATTGCCTCTTGTCTATCTTTAATTGGTATCACATTATGGGGGAGTAATATGCTATGTGTGTATTATTAGCCTAGAAAATGTGTACATTTGAGATATTGCCACCTAGAATTGATATTGTAAATTATCTTGTTCCTAGGTGGCATGATAGCTCTACAAGTTTCAATTTGCTTGTGTTTGGTGTGAAGATGATGTCGGATATCCTTTCTATCTACCACCGGGAATTATTTCCAAATACTTCTTGTCTTTTGACAATTGGTACTCACTTATGTGTGGTAGAATTTATTGATCATCTTTACATTGGCTTTTATTTTTATTTGCCTTTTCTCTTGCCAAGGTTTGTGTCAACTCCCGTTGTCTTCCCTACCACTTGTGGATCTTGTTTGTTTCTCGTTCTTGTCTAGTGCTTTCTAGATATAGTGAAACTGGTGATCCCACCTTGAGCATTTTGTATTCAAATGCAAATCCTATATAATGCACAACTCGTGGGGGAGCTATCCTATTTTCTTTAGAACACTCTTCTTGTGATCCTTATCAAGTGTGTGTTGGTGGAAGGCAAGCCTTTTTCGTTTTGGTACTTTCTTCCATCATGAAACTTTGTAGAGAGCTTGGTTTGTTTGGAACCATCCTCTCTTTTGGGAGTTTGATATCTTTTATTTGAGTGTATCAATGGATATCTCATTCCTTGATGTATCTTTTATGGATATCCTCCAAGTGATGTTTTATTCATTTGGTATCCTTTTCACTTGGCATTTCTTTGTCTTTTGGTTTTGGGTTTTGAAGTCTTGAGCATGCATGTTTTCTTCATGTATTTTATTTGGCATGCTTTCTTTCTTTGACTCAATATATGGTAGAAACTCCACCTAGTCTCAATTTGGATGAGATGCGCATGATATTCATTTTCATATCTATATGCACATATTTATGTGGAGTTTGTCCTATGTATTGGTGTTTCTAACTCTTTTGGTCCCGATGAGTTTGGGTACCGTTTAGTTTGTGTTGTTCTTATAGGAACAGTTGGAGATGCATTGGATGCTCGGCTCACTCACAAGGAAGGTGTTGTCACCATGTGCATATTGGAGTCAAGCTAGGATGATCAATGAACTACTATCTACCTTCAATTGGTATCTACTACATCCTTCCAAAGGTATCTCGGTAATAAGTATCATCATCTACTACATGCACACATTACTTGCATCAACCTTGTGTAGGTTGTATCATGGCATGTATTTCATTCTTTCTTGTGATACTTGTTTCCTTTCTCAAAGCATCTCAACGATGATCTCATGTTGCTAGTTGTGATATCTTTGATGTTCATGCGTTAGGAATTCATTTATATACAATAAGACCATATCTAGCCAAGTGTTATGCTTTCAAGCAAATATCTTATTGGTATATTTATGACTTCCTTGTGGATATCTTGTTCCTTCATGTTGTAACTATTTCGGGTGTACATCCCTCTTTGTAGATATATATCATCATGATTTTGTCTACCTATAACCTTATACACTTGAGAGAAATTACATCTCTAGTTGATATCTTTTCTTTCACGTCCACCTTGTCTTTCTTATGTTATTTCTTTGGTGGCTCCGTGAAAGCTTTTGCCTTGAGTGAGTGTCCTCTATTGTTGCATCTTGTTGCATTCTTGTGTGGTGAAGATTATTTTCCTCTTGCTTATCTTTACGAGGCTTTTGCCATCTTAATTGGTACCCCTCGTCTTGATGAGCCTCTCATTGTCTATCTTCACCATGGGTTGTCACAAGCATAGGTTCTCTATTTTCTTATTAGTAAGCTTGTGAACCCATTTGCTAGTTGTGTGTGAGAATGAAAGGCTTTGCACCATGTATCTCATTCATTCAAGACTATGTTGATGCTTATGCTCATCCGCATATTAGTCTTCTCATGTGCTTTGCCATGACTCACACACATCATTTTGGTTGAGCCTATTCTTAAGTTGCCTCTTTTACAATGTTGCTCAACCATGTGCTTGTTGCAAGCGCTAGGCTTAGTTTCCTATATGCTCACTTGCACTTGTTGTTAGTTTCTGTTGATTTTGGGGGAGCTATGATCCTATTTTGTGCACTTTATATCCTAATACACAAATTCTTGATGTGCACAAATCATTGGGAGCTTCTCTAGTTTCTTTAGAACACTCCTCTACTCATATCATAATATCTTTATTCATGTGGCACGTAGGTTCATTGGTCTAGTTGGTTCAATTGGTATCTTTTGATAGCTTGCTTCAATTGGTATCTTTTGATTGCTTGATTGCTTGTTTCTCTCTTTGTTATGTCTTTGTGGCATATCATTCTTTTGCAATCTTGGTGCCTCAATATAGTTGGTCTTCCTCCAAGTATTACCTTTGGATATGTGTATGGCATTCCACTCTCTTGTTGAGAAATACACAACTTTTGGAGGGAACGCCTTTTATATTGGTCTTCTTAGCTTTTCGCCCATTTTGGCAATCGATGCCAATGGGGGAGAAGTTTCAGAGAGTTTTGTGGAGAAGTCTTCAGAGTTTTCTCCTTGCTTTGGCTTTGTTCCTAAGCATTTGCATCTCATACGCATGCATTATTGGTTGTTGCATTGCATGGTGATGCATAATTCCTTATATAAACTCTCTTGAAAGTGATTGTCATCAATTACCAAAATAGGGGAGATTGAAAGGACATGCGGTGCCCCCATGTGTGGTTTTGGTAATTGATGACATTCTCTATGGACTAATGGTTGCATTGAGTTATATTTGAAGGATTTGTCAATAATTTCTTGAAGTCCATGTGTTGGTTTCAAGGAGTTTATGTGTCAATTAAGGTGCTATTAAGGAATTACCCAAAGATTGGTCATGTGAGTGTTGAGCTTATTGCAAGCATGTCTTGAAGAAGAAGATTGTGTGATCATTCATGTTTACCTTCAAGACATCATCCAAACTAAGAGAGTTGGAAAGATTCAAGGTTGATCAAGACTAAGTCAAGAGCGAATCAAGTTGATCAACTCATAAAGAGTAAAAAGATGTACCGAGAGGGATCAAGTGATCCCATGGTATGGTAAGCATTGTCCATTGCACTTTGTGTACTAACCCATGGTCTATGTAAGAGTTCTATGTGGGGTTAGGTACATGTCCATGGGCTTGCGTCAAGAGGAAGACATCATACAACCCATGGAAAGGATGACATCAAGTAGTGATCGTCATCAAGATTGTCATGTGCAAGTTCAAGTGTAGCATCATGAAGAGATCAAGTGATTGAAGCTTGCCATCCATTGTGGTGTCAATGGACTTGTGAAGATGTGTCAAGAGTGGCTCACCCATAGTGGAGTATGGGGAGCAATCATCTAGTCTCCATCGACCCAACACAATCAAGAAAGGTGGTCCGTCTTATGGAGGACAAGATCGTCATCATCTAGCTCAAGTGGATCATGTGCAAGGCAAAGGTTTGCCCTTGATAGGTTTTCTATTTTACCGGTCTCATGGTGGTAGTTGGGAGACCGGGTTATAGGATCGATAGCCGTACTATCAAGGGGGGGCTCTCAAGTGAGTAGCTTGATCGTATTGCTCGTCGAGAGCTCAAACCATTGCATCCTTGCATCATGTTTCTTGGTTATTGTTTGGTTCTCTTTGTGAGTCTTAGAGCTTATGGTCATCTTTATGACAAGCTTGAGTTCATCGAAAACGGAGTTTGCATGCGTCTTCTATGATGTTTTCGGTGTTGGAGGTTTTACCGGTCTTTTTCGAGGAAGTGTTCTCACCATTTTATTTTGGGCCTTTTCTCATTTGCTTATTATTGGTATTTCTCTCAAGATTGTGTTAGCCCTTGTCCCTAGCTTTCCAACAAACTTGGTTTCATCGAATTCGGAGTCCGAATGCAGAAGTTATGGTAGTTTTGGTGTTCTGAAAAGGCTGCAGCGGTACTACCGCGGGTAGGAGTGGAAGTAATTTTTTACTACCGCCCTTGGGAGAGGTACTACCGCT
Organism: Aegilops bicornis; assembly: GCA_021605145.1. NCBI lineage: Eukaryota > Viridiplantae > Streptophyta > Magnoliopsida > Poales > Poaceae > Aegilops > Aegilops bicornis. The sequence goes on along the minus strand of CM038675.1, from coordinate 438,176,626 downwards.
CTTGGGAGCAGTACTACCCCTTGGAGCAGTACTACCGCGGCTACTTCCGTGGCTACTTCCGTTCGGGACCAAAAACTCGTCACAAGTCCAGCGATGGTAGGCACGGATGTAATTTTTTAGTACCGCTCGCAAGCAGTAGTAACGCTACCCTTAGCAGTAGTACCGCTACCCCTAGCAAGAGAGTACATGATGCCGAGCGGTACTACCGCTCAAAAGGGCTGTGAGCATAACGGTTGGATTTTTCCCCACCTATAAAAGGGGGTCTTCTTCCCCATTGAACCTAATCCTTTGGGCTCGTGTTCTTCCCCCATTGTTGACCTTCTTCGAGCTTGCTAACTCTCAATCCCTCCATGGATTCTTGCTAGTTTTTGAGGGAAAACAGAGAGGAGATCTAGATCCACATTTCCACCAATCACTTTCTTCTCTATGTGAGGGGAACCCCTTGGATCTAGATCTTGGAGTTCTTGGTGTTCTCCTTCTTGTTCTTCCTCTCATTTTCTTCCCTAGCATTAGTTGCTTGGTGGGATTTGAGAGAGAAGGACTTGGGCACTCCGTGTGCCCTTGCCATTGCATTTGGTGCATCGGTTTGAGTTCTCCACGGTGATACGTGGAAGTTACAAGTTGAGAAGCTTATTACTCTTGGGTGCTTGGTGCCCTTGAGCTTGTTCCTCTTGGGTGCTTGGGCGCCCTAGGCAGTTGGTGGTGTTCGGAGCTCAATCATTGTGGTGTAAAGCTCCGGCAAGCGTCGGGGTCTCCAATTAGGTTGTGGAGATCGCCGAGCAATTTGACGGTGCACCGTGACCGCCCCCAAGGGTTGCCAAAGTGTACGGGTTCGGTGACCGCCCCCATGGGTTGCCATTCGTACAGGTTCGGTGACCGCCCTCAAGGGTCCCTTAGTGGAATCACGACATCTTGCATTGTGCGAGGGCGTGAGGAGATTACGGTGGCCCTAGTGGCTTCTTGGGGAGCATTTGCCTCCACACCGCTCCAAATGGAGATTAGCATCCGCAAGGGTGTGAACTTCGGGATACATCGTCATCTCCGCGTGCCTCGGTTATCTCTTATCCGAGCCCTTTACTTATGCACTTTACTTTGTGATAGCCATATTGTTTCTTGTCATATATCTTGCTATCACCTAAGTAGTTTTTATTGCTTAGCATAAGTTGTTGGTGCACATAGGTGAGCCTAGTTGTTGTATGTTTTGTGCTTGACAAATTAACCGCTAGGTTTATTCCGTATTTGTTCAAGCCTCAACCGTAATTATTTTAAAGCGCCTATTCACCCCCACCCCTCTAGGCGACATCCACGATCTTTCACCTCCGTGATGGGTTCCTCCTCCATCGGAGCTCCGGAACAGGCCCCAAGATGGGATCTCGTGGGTACAGAAGGTTGCGGCGGTGGAATTAGGTTTTTGGCTCCGTATCTGATCGTTTGGGGGTACGTAGGTATATATAGGAGGAAGGAGTACGTCGGTGGAGCAGCAGGGGGCCCACGAGGGTGGAGGGCGCGCCCTGGGGGGTGGGCGCGCCCCCCTACCTCGTGCCCTCCTCCTTTCTTAGTTGACGTAGGGTCCAAGTCTCCCGGGTCATAATCTTCCTAAAAATCATGTTCCCGAAGGTTTCATTCCGTTTGGACTCCGTTTGATATTCCTTTTGTGCGAAACTCTGAAATAGGCAAAAAACAGCAATTCTGGGCTGGGCCTCCGGTTAATAGGTTAGTCCCAAAAATAATATAAAAGTGAATAATAAAGCCCATTAATGTTCAAACAATAGATAATATAGCATGGAGCAATCAAAAATTATAGATACGTTGGAGACGTATCAGCCGTGCCGAGAGCACCAGGGCGGTGGACGATGGCGAGGCCTAGGAAGGGAACAACCCGGAGCCAGGGAAGACTCGGCAGTTGTTTCCCACGTGGAGGGTAGTATGAGGGTTTACTGGTTCGTCTGTCGTCACTGGAGAATAACAACAGGTGTGGGTGAGTAGAGGGATGGCTAGGCTAGCAATGGGAGTACGGTGGCACGGTGAGGCCTGTGCGGCACCACAGCCGGCCGCGGGAGGAGGGAGCAGGCAGTCCCGTTGGCGCTTGTTTGAGCGGCTGGAGCAGGAAGAGCAGAGATTGAAGAAGCACAGCGGCCGTTGGATGGACATCCAACAGTCACTCCTCTCGTGCGTTGACTAAGTTGACACGACGTTGCGTGTGCGCCAACCTTTTTTTAGGAAAGCATACGCGTCAACCTATAGTAAGCGCACAAGTCCGCCTCAAATGTGTGGAAAACAGTATTTAGCCCATCTGCCATTATTTCTAAGAATTTACAACCCATTCACTAATTCTTAAGGATTTTTTTGGAGCCCGTCTTCTTTTTGTTAGCATTACAGGCCATATTGTGGCCACGGTTAAAAATTATAAGAAATTTTACATATTTCGGTGCGGTCAACTGCTTTTAATCCCGAAATTTTGAGTCACATTCAAACTAATTTGAAAAACAAATTCATATCAATATAAAATCCAAATAATTTTCCACGCATAAAAACCAATGGAATTTAAAATCTCGAAATGAAAAATTGAAACTAATTGCCGGTTTGATTTGTTTTAAACAACCCATTTCTCATTACTGATAGCCCATTTTCTCGTCTTGAAAGATTTGCAGCCCAGCAGGGCTGACAAAGCAAGTAGGCTCGGTTGGGTATTCTGCAAAAGAACAAAAAACTGGGCTAGCCATTTTTAGAAAGAAAATAAACTACTGGGATGGTCTTGTGGTAAACATAAAAGAAAAGGCTGGCTAGACAGGCCAGAGTGCCCCGCACAGCCCAGTTGACACCTACTTTCGTCTCAAAACAAAGATAATTGGGCAAGCTACTGGGTCCCTCGTGTCAGCCGCTCGTTGTGGAATTCTCTCATTTGTTGACTATGTTGACGTTGGCATGGGACCCAGATGTCAGAAATCCATTAGGAGGAACCATTTTTCTGGCTTGAAATAAGGAGGCACTTGCTTGCGTACTTCCATGACCCTGGTGGGTCCCTGTTGTCATCCTCTCCACGGACAATGATCTCCTGAGTGTGTACGCGTTAACCTAGTAGGCCCAGAAGTCAGCCTCTAAACCCGTGGCGGACAAATATAGGCCATTTAAAAAATAACATCCCATTCCAAGTTCACACGGAAAGTTCAACATTCAGAGCAAAGTAACAGGTCTGGCCAAATACAGAGTACTGAACTTCCACGTTGACAACCATCATAGCCAAGTTAACTATCTACTCCCACTAATACTCTAGTGTACAAGTACTGACTTACTCCTAGCTAACTAGACGATGTCGACTGCCATCTGCGGTACACGCTAAATGCCAGCACCAACGTCCTCCTCCTCGCCTCGGACTTGCTGGAGATGCGATAGGGCGCGTTGGCTCTTTCCATGCCAGCATGGTCCACCGAAGCTTCGGCTTCTAAGCGGGAAACCCACTTGACGAGCTGGTAGTAAAATTTGGTTTCGCGCACGCGTGCGTGTCCGACCGCCTCTAGGGCTATTTGCCGGGTGCCGGCCTCCATGTAGTCGGCCCAGTCACGGGTGCTCTGCTCGCGACTCAAAGCAGTGGTGTGCTCCTGCTCCATGCCCCGCTGGCGGCACAAATCAGCGATACACTGCTCCTCCGCCAGGCAGTCGCGCTCCAACAAGTCCTCGTACTCCGCATTGCCATCTAAAGACTGATGGAATGCCTCTTGCCTCCGTCTTCCTTCCGGTGAATAACCGAACACTAGCTCCGGCGGTGAGCGCCTCTGGCGTCGCCTATTGCGGACGGTCGGGGGCATGACGGACAAGGCGAGAGGGATGGCAAGTGGCGAGCGACATCGGGCCGGTGGGGGTTGTGAGGGGAGCCGATAGGGCGAGTTGTGCGACGGTGCTACCGGAGAACGCGGGGAACCAGTAATTATAGGCGGAAGGTAGGAGAAGCAGCGTGTCGTGGGAAACACGACGATCATCGGAATTCAATGCATTAGCAGGCATGGCTTAGCGCGCCAGCTTACCATGGAAAACTGGAAAAGCTGATGTGCCGTCCCGTCCCTCAGTGGTGCCTCGTCCATGCTGGGTCGCACACCGGCATGACGGTCAAACGAGTGCACTCGAATCATCCAGATGAGGTACTCCCTCCTTGTCAAAAATGATTCCACCACTCATCATCTACCTTGGTTGGTGAGATTTTTGAATTGAGCCCTGCAAACCGGAAAGGAGGTAGTACGCGCGTGATCCACTATTTATTCGTGTAGGATCGAGTAGGTCGGATAGTGTACGTGTAGGATCGAGTAGGTTGGATAGTGTACGTGTAGGATCGCATTAGTTGATGAATGTTCGCTGGGAGATAAGGCATTTGCGAACGTTTTTGCTGGCAGTTGCTTCAGATTCGCATGGCATTTTCTTCAGAACAGCTTGTCAGTTTCTTCACAGGTAGGCATTTTTATTCAGAAAACTGCCACCTTTGGATCTTGCGTCACGACTAAAACTGCCAGGAGCGTATTAGTAGGTAGCTAGTGATCGATAAGTAAGTTGTAAACACTAAGTGAACAGAAATAAGGAACTGCTAGTAACTTGTAAACACTAAGAACACAGAATCAGGATCATGTTGTGCACAGTAGTAAGAGCTGATTCATTCGAAATGTTCAAACGAGACTCACATGCCTGGCATTGTAATATGTTCACATTAGTAGCCCAAATTCACAACCAACTAGTAAGATGTTAATGCATCTCAATGATTCACAGATCATATACAAATATGTAGCTCCAAAAGCAAAGATCTAGAAAAAACATATGTTCTTCCTACTAACATGGATGCTTCTCTGGGCCAACATTCAGTACAGAGTGAAAGACAAATTTGTTTGTGAAGTCTACAATTCCTCTTGAAAACGTAAGTGGTTTCACCAACAGCTGGAACCATGAGAATGAACCACACATGTCGGAGGAACATCCACTGCAATATGATTTGGTCTTCTCTCCATCACACGGCGAGACTATTTTCGGAATACAAACTTTAACTTAGGCAAAATGATGCCCATTGTATAATTAGACCAAAGTAATGAAGCACCTAGTGTTGGCCAATAAATAGTACAATACTACTTTTGTGCAGTCCATGAAGTGACTATCCAATCTTTCTGTGTCTATTTTCAAATGGCACTGCATGTAGTGACTATACTATTCTTTTGTGCAGTTCCACCAAATTTGCGGTCACTTTGTTTGTTTGCCAAATAGCAACGGGCAGACATCTGTCTAGACAAATATCAAACAACTAGTAAACATATACCCCACCTTGTATTTTAAGTTTAAACACGCCTCTTCCGCTTAGCAACTGTCATGTTTTGCACTAGACAATTTGATACTGTCATGTTTTGCCCTGGAAAATTTCGTACTAAATTGATTTGCTGGTACAGAGCGAAAATATAGCGCCTATTCTTCATCAGACCAAGGATACCCATGTTCGCAGTCATAGAAGAGGTGAAATTGATACAACCTAAATTGAGCATCCAATCATTGAATCATGTCCTGCACCTCCAATGTAGGTCCACCCTGCCAATAAATTCACATGCAAACCACTAATATTACTATCTAATGATAGTACAAAAAGAGCAAGATAGTAGCAAACCATGTACCTTCGTAATGAACAGCTCATAGTGCCACCAATTGGATATAAAAGGTTTGGAAGAAAACATGCTCCTAATGTTGAACCATTTGGACTTTTTGTGCAGTTCCACTAAAATCGAGCATCCCTGTTTGCATAGATATTGAAAGTGTGATTACTATAAAAGTGGCACTAGTTGAAGCATAGACTCACAAATATAAGCATTCCAATTTCTTAATGGGAAAAGGTAGCAAGACTGTTTCTAACCACATGTTTGAAGGAATAAATAAGGTAACAACGACTGATGTCAGGAAGGCATACATAGTTTTTTCTTAAAAATTGAACCGTTCCTGACCTTTCCTCTTCTTTTAAGAATATTTCGTGCAGTTCAACTAAAATAAAATGCCATCACCGCCTTGAAAATTCAGTGACACAGTACAAAAAGAAATCACTTAACATTACATCATGATGTCAGGTATGTAATCGACAAGCATTAGAGACAAACATACAGACCCCCTCCAATAACATAATGGACATTAATTTTAACAAAGGTGTGACTAGCTTTACCAGGATAATTTCAGTGAACTCTACACCCTCTGTGCCTTAATATAAGATGTTTTCGCAGTTCAATTTAAAGTACCCAAACGTCTGGTATTTAGAAAAACAGGTAGTAGTTTTCTTGAGCTCATATCTAGGAAAGCTTGCCACACTTTATATATGTCCATATGCTAATGCAACACCATTTGAATAGTACAAATATACACTAATCCAGTGGCTAGTGCAACAGTAGAGTAATTTTTTATTACGGGCACAAAGACAATGGTTTTACTGAACAGATTTCCATAAGCTAGCACTGGAAGATTTATATAAGCATTAACAATACAAAATGTAAAGGTAACAAGTTTCAGCATTGGTATACTAGTTGTGCAATAGCATTAAACCAAATACAAAAGTCTGAAGGTAACTAGCATTATTAACTAATGACAGTATAAAAAATGCAAACCATGTACCTTCAAGGTAAATATCATTTCAAACTCGAGGGGACTTGAAAAATTGCTAGCCCAATCTTGATAATCGATCAAACATAAAAACTTGATCGAATGCATCAAGAGAACAGCCAGAGGAGGAGGTGCCCACTCTTGACCTTTCCTCTTCTCTTCGTAACTTCTTGTAAGGTTTAACCAAAATAAAATGACAGCAGCGCCTTGGCATTTTGGTGACACTGTACAAAAAAATTAACTTATCTCATGAATGTGAGGTATGATATCTGTAAGCATTAACAGTGCAAAAATCTGAAGGTAGTAACAAGTTTGATCGTTGGCATACTGGCTGTGCAACAGCATTAGAATGCCTTAGCTGAAAATTCTTTAATACATCCACAATCAATAGCTAACCCTGAAATAATCCAGTGACATTAAATGGCATTGCTTAAATTTATCGGTGGCATTAGACCGAGTGCGGCATTAGTTAAATGTGGCATCACTTTAGCAGTAGCATTGCTTGACTTTATCGCTGGCGTTATACTAACAGCAAAAAAGTGGCAATAAGAGCATGGGAGTCCCATTCAACAAAGGCGCACTCAAGACGATGTACCTCCGTGGACGCATAGAGTGGTGAGGGGGGTATGGTTGCCAAGAGCAACAAATATCCAGGCAGCATATGTGGATTACGTCCCATTTTTGTTCTCTTTAGCCACCTTTTTCCTATGTGAGGACAACAAACCGATCGACCTGGTCATTCTCTATTGTGTTGTCATGCCTTTCTGCCCTTTTTCAACCAAGATACATGAGACTCGTTCCTTAGCTACTGATTTTCCACTTTCCAACCTAGATGCGGGTTCGATGCCTAGTCTCTTGGACAGTACTTTCTCCCTTCCTTTCCTTATTCAACCCAGACATGGATTAGTCTGCATGAAGTAGGGTTTCCATTAATAGTGCAAATTCAGGTTTTCATCTGCGTGACCAGCAGAGCAGAGGATAGAAAATTGGGAAGATGGTGGAGTGGAAAAAGATCCACATGCAGCGATGTGGCAGATGGGGCAATAGAACAAGGGTATGGTTCGAAAAGAGGTAGCATACCTGAGGGTCGGCGGGAAGTGGCTTCGCTCATGGTCGTCGTCCTCCGCACACACTACGGCAACGAGCTTGGGGACGGAGGCCATCCCGCGCGGGCGCTAGGTCTGAGAGGACGGCCTTGTCGTCAGTGCGTGAACTCACTCACAGCATCTCTTCTACATGCTAGCCGAGGTGATACTATTACTAGAGGTGGAGTAGTGGTAGAGTAGTTTATATTTTCTCCGCATACAGTACCAGTTAGTCGTGCTTGAAAACTGAACGGCACGCCATTAAAAAAATAAAGTCGAGAACTAATGCGGCACCTCGGGCCAACGCGGCCAGATCGCATTTTGCACGAGAAATTACACACCATGTTTCGTTGACATGTGGTCCCGTTCCAACATGTCAGTGAGATGACGGCGAGTCCTTTTGTACAATTTCCGAATGGACGTCTATGTAGGCCGGGGCACCTCTTCGTGTACCATGGAAACCGTCCATCGCCTCTCCGCTTTTCCCTCTCGATTTGGAACTGCTATCGCACGCTCTTCCTCCCTCCTCCATTTGCCTTCACCCTTCCTTCTGCCATTGTTCGATCATCTTCTCCATGGAGGGAACAGGCTAGAAACGACCCCGTTATTCTTGCCCCGATCTGAAAGATGACGTGGTGGAGGAACTCATTGATCGGTGCAACGTCATCACCTCGGCTAGCATGGCAGGTTCATTCAAGACCATTCTTGACTCAACTACTAACATCATTACCAAGGGTCCAGGAGCGGTTTGATCTCCCCTATCTTCTTCGCTATGACCCTGCTGACGACTTGCGCACGGACGACGGAAGCCTCGCCTTGTGCAAGCTCATGCCGCTTGATAATGATACATGTGATGTTAAGATGCCATCGCTTGAGGGTAAGGCTTGGGCAGGTGCAAATGGAGATTGGGTTGTTTATATTGGGTACAACTGCGAGTGGAAACTTGTGAATGTTTACACTCGTCACCAGGTTCCACTTCCAAAAATCTCAGACTGCTCAGAGGTCGAGCACACCGGTATTCTACGTACGTTCAACTACGATCATGGTGACTGTCATCTAGAGAAGATAGCAATTTGTCGAGTTCCCAACCACTTTTGGGGTTATAGGAATGCTTGTGTTGTCACTATCTTCGACAAGCTGGTTGCCGTCCTTCACAATTCGAATCGATGGATATTGCTCAAAAATATGTTTCTGTACACGGATGTGTACTGTGATGCAATTCAATACGAGGGTCTTGTGTTTGCTGCCACCACTGGTGGCACTGTTTTTGCATGGAATGCTGATGCTTTCGGTACGTTTGTCTTCCATCGTAAATATAATTGTTTCATCCACATGCATGCGGGTTAGCTAGTTTCCCTTTACTAATTAAACTTCTTGTGTTTCCAAGGTCCTGTGAACATTCCACCACCTATACTTGAAAAAATTTATAAACAAGGGGGAGATGACGATGGTGATGATCACGAGCATGAGGACGAGCATGACCCATATACTCAGTAGCACCTTGCAACTTATTCCGATGGATCACCTCTTCTTGTCTCAGATACACGAGTAATCGCAGATGTTACTAAGGAAGCAGGTGTTGTCTCGCATGGTCGCACTCTCCGGATCTATTCCAACATCCGCTGTAGGGTATTCGGGATGGATACTAGTGTTCTAGCGCCAACACCTTCTCCATGGTTCAGTATTGATAGTCTTGGAGGAAACTCGCTCTTCCTTCGACAAAACTATCCAATGATGGTGAAAGGCGATCTAGCTGCTGTTGACACAACATTACTACCATTTATAAGAAGAACATGTATCTATACCTCGGACATTGCTATGGTTCCCTACCATGTCTATCACAACATGTGTCCTGATATAGGCCGCTTCAGCCTGGATGATCAGTCTTGCATCGGTCTCGAGATTGACAATAGCTGGCCCTTCCAAGAGAATCACTTCTGGTTCAAAGCAAGCGTTTCCAACGCCTAGGATTGGTTGATCTGAAGTTCATTTCATTGCTTGTTATTTGTTGTGTTATGAAAACTTTAGTATTTCTAATGTATCCTCGTTGTCGTTGTGGGTTGATGAACTGTTCTATGTAATGCTAAATGATATGCCTGTGATAAACTTACTAAATTTATGAATGGCTTTCGAGTCGCTTCTCAGAGTGGGTGCTGCGACGAGGCAAAAATATATTTTCCGAATACATAATTTTACGTGGATTGCAACAGGTTATCGGATGAGTCCTATCAACAATAGTACTACTATTTGTACTAGCTTCAAATGCTTCGTGCGTCGGGCGGGTGTTTCTACTGTAGCTGTGAATCCCATCATCCTAGGTCCTCGGATGAATCCAATCAACTGTAGAAATTGCATTCTGATGTTTGGGTTCAAACTTTCAAAACTGTTGCACTATCTCTACGTCTATGTATACGTAATACAACAAGTTTTAAACTTGAGACTAGCCATCCACCCTCACAAAGAACACTTTTTAACCTAGCACAGACTCCAGGAAATTTGGCCACAGTGTGAGGTGGGCCATATGTTAATGTGTTCATTGTACATAACCAGCACCTTGAATCCTCGATATATACTAGGGTGGCATGGGCCAGAACAAGCATTCACGTCCAGGAGTATGGCACACGCCACCAGCACGACTTCCATCTGACACCATATTTCTTGGAGTCCGTGCTACAGTGATCTCTTCAACCTCCTCGTTTCTCTAAAACAGCCATCGCGCAGCGGGCGAGGTGGGGGCTTGCCGATAGTCGGTTTCCTCAACTGCGGTCCCACTTGTAAGGCAAATTCCAACGCACAACCCCCCAAACGGACATCCGTTTTGCCTGGATTCTGTCCATTTGGGCAGGGCAATGGGGTCCTGTCCGGGCCATTCCTCGGATGTGGTGGTCATGCGCCCAACACGCGGACGCATCTCGGCCACGTACATTTTTCTTTGCAAACACATATCTTTTTTCATCATTGATTTTTGGTACATGGAAATACATCACAAAATTTTGACAAGAAAAGCAAGAACCACAAGAATACATTTTAGAAGATATCCAATTTCCATAACTGCTCCTGTAAGTTGGATTAGTGCCTTCTCGATGCATTCATTGTTGATCTATGGAGGCTCGATCTTGCGTGCTTCTTTCTTCTTCGAGTGTAAAGAAGTAGACATTGCTTCCTCGCATCTAGTCTCATGTCTAGCCTCTATTCTATCAACAAGTGCACTAGTCTCATCTCTACCTCTATGCTAGCTAAAAGTGCACGAACATCTACTAAATTGCGCTCTATCAATATATCGATGTACTCTTCTTCCCAATACCAAAACTTGCATCCATTCTACACAATAAAATTTTAAGTTAGCACAACTAGTCAAATCCGAGAGCACAGCTGAAGCTAAAGTAGCACATACCCCATCGGTTGAGCACTTGATGAACACCCATCCGGGGTATTCCGACATTGTAGACACATGGCACAAGATCTTCTTTGGGCAGTTGTCGCACGTAATGAGTGGCAACGGTGCGACGACGAGCTTTTGGGCCAGCACCGAGCCTGGCCGACCGCCATTCATGTATCTGCCGATGGACCGCCGATGGGGTAGATCCGAGCGGCTAGAGGAGGAGTCAGTACCTGCATGCGGCCTTGCAGCCTTGCTGGGGCCTTACGGCCTGGTGCCCGGCCAGTCCATGGCGTGGTGCGGCCTCTCACAGCCGGGCAAGCTCAAGCCCGACCGGATCCGCTCCAAATCCAGCCGCCGGGTGTGCAAAACAGGTAGCCGTGGTTGGGTAGCTCGGGGGCGTCGAGGAAAAGGGGGCTGGGTGAGTGCGCGTCCGAGCTGTACGCGCTGGAGTTGGCTTAAGTGAAGATGCAAGACAACACGCGTTTCCCTAGCGGCGTGGCTTACCTATGGTTCAAAGCAAGCGTTTCCAACGCTGAGGATTGGTTGAGCTGAAGTTATTGCTTGTTATTTGTTGTGATGAAAACTTTAGTATTTACTAGAATGTTTTGTTGGAACTAATCTATAATCCAACATGTATCCTCATTGTCATTATGTGTTGATGACTTGTTGTATGTAGTGAATGGTACATTTGCATATGCATGTCATAAACTCAATTTATGAATGGTTTTCGACTCACTTCTTGGATTGTGAGTACTGTAGTATTATAGCTAGCATCTGGTTATATGAAGTTGCCACATCACATAGAGCCAACCTAATATTGGAGTAAGCTAGCACAATAGTTAGTTCTAGTTAGATCAACTAGAGCTAGGTGTCGAACGAAGGCCGAGAAATATGGTGATAGCATGACTACGTGAGGTGGGCTTGTACGTAGTATGATGTAGGCACATGGCTTGCCGTGTTTCCTACTCCTCCGGTATAAATGTGGAAAAGATTTTGTCGATTTCTTCCTCCTTTTGCCGACATGTGGGACATTTAGCATCCAGGTCGTGTCATGCAAGAAAATGGAGTGCTAGTTGAAGCCACGTGATGTGCATCTTGGGTTAAGCGTCAAATAGAATCTTACTCTTGAGTAACTCCAAAAGCGGCCACCGAAGATCTTTATTGGATTTGTTTTTCATCACCAGCACATTGAGGTGAAAGACGTGTAGGTTCAGTGGGTCCTCTTGCATTTTCACTGACATGTGGGACCGCATGTGAGCAAACAGACGATGGGCTCTGCGTGTCTGCTGGCTGGCTAAGAAGAGAGAGAGAGGAGGGCTGAGCACGGACTCCAGGAAATTTGTTCTACGTAACCAGCACCTCGATATAGCGATATAGTGGGGTGGCATGGGCCATAACTAGCATCCACGTCTAGCAGTACGGTACACGCCACCCACACGAGTCCCATCTGACACCAATTTTCTTGGAGTCCATGCTACAACCATCTCTTCTCCCTCCTGTTTTCTCAACCATCGCGCGGTGGGTAGGGTGGGGGTTTGCCGATAGCCGGTTTGCTCAACTGCGGACCCACTTGTAAGTGAAAATGCAACACAGCACACATTCCCCCTTGAGCGGCATGCCGGACCAACCGTCTGGGGGTGCGACCCGAGCATGGCAGGCTTTTCCTTTTGAACTTGTAACTTGTTAAATTTGGTTCTGCTCCATGGCGCGACTGATAGATAGAAATTTGGTTCTGGCGCGGTTCATGCATGGAGTAAGTATGAAAATTACGAAGTTGATGCGAAATGTAAGATAATTACTAGTAATACCATATACTACTTCATGGATTTGATAGAAAGATAAAGATACATACGGATCAATCAACGACATCCTCACGCCCTAGTGCGCCGGGTCACCAACCGACGTGTGAGGAGGAGCGGCGTTGGCAACGAGCTCAACGTGCTTCTGAACAATGCCGTCCAAGGTTGCCTATGGTCCAAGAAGGTCAGTGACCTATCGTCCTCCTCTCGCACGTAGTAGCCCTTGTGGACGATTTGCGCGTAGACATGGGTGATTATGTTGATGGTGTCTTGCTGCGCCAGGTGCTGCACGGTGAGCGCGACCTCGAGGTGGACATTCTCTGGCGCGACGGCGGGCAGTCGCAGGGCCACTAGTGCGTCGAATAGGTTGTCAACATAGAGGTCGTTGAGGGTGGCGGGCATCGCAGAGCCTGTGCGCGTGGGCTAGAGGCGTACGTCAAGGTCGTCTGCGAGCTTCCTAACGACGTTGAACTTGTTGAGGAAGCTGACGAGGACCTCGTCGAACAAGGAGATTAAGCTCTCGTCCAAGCATCCTCTCGCCCTGGCGGCCTCAAGCATGAGCTGGAGATGTTCCTCGGTGCCGGGCGACAGGCCGGCGTCACGGACCATCTGGCACAGCCGGCTAATGCTCGCGCTCATCGCCTCCATGGGTCTAGCTTCTAGTCAACTGATCTTGCGATTGGAGTGATCACTCTTGCCCTTGGTTAGGGTGCGTAGGTCTATAAGATTTCATAGATTGGACTGGTAGGGAGCCTTTATATGAGAAGTGCAGACTGCATTGCATTCACATGTGTGTTGGCCATCTACTCCTCGGCCCTCCCTTTGTGGGACTGAGGTCCGGTGCCTTAACTGCACCTGCTTTTGGTTGTATGACAGGTGGGCCAGCCTCCTATTGGGCCCACCTATCATAGACCCAAAGGCAGGTCTTGATAAGTCAATGAAGCTGCGTCCCCCTCCGTGCCAAGGTCAAGTATAGTCATGTCACGGACCTCTAGTTGGGCAAAACGAGAGAACTTTGATGTTTACTGGTTTATTGGTCCCCTTTGCATTTTGCGCCAAGTTTTGACCTTTGATTTAACTAATACAATGTTAATGTGTGTAACCAAAAATGTTGTGCTAAGTAGTCTCAAGTCGTTGAATGCATATGCACCCCACGTCTCCTATTGGGTGATTTCTTTTTTCGTGGCAAAAACAGGGAACGGGGTGGGTAGTTAATGCACCTCGCCTAAAAGTTTTGGGATTATTTGGTTTTCGTAATGTGACTAATGCACCAATACGGAGGGAGTACAATAGTAGTCTTTGATTGCAATTTTTTGTTGGTAGCTTACCAAGCTGAGCGCTCGGTGAGTACAATAGTAGTCTGATTGATGAGACTTCAGATTTGAGCCATCTACTGGAAGGGAGAGTGTATAATATAATCAGGAACTACGTTCAAAAATGAATAAAACAATACTCCATGTATTTATTTACAGAGGGAGTAGTATATTTTTTGTGACATGCATTACTAGATATTGCTAGTCAAAATACTAAATCCAGACAAACGTGGTAGTACTACTACATCCAGACGGTGGTGCTAGTACTAGTAGTAGTACTACAAATGTAGTAGTACTGTACTACCCATTGGTCAAATTATTATGTGCTGCTCCAAACAGTGAAGTGACAAGACCCTGCGCTGGAGATGACTCCTGAGTGTAGGCGTTGTGTTCATCATACCAAAGTCAGCCTCACCGTCTGCAGTCACTATCATCATGGCTATAGAGCTTGCCTGCATACAACTAGCCATGTTCGACATAATTTCCCGTGCTTTACCATGAGTATCTCTACTCTTTTCTTATACGGAGTACGAGTAAGATGCCCGTGCATTCCACGGAACACCAAGATTGGGGGTGGATTGGCAGTGGCAGCCATCACACCAGATTTTGCATGGCCTTCTAGATGTAGCGGGGAGGAGATAAGGCTGATTGTGAGAGACAAGGAGCTGTTTGTAAATAGGTAACAAGTGCGGGCATCTTTTTGCAAAACTGCAGAAGTACGCTTTGTATGCGTCAGATCAAGATCCGACTGCTATTAGTGAAAGATGGCAGGCACACCATCGTCACCAACTCAGGACCTCTTTTATTCGCAGGATTTTGAAAACGCAGGATTAGGACACGGCAGTATTACAAGTTTTGAACTGATATTACAAATGTTAGGAGTAATGCTGCACCTACAAAGAGGGAATTACTAGGAAGTTTACGTAAGAACTTTCGTTACTTTAGGTGGATGCAGCATTATCATACAAACTAAAATCCATCGCCCTGACAAGTCACTACTGGGCAAATAAATTTTCGAGTCTCTGGCAACTTGATGTTTGAACAACAAATTCAGCTTCTGCGGAGACTTTGTCATCTAGGCTTAGACGCTTGCGGTGATCAGCATGCCATTCATTGTTGTGCCAGAGAACGCCAAATCTCATTACCTTGAGCACACTTGCCTCCAGAAAAAAGAACTTGGCCAATTTAATCTCAGATGTGCTGCCTCGGTAGTCGATCAAATCAATTTCTGTAAGATGGAGATCAAGGCATTCGATGAGATTGTTATAGTGCAGCACATCTTTCACTTTTGGGTCTTTTTTATACGCAAAAGAAGAGAACATATTAGAGCAAATTGGCTGTATACGATTGTCGTGTCATCTAGAGGTAACTATATCTTTCGCTCTTACGATAGGGTTTGCTGGATTGTGATATTTTTCACTCTCTCTCTCTCTCTCTCTCTCTCTCTCTCTCTCTCTCTCTCTCTCCTCTCATTTACCTAGGAGCACGTGGAGAGCCTGGGCATTTGTTGCCTTCCACTATGTGGCCGATGCCATGTTTCTCAAAAGTATGCCACAAAATACGCATCGATGTCAAATCAAAAGATTTTGGCACCGCTTTAGCGATGTGAGAGAGTTGGCACCGTTGTGCACACAAACCCACATGTAAAAAAAAATCAATCAAACCAACTACACCAGCCTATCACTCTCCCAAACAAGTGTTTTTTATTGCCTCACTCCTCTCCCTCTCCCACGCAAGTGTCTTTTCATTGCGTGAGTTAATTTGGCCCCAGAGCAAAGTAGGTGATCCAGATTGGGGCACCAGGTGAGCAATGGAGGGGCATCGATGCCAAATGCATCACAAGTGAATTTGGCACGTGTTTTGGCCTGCATAGTGGAGGACCGTTATAGCCCACTTTTGTACTACCTCGTATTTAGTGTAAAATTTTGACCATAGATTTACCTAAGAAAATGCCAATGCATGTCACCAAAAATTATACCATTTGAAATTATGTTCAAATACGAATCCAACATATAATTTTTAGTGACATGCATTAACGTTTTGTCAGTTAAATATATGGTCAAATTTTGATACTACAAAATAGGAAGAGTAAACCAGGACGGAGGTAGTACTTGCTCTTAGGGTAACCATAGAGTTACTAGTCTAAGTTACTTGCCACTATAACTAGCCTAGGCTACTATAGTAGTACAACAAAAAAAATGATGCAGGCGATCACATGAGAAAAAAATACTAAAAACATTTCTTTTGGTGCAGTGCGTAGATGCAGTTTTGAACACTACACTTGTCTTCGTAATTTGGGAAAATAACGAAAAACTTGAGCTACATTGTGATTACCGTTTACTAATAGGAAAGAAGTTTCACCTCAATGAGTAGCTTCTCCGTGCAAGAAAAGCATGTAAGGAATCCAACAACTTGATCCATATTGGGTCCGATAGATATTGGCAAGTTCATTGTGCGCACAGACTGGGTGAAGCTTGTGGGAATCATTTTCTGGATGACAGTCGTAAATACATCAAAAAGAAATTTAAAAATGTGAATTTCAAGAAGACGAAGAAGAAGATGAGTGTTGTACTTGAACGACTATGGATCCAATAAAGAGTTCGAAGAATTTGGCAGACGAGTACACCAACGTTGTCAATTTCGGCGTGTCAATGGACCTGATTTTTGCTGGACCTTCTAGATCAGACACAAGAAATCTCTCAAGGAAAGTCGCATTGTCAATTACCATAACGTGGAACAGGTGGAGTGATCTCTTCCCAATTGATGTCTTATTGCGGGGCCAGCAAGACACATAAATCCATCGGAGATTCGTCCAGGCGATGTGGAGGCTAATGAACCTGTGGATCTGCTGAAGACGAATGCACTCGAGCGTAGTACAAATTGAGTTGAGGGAGAAGAATGGAGGGCGCGTTATTAATCTGGGGAAGAGGCGCGGCGCAGCATTGGCGTGAGGCGAAGCGCGGACGACGGCAGAGAGCGACATCGTCCAGGTTCAAAGCTGAGCTCCTCGAGCTGATCTAATGTAGCGACCCGACCTCAAACGGTCAAGTCTCTGTGCTTCAGTGTCATCCCTGGATCGGTAAAGCTAACACACACAGTACTCGAAGGATTTATAACGGAGTAGCAATCACACACTTATTACATTGAATGTCTCAAAAGAGAACTTATTACAATAAATATGGCTTAAGGCCATCTAACACGCTAACAGCGGAAGGCTTGGAAGATAAAGTGAGTCCATCAACTCCAACGGCATAGCTGAGTGCAAGACAACAGCCTAGCAAACCTTACTCCTCGTCTGAAAAGTCCGCAACATAATACGTCGCACATGGAATATGCTGGCAATATAACACAGTAGAGCAATGAACAGACAAATGCTATCACTACATGCATATATGGATGGTGGAGGCTATATGGTTATAAGGTTTTTGCGAAAAGCCAATTTTTTCCTACAACAAAGGAATATATTTTATTTAACTATCATGGTAGTTGAGACATCATTGAGAAGGTTCCCCCAACTCAATCCCAATTGTAGTAATCATTAGCCCAACAAATTAAATTAGAGTGATGCGATACAATAGGATAATCCAGGTACTAGATACTCAAGATGTCCATAACCGGGGACACGGCTAGCCATGATTAGATTGTACACTCTGCAGAGGTTTGCACACTTTTCCCCACACGACTCGATCTCCTCCGTTGGATTTCTCGCACTACATGGTGTTTGAGAAACGGATGACCGAGACACAGTCTTTCAGAAGCATTAACTCTAACCCGGGTGCAGAGGTACCAACCTACATCCCTCTACATCTGCTAGCCTACCACTGGAAGAGGTCATGCAACATACTCAACTATGCAAGAGCCCATAATAGCTTGTGGCTGCAAACGGAAGTTTCTAGCATGAATAATCTCACGATCCATTTGAGCCTGGGTAGCAGACCGTAGGAGGATCACATGGTATATCCCTGGGATCTCCTAGGACAACACTGGTATATCCCCAGGTGCCCAAACAAGCAATCCACCCAGATGTGTATTAAAGTTGCCACCTTAAGTTGAACCATTAATTAACAACTCACATCTGTCATGGATACACTCAAACCCAATCCATGTCTACGAGCATAGCATAGCAATATAAACATAACGTAGAAGTAACTCCTGTGGTTTGATAATAAAGCAGGTAATAGGTTCTACCTCATCAACTACTTCCCAATACCCACAAGTTAATCACATCCTAATCATGCAGTGTTTGAAGATTGGAACTAATGCATAAAAACTGGGTATGAAAGGAGTATGATCAATGTGTTACTTGCCTTGCTGACCATCTGCAAAACCTAGTGACTCGTAGTAGCACGCTTCGCACTTCGGGAATTCTATCCCAAACAAACAATAGCATACATAAGCAATCAATCAAAGATGCACGAGTGAAACTCAAATAAGAAGATCTAACCAGAAAGTTCAACTTAAGAACTCCGGTTTGCAAAAAGAATCAAATCAAACGGAGCAACGAAACTCAAACTGCGAAAGAAACAAGGTTCGTTTACTAATCTGGACTAAAGTCAAATTTTACAGTAAAAAA
The DNA here is from genome assembly GCA_021605145.1 of Aegilops bicornis. Classification (NCBI taxonomy): domain Eukaryota; kingdom Viridiplantae; phylum Streptophyta; class Magnoliopsida; order Poales; family Poaceae; genus Aegilops; species Aegilops bicornis. The sequence continues at coordinate 438,157,871 of CM038675.1, read as the reverse complement.
TCTTGTTCAAGTTGGTTAAACAGAAAGAGGGCTTCGATACATAGATCTAGGCGCTTGAATCGCCTGATTCCGATAAACGAGCGAAAAGATAAACTAAAACGAAAATCGGATCACAAATCACGATCGAAAATAATCGCGAAAGACCTGAGAAAAAGAAAAACTGACAAACAGGCCAACGAACAAACATTTGTTGTCTGTGACTAACGGACAAAAATTGTTCGTTAAAACGAACTTACGAACGGGCGTTCGCTAAATAACTAAACCGAAAAAACCGAACCGATCTATTAAAAAAACAAATCTTGGGTTTAAAAAAACCGAACGAACCGAAAGAAAAACCGGACGGTTTTCTCGCTTAAACCGGCAGCGGCGGCGGCTGCTAACTCGGGCGGCGGGACGGCGAGGTGGCAGGGCGACGGCTCGGGCGTGGCGCAGCAACATGACGGGCGGCTAGCGAAGAGGCGGTGGCAATGACGGCGGCGAAGCTAACAGCGGGTTTTGTGGCGCTAGGGTTCAGTGGGCGGCGGGGCCGGTGGGCTCGGGGTCGCGGCCACGGGCTTTAAAGGCCGGTCGGGCGAGTCCTAGTTGGGTACGGCCCAGCTAGGTCAGTTGGATTTTTTTTAAAATATTCCGACATGCAGAAAAAGAAAGAAAAGAAATACTAAACGGACTCCAAAAATCCTGAAATAAATTTTACCCGTCCTCTAAAAATATGCCGGACAAGGTGAACATTTATTTGGGCCTATAAAGCAATTTTGAAAAACGCGTATTTTTCCTAATTCAAATAAAATTGCAATAAAGACCAAATAAAATTATTGATTTTGATTTTAATATCTTTCCTCCAATATTTCATTTATTTTGGAGAAGTCATATTATCTCCTCTCATATACTTTAATATGAAATATTTTTGTAGAGAAAAATAATTAAAACAAATGATCCTCATTTTGATATTTGATAAAAATTGAAATATGAAAACGATGAAATCCCCAACTCTCTCTGAGGGTCCTTGTGTTGCTTAGAATTTCGAGGATCCCGAAACGAAATGCAATAAAATATGAGATGCATGAATGACCTATGTATAACATTCCAAATTGAAAATTTGGGATGTTACAAACATACTCTATAAGATGAATCTACGCCCTCGAGATTCGGGTTGGCTAGAAAATAGGTGTGGGTGGTCTTTGCGAAGATCATCCTCTCGTTCCCAGGTGGCTTCATCCTTGGTATGGTGTCTCCACTGAACTTTGCAAAACTTGATGACCTTGCTGCGAGTAACTCGGCTGGCAAACTCAAGAATCTTGACGGGTTTCTCCTCATAGGTCAGATCACTATCCAACTGAATCGCTTCCAGGGGCACTGTATCTCTCAGAGGTATATCGGCCATCTCAGCATGACACTTCTTTAACTGGGAGACGTGAAACACATCATGAACTCCTGATAATCCTTCGGGTAACTCCAACTTGTAGGCAACCTCTCCCATACGCTCCAAAACTCGGTATGGTCCTATAAATCTCGGGGCTAACTTTCCATTAACTCCAAAATGTTTCACCCCTCGGAGTGGTGATACACAAAGATATGCTCTATCTCCGATTTCATAGGCTACCTCCTTGCGTTTCGAATCTACATAACTCTTCTACCTGGACTGAGCAACCTTCAGTCTATCTTGAATCAACTTAACCTTCTCTTCAGACTCTTTGATCAAATCTGGTCCAAACAACCGGTCTCCCACTTCATCCCACATCAATAGTGTTCTGCACCTTCGTCCATACAGGGCTTCGAACGGTGCCATCGTCAAACTGGCCTGGTAGCTATTGTTGTATGAGAACTCCGCGTAGGGCAAATTGTTATCCCAACTTGATCCATAATCTAGCGCACAAGCTCTCAACATATCCTCCAGAATCGGGTTGACTCTCTCTGTCTGGCCATCTGTCTGCGGATGAAATGTTGTAATGAACTCTAGCCTTGTACCTTAAGTGCAGTGCGGTGATGCCAAAACTTTGAAGTAAACTGTGTTCCTCTATCTGATACGATGGTCCTTGGAACTCCATGCAGACATACGATCCTAGTCATATATATCTTGGCCAACTTCGCACTGGTATACGTGGTTTTCACTATAATAAAGTGAGCCACTTTGGTCAAGCGATCAACTACTACCCAGATAGAATCATATCCTGATCATGTCCTGGGCAATCCAGTGATGAAATCCATGCCAAGTTTATCCCACTTCCATTCGGGTATCGGCATAGGCTGCAGTAATCCTGCTGGCTTCTGATGTTCTGCCTTTACTCTCTGACATACATCACATATGGCTACATACTCAGCAATATCCTTCTTCATACCAGTCCACCAGAAACACTCCTTCAAATCCAAATACATCTTGGTGTTTCTAGGGTGTATCGAGTATGGCGAGTCGTGAGCCTCCTGAAGTATCAACTTCCTGATCTGCGCATTATTGGGCACATAAACGCAGTCCTCAAACCATAAGGTGTCGTGCTCATCCTCAAGAAAACCTTTGGCCTTTCCTTTGCTCATTCTCTCTTTTATCTCGGCAATCTCTTTATCATCCGTCTACGCTTCTCGAATCTTTCCCAACAACGTTGATTGAACATCCAATGCTGCAACAAAACCTCTAGGGACTATGTCCAAACGTAGGTCCCTAAGATCTTCTGCTAACTCCTTTGGCAATCCTCCGCTTATGAGGGTATTGGCATAACTCTTCCGGCTCAAAGCGTCTGCTACGACATTGGCCTTTCTTGGATGATAGTGCAACTTCATATCATAATCCTTTATGATCTCCAACCATCTCCTCAGCCTGAGGTTCAGCTCCTTTTGGGTAAAAATGTACTTCAAACTCTTGTGATCCGTGTACACATTACAACGGTTTCCGATATGGTAATGTCTCCAAGTCTTGAGCGCATGCACTATGGCTGCTAACTCCAAATCATGAGTAGCATAATTCAACTCATGCGGTCGAAGCTGTTGGAATGCATATGAAACAACTCTTCCGTCCTACATAAGTACACCTCCAAGTCCTGAGCGTGAAGCATCGCAATACACTTGGAAGTCCTTGCGTATATCCGGCAGAATCAGCACTGGGGCTGTAGTCAAACGTTTCTTTAACTCCTGAAAACTTGCCTCACATTCTTCCGTCCATTTGAATTTGGTATCCTTCTTCAACAATGTCGTCATTGGTTTCGCAATCTTGGAAAAATTCTCGATGAATCTCCAATAGTATCCCACGAGTCCAAGAAAATTGTGGATCTCGCTAACTGAGGTGGGTGCCAACCACTCAGTGACTGATTGAACCTTGGTGGGGTCTACTGCTATACCTTCTCCTGATATAACATGTCCAAGGAATCCAACTTCCTACAACCAAAACTCACATTTGCTGAACTTGGCATACAACTGATGTTCCCTGAGTTTCTCGAGGACTAAACGCAAATGCTCCTTATGCTCCTCCTCATCTTCGAGTATACCATTATATCATCAATGAACACCACCAAAAATTTATCCAAGAATTCCATGAACACCTTATTCATCATACTCATGAAATAGTCAGGGCCGTTAATCAGTCCAAATGACATGACCGTATACTCATATAACCCGTACCTTGTGGTGAATGCTGTTTTTGATATATCCTTCTCTCGAATCTTCAGCTGGTGATATCCTGATCGCAGATCGATCTTCGAAAACACTTTAGCTCCTTCCAGCTGGTCAAACAAATCATTGATCATCGGCAATGGGTACTTGTTCTTGATCGTCACCTCATTTAGTGCGTGATAATCAACAACCATCCTTAAGGATCCATCCTTCTTCTCAACCAAAAGCACAGGGGCTCCCCACGGTGATGAACTTCATCGGATGTAACCTTTCTCTAATAACTCCTTAATCTGCTTCTTAATCTCCTCCAAATCATTTGCGAGCATCCGGTATGGTCTCTTCGATATCGGTCCGGTGCCTGGCAACAGTTCTATAAAAAACTCGATGTCCCGATCTATGGGCATGCCTGGTAATTCCTCTGGAAATACATCTGGGTAATCCTTCACAACAGGTACTTCCTCCTGAACTCCAGAATTGTACTTTCCTTGCCCGTACTTCCTCTTGCGGTTCTCAATCTGCTGCTACTTCCCTTCCATCATAAGAGCCTTGTCGGCCAACTCCTGGTAGTTAGCAAATGTTGCCACCATCAACTGCATGCTCATCTCATCATTAAGCCCTTCCATAAACTTCTCCTGCTTCGCGGCATCTGTGGCCACATCATTAGGGGCATAACGGGATAGCTTGCTAAACTCATCCACGTACTGAGCTACAGTACGGTTTCCCTGGCGTAAGTTGCGAAACTCACGCTTCTTCATGCTCATAGCTCCAGTTGAGACATGGGCTATGAGCATGGGCTGTCCTCAAGTTGAAACATGGGTTGTGCAGAATGCTTGCTGAAACTGGTCCCAAGTGATATTGGCTATGGGGAAAGTGGCTGTGTAATTCTCCCACCATGAGGCTGCTGGTCCATCCAACTGATGTGTTGTTCAACTAGTTCTATTAATTCAACTAGTTCTTACTAAATATAAACTTACTATAAATAGAAATAAACTAGTTCTTTCTAAAAATAAACTAGTTCAACTAGTTATATTAATTTTCTTACTAAAAATACATTAGTTCTATTAATTCAACTAGTTCTTACTAAAACTAAACTAGTTCAACTAGTTTATTAATTTACTTACTAATTATTTTAAACACTTACTAAAAACAGTAAAAAAAACTAGATTATACAATACTAAAAACTACAGTGAAAAATAGAAAAAAGAGATGGAGGGAGGAGGGAAGGGAGGAGGAAGGAGAGGAGGAGGGGAGGAGGCCGGTGGGATCGTGGGAGGGAGGCGGGAGGAGGGGAGGCGGCTAGAGGAGGAGGAGGGAGGCGGGGTGGAGGGAGGGGCAGCCGGATGAGGAGGATGGAGGGGTGGCGAAGGAGGAGGAGAGAGAGGCGGTGGGAGGAGGGCGGCCGAAGGAGGAGGGGGAGGAGGGAGGGGAGGAGGGGGAGGAGGGAGGGGAGGAGGGAGTACCACGGCGAGGAGCAGAGGCGGCGGGCAAGTGACGACTGACGGGTTCGGGCGAGAGCGAGTGAGAGGGAGTGAGTGTGAGAGGGTGAACCGCTCCAGGATAAGTAAATAAGTAGTAGTGTGTTTGGAGAAAGCGGCGCTCTTTCTGGCCGTAGTAGTAGCGTTGGTCGATGGTAGTGCAGCCATCGCTAAGTGGGGCTTGCCATCTGCGTCCAGTACAAATATAGCAGCAACGCGGTTTCGAGAACACGCTACTGCTAAAGTAGTAGCAATAGCGCGGTCTATTTAAAAACGCCACTACTAAGTAGCAGTATGCCCTATTTTGTCCAGTGCTACTGCTAAGATGTTGTGTATAAGGTTTAGTAGTTATTATTTATATCTACAATACCAAAGATACATGATACGTCTCCAACATATCTACTTTTCCTAACGTTTTCCCTCTTGTTTTGGACTCTAATTTGCATGATTTGAATGAAAATAACCTCGGACTGACGCTGTTTTCAGCAGAACTACCATGGTGTTGTTTTTGTGCAGAAATAAAAGTTCTCGGAATGGAACGAAACTTTGCGAGGAATTCTTATATAATAAATAAGAATTTCTGGAGCAAAGACCTACTGCAGAGGGGCAGCTGGGTGGTCACAACCCACCAGGGCGCGCCCCCTCTCCTGGCGCGCCCAGATGGGTTGTCCCCACCTGGTGTCCCTGCAGACCGTGAAACCGATGCTATAAACTCCTATTTTTCCAAAAAAAAATCAAGGAGAAAGAATTATCGCGATCCACAAGAAGGAGCCGCCATCACCTCCTGTTCTTCATTGGGAGGCCAGATCTGGAGTCCGTTTGGGGCTCCAGAGAGGGGGATCTTCGTTCTTCGTCATCACCAACCCTTCTCCATCGCCAATTCCATGATTTCCCTACCAGGAGTGAGTAATTCCTTCGTATGCTCGCTGGTCGGTGAGGAGTTGGATGAGATTCATCATGTAATCGAGTTAGTTTTGTTAGGGCTTGATCCCTAGTATCCACTATGTTCTAAGACTGATGTTGCTATGACTTTGCCATGCTTAATGCTTGTCACTTTGGGCCCGGGTGCCATGAACTCAGATCTGAACCATTTATATTATCATCATTATATCCATGTTCTAGATCCGACCTTGCAAGTTATAGTCACCTACTACGTGTTATGATCCGGCAACCCCGGAGTGACAATAGTCGGGACCACTCCCGGTGATGACCGTAGTTTGAGGAGTTCATGTATTCACTATGTGTCAATGTTTTGTTCCGGTTCTATATTAAAAGGATGCCTTAATATCCCTTAGTTTCCAATATGGACCTCGCTGCCACGGGAGGGTAGGAAAAAAGATGTCATGCAAGTTCTTTCCATAAGCATGTATGACTATTTACGGAATACATGCCTACATTATACTAACGAACTGGAGCTAGTGCCGTATCACCCTAGGTTATAACTATCTCATGATGAATATCATCCAACAAGTCACCGATCCAATGCCTACGAATTTGTCTCATATTGTTCTTGCTAAGTTACTACTGCTATCATCATTGTTACACTTGCTACAAAATTATTGCTATCACTGTTACCATTACCGTTACTACTGTTACTATTATCAAAACTATCAAACTACTTTGCAACTGATCAGTTTTCTTCAGATAATTAATCTCCAGGTGTGGTTGAATTGACAACTCAGCTACTAATACCTTCAAATATTCTTTGGCTCCCCTTGTGTCGAATCTATAAATTTTGGTTGAATACTCTACCCTAAAAAACTGTTGCGATCCCCTATACTTTTGGGTTATCAAGACCTTTTTCTGGCGCCATTGCCGGGGAGCATAGCTATATTTGTTGAGTTACTTGGGATTATTATCAATTTATCTCTATGAAGAATCTGAAGGATGGGAAGACTAAGATATTTCCCTCAAAGACGAGGGGAGGTAAGGAACTACTATCCAGTTCGGCTTTGGATTCACCTTCTGTTATAAGCAAACTTGCAACACCACCACGTGCTATCAATTCTAATATGTCCCAAGTTATTGATGATGCTACTTCTACCATGAATGATGCTTATGATGATGCTAGTGCCTTGCTTAATGATGATGTGCCACTTGGTGAATTTCTTGATGAACAAATTGCTTGAGTAATACAACATGATGTTGTTGAATCTGATGATGAGCTTGAAACTAAAACTACTGAAACACCTTCTAGAACTAGTCTTCCTAGATATGAATTGCCTAAGGTACCGTAAGATTATGTTATGATGAGGAGACAACTAAAGATATTCTTGCTTGTAAGGATATAGATGATCTGGAGAAATTATTATGCAAGTATAAAGAAAAATCTCTGAATGCTAGAATGAAATATGATCCTAAGTTTGCTACTTCACCTATCTTTATTGATGATAAGGATTATGAATTCTCTGTTGACCCAGAGTTAATTACTTTGGTTGAATCTTATCCTTTCCATGGTTATGAAACTGAAACTGTTGTGGCACATCTTGCTAAGTTGAATGATATAGCCACCCTTTTTACTCATGATGAGAAGACTCGCTATTACTTTATTCTCAAATTATTTCCTTTCTCATCAAAGGGTGATCCTAAAGCCTGGTACAATACTCTTGCTCCTCGTTGTGTGCATAGTCCCTAGGATATGATTTATTACTTCTCTGAAAAATATTTCCCTGCTCATAAGAAACAAGCTGCCTTATAGGAAATATTTAACTTTGTGCAAACTAAAGAAGAGAGTCTCCCACAAGCTTGGGGGAGTCTTTGCCAGTTACTTAATGCTTTGCCTGATCATCCTCTTAAGAAAAATGAAATACTTGATATCTTCTATAATGGACTAACAGATGCTTCTAGGGACTTCCTAGGTAGTTGTGATGGTTGTGTTTTCAGGGAACGAACTGTTGGACAAGCTGAAGAATTATTGAATAATATATTGAAAAATTATGATGATTAGACTCTTCCTAAACCACTGGCTAAACCCACTCCGAAGAAGAGTGGTATATTATATCTCAGACCTAAAGGTATGCAAGAGGCAAAGAAATCTATGAAGGAAAAAGGTATTAAAGCTGAGGATGTTACAAATTTACCTCCTATTGAAGAAATACATGGGCTTAATACACCACCCCTGCCTAACGTGGTAGAGGTAAATTCTTTAATGAAGTTCAATGATAATGATAATCCTCACAATATGCATCCTAGCCAATGCCTCTATGAGTTTGAAAACTATACTAGAAAACAATATCACTTCAATGCAAATGTTATGAAACAATTGAAATATAATTCTGATATGATTTCTCGCTTAAGTGACTTGTTATTTAGAATTTCAAATGATGTTAGAGGTGTTGGAAAACATGCTTCTATGGATCAAACTCAGTTAGAACAAGTTGCTTAATCTCAAAGAGAATTGCTTGATGAAATGAATAATAATATACATTACTTTGTTGTTAGAGTTGCAACTAGAGGAGGTAAAATGACTCTGGAACCACTTTATCCAGAGGGACACCCAAAAAGAATAGAACAAGATTCACAAAGAGTTAACACTGATGCATCTTGTCCTTCTAGAAAGAAAAAGAAGAAGAAAAATGATAGGACTTTGCATGCTTCTAGTGAACCTGAATTAGAAAAACCTCCTGATAATGATAATGAAACTTCTATCTCTGATGCTGAAACTTAATCTAGTAATGAACACTCACCTAGTGATAATGAAAAAGATAATGATGAGGTTCATGAAGACACTCAAACAAATAATAAAGAACCGGACAATGATGTTGAGATAGAACCACATGTTGATCTTGATAACCCACAACCTAATAATAAAAGATATGACAAAAGAGACTTCATTGCTAGAAAACACGGTAAAGAAAGAGAACCGTGGGTTCAAAAACCTATGCCTTTTCCACTCAAGTTAAATAAAAAGGAAGATGGTGAAGAATTTGAATGCTTTGCTGAAATGCTGAGGCCAACCTTTTTGCGTACTCGCTTGACTGACATCTTGAAAATGCCTCCTTATGCAAAGAATATGAAAGACATCATCACTAATAAGAGAAAATTACCGGAAGCAGAAATCTCCACTATGCTGGTTAATTATACTTTTAAGGATTGAGTACCAAAAAAACTTGGAGATCCGGGAATACCAACTATACCTTGCTCCATCAAAATGAATAATGTGAAAACTGCTTTATGTGACTTAGGAGTTGGTGTTAGTGTTATGCCTTTCTCTTTATACAAAAGACTTGACTTGAATAAACTAATACCTACTGAGATATCTTTGCGAATGGCTAACAAATCAACTTCCATACCTATCAGTATTTGTGAGGTTGTGCCTATTGTTGTTGCTAATGTTACTATTTTGACTGACTTTGTTATACTTGAGATGCCCGAGGACGATAACATGTCGATTATCCTTGGTAGACCCTTCTTGAATACTGTAGGGGTTGCTATTGATTGCAATAAAAGACAGGTCACTTTTCATATCAATGGTAATGAGCATACGGTGCACTTTTCGAAGAAACAATTCCAAGTGAATGGTATTAATGTTATTGAAAAATCTCCGACAATCACTATTGGAAGTTTTCAAATACCTCTACCTACTGTCAAAAAGAAATATGAAATGCTTATTGTTGGGGACATTCATATCCCCATTGACGCAACTTAATGATTTACGAAAGTTCTTGGGTTTCATGCTAATCAAAAGTGGTTGTTAATAAGACCTGATCAACCTTATTAAAGAATCATTTTTTAGTGGTATGAAGTTGATGAATTTAGTAAGCACTAACTTCTGTCCCTACCTTTTTGTTTTCTGTTTTTATTAGTTAAATAAAATAAAATGCCATGTTTTGTCTGTTTTCTGAATTTCCTGTGTAATAAAAAATGACCCAAAAATAGAAGTTCTCAGAATGCTCTGAAAAATTAATATGATTTTTTTCCTGATATTTATGAATTTCAGGTGCAAATAATATCAGAGGGAAGTGCACCGGGTGAGCACAACCCACTGGCGCGCCCGGGACCCCAATGGCATACTGGTGGGTTGTGGTCCCCACGTGGGCCCCCTCACTTATCTCTTCATCCCACATCATCACTTACCTCCAGAAAAAATGCTCCATTGCTCTCTCTCCCATGTTCTTGATCTCAAACCCGCGGATTTCGATATCTGTGCTCAAAGCTCCATTTCCGAAACTATTTCGGGGGATTGTTGCTTGGTATGTGACTCCACCGTTTGTCCAATTAGTTTTTGTTTTTGTGGTTTATATTTTGAATAATTAGCTACTCTTGGTGCTGATGTAGACGAGCTTGCATGTTGAATTCTTAGAGTTCTAAGTAGTTTGAATGCTTGCTATGGCCTCTATGTATCCCTATCAGTAGTTGCTATCAATTTTGTGAAGTTTTGTTGAGAAAAATTTGTGGACTAAAAATTTCAGGATTTTTGTTCATAGGAAAAAGATGAATATCTTTTGGAAGTTTGCTTCTAATAAGAACTCCAAGGGTGTTATTGGGGAGTCATCTGACAGTGATCTCCACCCTCGGAGGTTGGCGGAGGTTCGGCCGTGCGAATGTCCGCATACCCAGTTCATGGAAGAGGCTAGAATCCTTCAGGAGTTCACACAATATGCTACTAATGCCGGCCTCACCGACTTCATCACAGATGAGTGTGAACAACATCAAATCCTCACAAACATCTTTATTCAAAGTTTTACTTTCTTTCCTAGGAATAATCCTCCTAAGGTGCAGTTTGATTTATATGTTGAAACCCATCAGATACCACTTACTGAATTTTGTAACATATGCATGATCCATTATGACGGGAGCTTAACTGAGCCTAGGCCGGCTGATTTTGAGGCCTTTTATCGCACCTTGACAGTGTGAGATGAGAGAGGGGTATCAGCTATCACTCCTGCCGGCTTGCATCTTCCTGATGTTCATTACTTTGCTCTTTTCATTGCAAAATGCTTGCTTGCTAGAGAGAAGGTGGGTGCACTCAGTTCACCAGACCTTGCTGTTTTACGTCGTGCACTAGAGGGCGACAACACTTATAGCTTGGGAGCTATTGTGGCTCGTCGCCTCCAAGGGTAAAATACATGATGGGATTTTTCCTACTCGTTTGGCTACTCACTTTAATGTTGAGATACGCCATCATGATTACCCTCTGACCAAGGTTTACCTAGACCGCGCAGCCATGGAGCACCACCATTTTATTGCACGAGATTACCCTAATATTCCTATTCCTTATAACCTGGTTTTAGCACTGAAACTCGTGATATTATTCCATTGCCTACTCCCACTTTGTTTGATTTTGTTGCCAGAGGCGGATATAGGATTATGCCTGCGGACATCATCGCCTACCGGAACGCTCAGGCTGCTGCAGAGGTAGAGGAGGAGCCTCAGCAGTGGGATGAGTGTATGCCCGCTCCTCAGTACCCCAACTACTATCCAGGCTACTGATCGACTACCAAGTTAGGCCAAAAGCCTAAGCTTGGGGGAGTACATGTTCTCACCGACATTACATTCATGTCCACTTATTTTCATTTGTCGGTGTTCACACTTTTTCATTGTATCATCCATGTTTAAATTAATTTTCTTGCTTTCTTCTTGTGTGTTTGAAAAACCTCAGAAAAATTAAAAAAATTAGTTGCGGTTAATTTACTTTCTATGCATGATTAGTAGTGGCACTAAAAAGAAAACCCAAAAGGATTTCCTTGTTCTTCTTTTGGTTGTTGGGAGCTTTCCTGTGTAAATAAGTTTTTCTCGTTTTTGCTTTCCCCTTTTTTTGTGCTTGTTCAAGAAAACCAAAAACTCAAAAAATATTTCAGTGTGTTTCTCTGAATTTCTTTCCTTTTTATTCGAGTCTTGCCGAGGAGAAGACCACGATGAAAATGTTGAGTGGCTCTCATGTGAATAAATGTAAATCTAATAAAGAGCCCATCTTACCTTGTCTTCTCATGTTGAATAAAATGTTTGCAGATTACAGCTTAGTTCACGGCACTCTTGCACTCTTATTATTTTCATATCGTTCGGTCATGCAAGTGAAAGGCAATAATGACGATATTTGATGAACTGGCCCTGGCAGAGAGAAACTGGTATGAACTCGACTTGTTCTATTTGTGTAAATATGTTTAACCTAGTATCCATGATTTAGCCCATTATGATTAAACATGTTTGCAATGACAATTAGAGATTACAGTTTCTCATGCCATGCATAAGTAACTGGGAGTGGATAATGATTTATCTGGGATATCAACATTGTGTTAAAATGATTGTGATGTAGTATGATGATATGGTATCCTCCTCTGAATGTTTGAGTGGCTTGACTTGGCAGATGTTCATGCATGTAGTTGAATCAAAACCAACATAACCTTTATGATATTTATGTTCATGGTGTTCATATCCTACTCATGCTTGTGTCCAATGTTACTTCTGCATAATGCATGTTTATGACTGTTGTTGCTCTCTAGCTGGCCACTTCTTAATCTAATTGCTAGCCTTCTCCTGTACTAAGTGGGAATTCTTCTTGTACATCAAAAACCTTGAACCCAAAGTTATTCCAGATGAGTCCACCATACCTACCAATATACGGTATTACCCTGCCGTCCTAAGTAAATTTGCATGTGCCACCTCTAAAAACTTCAAATAAATATCCTTTTTGTGTGCCTGGATCGTTCATGGAATGACAGGAGGTGGTCGGTATCTTCCATGCTAAGTGGGTTATTCTCAGGTCGAGTGTTTATTCACTCGCCATCGCATGAGAAAATGGCGGTAATAGGGATGCCCAGTCCCAAACTGCAAAAGAAACGATTTCTCAAATAATCAAACAAAAACTCACAATGGAGTCAATACCTTTACTTTTATCGCTTGGGAACCGCCACTAGCATGCTTAGCATGGAAGATATTGATTACTGATGGTCGTGAAGTAAATCCGAAGGGTGCATGTCTCAAAATATCATTTATCTCTGTTTTAAAAACTTGAGTTCTGGCACCTCTGCAAATCACTGCTTCCCTCTACGAAGGGACTATCTATTTACTTTTAGGTTGTGTCATCACCCTTTAAAACAAGCGCCAGAACCTGAGAGCACAACTGTCATAACTTATGCATTGTGTGTTGCTAATGTTGGGTGCATCATGACTGGATATTTTCTACCATGAATTACAATGTTTAGTCGCTTCTTGAACTTTGGAGGTGCTCTGCATTTATGTTTTGCAGTCTCAGAAAGGGCTAGCGAGATACCACTATTGTCATATTATATCATGGTTGTTTTGATAACATGTTGCCATTTGAGATATCTTATTATTGCTCGCTAGTTTATTATGTCATTGATATGAGTTAATATAATCTTTAGGAGTTATTGTCGACATGGTTAGTTATCATGTTGGCTGAAAACATGGGTGTTGTTTAAGCTTATTTATGCAAACAAGAGAAAAAGAGTTCGTAAAAGTTTTTCTTTTTCACTTTTAGTTGATCAACTGAATTGTTTGAGGACAAGCAAAGGTTTAGGCTTGGGGGAGTTGATACATTTCCAATGTATCTACTTTTCCTAACGTTTTTCCTCTTGTTTTGGAATCTAATTTGCATGATTTGAATGAAACTAACAACGGACTGACGTTGTTTTCAGCAGAACTACCATGGTGTTGTTTTGTGCGAGAAATAAAAGTTCTCGAATGGAGCGAAACTCATGAGGAATTTTTATATAATAAGTAAGAATTTCTGGAGCCAAGACCTACCGGAGAGGGGCACCTGGGTGGGCACAACCCACCAGGGCACCCCCACCTCTCCTAGCGCGCCCAGGTGGGTTGTCCCCACCTGGTGGCCCCGCAGACCCTGAAACCGATGCTATAAAATCCTACTTTTCTAGAAAAATCCAAGGAGAAAGAATTATCGCGATCCACGAGACGGATCCGCCGTCACCTCCTGTTCTTCATTGGGAGGCCTGATCTGGAGTCCGTTTGGGGCTCTGGAGAGGGGGGTCTTCGTTCTTCGTCATCACCAAATCTTCTCCATTGCCAATTCCATGATGCTCCCCACCGGGAGTGAGTAATTCCTTCGTAGGCTCGCTGGTCGGTGAGGAGTTGGATGAGATTCATCATGTAATCGAGTTAGTTTTGTTAGGGCTTGATCCCTAGTATCCACTATGTTCTAAGACTGATGTTGCTATGACTTTGCCATGCTTAATGCTTGTCACTTTGGGCCCGGATGCCATGAACTCAGATCTGAACCGTTTATGTTATCATCATTATATCCATGTTCTAGATCCGATCTTGCACGTTATAGTCACCTACTACATGTTATGATCCAGCAACCCCAGAGTGACAATAGTCGGGATGACTCCCGGTGATGGCCGTAGTTTGAGGAGTTCATGTATTCACTATGTGTTAATGATTTGTTCTTGTTCTCTATTAAAAGGAGGCCTTAATATCCCTTAGTTTCCAATATGGACCCCGCTGCCACAGGAGGGTAGGACAAAAGATGTCATGCAAGTTCTTTCCATAAGCACGTATGACTATTTATGGAATACGTGCCTACATTATATTGACGAACTGGAGCTAGTGCCGTATCGCCCTAGGTTATAACTGTCTCATGATGATTATCATCCAACAAGTCACCGATCCAATGCCTACGAATTTGTCTCATATTGTTCTTGCTAAGTTACTACTGCTATCATCACGTTTACACTTGCTACAAAATTATTGCTATCACTGTTACCATTACTGTTACTACTGTTACTATTATCAAAACTATCAAACTACTTTGCTACTGATCACTTTGTTGGAGATAACTAATCTCCAGGTGTGGTTGAATTGACAACTCAGCTGCTAATACCTTCTAATATTCTTTGGCTCCCCCTGTGTCGAATCTATAAATTTGGGTTGAATACTCTACCCTCGAAAACTATTGCAATCCCCTATACTTGTGGGTTATCTATACATCATACAAAACTACATCTCATGATGAATCTAATGATATTTGTTTGCCGTTCTAGATGTAAATGTTTTTCTCCACGTACATGGTCAAACTTTGTGATGTTGACTTTTCAATAAATCTATATGCTATGGACCGAAGAGAGTGCCTAAGTCAAGAGAGATCAAGTGCGTGTGAAGGAGAATGAGTGAGTGTGCAAAAAGAGTATGTGTGTGAAAGAGAAACAGACAACAAACGATAAATTAGAGAGAGAGTGTGTGTTCGTTTCTTATGCAAACATATCATGCATTCATATCCAAGATAGAAAAGCGAGGTGAGGAGATACACGAAAATAGCTAGTGCGTGATTGTTTGCAACGGAGAGAGACACCCCTATAGCACATGTCCAATAGAGGTCTGGCCAAGAAGGAACAAAGGTCGAGAGGGACTCATGGAGAAGATGGACGCATGGGGAGGGAGAGAGGGTGTCTTTGTGATAGAGAGATCCCCTTGAGATCGTGAGGGGACTATATGGGTGGGAGATCGAGGGACGAGGTGCGTGTGCGATAGAAAGATGCCACGAGTGAAATCGAGATAGACCATGCACATGTTTGTGATGGAGACTAAGAATTAGCTAGTCATATACATATAGGGGGGACTGCGTGTGCCTACAATTGAGTGAGAGATCATCATACTCGGCTAGGCATGAGATTGTGTGTGTGTGCGTGTAAGATGGAGAGAGAACGAGGGATAGAGATAGAGTTTTAGATGGGTCTATCGAGTACGAGTGAGATATGCATGTGTATGTGTGACCCAGGGAGATGGAGAGTTTGAGAGAGAGAGAGAGAGAGGGAAGAGCTCTGAGACGGCAGAGTGGTGCGTGAGAGAGTTAAGAACAACCAGCCAGGGAATTTGTGTGCGTACGATGAGTGCACCCAAGATATTTAGCTTCGACTAGAGAATCATACATAGTGTGTGAGAGAGACCTATACATGGAGTGTGTGTGCGAACTAGAAAGACCCCCCCCCCCACACACACACACAAAGAGAGAGAGAGAGAGAGAGAGAGAGAGAGAGGAGGGAGAGGGACCAAGAAGGTTTGTGTTTGGATGCGTGCGATAGAATTTAAGATTGTCGGTGAGAGAGATACAGCGGGAGTCCAGGAGAGGGGGAGGTTGCGTTTTATGCATCAAAGACTGATATAAACCATGTTTCGATGTAAACTTGCATTCAAATATTTAAATTGGAGAACATGTTATCTGCAATCCACACATGAACGGAGATATGCGTATCAAACAAGTTCATTAATTTGACTTTCAACATGTTCATGGAGTACCATAATACTGTACAACATGCTACTTGATTGAGGTGTTCAATTTTGGATTTAGTTCACTATTTTGACACAGTGAACGAGCTATTTCATTGAATCGAGATATTTCATTTTGGGTTTGATTCCCGTTTTTGAGTGGGTCAACTATTTGTCATATAGTAAATCGTTACCAACGAGCATGTAAAAACACATTAGTCTCGAGCATCATCTCTCCATCTAAAAAATAGGTGGCAAGCTAATATTTCAAAATTTGATTCGAACCGACTTGGTAAGGTAGACGTGGATGCTCGTTCTCCCAAATTTTGAAAGAACTGCTAAACACCCTCTCCACGGTGGAATTCGGCCGAGCAAATAAATGGGAGACACGAAATTACCGGCCTATGTGGGACACGCATCAATTGGCCCGTTGTACATCGAGGGTAGGTTCGTAAGTTCATCCAAGCGCGCCGTCTCGTCGGCTGAAATGACATGTGCCGAATAATTCATAAACCATGGGCAGCAAAACACCCTCTCCTTGCCCGAAATCACTCGCGCCGACTATTTCAAAACATGCCCAAAGTCGCTCGTGCTAACTATTTCAAAACACGCCCACCTCGCCCGAAATATCTTGCGCCCACTATTTCAAAACACACACTCCTCGCCCAAAATCGCTCGTGCCCACTATTTCAAAACACGCCCTCCTCGCCCGAAATCGCTCGAGCCCACTATTTGGGAGAAGCAAAGTTACTCTACTATCCCCGACCCTCAGTACACAGACCCAAGCCTAGAAGCGTAAAGGCAGGGGTTGAAGTGTAACTCCCCCCACACACACATTTCAGAGAAATGCGTCCGTAAGACATGGTTCCCCCTCCCAATTACCCATTCATACCCTGTGGGCGCCAAATCACCTTCTCCTCGGAAGCTCCCTTCTACCCACCCATGAAACCTCAGCCCCTCCTCCATGGCGCCCCCACCACACCAAATTCACCGCCGCCCTCCTCCCCAATGCCGGAAACGCTGTCCGTTTGCCTTCGTTCACTGGGCCATGTGCCTCTTACTCCGTGCTGCCAGAGCTGCCTCGACGACGGTTGTGTGAACCATACCGGAGCCGATTCACCCCCGCTGTTCTGCACGGCCCGGAGCGGCTCCAACTTCGGATGCGTCCAGGGCCCCGGCGCTAATTCCCTGTAGCTTTCGATCATCGCGACATCTCTGCTTTCCTACCACCGGTAGCCACAGCAACTGCGCCGGCCTCACCGACTCGGCAGCTAGAGCTGCCTACTTCACTGGACCGCAAGATAGGTCGTACCTGTTGGGGAACGTAGCATGCAATTTCAAAATTTTCCAACACTCGTGCAAGGTCTATCTAGGAGATGCATAGCAAAGAGAGGGGGAGAGTGTGTCCACATACCTTCGTAGACCGAAAGCGGAAGCGTTTGACAATGCGGTTGGTCGAACTTCTTCTCGTTCCGACTAATCAAGCACCGAACGTACAACACCTCCAAGTTCTACACACGTTCAGCTCGATGACGTCCCTCGAACTCTTGATCCAGCAAAGCATCAATGGAGAGTTCCGTCAGCACGACGGTGTGGTGACGGTGATGAGGAAGTGATCCGCGCGGGGCTTCGCCTAAGCACTACATGAATATGACCGAAGGCGTAAACTGTGGAGGGGGCGCCGCACAAGGCTAACAATGTTTGTTGTGTGTTCTAGGCGCCCCCTCCCCACATATAGATAGGTGGGAGGGGGAGGGGTCAACCATGGGCGCCCCAAGTAGGAGGAATCCTACTTGGGGGCCTTGTCCAATTCGCCCCCTTACCATCTTTTCAGGAGAGGGAAGGAAAGAGAAGGGAGGAGGGAAGGAAGGGGGGTGAATTGCCTCCCCTTCCTTCTCTCTTGCCCTTTTCCTCTCCCATTCCAATTCGGCCAGCAAGGAGGGTGCATCAGCCCATGCTGGCTACTGTGTTTCCCCTCTTGGCCCAATAGACCCATATAGTTTGCCGGGGGTTGCCCGGAACCCCTTCTGGTGACCCGATACGTACCCGGTACCCTCGGAACACTTCTGGTGTGCAAATACTATTGTACTATATATGTATCTTTACCTCTCGACGCATGCATTGTGTGGGGTAGGTAACGGAGGCGCGTGGTGCGGGAGAGCATCTTGGAGAGGGTCCGCCTGCCTTGAATTGGTGGAGGAGGGCGGTGGTCACCCATTGATGGAGCAGCTGCCCCTCCTCGCCCGGCCTATAAAAGGGAGGGGCGGAGGAGAGCAAAGTCATCCATTTCTGCATTCCTCTTCTTCCTCTCTTGTTTTCTGCTTCCGCCAGCGATGCCAAAGAGAGGAGCCTGGGGCCAGCCCCCGGGATCCTGTTTGGGGATATTGCTGCCCCATGCTAGTGCTGGCGCTCGGGGAGTGAGCCTGGTCCTTGGCGTGGTGAATTTCTTGGTCTCTTCGAGGCTCGGCCGGGAGGCAGGGCTGGAGATTGTCGGTAATCCTAGCATCGCCCATCCCGGAGGTCTTGGGCCTGTTTTCGATGAGAGGTACGCCTTTTGGTCCGCCTAGGCAATGGTAGCATTGCATGCCCGTTGTGGGTGATGCCGCTACCGTCTCTGTCCCTCCCCCCTTTTCTTCCCCTCTTTTTTTGTTTGGGGAGGGGCGACGGGCCTTGCTTGTCACCCTGCGCAGCTCCTGGGAGCACGCCACCTGCGGACTGTGGCGAATGACCGCTCCGCCGGTCCCTTCGTCGCTGCCCTCTCCCAACTACTCCTTTTATTCTCCTTTCCCTCTTGCTTTAGTATCCTGGGGAGGAGGAGCAGAGAAAGGAAAAGAGGGGTTTTTGGGTTTTTATCTTTTTTCAATCTTAAACCGGCAGGCAATCACCGAATTTTAATTCAAATAATGTAATCTCTCGAGTCCATCTTTGTGTTCTGTAATGCTTGTACTTGTGTTAGCATATGAATGAAAAAAGATGAACTTTGCCGGGAACCCGTGCATGTGTATGTCCATGCAAAGGTGGAGTGCCTCTTTAATAAAAATAAACGAGTTTTTCCCGGCAGGATATCCTGCCGGCACCCTCTTTGTCTGCCGGAGAGCTACGTCTGCGAGGGAATAGACAGAAGGACCAGCCCCCCGCCAACTCTTTTTATCAAAGGCCACTGCGACCATCCTGACCGAAGCAACTTTCGAGTCATGGATGGGAGCACCTAAGTTTCAAGAGAGAGGCGAGGTTTTCTCATGCGAAGTTATAGCCTTACAGAATACTAACGGACAAGAGGTAAACTTATCTGTTTGGCTTTGCCGGGGATCGTTGCACCGTGCAATCTTCTCGTCCTTTGCCGAAGCCAAGTTCATGGTAGGAACCTGCAACTCCATGCAGATGAGAATGAATGCAGGATGCAATCCTATCTATATGCATATGCAAATGCTCATGAAATGTATATGCAGTGACCTGGGTGTGCTCGTGCATGCATGCAATCTTTGTTGGGGCCCCCTACAGCGCTTCTTTATTTTATCTTGGCTGGGGTCATCGCCCCGACTTTGTACAAGGGGTTACATGCAGCTGAGGCAAGGCCTGTACAAAAGGGTGGCTGCCGGGCATTGCACGGCAGCCTCGCGCCTTACGGGTAGTACTTACGAAGATGCTCAATATTCCATGAGTTTTGCAGCTGAGTGCCATCTCTGATCTCCAGACGGACTACGCCGGGTCTGGTGACTCGTACCACCCGTTAAGGGCCTTCCCACTTTGGTGATAGCTTTGTTTGTACCCTTGGCGGACTGAACATGCCTAAGGACAAGGTCACCTTCCTCAAAACACTGGGCATGAACCCTGCAACTGTGATAGTGACGCAGGGGGCTTGCTGGTAGCGTGCAGCATGAGTAGCAGCCCGGAGACGGTTCTCCTCGAGTAGCATAGCGTCGTCATGCCGGTGCTGATCTTGCGCTACTTCATCGTAGGCAAGCACTCGAGGGGACACGTAAATGAGTTCCGTGGGATAACTGCTTCTGCCCCGTAGACCAGGGAGAAGGGAGTCCGCCCGGTAGCTCGGTTAGGTGTCGTTCTGAGGGACCAGAGAACTGTCGGCTGCTCCTCGATCCACCGCCTGCCGTGCTTCTACAGCGTATCGAAAGTTCTTGTCTTGAGTCCACGAAGCACTTCAGCGTTCACCCTCTTAGCTTGTCCATTGCTCCGGGGGTGTGCCACAGAAGCGAATGAGATCTTGCATCTGAGGGCATGAATGTATTGCATGAAGGCATGGCTCGTGAACTGGGTGCCACTGTTAGTGATGATCCTTGTCGGAACTCCAGAACGACACACCAATTCTTTCAAGAACTTGATAGCTGACTGAGCAGTCACCTTTCTCATGGCAGTCACTTCTAGCCACTTTATAAACTTGTCGATGGCAACGAACATGAATTCAAATCCCCCGATTGCTCAGGGGAAGGGAACGAGGATATCGAGCCCCCAGACCGAAAATGGCCATGATAGAGGGATTGTCTGAAGGGCTTGGGCAGGCAGGTGTGTTCTCTTGGAATGGAACTGGCAGGCTTCACATGTCGTGACGAGCTCAACTGCATCTTGGAGGGCTGTGGGCCAATAGAATCCTTGCCAGAATGCTTTCCCAACTAGTGCCCTTGATAAATTTCTTAGCCACACATTCCTGTGTGAATCTCAGCCAGCTGTTCCTTTCCATCCTCCCGGCAGACACACTTCTTCACACTGTTGGGCCTCCTTCTGTATAGAGTGTGATCGACAAACTGATACATACTGGCCCTCCGGGCTACTTTCTTAGCTTCATATTGGTTGCCGGGAAGTTCTCCGGTTTGGAGGAAGTGGACTATGTGCCTTGCCCAAGTTGGAGCCTGGGGCTCGGCAATGAGGACTAGCGGCACCTCCTCTGCTGTGGGAGCATCAGCCTCGTTCGCGGGGTCCATAGGCATGGTTGGAGGGGGTAGTCCAGTGGGGTCTCTGTCGGGGGCAGATGGCTCGACCGGGAGAGGCTTACCGTAGTCCAACTTTCTCCTTTTCCGGGCCATTGTGGCTGATGATACGGAGGGTTGAGAGAGATGGAGAACAAAAGTTCCTGGTTCCATAGGAAGCTTCTGCACAGCATACTTTGACAGGTAATCAGCTATGCTGTTTTCCGCACGGGGTATGTGCTCTGTTTCCAACCCATCAAAGTGCTCCTCCAATCGCCTCACTTCCTTGACGTATGCTTCCATCAATGGACTTTGGTAATCCTTGTTGACTTGTCTCACCACAAGCTGTGAATCTCCTCGAATGATCAATTTCTTGATTCCCAATTCTGCTGCAATCCTGAGCCCGGCAAGGAGCCCTTCATACTCAGCTGTATTGTTGTTGGCTTCTTCCCGGGGAAAGTGCGTTTGGATGACGTACTTCAAGTGCTCCCTGGAGGGGGCAACAAGAAGCACGCCAGCCCCTGCACCTTGTATGAAAAAAGCACCATCAAAATACATAATCCATTCTTGGGGTGATTCCTTGCCGGGGAGAGCTGTTTCTGTCACTTCCTCATCAGGGGTTGGCCTCCATTCTGCAATAAACTCTGCCAGTGCCTTGCTCTGAATAGCTGACGTGCTCTCAAACTCCAAACCAAAGCTGGATAACTCCAAAGCCCACTCCACTATTCTGCCGGTGGCCTCATGGTTTCGGAGTATCCTTTGCAACAGAAAACGAGTTACAACCGTAATCACATGGGCTTAGAAGTAGTGGCACAGTTTCCTTGAGGCCATGACGAGACCAAAGATCAACTTTTGCACGCCAGAATACCTCGATCTAGCCCCTTGTAACAAGGAGCTGCAGAAGTATACTGCGCGCTGCACCACTTTCTTCTTTGCCGCGTCCTTGGGGTTGCTCTCGTTGCCGTGCTCACTGTTGTTCTCATCCTTTTCTGACTCTGCCGTGATCTGGCACTTTCTGCCTCGTCCACCTCTCGCTGTGCTACCAAGGCTGCACTGACCACTTGGTTGGTTGCCACCGAGTAAAGCAACAACGGCTCTTGGAGTTTGGGTGTAACCAAGGTAGGCACAGACGATAGGTAGGCCTTCAATTCTTGCAGAACTGCATCTGCTTCCGGGGTCCACTTCATGGGCCCTACTTTCTTCAAAAAATTGAAGAACGACAGGGCACGCTGGGCAGACTTGGAAATGAATCTGCTGAGCGTGGCAACGCATCCCGTCAGGCGCCTTACATCCTTAACTGTCCTTGGCGCTTGGATCTGCTCAATGACCTTGATCTTCTCGGGGTTTGCTTCAATCCCCTGATGGGATACGAAGAATCCAAGTACCTTGATGAGGACATCCATACCATTGTTACACCCACAGCCCCTGCTGCTATACATACTGGACCAATTACTAGAGCTCATGCATGCCAATTGAATTACCAGGTACTTTCTTTTCTTGGTAACGATTCTAATGCTCATGAGAATATGATGCTTCCTAAATTGGATACATTTGTTTTGCTTACAAATGAAGGGCCTAGCTTGGAGAAGGATGAACATTGGAGCAAGAAGAAGCAGGAGTTGATGGCATGCGCAAGGGAAACAAGAACGGATTTTCCAGTGATGATTTCAGAACTTTGAAGCCACCATATTGAGTGCAAGAAGCCTTGGACAAAATATACATGATGCCACTTCATAAATTTCGTCCAGAGGCTATTCTAGGTGCTGCGTCACGTTATTATTGGGCCAGGCCCATGTATTTTCGAAATACATAAGTATATGCTGTTTTTAGAGTCTGTATGTGTGGGGAAACAAGAGTTAGGGTTGGTTTCGGACCCCTCCTCCAAGGGCCACGAAATTCCCCCCTCTCCTCCATATATACAGCCCTTAGGGCGTCATTTAGACTTTGGGTTTTGTTTAGATTAAAGTTTTCCATAGCTGCAACTTCGCGTACTTCATTTGTGTTCAACGACCAGACAAAGGCGTCACAGAACCCCACCTTGATCAATAAAGCTTTCCTCTTATATTCACGATATCCAGATTGCAATCTTAGGTTCTTGTTCGTTCTTCGTTTGCCTGCAGGAAACAGACCTTCGTGGTCAGGTTGATCGTGCTCCGGCGTGGTCAATAACCTCTTGGAGTTGGTTTAGCGATTGCTAAGGCGCGACGTCCTCGCACGTTCGTAGTCGGGTCGTCAAAGTCAACTTTGTCCAAAACGATAGCCGCCATCTCATCGAAAGACGGGACAACCCGCCTCTATCATACCTTGCCGGTGGGAACACCGAATACACACTTCTCCGGATTAAGCTTCAAGTTAATATTGCGTAGATTAGCAAATGTCTCCTCCAAATCCTGGATAAGGGTGGTCTTATCCTTGGTTTTGACCACGATGTCATCCATATAGGCTTCTATGTTTCTATGCAACTGTGGCTCAAAACCAATCTGAACTACTCTTGCAAAAGTGGACCCGGCATTCTTTAATCTGAAAGGCATGCGAACAAAGTAGTACGTACCACATGGAGTGATGAACGAGGTCTTCTCCTCATCTTCTTTGGACATGAAGATCTGGTGATATCCGGAGTATGCATCCAGAAAGGAGAGCAAATCACAACCTGAAGTGCCACAATCTGTCGATGCGCGGCAAGGAAATGGGTCCTTCAGCAAGCCTTGTTGAGATCTGTGAAATCAATACAGAGCCTCCATTTCCCATTCGCCTTTCGAACCACCACTAGGTTTGCCAACCACGTAGGGTGCAGTACTCCTCTGACCAAACTAGCTGCCTCTAGCTTCTTGATTTCCTCGGCAATGAACTACTGCCGCTCCAAGGCCTGCTTCCAGACTTTCTGCTTGACGGGTCGGGCGTGTGGGCAGACAGCAAGGTGGTGCTCGATTACCTCCCTGGGAACACCGGGGATATCAGATGGTTGCCAGGCAAAAACATCGATATTCGCCTGTAGGAAGGCAACGAACGTGCTTTCCTATTTGTCATCAAGGGTGGCGCTGATAGTGAAAGTACCATCCATGCCAACCAGCCCTGCCGGGACCTTCTTCACTTGTGGTGCAAAAACCTTGGATCTCTTGCTGTTGGAACACTCTGGCACGTCGTCAACGGGTGTCGTGCACTCGGAGGGGCACGCTTCCCGGACTCCTTGCCGGAGGCCCTACGATCCTTCTTCTTTCCTTTGCTTTCCTTGGCGGGCGCCGCTGCTGCCGCAGCCTCTGCCACGACTGCATCCCGGTACATCTTGTCCATTGCATCCTTCTCATCCGATGGGATAGTTGTGACTCCCAGTGGCCCAGGCATCTTCAAAGTGTTATAAGCATAGTGAGATGCTGCCATGAACTTAGCCAGGGCCGGGCGTCCCAGAATCCCATTATACGGCAGGGCGAGATCAACCACATCAAACATAATCTTCTCAGTCTGATAGTTCAGTTCTCCCCCAAATGTCACTGGCAACGTAATCTTCACCTTGGGATGGCTCCTACTGGGATTGACTCCTTGAAACGTGCTGGTAACTTCTAGCTCTTCTTCTCCTGTCTGAAGCCTATTGATGACTGCCAGGGAAATTAGATTCAACCCGGCCCCGCCATCCACTAACATCTTTGTGACCTTGAGGTTGCGAATTGTTGGGAAGACCAACAATGGCATAAACCCTACCGCAGTGATGCGGCCAAGGTGGTCCTCTTCATCAAAGATGATGGGCGTGCGGGACCACTTGAGCGGCTTCCGGGCCTTTGGCGCTAGTTCCACAACATTGACCTCTTGTGCCCACCGCTTGAGTTGGCGATGAGAGGTGCATCTTTTGAGCGGCTTCCGGGCCTCTGGCGCTAGTTCCACAACATTGACCTCTTGTGCCCACCGCTTGAGTTGGCGATGAGAGGTGTGCAAAGATGCACCTCCATCGATGTATAGGGCGCCAGTGGCCTTCTGAAATTCATGCTCACTGGTTTCCTCTTCATTCCCTTCATCACTCACATCATCACAGATCTCCTTCTGTTGGCACCTGGCAAATTTTCCTTGGTTCCGAAAGGGTTTGATGGGGCGATCTGCTCCACTGCCTCGGCCCTTACCGCCAGCAGCATTCTGTCCTTTCTCCTTATCACGCTTATCATACTCTGCCCTCTGTTTCTTCACGAGCTGCTCAACCTGATAACACTCCTGAACGTCGTGGCCCTTGGTCCGGTGGATCTTGTAGTATGGCCCATCACCTTTCCCAACATTTTCCACGGCACCGGCTTCCCGGCAGGCAGCGCACGCGGCAGCTTCCTTGCCGGGGCCCTCAGCCTTGGCCTTCTTGTCGGTACTAGGTGTGCCCTATCCTTCTACAGTCATCACTGCTTTGTCTCTTGGCTTCTTATTGCGCTTCTTGCCCTTTCTCTGACTGGTTGATTCATCCTCATCCTCTGAATCAACATGGATGCAATCCTCCTCTCCGGGCAACTTCCTTCCTTCCTCCATCCGAGCACACTTATCCACCAGTATGTATAGCTCCTTCACAGTCTTGGGCAACCGCACATTCATCTTAGAACGAATGCGACGGTTGCGCACATTGGACTGGAAGGCTGCTATAATGGCTGCCGAATGGATATTTGGAATATTTCTATGAACTTTACTGAATCTTTGTAAATACTTACGAAGGGTTTCTCCTTCCTTCTGCTAGAGAAGCTGCAGGTCGTTGGGCCTGCCGGACTCTTGGTGGCCACCGGTGAAGGCACCGACGAACTCGTGACACAGATCTGCCCATGAAGAAATGGAGTTCTCCGGCAGGTGCATCAACCAAGACCTCTCATTGGACTTGAGGGCCAAACGGAAGTAGTTGGCAAACACCTTCTCGTCTCTTTCCCCGGCAGCCTGAACAGCGATTGTGTAGATGCTCAGGAACTCTGCAGGGTTCAGCCTCCCGTCGTACTTCTCTGGTATCTCTGGCCTGACCGTGCGAACGGACGGCCAATGGACTTGCGGCAACTCTCGTGTAAAGGAGGGGCAGCTGATCTCGAAGGGCAGGCACCCGCCAACACCAAGCGCAAGCTCGTCGACTTTGAAGCTGCCGCACCTGTCGGTCGGGCGGAGGTCATCGGAGCGCCGCTCCATGACGACGCATGCGTCTCCCCGCCGCCTATCCTCCGAGGCTCGACGTTGGCCTGGACGCGCTCGAGGGTCAGAAGAGGCCATCGAGACGTTGGGGGTCTTGATTCTGTTGTGCCCGTGTCGGCTGTCATGGTGGGGACTGCATCGTGAGGACAGCCCCCTCCGTTCGGCCAGCAGTACGGGCGATTACTGTCGCTTGGGGAGGTCATGGAGGGCCAGCTTGTCGCGAGCCCCCAGCCTCGGCGAAACCGAGCAAGCTCTGGATGGTGGCACGCCACTCATCCATCTGCTCGGCTGCCGGCAGAAACCTCAGTAGTAGCTGAGCTCGCGCCATGGCCTCCGTAGCCGTGCTTGGCATAGATGTTGATGACGCCGACCGCACCGTTGCCTGGCTCCTGATGGTGCCAGTGGCGGCAATGGCGTTAGTGTCGCGTCCACGCAGCTATGGGATGACCACTTGGGCAGAGGAGTGATACGTCTCCAACGTATCTATAATTTTTTATTGTTCCATGCTATATTATATTCTGTTTTGGACATTATTGGGCTTTCTTATACACTTTTATATTATTTTTGGGACTAACCTATTAACCGGAGGCCCGGCCCAGAATTGTTGTGTTTTACCTATTTCAGAGTTTCGCAGAAAAAGAATATCAAACGGAGTCCAAACGGAATGAAACCTTCGGGGACGTGATTTTCGGAACGAACGTGATCCAGAGGACATGGACCCTATGTCAAGACATCAACCAGGAGGGCATGAGGTAGGGGGGTGCGCCTACCCCCCTGTGCGCGCCCTCCACCCTCGTGGGCCCCCTGTTGCTCCACCGACGTACTCCTTCCTCCTATATATACCTACATACCCCCAAACTACCAGATACGGAGCCAAAAACCTAATTCCACCGCCGCAACCTTCTATACCCGTGAGATCCCATCTTGGGGCCTGTTCCGGAGCTCTTTCGGAGGGGGAATTGATCATGGAGGGCTTCTACATCAACACCATGGCCTCTCCGATGATGTGTGAGTAGTTTGCCTCAGACCTTCAGGTCCATAGTTATTAGCTATATGGCTTCTTCTCTCTTTTTGGATCTCAATACAATGTTCTCCGCCTCTCTCGTGGAGATCTATTCGATGTAATCTTCTTTTGTGGTGTGTTTGTTGAGACCGATGAATTGTGGGTTTATGATTAAGTTTATCTATGAACAATATTTGAATCTTCTCTGAATTATTTTATGTATGATTGGTTATCTTTGCAAGTCTCTTCGAATTATCAGTTTGGTTTGGCCTACTAGATTGATCTTTCTTGCAATGGGAGAAGTGCTTAGATTTGGGTTCAATCTTGCGGTGTCCTTTCCCAGTGACAGCAGGGGCAGCAAGGCACGTATAGTATTGTTGCCATCGAGGATAACAAGATGGGGTTTATATCATATTGCATGAGTTTATCCCTCAACATCATGTCATCTTGCTTAAAGCGTTACTCTGTTCTTATGAATTTAATACTCTAGATGCATGCTGGATAGCGGTCGATGTGTGGAGTAATAGTAGTAGACGGAGGCAGGAGTCGGTCTACTTGTTTCGGACGTGATTCCTATATACATGATCATACCTAGATATTCTCATAACTATGCTCAATTCTGTCAATTGCTCAACAGTAATTTGTTTACCCACCGTAAATATGTATGCTCTTGAGAGAAGCCACTAGTGAAACCTATGACCCCCGGGTCTATTTTCCATCATATTAATCTCCCGATAACAAGCTATTTCTGGCGCCGTTTTTATTTTGCTTTCTTTAAATTGCATAATTATAATAAAAATACCAAAAATATTATCTTATCATATCTATCAGATCTCACTCTCGTAAGTGACCGTGAAGGGATTGACAACCATTTTATTGCGTTGGTTGCGAGGATTTATTTGTTTGTGTAGGTGTGCGGGACTCGTGCGTGGCCTCCTACTGGATTGATACCTTGGTTCTCAAAAACTGAGGGAAATACTTACGCTACTTTGCTGCATCACCCTTTCCTCTTCAAGGGAAAACCAACGCAGTGCTCAAGAGGTAGCAAGAAGGATTTCTGTCGCCGTTGCCGGGGAGTGTACGCAAAAGTCAACATACCAAGTACCCATCACAAACCCTTATGTGCCACATTACATTATTTGCCATTTGCCTCTCGTTTTCCTCTCCCCCACTTCAGCCTTGCCGTTTTATTCGCCCTCTCTTTTCCGTTCGCTTTCTTCTTTCCGCTTGCCTCTTGTTTGCTCGTGTGTTGGATTGCTTGCTTGTCACGATGGCTCAAGATAATACCAAATTGTGTGAATTTACCAATACCAACAATAATGATTTCCTTAGCACTCCGATTGCTCCTCTTACCGATACAGAATCTTGTGAAATCAATGCTACTTTGTTGAATATTGTCATGAAAGATCAATTCGCCGGTCTTCCTAGTGAAGATGCCGCCACCCATCTAAATAGCTTCGTTGATTTGTGTGATATGCAAAAGAAGAAAGATGTGGACAATGATATTGTTAAATTGAAGCTATTTCCTTTTTCGCTTAGAGATCGTGCTAAAGCTTGGTTTTCATCTTTGCCTCAAAATAGTATTGATTCATGGAATAAGTGCAAAGATGCTTTTATCTCTAAGTATTTTCCTCCCGCTAAGATCATCTCTGATAGAAACGATATTATGAATTTTAAGCAACTTGATCATGAACATGTCGCACAAGCTTGGGAGGGGATGAAATTAATGATACGTAATTGCCCTACGCATGGTTTGAATTTGTGGATGATTATACAAAAATTATGCGGATTGAGTTTTGCTTCTAGAAATCTTTTTAGATTCGCCGCGGGAGGAACTTTTATGCAAATCACTTTAGGAGAAGCTACTAAACTCCTAGATAATATTATGGTTAATTATTCTCAATGGCACCTTTGAAAGATCTACTAATAAAAAAGTGGATGTGATAGAAGAAATTAATGTTTTGAGTGGAAAGATGGATGAACTTATGAAATTATTTGCTACTAAGAGTGTTTCTTCTGATCCTAATGATATGCCTTTGTCTACTTTGATTTATTATAATAATGAACCTATGGATGTGAATTTTGTTGGTAGGAATAATTTTGGTAACAACGCGTATAGAGGAAACTTTAATCCTAGGCCTTATCCTAGTAATTCCTCTAATAATTATGGTAATTCCTACAACAACTCTTATGGAAACTTTAATAAGATGCCTTCTGAATTTGAGATTAGTGTTAAGGAATTTATGAATTCGCAAATGAATTTCAATGCTTTGCTTGAAGAAAAATTGCTGAAAGTTGATGAATTGGCTAGGAACGTTGATAGAATTTCTCTTGATGTCGTTTCTTTAAAACATAGATCTATTCCTCCTAAGCATGATATCAATGAGTCTCTCAAAGCCATAAGAATTTCCATTCATGAGTGCAAAGAAAGAACCGCTAGGATGCGTGCTAAGAAAGATTGCTTTGTGAAAGCGTGTTCTTAAAATTTCTATGAAAATAAAGATGAAGATCTAAAAGTTATTGATGTGTTCCCAATTAAATCTTGGTTTTGCAATACGAATCTTGATAATGATGGGACTGAATATGATCCACCTTTACCTAGAAGGCGTTCCAGAAATTCGGAGTTTCTAGATCTTGATGCTAAAATTGATAAAAGTGGGATTGAAGAGATCAAAACATTAGATATTAATGAACCCACTATTTTGGATTTCAAGGAATTTAATTATGATAATTGCTGTTTGATATATTGTATTTCCTTGTTGCAATCCGTGCTAAATTCTCCTCATGCTTATAGTCAAAATAAAGCCTTTACCAAACATATCGTTGATGCTTTGATGCAATCTTATGAAGAAAAACTTGAGTTGGAAGTTTCTATCCCTAGAAAACTTTATGATGAACGGGAGCCTACTATTAAAATTAAGATTAAAGATCATGAATGCTATGCTTTGTGTGATTTGGGTGCTAGTGTTTCCACGAGTCCAAGGACTTTGTGCGATTTGCTAGGTTTCCGTGATTTTGATGATTGTTCTCTAAACTTGCACCTTGCGGATTCCACTATTAAGAAACCTATGGGAAGAATTAATGATGTTTTTATTATTGCAGATAGTAACTATGTGCGCGTATACTTTATTGTTCTTCACATAGATTGCAATCCTTCATGTCATGTTATTCTTGGTAGACCTTTCCTTAGAACGATTGGTGCAATTATTGATATGAAGGAAGGGAATATTAGATTCCAATTTCCATTAAGGAAAGGAATGGAACACTTCCATAGAAAGAAAATAAAATTACCTTATGAATCTATTATGAGAGCCACTTATGGATTGCCTACCAAAGATGGCAATACCTAGATCTATCCTTGCTTTTATGCCTAGCTAGGGCGTTAAACGATAGCGCTTGTTGGGAGGCAACCCAATTTTTTTTTTAGTTTTTTTATTATTTTTGCTTCTGTTTAGTAATAAATATTTTTCTATCCTCTGGTTAGATGTGTTTTTATGTTTTAGTTAGTGTTTGTGCCAAGTTTAACCTATAGGATCTTCTTGGATGATAATTATTTGATCTTGCTGTAAATTCCAGAAAGTTTCTGTTCACGAAAAGAATTGTTAAAAATCACCAGAACGTGATAAAATATTTATTCCAATTGCTGCTGATCAATAAACAAATTGTCTAGGTCGTCCTATTTTTTCTGAATTTTTGGAGTTGCAGAAGTCTGCGTTAGTTACAGATTACTACAGACTGTTCTGTTTTTGACAGATTCTGTTTTTCGTGTGTTGTTTGCTTATTTTGATGAATCTATGGCTAGTAAAATAGTTTATAAACCATAGAGAAGTTTTAATACAGTAGGTTTAACACCAAAATAAATAAAGAATGAGTTCATTACAGTATCTTGAAGTGATCTTTTGTTTTCTTTCGCTAACGGAGCTCACGAGATTTTCTGCTGAGTTTTGTGTTGTGAAGTTTTCAAGTTTGGGTAAAAGATTTGATGGATTATGGAACAAGGAGTGGCAAGAGCCTAAGATTGGGGATGCCCATGGCACCCCAAGATAATCTAAGGACACCCAAAAGCCAAAGCTTGGGGATGCCCCGGAAGGCATCCCCTCTTTCGTCTACTTCCATCGGTGACTTTACTTGGAGCTATATTTTTATTCACAACATGATATGGGTTTTGCTTGGAGAATCTTTTATTATTTGAGTCTTCATTTGTTAGTTTACCACAATCATCCTTGCTATACACACCTTTTGAGAGAGTCATACTTGATTCGGAATTTATTAGAATACTCTATGTACTTCACTTATGTCTTTTGAGTTATATAGTTTTTGCTCTAGTGCTTCACTTATATCTTTTAGAGCACGGTGGTGATTTTGTTTTATAGAAACTATTTATCTCTCATGCTTCACTTATATTATTTTGAGATTCCTACAAAACAGCATGGTAGTTTGCTTTAACAATAATAGGCATTCAAGATTAGTAAAGAAGAAAAAAAAATTCTTATGAGTGTGATGAATACTATGAGAAGTTTGATGCTTGATAATTGTTTTGAGATATGAAGATGATGATATTAGAGTCATGCTAGTTGAGTAGTTTTGAATTTGAGAAATACTTGTGTTAAAGTTTGTGATTCCCGTAGCATGCATGTATGGTGAACCGTTATGTGATGAAGTCGGAGCATGATTTATTTATTGATTGTCTTCCATATGAGTGGCGATCGGGGACGAGCGATGGTCTTTTCCTACCAATCTATCCCCCTAGGAGCATGCACGTAATACTTTGCTTCGACAACTTGTAGATTTTTGCAATAAGTATGTGAGTTCTTTATGACTAATGTTGAGTCCATGGATTATACACACTTTTCCTCCTTCCACCATTGCTAGCCTCTCTAATACCGTGCATTTTTCGCCGGTATCATACACCCACCATATACTTTCCTTAAAACAGCCACCATACCTAACTATCATGGCATTTCCATAGCCATTCCGAGATATATTGCCATGCAACTTACCACCTTTTCGTTTATTATGACACGCTCCATCATTGTCATATTGCTTCGCATGATCATGTAGTTGACATTGTATTTGTGGCAAAGCCACCGTTCATAATTCTTTCATACATGTCACTCTTGATTCATTGCATATTCCGGTACTCCGCCGGAGCCATTCACATAGAGTCATATGTTATTCTAAGTATTGAGTTGTAATTGTTGAGTTGTAAATAAAAGTGTGATGATCGTCATTTTTTAGAGCATTGTCCCAAGTGAGGAAAGAATGATGGAGACTATGATTCCCCCACAAGTCGGGATGAGACTCCGGACGAAAAAAAAGAGGCCATAAAAAAGAAGAAAGGGCCCAAATAAAAAAAGAGAGAAAAAGAGTGAAGGGACAATGTTACTACCACACTTGTGCTTCAAAGTAGCACCATTATCTTCATGATAGAGAGTCTCCTATGATATCACTTTCATATACTAGTGGGAAATTTTCATTATAGAACTTGGCTTGTATATTCCAATGATGGGCTTCCTCAAAATGCCCTAGGTCTTCGTGAGCAAGCGAGTTGGATGCACACCCACTTAGTTTCTTTTGTTGAGCTTTCATATACTTATAGCTCTAGTGCATCCGTTGCATGGCAATCCCTACTCATTCACATTGATATCTATTGATGGGCATCTCCATAGCCCGTTGATACGCCTAGTTGATGTGAGACTATCTTCTCCTTTTTTGTCTTCTCCACAACCACCATTCTATTCCACATATAGTGCTATGTCCATGGCTCACGCTCATATATTGCGTGAAGATTGAATAATTTTGAGAACGTCAAAAGTATGAAACAATTGCTTGGCTTGTCATCGGGGTTGTGCATGATTTAAATATTTTGTGTGGGGAAGATAGAGCATAGCCAGACTATATGATTTTGTAGGTATAACTTTCTTTGGCCATGTTATTTTGAGAAGACATAATTGCTTAGTAAGTATGCTTGAAGTACTATTATTTTTATGTCAATATTAAACTTTTGTCTTGAATCTTTCGGATCTGAATATTCATACCACAATTAAGAAGAATTATATTGAAATTATGCCAAGTAGCATTCCACATCAAAAATTCTGTTTTTCTCATTTACCTACTCGAGGACGAGTAGGAATTAAGCTTGGCGATGCTTGATACATCTCCAACATATCTATACTTTTTTATTGTTCCATGCTATATTATATTCTGTTTTGGACATTATTGGGCGTTGTTATACAATTTATATTATTTTTGGGACTAACCTATTAACCGGAGGCCCATCCCAGAATTGCTGTTTTTTTGCCTATTTCAGAGTTTCGCAGAAAAAGAATATCAAATGGAGTCCAAACGGAATGAAACCTTCGGGAACGTGATTTTCGGAACGAACGTGATCCAGAGGACTTGGACCCTACGTCAAGACATCAACCAGGACGCCACGAGGTAGGGGGCGCGCCTAGCGCGCCCTCCACCCTCGTGGGCCCCCTGTTGCTCCACCGACGTACTCCTTCCTCCTATACATACCTACGCCCCCCAAACTACAGACACGGAGCCAAAACCTAATTCCACCGCCGCAACCTTACAGAGCCGTGAGATCCCATCTTGGGGCTGTTAGGAGCTCATGGGAGGGCATCGATCACGGAGGGCTTCTACATCAACACCATAGCCTCTTAGATGATGTGTGAGTAGTTTACCTCAGACCTTCGGGTCCATAGTTATTAGCTAGATGGCTTCTTCTCTCTTTTTGGATCTCAATACAATGTTCTCCGCCTCTCTCGTGGAGATCTATTCGATGCAATCTTCTTTTGCGGTGTGTTTGTTGAGACCGGTGAATTGTGGGTTTATGATCAAGTTTATCTATGAACAATATTTGAATCTTCTTTGAATTCTTTTATGTAAGATTGGTTATCTTTGCAAGTCTCTTCGAATTATCGGTTTGGTTTGGCCTACTAGATTGATCTTTCTTGCAATGGGAGAAGTGCTTAGCTTTGGGTTCAATCTTGCGGTGTCCTTTCCAAAGTGATGAGGGGGCAGCAAGGCACGTATAGTATTGTTGCCATCGAGGATAACAAGATGGGGTTTATATCATATTGCATGAGTTTATCCCTCCACATCATGTCATCTTACTTAAAGCATTACTCTGTTCTTATGAACTTAATACTCTAGATGCATGCTGGATAGCGGTCGATGTGTGGAGTAATAGTAGTAGATGCAGGCAGGAGTCGGTCTACTTGTTTCGGACGTGATGCCTATATACATGATCATACCTAGATATTCTCATGACTATGCTCAATTCTGTCAATTGCTCAACAGTAATTTGTTTACCCACCATAAATACTTATGCTCTTGAGAGAAGCCACTAGTGAAACATATGGCCCCCGGGTCTATTTTCCATCTTATTAATCTCCCAACAACAAGTTATTTCTGCCGCCGTTTTTATTTTGCTTTGTTTACTTTTTATCTTTATCATAAAAATACCAAAAATATTATCTTATCATATCTATCAGATCTCACTCTCGTAAGTGACCGTGAAGGGATTGACAACCCCTTTATTGCGTTGGTTGCGAGGATTTATTTGTTTGTGTAGATACGAGGGACTCGTCGTGGCCTCCTCTTTGGATTGATACCTTGGTTCTCAAAAACTGAGGGAAATACTTACGCTACTTTGCTGCATCACCCTTTCCTCTTCAAGGGAGAACCAACGCAGTGCTCAAGAGGTAGCACGGAGTCGCGCGGCAATGGTGCTCGGGGGTAGTGGCTCCGTCGAGCGCAGCAGTCTTGTCGGCTCGTCCCGAAGGAGGCACATGCGTCGTGACCGCCCCCGCAGCAGGGGCGACCGGAGGACGATGGCTCACCCAGGATCGAGCGCCGTTACCATTGTTGTGCCCTCTGGTGGGAGGAGGGGGCGCGAGCGGAGTGACCCCCTCATCCACACCTTGTGGAGCGTGACCGTCGGGACACTGCTGATGTTGTTCTCCTCCGACATCTCCAGCCCCCGTGTCGGCCGCGGGGGGAGCGGTGATGGCGCCACCTGCTCCGGCCACGCCCCCAGCAGCACTCACAACCTCGCTCGTCTCTGCAGCCCCCGCAACATTAGAGGCTGCGGGCGGCGGAGCCTTTGAGGTGGATGGATGGGCTGAAGGGCCGGACTTCTTCTTCTTGGGTCCCATGGTCGATGGCGTCGGCGAAGATGAAGATGGCGACGAAGATGGCGCGATGCGCACGCTTTCATGTTCAAGCAAGTGAGACCCCCTACCTAGCGCGCCAAAGATGTCGCGGGATATCTGCGACCACCTATGGGACCAGGTGGCCCCTTGTTGGTTCGGCGGGGGGACGTCGCGTTGCACAAAGAGCAGATCAGCGCATGGCAGCATGGCAGAGAGCACAAAAGCAATTTAGCCAGGTTCGGGCCGCCGCCGGGCGTAAGACCCTACTCCTGCTTTGGTGGATTGATGGTGGAATGAGTGTGGTGGCGCGTAGTACACTTGCCCGGTAGGGTTTGCCTTGGGGCCGTAGTGACTACGCGTGTATGGTTGCTGGGGTTCATCAACTTTCCAACCTTCTAACCCCTCCTACGAGTGCCATGGGCCTCCTTTTATAGATTAAGGGGCCACCACAGTGACAAAGTGGTCATTATCCACTGATATGATAGCAAACAGTGCTAGCATACCTAACTCTGCGGGCTGACAGGGTGCATTAAATGCGTTGCTTAGTGTCACATCACTGGTTGCCCGGCAAGGCCTGCCAGGCTATCCTGCGAGCTCCGTTCCTGTTCCCTTGACATGTCGCGGGACGGGTGTCATCTGTGGGTTTCTCCTGTAGGAAATGGCTTCCATGTGGCGAATGGCTACCACTCAATCACCTTGCGGCTTGACACCGCACTGATTGAAGACGTGGGTCACGTTTGAGTGGTTAGTTCAGCCCCCGCGAGCCCCGGCAGGCTCTGCTGCGGAGTCTTGGTTGCTTGCTTCTGGTGGTGGCCTCGCCCCTTGCCGGGCTCGCCTGCCCGGCAAGGGAGGCCCTTCTCTTGCCGATATCTTGCTCTTATGGCTTGATCTTGGTCCCTCTGAGCTACGTGCTGGTTCTTCAAATCTCTTGGCTCTTCAATCTTTGTCTTAAGCTGGTGCTTCAATCTTGAGCTTGTACATTGATACGTCTCCAACGTATCTATAATTTTTGATTGCTCCATGCTATATTATCTACTATTATGGGCAATATTGGGCTTTATTGTTCACTTTTATATTATTTTTGGGACTAACCTATTAACCGGAGGCCCAGCCCAGATTCTTTGTTTTTGCCTATTTCAGTGTTTCGAAGAAAAGGAATATCAAACGGAGTCGAAACGGAACGAAATCAACTGGAGAAGTTATTTTTGGAAGGAAAGCTACCAGATGGACTTGTACCCCACGTCAGGAGCCAAGGGAGGTGCTCACGAGGATGGGGGCGCGCCCCCTGCCTCGTGGGGCCCCCGAAGCTCCACCGACGTACTCCCTGCACCCATATATACCTACGTACCCTAAAACTTCCTAAACAGAGAAAAGATCGGGAGTTCCGCCGCCGCAAGCCTCTGTAGCCACCAAAAACCAATCGGGACCCTGTTCAAGCACCTGCTGGGAGGGAACCTCACCGTGGCCATCTTCATCATCCAGGCGCTCTCCATGACGAGGAGGGAGTAGTTCACCCTTGAGGCTGAGGGTATTTACCAGTAGCTATGTGTTTGATCTCTGTCTCTCTCTCTCTCTCTCTCTCTCTCTCTCTCTCGTGTTCTTGATTTGGCACGATCTTGATGTATCGCAAGCTTTGCTATTATAGTTGGATCTTATGTTTCTTGTCCCCCTCCACTCTCTTGTAATGGATTGAGTTTTCCCTTTGAAGTAATCTTATCAGATTGAGTCTTTAAATATTTGAGAACACTTGATGTATGTCTTGCCGTGCGTATGTGTGGTGACAATGGGATAGCACGTGATTCACTTGATGTATGTTTTGGTGATCAACTTGCGGGTTCCGCCCATGAACCTATGCATAGGGGTTGGCACATGTTTTCGTCGTGATTCTCTGGTAGAAACTTTGGGGCACTCTTTGAGGTTCTATGTGTTGGTTGAATAGATGAATCTGAGATTGTGTGATGGATATCGTATAATCATACCCACGGATACTTGAGGTGACATTGGAGTATCTAGGTGACATTAGGGTTTTGGTTGATTTGTGTCTTAAGGTGTTATTCTAGTACGAACTCTAGGGCTATTTGTGACACTTATAGGAATAGCCCAACGGATTGAATTTAAAGAATAACTTTGAGGTGGTTTCGTACCCTACCATAATCTCTTCATTTGTTTTCCGCTATTAGTGACTTTGGAGTGACTCTTTGTTGCATGTTGAGGGATAGTTATGTGATCCAATTATGTTATTATTATTGAGAGGACCTGCACTAGTGAAAGTATGAACCCTAGGCCTTATTTCCTAGCATTGCAATACCGTTTACGGTCACTTTTATCATTAGTTACCTTGCTGTTTTTATATTTTCAGATTACAAAGACCTATATCTACCATCCATATTGCACTTGTATCACAATCTCTTCACATAACTAGTGCACCTATACAATTTACCATTGTATTGGGTGTGTTGGGGACACAAGAGACTCTTTGTTGTTTGGTTGCAGGGTTGCTTGAGAGAGACCATCTTCATCCTATGACTCCCACGGATTGATAAACCTTAGGTCATCCACTTGAGGGAAATTTGCTACTGTCCTACAAACCTCTGCACTTGGAGGCCCAACAACGTCTACAAGAAGAAGGTTGCGTAGTAGACATCCAGCTCTTTTCTGGCGCCGTTGCCGGGGAGGCTAGGTAAGTGAAGGTATATCTTTAGATCTTGCAATCAAATCTTTTTGTTTCTTGTTTTAGCACTAGTTTAGTTTATAAAATAAAACTACCAAAAAATGGAATTGAGTTTGTCTCATGCGCTTCATCTTTTTAATATCTTTCGTGAAAATGATGGGAAGGAAAATTGTGCTCAAGTACTAGAAGAAGAATTACATAGAATGCTTGGCATAAAATATGTGAATGATGAGCATGATTGAAATGTTGTTAGTATGAATTATTTTAATACCCATGATGCTAATGATATGCAAAGCCACAAGCTTGGGGAAGCTATGTTTAATGAAGATGATATTTTTTGTCCCCCAAGCTTTGATGAGCAAATTTACTATGATGAAAGCATGCCTCCTATCTATGATGATTATT
The DNA here is from genome assembly GCA_021605145.1 of Aegilops bicornis. Lineage (NCBI taxonomy): Eukaryota > Viridiplantae > Streptophyta > Magnoliopsida > Poales > Poaceae > Aegilops > Aegilops bicornis. The sequence continues at coordinate 438,119,319 of CM038675.1, read as the reverse complement.
GTGATGACACGTATGCTTTAAAGAATAATGATAACCATGAAACTTGTCATCTTGATCTTAATTTTCAATCACATGATAGTTATTTTATTGAGTTTGCTCCCGCTATTCCAAATGAGAAGAATTTTGCTTATGTGGAGAGTAGTAAATTTTTTATGCAAGTAGATCATGAAAAGAATGCTTGAGGTGCTGGTTATATTATTGAATTCATTCATGATGCTACTGAAAATTATTATGAGGGAGGAACATATGCTTGTAGGAATTGCAATAATATCAAGTTTCCTCTCTATGTGCTTAAGGTTTTGAAGTTATGCTTGTTTTACCTTCCTATGCAAGTTGATTATTGTTCCCATAAGTTGTTTGCTCACAAAATCCCTATGCATAGGAAGTGGGTTAGACTTAAATGTGCTAGTCATATTCTTCATGTTGCTCTCTTTATGTTTCAATTCTTATCTTTTATGTGAGCATCATTGAAATCATAATGCCTAGCTAGGGGCGTTAAACGTTAGCGCTTGTTGAGAGGCAACCCAACTTTATTTTAGTTTCTTGCTTTTTGGTTATGTTTAGTAATAAAGAATCCATCTAGCTTCTGTTTAGATGTGGTTTTATGTTTTAATTAGTGTTTGTGCCAAGTAGAACCTTTGGGAAGACTTAGGTGAAGTCTTTATGTTCATGCTTAAAAAACAGAAACTTTAGCACTCACGAGATTAGCTTGAACTTTTTACTGGAGAGTGCTATTTAGTTGATTATTTTTGCAGATGATTACTAGACAAATTCCTCAGGTCCACAATCTATTTTAGGATTTTTGGAGTTCCAGAAGTTTGCGTTAGTTACATATTACTACAGATTGTTGTGTTTTTGACAGATTCTGTTTTTCGTGTGTTGTTTGCTTATTTTGATGAATCTATGGTTAGTAAAATAGTTTATAAACCATAGAGAAGTTGGAATACAGTAGGTTTAACACAAATATAAATAAGGAATGAGTTCATTACATGTAGCGACCCGACCTCAGATGGTCAAGTCTCTGTGCTTCAGTGTCATCCCTGGATCAGTAATGGTGACACACACAGTACTCGAAGGATTTATAACAGAGTAGCAATCACACACTTATTACATCGAATGTCTCAGAAGAGAACTTATAACAATAATATGGTTTAAGGCCATCTAATGCGATAACAGCGGAAGGCTTGGAAGATAAAGTGAGTCCATCAACTCCAACGGCATAGCTGAGCTGCACGGCAATGACCTAACGAACCTTACTCCTCGTCTGAAAAGTCTGCAACATAATACGTTGTAGCCTGAGAACGGGTCAACACATGGAATATGCTGGCAATATAACACAGTAAAGCCAAAACAAAAATAATGCTATCACTACATGCATATTTGGCTGGTGGAAAGCTCTAAGGTTATAGTTTTGCGAAAAGCCAATTTTTTTCTACAACAATGGAATAGATTTTAATTTAACTATCATGGTGGCTGAAACATTGAGAAGGTATAACCCCAACTCAATCCCAATTAAAGTAGTTAACAACCCAACAATATTAATTAAGAGTGATGAGATACATGTGATAACCCAAATACTAGATACTCAACATTGTCCATAACTCGATCGCCTCCGTTGATTTTTCGCACTGCATGATGTTTGAGGTTTGCGCACTTTTCCCCACAAGACTCGATCGCCTCCGTTGATTTTTCGCACTGCATGATGTTTGAGAAACGGATGACCGAGCCACAGTCTTTCAGAAACATTAACTCTCTACTCCGGGTAGACCATACCAAACCTACAAAACAGACTACCTGCTGATCTACCTCTTCAAGACCTTCATGTAACCTAATCAACTATGCTAGAGCCCATAGTAGCTTGTGGCTGCACACGGAAGTTTCTAGCATGAATCATCTCCGTTCCCTTTAAGCCTGGGTGGCGGTCCATAGGAAGATCACACGGGTACCCCGGGATTTCCAAAAAAATAAAACAGACAACACTGGGTTCCCCAGGTGCCTCAATCCACCCAGATGTTAATTTTAAGTTGCCACCTTAAGTTGAACCATTAATTAACAATCTCACATCTGTCATGGATTCACTCAAACCCAACCACGTCTCTGAGCATAGCATAGCAATATAAGCAACACGTAGAAGTAACTCCCAAGGGTTTGATAGTAACAGGCAATAGGTTCTACCTCAACAACTACTTCCCAACCCACAAGTTAAAGACATCCTAACCATGCAATGTTTGAGGATAGGAACTAATGTATAAAAACTGGGTATGAAAAGAGTATGATCAATGTGTTACTTGCCTTGCTGACGATGCGCTAATCCTAGAGACTCGTAGTAACACGCTTCGCACTCCGGGAATTCTATCGCAAGCAAACAATAGCATACATAAGAAACAAGCAAATATGCACAAGCAAAGCTCAAATAAACGAGGCTGACCAGAAATTTCAACTTAAGAACTCCGGTTCGCAAAAAGAATTAAACCAAACGGAACAACGAAACTCAAACGGCGAAAGAAACAAGATCCGTTTACTAATCTGAACTAGGGTCAAATTTTACAGTACCAAAATCTTGTTTAAGTTGATTAGACAGAAAGAGGGTCTCGAGACGAAGATCTAGGCGCTTGAATCGCCTGATTCCGACTAACGAGCGAAAAGATAAACATAAACTAAGATCGGATCAGAAATCGCGATCAGAAAAATCACGGAATAAATTCGAGAAAAAGAAAACTGACGAACAGAATAACGAACGAACGTTCGTTATCTGAATCTAAACGAAGAACGCGTTCGTTAAAACGAACGAACGAGCGAACGCTCGCTAAATAAATAAACCGGAGAAAAACCGAACTATCTAAAAAACGAAAACTAGGGTTTCTAAAAACCGAACGGTTTTAAAAAAATGGCGGCGGATCCGTGGATACCTCGCAAGAAGTCGGCGAGGCGAGGCGGGGCTTGGCGGCGGGCAATGGCGGCGTGGCCATGTGAGCGGTGGTGGTGCGCCTCGGTGAGTGGTGGTGATGGTTTGGGCGGGGTGGCGGCTTATAAGAGGGGAGGCGGCTTGCTTGGAGGAGGGGCAAGCGGCGAGGCAGAGTCCGCTCGGACTCGGTCCGGGCGGCAAGAAGTGGCGGCGCGTTGGAAGGCGGCGGCGGTGCGGGGCCGGCTTTGGCTGGGCCTTAGGCCCAGTCGGGCGCGGGGAAATCTCTTTTTTTTAATAGTTCCGCCGACGGAAAAAAATCCTATAAAATAAAATAAAAATCTAAAAATGCCAAAACAAATTTTCACCATCTAAATGAAATATTTAGAATGAGATGAACATTTTCTTGGCCCTAAAATGCAATTTTGAAAATGTGCAATTTTTCTAATGCAAATAAAATCCAAATAAACTCAAATAAAATCCAACAAATGATTTTAACATTTTTCCTCCGATATTTCAATTGTTTTGGAGAGGTCATATTATCTCCTCTCATTTATTTTTATTATGAAATATTTAGGAGAGAAAAATAATTAAAATCAAAGATCCTCGTTCAATATTCGATAAAAATCAAATATGAAACCGGAAAATCCCCAACTCTCTCCGGGGTCCTTGAGTTGCTTAGGATTTTGAGGATTGCGAACGAAGATGCAATAAAATATGATATGCATGGATGACCTATGTATAACATTCCAAATTGAAAATTTGGGATGTTACAAACCTACCCCTTAAGATGAATCTCGTCCTCGAGATTCGGGTTAACTAGAAAATAGGTGCGGGTGGTCCTTGCGAATAACATCCTCTCATTCCCAGGTGACTTCCTCCTCGATATGGTGGCTCCACTGAACCTTGCAAAACTTAATAACCTTGCTACGGGTGACTCGGCTAGCAAAGTCAAGAATCTTCACTGGCTTCTCCTCATAAGTCAAATTACTGTCCAACTGAATTGCCTCCAGAGGTACTGTATCTCTTAATGGTATATCGGCCATCTCAGCATGACACTTCTTTAACTGTGAAACATGGAACACATCGTGAACTCCTGGCAATCCTTCTGGTAATTCCAGCTTGTAGGCAACTTCTCCCATCCGTTCCAATACACGATACGGCCCTACAAATCTCGGAGCTAGTTTTCCCTTAACTCCAAAACGTTTCACTCCTCGCAAGGGTGATACTCGCAGATATGCTATGTCTCCAATTTCATAGGTTACCTCCTTGCGTTTAGATATACGCATAACTCTTACAGCCGGATCGAGCAATCTTCAATCTATCACGGATCGGTTTAACCTTCTCCTCGGACTCCTTGATCAAGTCTGGTCCAAGCAGGTTGTCGGTCTCCTACCTCATCCCACATCAGCGGTGTTTGTGATACGCATCCATACAGAGCTTCGAACGGTGCCATCTTCAAACTGGCCTGGTAGCTATTGTTGTACGAGAAATCTGCGTAAGGCAAATTCTCATCCCAACTAGATCCATAATCTAGCGCACAGGCTCTCAACATGTCTTCCAGAATCTGGTTGACTCTCTCGGTCTGTCTATCTGTCTGCGAGTGAAATGATGTACTGAACTCCAATCTTGTTCCCAAAGTCTGGTGTAACTGATGCCAAAACTTTGAAGTAATCTGTGTTCCTCTATCTGATACGATGGTCCTCGGAACTCCATGCAGACATACGATCCTGGTCATGTATATCTTGGCCAACTTTACACTTGTATAGGTTGTTTTCACTGGGATGAAGTGAGCCACTTTGGTCAAGCGATCCACTACTACCCATATTGAATCATATCCTGCTTTGGTCCTGGGCAATCCGGTGATAAAATCCATGCCAAGTTTTTCCCACTTCCATTCGGGTATCGGCATATGCTGTAATAGTCCTGCTGGCTTCTGATGCTCTGCCTTCACTCTCTGACATACATCACATACGGCTACATACTCGGCAATATCCTTCTTTAAACCAGTCCACCAGAAACGTTCTTTCAAATCCAAATACATCTTGGTGTTTCCGGGGTGTATCAAGTATGGTGAGTCATGAGCCTCCTGAAGTATTAACTTCCTGATCTCTGGGTTGTTGGGCACATAAACTCGGTCCTCAAACCATAAGGTGTCGTGCTCATCCTCACGAAAACCTTTGGCCTTTCCTTTACTCATCTTCTCCTTTATCTCGGTAATCTCTTTGTCATTCTTCTGAGCTTCTCGAATCTTTTCCAACAATGTCGACTGAACCTCCATTGTCGCAATGAAACCTCTTGGAACAATCTCCAACCGAAGTTCCATGATATCCTCAGCTAACTCCTTCGGCAATCCCTTACTTTCAAGGATATTAGCATAACTCTTCCGGCTCAAAGCGTCTGCTACGACATTGGCCTTTCCTGGATGATAGTGTAGCTTCATATCGTAATCCTTTATAAGCTCCAACCATCTCCTTTGCCTAAGGTTCAACTCCTTTTGCGTGAAAATGTACTTCAAACTCTTATGATCCGTGTACACATCACAACAATTTCCAATAAGATAATGCCTCCAGGTTTTCAATGCATGCAGTACGGCTGCTAACTCCAAATCATGCGTGGCATAGTTCAACTCATGGGGTTTTAGTTGTCATGAGGCATACGAAACAACTCTTCCGTCTCAAGATAAGCACAAATCCAAGTCCTAAGCGAGAGGCGTCGCAATAAACTTGGAACTCCTTATGTATATCTGGCGGTTTTAACCTTTGGGGCTGTAGTCAAACGTTTCTTCAACTCCTGAAAACTTGCCTCGCAATCTTCTGTCCATTTAAACTTAGTATCCTTCTTTAGTAATTCAGTCATTGGCTTAGCAATATTTGAAAAATTCTCAATGAATCTCCGATAATACCCTGCGAGTCCAAGGAAACTGCGGATCTCGCTAACTGAAGTGGTTGCCAACCATTCAAAGGATGGTTGAACCTTCTTTGGGGGTCCTTTGCTATACCCTCTCCCGATATAACATGCCCAAGAAATCCAACTTCCTTCAACCAAAACTCGCACTTCTTTGAACTTGGCGTATAACTGGTGTTCCCTGAGTTTCTCGAGAACTAAACGCAAATGCTCCTTGTGCTTCTCTTTGTTCTTCGAGTATACCATAATATCGTCAATAAACACCACAACAAACTTGTCCAAGTACTCCATGAATACCTTGTTCATCATGATCATGAAATAGGCAGGGGCGTTAGTCAGTCCAATGACATGACCGTATACTCGTATAATCCATACCGCTTGGTGAACGCTGTCTTTGGTATATCCTTCTCTCGAATCTTCAACTGATGGTATCCCGATCGTAGATCGATCTTCGAAAACACCTTGGCTCCTTGCAGCTAATCAACAAATCATTGATCATCGGCAATGGGTACTTGGTCTTAATCGTTACTTCATTCAAGGCTCGATAATCAACAACCATCCTTAGGGATTTATCCTTCTTCTCAACCAAAAGCACTGGGGCTCCCCAAGGTGATGAACTCCTTCGAATGTAACCTTTCTCCAATAACTCCTTGATCTGCTTCTTAATTTCCTCCAGATCATTTGCGGGCATCCGATAGGGTCTCTTGGATATTGGCCCTGTACCAATAGCTCTATCAAAAACTCGATGTCTCGATCCGGTGGCATGCCTGGTAACTCCTCTGGGAAAACATCCGGGTAATCCTTTAGTACAGGCACTTCCTCCTGAACAACTCCCGTGAGGGCATTCACTTGCTCCTCCTAGGCACATGCCTAGATACATACTTAATCCTTTTTCCTTCCGGGGTGGTGAGGTAAATTGATTTGCTAGCACAGTTAATGCTTCCTCTTGCGGCTCTCAATCTGCTGCTGCTTCCCTTCAATCATAAGGGCCTTGTCTACCAACTCCTGGTAGTTGTTGAAAGTTGCCACCATCAATTGCATGCTCATCTCATCATTCAGCCCTTCCATAAACTTCTCCTGCTTCGCGGTATCTGTGGCCACATCATCAGGGGCATAGCGTGATAACTTGCTAAACTCATCCACGTACTGAGCCACGGTATGGTTCCCTGGCATAAGTTGCGGAACTCCCGCTTCTTCATCTGCATGGCTCCAGTTGAGATGTGGGTTGTGCGAAAAGCTTGCTGAAACTGGTCCCAAGTAACATTGGCTATTGGAAAAGTAGCCGTGTAATTCTCCCACCATGAGGCTGCTGGTCCATCCAATTGGTGTGCGGCAAAGTGCACCTTCTCCGCATCTGTGCAACCTGCGGTGGTTAACTCCCTTCCAATACGGAGTAGCCAATCATCAGCAACTATTGGCTCGGTGCTACTGGAAAACACCAGCGGCTGTAACCTCAGAAAATGGGCTAGGTTCTCCACTGGCGGCGGTTTATTGTTGTTGTTGTTGTTGCCCTGGTTCTGAACTAGCAATTGCATCAAGGCATTCTGCTGCTGGATCAACTGGGTGAGCTCCGGTGGGAAAGCAAAACCGGTGTCACGTCTCAGAGGCATCTGATGGGTTTAGATGGAAGAGATTAGAATAGAAAAAGGTCTAACGGGAAAAAACTACCCATATGCACATGAGGCAAACACAATCATTTCACTCAATCAATCAAGCAAGGGCATACAAACGGTCTAGAACTATCGCATAAGTTCTCAACTGCTACTAAATACATGGGGGAAATACTACTAATATATGGTGGTCATCTAGAAATTTTGATCGGTGGAAGACTCCATGATGTCTGCTCCAGCTTCGTGTTCGTAGTCATCATCACTTGGATCGGAACCGGTGTCGTCGATGATGATGTAGTTGTCCGGGCAAGTGGGGTCGTCGTCTTCTTCTTCCGGTGCTGGTCCTCCCATGAATACTCCGATCTACTTAACCAGGTCGTCATTCTTCTCTAGTAGTGTCTTGATTTCTTCCTCATATCCATCGCGTGTAAACTTGAGTTCTTCCTCCAGCTCGATGATCCTAGTCTTCGCCTTCTTCAACTCCATCATGTCTGCGCACATCTGGTTCTCCTGACGTCGAATGTGCTGGTTTAGCTCCTGGATGAAAGCTGCAATGGATCTATCCTTCTTGGTGCTGATTACTTCCCATTGCTCATCTCTTCGTCCACATATTTGATAGTTGGTGTCCTTAAGTTCCCTGTTGTAGACTTCTCCAATACGTCCCATGGTAATGTGAGCTGCCATGCTCTTGCCTAGGCTCCAGGTGGGTGCTTCGAAAGAAAATTCTATGGGTTTAAAAGTTGGCGAGAACGTCCTTCCTGGAACTTGTACTTGAATCATCCAGCGTTCCTCTTCTGGTAAGGTGGCGTTGTACATCCCGATGAAACTTGGTATCCCAATGTTCAAGTACCTAGTGACTTCCTTCAAGTGGCGTCCAAAAGGTGTGTCTTCATCCGGTTGCGCAAACTTGTTCTTCATCACTGTCATCCTAAAGAGTGGGAAAATGGAGAGGAGTCAGAAATGAGTAGATAAGAGTGACCTATGGTTTATCTTAGTGGTCGTGTCCTACACTCAGCGTGTGCTCTGATACCATCTTGTAGCGACCCGACCTCAGATGGTCATGTCTACGTAGCTTCAGTGTCATCCTCGGATCAAGAATGTCTTGACACACACGATTACTCGAAGGATTTATAATAGAGTAGCAATCACACACTTATTACATCGAATGTCTCGAAGAGAACTTATTACAATAATATGGCTTCGGGCCATCTAATGCGATAACAAAGGAAGGCTTGGAAGATAAAGTGAGTCCATCAACTCCAACGGCATAAGCGAAAGCCGCGGCAATGACCTAACGAACCTTACTCCTCGTCTGAAAAGTCTACAACATAATACGTTGTAGCCCGAGAACGGGTCAACACATGGAATATGCTGGCAATATAATACAGTAAAGCAAAAACAAAAATAATGCTATCACTACATGCATATTTGGCTGGTGGAAAGCTCTAAGGTTATCATTTTGCGAAAAGCCAATTTTTCCCTACAACAATGGAATAGATTTTAATTTAACTCTCATGGTGGTTGAAACATTGAGAAGGTATAACCCCAACTCAATCCGAATTAAAGTAGTTAACAACCCAACAATATTAATTAAGAGTGATGAGATACATGTGATAACCCAAATACTAGATACTCAACATTGTCCATAACGGGGACACGGCTAACCATGATTATATTGTACACTCTATAGAGGTTTGCACACTTTTCCCCACAAGACTCGATCGCCTCCGTTGATTTCTCGCACTGCATTATGTTTGAGAAATGGATGACCGAGACACAGTCTTTCAGAAACATTAACTCTCTACTCCAGGTAGACCATACCAAACCTACAAAACCCACTACCTGCTGATCTACCTCTTCAAGAGCTTCACGTAACCTACTCAACTATGCTAGAGCCCATAGTAGCTTGTGGCTGCACACGGAAGTTTCTAGCATGAATCATCTCGATTCCTTTAAGCACAGGTGGCGGTCCATAGGAAGATCACACGGTACCGGGATTTCCAAAAAAATAAAACAGACAACACTAGGTTCCCCAGGTGCCTCAATCCACCCAGATGTTAATTTTAAGTTGCCACATTAAGTTGAACCATTAATTAACAATCTCACATCTGTCATGGATTCACTCAAACCCAACCACGTCTACGAGCATAGCATAGCAATATAAGCAACACGTAGAAGTAACTCCCAAGGGTTTGATAGTAACAGGGCAATAGGTTCTACCTCAACAACTACTTCCCAACCCACAAGTTAAAGACATCCTAACCATGCAATGTTTGAGGATAGGAACTAATGCATAAAAACTGGGTATGAAAAGAGTATGATCAATGTGTTACTTGCCTTGCTGACGATCCGCGAATCCTAGAGACTCGTAGTAACACGCTTCTCACTCCGGGAATTCTATCGCAAGCAAACAATAGCATACATAAGCAACAAGGAAAGATGCACAAGCAAAACTCAAATAAACGAGGCTGACCAGAAAGTTCAACTTAAGAACTCCGGTTCGCAAAAAGAATTAAACCAAACGGAACAACGGAACTCAAACGGCGAAAGAAACAAGATCCGATTACTAATCTGAACTAGGGTCAAATTTTACAGTACCAAAATCTTGTTTAAGTTGATTAGACAGAAAGAGGGTCTCGAGATGAAGATCTAGGCGCTTGAATCGCCTGATTCCGACTAATGAGCGAAAAGATAAACAGAAACTAAGATCGGATCAGAAATCACGATCAGAAAAATCGTGGAGTAAATCCGAGAAAAAGAAAAACTGACGAGCAGACTAAAGAACGAACGTTCGTTATCCGGATCTAAACAAAAAACGCGTTCGTTAAAACGAACGAATGAGCGAACGCTCGCTAAATAAATAAACCGGAGAAAAACCGATTTATTTAAAAAACGAAAACTAGGGTTTCTAAAAAACCGAACGGTTTTAAAAAAACCGGCGGCAGATCCGGCGGATACCTCGAGCGAGGGGTCCGGCAAAGTAAGGGCGGCGGCTCATGGGCGGCGGGCTTGCGGCGGTGGTGGTGGTGGTTTGGGCGTGGGTGGCGGCTTATAAGAGGCGGCTTGCTTGGGAGGCAAGCGGCAGTGAGTCTGCTCGGACTTGGTCTGGCCCGAGCGGCGGGTGGTGGCGTCTTGTGAGGGAGGCGGCGGCGGCTGCAGGCCGGCCTGGCTCGGCTGGGCCTTAGGCCGAGTTGGGCGCGGGAACCTTTTTTTTAAAATAATTCCGCCGACCGAAAATAAATCCTATAAAATAAAATAAAAATCTAAAAATGCCAAAACAAATTTTCACCGTCTAAATGAAATATTTAGAACGAGATGAACATTTTCTTGGCCCTAAAATGCAATTTTGAAAATGTGCAATTTTTCTAATGCAAATAAAATCCAAATAAACTCAAATAAAATCCAAAAAATGATTTTAACATTTTTCCTCTGCTATTTCAATTGTTTTGGAGAGGTCATATTATCTCCTCTCATTTATTTTTATTATGAAATATTTTTCGGAGAGAAAAATAATTAAAATCAAAGATCCTCGTTTCAATATTCGATAAAAATCAAATATGAAACCCGGAAAATCCCCAACTCTCTCCGGGGGTCCTTGAGTTGCTTAGGATTTCGAGGATTGCGGAACGGAGATGCAATAAAATATGATATGCATGGATGACCTATGTATAACATTCCAAATTGAAAATTTGGGATGTTACATTACAGTACCTTGAAGTGGTGTTTTGTTTTCTTTCGCTAACGGAGCTCACGAGATTTCTGTTAAGTTTTGTGTTGTGAAGTTTTCAAGTTTTGGGTAAAGATTTGATGGACTATGGAATAAGGAGTGGCAAGAGCCTAAGCTTGGGGATGCCCAAGGCACCCCAAGGTAATATTCAAGGATAACCAAGAGCCTAAGCTTGGGGATGCCTCGGATGGCATCCCCTCTTTCGTCTTCGTTCATCGGTAACTTTACTTGGAGCTATATTTTTATTCACCACATGATATGTGTTTTGCTTGGAGCATCATGTCATTTTATTTAGCTTTGCTTGCTGTTTGAATAAAGTACCAAGATCTGAAATTATTAAATGGGAGAGTCTTCACATAGTTGTATAATTATTTGACTACTCATTGATCTTCACTTATATCTTTAAGAGTAGTTTGTTGTTTTCTCTAGTGCTTCACTTATATCTTTTAGAGCACGGTGGTGGATTTGTTTCATAGAAACTATTGATCTCAAATGCTTCACTTAGATTATTTTGATAGTCTCAAATAGCATGGTAATTGCTTGAATAATCCTAATATGCTAAACATAAATAATTTGTAAGAATTCTTATGAGTGTGTTGAATACTAAGAAAAGTTTGATGCTTGATAATTGTTTTGAGATATGAAGATGGTGATATTATAGTCATGCTAGTTGAGTAGTTGTGAATTTGAGAAATACTTGTGTTAAAGTTTGTGATTCCCGTAGCATGCACGTATGGTGAACCGTTATGTGATGAAGTCGGAGCATGATTTATTTATCGATCGTCTTCCTTATGAGTGGCGGTCGGGGACGAGCAATGGTCTTTTCCTACCAATCTATCCCCCTAGGAGCATGCGCGTAATACTTTGCTTTGATAACTTCTAGATTTTTGCGATAAGTATATGAGTTCTTTATGACTAATGTTGAGTCCATGGATTATACGCACTTTCTCCATCCTTCCACCATTGCTAGCCTCTCTAATACCGCGCACCTTTCGCCGGTATCATACACCCACCATATACCTTCCTCAAAACAGCCACCATACCTACCTATAATGGCATTTCCATAGCCATTCCGAGATATATTGCCATGCAACCTTCCACCGTTCCGTTTATTATGACACACTTCATCATTGTCATATTGCTTTGCATGATCATGTAGTTGACATCGTATTTGTGGCAAAGCCACCGTCCATAATTCTTTCATTCATGTCGCTCATGAGTCATTGCGCATCCAGACATCACGGAGGCATTCGTATAGAGTCATATTTTGTTCTAAGTATCGAGTTGTAATTCTTGAGTTGTAAGTAAATAAAAGTGTGATGATCATCATTATTAGAGCATTGTCCTAGTGAGGAAAGGATGATGGAGACTATGATTCCCCCACAAGTCGGGATGAGACTCCGGACGAAAAAAAAGAAAAAAAAGAGGCCATAAAAAAAGAGAAAATGCCCAAATAAAAAAATAAAAATAATAAAAAATGAGAGAAAAAGAGAGAAGGGACAATGTTACTATCCTTTTACCACACTTGTGCTTCAAAGTAGCACCATGATCTTCATGACAGAGAGTCTCTCATTTTGTCACTTTCATATACTAGTGGGAATTTTTCATTATCGAACTTGGCTTGTATATTCCAATGATGGGCTTCCTCAAAATGCCCTAGGTCTTCGTGAGCAAGCGAGTTGGATGCACACCCACTTAGTTTCTTTTGTTGAGCTTTCATATGCTTATAGCTCTAGTGCATCTGTTGCATGGCAATCCCTACTCACTCACATTGATATCTATTGATGGGCATCTCCATAGCCCATTGATACGCTTAGTTGATGTGAGACTATCTTCCCCTCTTTTTGTCTTCTCCACAACCACCATTATATTCCACATATAGTGCTATATCCATGGCTCACGCTCATGTATTGCCTGAAGATCGAAAAAGTTTTGAAAATGTTAGTATGAAACAATTGCTTGGCTTGTCATCGGGGTTGTTAATGATTTAACTACTTTGTGTCGTGAAGATAGAGCATAGCCATACGATATGATTTTGTAGGGATAACCTTCTTTGGCCATGTTATTTTGAGAAGACATGATTGCTTTGTTAGTATGCTTGAAGTACTATTATTTTTATGTCAATTTAAACTTTTGTCTTGAATCTTTCGGATCTGAGTATTCATATCACAAGTAAGAAGAGTTACATTGAAATTATGCCAACTAGCATTCCACATCAAAAATTATCTTTTTATCATTTACCTACTCGAGGACGAGCAGGAATTAAGCTTGGGGATGCTTGATACGTCTCCAATGTATCTATAATTTTTGATTGCTCCATGCTATATTATCTAATGTTATGGGAAATATTGGGCTTTATTATTCACTTTTATATTATTTTTGGGACTAACCTATTAACCGGAGGCCCAACTTGATTCTTGTTTTTGCCTATTTCAATGTTTCAAGAAAAGGAATATCAAACGGAGTCGAAACGGAACGAAATCAACCGGAGAAGTTATTTTTGGAAGGAAAGCTACTGGATGGACTTGGACCCCACGTCAGGAGCCAAGGGAGGTGCTCACGAGGGTGGGGGCGCGCCCCCCTTCCTCGTGGGGCCCCCGAAGCTCCACCGACGTACTTCCTGCACCCATATATACCTACGTACCCTAAAACTCCCAAAACAAAGAATAGATCGGGACTTCGGCCGCCGCAAGCCTCTGTAGCCACCAAAAACCAATCAGGGACCCTGTTAAGCACCTGCCGAGGGGGGGAACCTCACCGGTGGCCATCTTCATCATCCCAGCGCTCTCCATGACGAGGAGGGAGTAGTTCACCCTTGGGGCTGAGGGTATGTACCAGTAGCTATGTGTTTGATCTCTCTCTCTCGTGTTCTTATTTGGCACGATCTTGATGTATCGTGAGCTTGCTATTATAGTTGGATCTTATCTTTCTTCTCCCCCTCCACTCTCTTGTAATGGATTGAGTTTTCCTTTTGAAGTAATCTTATCGGATTGAGTCTTTAAAGATTTGAGAACACTTGATGTATGTCTTGCCGTGCGTATCTGTGGTGACAATGGGATATCACGTGATTCACTTGATGTATGTTTTGGTGATCAACTTGCGGGTTCCTCCCATGAACCTATGCAAAGGGGTTGGCACACGTTTTCGTCGTGATTCTCCGGTAGAAACTTTGGGGCACTCTTTGAGGTTCTATGTGTTGGTTTAATAGATGAATTTGAGATTGTGTGATGCATATCGTATAATCATACCCACGAATACTTGAGGTGACATTGGAGTATCTAGGTGACATTAGGGTTTTGGTTGATTTGTGTCTTAAGGTGTTATTCTAGTACGAACTCTAGGGCTGTTTGTGACACTTATAGGAATAGCCCAACGGATTGATTGGAAAGAATAACTTTGAGGTGGTTTCGTACCCTACCATAATCTGTTCGTTTGTTTCCCGCTATTAGTGACTTTGGAGTGACTCTTTGTTGCATGTTGAGGGATAGTTATGTGATCCAATTATGTTATTATTGTTGAGAGGACTTGCACTAGTGAAAGTATGAACCCTAGGCCTTGTTTCCTAGCATTGCAATACCGTTTTCGCTCACTTTTATCATTAGTTACCTTGCTGTTTTTATATTTTCAGATTACAAAGACCTATATCTACCATCCATATTGCACTTGTATCACCATCTCTTCGCCGTACTAGTGCACCTGTACAATTTACCATTGTATTGGGTGTGTTGGGGACACAAGAGACTCTTTGTTATTTGGTTGCAGGGTTGCTTGAGAGAGACCATCTTCATCCTACGCCTCCCACGGATTGATAAACCTTAGGTCATCCACTTGAGGGAAATTTGCTACTGTCCTACAAACCTCTGCATTTGGAGGCCCAACAACGTCTACAAGAAGAAGGTTGTGTAGTTGACATCATGCATGTGCACAGTTGGGCAACAGACCCAGGGTTTGTTGCACCGACAGGGATCATCTTGTAATGCTACCGCCGTACTAAGAAAAATAAGATGCATAAAAGATAAACATCACAAGCAATCAAAATATGTGACATGATATGGCCATCATCATCTTGTGCCTTTGATCTCCATCTCCAAAGCACCGTCATGATTTCCATCGTCACCGGCTTGACACCTTGATCTCTATCGTAGCGTCGTTGTCGTCTCGCCAACTATTGCTTCTACAACTATCGCTAATGCATAGTGATAAAGTAAAGCAATTACATAGCGAGTGCATCTCATACAATAAAGCAATAACCATAAGGCTCCTGCCAGTTGTCGATAACTTTTACAAAACATGATCATCTCATACAATAACATATATCACATCATGTCTTGACCATACCACATCACAACATGCCCTGCAAAAACAAGTTAGACGTCCTCTACTTTGTTGTTGCAAGTTTTACGTGGCTGCTACGGGCTTCTAGTAAGAACCGTTCTTACCTACGCATCAAAACCACAACGATGTTTCGTCAAGTTTTTTTTAACTTTCAACAAGGATCGGCCGTAGTCAAATTTGATTCAACTAAAGTTGGAGAAACAGACACCCGCAAGCCACCTTTATGCAAAACAAGTTGCATGTCTGTCGGTGGAACCGGTCTCATGAACGTGGTCATGTAAGGTTGGTCCGGGCAGCTTCATCCAACAATACCGCTGAATCAAAATAAGACGTTGGTGGTAAGCAGTATGACTATCATCGCCCACAACTCTTTGTGTTCTACTCATGCATATCATCTATGCATAGACCTGGCTCAGATGCCACTGTTCGGGAACGTAGCATGCAATTTCAAAATTTTCCTACACTCACACAAGATCTATCTAGGAGATGCATAGCAACGAGAGGGGGAGAGTGTGTCCACGTACCCTCGTACACCGAAAGCGGAAGCGTTTGACAACGCGATTGATGTAGTCGAACTTCTTCTCGTTCCGACCAATCAAGCACCGAACATATGGCACATCCGAGTTCTGCACACGTTCAGCTCGATGACATCCTTCGAACTCTTGATCCAGCAAAGTATCGAGGGAGAGTTCCGTCAGCACGACGGTGTGGTGACGGTGATGGTGAAGTGATCCGCGCAAGGCTTCGCCTAAGCACTACGTGAATATGACCGGAGGCGCAAACTGTGGAGGCGGGCGCCGCACATGGCTAACAATGTTTGTTGTGTGTTCTAGGCGCCCCCTCCCCACATACATATAGGTGGGAGGGGAGGGGGACAGCCATGGGGCGCCCCAAGTAGGAGGAATCCTACTTGGGGGCCTTGCCCAATTCGCCCCCCCTTCCCATCTTTTTCGGACAGGGAAGGAAAGGGGAGAGAGGAGGGAAGGAAGGGGGAGGCCAAATTGCCTCCCCTTCCTTCTCTCTTCCCCTTTTCCTTTCCCCTTCCTATTAGGGCACAACAGCCCATGCTGGCTGTTGCGTTTCCCCTCTTAGCCCAATAGGCCCATATAGTTTGCTGGGGGTAGCCCGGAACCCCTTCCGGTGACCCGATACGTACCCGGTACCCCCAGAACACTTCTGGTGTCCAAATACTATCATCCTATATATTACTCTTTGCCTCTCGACCATTTCGAATGTCCTCATCATGTCCGTGATCTCAAAGGGGACTCCGAACAACATTCATACACCAAATCACATAACTCATATAATACAAAATCGTGATCGAACGTTAAGTGTGCGGACCCTACGGGTTAGAGAACTATGTAGACATGACCGAGACACCTCTCTAGTCAATAACCAACAGCAGAACCTGGATGCTCATATTGGTCCCTACATATTCTACGAAGATCTTTATCGGTCGTACCGTAATGACAACGTACGTAATTCCCTTTGTCATCGGTATGTTACTTTCCCGAGATTCGATCGTCGGTATCTTCATACCTAGTTCAATCTCGTTACCGGCAAGTCTCTTTACTCATTCTGTAATGCATCATCCCGTAACTAACTCATTAGTCACATTGCTTGCAAGGTTTATCATGATGTGCATTACCGAGAGGGCCCAGAGATACCTGTCCGATACTCGGAGTGACAAATCCTAATCTCGATCTATGCCAACCCAACAAACACCTTTGGAGATACTTGTAGAGCATCTTTATAATCAGCTAGTTACATTGTGTCGTTTGATAGCACACAAGGTATTCCTCCGGTATCGGGGAGTTGCATAATCTCATAGTCAAAGGAATATGTATAAGTCATGAAGAAAGCAATAGCAATAAAACTAAATGATCATTATGCTAAGCTAACGGATGGCTCTTGTCCATCACATCATTTTCCTAATGATGTGATCCCATTCATCAAATGACAACACATGTCTATGGCTAGGAAACTTAACCACCTTTGATTAACGAGCTAGTCTAGTAAAGGCTTACTAGGGACACTGTGTTTTGTCTATGTATCCACACATGTGTCAAGTTTACGGTTAATACAATTCTACCATGGATAATAAACATTCATCATGATATAAGGAAGTATAAAATAAAAACTTTATTACTGCCTCTAGGGCATATTTCCATCAGTACCCTCATCTTAAATCACTTTATTTAGGCGTCAGTTGTCTGAATTTTTATTCTGGGCCAATCGATTCCCAATGGGAAGCAGCACCCCTCGAGGCGGCAGAGCTCCTAGGCTGCCGGTTGGCTGGTATCTAATGTAAGGGTGCGGGGGTGCAAGTTCACCATGGAAGAAGCGCTTAGATGGCTATCTTGGAGTTGCGTGGGTTGAAGGTACTGCCGCCGCCGGATCTGGATGATGGCGAGTCTTTGTGGATTGGTTGGGGGCGGCGCAACCACGGCAGTGCGGTTGGGCGGGAGAGGGGGTTTTGGTCGGAGCTCTCACAGCCACGGACGGTGGAGGCAGGCTGCTCTGCCTATGGTTGCTCGCTCTTTGGGGAAGATTTTGCACATTGTCAGCTGGGAGGCACAAGACGCCCATCAAGCCATCCAGCGTACATCGGACAGTACCAAAATAAAATAAAATTGTGTGACACCAATTTAGTCTTCAGTCAATAGACGTGTGACCACTCTCGTACCTTACCGTTGATCACTTAGGGTATTTCTTCAGATCAGAGATATGTGTCGTTCTTAACATTATGCGTTTTCTGAATCTTTAGCCACACCGTCTTCCGACTCACCGCAGTAGCTCGAACAAGGGAAGCATACACCAGAAGGGAGCTATAGTCCCCACTCAACAGTTCCCTGCATCGAATGCACGTGCCCGACATGGACAACCACAACAACTGCAGGGCCATCGACAAGTCAGCACATGATGCTCACTCCTATTGATGGCGAACAGATAGGTTGTACCCTCATCTTACTTGTGTGCAACATTTATGGCTTTCTTATTCATCTAAGCATGGAAAATAGATTATCATGTTTCACTGTATATTCATGCTGATCTCTTACGGGTCTTGTTCAGGAGTTAACGCTATTCCATAGTTCCGCTAAGAGACTTGTTCTTTAGGTAACGTTGTTCCATAGTTATCATCCATCAGACAATGCTACCCCAGAGGCTGGTGATTATAGTATTATACCACTTCTAGTATTACCTATGTTGTTCTTTAATACTTTTGTGTGCCATCTATTTAATCTCGAGTATAAACAATACATATTCTGTAGCTTTCATCTGTGTTCTCCCTTTAGTTTTTGAGACCTGTTGCTGCGAGTTAACTCCAGTCCTACTATTTATGTCGTCTCCTATAGGTACTCATTACATAAATTTAACTACTAGTTGTTTCCCATGCATGTCAGATATAATTGCACACACTGATTTATCCACAAGAACCTCACGGAGCAATGTAACGGCCAACAAACTTGATGTCAACGATACCAAATATGATGGGACATGTAAAGGAAGTTCTTTAGAAGATTTGCAGACAGATGATGAATCCTATTAACCCCACAAGGTCCTTGCTCTAACTTGGCCCATGATATGGGTACAACATGCATATAATGTCCTGGAGTGCATCTACTCTGTTGCAATGCCATGTGCTTAGCCTGCTAATCATACATGTAAATATGTCATGCCTTCCTGTTTTTCAGTACCTATTCCATTCATGATAACATGTTTTCAAATTCAAGTATTGTCATTCTACTCTATCGCAATGCCATCTGCTTAGTTTGGACATCATGCTTCTGAATATCTTATGCATTGTTATTCATCAGTATGTACTTCATCTGTCTACCATACCATGTTATTTTTACATTGAAGTGTAGTTCTAGTGGTCTGTTGCAATGCCATCTTAGTTTCCCAATCATACACGCATATATTGCCTTAGTGTTTTTCTGTATGTATTCCGCTAGCATACAGTTTTACATTCAACTAGTGTTTTTTACACTATTGTCGTGTCGTATCCCTAGCTCTTACATCATACTCCCTCCGTCCAGATTACATGTCGCACAAATGGATAAAAATGGATGTATCTAGAACTGAAATACGCCTAGACCCATCCATTTATTTTTGGATGGAGGGAATACATGTCAATGTGTCATGCTTTTCTATTCTTCAGTACCTATTCCATCTCTCTGCTGTAGCATGTTTTATAATTGAAGCACCATTCTTCTATATAAGGCATGTAAGGGGAAGATGGCTATGTTAGAATCTGAAGGGTTACAGAAAAGGTCTTTGCATCCAAATGCCAAGAGATTGTAAACCAACTCCAGTTTTCATAGATACTGCTCCAGCATAGAGAAACCCAACTCCTACTGAGAATAAGCAGATTCCTGTGGCCAAAGAACTAGTCTACTCCAGTCCAGCAATAATATGTCAACTCCATTCTAAGAAGCGTGTGCGTATCCTCGCATCATGAAATTTTATAGCATTCTGATCATATTTTCTACATGTTTCTTACCCATCTCTCTTTTGGAAAATAAGCTTAAAGGATAGAAGACTTTCTGCATTGGGATCGTATTCGAGGAAAGTATCTTACGGGAATTCTCTGTGCTCTAATGCTTATGTAAGTACCTGTTGTATATCACTATATTTTTACATCAGCATGTATTTTGTTAATCGACATGAATCCAACCTTTATCTGATCTAAATTTAGTTGTAGCAAAATGTATAATTAAAGGCAACAGTGTTGATTTTTGTAAGGAAAACTGCCTGGTAGTTTTGCATACTGAGCTGCATGAGTGTACTATCTCATATCATGCACATTACTGAATTGTAGTGCTGCTCTGGTTGCCCATTCAATGTTGCTTTCATATTACCTTACCTGCCTGATGATAGTTGTGCCATATTGTGTTAATTTGGTGTAGGCTGGTGTGGTCTGGTTGCCCAAACGTTTGTTGTGTCAATGTTGCTTTCCTATTATCTGACCTGGCCAATGATAGCAATGCTAGTGTGTTAATTTGGGGCGAAATTTGTTGAAGATAAGAAGACAAACTCTGAAAACAAAGAAGGCAACCCCATTGTTTCTTTCCAATAAATCTAGGCCAGGTAATATGGCAATAACTCTTGATTAATCTGTTCGGTTCCCCTCCTAATTTATGTTATGATGCAGTGGTCGAGACACTCTCCAGTATTAATAATACAAGCATGCCTAATCGACATCTGAATCTGTTCAGTTTCCTCTGTCTCGAATGCAATAGAAATAATGTATGTTTGTGAACCAATTACTGGCTGAAGCAATGATGGAAATGGTGCAGGAAGCAGAGGTGCACATTCGTGTGCAACAACAACTGATCAATGTTTTCACAAACAGTGTAGCAAAGCAGGAAGAACTTGCTCACATGCTTATGGGCATCATCCGCGCTGAGGTTGCAGATTGTGACGTTGTAGATCGTTAGGTTCTGTTCATTTATTTGCACTTGCATCAATCTTTGATTGCCCAGTGGATGTAATTTCCTATAATAAATACTGGATGTGCAACGTTTTTCCCTGTATGTCGTACCTTTGCTTAGCGCCTCGCATTCCAAATTAAATGGTTGCTAGGAAGCTAAAAAAGCAGTGAAATTATTAGTTAGCACAAACAGTCGTGGGCCCTATATGAAGGAAGCAGCCCACTGCCTTAATGGGCTTCCCTAATGGTCTCGCGGGTGCCAAAATTCTCATAGGCCTTTGATTGATCGGTTTTGGTCCTGTGCATAATTGCTCATCGTAATGGGCTCAAACTTTCTAATTGGGACTACAGACATGTTCGAACTTTAGTTGGCCCATTAAGTTAATGGGTCGTACCAGGTCGAAAGTTAATGGTCGGCCCTATTAGCTCCCGGGTTGTTAACAAGCCGACATCGAAGCAGGCAATAGGTGGGCCCATTTGATTTCACGGGCCGTTAACAGGCGGATACAAAGGTCGGGCTACATATGGCCCAACTATACTGTGGGCCTTTAGCAGGCCGAAAGAGACAACGGGCTCGTATTGGACCATGAAGAGCATGGGCCACTAAGAGGCCGAAATTCAGGTCGTACTATATATGGCACAATTGTGTTGTGGGCCTTTAGCAGGCCGAAAGAGAAACCGGGCTGGTATTGGACCATGAAGAGCACGGGCCATTAAAAGGACAAAACTCAGGTCCGACTACAAACGGCCCAACTCATTTATGGGTCGTCAATAGGCTGAAAGACACACCGGGCCGGAAATTTTCCCAACACTTAAATGGGTCGCTAAAAGGCCGAAAGACATACATCCTGAAAATTGGCCCATCCCTTGAATGGGCCATTAACAGGCCGAAACCACATCGGGCCGATATTGAGCCCAAATATATACCGAGCTGTTAACGGGCTCGAACTGATGATGGGCTGCAATGGTGTCAAATTGTTAACGGGCCATTGACGAGCCGAATTGGCACATCTCGTATGGGTCGTGGGCTTAAATGGACCTGACACAAGTAGGCCTTATATGGGTCGGCCTGCTAATTTTTACTGGGCCGACCTTTTTCACCGGAATGGGCCACTGTTGGGCCCTGCCACGTGCCGATATATCATAGGCGCCTCCTGTACTATGAGTCGATGACATCTGTCCCAACGCTGAGCCGACACGTGGACCCTCCGGCAAATGAGAATTTTACACGTGGAAAATCCCCATTGCTCGGGGGTATTAATGGGTTATCGGATCCAAACCAGAACCCGGTAGCTTAACGACGACCCTTTATGGTGGATGCCACATGTCGGTCACCCTTGACGAAAGCACTTCTATGACGCGCGATTTATCGTCATGGAAGTGGACACTTTCGTGATGATAATTTTGGTAATGTCATGGAACACTTCTATGACAGCACATATATGACTATCTTGATTCTGTCATAAAATCGTCATGGATGTACATGCATGACAGAAAACGTGACCTACTGTGACAAACACGTATCATCACAGAAGTGTATTTTTTTGTAGTGATGTCATATTTGCAATCTCATCGTAGTGACTATGCATATGCCATTAAAATAAACCCAATTTGCACATATGGCATAGATGACAAGCCCATGGTTATTGGCCTTTATTTTTCTTGTGATGATATTGATATGCTCCCTTTGCATCATTTATTTATCTCATATGCCATTCCATGACCACCTAGCTTCGGATATGCATTGTTTTGGATGTTTTCCATTTTCTCCATATGATGTTTCCGATATTGCTCATGAGGAGACCCCCATAGTTTCCTCATACATGTTAGTATATTTTCATATCTCACATCCATTGCATAATCTCAATAATTGTGTGAACCATATTCTCCCCATGAATGAAAATGCTATTGAAGTGCCATATAATTGCATGCTCAATTTGTGTCCCCGTTGTGCTATACATAACAACTATTCTTTCATGATGGATGACATGTTCTTATACCATGCATCAAATTTCTTTGAGCATAGATTATCTTGTGCTAACTCACACATGCACATACACATCATGATGGATGATGTGTACATTTACCAGACACACAATTTCTTGTGTTTTTGTATTTGTTGTGTAGGTACCCATGAATACTTGTCAACCTCGCAATCCCACGAGTTGACAAAATGAGCTCTAGAGAGCAACGATGACTTGGGATCGCATGGATTGGTTTTCACACCATTTCATTTGCACAATACCTTCGCGCATCTCTTCTACATGTCCCTCACATGGTTATGGGTTATTGTCCATTACGTATTCTATGCCCATCTTGCCATGTTCACTTTGCATGATATGCTCATTCCTATGCCTTTGCCATGCATTTGTGACCCATGCATTGCATTACAGATGATAATTGAGTCTAGTACTTGTATGTGTATTTGCAAGATTGGTGGAGATATTGCTTGGTCTTGCCATGTTTCCTTTGTGACCCATGCCTATGATGGTACTTTGATCTTGATTTGTGTCTGTGCTTGTGATATGTCAAGCACATCGCCTATGCCTATTTATTTGCTCACATGACATGATTGCCATGATTTCCTATAGTATATTGCATCTTTGCACCACTAGTTTGCACGACATGGCTTCTATACTTATGTGCATTGCATAACTGATGATTCATACTTGCTTGTTTCATGCGGTTGATAGCACCTGTTGCCATGCTTTGCACATGATTTCCATTGCTTCTTGTCATATATCTTCATGTGGTTCCTCTCTCATGCTAAATGATTTGCCATGTATTGAGTGCAACAATGATTTCAGACTTGCTAATGAGATTGCCCCCATAGCATTCTCGCATATATTTGGAGGTTTTGACATATTTCCTGTGAAGCATGCTTGTCTTACTTCTTTGCACCATATACCTAGTGTCATGAATATCACCATTGTTGCATCATATTATTCATGCACTTGTGCTACTAATGGTTATGTGCAAGAGAAGAGAACCATCATGATGGATGATGTTTTCATCTACCATGCACATACGTTCTTTCCTTTTATTTGTGCATGTGTAGGATACTTGGACTTTGTGTCGACTTCCACTTCACGTGAGTTGACCATTTGAGCTCTTGAGAGCGAACCACCTTCTACCACAACGATTCTACATCGCACTTGCTTGTGCTTTGACGTTGTGAAGGACGCACAAGGACATGCTTTCAAGGTGATATCCTTCTCTTTCGAGAAACCAAAAATCATGAGCATGAGTATTGTGGATCATACTACTTGCGTTGCTTGCACCATGAGACATATTTTTTATCTTGGACCCCTTGATTGCGCACATGTTAGTGATATTGCTTTCATTCACGATCACCACTTTGCCATGCTTCATGACATATATACCTTGTGTGTTGGATCCAATTCTTGGATTACTTGCTCCTATCATATGTTTGGTTGCAACAATGTCATGTATTCACATATGCCATGTACCATTGATTGCTACATGCTTGCCTTGATTGCCTCACATATGATGAACAATTGCTCTTTCTATTGTGTTGAGTGCCACTATATTCACTACACCCCATGCATGTTATGGTTGGATTGGCTTGCACTCGACCCATGTGTTTAGAACATATCATCTTCTTTGGTGTTGTGAATGATTCTTATGCTTACCATAGACCCTTTGTTGATCACTTTATGCATGCTTGCTATGAACTTAAGGTAGATGCTTATTCTCTTGTCACACGTATTTGCATCCCTACCTCACATGCTTGTTTCCATGATGACCTTGATTTTGCTCACATTATCTACTTATATGACATGCCACAATCCCATGTCACACCATATGCTATGCTTGATGACAACACTTGTTGGGTGAATCACCTCTTGAATGCTTTGTTTTGCACTAAGGCTAACCACATTTGTTTTTCCAAGTGTTTGTTGTCCTTGCTCCTTTTTAAGAATCACAAGACGGTGCGATATTGGAGACTGCCCATTCTGAGCTTGCAGATGATGAGTACTTGGTGATCGTCCACTTCGACATGGCGAAGCCATCTCTTTCCCATGGTGATTTGGTTTTTGATCTGAGGTCGGATCTTTCCCGGGGGGGGGGGGGGGGAGATGATGCGGAGCATCCTACGGTCATCCCGATGTACACTTCAACTACTCCCCAAGCCCCAAGTGCACCTACGATGAGGGCTCGAGCATGTGCCATTGGACATAAGGTGAACTCTCTCCTTGTTGAACTTCCCTTGGACCCACATGAGACATGGCTACTACCTCAAAGGAACACACTTTGTGTTCTTAGGTACCAGGGAACCAACAAGGAGAATGAATGGTGCAAGATGGACACCAAGACCATGGAGAGGGATTTCCCAGTGCAGAGATAGAGGTACAACCGCCCAACTACCGGTCGAGAGGTACAACCGCTCAACTACCAATCCGCATTCTGTAATAATCGAGCGGTGCAAGGCTGGTATGGCCCCGGTTTCTCCCAGCGTTAGCATGACCGATACAACTGGCCCTCCCACCGGTAACCGGTCCCTTCTTCCGCGAACACCCCCAGGAACCGGTACCTGAGCTCCTAGCGGTACAACTGCTCACATATTGGCTCCAACAGGTCTGCTTGCATGCAGTAAAAGTTCAACGACCCGTTTAACCCCCAACTTACCCCTTGGACTATAAGTACTTTTCCCCTAGCTTCGTACTAGGGTTAGAAAAGTGATAGCTCATTTGTATGTGAGCTTTGCTCCTACCACTCTACTCTTGAGAGAGAGAGAGAGAGAGAGAGAGAGAGAGAGACTACCACTCCCATGGATTTCAAGACCTCCATGTGAGAAGATCCTGCGGGATATCATCAAGGCCCCTCACGGGAAGATCCCTCTAGGATATCATCAAGACCTCCTCTTGGAGACGAACTAGTTATCTTTGTATCCCCCTTTGTTGGATTTGGACCGTGTGATCTCTATGTGTACTAGGATCTAGCACATGTGTGATTGTTTCTCATTGATTTGAGTGTTTCCTCTCGTTCCCCTCGTGATTTCCCTCTCGTGTTCTTCATGTTCTTCGTGGGATCCCATCCATTTCGTGAAAGATCGGCCCTAGGGTTTCCACCCTACATCACGGACTGCCTGGGCATGAATACATATGATAATGACTACATGAGATTGCAGAAGATAGCAATTGGGGACCCGCCGACAAAGCGACGCAGCTATGATGATTACTATCTCATCATGGTGTTCGACATAAGGATTGACATCAATACAAATGGCTGTAACGGCAGAGGCTGGCACATGTTGGCCATGGCAGATTTGTACCCCTACACGTTCGAAGACGCCGTGTGCCATGTAGACTGCATCTTTGTGTGACAAGCCAGGGGACTTGTTTCATCTGGTTACTATCCTACAGTATGGGAGATTACAAACAGAATGCACAAACCATCACTTGCATCCCTAACGGTACTCCATTATTTTGCAGGGACCAGTCATCCCCCGATCAAAACAAGATCGCTGATCCTGGATGTGCATTCGCATGTGCATTTGGTCTAACCTGGAACCTTGTGGCTTACTTTGGCATATTGGGATCAACTATCTTAGCATCTGTTACGCATGGTACCACTGATGTGCAACAAGATCACACGATCTACCACGATCGGACCATCACCATCTACCCAGGTATTCCATTTTCTCATTGCTGTGTGTTAGAGTAGTAGTACTTGTAAGTTCTTTTCTTTTCTTGACTGGGACATGTTTACTAGAACTAGTACTACAATGTGGTATTACTTTTTTAACCCTCTCGGCTTCTCTTTCATTGTACTAGTAGTAAGGAGTATTTACTAGTACTAGTACTTTTTACCTTGGAGGACATGTATAGCTAGCTAGGCCCTTGAAAACATGAAGCCACTAGCTCCCACCATTTTTGTTTTTCCATGTCTTACTATCTCATCCATGTAGCCAAGAGTGGCTATACTAATAAGTCGGTTATTTTACTTCCTCTATACTGGAGTAGTACTACTTGCTGGACAATATTACTGACCGCCATATTTGAGCACAACATTATCATGCATGGACCTTGACCATGTACGTCACCATGTGTCTAGATCTGAAATGTCGCGTGTACCAGATGAACGGCGCCGAGTTCGACCCCCGTGATGCTATGTGGGGTGCCCAGGGACACTCTTGGAGACTACCCGCTTTTCATTGGGGACAGTTACCCCATTGTGAAGCAGATGCCACCTTCTGTGCACGACACCGAAGGCCTACCATTCATGAAGCATGGTTGTGTCTTCAGTGCGCACCGCCGGATGATCGTCATGCTGGGACACGTTATCCCTGATTTATGCCGCTTCAGCTTGGATGAGTCTCTGATACGTCTCCAACATATCTATATTTTTTTATTGTTCCATGCTATTATATTATATGTTTTGGATATTTTATATGCATCAATATGCTATTTTATATAATTTTTGGGACTACCCTATTAACCTAGAGCCCAGTGTGAGTTCCTGTTTTTTCTGTGTTTTCGAGTTTCGCAGAAAAGGAATACCAAACGGAATAAAACCTTCGCAATGATTTTGCTTGGACCAGAAGACAACCAGGAGACTTGGAGATGAAGTCGGAGGAGCCACGAGGCGGCCACAAGGATGGAGGGAGCGCCCAGGGAGGTAGGCGCCCCCCACCCTTGTGGGCCCCTCGTGCACCTCCTGACCTAATTCTTGCGATTATATATTCCCATATATCCCCAAACCACCAGAGGCATACACGAAAACACTTTTCCACCACCGCAACCTTCTGTACCCGTGAGATCCAATATAGGGACCTTTTTCGGCACCCTGCCGGAGGGGGATTCGATCATGGAGGGCTTCTACATCAACTCTATTGCCCTTCCGATGAAGCGTGAGTAGTTTACCACAGACCTACGGGTCCATAGCTAGTATCTAGATGGCTTCTTCTCTTTCTTTGATTCTCAATACCATGTTCAACTCGATGTTCTTGGAGATCTATTCGATTAATACTTTTTTGCAGTGTATTCGCCGAGATCCGATGAATTGTGGGTTTGTGATTAGCTTATCTATGAATATTATTTGAATCTTCTCTGAATTCTTTTATGCATGATTTGGTATCTTTGTAATTCTCTTCGAACTATCGGTTTGGCCAACTAGACCGGTTTTTCTTGCATTGGGAGAAGTGCTTAGCTTTGGGTTCAATCTTGCGGTGTCCTTTCCCAGTGACAGTAGGGGCAGGAAGGCACATATTGTATTGTTGCCATCGAGGATAAAAAGATGAGGTTTTCATCATATTGCTTGAGTTAATTCCTCTACATCATGTTATCATACTTAATGCATTACTTCGTTCTTTATGAACTTAATACTCTAGATGCATGTTGGATAGCGGTCGATGTGTGGAGTAATAGTAGTAGATGCAGAATCGTTTCGGTCTACTTGACACGACGTTGTCGGGATATCTAGCGACATATGCCAGGGGGTGGCTTATCATGGATGCGGACAGGAGTACGTCGTTGGGTCCTAGAAGCGGGAGTGAGCAAGATCTCAAATGCCTACGAGTCTTACCTAGGTTCAGGGCTCTCCGTGGAGATAACACCCCTAGTCCTACTCTGCAGGGTCTCCGCATGATGAATATCGGCAATAGAGTGGCTACAAGAGTGCTCCTTGAGCTGTTTCGGCTAGAGGAGGAAGATGGGCAAGGCTAGCTCTATCTCCTCTCTCTATGTGCGTGTAAGTTGGCTAGGGTTCTGAACCCTTTGCATGGGTGAACCTGGGGGGTTTATATAGGCCTACCCCCAGGGGTACAATGGTAATCCCACCGGGTGTAGGACCCAGTCGTCAGTGTCTCTGAGCGTCGGCTTCTCCGTCGGCTGCTGGGGCCCACCGTCTGCCCCAAACTCGGCCGACAGGTAGGGCCCGCCGCCTGCAGGCCATGCTGGCTGCTTTTTACTGTAGCCCCGCCCTTGATGACGGAAGCTTTGTTGGGGGCGCATGGCTACAGTCTCGCCGCCTGCCGGCGCTCACTGTAGCCACGCTCCGTCTCATCAGATTAATGGTGTGCAGACTCAAAGGGGACGGAGGGCCGCCTACTAGGAGTCATCCCGCCCTCGATTCCGCCTGCTCGGGGTTCGCCATCTTCTAGTGCCTCGCGGACAGGTAGGGCCCGCCGTGTGCGGGCTGTACCGACCGGCCATCGTGGGAGCATGGCTCCCGCTGACGTAAGTGGTGTCATGGGCTGCGTGGCAATAGTGTCGCGTCGGGCGAGGGGTGTCCGCTTGGTACACCCGCCCTGTGGCAGGTTCGCCCTGGATTCGGGGGTTGCATGTAGTACTATAGCCACGCCCCGTCTCGTCGTAGTAAATGGGTGCAAACTTTCAGGGGACACAGGGCCGCCTGCTAGATGCTGGCTCCCTGGGGCCGCCTATTGGGAGTACGTCGTCTTCTGGTAGCCGGCCCATTGGACCAGCCGGCCCAAGGAGTCAGCCTTTCGTCCGGAAGGTGTGAGGGGCGCAGCTAGCCCTGATGTCTTGAAATACTATGGGGTGCCGATGAGGCTACCTGTGGTCAATCCCTTCGACAGTAGTCCCCAAAGCTGGTGGGGCACCGCGGCTGAAATCAAGGAGCCTCAGCAGCTTCCTACTCCAAGTGATATGGTATTCTTGCTTCATCCGGCTTCTGGTGATGTCGCATGTTGGGTACCCGCCGAGGCCAGGCCGACAGCCTGGTGAATTCGAATCATCGCGATAGATGCCAGGTGGCGAGCCGGCCAGGCGGCATGCTTGTTGCCTGTTGCCCGCTTGCCACACGTCGCCAGCAGACCAGGCCGGCCTGCTAGTCCACGCGTGTGACGGGACGTGGCCGCAGGCCCGGATCCGCCACTACGGCCGAGGCGGGCGGTTGCCCTTCTCAGGCGCTTGAATTACGCGATGTTAAGGCGCGGAATGCTCGGGGTTGTGAGGGGCGTGGGCGCAGTTAATCCCATGCCCCCCACGTCTTGCCTCTTCAGCTCCGCCACCGCGGGCCTATAAGTAGGGGGGGAGGGTGCGGCAGAACGCAAGCAGGCTCTCCTCGCCCTTCATCTTCTTCTTCCTCTATTTTCTTTGTTCCCTTGCTGCCGCCGTGCAGCTGCCCGCCGTCGGAGCATCGTTGCAGCCCACCCTCGCCTGACTTCTCTGTATTGCCGCAGCCTCGCCATTGCGTGACCGCTCCGCGCCGCCACCGAGCAACCACGACCATGGCGTGTGGCGGACGCCACGGCGATTGGGACTGATCAAACATCCATGAAGACCACCTCGCGTTCCTCCGCCAGACGCGGCGGCTTCCCCGCGCGGTGAACATGGAGGTGCCTGTTCCCCCCGAGAGGGAGATCTCGCCGGCGCCGCATGAGGGTGAGCACGTCGTCTTCAGGACGCACTTCCTCCGCGGCTTCAACCTGTCGGCAAGCGGCTTTCTCCGCTCCTTCCTTGACTTCTACCAACTCCAACCCCACCATCTCATGCCGAATACGGTGGTGCTGCTCGCCGCCTTCGTCACACTTTGCAAAGGGTACCTCGGCGTCTTTCCCTTGCGCGAGCTATGCGGGGAGCTCTTCTACCTCAAGCTCGGCACCACTGAGGGAGTCCTAGATTAGGGGGTCCTCGGACAGTCGGACTATATCCTTTGGCCAGACTGTTTGACTATGAAGATGCAAGATTAAAGACTTCGTCCCGTGTCCGGATGGGACTCTCCTTGGCGTGGAAGGCAAGCTTGGCGATACGGATATGAAGATCTCCTCCCTTGTAACCGAATCTGTCTAACCCTAACCCCCTCTAGTGTCTATATAAACCGGAGGGTTTAGTCCGTAGGACAAGAACAACAATCATACCATAGGCTAGCTTCTAGGGTTTAGCCTCTGCGATCTCGTGGTAGATCAACTCTTGTAATACTCATATCATCAAGATCAATCAAGCAGGAAGTAGGGTATTACCTCCATCTAGAGGGACCGAACCTGGGTAAACATCGTGTCCCCCGCCTCCTGTTACCATCCGCCTTAGACGCAGCCGGGACCCCTACCCGAGATCCGCCAGTTTTGACACCGACATTGGTGCTCTCAGTGAGAGTTCCACTGTGTTGTCACCGTAAGGCTAGATGGCTCCTTCGATCATCGGCAATGATCCAATCTAGGGTGAGGTTTTCCTCCCCGGACAGATCTTCGTATTCAGCGGCTTCGTACTGCGGGCCAACTCGCTTGGCCATCTGGAGCAGATCGAGAGCTACGCCCCTGGCCATCAGGTCAGGTTTGGAAATTTGAACTATACTGCCGACATCCGCGGAGACTTGATCTTCAACGGATTCGAGCCCATGTCAGGTGCGCCGCACAATCACGATGAGCATGACCTAGCTCTGCCGTCGGACAGTGTTCGGGAGATCGCATCTGCAACTATTCCGGCCCTCAATCCGGAACAAATCGCGCCATCTGAGGACGAGTGGATGGACCCCTCCACGGAGGCCGCACACTCAACAGCGATAGAGCCAAATACTGACTTCACCTCCTCCAAGACCCGTGTTGCCGAACCATTGGATTCGTCCCCGGCCATGGGCTCCGAGCCGCCTACGTCCGTCCCTATCGAATCCGATTGGGCACCGACCATGGAGTTTACCTCCGCGGATATTTTTCAGCACTCGCCCTTTGGCGACATGCTAAACTCGTTGAGGTCTCTCTCCTTGTCAGGAGACCCTTGGCCGTACTATGTCCGGCTAGAATGGGATGCGGACGACGAACAAATTCGCTCCCCACCCACCACCCACTTAATAGCCACTGTCGACGATTTAAACGACATGCTCGATTTCGACTCCGAAGACATCGACGGTATGGACGACGATGCAGGAGAGGAACAGGAACCACCGCCCGCAAGGCGCTGGATAGCCACTTCATCACATGATATATATATATGGTGGATACACCCAAAGAAAACAATGACAAGGAACGGAAGGATGCACCGAAGGATAGCTCCCTCGAGAAGCAACCAAAGCGACGGCGGGCGCCGCTCCCAATCCCGCCTCGGCAAGAACAACGATAATAGCGCAAGGAAAAATAACACTCCGGTCGACTCCAGAGGAAACGACGACCACATTGACCCAGCGACAGAACAGGATGAACCAGCGGACGGTGAACATAGTACGGAGCCGCTGTCCAAACACGGCGACGCCGGGGATAAAACTCATCAACCTCTCTCCGGAGAGGAAAACAGTCCGGACGAGGATGCACACGTCATCCCGGAAAGGCACTTGGAACAAGAGAACTTCCGTAGAAGGCTCACTGCCACCGCGAGGAGTCTGAAGAAGCAGAAGCAAAGGCTTAAGGCCGCGCAGAATACGCTGAACAGTAGATGGAACAAAGTGCTTGACACTGAAGAAAAGTATGGTGGAAGTCACCACACAAAGAGCTATCCAAAGCGCAAGCTGTTGCCCAAATTCGATGATGAGGCCTTAGAGCCCACACAGCCGAAAAATAAAACGTCCGACCGGGCGGATCGACCACCTTGTGGCCGCGATAGGGCGGCTAACAAGGCCGCACATAAGTCAGCACACGATCCAAGCAAGGACTTGCATCAAAAGGCCAGCATGACCAGATCCATCTATGGATCTAGGAAGCATGCTCCAGCGCATAATCAAAACCGAACACTACAACCGTCAGAACGCCATGACACATCCAAATACAGGGGTGCCGTGCACCCCCTATGTTTCACCGATGAGGTGCTGGATCACGAATTTCCAGAGGGATTCAAACCCGTGAACATAGAGGCGTACGACGGAACGACAGACCCTGGGGTCTGGATTGAGGACTTCATCCTCCATATCCATATGGCTCGCGGAGACGATCTCCACGCCATAAAATACTTGCCCCTCAAGTTGAAAGGACCAGCTCGGCACTGGCTGAAGAGCCTCCCTGAAAATTCAATTGGAAGTTGGGAGGAGCTTGAGGATTCTTTTAGGGCTAACTTTCAAGGGACCTATGTCCGACCTCCGGATGCAGACGATTTAAGTCATACAATTCAACAGCCCGGAGAGTCAGCCCGAAAGCTTTGGAACAGATTTCTCACTAAGAAGAATCAAATCGTCGACTGCCCGGACGCCGAAGCCTTAGCAGCTTTCAAACACAGCGTCCGAGACGAATGGCTCGCCAGACACCTCGGCTGAAAGCACAATTGCTCCCTGAGTGGTTTTGGTAATTAATGTCAACATATCTCTTGTTGGACTAACACTTTTACCTAGAATGTTTCAGATAAGTTCAACAATGAAGTGGCATGGACTAAAGGATGTAGAACCCCTTCAAGATGCTAAGGACAAAGGATTGGCTCAAGCTTCAAGCACAAGACTCTACATTTTATATTTTAGTGATCCAAGATCACATTGAGTCTATAGGAAAAGCCAATACTATCAAGGCGGGATGAGGTGTTGCTTAATGGCTTACTTGCTCAAAATGCTTAGTGATATGCTCCAAATCCCTCAACTACTTTCTCACATCCACATATGACCTAAACCAAAAGTCTAACTCAGCCCTACCGATTCTTTCTATCCGGCGCCACCGAGTTCACATGTCATAGCCACTGCCACAAACCCTAGGCAAATCGGTCTCACCGATAGGGATCTCGGTCTCACCGAGATGGGGTTGTAATCTCTCTGTGTATGTCCATTATCAAAATCGGTCACACCGAGTTTGAGTAATTGGTACTACCGAGATTACAATGCAAACTCTCTGGTTAGCTTATTACCAAAATCGGTCTCACCGAGTTTGTGTAATCGGTCCTATCGAGTTTGCCTGACCAACTCTCTGGTTAGCTTATTACCAAAATCGGTCTCACCGAGTTTGTGTAATCGGTCCTATCGAGTTTGCCTGACCAACTCTCTGGTTAGCTTATTACCAAAATCGGTCCTACCGAGTTTGTGTAATCGGTCTCACCGAGATTATGTTATGCCCTAAACCTAACCATATCGGTCCTACCGAGTTGCATGTCGGTCCCACCGAAAATCCTAACGGTCACTAGATTTGTTGAATCGGTCCGACCGAGTTTTTCAATTCGGTCCCACCGAGATTGGTAAGTTGTGTGTATGATTAGATTTTGTGTGGAGGCTATATATACCCCTCCACCTCCTCTTCATTCATGGAGAGAGCCATCAAAGCGAACCTACACTTCCAATACACATTTTCTGAGAGAGAACCACCTACACTTGTGTTGAGGCCAAGATATTCCATTCCTACCATATGAATCTTGATCTCTAGCCTTCCCCAAGTTGCTTTCCACTCAAATCTTCTTTCCACCAAATCCAAATCCTGTGAGAGAGAGTTGAGTGTTGGGGAGACTATCATTTGAAGCACAAGAGCAAGGAGTTCATCATCAACACACCATTTGTTACTTCTTGGAGAGTGGTGTCTCCTAGATTGGCTAGGTGTCACTTGGGAGCCTCCGACAAGATTGTGGAGTTGAACAAAGGAGTTTGTAAGGGCAAGGAGATCGCCTACTTCATGAAGATCTACCGCTAGTGAGGCAAGTCCTTCGTGGGCGACGGCCATGGTGGGATAGACAAGGTTGCTTCTTCGTGGACCCTTCATGGGTGGAGCCCGCCGTGGACTCGCGCAATTGTTACCCTTCGTGGGTTGAAGTCTCCATCAACGTGGATGTACGATAGCACCACCTATCGGAACCACGACAAAAACATCCGTGTGTCCAATTGCGTTTGAATTCTCCAAACCCTTCCCTTTACATTCTTGCAAATTGCATGCTTTACTTTCCGCTACTCATATACTCTTTGCATGCTTGCTTGTCTAGTTATTGTGATTGTTAAACTTGTGCCAAAACTCCACTTTAACATAAAGAATTTAAAAACTGCAACTTTTTGTACTTAGTGTCTAATCACCCCCCCCCCTATAGACACCTCTTCTCGATCTTTTCATCAGCCAAGAAAAGCCAAGAACAATGGCAGCCCTAACAAGTCTTATGACCCACTTTTGCGCGGGCGAAGATAGCTGGCTGGCACGTAGTAGCACCAACAACCCAGGCACATCTGAAGTCAGGGATGGTAATGAAAACCACGACGCAGTAAAAGCAAGCGTCGAAATAACGAAGACAGCCCAGACAACACGGCGGTAAACGCCGGATTTAGGGGCTCTCCGAATTTAGGGGACCGTCCAGCCTAAACAAGATTCTAGACAAATTATGTCAGATTCATGGCACCTCTAATAAAGCTGCAAATCACATCCACAGAGAATGCTGGGTCTTCAAGTAGGCCAGCAAGTTAAACGTCGAACACAAGGGGAGGGAAACACCAAGTGAAGACGAGGATGAGCCTCGCCAGCAAAGCACTGGGGGACAGAAAAAGTTCCCACCAGAGGTCAAAACAGTGAACACGATTCACGTGACGAAGAGGAGAAGCAAACATGCACTCCGAGACATACGTGCCGTAGAGCCCGTCACCCTTGGTCGGCCAGCCCGATCATTTTTTATCGTAGGGATCACCTGACAAGTATCCGGCACGGAGGAGTGGCTGCCTTGGTGCTAGACCCAATTATCGACGGATACCATCTCACCCAAGTCCTCATGAACGGTGGCAGTAGTCTTAATCTGATATATCAGGACACAGTCCGCAAAATGGGGATAGACCCGACAAGAATAAGCCACGGTACTACTACCTTTAAAGGAGTAATACCAGGCCCAGAGGCCCGCTGTACGGGCTCTCTAGTACTAGAGGTTGTATTCGGTTCTCCCGACAACTTCCGAAGTGAAAAGCTAACCTTCGACATTGCTCCATTCTGAAGCGGCTATCAAGCACTACTCGGAAGAACAGCTTTCGCTCGTTTTAATGCAGTACCGCATTACGATTCTCTTAAGCTTAAGATGCTCGATCCACGTGGCATCATCACAGTTAGCGGAAATGTTGAGCATTCCTTACGCGCGGAGAAACGTGTGGCGGTTTTAGCGGCCGAACACTAAACGGCCCCTCCAATCAGAATAAACGATCGGTCGTCAAGACCGCGGACACAGCTGGACGAGTCCGACGCATCACTAGCTGTAACAGCTTAGGTAAACCTGAGATAGGTTTGATGAATATACCCCCATAGGCGGTACCAGGGGCTTCCCGCATGTAAAAAGGACTACAATTCGGCTCGACCTTACTTATCTTGAATTTTAATGGTTTATTGAGAATAACCAATTTTTCGCACGACAACTTTCACCTAAGTTCTTCTCTTTTACAGATGATAATCGTGCTACAACCTTCCAGGATACGGCACAACGAAGACACACGCGCAGACGTGCAGCAGGGCCCCGCTCAATGGTTTCTTTTTAGATTAAGACCATGTGTAAACCTTTTTTACTGTCTCTTGTTGCTTCACATCCTCCAAATACTCAATATAACCGAGAGGGAAGCTGACGTTATTGGCGTTTTGCCACGTCAGAATAATGCACGTACCTGGAAACTTGGGGTTCATTATCAAGGGCGTTACTCAGTCTGGTATATGTTGTAAAGACCGAATACCTTAGGGAGTGTTCGGCGTCGCGAGTTTGGCCTTATATGCATCAGCTCCGAATCATGTCTTTGGTCAAATGTTGGGTTTGCCCGGCTCCCGTGTTTTGGTACCTTACGTTCCGCTCCATCGGCTAAGGTGGCACCGGGAGAACTACTACGATTGTGCTCTGGTTCATCCAGACGAGCACCTAAGTAGAGAAAGCCGAAAACGGACTGTCATGATAAAGCGTGAGACTGGTCAACCACTCGATGACTCATTGGGATCTTCGGGATTCCTCTGCATCAACGAAGGACCGGTTTCCCCGGTCATGTATGTATGCGCACCATATTCGGATAGCCCCGGAAATACCAGGGGCTATATCGTAGCCCCATTGTCAAACTCCTATGGTTAAGTGAAAGTGTTAAAGCAATATAGTCCGATTGCCTCATTCTCTGCGCTACCACCTCCTTCATGGACCAAGATGTTGGATCAAGTGTGAAGACGCGCTTTTGCGAACACCCCCGCATTAAATGCGTGGGGGTTGAAGCCGACGACTGCAAACTTTCAGGATATATATATACATACATAAACGACCGCACATGAGGCATAATAATACTTTCATGCAAAAGTATAAACACAGTTTTTATAATTCAAATAACATTATTCTTACAATTGGTATGCATGTCACTAGAACATGATACTCTTCGAGCACTGAGCCTCTATTAAACGAGTGCCTTCTAAGACTTCTTCAAAATAGTGCTCGGCCGATACCCGGCCTACGGCCGAACTCTGGGTTGCAATAGCGATGGCCTCCATCTCTGCCCAGTATGTCTTGACACGGGCGAGAGCCATCCGCGCACCCTCTATGCACGCCGACCTCCTCACAGCGTTGATATGCGGCACAACACCAAGGAATCGTTGCACTAAGCCAAAATAACTATTCGGCCCTGATCCTTCCGGCCAAAGATGATCCACAACAGACCTCATGGCGAGCCCAGACAACCTGTGGACCTCCGCCCACTCGGCCATTTGCTCATTTAACAGCAGCGGACGCGCCAGAGCATTGAACTGCGATCTTTTTGATCTTCCAAAAACTTGGTCGCATCAGCAGCACTTGCTGCCAAATCCAGGTACGTGTCCGCAGAACTCCATAATTGATCCAGAAGGGCATACTTAGGATCTCCGAACTTCGTCCACAACAAAAAGAGCTCACCAGCCGTGATATTTCTGGCTTGACGTAGCTCCTCCTTCGCCGCTCTGATTTTAGAGCGGGCTTCCTTGGCTGCTACCGGGGCCTTCTCCAGGTTCGCCGTCTTCGTTTGGCTTTCCTTTCCAGGAAGCTCATAACGGTCGGCGGCATCTTTCAGCTCAACAGCCATCTTGGCTATTTTCTCTTTGCTCTGGCAATGCGCAGCCTGTTCGGCTCTTAGCTCTTCGACCGCCTTTAGGGTGGCCGCATCACTCTTACTGGCTTGTTCCTATGCCCGGGCAAGTTCCGCCCGAAGGGTCTCCATGGCGACAGCTCCATCTGTAGTCATAGCATATTACAGATACTAGCATCATGCTCCTCTTAATATGTGTTGATCATATGAGAATACATACCCTGTGCCTCATCAAGCTGCTTGTTTACAAGCACGATGTCGGCATCTGCCGCATCAAGTTGTCGCTTCAGTTCGGCAAACTCACTAGTCCGGCTAGCCACCGGACCCTCAGCCCTTTACCGCGTGAAAGCGGGGCGGTTATTACTCGACTATGGTCCTCTATTTCCCGCCTTTTGGGCAGCAACGAGTCTCGGGGCTACTATACGCATTGGGCACACCTAACGTGTGCGGTACCATCAAAAAATATATATTACTTTGCGTACCTCAAAGCCTCTCAGCAGGCTCATAAAAGCTTCATGCAAGCCGCTTTCGGCGGATGAAATCCTCTCAACCACCGTACCCATTAGCGTACGATGCGCTTCTGAGATAGCCACTTGCTCCAAAAGATTCATCAGTGCGTCTGGTAGTGCACTGGGCAGTCCCGGACTCCTTCTGTTGCTCTCCTTAGAAGCCGAATACTCCGAACTTCGGGTGGCTGAAGGGTTACCCTCTGGACTGGGCGGATCAGGAGAAATCCACCATGACGACACCTCAGGGTCGTCCACTTCACGAGGCAGGGAGGCACGGGGAGGTGTTTCGCTCTCCATCATCTCCGAAAGAAGATCCCCCAAAGACGAACTCTGTCGAGAAGGGCTACAATCCGAAATACAAGACATACGTCTCGGTTATTGTTCCCAGAAATGAAGAAGGGTATATTTAATATAAAGTACTTTTGTTTACTTACAGCTCAGTGGAGGGCTGGTCCCCTTGTGGGTACTGTGCGATAAGGATGCCCTCCGGGGTAGGGCCCTCTGACAAAGGTTTCTTCCCTTGTTTGAAAACCATTGTTTCCAAGTCTTCAGAGGCGGCCCTCTTCCTTCCTTGGGGAGAGGGAATTTTAGATTCTTCTCCCTGGTTATCCTCCTTCGCGGAGGCACTAATTCCCCCGGTTTGGATGAATAACGAGTGAGGCTCGCTTTCGCCTTCTTTGTTCCTCCCTTTATCTTCCCTTGATGGCGCTTGATAAGGCGCAAGCTCAAGCATCTTGGCTAGTACAGGATCCGGTGAGCCTTCGGGAAGGGGGGCCGAACACCTGATCATCTTCACCTTTTTTAAATAGCCCTGGTCAAAAGGCGACTTTCAGAATGATGTTGTGGTAAATTAAAAGACAACGTGTTCGGCCACGGAATTACTTACTTGGGTGTCTGGACGATTGCAGTTCAGACCCGCATCCTCGATGGTGTCCGGACACTTTATTCGTGATCCGAAGAACAATCCATACATCTCTTCGAGCGTCGCGCCGAAGAATTGCTGAATAGTCTGCGGTCCTTCCGGGTTGAACTTTCACATACGGAGAGGTCGACGTTGGCATGGCAGGACCCGACGAACTAGCATGACTTGCATTACTTTGACAAGGCTGACATCTCCCTTGAAGAGATCTCAGATGCGGCTCTGCAACGTCGGCACATCATTAGCTGGCCCCCAGTCCAGCCCTTTGTTGACCCATGACGCCAATTGTGGCGGGGGGCCCGGACGGAAGGCGGGGGCAGATACCCACTTAGCGCTTTGAGAGCGGTGATGTAAAACCACTCCCGCTGCCATAACTTGGATGTCTCCGGGAAGGAACCCTTTGGCCATGGAGCATCGGCGCCTTTATTTATTATGGTGCCTCTGCACTCTGCGTGTCGCCCCTCGATCATCTTCGGTGTCACATTGAAGGTCTTGAGCCATAAGCCGAAGTGTAGGGTGATGCGGAGGAAGGCTTCACACACGACGATGACCGACGAGATGTGAAGGATGGAATCCGGAGCCAGATCATGGAAATCGAGCCTGTACTAGAACATAAGCCCTCTGACGAAGGGATCAAGACTAAAACCTAGCCCTCGGAGGAAGTGGGAAATAAATACGACACTCTTGTTGGGTTTGGGAGTGGGGATGACCTTCCCTCGAGCGGGCAGCCTGTGCGAGATTTCGGCGGTCAGATACCTGGCTTCTCTCAGCTTCTTGATGTCCTCCTCTGTGACAGAGGAGGGCATCCACCGACCTTGAAGGTCGGATCTAGACATGACTGAAGGTCCGAAGCGCCTAGCCTGAGCCTTGGGTGTTGGAACTCGAGGTGGCGGAAGGATTCGATCGAGTGCGAGAAGAAAAGGACAGGCCTTGGCCCCTTTATAAAGAGGGTGAATATCAAGCATCCTCCGCGTGGCCGTTTGGAATCTGCCTAAAATCGGGGAGTCATACCAACATGCACGATTGGGTTACCCACACCCGTATTGATGAGAATCTCGTGAAAAGAGGGACACGATCTCTGCTTCGACAGGACGTGCCAATAAAACCGCCTCGCAACACGTGCGGTGGTAGGCACGGGAAAAACGGTTCGTCATGACCAGACCACAACATTACATTACGTTGTGAAAAGCTGTCAGCAGATTAGATTTGTGGAAATATTATTCTCTCTACGGTGGTATGTGGAATTTGTTTTGCAGAGCCAGACACTATCCTTGTGTTCAAAATCTTCTATGGAGTATTCGGAGGAGGAACCCGCCTTGCAACGCCAAAGACAATCTGTGCGCCGGACTCATCGTCGTTGAAGCTCGGTTCTGACTCACGAGGAGTCCTGGATTAGGGGGTCCTCGGACAGCCGGACTATATCCTTTGGCCGGACTGTTGGACTATGAAGATGCAAGACTAAAGACTTCATACTGTGTCCAGATGGGACTCTCCTTGGCGTGGAAGGCAAGCTTGGTGATACGGATATGAAGATTTCCTCCCTTTTAACCGACTCTGTGTAACCCTAGCCCCCTCCGGTGTCTATATAAACCGGAGGGTTTAGTCCGTAGGACAAGAACAACAATCATACCATAGGCTAGCTTCTAGGGTTTAGCCTCTACGATCTCGTGGTAGATCAACTCTTGTAATACTCATATCATCAAGATCAATCAAGCAGGAAGTAGGGTATTACCTCCATCGAGAGGGCCCGAACCTGGGTAAACATTGTGTCCCCCGCCTCCTGTTATCATCAAGATCAATCAAGCAGGAAGTTGTACTTGTATGTCCAAAACATCCATGCGACGCGGGACTACGTCAACTTGCCGGCTTACACAGTCGGCCCGCCAGTCAAGCCTCGCACCAACTGGAAGTTCCGGCCGAGGAAGCTGTCGGCCGCTGTCTCCACCGCTCTCACCCGGCTCCAAGAGATGATGGAGTCGGAAGGCCTCAAGGCCTCGGATCTGTTGGCCGCCTTTGTGGAGCGCCGGCTGCTGCCTCTTCAACCCCGGCCCCACCTGATCAGTAGCATGAGTGGGCTCCGGGACCTGTGCTGGTGGTCTACCAAGGCGCTGTCGGACGTGGATGTGGTCCAGCTGGTCAACTACTTCTCCGACTGCAAGCTTGTCGAGGGGAGCTGGCAGTTAGGCAAGGAGCCATATAGCCGCGCCAACCCGCCGCCTCCGGTAAGTTTCTGATTCACTTTGTTAGCTTGCCCCAAGTTCTTCGTGACGCCTGACCATCCGGCCATGACGCAGCGCTTCCCGGGACAGACGGTAGCCGATGCAACGGCCCCAGGGAATCAGTACCTGGCGGACCGCGCAGAAAGCGACGTGGATGAGCCCGAGCTGGGGGCGGCTACCATGGAGGAGGACGACGCCACAGGAGGCGGCGGCGAGGGTGCAGGCGGCTCCGCAGGAAGCGGCATCGAGGAGTGGCCGGATGATGACGAAGAAGACAACAAGCCGCGCCGTGCCCGCGACGCTAATAGGACTGGCGTCGGCTCCTCAACGGTGCCGACTAGAGCACCCGGCGTGCTGAATCGTCAGGCCGACGCGGCAGTCGGCCGTCCAAGAAGGCCAAGGCCTCGGTCACCGCGACCAAGCGGCAAGAGGCCGCGAATGCGGCCATGATCCGGAAGGGACCGAAGCAGCGTCCGATGGTGTCCACGTAAGTGTTTTTGTTGTTTTGTCTTGTGTTTGCTTCTATCCTTGCAAACTCTTCTTAGCTTCTCCTTGCTATGTTGTGCAGGGCCCCGCTTTCTCTCTCGCGGGCCCTGTGCGCCTCGGTGATTGCGGTGGCAGGCGGCCCCAAAGACGCCCGCCGCGTGGACCTGATCGCCGCCCTTTGGGAGGCAACGGTGAAGAACGTGTTGGAGGCGCAGCAGGAGCTGGATGCCGCGGCCCGAGCGGAGGCGGAGGCCAAAGCGGCGGCCAAGGCACAAGCTGACGCGGTGGCCAAGGAGCAGGCGGATGCGGCAGCCAAGGCGCGGGAGGAGGAGGCGTCCCGTGGCCGAATTCCGGAGGCCACCGGCCCGCAGCACACGGAGCCGTCGGTGGTGGTGGGCCAGGTGCTGACTGGAGGGGCCGGAGCCGACCAGATGGCCCTAGAGAGGGGAGGGGCCGACCCCATCATCCCGGAGACGGACATGCCACCACGCGTGCCGACTGCCGATGAGTGGGGCAGCCGGCCTGAAGTGTCGTAGATGCCGCCACCCAATGCTGAGTTGGTGGTGAGCCGTGTCCTTGCACGCCAGCGCCCAGCACGGGCAGTCTCGGCGCCGAGGCTGATGGAGGTTGGGGCTGCGAGCTCATCAGCGCCCGATACTGAGGCCACCAGCGCCGCTCCGCCGGACTGGGCGTCAGGAGCCGGCTCAGGTGTCCTCAACATGGCGGTGAAGGGCATCTTGGATCAGTTCAATGCCCACAGCTCCAGCCTCCTGAAGTCCAGGGAAGAGCTGCGGACGATGCAGGCGGTCGTCCGGGTAAGCTTTTGATCCGGTTTTCAATTCTTGTAATCTTTCGTGGGGGCGCACCAGTGCACCCACTGGGTGTAGCCCCTGAGTTCCGGGTCATCTGCTGAGAAGGCGGGCTGGAAATTCAAGGTGCGCTTCTGAACACTGAAGTTTCACTTTTGTTCAAAGGACTACCACAACTCGCGTGCGGCCGCCTACAACACCCAGAACTAGGCGTTGGCCCAGCGGACCGCCGACCTGAACCAGAGCCGAGGTTAGTAGGTCGTCTTTTCGCGGGGGCGCGTCAGTGCACCCGCTGTGTGTAGCCCCCGGCAACTACTTGTTTTTGGTCGATGCTGACATTTTCTTCTTTGTCTTGGCAGAGGCCAATGCTTGGCTTTAGGCACGCTTGGGCGAGCTCAAGACCGAGCTCCATGCCAAGGAGCAGGAGTGCAGCTGGGCCGCCACGGAGTGCGACCGACTGGCGAAGGAGCTGGCGGATCAGGCGGAGAAGCACCAGGTGGAGGTCTGGCAGCTGAAGGACAGCGAAGCTCTCCTCAAGGCCGAGTTCGAGACTCAGCGCTCGAACTGGGCCGAGAGGGAGAAGTTTCTATCGGACGGCTACTGAGCGATCGAGGACACGATCGATGGTAAGTTGTTTCTTCTTTTGTACCGTCGCCGACTGCTGCAGGAACCGGCTTCGGGCCTCTAAAAACTTTGTTATTCTTCTCGGACAAAATTTCTTCCAGGTCAGTCCGTCGCCGTCAGCCAGGCCATATAGGCGCGACACGATCAGCGCAGGAGGGCGGGCGTGGGTATTTCGCCAAACGCGCCTCGGAACCTTGGCGAGCAGCTC
The DNA here is from genome assembly GCA_021605145.1 of Aegilops bicornis. Lineage (NCBI taxonomy): Eukaryota > Viridiplantae > Streptophyta > Magnoliopsida > Poales > Poaceae > Aegilops > Aegilops bicornis. The sequence continues at coordinate 438,075,779 of CM038675.1, read as the reverse complement.
CTGGCCATCAAGACGCGCCTGGAGCCAGCTCACTGTTTGCTCCGCCACCTGCAGCGCGCCGGGTCGCAGGTGCTGGCCGTGCTCTGGCCGGATGCCCAGGTCCCCCGCACCCCCAGTCGGACTACCGGCTCGCTGGAGGTAGCGGTCGGGCGGTTTGAGGCCAAGAAGGGCGCTATGGCTCGATCAGGCGCCAGGACAACACCGGAGTTCGCCAAGGCCTAGTATCTGGAGCTTGGGTTGGCACAGCTGGCCACCTTCCGGCAGGAGGCTGGACCAAAGCTGGAGGCGGTGCGCGGCGAGCTCGTCTAGTGTGCGGCGGCAATCGCCGAGTATGCTGACACCGCCATCTTCATCCTGGAGCTAGACGACGAAGGTGCTGAGGTGCCGCCTAGCTGGTTTGGGCTGAACCCGGAGGAGGGGGAGGACTCGGCGGAGGAGATCGCCCCCAACAACAAGGGCGAGGAAGATGAGGACGAGGAAGGCGAGGATGTCGCGCTGGATGACGAAGCGACCAGCCGGCCTCAACCTGGCCAGGCCTCGACCAGCGAGCCACGGGAGGCTGCACCAACTGCCGCCGATGCCGACCACACCAAAACCCGCCAGTCGGACGCTCCACCAGCCGGCGCCTCTGCCTCCACCGACCTGTCTGCTCCGCCTGCAGCGCTCCTGGCCTAGGTGGCCATTTATCTTTCAAGTTTTTCATGTCTTGTACTTAGAATGAACAAGTTAAAATTGCACAGCTCCACCCACTGGGGGTTAATTCAAACACTGTTGAATGTTGGCCATGGGCCTTTGATGATGTAAATACCTTATTCTCACACATGCTTGTGCTTTCGCCGGGTTCTGGCTTGGTTTTCCTTTTGCTCTTTTTGGCTTTTTTCCTTTACCGCCTTCCTTTGGTTATCGCCCTACCAGCCGGACAGCCGCTCTGCGGTATGTGGCTGGGTCAGGGACTTGGCCCTTTAGGATAGACAAGTACTTCGTCCATCTAGAACATAGTTACACAAGCGAGAAGTCGGCCGTCCGGCTGCTCAGCAGCCGGACGGGTAAAGCGAGGAGCCTTTCGTGGTACTAAGACTGACAGTAGAATAGGGGGGGGGTAGTATGGAGAGGCAAGATCCTAGCTATGGCGAAGTTGTACACACGAGTTTTACGAGTTCGGGCCCTTCTCAGAAAAAGTAACAATCGTACGTCTCGGAGCCCGGAGGCAATGATCGAATTATCCGTATGTGTGTTTACAGGGGTGCGAACCCTTGTGCATGTGGAGGGGGTGGCTTATATAGAGTGCGCCAGGACCCTAGCCAGCCCACGTTACAAATGGTTTAAGGTACATCAAGAGGGGGGCATTACTGGTAACGCTAGTAATAAGGAGTCATAATGACCATTAAAGCTACGGAGTAATGTCCGACCGTTGCAGTGCGGAGTGGCTTTAGATCTTATGGCGGTCGAGTGACTGTCTCCACGGTCGAGTGACTTCGAGTCTTTTGAGTGGAATGCTTCGTGGTCAATTGGATGGTGACTCCTCTTTGAATGCTTCTGGTCTTAGGGTGATGACCTTGGGAAGCGTATCTAGGTCAGGCCTATGACCCAACCCTAGGTACATAGCTTCATCATTAGCCCCCGAATGGATCAGGGTTTGAGTGGAGAAGGAGTTGGAAATACTTCCGATTCACTTTTCGTGCTTCGGATGTCTCTTGTTTGGATCGACGGACCAGCATGATGACACCAACTTCTTTTTCAGTCGCCTTGGTCCATTCCTGGTTTCGTCGAGTGAACTTTTGCCGAAAAGAGCTTCAAATGTTAATATGGAGAAGATCTTTCGTCTGACAGGTTGTTCTTCTATCCGCGGATCTTGCGGTATTTGAATTTTGGGAAGCGCGCGGGGCGGAGGAGGCCGCAGTAATCGGGCTGGATAAGGCAGGGTCGCCTCAATTTCCGCGCCACCTTTTTCGCCATGTATCGCGCGCGCGACTTGTGCGGGATTTGATAAGATTGTCAGGGCCTATAGGTCAGTCACTCGGAAGCAACCTCATATAAGGCGCCGGACCGGGGTTTTTTGAACTGTGCGCTCCCATTCTTCTTCCTTCCTCTCAGTTTTCCCCACTGCGTCCGCTCCTGCTCCAGCGCCGCCAGTCCGTTCGAGCTCTGTCCGCCGCGATGGGGAAAGAGAAGACGGAGGCCCTGGAACGCGCGAAGAAGACAAGGTGAAGGAAAAGGGGAAGAAGACCAGCCGGGGCGGCTCCTCGTCGAGGTCCGGTCTGCCGCGTGGCTGGATCCAGGGCGACTGGATCTGGTCGACGATCCGCCAGGACGACATCGACGATCTGGCGGAGGAGGGACTGATTCCCCACAGATCTGCGCGGCTCCCGGGTAATGAGACCGAGCCTCGACCGCAGGAGGGTGAGTGTGTCCTCCTCACCACCCACATCGACCGCGGGTTTTCTTTGCCTCCACACCCTTTTTTCCGAGCTTTTTTGAACTTCTTTGGGGCACAACTCCACCACTTTTCCCCCAACACCATCGTGTATCTTGCTGCTTTCGTGTCTCTGTGCGAAAACTTCTTGGGTTGTCGACCACACTAGGGCCTTTTCAAGCACATCTTTATGTGCCGCTCCCAGTCGGTCAAAAAGGACAATCCGAGTGACGAGAGGACAAAAGTAATTCAGATGTGTGGAGGTCTTGGAATTCAAATGAGGGGTAAGAGCTCTTTCCCAGCCATAATCCTTCTCGAGTTGGTCCGAGGGTGGCAGTCGACCTGGTTTTACTGCAAAGACCAGCCGACTCCAGGGCAGTCGACTGGACTTCCTCCCTTTTCCATGGTTCGCGTGGAGAAGCCCTCCGCCTTGAAAGTGACCCCGGGGGAGAAAGCAGAGGTGAAGGTGCTGGTTGAGCGAGTGCTCTACCTCATCCGTGAGGGCGTGACCGATATGGATCTGCTGGAAGTCTTCCTCAGGCGACTTATTCAGCCGCTTCAGGCCCGTGACTATCCGATGTGGATGTATTCGGGCATTGAAGATTCCACTCAGGTGCATCCAGAGGAAGTCGACGAGGACAAGGTGGAGAAGTGGTTGAGGGGTATCACTGGCAACAAAGATAACCCCAGAGGGGCCAGGAGAATTCCTCCACTCGACCAATCCTATGAACCAGACAAGGCCCATCTCTGAATTACCGAGTGTTATCTTGATTTATCATGCAATTGTTTATGAACCACCGACTGATTTTGTCCTGCTTGTTTTCTTCTAGGCCCTTACTGAGATGTACTCGATGCCCAACGGAGAGCAGGAGCAGGACCCGAAAGGGGAGGTAAGCGGAGGCGACAGCGGCGAATGGCATTCTGACGGTGAAGGGGACGAGGAGAGCAATGACCCGAGTGATGAAGAAGAGGTCGACTCACCTCCCCGCAGGGAAAGGCGGCCCAAGCTCACACACGATCCGGCAAGCGCCCACGACAAGGCGATCAAGCACGGGCAAGGGCCGTCTGCCGCCCTCGGACATCGTCTCCGGCGCCGACTGAAAAGGCTCCGAAGCAGTCCAAGTTTGTGGTGCAGAACACCCGGAAAGCGCTGCCCAGAATCAAAATCGACATCCCTGTTGCCTCTGCGTGAGTGTCCTTTCCTTATTTTATCCGAAGTTTTGTGCTGTCTATCTTTCTTTGATTTGATCGAATGAATCTTGAAACTGGCAGTGCTGCTACCTCTGGTACCTTTGCTTACAAAAACGAGGATGAAGATATGGAAGACGCGGTCACCTCTAACCCGAGTATAACCTCGTGGTCTTGTCTTTGTTTTGTCGATTGAACTGCTGTATAACCAACGAGAATGAATTTTTGGCGACTGATCTTTTTGCAGCTCCTCCCAACATTATTGACCTCCGTGACGACAAAGAAGAAGAGCCACCGAGACACTTAAGAAGACGAAGCAAGAAAACGTCTACTGGCAAGACACCTCAATCGACGCCGGTGGTGGAACCGGTGGTCCAAGAGACTGGAGATGCCAATCGGACTTCCGTCTCCTTCGCCATACCGCTATCGAGTGCTCAGCCTTCAGCGTCAGCCGTACAGACTCCCGCCGAACCACCATCACTTTTTGCTGCACATTACGTCCCAGAGGACCAGGTGGGTGCTGCAAAAGAGGCTATACGTCAGGCGGGCATTATGATGGAGAAAATGAAGATGGTGCGAGAAGCCAGCCAAGCCGCTTATGATGCCAACTCCGCTCTCTAGAGCAATGTCCAGGTTAGTAGATTGTCGACTGACTCTTTTGGCTTGTTCTGTTAGGATATGGTACCTGAAAACTTTCTTTCAAAGAATCTTTTCATCTGTCTGCGTTTCGCACCTGTACACCCAGTGGGTGTTTTGATTTGTCACTGAGCAAACTCTCACTTTGAGCTGACTATGTTGTTGTCGATTGAATCTTTGAACCAGTGGGGGCACGTCGAGTGCACCCACTGGGTGTAGTCCCCGAGACCATAGTTGACTGCGGGCAGTCGACTGTGGTCTGAGAATTGGATTTTTCCACTCGGTCTGGACGTTCCATGTCGAGTGGAAACTGGGTCAGTGGGGGCACGCTATGTGCACCCACTGGGTGTAGTCCCCGAGACTACTGTTGGATGTTTGATTCGGCAGTAGTCTTAGAATTTGTTGACTTTACTGCTTTACTCTCCAAAATAACCAATCTTTTCATCTGTCGACTGACTTGCTCTTTGGTTGCAGAAATCTTGTGAACTCGGAGTTTGTTTTGCTGACTTGGAGAAGAAACAGATTTAGCTCAACCTCGATCTGGAACTGACCAAGAAAAATCTGTAGAAGGCCAAGGATGAAGCCGCTGGTAAGAGAAAACTTGCCGACTGATTTGTCTCTGTACCAAATTCTATTTTACTTTTTCTGAACCGAGCACTGTTGCCTTCAGAGAAAATGAATCAAGCTTTGGCAAAAAAGGACCAAGATCTTGCGGCCGCCCAGAAAGCAGCTGACGAGAAAACTGCACTCGCCGAATGTAAGTCGCTTCAATCGCGAATGGAGAAAGAAAACGCCAGGCTGAAAACTGCCCTTGATGAAGCCAATAGGGAAGCGACTCACCTGAAGAAGGACAAGAACAATCTGAACGAGAAGATGGAAGGCATTGTTCGCAGGAGGGACGACCTGGAGAATTATCTGGGAGGTCTTGCCAAGAAGTTGTTCGTCATGCTTGAAGGTATTCTCTTCGACCCGACTGACTCGTTACTGTCGACTCGACATTCAATCATCGACTCACTTTTGAACTGCAAGCCCAGAATTCTGCCGGAACTTTGAGGAGGAGACTGGGCGAGTTGAGACAAGCTTGGACCCCATCCATTCTTCGGTGAAGGACGAGGCTGCCATGAATGTACTCCGATTGGAATCTCGTGTTGCTGGTGTTGTTGATTATCTTGCTCGACTGAAGGTCGCAATGTCGCGGATCGACACAGCACTCTGGCCAGGGGCAACGCTCCAAAATGACCTCGAGTCTCTGATGACTCGACTTAATGAGATTCCCGTTCGAGTGCAAGAATGGAAGAAGTCTTCTGCCTGGTGCAGTGCTTATGTGGCTCTGTCTTTGGTTCGTGTCCACTGCAAGGAAGCGTGAGAAGAGAAGTTGGCAGCGATCAAGGTTGCCAACACCAAGAAGCATGACTTCCAATCCTTCATGGAGACCTTCATTGCTGCCACCACTCGAATTGCCGACGGAATTGACCTGGACAATTCGTCGAACCTGCCAGCCCTCCTCCTGCGGAGTGAACAAACTTTTATGCTCCACCTTAAATTTGCCTTGGGATGCCGAGTGATTTTTTGTAACCGTTAAACTCCTTCGGGCTCGATGCCTGACTACTTTAATCTGCGGTTGGAATCCTAAGAATTTATCTGGATTTTGTTTATCTCCGAATATGCTTGTGCTTGCCCTCGAGAGGAATCTATTCTTCACTCGGAACACTCTTGTATTTGAGATGCAGCTCTGGGGAGGAGTTCCCAGTCGACCTGCACTTCGTCATCCTTGCGGATCGGGAGGGAGCGCACGTTGTACTTGCGGCGCAACTCCGAAGGAGAAGGTTGCAGTCGACCTGCACCTCGTCGTCCTTGCGGATCAGGATGGAGCGCACGTTGTACTTGTGGCGCAGCTCTGAAGGAGAAGGTTGCAATCGACCTACACCTCGTCGTCCTTGCGGATCGGGATGGAGCGCACGTTGTACTTGTGGTGCAGCTCCGAAGGAGAAGGTTGCAGTCGACCTGCACCTCGTCGTCCTTCCAGATCGGGATGGAGCGCACGTTGTTTTTGCGGCGTAGCTCCAAAGGAGAAGGTTGCAGTCGACCTGCACCTCGTCGTCCTTGCAGATTGGGATGGACCACACATTGTACTAGTGGCGCAGCTCCGAAGGAGAAGGTTGCAGTCGACCTGCACCTCGTCCTCCTTGCGGATCGGGATGGAGCACACGTTGTACTAGTGGCGCAGCTCCGAGGAGAAGGTTGCAGTCGACCTGCACCTTGTCATCCTTGCGGATCGGGATGCGTTTCCAACTTAGGCGAGTACTGGACTGCAGCTAAGTCCCCGAGTGGGAGGGTTGCTTACCACTCGGTAGGATTTTACAAACTTAGGCGAGTACTGGATTGCAGCTAAGCCCCGAGTGGGAGGGTTGCTCACCACTCAGTAGGATTTTTCAAACTTAGGCGAGTACTGGACTGCAGCTAAGCCCCTGAGTGGGAGGGTTGCTCACCACTCGGTAGGATCTTACAAACTTAGGTGAGTACTGGACTGCAGCTAAGCCCCCGGGTGGGAGGGTTGCTCACCACTCGGTAGGATTTTTCAAACTTAGGCGAGTGCTGGACTACAGCTAAGCCCCCGAGTGAGAGTCTTTTTCACCACTCGGTAGGATTTTTTATAAACTTAGGCTAGTACTGGACTGCAGCTAAGCCCCCGAGTGAGAGTCTTGCTCACCACTCGGTAGGATTTTTTATAAACTTAGGCGAGTACTGGACTGCAGCTAAGCCCCCGAGTGAGAGTCTTGCTCACCACTCGGTAGGATTTTTTATAAACTTAGGCGATTACTGGACTGCATCTAAGCCCCCGAGTGGGAGTCTTGCTCACCACTCGGTAGGATTGTTTATAAACTTAGGCGAGTACTGGACTGCAGCTAAGCCCCCGAGTGAGAGTCTTGCACACCACTCGGTAGGATTTTTTATAAACTTAGGCGAAACGGATTCGCGGCTAAGCCCCCGAGTGAGAGTCTTTCTCATCACTCGGTAGGATTTTTCAAACTTAGGTGAAACGGATTCGCGGCTAAGTCCTCGAGTGAGAGTCTTTCTCATCACTCGGTAGGATTTTTCAAACTTAGGCGAAATGGATTCGCGGCTAAGTCATCCGAGTGAGAGTCTTTCTCATCACTCGGTAGGATTTTTCAAACTTAGGCGAAACGGATTCGCGGCTAAGTCACCCACTGGGGGATTTCAGACACTGGTATTAGCAACGACAATCATTCTAAGAATACTGTAAAACTCTTGTCTCTAATAAACAAACTTCAAAGGTATTTCTTATTACAACTCAACAGAATGAGCTCTTAAGTATAAAAGGGACGGAGCAGCTCCGCATTCCAAGCCCATGGCTCGTCTTTCTGGTGTTCGACATTGTAAAGATGGTATGCCCCATTGTGGAGCACTCTGGTGATGATGAAGGGACCTTCCCAAGTAGGGGCGAGCTTGTGTGGTTTTTGCTGATCCACTCGAAGAACCAAGTCTCCCTCTTGAAATGCTCGACCTCGCACGTTTCTGGCATGGAATCGATGCAAATCTTGCTGATAAATGGTCGAACGGATTTAGGCCATCTCTCTTTCCTCTTCTAGGAGATCAACTGCGTCTTGTCGGGCCTGTTCTGCTTCTTCTTCAGAGAAAAGCTCAACTCAGGGTGCATTGTGAAGCAAGTCACTCAGTAGAACAGCTTCAGCTCCATAGACCAAGAAGAATGGAGTTCGGGCAGTCGACCGATTAGGAGTTATCCTTAATCCCCAAAGAACTGATGGAAGTTCATCGACCCAGGCACCTACTGCATGCTTGAGATCACGCATCAATCGGGGTTTCAGTCCTTTGAGAATCAAACCATTTGCTCTTTCCGCTTGTCCATTCGACTGAGGATGGGCGACTGAAGTATAGTCGACTCGAGTGCCTTGGGAAGCATAGAAGGCTCTGAACTCATCAGAATCGAAGTTCCACCCGTTGTCAGTGATGATGCTATGCGGAACTCCATATCTGAATGTCAACTCTCTGATGAAGCTGACGCAAAGATCGCTTCAAGATTCTTGATAGGCTTGGCTTCAATCCATTTGGTAAACTTGTCGACTTCTACAAGCACATGAGTGAAGCCGCTCCTACCAGTCCTCAGGGGTCTAATCATATCTAACACCCAAACAACAAAAGGCCAGACGAGTGGAATGGTCTTCAGGGTTGATGCAGGCTTGTGGGACATGTTGGAGTAAAACTAGCAGCCTTCACATTTTTCGACTATATCTTTCGCCATTTCATTTGCTCGTGGCCAATAAAATCCAGCTCGATATGCTTTGGCCATGATGGTCCGAGAGGACGCATGGTGTCCACAGGTCCTCGAGTGGATGTTGTTGAGGATCACTCGACCTTCTTCTAGTGTTATGCATTTCTGGCTCACTCCAGTCACACTTTCCCTGAACAACTGTCCTCTTATCACAGTAAAGGCTTTGGATCGTCAGATGATCTGTCGGGCTTCCTCTTCATCCTCTGGGAGTTCCTTCCTAAGGATATACGCAATGTATGGCACTGTCCAGTCGGGAGTTATGACCGAAACCTCCATGATCAAGTCAACCACGGCTGGGACTTCGACTTCAATCGGATCTGTGGCACTTTTAGGCTGCGGGGGCTCTTCAGTGGAAGGATTTTCTTGAACTGAAGGTGTATGAATATGTTTGAAAAACACATTGCTGGGAATAGCTTCCCTCTTGGAATCTAATTTTGCCAAATCATCGGCTGCTTGATTTTTCAGTCGGGGTATATGATGGAGCTCTAACCCCTCAAACTTCTTTTCCAACTTCCTCACTGCATTACAGTAACCAGTCATAGCTGGGCTTCTGACCTCCCACTCCTTCACACTTGATTGACCACCAAATCTGAGTCACCGTAGACCATGAGGCGATGGACGCCGAGTGAAATGGCCATACGTAACCCATATAAGAGTGCTTCATATTCAGCTTCGTTATTGGAGGAATCAAAGTGAATCTGGAGAACATATCTGAGCTTGTCTCCTCGAGGGGATACCAGCACCACCCTAGCACCAGAACCATTCAGCATCTTGGAGCCGTCAAAGAACATGGTCCAAAGGTTCGAAAGTGGACTTGATTCGGCAAATTGCTCGATCCACTCGGCAAGGAAATCTGCTATTGCATGGGACTTGATAGCTTTCTTTGCCTCAAACTTGATATCCAAGGGAAGGAGTTCAATCGCCCACTTTGCCACTCGACCAACAGATCTCGTTGTTCAAAATCTCTGATAATGGAGCCTCATTGACGACTGTAATGGAGTGGTCAGAGAAATAGTGCGCAACCTTCTTTGTGGTCATATAAATACCATAGACAAGCTTCTGATAATGTGGATATCTTTGCTTGGATGGAGTCAGAACTTCAGAAACATAATATACTGGGCGCTGAACTTTATAAGGTTTTCCTTCTTCTTCCAGCTCGACCATAAGTACTGTACTGACAATTTGTCCAGTGGCTGCAATGTAAAGCAGTAAAGGCTCTTTGCTGGCTGGGTGGAAAGTAGGGCTTTGAGCTCTTCAAACGCTGCATCAGCTTCGGGAGTCCACTCGAACCTATCAGACTTCTTCATCAGTCGGTAAAGAGGCAATGCCTTTTCACCGAGACGAGAAATGAATCGACTTAAGGCGGCCAAACAACCAGTAATCTTCTGGACATCATGTATATGCACAGGGCGTTTCATCCGGAGTATAGTACCAACCTTTTCTGGGTTAGCGTCGATTCCTCGTTTGGAAATGAGGAAACCGGGTAATTTTCCGACAGAAACTCCGAATGTGCACTTTGGTGGATTAAGCTTGATATCATACCTTCTGAGGTTGGCAAAAGTTTCAGGAAGGTCAACCAATAGGTCAGAACCCTTGCGTGACTTGACCACAATGTCATCCATGTACCCTTCCACATTCCGACTGATTTGAGTAAGCAAGCACTTTTGAATTATCATCATGAATGTGGCTCCAGCGTTCTTCAGGCCGAATGTCATGGTGACATAACAGAAGCACCCGAATGGAGTGATGAAAGCTATTTTTATCTCATCGGGTCCATACAGTCGGATCTGATGATACCCGGAATAGGCGTCCAAAAAGGACAAGCGCTCACACCTCACAGTTGAGTCGACTATTTGGTCGATGCGGGGGAGAGGAAAATGATCTTTCGGGCAGGCCCGATTGATATGCTTGAAATCAATGCACATGCGAATTGAGTTGTCCTTCTTGGGGACCATGACAACATTAGCGAGCCACTCAGAGTGGTAAATTTCTCGGATAAACTCAGCGGCCAGGAGCCGAGCTACTTCTTCACCAATTGCTTTTCTCTTCTGTACGACGGACCGTCGAAGATGTTCCTTGACTGGTTTCACTTTTGGGTCGACTTGCAAACGGTGCTCAGCCAGCCCCCTGGGAACACCCAGCATGTCAGAAGGTTTCCATGCGAAGATGTCCCAGTTCTCACGGAGGAACTGGATGAGCGCTTCTTCCTATTTGGAGTCAAGTGTTGTCGAAATGTGAGTCGGAGCAGCATTCGGATCGGTCGGGTGAATATGAATCCGCTTCGATTCACCAGACGACTGAAATGCAGAGTCTGTGGCAGGCTTCTTGGCTCGTAGAAAATCACTCGGATCTGCATTTTTCTGATACTCTTGCAATTCTACTACTGCCATTTGTGCATCGGCGATCTTTGAGCCCTTCCGAAGCACTCTTCCGCTTTGTGCCGATTGCCGCGATAGTGATCACTCCTCTGGGACCGGGCATCTTCAGCTTGAGGTACACATAACATGGCCGAGCCATAAAACGTGCATAAGCAGGCCTACCCAGAATAGCATGATAAGCACTCTGGAAATCCACGACTTCAAACGTCAACTTTTCCTTTCGGTAATTTTTGGAATCACCGAAAACCACGTCAAGGGTGATCTGGCCAAGTGATTCAGCCTTCTTGCCACGTATGACGCCATGGAAACTCATATTGCTTTCACTGAGCTTGGACATCGGAACGCCCATTCCCTTCAAAGTCTCCGCATACAGGATATTTAGGCTACCACCACCATCCATCAGCACTTTAGTCAGTCGAGTGCCTTCAACAACTGGGTCGACCACCAGCGCTTGCCTCCCAGGGGTGGCAATAAACGCTGGGTGGTCAAACTGGTCGAATGTGATGGCAGTCTGGGACCACTTCAGATAACTGGGTGTCGCCGGAGCAACCATATTCACCTCTATGTTTATAACTTTTAATCGACTTTTGCTTTCAACATCGGAAAAAATCATCAGAGTGGAATTGACGTTGGGAAAACCATCATCATCTTCTTCTTTATCTTCACCCTCGTCTGACTCCTTTTCCTTCTCCTTGGGTTGTTTCTCTTGGAACTGTTGAATCAGGAGCCGACATTGTCGAGTGGTGTGTTTGGGGTAAATCAGGTTACCCTCCTCATCTTTCTTGGTATGGATGTGACAGGGTAAATCCAACACATCATTTCCATCTTGATCTTTCACTTTCTTGGGATTCCACGGCCCTTTGGGCTTCCCTTGAACTTTCCTTGAGTCACGGCTAAGGCTTCACCAGAGCAGCTGGCTCGGCTTTTGCGCTTCGCTTCCGATCGGAGTTCCCTCCTCCGGTTTCATGGGCGATTTGTTTTGTGCTTGCCACTCGAGCCGATCCTCCTCTTCACCGTTAGCATACTTGGTGGCAATTTCCATCATCCGACTCGTAGACATATCTCCACCGACCAACTTCAGATTCAATTCTCGATACTTGACACCTTCCTTGAAGGCACAAACTGCTTGGTGATCTGACACGTTCTCCACCGTGTGGTGCAACGTGATCCACCTCTGGATATAATCTCTCAAGGTTCCATTCGGTTTCTGCACACAAGACTGCAACTCTGTCAACCCTGCTGGTCGTTTGCATGTACCTTCAAAGGACCTAACAAACACTCGGGCGAGTTCCTCCCAACTATAAATGCTGCCTGGCGCCAACTGATTCAACCACGCTCTGGCCGAGCCCTCCAACATCAAAGGAAGGTGCTTCATGGCCACTTTATCATTGCCGCCACCAATCTGAACAGCCACTCGGTAGTCCTCAAGCCAAGTGTTAGGCTTGGACTCACCAGTGAACTTGTCGACTCAGCCGCCAACTTTGAAGTTGGGAGGAATAACTGCAGCTCTGATGGCTCTGCTGAAACACTCGGGACCTGAAACATGCACTCTGCTGCCAGTTGGGTAATCTCTGTCGTTGCCTTCCTTGTGAGCTCTGTTCCTGTCAACCAGACCTTGAATGAGAATAGATCTCACATCAAAGCCTGGCTCCCGGGGGTCGACTGGAATCCTTCGCCCACCACTGTGAGGGCGTCTGTGATCGTGCTGTCGAGGCACGTACGAACCACTCCTTGGGGGAGGTGTGGGCACTCGACGATGATCATCGTGGTCGAGTCGGTGATCATACTGCTCACGGTTCCTATACTGATCTCGTCGGTCTCCATGTCCCTCACGCCTCGGGGCAATCTTGGGCTGTGAGCCGACTGGACTGTGTCTGCTACAACGGATCTGCTATGGATCCTATTCCGTGACTGTGACACTACTGTATTTTGTTCTCCCGCTGCCCAGAGTAAAGCCCTGATCTGCATCAAACCTCTGCCAGCTTCTGACTGGGAAGACTGAATCGACTCTGCTATCCGGGCTGCGGCTATGAGATTCTGAATCAGAGTTCGATATACCTGAGTTGGAGGCGGAAAAAGCTGTCTTCAACTAGACTCAGGAATTCGTTGCCGAGCACGCTCGTCGAGTGCGTGCTGGAGGTTCTCCAGTCGAGTGCACTCAGCCAAGTTGGCCAGGCGCGCTTCCTGCATGGCCTGGGCCTCGGGGGTTTCTCCGACGATAGGAGTGTGAAGTGTATCCATGTTATGGCGACGAAGCTCTTCCCTTTGCTACGAAGATAGGGGCTCAGGGCGATACTCGTCATGGACGCGTGACGGACCACCACCGCCATCACCACCGTCACCGCGGGGGAAGCCAGGAGGACTGCACGGTCCGTTGACCATCAGGACTTTCGCCATGGGGTCATCATTGCCGTGACTGATGCAGCCTCGACGGAGCTACCGATGAGATCGAACAGGTCGTAGAGAGTTTCGCCAGGCTCGATTGCTGCGGCTTGTGGGGTGGCCGACTGGTGAGCCACCGCGTGCCTCACCCACCGCTGGAGCCGCGACCGAACGGAACACTTGCGCCGACGAGCAACAGGGAGTGAGGACGCCATGGGAGCCGAGCGATATTGAGTCGACGCCTGCCGCAGAAGGACGTCGCGGACGCACGCGCGAAAGTGCGGTGCCCCGCGGACGGTGAGTGCCTTGATGTCGAGTGGAGCCTCTTGGAGCCAAGCGTAGTCGTCGGCGACGAACACGAGCGCGCCGAGACGGATCTCGCGGCCCTCGGCTAATCCTCCGCCAGAAACCATGATGATGGGGATCGGAAAAATTGCAACTTCTCCAACATGTCGCTAAGACACCTGCCCCACGGTGGGCGCCAACTGTCGTGGTACTAAGACCCATGAGAATAGGGGGTAGTATGGAGAGGCAAGATCCTAGCTATGGCGAAGTTGTACACACGAGTTTTACGAGTTCGGGCCCTTCTCAGAAGAAGTAACAACCCTACGTCTCGGAGCCCGGAGGCAGTCGACTGAATTATCCGTATGTGTGTTTATAGGGGTGTGAAACCTTGTGCATGTGGAGGGGGTGGCTTATATAGAGTGTGCCAGGACCCCAGCCAGCCGACGTTACAAAGGGTTTAAGGTACATCAAGAGGGGGCGTTACTGGTAACGCTAGTAATAAGGAGTCATAATGACCATTAAAGCTATGGAGTAATGTCCGATCGTTGCAGTGCGGAGTGGCTTTAGATCTTCTGGCGGTCGAGTGACTGTCTCCACGGTCGAGTGACTTCGAGTCTTTCGAGTGGAATGCTTCGTGGTCGAGTGGATGGTGACTCCTCTTCGAATGCTTCTGGTCTTAGGGTGATGACCTTGGGAAGGGTATCTAGGTCAGGCCTATGACCCTATCCTAGGTACATAGCTTCATCAGAGCCAGCTTGGCCTATTCTGGCATTCTTCCTTAGTCATTTTTTGTGTGGACATCCTTTCCTACCTTTAGCTCTCGCCAGCCTGACAGTCGCTCTGTGAGCTGTGGCTTAAGGCAAGAGAGGGCTTAGATGTTTGCACACTACTTGTCCGACTGTAGGTGGTACCAACTTAGGTCAAGGGGGCAAACCCCGGGGCCGGCTAACCAAACCCAGTGCTAGGCGAAGGAATGAAATAATACATTCATAGGTGGAATCTTATCATTTAGATAAAAAGGTAACCCCCGAGTGCACCTTGTGGGGCCTGTTGTCTTTGCATAATACAAAAGATAGCGTGGTACATACATTGCATCAACTGTACAATCGACGGAGAAGCTTCGTGTTCCATGGACGCTCTATTTCCTTGCCGGAATCGTCCCTCTTGCGTGCCTTGGGCTTCTGCGCGTCGATGAGGTAGTAGGAGTCGTTGCCCAGGGCCTTGCTGATGAAGAAAGGCCCCTCCCAAGGGGCCGAGAGCTTGTGCTGGTCGGCTGTTCGCTCGATCAGTCGGAGCACAAGGCCCCCCTCGTGGAAGGATAGTCGCTTGACCTTCCGACTGTGGTAGCGGCGCAGGCCCTGCTGGTAGATGGCGGACCGGCTGAGTTCCAGCAGTCGGGCCTCTTCCAGCAGGTCAATGTCGTCTTCTCGCACCTCCTTCACCTCAACCTCTGTGTACATGGTGACGCGAGGCGAGTCGAACTCAATGTCAGTTGGGATGACAACCTCGGCCCTATACACGAGGAAGAAGGGAGTGAAGCCAGTTGCCTTGTTTGGCGTAGTCCGGAGACTCCAGAGGACAACTGGCAGCTCTTCGATCTAGCAGCCGGCTAAGCGCTCTAGCGATTCAACCAGTCGGAGCTTGATGCCAGACAAGATGAGGCCGTTTGTTCGTTCCACCTGGCCGTTTGACTGCGGATGGGCAACGGACGCTAAGTCCAGTCAGCTGCCCTGCGTCGCACAGAAACGGGCCAAGGCGCCTTTGGCAAAGTTTGTGCCATTGTCGGTGATGATGATGTGCAGTACGCCATACCGGACGGTGATGTTTGTGATGAAGGTCACAACAGTTGGACCGTTCAGCTTGTTGATTGGCTTCGCTTCAATCCACTTTGTCAACTTGTCCACGGCGACCAGCAGATGGGTCATCCCGCCGTGTGCTGTCTTGAAAGGGCCCACCATGTCCAACCCCCAGATGGCAAACAACCAAGTGAGGGTAATGGTCTTGAGTGCAAAGGCCAGCAGGTGTTGCTTGGAGCTGAAGCGTTGGCACCCCTTGCACGTCTTTACCAACTCGTTGGCGTCGTCCAAAGCAGTCGGCCAGAAGAAACTATGGCAGAATGTTTTGCCGACAAGGGATCTGGAGGCGGCGTGGTGGCCGCATTCGCCTTGGTGAATATCTCTAAGGATTGCCATGCCCTTCTCCGGCTCTACGCAGCGCTGGAAGACGCCAGTCACGCTGCGCCTGACAAGCTCTCTATTCACTATTGTGTATGATGCCACCCGGCGTTGCACCTTCCGGGCCAAAATATCGTCACCTGGTAGCTCTCTGCTCACCAGGAAGTTGAGGATGGGATGCGCCCAAGATGGTGCTTCTACCACTATCATCACGGCAACTGGTACGAGGATGGTCGGGTTGGGTGGCGGCGGGTTCGAGCCGTACGCCGCTTGCTGCATCGTTGAAGTCCCAGGGCCGGGTTCTGAAATCCCCGGGCCAGGTTTGAGTGCTGCAGTCCCCAGGCCGCCTGCCGAAGTCCCCGGGCCGACTACAGCCGTCCCCGAGCCAGATCCGACTGCTCAGGGGTCAAGGCTTGATAGACGGCTTTCGCAAGCACTGGAGTGATATGCCGGCTGGTATGGCTTGCCGAGTGGAGCCGATCCGGGCCAGGGCGTCAGCTTGCCCGTTGTTGGCCCGTGGCACGTGAAGGAACTTGCACCCGTCAAAGTACCCGCTGATCTGCTAGACGAGGAAGCAGTAGCTTGCCATGTTTGCATCCTTGGCATCCCAGTCCCCTGATGACTGCTGGACCACCAAATCCGAGTGGCCGTAACACAGGACTCGGTGGATGCCAATCTCCTTGGCTAGCCGGAGCCCATGGACGAGCGCCTCGTACTCGGCCATGTTGTTGGAGGCGGCAAAGTGATCTGCAGCGTGTACTTGAGCTTGTCGCCTTTGGGAGAGGTGAGGATGATGTCGGCTCCCAAACTGGTGCGCATCTTCGAGCCGTCGAAGTGCATCCGCCAACGGGTGGAATCCGGCGCTGGTGGCAAGTACTGGGTCTCGGCCTAGTCGGCTAGGAAGTCGGTCAGCGCTTGGGACTTGATGGCGGTGCGGGGCTGGTAGAGGATGGTGTGGGGAGCTAGCTTGATGGCCCACTTCACCACCCAGCTTGATGCATCTCTGTTGCCTATGATCTCGGCAAGTGGGGCAGTGCAGACGACCGTGATGGAGTGCTCCTGGAAGTACTGCTTGAGCTTCTTGGCGGCAAAGTACACGCCGTAGCACATCTTCTGGTAGTGGGGGTAGTTCTGCTTGGAGGCCGATAGCACCTCACTCATGTAGTAGACGTGCCTCTTGACTGGTTGTGCCTTGCCGTCATCTGGGCGCTCGACCACGATCACGGTGCTGACCACCCGGCTGGTGGCGGCGATGTAGAGGAACATGGGTTCCTTAGCAGCCGGAGCGGCCAGGACAGGCGGCATGGTCAGCATCTTCTTGAGCTGGAGAAAAGCCTCGTCCGCCTTGTCATTCCATTCGAAGCAAGTGGTCTTCTTCATCAGCTGGTACAGGGGGACGGCCTTCTCGCCCAGCCACTGATGAACCGACTAAGAGATGCCAAGCACCCGGTGAACTTCTGGACGTCCCGCAGCCGGGTGGGTCTCTGCATCCGCTCGATGGCCTTGATCTTCATAGGGTTGCACTCGATGCCGCTTTCAGAGACAAGGAAACCAAGGAGTTGGCCGGCTGGTACTTCAAAGACACATTTCTCCAGGTTGAGCTTGATTTGAAAACGGCGCAAATTGTCAAAGGTCTCCTTGAGATCCTCTAGGAGGGTGCCGCGCTTCTCTGTGTTCACCACAATATCGTCTACATAGACGTGGGCATTTCTGCCGAGTTGCTTGAGGAGGCACTTCTGCATGCAACGCTGAAACGTGCCACCGGCATCTCTCAAGCCGAACATCATGGTCAGGTAGCAGAAGGCTCCGAATGGTGTGATGAAGGCGGTCTTCAGCCGATCGACCGGGTTCGGTTTGATCTGGTGGTAGCTGGAGTAAGCGTCAAGGAAATACAACAGCTCGCATCCGGCTATGGAGTCAATCACTTGATCTATCCGAGGCAAGGCAAATGGATCTTTGGGGCAGGCTTTGTTGAGGCTAGTGTAGTCGATACACATACACCACTTGTTGTTCTTCTTCAACATGAGGACTGGGTTGGCAAGCCAGTCCGGGTAGAACACTTCCATGATGAAGTCGGCTGCCAGAAGCCGGGTGATCTATTCACCAACAATCCTTCTCTTCTCTTCTGACAGGTGGCGGAGGGGTTGCTTGACTAGCTTTGCATCTGATCTGACATGTAGCTTGTGCTCGGCGAAATCCGTCGGAACACCCCACATGTCTTTGGGCGACCATGCAAAGATGTCCCGATTCTCACGGAGGAAATCAATGAGCTCACTTTCCTATTTTCTATCGAGGTTGGTCCTTGCGATAGCGTGTCTCTCCGAGTGCGCCGGATCCAAGGCAATCTTCTTGGTTTCTTTGGCCGGCTGGAAGGAGCCCTGAGCCTCCGTGTCCTTGGGGTCGGATGGCATGTCCGGCTGCTTGCTGGCCATGGCCACCACCCGGTCAAGGAGACGCTTCTTTTCAGCTATGACGAGGGACTCGGCCAGCCGACTGCTGGTAGCGGCGTACGTGAGCGACTTCTGGTAGTCAACGGCTATGGTGATGATACCCTTGGTGCCCGGCATCTTCATCTTGAGGTACGCGTAGTTCGGCACTGCCATGAACTTGGCCAGTGCAGGTCGGCCCAAGAGCGCGTGGTAGGGGCTGTCCAGGTCAACCACCACTACTGCAGGATGCTGCTAACGCGACACTACGATCAGAGACCCTTTGACAAAACTGTGTGCGATGTGTCGGATCACAGGTTCCGGCAAGACCCTTAAGTTTCGAACTCTAAGGTGCGCGCGAAGTTCTTTCCCCCCTACCGATCCACGCCCAAGCTTGCTAAGATCTCGCGGATGAACTCAACGAACACATGGCACAAGATACACAAGGTTTATACTGGTTCGGGCCACCGTTGTGGTGTAATACCCTACTCCGGTGTGGTGGTGGTGGATTTCCTCTTGGGATGATGATGAACAGTACAAGGGGAAGAACAACCTCCTGAGGTTGAGGTGTTCTTGTGCTTGGTGTGTGGCTCGGGATTAGCCAAAGATCAGATGAGATGCCTCCGAATGAGTTATCTCCTACGATGGTGGCTAGTACTAATTATATAGGCCCTGGTCCTCTCCCCAAATATTGAGCGGGAAGGGAGCCAACAACGGCCAATTTGAAAGGGGACAGCTTGTACAACTTATCCTGACAAAAGCGGTCTTCACCTGCCAAAGGCTCTGGTGGCGACGCCGCCTTGGGCTCCATGGTGACCTCCATCTTGCATTTCTAATGGTCTTGGTCTCATTGCATCGATAGGGAAACCTTTGCTTGACGCCTCGGTACTCTGCGCCTGCGCTCGCTCCCTTAGCACCAAAGGGTAAACAAGGACACTGCGCGTGCTGGCGCCCGCCTGGCGCCCGCCTGGTCTTGATCGTCATGGCTCACGTTATGAGAACCTCGCGAGGTTTGCCCTGCCTTGATCTCTCCGCTCCTCGCGAGCCAACCTGGTGAGGCCGCTCCTGAGGAGGTCTTGTGTCGTCCGCCTCGCGAGGCTTGGCCCCTCGCGAGGGTCTTGAATGCCTTGTTGATGAAGATGGGCCGTACGGGCCCACGCGCAGAGCCACACCGTGGGCCGCAGGCAGGCAAGTCTGGGGACCCCGTTCGCAGAATGCCGACAGTAGCCCCCGGGCCCAAAGAGCGCTCGGGCTTGGCTTCGAGGCGAAGCCAAAGGTCAAATGCGGAGCACCGCAGGCCCCAAAAGCGTGCGGCCTTGGTCGACGCGTGGCGGTTGATTGGACGTGGGCGTCTCCGCTTCCCCACGCTGCCTTGGCAACTGCCCGACTTGACAAGTCCCTACGACATGCAAGGGAAAACCATCCTTACCTGTGATCATTGGAGGCGCTAGTTGGCCTTCTCCCGCTATAAATGGGGAGGGGGGCAAAGCCCCCGTCAACCATCTCTTCCCATTCCGCTTGCTTCTTCCTCCTTGCCCCTCTGCTAGTAGCAATGGCGCCGTTGAAGAGGTTCTCTACCGCGGTGAAGGGGAAGGCCCCCCGCGAGGGGCCCGGCTCCCCTGTGCCCAAGCGTGGACGCGGCCGTCCCCGTAAGCACAACACGACCCCCGCCACGGCCCCCCGCTCCCGGGGTGGCGCCGTCACGCATGGCAGTGGTCACTCCGGTCGCGGCAGCCCCGTCGATGAAGGGAGACGTGTCGTGGTTGCCCGGCCTCCCCGGCCATGCTTACACTCGGCTGAGGTGCTGCCAGAGTTCGTTGCCTGGTCGGAGGATTCGACCGGCAACTGACTTCAGCTTCCCCGCTTCTTTACCGACGAGCTGCCGGTCTCCGGTCCAGGTGGGCTCTGGCTGCAGGCGGACGGTTGCTGCAGCAGGGATTTTTGGGTTGTGGTCGAGGTCTCCGTCGCGGGCAACATAGCTCTGGCCCACGGTTGGCAGACGTTTGCCCGCGTGCGCGGCCTGGGCAGGCGGTGCACCCTCCATTTCAAGTACGATGGTGATGCGACCCTCTACGTGAGGGTGTTTGGGGAAGATTGTCGTCGCGCCGGGTGCTGCCCCGAGGTGAATGACAGCGAGGAGGTTCTCGGCCTCGGTGACGGCCGCGACAAGGGCTAGGGCGAGCCCGCCAGTCGCGCCTCGTCCAGCTACGATGGCTCTTCTCTCGGCGACAGCTCCAGCAGCAGCGGCTACGACTAGCCGCCACGCCGCCGCGCTCGCTTTGAAGGTGGTAGCAGGTCGTCTCGTCGTCGCGCCTCCATTAAGCGCGACGAGGGATCCGGCTAAGCTCGGGACGTCGCCAAGGGCCTGCCCCCGTGGACCGCTGCAGGGGCAGTGCCGCTTTTGTTTTCTTCTTCTTTTCCTTCCTACATCAAAAATGAAACTAGTATGGGCCCGGAGGGGCATGTACCGAACTATGATTCCTCAATCATTGTGTTATGCTTGTTGTTTCCGTGTTGTGTCATTATTTTGTGCAGATATAACTTAGCTTGGTGCGTTCGGGGCAACTTCCTCTTCACGAGGCACTTGTTTCCTCGTACCCGTCTTGGCTTAGTGGTCGCTCGGGAGCTGCAGAAAATTCGTTAGGAAGCTCGCTAGGAGACTTATCGTTCACCCAAGCCTTGACCCAGCGCTTCATATTGCGGTACCCGAGGGGCACGGATTAGGAGAGATGCGCCAGCTTGTGGGCTCGAACGAGGGTGCCTCGCGAGAAAGTAGACGGAAGGCAGAGAGAAGGAAAAATGCTCACGAGGGCAAGGAAAAACGCTCGCGAGGCCCCCTCGCGAGGTATGCGAGAGAGAGAACACAGGTGAACTAGAGTCGGAAATAGCGGCAAAAGGCGACGGAACCAAATCAACAAGGAACACCAGAAGCAAACTTTGATTAAAAGAAGGCGAGCCAACTATGGAAAGCAAATGAAAAGCCGCATCTGGCACCTAGTCTAGTCTTCAAGTCTTCTCACCAGCGTGGAGCTAAGTGCTGCCACTAGGACGTGGGAGGGAGCCCCCGAGGCCCGAGGGCGGCACTCCTGAGACTCCGGGGCGTGTACAGCCCCACTCATTATTACATGAGAGTGTCACGGGCGGCGATTCTTCACAGGCACCGGGCCTTCTTCACAGGCACTGGGCCTTTCTTCATAGGCACTCTTTCTTCATAGGCACTAGGCCTTTCTTCACAGAAACTAGGCCTTACTTCATGGGTAGAACTTCCGGAGGTGCTAGATGTTCCAGGCGTTCTGGATGGGTACCCCGTCCTTCGTCTCCAGGCACGCGGCGCCAGGCCTGGAGACATGGACAACCTTGAACGTGCCCTCCCACATAGGTGAGAGCTTGTGCAGCCCTTCCCTGGAGAGGACCCGCCTCAGGACGAGGTCACCCACCCCGAGCGTCCTGGAGCGGATGTTGCGGCAGTGGTATCACCGCAGTGCCTGCTGGTACCTTGCCGCCCTCTGTGCAGTTTTGCGGCGACGTTCCTCCCCCAGCACGAGGTCCATCCCCTGCAAGGCATCCTGATGCGTTTCATCAAACGCCAGGACTCGTGCGGAGCGATGCTTGACTTCGTGAGGGAGGACCGCTTCGGCTCCGTAGACGAGGAAGAACGGGGTCTCGCCCGTCGGCTTGGTGGCGGTGGTGCTGATGGACCACAGCACGGACTGGAGCTCGTCATGCCAGCCCTTGCCGCAGGCCTCGAGCTTCTTCTTGAAGGTCCTGGTCTTGAGGCCCCTCAGGACCTCTGCGTTGGCGCGTTCCGCCTGACCATTGCTCCTAGGTTGCGCCACCTAAGCGTAGCAGATCTGCATTCCAAGGTTAGCACAGTATGTTTTGAAGAGGTTACTAGTGAACTGTGAGCCGTTGTCGGTGATTATGCGGTTGGGGACCCCGAAGCGGCTCACGAGACCCTTGATGAATTTGACCGCGGAACCAGCTGGGATGGTGCGGACGGCTTCCGCCTCCGCCCACTTGGTGAACTTGTCAATGGCAACGTAGAGGTAGCGGTAGGCCCGAGGCGCTAGAGGGAACGGGCCCAAGATATCCAGCCCCCAGACCACGAACGGCCATGTGAGTGGGATGGTCTGGAGGCCCTGAGCCGGCTGATGGATCTGCTTGGCGTGAAACTGGCAGGCTTCACAGGACTTCACCAGCTCGGCTGCGTCGTTGAGCGTCGTGGGCCAGTAGAATCCGCTGCAGAATGCCTTGCCGACGAGGGTCCGTGATGACGAGTGGTGCCCGCTGTCCCCTCCGTGTATGTCAGATAGTAACTCCTTCCCCTGGTCTCTGGAGATGCAATGCAGTGAAACGTCATTTGGTCGCTTCCTGTACAACTCACCGTCCCGGATGCAGTATGCCGTGGCTTGCCGGACCACGCGCTCTGCATCCTCCTCCCTCTGCCGGCAGCGCGCCTTGCATCAGGTATTCCTTGAATTCCTTGGTCTAGCATCCCTCTTGGGGTTCGAGCGCCAAGAGTAGGCGCACTCCTGAGGTCAGGCCACAGGCTGGGGCTCCTGTGGCAGGCAGCTGCGGGACCTCCTCCCGAGGCTGAGCTGTTCTTGAAAGTGGTGGTGTCGCTGATGCCTTGAAGAGCCGTTCCTCAAAGACGCCGGGCTCTTGGGGCTGCCGCTTGGATGCCCTTTTGGCGATGTCGTCAAATTCCTTGTTGGTGCCTCGGGGCACGTGCTACAACTCTAGGCCCAAGAACTGCTTCTCCATCTTGCGCACCTCCGCGAGGTATGCCTCCATGTGCTCGTCCTTCGGCTCATATACCTAGTTGGAGAAGTTGATGAGGAGCTGTGAGTCGCCCCTAACGATGAGGCGCTTCACCCCCAGAGCTGCCGCCACCTTCAGGCCAGCTATGAGGCCTTCATATTCTGCGATGTTGTTGGAGACCTTCTCGCCCGACTGAAAGCAGAGCTGCACAACATAGTAGAGCTTGTCCTGAGTGGGCGAGATGACTACCGCTCCAGCCCCCGCGCCCTGGTGCGCGAAGGCGCCATCGAAATACATGACCCAGCCGTCTGGCGCCTCACTCCCCGACGAGGTGGACCAGTCCTCGCCTACTTCAACCGCCGGGGCATCCGTCCATTCTGCCACAAAATCAGCGAGCACGGCTCCCTTGATGACCCTGGTAGTGCTGAACTCCAACTGGAATGCCTGCAGCTCGATGTTCCACTCAGCGACCCTTCCAGCAGAGTTGGGGCTCCTGAGCACTCTCTCCAGTGGGTAGGCTGAGACAACCTTGATGGGGTGGCCCTGTAAGTAGTGCCGCAACTTGCGCCAGCCCACCAAGAGCGCGAGCGGGAGCTTCTGAGGCATGGGATATCGTGCTCTCACGTCCCGCAACACCGTGCTGACATAATACGTCGGGTGCTCGACGAGGGCTGGCGCGTTGGTGAGGCTCATGTCTTGCGGAAGTTGGGGCGTCTCCTGAGGTGGTTGAACTACTGACGCCTGATCGCTTGCGGAAATCTCGGCGATGTCGTCCTGCCGAGCTTGGTCTTTTGTTGATGCCGCTACGGCTCCTGCCGCGCCTTCCTGATCTCGCGTCATCCCGGCTGGCGGCGTAGCTTGGCGCGACGCGCCCTTGGTTTGGTGCTCTTCCCGAACCGCCACCAGCGCCACACTGGCGGAGTACGGGGTGGCGGCAAGATAGGGTACCAGAGGCTCGAGAGGTCGTGGCGCCACCATCACCGGAGGGATGGTCAGGTATCTCTTGAGGTCTTGAAAAGCTCGGTCGGCCTCCGGGGCCCACTCAAATAAGCCCTTCTTCTTCATCAGCTTGAAGAAGGGTAGGGCGCACTCTCCCAGCTTGGAGATGAAGCGTCCCAACGCAGTTACCCGACCAACTAGCTTCTGCATTTCCTTGAGGGTCTGCGGTGCGATCATGTCCTCAATGGCCTTGATCTTCTCTGGGTTCGCCTTGATCCCTCTATGGGACACGAGGAATCCCAGTAGCTTGCCAGAAGGGACACCGAACACGCACTTCTCTGGGTTAAGTCGCAACTTCACCTGGCGCAGGCTCGCAAAGGTCTCCTCCAATCTTGGATCAAGGTTCTTGCCTCCAGAGACTTCACCACAATGTCGTCGACGTGGGCCTCCGTGTTTCTCCCGAGCTGCCGCCCTAAGGCGATGTGCATCAACCGCTGAAAGGTCGCGCACGCGTTGCGCAGCCCAAAGGGCATGCAGGTGTAGCAGTACACCCCACATGGGGTCAGGAAGGCTGTCTTCTCTACATCTTCTACCGCCATGTTGATTTGGTGGTACCCTGAAAACGCATCCAGGAAGCATAGTAGGTCACACTCGGCGGTGGAGTCGATGATCTGGTCGATGCGTGGAAGCGGGAACGGATCTTGGGGGCAGACCTTGTTGAGGTTGGTGAAGTCGACGCACATTCGCTCCTTCCCGCCTTTCTTCGGCACAACGACGGGGTTTGCCAGCCATTCGGGGTACTGCACCTCGCGAATGGCACCCGCTGCCTCCAACTTGCGGGTTTCTTGGACGATGAAGGCATGCTTCTCTGCGGACTGCCACCTCGCCCGCAACTTCACAGGGCATACATTGGGGCACACCCTTAAGTGATGCTGAATCACCTCTCTCGGGACTCCCACCAGCTGCTTGGGTTCCCATGTGAATATTTCCTTGTTTGCGTGCAAGAACTTCACCAATGCTTCCTATTGGCTTGGGTTGAGGCCGGCACCTATGGTAAAGGTGGCCCCTGAGGTCCTGTCCTCATCGACCGGCACTTGCTTGGTTTCCGCCTTGTCTTGGGTGAATACCTGCTTCTTCTTGGTTGGTGCGGCTTCCTTGGCCTCGGAGGTGCCTGCAACGGCGGCCTGCGCTGCCTCGACGGTCTTGAGGGCGAGCTTAAGCGCCGCCATGGCCTCCTTGGCGTCCTCCTTGACGGTGAGGACGCCCTTGCTCCCAGGCATCTTCATGAGGTTGTGGGCCGGATAGGTCGCTGCCATGAAATGGGCCAATGTTGGGTACCAGAGGATGGCGTTGAATGGGAGGCCGATGCGGGCAATGTTAAAGTCGACCAGCTCGGTGCGTTAGTTATCACACGTGCTGAAGGTGACGGGGAGGCGGATCTGCCCCAGGGAGCGGGCGGTGCTGCCACCAACTCCTGAGAAAGGCATGCTAAGGCTGAGCCGCTCGAGCGGCACGTGAAGAAGGCTGAAGGCCTCCACGAAGAGCAAGTTGAGGCTGGCGCCGCCGTCGATGAGGGTCTTGGTGACGGCCACGTTGCAGATGGTGGGCGTTCAGAGCATTGGAAGCATGCCCGAGCCGGTGGTGGTGATGGGGTGGTCTTCTGAGTTGAAGGTGAGGTCGGCCTCAGGCGTAGCCCAGCCCGGCGGAGCCCCCGAGCGCTTGGAAGCAGCGCCGATCTGGCATAGGAATGGCTTGATATGGCGGTCTGAAGGCAGTGCTTGAGAGCCGCCTAGCAGGGCCGCGACCGCGTGATGCACCGGTGCCGCATAGCGCACAGTGAAGAGGCCGCGCAGCTCCTCCCAGGATGCCACCGTGGATCCGGTGAGGCTGAGCATCCAGGCGCGCAGCTCGCCAGCGAGGGCCATGGGAAGCCAGTTGGCCATGACCTTGTCGTCCCCTCCGGCCTCGAATACGGCCCCTTCGTATGCCAGCAGGAAAGCTGACGGGTCCGCCGCGCCGTCGTAGCGCGGCGGCATCTTGATGTCTACTACGCAACCTTCTTCTTGTAGACGTTGTTGGGCCTCCAAGTGCAGAGTTTGTAGGACAGTAGCAAATTTCCCTCAAGTGGATGACCTAAGGTTTATCAATACGTGGGAGGCGTAGGATGAAGATGGTCTCTCTCAAGCAACCCTGCAACCAAATAACAAAGAGTCTCTTGGTTCCCCAACACACCCAATACAATGGTAAATTGCATAGGTGCACTAGTTCGGCGAAGAGATGGTGATACAAGTGCAATATGGATGGTAGATATAGGTTTTTGTAATCGGAAAAAATAAAAGCAGCAAGGTAACAAGCGGTAAAAGTGAGCGTAAACGGTATTGCAATGCTAGGAAACAAGGCATAGGGTTCATACTTTCACTAGTGCAAGTTCTCTCAACAATAATAACATAATTGGATCATATAACTATCCCTCAACATGCAACAAAGAGTCACTCCAAAGTCACTAATAGCGGAGAACAAACGAAGAGATTATGGTAGGGTACGAAACCACCTCAAAGTTATTCTTTCCAATCAATCCGTTGGGCTATTCCTATAAGTGTCACAAACAGCCCTAGAGTTCGTACTAGAATAACACCTTAAGATACAAATCAACCAAAACCCTAATGTCACCTAGATACTCCAATGTCACCTCAAGTATCTGTGGGCATGATTATACGATATGCATCACACAATATCAGATTCATCCAACCAACATAAAAGTACTTCAACGAGTGCCCCAAAGTTTCTACCGGAGAGTCAAGAACGTGTGCCAACCCTATGCATAGGTTCATGGGCGGAACCCGCAAGTTGGTCACCAAAACATACATCAAGTGGCACGTGATATCCCATTGTCACCACAGATAAACACGGCAAGACATACATCAAGTGTCCTCATAAAAGACTCAATCCGATAAGATAACTCCAAAGGGGAAACTCAATTCATTACAAAAGAGTAGAGGGGGAGAAGAAACATAAGATCCAACTATAATAGCAAAGCTCGCGATACATACAGATCGTATCACCTCAAGAACACGAGCGAGAGAGAGAGAGAGAGAGAGAGATCAAACACATAGCTACTGGTACATACCCTCAGCCCCGAGGGTGAACTACTCCCTCCTCGTCATGGATAGCGTCGGGATGATGAAGAATGCCACCGGTGAGGGTTCCCCCCTCCGGCAGGGTGCCGGAACAGGGTCCCGATTGGTTTTTCGTGGCTCTGGAGGCTTGCGGCGGCGGAACTCCCGATCTATCTTCTGTTCTGGAAGTTTTAGGGTACGTAGGTATATATGGGTTAAAGGAGTACATCGGTGGACCGAAGGGGGGCCACGAGGCAGGGGGCGCACCCCAGGGGGGTGGGCGTGCCCCTACCCTCATGAGCACTTCCCTTCTTTCCTGACATGCACTCCAAGTCCATCGGGTGGCTTTCCTTCCAAAAATAACTTCTTCACTTGATTTCGTTCCGTTTTGACTCCGTTTGATATTCCTTTTCCTCGAAATACTGAAATAGGCATAAAACAACAAATCTGGGCTGGGCCTCCGGTTAATAGGTTAGTCCCAAAAGTAATATAAAAGTGGAAAATAAAGCCCAATATTGCCGAAAACAGTAGATAATATAACATGGAGCAATCAAAAATTATAGATACGTTGGAGACGTATCACATCTCCGGCTTGAACTTGGGCGGCCATCGCACCTGCCGCAAGGCAGGGGCTAGGGCTTGGAGCCCCTTGGCCCCGCCGTCAGCGCCTGCCGTCGGAGCTGGGAGCGAGACGCCTGCCATGCGAGCGGAGCGCGGCGGCGATGAAGTGCAGATCGACGGAAGGAAAGCTACGATGCACCCCTACCTGGTGCGCCAAATGTCAGATCGCGGGTTCCGGCAAGACCCTTAAGGTTCGATCTTTGGGGTGCACGCGAAGTTCTTCCCCCCTACCAATCCACGCCCTAGCTTGCTAAGATATCGCGGAAGAACTCAACAAACTCACAACACAAGAGACACAAGGTTTATACTGGTTCGGGCCACCGTTGTGGTGTAAGACCCTACTCCAGTGTGGTGGTGGTGGATTGCCTCTTGGGCTGATGATGAACAGTACAAGGGGAAGAACAGCCTCCTGAGGTTGAGGTGTTCTGGTGGTTGGTGTGTGGCTAAGGATCAGCCAAAGATCAGATGAGATGCCTCCAAATGAGTTATCTCCTACGGTGGTGGCTAGTTCTACTTATATAGGCCCTTGTCCTCTCCCAAAATATTGAGCGGGAAGGGAGCCAACAACGGCCAATTTCAAAGGGACAACTTGTACAACTTATCCTGACAAAAGCGGTCTTCGCCTGCCAAAGGCTCTGGTGCTGACGCCGCTTTGGGCTCCATGGTGACCTCCGTCTTGCCATTCTGGTGGTCTTGGTCTCGTTGAACCGATATGGAAACCTTTGCTTGACGCCTCGGTACTCTGCGTCTGCACTCGCTCCCTTAGCACAAAGGGGAAACAAGGACACTCCGCGTGTTGGCGCCCGCCTGGTCTTGACCGTCATGGCTCACGTCACAAGAACCTCACGAGGTTTGCCCTGCCTTGATCTCTCCGCTCCTCGTCAGCCAACCTGGTGAGGCTGCTCCTTACAAAGTCTTGTGTTGTCCACCTCGCGAGGGTCTTGAATGCCTTGTTGATGAAGATGGGCCATACGGTCCCATGCACAGAGCCACATCGTGGGCCGCAGGCAGGCAAGTCTGGGGACCCCCGTTCCCAGAACAACACGATGCAATAATCACAAATGGAGGTGTAAAAACCCTCAAAAAAGGTGCAAAACATTTGCGATGGAGGATGCATCAAACACGGTTCAAATTTTAGTTGCGTGTGCGATGCAGGGCATACGGTTCAGTTCAATTAACTATTTGTGATCAGGAGGAACAAAAGAAACGGGTAGCCAGATGAAGGTGTGTGTGATATATACGGTTCACTCGGATGAACTATTTGTGATTAGGCAACACATAAGAAACGGTCAGCCAGATCAAGGTGTGTGCGATATACGGCATGCGGTTCACTCAGATGAACTGTTTGCGTTGAGACAAGAGAACATAAACGGTTCAATATATCAAGATGTGTGTAATACACAGCAAACAGGTCTGTAATCAGAAATGTGTGCGAAGACCGATAATAAAACAAATGATTGCTTCTAATAAGACGTATGTGATATGCTCTGTCTACACAATATCTATTGGCCATTGGGGGACGGGCGGTCATCCGGATACGCCATAAGGATGCGAAGAGGCATCCTATATCAGTAAGGACTAGCTGTTCCACCAGTAGCTCATGTAAGAGAACTCTCATGTTAAGTGTGCTCAGGCTGGAGCAGCCATCAAATGGGTGAATAGATGGGAAGTTGTGTTGATGTTAAATTAACTGATAGGATGGGTCATATCTGTCAAATTAAATGACTGATATGACCCATCCCATGAGTTAATTTAACCTCGAGGTCCTTGTTTTTTAACACATGTTAAAGAAGGTCTACCACATTGCTTTTTGACAATGTGCGATACGTAGCATACAGTTGATCCATCCGACCTGTTTGTGATGGAATAAGCCGTGTGTGTTGTGGGCAAACGCTTGCTAGTATTCAACCGTTTGCGATTGATGAATTCATCACCGACGAGTTCCCTAGTGTGGTCCGTGTTCATCTGATCATCATCTACTTCTTGTGCTAGCTCGATGTTCCTTCTATGATAAGTTTCCATTAAATTGATGGCGCTTTATGGACACGCCACCGTTTCCCGCCATTTCCTCACCTGTTTCCCGCCACCCAGCGATATTGCGCATAAACCTAGGCGGCGCGCAGCGCATGGAGGCGACAAGCGCAGCCTGTAGCACATCCACCTTTTCCAAGCATGCCAACCCACCAAAGCGTCGTCTCTGCCATCAACCTCATCGACGAGGAAAACGAGCAGCGCCACGGCCCCTCGAGGCCGAGGTGCTCCCCGGTAACGTGATGGACGACGCCAAGATGCGCGTCATCGCCAGGGTTGAGCAGACCTTTGGTGCATGGCGCTTGAGCGCCTCGGATCAAGATAGTAATGTCAGCGCCGACAGGCTGCAGCTCGTCGCACAACATGATCGATGGCGCACCACAGAGCAAGCTAGGCGCGTCCGCGCCAATGGGCTATGGCTCGCCGCACGGAGCCACCGTTGGAGCGCCGCAGAGCGAGAGGCATGGCGCGCCGCACAGCAAGAGCGGATCCATCGATGCTTGCCTGCTGTCGACATGGTGTCGTAGCTAGGTACACGTCCTGTCAGTACCCCCATTCCTCGCTAGGAGTGGGCAGAGGCCCTTTGCGCCATACTTGCACCAGAGGTCGGTTGCACCATACTTGCACCGGACGCCCGCCACGCAGTTCGCATGGGTCGTGCCGTTCGGCTTGTCAGCGGCCCGCTCAATGCCAACGCGCTGGTCCGTACGGTCGACCGCCTCCTTGGACCAGGTGTCCACCTGGGCGCAGTAGAGGAACATGGCCGTCTTTAGGATCGAAAGTATGTCTAGAGGGGGTGATTAGACTACTTGACCAAATAAAAACTTATCATTTTCCCAATTTTAGTCTTTGGCAGATTTTAGCTATTTTAGCACAAGTCAAGCAATCTTAACACAATTCAAGCAAGCATGCAAAGAGTATATGAGCAGCGGAAAGTAAAGCATGCAACTTGCAAGAATGTAAAGGGAAGGGTTTGGAGAATTCAAACGCAATTGGAGACACGGATGTTTTTGTCGTGGTTCCGATAGGTGGTGCTATCGTACATTCACGTTGATGGAGACTTCAAACCACGAAGGGTAACAGTTGCGTGAGTCCACAGAGGGCTCCACCCACGAAGGGTCCACGAAGAAGCAACCTTGTCTATCCCACCATGGTCGTCGCCCACGAAGGACTTGCCTCACTAGCGGTAGATCTTCATGAAGTAGGTGATCTCCTTTCCCTTACAAACTCCTTGGTTCAACTCCACAATCTTGTTGGAGGCTCCCAAGTGACACCTAGCCAATCTAGGAGACACCACTCTCCAAGAATTAACAAATGGTGTGTTGATGATGAACTCCTTGCTCTTGTGCTTCAAATGATAGTCTCCCCAACACTCAACTCTCTCTCACAGGATTTGGATTTGGTGGAAAGAAATTTGAGTGGAAAGCAACTTGGGGAAGGCTAGAGATCAAGATTCATATGGTAGTAATGGAATATCTTGGCCTCAACACATGAGTAGGTGGTTCCTTCTCGTAAATGACAAGTTGGAAGTGTAGGTTTGTTCTGATGGCTCTCTCCACGAATGAAGAGGAGGTGGAGGGGTATATATAGCCTCCACACAAAATCTAACTGTTACACGCAACTTGCCAAACTCGGTGGGACCGAATTGGTAAACTCGGTCGGACCGATTTAGCAAATCTAGTGACCGTTAGGATTTTCGGTGGGACCGACATGCAACTCGGTAGGACCAATGTGGTTAGGGTTAGGGCATAACGTAATCTCGGTGAGACCGACATACAAACTCGGTGAGACCGATTTTGGTAATAAGCTAACCAAAGAGTTGGTCAGGTAAACTCGGTGGGACCTATTCGCTCATTTCGGTGAGACCGAAATGTTACGAAAAGGAAACAGGGAGTTTACATTGCAATCTCGGTGGGACTGATCGCTCATCTCGGTGGTACCGAAACGTTACGAAGGGAAACAGAGAGATTACAATCCCATCTCGGTGAGACCAAGATCCCTATCGGTGAGACTTATTTGCCTAGGGTTTGTGGCAGTGGCTATGACATCTGAACTCGGTGGCGCCGGGTAGAAAGAATCGGTAGGGCCGAGTTTGACTTTTGGTTTAGGTCATATGTGGATATGAGAAAGTAGTTGAGGGTTTTTGAGCATATCACTAAGCAATCAGAGAGCAAGAAACTCATTAAGAAACACCTCATCCCTCCTTGATAGTATTGGCTTTTCCTATAGACTCAATGTGATCTTGGATCACTAAAATATAAAATGTAGATTCTTGAGCTTTTGAGCTTGAGCCAATCCTTTTATCCTTAGCATTTTGAGGGATCCACTTTTCTCATCCATGCCATGCCATCCATTGAGCTTTTCCTAAAATATTCATCTTGGAATGATGTTAGCTCAATGAGTTATATGTTGTTAGGAATTACCAAAACCACCTAGGGATAGTTGCACTTTCACCGTCACATTCTCAAGCTGGTGATCTCCGATGAAATAGCCAACTTGGAGCTCGAGATCGTGCTCCATATGTACCGCGAGCGTGTCGACCGCTTGGACGAACGCCTGCACGAGTTCAGGCAGAGCCAAGAGCTACCATAGGCAAGGGCTGCTGGTCATGGTCTCATGGACGTGTTTTATTCTATTGAGTCGTTTCGACGTGGATAGCTACGTACATTCACAGCAATCGTAGTATTGCCCTATTTATTCCTCTGTTTCAATGTGTGTACTTTGTTTTCCGTTCTTATATGTTCTATTTCAATGTGTGTATATACGCTTTCCATTCTGTATATGTGGATGATAACAGCTAGATTCAAATTAGTATACAAAAACGGATAGAAAATGGAATTCATAATATATACTCCCTTCGTTCCTAAATATAGGGTGTATAGTTTTTGGCACGGAAATTAAAGAACACATGAGGAGGGAAAATTTCACAAGTTTTGGACGAGATTACACCTCACTAATTGACCTGAGAAAATAGAGGAGCTTGCCTTATATAAGGAAATGTAATCAAATCCCTAAAAAACTATCCAAACGAGTTGTGCAACGCAATACACCTTATATTTTGGGTTTTTTTCTCAAAAATCTATACACCTTATATCAAGGAACGGAGGGAGTATATATTAATTGTTCATTAGTTCATCATAGAATATATATATACATATATATATATATATATATATATAATATCATCACATATACGTGATGATACTTAACTACTATGTACAATGCATAAAATTGAAAACAAACAATACTAAAACAAATAATCCCTCCTGGGGCCAGTATTTCGGCGAACGATCTTGCCATTTGGTTGGGCGCCCATCGGAGCTCCTCGTCGGTGTCACGTTGGAGCTTATCGGCCCACCTCCACACAGCGACGATGCTCTAAGCGCCTTTAACCTTCCTCGCAAAGTACCCGTCTTCGTACACGCCCGCACCCAAAGCTCTGCTGCCTCCTTTTTCCATGCGGCATCATGGGCTTCACAGGCCTCCTGGTACCTAGCTTCCTCCTCCGCCATCTCCTTCTTGAATGCCCCTTGCCTAGCTTTCTCAGCCGGCGGTAGTGACTTCCACAGACAAAGATTGTAATGGCCCCAAAACCAATCCAAAGTTGGGGGGTCCGGCACAACCTCTTCCGGCAGTGTGTAGGGGTCCTCGTCGCCCCTATTCGAGTGAGCATCCTCGGGGGAGGCGACTCCTCGTCGGTGCATGGGCAGACCGGCGGCGCCATGGCAGAGATTTGAGAGAGTGAGTGAGAGAGAGAGAGAGAGAGAGAGAGCGAGGGGAGGATGTAGATGAGAATGCAGGCGGGACGACGTTTGCAAGGTAGTATTTATTGGTGGCCTGAATCTAGATCGACGGGAACAGTACACACGCTGGTCGCCGGAATTTACGAGTACTATAGTTTGAATTACACACGATTCCCGCAACAAAATCCGTGTGTGAACATAATAGCTCACAGTTTCCAATACAGAACCGTGTCCGATTAATGATCTCCGCCACTCACCTACCAAACAGAGAGATAGAGTACCAATCGTGTGGGGGCCGGTTGTCTTGCCAGATCTTTATATTTTCTTTTTTGAACACCAGATATTTACATCATCTGATGATTTTTTAACTCGCACACAAGTACACAAAAATACGATTTTTCAAACTGTTATGGTTAGCCGTTGCATGTAGATGTAGTTCAAATTTGAATTACGGTCATTAAATGGCTAGAAAATCACTTAAATGTCTTTAAAAGGTCAAATGACCCCTGAAATTTTCCAAATTTTCACATGACAGTTGTGTTAGTGCACGTAAAATGTAGAATTTTTTTTGAAGGATGTAAGAGGAAGCTATCTCCCGTTCGTCATCAAACATGCATTGTTCCCTCTCGGAACCACAAACCTTCTAGTGAGTTGCTCTGGTTTGTGAGGGGGTGTGTCCAAACTTTCGTCAAACAGGCCAATTTTTTTACCACATCATCTTGGTGGCATGACATTACATAAAGCAAAGTTTCATGTTTTTCTGATCATTTTTTAATTTTTTGGAATTAAAATGCCATGGCACTCCATGCAAGTGCCCATGCCGTGAGACCAATATGTTTGAAAATTCCTTATATTTTACTGCACATGGAATTAACTCACACACAAGTACACAAATATGATTTTTCAAACCGTTATGGTTAGCCGTTGCATGTAGATGTAGTTCAAATTTTAATTATGGTCATTAAATGGCTAGAAAATCACTTAAATGTCTTTAAAAGGTCAAATGACCCCTGAAATTTTCCAAATTTTCGCATGACAGTTGTATTAGTGCATGTTAAACGTAGAAACAAATTTGGGCCGTAAGAGGAAGCTATCTCCCCTTCGTCATCAAACATGCATTGTTCCCTCTCGGAACCACGAGCCTTCTAGTGAGTTGCTCCGGTTTGTGAGGGGTGTGTGTCCAAACTTTCGTCAAACATGACAATTTTTTTACCACATCATCTTGGTGGCATGACATTACATCAAGCAAGGTTTCATGTTTTTCTGACTTTTTAAAAAAAAATTGGAATTAAATGCCATGGCACTCCATGCATACATATGCATGTGTCCATGTCATGAGATCAATATGTTTGAAAATTCCTCCTAATTTACTGCACATGGAATTAACTCGCACACAAGTACACAAATATGATTTTTCAAACCGTTATGGTTAGCCGTTGCATGTAGATGTAGTTCAAATTTGAATTACGGTCATCAAATGGCTAGAAAATCACTTAAATGTCTTCAAAAGGTCAAATGACCCTTAGAATTTTCCTAATTTTCACATTACAGTTGTAGTATTGCACGTTAAACGTAGAAAAGTTTTGAAGGCCGTAAGAGGAAGCTATCTCCCGGTCGCCATCAAACATGCATTGTTCCCTCTCGGAACCACGAGCCTTCTAGTGAGTTGCTCCGGTTTGTGAGGGGTGTGTGTCCAAACTTTCGTCAAACATGCCAACTTTTTTACCACATCATCTTGGTGGCATGGCATTATATCAAGCAAGGTTTCGTGTGTTTCTGATATATTTTTTCTTTTTTGGAATTAAAATTTCATGTCACTCCATACATACATATGCATGTGCCCATGACGTGGGACAAATATGTTTGAAAATTCCTTCTAATTTACTGCACATGGAATTAATCCGCACACAAGTACACAAATATGATTTTTCAAACCGTTATGGTTAGGCGTTGCATGTAGATGTAGTTCAAATTTTAATTACGGTCATTAAATGGCTAGAAAATCACTTACATGTCTTTCAAAGGTCAAATGACCCCTAGAATTTTCCAAATGTTCACATTGCAGTTGTAGTACTGCACGTTAAACGTAGAAAAAATTTGAAGGCCATTAGAGGAAGCTATCTCTCGTTCGTCATCAAACATGCATTGTTCCCTCTCGGAACCACGGGCCTTCTAGTGAGTTGCTCCGGTTTGTGAGGGGTGTGTGTCCAAACTTTCGTCAAACATGCCAATTTTTTTACCACATCATCTTGGTGGCATGAAATTACATCAACCAAGGTTTCATGTGTTTCTGATATTTTTTTAACCTTTTGGAATTAAAATGCCATGGCACTCCATGCATACATATGCATGTGTCCATGTCGCGAGACAAATATGTTAGAAAATTCCCTGCAATTTACTGCACATGGAATTAACTCACACACAAGTACACAAATATGATTTTTCAAAGCGTTATGGTTAGCCATTGCATGTAGATGTAGTTCAAATTTGAATTACGGTCATTAAATGGTTAGAAAATCACTTAAATTTCTTCAAAAGGTCAAACGACCCCTGAAATTTTCCAAATTTTCACATGACAGTTGTATTAGTGCATGTTACACGTAGAAAAAAGTTGAAGGCTGTAAGAGCAAGCTATCTCCCGTTCGTCATCAAACATGCATTGTTCCCTCTCGGTACCACGAGCCTTCTAGTGAGTTGCTCCAGTTTGTGAGGGGTGTGTGTCCAAACTTTCGTCACACATGCCAAATTTTTACCACATCATCTTGGTGGCATGACATTGCATCAACCAAGGTTTCATGTGTTTCTGATTTTTTTTTATTTTTTGGAATTAAAATGCCATGGCACTCCATGCATACATATGCATGTGTCCATGTCGTGAGACAAATATGTTAGAAAATTCCTTCCAATTTACTCCACATGGAATTAACTCACACACAAGTACACAAATATGATTTTTCAAACCGTTATGGTTAGCCATTGCATGTAGATGTAGTTCAAATTTGAATTACGGTCATTAAATGGTTAGAAAATCACTTAAATGTCTTCAAAAGGTCAAACGACCCCTGAAATTTTCCGAATTTTCACATGACAGTTGTATTAGTGCACGTTACACGTAGAAAAAAGTTGAAGGCTGTAAGAGGAAGCTATCTCCCGTTCGTCATCAAACATGCATTGTTCCCTCTCGGTACCACGAGCCTTCTAGTGAGTTGCTCCAGTTTGTGAGTGGTGTGTGTCGAAACTTTTGTCACACATGCAAATTTTTACCACATCATCTTGGTGGCATGACATTACATCAACCAAGGTTTCATGTGTTTCTGAATTTTTTTGATTTTTTTGGAATTTAAATGCCATGGCACTCCATGCTTAATTGTATCATAGACATTAGACCCAATATGTTTGAAAATTCCTTCCAATTTATTGCACATGGAATTAAATAGCACACAAGTACACAAAATATGACTTCTCAAACCTTATGGTTAGTTGTTGCATGTACATGTAGTTCAAATTTCGATTACGGTCATTAAATGGCTAGAAAATCGCTTAAATGTCTTAAAAGGTCAAATGATCCCTGAAATTTTCCAAAATTTGACATGACAGTTGTATTAGTACTACAAAATTTCTCAGACATTCAAAACACCATCCGTTGCCACTTTACTCCACATTCTTCTTTCACAACTAATAAAAAATATCTACAACATCACACGCAGTTGTTTTCTAGGAACCGTTTGCGATGAAAATATCTGGGTCTATTTAAGTCTCCCTCCTTAAGCTTCGCCGGCTCGTCTGCTCCAGTGCCGGCAACCCCCGAATCCACGAATCCCGATCCCCATTCCCGCACCCCCATCTTGCAAAGATAACACCGTGGAAACGCTTCATGAAGGCCCGTACGATGGTCGCGTCCCCCCCCCCCGAGCGCCGCCGCCTTTGCCGAGAGCGCGACCGCCTATGCCGAGAGTGCTGCTGCATGTGCGTTGAACGCGGTCGCTTCCGCCGAGAGGGCGTCTGCGGCAGCCGATAGGGCAGTTGCAGCAGCCGAGACGACAGCAGCTGCAAACGTCGAGAGTGTTCGAGCTGCCGTCTGTGCCGCCAATGTCGACCTGGCCTGGGTCGAGTCTATCCACGCCAAGATCGAGGATGCACATGCCAAGATATTCCAGGCCACCTCGGACTCCAGCATGCAACCCACGTCCGAAAATGCGGCGATGGCCATGGAGCACCTGCTTCCTCATGAGGTCGTCGAGCGGGAGCTGGAGATGCAGGAGGCGGCGGAGATCGAGGAGCGTCGGGAGGAGGATTTGCGCGTGGCTGAGGTCGAGGAATCAGCGGTGGAGTACCAACGCGAGCTCTGGCGCAGCCACTACTACGAGTACTACAACCTTGAGGGCGGCGCCGAGGACGACGATGAGGATGAGGACGCAGTCGACTTCAGCAGGGGGGCGCAGAGTCCACCAACAGCGGCATGTCGCCAGGACAAATCATCGACATCTCATCTCACACCGGCGATGCATAGGACGGCACGGCGGATTTGTTAAAATTATGCGATTTAGGCTTTGTTTTTAATATCGATCTTTTGCTTAGAGCAATGTTTAGGTCAATCGGCTCCTTTGTTTAATTACTAAAATTGCTCGATTCAATAAGTGTGGTCTGTCTGCTGTACGCTCTTTTGCGTGCCCAAATTAGCAAGTGGTGTTAAATTATGCAATGACGTACCCGGGGAAATTTCCACCAAAATTTGAATTATCAAACTCACCCCATGCGCATAAAGCAGAAGAATTGTTTGTGATGCACACAATCATTCAAAGTGAATGTTCCAGCGGCACCGCGCGCAAAGTTTCCCTCCACGTTTCCAAAATTTGGGCCTACCGCCAAAATATATACCCCCGCCCCCTCTCCCCTTCCCCGCCCCCTTTTCTCGACGACCACAAGTCACATTTCCCCTATTTCCTCCTTCCTTCCTTCCTAAGCTAGCCGCTTCCTCGCTCTCGCCATCTTGCATCCTACCGTCGGGGTCGCCATGGTCTTCTTCAAAGACCTCTCCAACGGTTCCTCCTCCGGCGACGACTCCTTCATCACTCGGGTATGCCTCTCTTCTCTCTCTCTCTCTAGGGCTATGACTTGGAATGAAGGATTTTTACCTGGCGGTCGATTTGAGTCATTTCTTCCTCTTGTAGCTCACTAGGACCATAAGTGGCAATGAATGGAGCGGGGTGGCGGAAGATCTATCTGCTCGTTGTCACCATCAATCTCCATGCGTGAAGCTAGATACGTTTGAATCTGTGGACAATGGGAGGAAGTTTCTGGCATGTGCAGAGAAGGTTAGACCCTCTTTCGTTCTTACAAATCATTTGTTAGAAGTGATTCAGACATTGTCACGGTCCCAACCCATTCATACCACACCTTCTACCAAAAGCATCCTAAGACAGTGTCACGGTTTGTACCTAGTATCTAAAATTGTTGCCATCTCATCAGCGGTGCCATTAGAAAATTATTTGGCACCGCTTCAGCAGTTTGTGCAGCCAACTTTGGTCCACACATCCGAGCAGCCAAGCAGTAAAATACTAAAGCTTTATGGCACGAAGGAACTGGGCATCATAGCAACTAGGTGCTCGGGAGTCCGGGTCCCTGATTTTTTTCCTCACAGCATCGGCTCGCCAAAGGCAGGCATGTGCGAGATGTAGCAACAGTTGTCTTTACACCAGTTTTGGCATACATATTGGACGGCCTTAGTGCTATTAGTTCTATGTTACTAAATTAGTGCATGTACACACCTGTTAGTATCAATTTGCTATCATTCAAACACTATAGCTATGCTGTTGCAGTTATATTTACCTTCCTCATAAAATGTTCAATTTGTTATTTATTGTACATGAGTAAGAACTTGTAGCATTGTTGTAGTTAATTATAGCTTCTGATGTTCCAGAATTTAGTTGTTGTCTCAGTAGCAATTAATTTATTTGCACATTGATCTTTTTGAGAAGATATGTCATAATTAACATGTTTCTTCAAGTTTTTCAAAATAAGCATTGGTGATTTTCTATGTTGCTATAAACCAATTTCACCTACAATTGTTACTGATCTAGTTTTAAACATTATAGGATGAATGGAAGTGTTCTTACTTGGAGTGGGTTGATCAAGAGTGGCCATAGTCTTTGAAGATGTGCCTAGCGAAGCTCTAGAACATGTATGAGGAAGAGAATAGAGAAAGTGTTGTCAACGCTGAAGAATATTTGAAGATGCGGGATAAAAACAGGAAGGTGGAGAATGAGCTCAGATTTTTTAAGTCAGACTTTGCTAAGATGGTGTTGGCAAAGGAGGAGGCACTTTCCCAGTTGGCTAGTGTAAAACAGGTTCTTAATGAACTGAAAGCAGAGGTGGATAAGACGAGACTGGATGATCTCGATTAGGGAAATGAATATATTGTTCTTATGAAGTTGAACTAGCTATATGTTTTACTGTGATGTTTTCATGTAGCTATCGTACTGTGATGTTATAATATATTTATGTGCCTGATGTGAAATTGGCAAACAATTGTTTGATATGAAATGTGAATTTGCGTAATACTGGAATTATTAATTGTAAACTAATAAACCTGCTAAATGTGTCATGGAACTTTGCAAACGGTTCAAGCAGTAAAAGCGCTTGTGATGGATAGCCCAATGCCACACAGTTTTCTTCATCAAATCGTGTGTGATGTAGTTGATATAAGCAAACACCTTTCACACACGAGCGTGTGTGATAGTTACACCTTTCACACACGAGCCTACACATAAAACTGTCTGGGATGTACATACGAACGGAAACGTTTTCCCTGGATTGACTGTGTGGGATGTACATAAGAACGGAAACGTATTCCTTGGATTGACTGTGTGTGATATACATACCTACGGAAATGTGTTTCTAGGATTCACTGTGTGGGATGTACATACGTACGGAAATGATTGGGTTTTGATGCCTCGCCCGATCACACACGAGCTCATTTGGTGTCCCAGGAGGGCATATCCCCAACGATTTCTGGGTCATGTGGGAAGGACCACCCCCCTATCGCCCACACCCACTTGGCGATGCTTCCAAATGCCGTCGCGAAAAGGGGTTAAAAACCGTTTGTATAGCACCGATGTGTACCAGTGCACCTCGAACCAGATTGGCTCGCGGCGGAAGTGATCCTTGTCGCCGAACAGGACGTCTATCTTGATCTTGTCGATTAGAGAGTAGGAAAGGCCGGGTACAATGCCATGAAAGACAGTCCGACTGGGCAGGAGCTGGTTCTCCTTGATACCCAGCTCCATGGTGTCGTAGTAGATAATGTTGATGCTGTTGCCGCCATCTATCAGGATCCGGGAGAAATGGCAGGCCCGCCTCTCCATTGAGAAGGTTGAGTCCAGCACCATGGCATAAGCACCTGGCGCAGGCATCATAGTCGGGTGGTTAGCTCGGCTCCAGTTGATGGGCCTCTCGGAGCAGTGCAAGATTTCAGGGACTTCCGAGGCGACGGTGTTCACCTCCCGGTATTGCCGACGCCGGCTGTGCTTGTCATCGGCTTCACTGGTGAAGACGACATAGGTGGCGTTGGCTTCGGGGAACTCGTCATGGATCATGCTGGCTGCACGGGCCGCCGGCTGCTGAGGAGGCGGAGCCGGAGGGCCGGCAGGCGGAGGCGGCAGACCCTCGCCCTTGGCAATTCGGGTGAGCCAGTGGCATTTCCGGGTGGTATGGTTGGACGGCTTCGCGCTGCTGTGGAACTTGCAGGGAGCATCAAGGGTTTGCTCAAAGGAGAAGGCGGGCAACCAAGCAGGCTTGCTGCCCTTCTAACGCTTGGGGCTGGATTGCCCCTCCGGCTACTGATCTTTGACTATCGCCACTTGCCAATTGGCGGAAGCCGGCTGCTGGGCCTTGCGCTTGTTGTCGTTCAGCTGCTGGCGCCGGTTGGAGTCACCAGCCAGCGTCTGAGGAGTCGGCGGGAGCACCTTCCCGGATGCGTCCACCCAGATCTCCGACTTCATCGAGTCGGC
Source organism: Aegilops bicornis (assembly GCA_021605145.1). NCBI lineage: Eukaryota > Viridiplantae > Streptophyta > Magnoliopsida > Poales > Poaceae > Aegilops > Aegilops bicornis. The sequence goes on along the minus strand of CM038675.1, from coordinate 438,034,365 downwards.
AGTGGCATATTTGTACGCCACGACCAGGAGCTCATCTAGGGTGGTCGGCTCGTCACACAGGAGCCGGTGCTTGAGCAAGGTGCCCTCTCTGCACCCGGCGGTGAAGTACTCGATGGCCTGCACCTCGTGCACCATTCGCAGGAGTTGCGCAACTCGGCCCAGCGCGTCAGGTAGTCGCGGGTGGATTCAGTCGGACCTTGGATGCACATGGAGTGTTAGCGAGGCTTGGGCGGCCACTTGTAGGTGCCGGTGAAGTTGCAGATGAAGACCTAGGCAAAATCAAACCAGCTATTGACGCTGTAGGGCTTGAGGTTGTTCAGCCATGTCCGGGCTGTGCCCTGGAGCATGAGCGGAACATACTTCACGGCAACGCGCTTGTTGCCGTTCGCTTGCTGATGGCCGTGGAGTAGTCGACTAGCCAGTCTTCCGGCTTCAGGGAGCTGGTGTACTTGGGAGTCTCTCGAGGGAGCGAGAACCATTTGGGGAAGGGCTCGTCGCGAATGCGGGGGCCAAAGCAGGCCGGGCCGATTGCATCTTCTTCTACCGCCAGGGATCGAGCAAGCCGGTCGATCTGGTGGCGGGCGTCATTCTCTCCGACTCCCTGTGTAGCGACCCGACCCGAATGGATCAAGTCTCTGTGCTCAGGTGTCATCCCTGGATCAGTAATGCTGACACCACACAGTACTTCGAAGGATTTATAACAGAGTAGCAATCACACACTTATTACATCGTTGTCCAAAAGAGGACTTATTACAAATAAATATGGCTTAAGGCCATCTAATAAGGATAACAAATGAAGACTTGGAAGATAAGTGAGTCCATCAACTCCATCGGCATCACCGAGTATAGAACCACGACCTAAACACCTTACTCGTCGTTCGAAAAGTCCGCAACATGAACGTTGCAGCCCGAAACGGGTCAAAGACATGGAATATGCTGGCAATGTAACACATAGAGAGCAATGAAGGAATAAGCCTATACTACATGCATATATGGCTAGTGGAAAGCTCTACGGTTATAGTTTTTGCATAAAGCTAGTTTTTCCCTACTGCAAAGGAATAGATTTGTTTAACTATCATGGTGGTTGTTAAACATTGAGAATGGTTGACAAAGATCCTCAATCCCAATTAAAAGTACTCATTAAAAACCCAACAATATTAATTAGAGTAACATGTTGAGATTCACATGATATTCAAGTACTAGATACTCAAGATGTCCATAACCGGGGACACGGCTAATCATGATTAGTTTTACACTCTGCAGACGCTTATGCGTACTTTTCCCCACAAGACTCGATCGCCTCCGCTTGGTTTCTCGACCGCATGGTGTTTGAGAGACGGATGACCGAGACACGCTCTTCGTAAGCACTAGCACCTTACATGTGGGTAGACCGTACCAACCTACATCCCCTACATCAGCTAGCCTACCCGTAAGAGTTCGCACAACTTAGTCAACTATGCCAGAGCCCATAATGGCTTGTGGCTGCACACGGAAGTTTCTAGTTTGAATAATCTTATAATCCCTTTGAGCCTGGGTGGCGGTCCGAAGAAATACAGGCAAGTCCTGATAGAAACCAGGTGCCTCAATCCACCCAGATGTGTGTTTAAGTTGCCACCTTAAATAAACCATTAATTAACAATCTCACATCTTTCATGGATATCACTCACCCAATCCACGCCTACTAGCATAGCATGGCATAATAAGCAAACGTAGAAGTAACTCCCAAGGTTTCATAAGTAAAACAGGTAATAGGTACTACCTCAATCTACTTCCCATCCCACAATTTAATTAGATCCTAATCATGCAAGTGTTTGAGGATTGATCTAATGCATAAAACTGGGTAGTAGAAAAGGTATGATCAAGTGTTACTTGCCTTGTCGACGATCCATGAAACCTAGAGACTCAAGTAACAAGCGGCACACTCCGGGTGATCTATCGCAGACAAACAACAAGCATACAATAAGTACTCATCTAATGCACAGGTAAATCTCGAATAAAAGATCTAACCAGAAAGTTCAACTTAAGAACCCTGGTTGCAAAAAGAATCGAATCAAATAAAGCAACGAAAGTCAAACGTCGAAAGAAAACAACTCGGTTCTAGCAATTTGAAACTAGGTCAAATTTTACAGTAGCAAAACTTTGTTTAAGTGGATTAGTCGAAACGGCGGTTTCAAACGAAACTCCAGGCGCTTGAATCACCTGATTCCGATAAACGAGCGAGAAAATAAACTAGAACGAAGATTGGATCTGAAATCGAGATCGAAAAATAACGGATTAAATCCGATTAAAAGAAAAACGACGAACGGTTAAACGAACGGACGTTCGTTAACAGAAACTAACCGGTGAGCACGTTCGTTAAGACGAACGGTCCGGTGAACGTTCGCTAAACAACAAAACCAAAAAAAATAAAACCGTTCTAGGGTTTAAAAAAACCGAACAACGGAAAAGAAAACCGGAACGGTTTTTATAAAAAAAAACGAACCGGGGAAGGTGGCGCGGCGGCTACCTCGCCGGGGAAGGGGGGCTCCGGCGGGCGGCGGCTAGGGGCAACGGGGCGACGGCGTCACCGGGCGGCGGCGGCGGCTATGGAGAGGGCGGCGGGCTGGGTTGGGAGGAGAGGGGGTGAGGGAGTATATAGGAGGGGAGGGGGGTTGCTTGGGGAGGGGCAAGCAAGGGAGGAGAGGAGGAGGAGGAGTCCTCCTCGACTCGCCGGGCGGCGGTTGCAAGGCTGCGCGCGAGGGAGGGGCGGTTAGGGCCGGGCCCTTGGCCCAAAGTGGGCGTGCATTTTTTTTTTAAATTAAAATCTCGCGCAGAAAAACGAATAAAATAAAATCTAAACGAACTCCAAAATTTACAAAGTAAATTTTCCCCGACTCCTAAAAATGAGTCGAACAAAATGAACTTTTACTCGGGGCCAAAATGCATTTTTTTTTGAAAATACGAAATTTATCCCTAAAGCAAATAAACTCCGAAAATCCAAAATTTGATTTATTTATTAAATCTTCATTTTTCCTAAATTTTGGGATAGTCATATTATTCCCTCTCTTATTTTTGATATTGGAAAAATATTTGAAGATAAAAATAAATAAATCCGAATGATCCGATTTTCAAAATTTGAGAAAGCTCAAATATGAAAATAATGAAATCTCCAACTCTCTCCGAGGGTCCTTGAGTTGCGTGAAATTTCTAGGATTGGCAAAATGCAAGAAAATATGATATGCATGATGACTTAATGTATAACATTCCAAATTTGAAAATTTGGGATGTTACAAACCTACCCCCCTTAAGATGAATCTCGCCCTCGAGATTCGGGTTGGCTAGAAAATAGGTGAGGGTGATCCTTGAGCAAATCTTCTTCTCTTTCCTGTGTGGCTTCATCCTCGGTGTGGTGGATCCACCGAACCTTGCAAAACTTGATAACATTGCTGCGAGTAACTCTGCTGGCATAATCGAGAATCTTGACCGGTTTCTCCTCATATGTTAAATCATCCTTCAATGAATCGCTTCAAGTGGCAATTGTATCCCTTAATGGTACTTACGCCATCTTGGCGTGACATTTCTTCACCGAGAAACATGGAATACATCATGAACTCGACAGTCCCTCTGGCAATTCCAGCTTATAAGCAACTTCTCCCATGCGTTGCAAAATCTTATACGGTCCAACGAAACGTGGTGCTAATTTTCCTTTAACTCCAAAATGCTTAACTCTTCGAAGCGGGGATACTCTAAGATATACTCTGTCTCCGACTTCATATTCTATCGCCTTGCGTTTTGAATCCGCATAGCTTTTACATTCGACTGGGCTACCTTGAGCCTATCGCGAATCAACTTAACCTTCATTGAGACTCCTTAATCAAGTCTGGTCCAAACAACCGACGGTCTCCAGCTTACCGTCCCATGATAACGGTGTCCTGCACCTCCTTCCGCATAAAGCCTCGAAGGTGCCATCTTCAATCAGGTTTGGTAACTGTTGTTATAAGAAAACTCTGCATACGGCAAGTTATCATCCCAACTAGATCCATAATCTAGTGCACAAGCTCTCAGCATATCCTCCAAAATCTGATTGACTCTCTCAATCTGTCCATCGGTCTGTGGGTGAAAAGTTGTACTGAATTCCAGTCTGGTTCCCAATGTTTCGTGCAACTGATTCCAAAACTTTGAGGTAAATTGGGTTCCTCTATCTGATACGATACTCCTCGGAACTCCGTGTAAACACACAATTCTGGTCATGTATATCTTCGCCAACTTAGCACTGTTATAGGTAGTCTTGACTGGAATGAAATGAGCTACCTTCGTCAAGCGGTCGACTATAACCCAAATCGAGTCATAGCCAGAACGAGTCTTTCGCAAACCTGTGATGAAATCCATGCCTAGTTTATCCCACTTCCATTCGGGTATTGGCAATGGTTGCAACAATCCTGGCTTCTGATGCTCTGCCTTCACTCTCTGACATACATCGCAAACTGCTACATACTCCGCAATATCCTTCTTCATTCCGGTCCACCAGAAAGTATTCTTCAAATCCAAATACATCTTGGTATTTCCAGGGTGAATCGAATATGGTGAATCATGGGCTTCTTGCAAAATCAACTTCCTGATCTCCGGGTCATTTGGCACATAAACACGGTCCTCAAACCATAGGGTATCGTGCTCATCCTCACGAAATCCCTTAGCTTTTCCTTCTCTCATCTTCTCCTTTATAGAGGCAACTTCCTTATCTGCCTTTTGGGCTTCTCTGATTTTGTCCATCAACGTAGACTGAATCTCCAATGCTTCTACATAGCCTCTCGGAACTATTTCCAAACATAGCTCTCGAAAGTCCTCGGCTAACTCCTTGGGTATTCCTCCCATCTTTAGTGTATTGACGTGGCTCTTACGGCTCAATGTGTCTGCTACAACGTTCGCCTTCCCGGGGTGATAATGCAATCTCATATCATAATCCTTAATAAGCTCCAACCATCTCCTCTATCTGAGATTTAATTCCTTCTACGTGAAGATGTACTTCAAACTCTTGTGATCCGTGTACACCTCACAATGATTTCCAATGAGGAAATGTCTCCATGTCTTCAATGCATGCACAACGGCTGCTAACCCCAAATCATGTGTGGCATAATTCAACTCATGAGGCTTAAGCTGTCCTGAAGCATACGAAACAACTCTTCCTTCCTACATAAGCACTGCTCCAAGTCCTCGACGTGAAGCATCGCAATACACCTCATAATCCTTGGTCTGATCTGGCAAAATTAACACTGGTGAGGTAACCAATCTTTTCTTCAACTCCTGAAAACTTGCCTCGCAGTCCTCGATCCATATGAACTTGGTATCCTTCTTCAACAATTCTGTCATAGGCTTTGCAATCCTTGAGAAATTCTCAATGAATCTTCGGTAGTACCTGCGAGTCCAAGGAAACTCCGAATCTCTCCAACTGTCGTTGGTGCTTCCCATTTGGTTACGGTCTCAACCTTTGTGGGGTCATTGCTATCCCTTCTCCGGATATAACATGTCCAAGAAATCCAACTTCCTTTAGCCAAAACTCACATTTGCTGAACTTGGCATATAACTGATGTTCCCTTAGTTTCTCCAAAACCAATCGCAAATGTTCCTTATGTTCCTCTTCATTCTTCGAGAAAATCAAAATATCATTATGAACACCACGACGAACTTATCCAAAAACTCCATAAACACTTTGTTCATCGTGTTCATGAAATAGGCGGTAGCGTTAGTCAGTCCAAATGACATAACGGTGTACTCATACAGTCCATATCTCGTGGTAAATGCTGTCTTAGGTATGTCCTGCTCTCGAATCTTCAACTGATGGTACCCTGATCGCAAATCGATCTTGGAAAACACTTTATCTCCTTGCAAACGATCAAACAGATCATTTATCATTGGTAGTGGGTACTTGTTCTTGATTGTTACTTCATTCAATCCACGATAATCAACAACCATCCTTAACGATCCATCCTTCTTCTCCACTAACAAAGACGGGTGATCCCCAAGGCGAAGAACTTGGGCATATAAAACCTTTATCCAATAGCTCCTTTATACGCTTCTTGATTTCCGCCAAATCACATGCGGGCATCCCGTATGGTCGCCCGATATTGGGCCTGTGCACGGCAAAAGATCAATCAAGAACTCAATGTCTCTATCCGTGGCATTCCCGGCAATTCTTAGGAAATACATCAGGAAATCCTTCACCACTGGTACCTCTTCTGCACAACTCCGATAAGGAATTTACTTGTGCTCTCCTCGGCTCATGCCACATACTTGATTCTCCTCCCTTACGGGTGGTAAGCAAAATTGACTTAGTGGCGCAATCTATGTTCCCTCCATACTTGATAACCAATCCATGCCTAATATCACATCCAATCCTTGGGATTCCGTAACTATTAGGTCCGAGGGAAAAACATAGTGTCCAATCCTTAATGGCGGTCGATCACACCAAATACTAGCCATGTATTACGCTCCGGTGAGGTTACTAGCATGGGTGACCTAAGGGCTTGGGTTGGTAATTTGTACTTATCCACAAATCTCCTTGATATGTATGAATGCGATGCACCAAAGATCGAAGAGAACAACCGCAAAGAAATGACTTAACCAAAAACTTACCGACATCGTGCATCGGGCTGATCTTCAACCTCCTCCACATCAATGTGGTTCACCTGTCCCCTGTTGAAAGGGTTGGGCTTCTTTCCAGAGCTTCCATTGCCATTTCCATTCTGGCCTTCTGGACATTCGTTTGCGTAATGCCTAGTCTTGCGGCACTTAAAGCAAGTGATGTGGCTCAGGTCTACCTTGGTTGGGGTTGATGGTGTGGTGCGGTTCTGTCCATTGCTTCCTCCATGGGTATGCTGAAACTGAACTCCCTGTTTAGGGGTATAACGGGGCTTCTGCTGGGCTCCAGAGTTATACTTCCCCTGTCCATACTTCCTCTTACGATTCTCAATTTGCTGCTGCTTTCCTTCAATCATGAGGGCACGGTCTACCAACTCCTGGTAGTTATTGAAACTTGCTACCATCAACTGCATGCTTAACTCATCATTCAGTCCTTCCAAACTTCTCCTCGCTTAGCTGCATCCGTAGCAACGCGTCATCCGGGGCATAACGTGCTAACTTACTAAAATCATCCACATCTTGCCAACAGTCCTTCCTCCTTGGCGTAAGTTGCGAAACTCACGCTTCTTCATGGCCATAGCTCCTTTGAGACATGGGCGGTCGGAAAGCTTCTTGGCCCGATCCCATGTGACAGTGTCTACAGGGTAAGTGGCTGTAAAATTCTCCCACCATGCTGCTGCGGGTCCTTCAAGTTGGTGTGCAGCAAACTTCACCTTCTCTCCATCCGTACATCCTGCAGTGATCAACTCCCTCCCTACCTTACGGAGCCAATCATCTGCTACTATCGGCTCGGTGCTCTTTGGAAAACATCGGTGATTCAGCCTTAAGAAACGTGTCAAGTGATCCGCGGTGGTGGTGGTGGCGGTGGGTTGTTGTCGTTGTTGTTGCCTTGATTACGTACCAATGTTTGGATCAAAGTGTTACTGCTGCTTTGGATCAAGCTGGGTGATCTCTGGCGGAAAACAAACCCGGGTCGCGTCTTGGAGGCATCTCGATGGGTTTAGAAAAGACGAGAAATTAAGAATAGAGTGGGGTCTAAGGAGAAACACTACCCAAATGTATATGAGCAAATGCACACAAAATCACTTCATTCAATTCAAACAAAGGGCTTACAACGATCTAACTATCGCAAGAGTGCGTGAACTAATATGTTACATGGAGGTAATACTACTAATATGTGGGGGTCATCTATTAATTTGAACCGGTGGAAGACTCCATGATGTCTGCTCCTGCTTCATCTTCAAAGTCGGGTTCACTTTGATCCGAATCGGTGTCGTCGATGTTGATGTAGTCGCTTGGACAACCGGCGTACGGGTCTTCATTCTTGAGCGCCAATTTCTTCTTGAGTTCTTCAATCTCGTACTTAAGATCGTTATTGTGTCTTGCTAGAGCTACGATCTCGTCCATGTAGTCCTTGCGTGTAGACTTTAGTTCTTCTTCAAGTTCGATGATCCTTCCCTTCGCATCCTTTAATTCGAGCATATCATTGCACATCTGGTTCTCCTGGCGTCGAATGTGCTGGTTTAACTCCTGGATGAAAGCTGCAATGGATCTGTCCTTCTTGGTGCTGACTATCTCCCATTGTTCATCTCGGCGTCCGCAAATCTGGTAGATAGTGTCCTTGAGGTCTTCTTGATAAACTTCTCCAATGCGTCCCATGGTGATATGAGCTGCCATGCTCTTTCCCAGACTCCAGGTTGGTGCACTGAAAACACTATCTATAGGCTTGGTGATTGGGGCGAATGTCCTTCCCGAAACATGAGCTTGAATCTTCCAGCGCTCCTCTTCAGGCAGAGTGGCGTTGAAAGTCCCGGTGAAGCTTGGTAATCCAATGTTCAAGTACTTGGTGACTTCCTTCAAGTGAAATCCAAAAGGTGTGCCTTCATCCGGTTGGGTGTACTTGATCTTCGCGTCCTTCATCCTAAAAGAGTAGAAAAGATGAGAAGTTAGAAAATGAGAAGAGAGTAGTGATCTATGGCTTTAACTTAGTGGTCGTTTCCTCTGATCGTGTGTGCTCGATACCATCTCTGTAGCGACCCGACCGAATGGATCAAGTCTCTATGCTCGGTGTCATCCTCGGATCAAGAATGTCGACACCACACAAGATGCTTGAAGGATTTATAACAGAGTGGCAATCACACACTTATTACATCGTTGTCCAAAAGAGGACTTATTACAAATAAATATGGCTTAAGGCCATCTAATAACGATAACAGCGGAAGACTTGGAAGATAAGTGAGTCCATCAACTCCATCGGCATCACTGAGTATAGAACCACGACCTAAACACCTTACTGTCGTTCTGAAAAGTCTCGCAACATGAACGTTGCAGCCCGAAACGGGTCAACACATGGAATATCTGGCAATGTAATACATAGAGAGCAATGAAGGAATAAGCCTATACTACATGCATATATGGCTGGTGGAAAGCTCTCACGGTTATAGTTTTTGCATAAAGCTAGTTTTTCCCTCGCAAAGGAATAGATTTGTTTAACTATCATGGTGGTTGTTAAACATTGAGAATGGTTGACAGCATCCTCAATCCCAATTAAAAACACTCATTAAAAACCCAACAATATTAATTAGAGTAACATGTTGAGATTCACATGATATTCAAGTACTAGATACTCAAGATGTCCATAACCGGGGACATGGCTAATCATGATTAGTTTTTACACTCTGCAGAGGTTTGCACACTTTTCCCCACAAGACTCGATCGCCTCCGTTTGGTTTCTCGCTCTGCAGGGTGTTTGAGAGACGGATGACCGAGACACAGTCTTTCGTAAGCACTAGCACCTTACATGTGGGTAGACCGTACCAACCTACATCCCCTACATCAGCTAGCCTACCCGTAAGAGTTCGCACAACTTAGTCAACTATGCGAGCCCATACTGGCTTGTGGCTGCACACGGCAGTTTCTAGTTTGAATAATCTTATGATCCCTTTGAGCCTGGGTGGCGGTCCGAAGAAATACACGCAAGTCCTGATAGAAACCAGGTGCCTCAATCCACCCAGATGTGTGTTTAAGTTGCCACCTTAAATAAACCATTAATTAACAATCTCACATCTGTCATGGATATCACTCACCCAATCCACGCCTACTAGCATAGCATGGCATAATAAGCAAACGAGAAGTAACTCCCAAGGTTTCATAAGTAAAACAGGTAATAGGTACTACCTCAATCTACTTCCCATCCCACAATTTAATTAGATCCTAATCATGCAAGTGTTTGAGGATTGATCTAATGCATAAAACCGGGTAGTAGAAAAGGTATGATCAAGTGTTACTTGCCTTCTTGACGATCCACGAAACCTAGAGACTCGAAGTAACAAGCGGCACACTCCGGGTGATCTATCGCAGACAAACAACAAGCATACAATAAGTACTCATCTAATGCACAGGTAAATCTCGAATAAAAGATCTAACCAGAAAGTTCAACTTAAGAACCCTGGTTGCAAAAAGAATCGAATCAAATAAAGCAACGAAAGTCAAACGTCAAAAGAAAACAACTCGGTTCTAGCAATTTCAAACTAGGTCAAATTTTACAGTAGCAAAACTTTGTTTAAGTGGATTAGTCGGAACGGCGGTTTCGAAATGAAACTCCAGGCGCTTGAATCACCTGATTCCGATAAACGAGCGAGAAAATAAACTAGAACGAAGATTGGATCTGAAATCAAGATCGGAAAATAACGGATTAAATCCGATTAAAAGAAAAACGACGAACGGTTAAACGAACGGACGTTCGTTAACAGAAACTAACCGGTGAACACGTTCATTAAGACGAACGGTCCGGTGAACGTTCGCTAAACAACAAAACCGAAAAAAATAAAACCGTTCTAGGGTTTAAAAAAACCGAACAACGGAAAAAGAACCGGAACGGTTTTATAAAAAACCGAACCGGGAAGGTGGCGCGAGGCTACCTCACCGGGAAGGGGCTCATGGGCGGCGATTAGGGGCGACGGGCGACGGCACAGCGTCAAGGGCACGGGCACGGCGGCGGGCGGCTATGGAGAGGCGGCGGGGCTGCGGGTTGGGAGGAGAGGGGTGAGGGAGTATATAGGAGGAGGGGGTTGCTTGGGGAGGGGCAAGCAAGGGAGGAGGAGGAGGAGGAGTCCTCCTCGGACTCGCCACGGGCGGCCAGTCTTGCAAGGCGAGGAGGGGCGGTTGGCCGGGCCCTTGGCCCAAAGTGGCGTGACATTTTTTTAAATTAAAATCTCACAAAAAAACGAATAAAATAAAATCTAAACAAACTCCAAAATTTACAAAGTAAATTTTCCCCGACTCCTAAAAATGAGTCGAACAAAATGAACTTTTACTCGGGGCCAAAATGCATTTTTTTAAAAATACGAAATTTATCCCTAAAGCAAATAAACTCCGAAAATCCAAATTTTGATTTATTTATTAAATCTTCATTTTTCCTAAATTTTTGGAAAGTCATATTATTCCCTCTCTTATTTTTGATATTGGAAAAATATTTGAAGATAAAAATAAATAAATCCGAATGATCCTATTTTCAAAATTTGAGAAAGCTCAAATATGAAAATAATGAAATCTCCAACTCTCTCCGAGGGTCCTTGAGTTGCGTGGAATTTCTAGGATCGGCAAAATGCAAGAAAATATCATATGCATGATGACTTAATGTATAACATTCCAAATTTGAAAATTTGGGATGTTACACCCTCATGGGGGCCCAGCCGGCCTCCGAGACTAGGATGATCAACAAGCGGCGGGGATGTGCGCTCTCCCTGCGAGGGGGAGTGGATGATCGTCCCGCCGCCCTTCTACTCGTGGGAAACCATCTTGGTCGCGCACAATCATGAAGCTTGTGTGCCGACTGCGGCTGGCAGCCAACTCTTGGTCTCGCCGACTACGAGTGCGCCTGTTGGGGACCGGGAGGTCGCTCCATGCTCACGTGGGGGGGGGGGTTCAGCTTGCTCGCCGGGATCCATCACGCGGCGGCCCGCGTCTTGCTGCGCGGTTGCTTCGTCGAGGAGCTGCTGGAGACGCGCCATTTGGTCGCGATACTCGTCGCCCTCCATGTGGTCCAATTCGTCTGCCGCCGCCTGGGCGGCACGCAAGTTCTCCATCGGCATGGCGTAGACTGGGCGTCCGGCTCCTTGCATGCTGGCGATCGCTGCGCCGCGCTACCGAACCGTGCCCACTAGGCTATGCTTGCCAGCAGCCGGAGTGCCACCCACGGAGCGGTCAATCTCACGGTGGTAGGTTTCAGTGAGGCGCCTCATGGCCGCCAACTTTTTGGTGTTGTTGAGGAGCGAGACATGGAAGGTTTCCAGCGTCTCTCCATCGGTGTCTGTCGCCATGGGCGTGGACAGACCCCGCATTGCCTTCTGCAGTGGGTCCTGGATGGCCCCGTTAGAGGCTCTGTCATGGCTAGTGACCAGCACCTCCGTGATGGTGATGGCGCTGGCGTTGCTGACCGCGGGAGGGAGCGGGTCGTTGATGATCACAACGTTGCCAGGGAAGGCATCGGTGAAAGCTGCGTTGGTGTCGATGAGCATCTCGACGGGCGGGTCGGTGGAGCTGACGGACTCCAAGTCGGAGGCAGGCTCATTGGTGATGCAGAGCTTGCCGAGGAGGTCGACGAGGAAGCTCTCGGAGTTGGCCGCTCCTGCATCGGGCGCGGGCGCGTTGGAGAGGCGGATCCCCCCGATGAGATTAGCGAGGCAGCTTGCGGCACAAGCGGCTTCCACGCTGCGGAGCGTGTCGACGCAAACGCCATCTGGTGTACCGGGTTGGCTGCGCTCGCCAGGAAGGAAGAGGGTTCCCATGCAGAACGTGTTTCTGGCCGATGGTGGACTTAGCCCCACGGTGGGCACCAAATGTCGGGGATATCTAACGACATGTGCCAGGGGTGGCTTATCATGGATGGGGACAGGAGTACGTCGTCGGGTCCTAGAAGCCGTAGTGAGCGAGATCTCGGACGCCTACGAGTCTTACCCTGGTTCAGGGCTCTCCGTGGAGATAACACCCCTAGTCCTGCTCTGCGGGGTCTCCGCTTGATGACTATTGTCAATACAGTGGCTACAAGAGTGCTCCTTGACCTGTTTCGGCTAGAGGAGGAAGAAGGGCAAGGCTAGCTCTATCTCCTCTCTCTACGTGGGTGTAAGTTTGTTGGGGAACGTAGTATTTCAAAATTTTCCTATGATCACGCAAGATCTATCTAGGAGAAGCATAGCAACGAGCGGGGGAGAGTGTGTCTACGTACCCTCGTAGACCGAAAGCGGAAGCATTTATCAAACGCGATTGATGTAGTCGTATGTCTTCATGATCCAACCGACCCTAGCACTGAACGTATAGCACCTCTGTGTTCAGCACATGTTCAGCTCGATGACGTCCCTCGTACTCTTGATCCAGTTGAGGCCGAGGGAGAGTTGCGTCAGTACGACGGCGTGGTGATGGTGATGATGCAGTTACCGGCATAGGGCTTCGCCTAAGCACTCCGACGATATGACTGAGGTGTGTTTCTTTCGAAGGGGCATCGCACACGACTAAGAGAAACTTTGGTGTGTCTTTGGGGTGCCCCCTCCCACGTATATAAAGGGCGAGGGAGGAGGAGGCCGGCCAAGGTGTGGCGCGCCCAAGGGGGGAGTCCTACTCCAAATAGGATTCGGCCCCCCCTTTTCCTATTCCCACAAGGAGAAGGGGGGGAAGGAGGAGGAGAAGAGAAGGAAAGGGGGGTGGCCCCCCCAATCCTAGTCCAATTCGGTTTGGGCTAGGGGGGCGCATGCCACTCCCTGGCCTGCCTCCTCTCTTCCACCACTAGGCCAATGAGGCACAATAACTTCCCGGGGGGGGGGGGGTCGGCAACCCCCGGTACTCCGAAACTCATCCGAAACGACCTGAACCATTCCGGTGTCTGAATGTAACCATCCAATATATGAATCTTTATGTATCGACCATTTCAAGACTCCTCGTCATATCCGTGATCTCATCCGGGACTCTGAACAAACTTCGGTACATAAAATCACATAACTCATAATACAAATCGTCATCGAACGTTAAGCGTGCAGACCCTGTGGGTTCGAGAACTATGTAGACATGACCGAGACACATCTCCGGTCAATAACCAATAGCGGAACCTGGATGCTCATATTGGCTCCTACATATTCTACGAAGATCTTTATCGGTCAAACCGCATAACAACATACGTTGTTCCCTTTGTCATCGGTATGTTACTTGCCCGAGATTCGATCGTTGTTATCACCATACCTAGTTCAATCTCGTTACTAGAAAGTCTCTTTACTCGTTCCGTAATGCATCATCCCGTAACTAACTCATTAGTTACATTGCTTGCAAGGCTTATGTGATGAGCATTACCGAGTGGGCCCAGAGATACCTCTCCGACACTCGGAGCGACAAATCCTAATCTCGATATATGCCAACTCAACAAACGTCATCGGGGACACCTGTAGAGCATCTTTATAATCACCCAGTTATGTTGTGACGTTTGATAGCACGCTAAGTGTTCCTCCGGTATTCGGGAGTTGTATAATCTCATAGTCATAGGAACATGTATACGTCATGAAGGAAGCAATAGCAATAAACTAAACGATTAGAGTGCTAAGCTAACAGATGGATCTTGTCCATCACATCATTCTCTAATGATGTGATCCCGTTCATCAAATGACAACACATGTCTATGGCTAGGGAACTTAACCATCTTTGATTAACGAGCTAGTCTAGTAGAGGCATACTAGGGACACTCTGTTTGTCTATGTATTCACACATGTACTAAGTTTCCGGTTAATACAATTCTAGCATGAATAATAAACATTTATCATGATATAAGGAACTATAAATAACAACTTTATTATTGCCTCTAGGGCATATTTCCTTTAGTCTCCCACTTGCACTAGAGTCAATAATCTAGATTACATAGTAATGATTCTAACACCCATGGAGTCTTGGTGCTGATCATTTTTTGCTCGTGAGAGAGGCTTAGTCAATGGGTCTGCAACATTCAGGTCTGTAGGTATTTTGCAAATCTCTATGTCTCCTTTCTTTACTTGATCGTGGATGGAATTGAAGCATCTCTTGATGTGCTTGGTTCTCTTGTGAAATCTTGATTCCTTTGCCAAGGCAATTGCACCAGTATTGTCACAAAAGATTTTCATTGGACCCGATGCACTAGGTATGACACTGATACATCTCCAACGTATCTATAAATTTTTATTGCTCCATGCTATATTATCTACTGTTTTGGACATTATTGGGCTTTATTATCCACTTTTATATTATTTTTGGAACTAACCTATTAATCGGAGACCCAACCCAGAATTGCTATATTTTTTGCCTATTTCAGAGTTTCGCAGAAAAGGAATATCAAACGGAGACCAAACGGAACGAAACCTTCGGGAACGTGATTTTGAGGAAGATTATGATCCGGGAGACTTGGACCCT
Source organism: Aegilops bicornis (assembly GCA_021605145.1). Classification (NCBI taxonomy): domain Eukaryota; kingdom Viridiplantae; phylum Streptophyta; class Magnoliopsida; order Poales; family Poaceae; genus Aegilops; species Aegilops bicornis. The sequence continues at coordinate 438,019,329 of CM038675.1, read as the reverse complement.
ACGTCAAGAAACAAAAGAGGAAGCCACAAGGTAGGGGCGCTTCCTGTAGCGCCGCCTCCACCCTCATGGGCCCCTGTTGCTCCACCGACGTACTCCTTCCTCCTATATATACCTCACGCCCCCAAACGATCGAATCACGGAGCCAAAACCTAATTCCACCGCCGCAACCTTCTATACCCACGAGATCCCATCTTGGGGCCTGTTGAACTCCATGGGAAGGGCATCCATCACGGAGGGCTTCTACATCAACACCATAGCCTCTCCGATGAAGTGTGAGTAGTTTACCTCGGACCTTGGTCCATAGTTAGTAGCTAGATGGCTTCTTCTCTCTTTTTGGATCTCAATACAATGTTCTCCCCCTCTCTCGTGGAGATCTATTCGATGTAATCTTCTTTCTACGGTGTGTTTGTTGAGACCGATGAATTGCGGGTTTATGATCAAGAATATCTATGAACAATATTTGAATCTTTTCTGAATTCTTTTATGTATGATTGGTTATCTTTGCAAGTCTCTTCGAATTATTAGTTTGGTTTGGCCTACTAGATTGATCTTTCTTGCAATGGGAGAAGTGCTTAGCTTTGGGTTCAATCTTGCGGTGTCCTTTTCCCAGTGACATTAGGGGCAGCAAGGCACGTATTGTACTATTGCCATCGAGGATAACAAGATGGAGTTTTATCATATTGCATGAATTTATCCCTCTACATCATATCATCTTGCTTAAGGCGTTACTCTGTTTTCATGAACTTAATACTCTAGAGGCATGCTGGATAGCGGTCGATGAGTGGAGTAATAGTAGTAGATGCAGGCAGGAGTCGGTCTACTTGTCTCGGACGTGATGCCTATATACATGATCATACATAGATATTCTCATAATTATGCTCAATTACATCAATTGCTCAACAAGAATTGCTCGCCCACCGTAAAATACTTATGCTCTTGAGACAAGCCACTAGTGAAAACTATGGCCCCCGGGTCTATCTTCATCATATTAATCTTTCAACACTTAGTTATTTCCTTTGCTTTTTATTTTGCTTTTATTTTTACTTTGCATCTTTATCACAAAAATACCAAAAATATTATCCTATCATATCTATCAGATCTCACTCTCGTAAGTGACCGTGAAGGGATTGAGAACCCCTTATCGCGTTGGTTGCGTGGATTTATTTGTATTGTGCAGGTGCGAGGGACTCGCGCGTAGCCTCCTACTGGATTGATACCTTGGTCTCAAAAACTGAGGGAAATACTTACGCTACTGTGCTGCATCACCCTTTCCTCTTCAAGTTAAAACCAATGTAGTGCTCAAGAGGTAGCAAGAAGGATTTCTGGCGCCGTTGCCGGGGAGTCTACGCAAAAGTCAACATACCAAGTACCCATCACAATCCCTTATCTCCCGCATTAATATTTGCCATTTGCCTCTCGTTTTCCTCTCCCCCACTTCACCCTTGCCGTTTTATTCGCCCTCTCTTTTCCGCTTGCCTCTTTTCGTTAGCTTTTCCCTCCCCATGTCAGAATCAAAAAGAGTTGGGGTTTCACTCCCGAGTTTTAGCGCTTTAGACAATCCTGCTATCTTATCTAAACTCATAAATAAAAATACTATGGAAAAATCTGCCGAGATTATCAATGAAAACCTTAGTAATCTTGATGAAGAAGATTCTGGAATATTTCGTTATTAACTTGATGAATCTTTGAAAGATGCTTGGGATAGGCTCTTAAGGATCCGTGCTAGCTATGTACCTCAATACCAAATTGAGGTTTACTTAAAAGGCTTTTATGTTGGGTTGCCCGCTTCGTTCAAACAAGTCTTGGATTCTATTTTTGAAGAGGGTTTTCTTGAAGGGGACCCCATAGATACCTATGAAAAGATGAAAACTATATTTGGGCACCCCATTAACGAGAAAGTTGAAATCACATCTCTTTTGCTTTCTTACCAAAACGAATCTATCAAAGAAATAAAGGCTAGCCTAGATGCCAATTTCTGCAATATACTTAATCTTTCTTCTACCATTAATGGCCATGTACTTTGTCAAAATAGAAAGATTAATTCCATAGATAATAAGTTTGCTCTCTTTTTCCCTAAAACCAAAGATGGCAATACCTAGATCTATCCTTGCTTTTATGCCTAGCAAGGGGCGTTAAACAATTGCGCTTGTTGGGAGGCAACCCAATTTTATTTTAGTTTTTTAGCTTTTTGCTTCTGTTTAGGAATAAATATTTGTTCTAACCTCTGGATATATGTGTTTTTATGTTTTAATTAGTGTTTGTGCCAAGTTAAACCTATAGGATCCTCTTGGATGATAGTTATTTGATCTTGCAGAAATTTCCAGAAACTTTCTGTTCACTAAAACAATTTTTAAAAATCATAGAAAAGTGATAAAATAGTGATTCCAATTGCTGCTGATCAATAAAGAAATTTCCTAGGTCTTCCTATTTTGGCTGATTTTTTTGCGTTCCAGAAGTTTGCGTTAGTTACAGATTACTACAGACTGTTCTGTTTTTTGACAGATTCTGTTTTTCGTGTATTGTTTGCTTATTTTGATGAATATATGGCTAGTAAAATAGTTTATAAACCATAGAGAAGTTGGAATAAAGTAGGTTTAACACCAATATAAATAAAGAATGAGTTCATTACAGTACCTTGAAGTGGTCTTTTGTTTTCTTTCGCTAACGGAGCTCACGAGATTTCTTTTGAGTTTTGTGTTGTGAAGTTTTCAAGTTTTGGGTGAAAGATTTTTGATGGATTATGGAACAAGGAGTGGCAAGAGCCTAAGCTTGGGGATGCCCATGGCACCTCAAGATAATCTAAGGACACCAAAATCCAAAGCTTGGGGATGCCCGGAAGGCATCCCTCTTTAAATCTACTTCCATCGGTAACTTTACTTGGAGCTATATTTTTATTCACCACATGATATGTGTTTTGCTTGGAGCGTCTTGTATGATTTGAGTCTTTGCTTTTTATTTTACCACAATCATCCTTGTTGTACGCACCTTTTGAGAGAGCCATACATGATTTGGAAATTATTAGAATACTCTCCGTGCTTCACTTATATCTTTTGAGTTATATAGTTTTGCTCTAGTGCTTCACTTATATATTTTAGAGCACGATGGTGGATTTGTTTTATAGAAACTATTGATCTCTCATGCTTCACTTAGATTATTTTGAGAGTCTTAAATAGCATGGTAATTTTCTTAAATAATCTTAATATGCTAGGTATTCAAGAATAGTAAAAACTTTCTTATGAGTGTGTTCAATACTAAGAGAAATTTGATGCTTGATGATTGTTTTGAGATATGGAGGTAATAATATCAAAGTCGTGCTAGTTGATTAGTTGTGAATTTAAGAAATGCTTGTGTTGAAGTTTGCACCCGTAGCATGCACGCATGGTAAACGTTATGTAAGAAATTTGAAACATGAGGTGTTCTTTGATTGTCCTCCTTATGAGTGGCGGTCGGGGACGAGCGATGGTCTTTTCGTACCAATCTATCCCCCTAGGAGCATGTGCATAGTGCTTGGTTTTTGATGACTTGTAGATTTTTGCAATAAGTATGTGAGTTCTTTATGACTAATTTTGAGTCCATGGATTATAAGCACTCTCACCCTTCCATTATTGCTAGCCTCTTCGGTACCGTGCATTGCCCTTTCTCACATTGAGAGTTGGTGCAAACTTCGCCGGTGCATCCAAACCCCGTGATATGATACGCTCTTTCGCACATAAACCTCCTTATATCTTCCTCAAAACATCCACCATACCTACCTATTATGGCATTTCCATAGCCATTCCAAGATATATTGCCATGCAACTTTCCACCATTCCGTTTATCATGACACATTCATCATTGTCATATTGCTAGCATGATCATGTAGTTGACATAGTATTTGTGGCAAAGCCACTGTTCATAATTATTTCATACATGTCACTCTTGGTTCATTGCATATCCCGGTACACCGTCGGAGTTATTCATATAGAGTCATACTTTGTTCTAGTATCGAGTTGTAATCATTGAGTTGTAAATAAATAGAAGTGTGATGATCATCATTTTCTAGAGCATTGTCCCAAGTGAGGAATAAAAAAAAGAGAACGACCATAAAAAAAGGAGAAGGCCCAAAAAATGAGAGAAAAAGAGAGAAGGGACAATTCTACTATCCTTTGCCACACTTGTGCTTCAAAGTAGCACCATAATCTTCATGATTGAGAGCTTTCATATACTAGTGCGAATTTTTCATTATAGAACTTGGCGTGTATATTCCAACAATGGGCCTCCTCAAGTGCCCTAGGTCTTCGTGAGCAAGCAAGTTGGATGCACACCCACTTAGTTTCTTTTGTTGAGCTTTCATACATTTATAGCTCTAGTGCATCCGTTGCATGGCAATCCCTACTCCTTGCATTAACATCAATCGATGGGCATCTCCATAGCTCATTGATTAGCCTCGTTGATGTGAGACTTTCTCCTTTCTTGTCTTCTCCACATAACCCCCATCATCATATTCTATTCCACCCATAGTGCTATGTCCATGGCTCGCGCTCATATATTGCGTCAAAGTTTATAGGTTTGAGATTTCTAAAGTATGAAACAATTGCTTGGCTTGTCATCAGGGTTGTGCATGATGAGAGCATTCTTGTGTGTGAAAATGGAGCATGACTAAACTATATGATTTTGTAGGGATGAACTTTCTTTGGCCATGTTATTTTGAGAAGACATAATTGCTTAGTTAGTATGCTTGAAGTATTATCATTTTTATTTCAATATGAACTTTTATCTTGAATCTTTTGGATCTGAATATTCATACCACAATTAAGAAGAATTACATTGAAATTATGCCAAGTAGCACTCGCATCAAAAATTATCTTTTTATCATTTACCTACTCGAGGACGAGCAGGAATTAAGCTTGGGGATGCTTGATACGTCTCCAACGTATCTATAATTTTTGATTGCTCCATGCTATATTATCTACTGTTTTGGACATTATTGGGCTTTATTATCCACTTTTATATTATTTTTGGGACTAACCTATTAACCGGAGGCCCAGCCCAGAATTGCTGTTTTTTTGCCTATTTCAGAGTTTCGCAGAAAAGGAATATCAAACGGAGTCCAAATGGAATGAAACCTTCGGGAACGTGATTTTTAGGAAGATTATGATCCGGGAGACTTGGACCCTATGTCAAGAAACAAAAGAGGAAGCCACGAGGTAGGGGGCGTGCCCACCCCTGTATGCGCCCTCCACACTCGTGGGCCCCTGTTGCTCCACCGACGTACTCCTTCCTCCTATATATACCTCATTACCCCAAACGATCGAGATCACGGAGCCAAAAACCTAATTCCACCACCGCAACCTTACATGCCCACGAGATCCCATCTTGGGGCCTGTTGAGCTCACGCCGGAGGGCATCCATCACGGAGGGCTTCTACATCAACACCATAGCCTCTTCGATGAAGTGTGAGTAGTTTACCTCGAGACCTTGGGTCCATAGTTAGTAGCTAGATGGCTTCTTCTCTCTCTTTGGATCTCAATACAATGTTCTCCCCTCTCTCGTGGAGATCTATTCGATGTAATCTTCTTTTTTGCGGTGTGTTTGTTGAAACCGATGAATTGTGGGTTTATGATCAAGATTATCTATGAACAATATTTGGATCTTCTCTGAATTCTTTTTATGTATGATTGGTTATCTTTGCAAGTCTCTTCGAATTATCAGTTTGGTTTGGCCTACTAGATTGATCTTTCTTGCAATGGGAGAAGTGCTTAGCTTTGGGTTCAATCTTGCGGTGTCCTTTCCCAGTGACGGTAGGGTCGGTCTACTTGTCTCGGACGTGATGCCTATATACATGGTCATACCTAGATATTCTCATAACTATGCTCAATTCTGTCAATTGCTCAACAGTAATTCATTCACCCACCGTAAAATACTTATGCTCTTGAGAGAAGACACTAGTGAAACCTATGGCCCCCGGGTCTATCTTCATCATATTAATCTTTCAACACTTAGTTATTTCCTTTGCTTTTATTTTACTTTGCATCTTTATCACAAAAATAGCAAAAATATTATCCTATCATATCTATCAGATATCACTCTCGTAAGTGACCGTGAAGGGATTGACAACCCCTTATCGCGTTGGTTGCGAGGATTTATTTGTATTGTGCAAAAGTAGGGACTCGCGTAGCCTCCTACTGGATTGATACCTCGGTTCTCAAAAACTGAGGGAAATACTTACGCTACTGTGCTGCATCACCCTTTCCTCTTCAAGGGAAAACCAACGCAGTGCTCAAGAGGTAGCAGACACCTAGATCGGATATGAACTCCTTCATCCAGACTCCTTCATTTGTTGCTTCCGAAGCAGCTATGTACTCCACTTCACATGTAGATCCGGCCACGACGCTCTGTTTGGAACTGCACCAACTTACAGCTCCACCATTCAATATAAATACATATCCGGTTTGCGACTTAGAGTCATCCAGATCAGTGTCAAAGCTTGCATCGACGTAACCATTTACGACGAGCTCTTTGTCACCTCCATAAACGAGAAACATATCCTAAGTCCTTTTCAGGTATTTCAGGATGTTCTTTACCGATGTCTAGTGATCCACTCCTGGATTACTTTGGTACCTCCCTAATATACTTATAGCAAGGCACACATCAGGTCTGGTACACAGCATTGCATACATGATAGAACCTATGGCTGAGGCATAGGGAATGACTTTCATTTTCTCTCTATCTTCTGCAGTGATCGGGCATTGAGTCTCACTCAACTTCACACCTTGTAACACAGGCAAGAACCCTTTATTTGACTGATCCATTCTGAACCTCTTAAAAATCTTATCAAGGTATGTGCTTTGTGAAAGTCCAATTAAGCATCTTGATCTATCTCTATAGATCATGATGCCCAATATGTAAGCAGCTTCACCGAGTGTCGGATCACGGGTTCCGGCAAAACCCTCAAGGTTCAAACACTGGGGTGCGCACGAAGATCTCTCTCTCCCTCGGTGGCTCGCTCGCTCAAGGATCTCACGGCCTAGCTCGACGAACTCAAAGAACAGTGGGACACAAGATTTATACTGGTTCGGGCCACTGTTGTGGTGTAATACCCTACTCCAGTGTGGTGTGGTGGATTGCCTCTCGGGCTGAGGAGAACAGTTACAAGGGAAGAACAGCCTCCTAAGGAGAGGTGTTCTTGTGCTTGGTGAGCTGGTGAAGGTTTCGATCCCTTGCTATGGAGGTGGCTAGTCCTATTTATAGAGGCCCCAATCCTCTTTCCAAATATTGAACGGGAAGGGATCAAACAACGGCCAAGTTTAAAGGGGGACAGCTAGTACAGCTTACTCCTGACAAAAGTAGTCTTCGCCTGCCAAAGGCTCTGGTGGTGACGTCGTCTTGGGCTCCACGGTGACCTCCGTCCTGCCGTCCTGCTGATCTCGGTCTCGTTGCACAGATATGAAAACCTTTGCCTGATGCCTCGGGACTCCTCGCCCGCGTTTGCCTCTTTAGCACCAAAGAGGAAACGAGGACACTATGCGCGCTGGCGCCCGCCAGGTTTTGGTTGTCATGGCTTACGTCATTGGAACCTCACGAGGTTCCCTTGCCTTGATCTCTCCGCCCCTCGCGAGCCATCCTGGTGAGGCCACCCCTGAGGAGGTCTTGTGTCGTCCACCTCGCGGTGCTTGGCCCCTCGCGAGGGTCTTGGGTGTTTGCTGGTGAAGATGGGCCGTACGGGCCCGCTGGTGGAGCCACGCCGTGGGCCCAGGCAGGCAAGTCTGGGGACCTCCGTTCCCAGAACGCCGACAGTAGCCCCCGGGCCCAAGGCGCGCTCGGACTTGGCTTCGGGGCGAAGCCATGGGACAACTGCGAAGCGCCGCAGGCCCCAACAGCATGCGGCCTTGGTCGACGCGTGGCGATGAATTGGACATGGGCGTCTCCACTTCCCCACGCCGCCTCGGCAACTGCCTGACTTGACGAGTCCCTGCTGGATGCAAAAAGGGTTATCATTACCTGCGATCATGGAGGCCGGTGGTTCGCCTCCCTTTGGCTAAAAATTTTAGGGAGGGGCGGAGCCCCCGTTGCCCATCTCTTCCCATTCCGCTCGCTTCTTCTTCCTCGCTCCATTGCCAGTTGCGACACCCATGGCGCCGATTCGGAGGTTCTTGTCCGCAGACAAGGGAAAGACCCCCCTCGACGAGCTCGGTCCCCTTCCGCCAAAGAAGAGGCTGGCTCACTGCCGTGGCACGGTCGTGAGGCCGGAGGTGTCGAGGCCTTGATGCGAGCAGCCACATCCCGGGTATCCGCTGCCCCTGTACGCCCATGCAGAGGGCTCCAGAGGAAGAGAAGACGAGCGGCGCCGCCCCAGGAGTCCACGCCACGGACTCCTCGCACGAGTTCATGATGTGGGCGGCGACGCTCCCGCGCACTTGGATTCTCTTCCCGCGGTTCTTCTCCATCGAGATGCCGCCGAGGGGCCCCCTCGAGCTTTGGCTGCAGCATGCCGACTGCGACGCCTCGACGACGGGAGCAGAGGTTGAAGCCGTCTCCCCGGGCAAGATCTTCATGACCGCGGCTGGGGTAAGGTTGCCCGGGTCTACCGCTCAGAAGGTGCCCTTGCCATCCACTTTGAGTATGATGGCGCCTCCACCATGTTCTTCAAGGTCTTTGACGAGGAAGGCCGCCGCCTGGAGTGCTGCCCAGGAGGGGGTCGTCAGGGTGGTGAAGCAGCCAGCGCTGAACCTGCTCTTGGTCGTGCCTGCAGCTCCTCCAGCAGTAATGGTGGAGCTTGGGAGTCCAGCGACTCTCCCGAGCCTTACGAGACCCCGGAGATGAGCGACGACAGCTACGTGCCCCTGAGCTCTCGCCGCGCTAGGAGCGGGGCCACAGCGTCCAGCCGCTGCCGTCGCTGATCTGGATGGGGTTGGCACCGGCCTCCGATGGCCCACTGTTGATGATGGGATCAGCGATCATAGCTAGGGCTTCTTTTCCCTCTTGTTCCGTGCGAGGAATCGAGACGAGCCCCGTGGGTGTGTGTAAAGAACTTGTAGTACTTCTGACCTAATGCAATATAGCCTTTTGCCCAGTGTTGTGGTCGCGTATCCCTCTTGAGCTAATCGACCCTTTGCGCACCTCGCGGCAGCCTGGCGCTCTGAGCTGACAGGTCCCAGTCCCCAGGCAGGCTACAGCCATCGCTGGTATGCCAGGTCGCGATGCCGTGGTCAAGGCCAGGAGGTGAGCGGCCCGAGGTCCGGTGAGAGCTCCCGAGGCGCGATGCTCGGGGGGTCCCCTTTAGCGTGCAAGCAGCTACCCAAATGCCGAAAGGGGGGCGAGGTTGCCAAAGCGGAAGCGCGTTAGTGAAGGTGGCGAGATCTGCAGCGGCGCGCCTTGCTTCGACCTCGCTCTCCCTCCTTTTCATTCTCGCGACAACTTAGCGCTCTACGCCGGCGGGTCCCAGTCCCCAGGCAGGCTTCAGCCATTGCTGGTATGCCAGGTCGCGATGCCGTGGTCAAGGCCAGGAGGTGAGCGGCCCGAGGCTCGGTGAGAGCTCCCGAGGCACAATGCACGAGAGGTCCCCCTTGGCGTGCAAGCAGTTCCCTGAGGGCGAAAAAGAGGGGTTGCACTACCAAAACAAGGCGACGAAAGCTAAACATCCTGTGTAATAGCGCTGGGCTTGACTCGAATGTATGACTTATCTCATTGATCTTGGTTCGATTCCTTGCGCTGCGCCTATCTCGCGCGTCGACGGTCGTAGCATAGCCAGGTTAGGCCTGCACAAGCTTCTCCCTCTTCTCCCCGCTCTTCTATGTGCTCTACATCCTCAGGTCCCAGCTCTCGAGTGAGCTCAGCCGCCGCTGGTATGCCAGGTTGCGATGCCGTGGTCAAGGCCTGGGGGTGAGGGCTGGAGAGACAGTAGGAGCTCCTGAGTCGCGATGCTCAGAGCCCCTTTAACGCCAAGCAAGTTTAATTACATGGGAGAAGAGAGAGCCATGGCACCTCCTGTTGTTCTCCTCGGGAGGTTCCTGCAGGTTAGTGCAAGGAGGGACACATATTGCCCCTATGATTGCCGGTCCATCGCTGGTTGCTCCGCAAGAAGGTGAGGGCACTGAGGGCCTGGTGAGGTGACGTGCGCAGGGCGTGCCGCGAGTCAGAGCTCGATCGCTCATATTTGTCGATGTTGCAGGGACGGACCCAAGCACAAGCGTCGCGCCAACATGAGCAGCTCCGGTGGTGGGTGATGATCAAGCAGGTGATAATCATAGATAGATCATGCATGAAAAGCAAGCTAGCTTAGGTAAATGCAGGAACGATACATGCCACCGGGTCTGACCCAAGCGGTCTGGGAATGATGGAGCCCGAGGGGCGCTCCCAGTTAAATGAACTTGGAAAATGTCACTTGTTTAGTTATCGAAGAGATGTCGGGGCAGCTTAAGATGCGTGGTGAAGGGGTCGCTCCTCATGAGCCTCCGGGACCGTGAGCCTCGGGAGGCCCTGGGGGTCTAGGCGGTTCCTTGAGGACCGTCTCCATCTCCGCCAGGACTGCGTGGTGCCTGGCCTCCTGAGCTGCCAGGATGCTCCGCAGACTGCGCTGGAAGGCGGCCGCCACGCTCAGCAGGCCAAACGGCATGCGAACATAGATGTGAGGTGGGCCCTCGCAGCGTCCCACGTGCGAAGGCCAGAAGCGCTCCTGAGACGTAGCCCGGTTGAGTCCTCGGATGTCGATGCAGACGCGCAGCCCGCCATCCTCTCTTGGATGGGGGGGCTGCGCCAGGTGGGCGGCGATCACCGCGCATGGCCCTCGCATCCTGCAGCTCCTGAGTGGTCTTGTTGATGAACTCCTGAGCACCGGGCACTCCTTGCCTGGTGTCCCCCCGAGGGAACATGCTGCAAAGCATGACTCCACGTGGTGCCCAAGCGCCTCCCTCATGACGTTGGCGAGGTCTGAGGCCCTCCAGAAGAGAGCCCCCGAGCCTTGCCCAAGGAGGGCGCCAGGTGCGCCTTCTTATGCACGAGAGGGAGGCACCCCATCCGTGGGCGCTGGTCCTGAGGTGGTGCTGCTGGAGACGCCGCTCTCCTGAGGCCCTGCATGGAGCAGATGCTTCTTCTTCCTGGGGACGGCCTCTAGAGGGTACATGATTCCACCGTTGTCTGGGTCCTCGACCGTCGTGGCTTGGTAGGCGCGCTCGAGTGAGCACACCGCATCCTTCTCTTCGCAGGGGACTGTGATGATTCCACCGCTTCCTGGCATCTTGGGGACGTTGTATCCATGATGGGTTACCACCATGAACTTGGCCAGTGCCGGATACCCAAGGATGGCATTGTAGGGAAGACGAATGTGGGCGACGTCGAAGTCGATGAGCTTGGTGCGGTAGTTGTTGCGTTGGCCGAAGGTGACCGGAAGGCGGATCTGCCCGATTGGGGTGGTTGAGCCGTCAGTCACTCCTGAGAAAGGCTTGGTAGGCTGTAGCTGATCATATGGCACTTGAAGGCTGTCGAATGTCTCGACCGACATGATGTTAAGTCTTGCGCCACCGTCGGCGAGAGTCCTGGTGACTTGAACGTTGCTGATGACGGGCGAACAGAGCATCGGGAGGGTGCCGACAGTTGCCACACACTTGAGTTAGTCAGCTGATCAAAAGGTGATGGCGCATTTGGACCACCTGAGTGGGTGCGTGGCTTCGAGCCTGGGGAGGGCCGCGTTCACCTCGCGAGCAAACTGCTTGAAGAGGCGCTAAGAGGCTGGGGCCTGTGCACTGCCGAAGATGCAGGCAATGGCGCGAGGCTCCTGGAAGCCTCCAGCCCCCTCATCCTGGTCGTCATTCCTTCTTGGTGGTGGTGGCAGAGGAGGAAGGCCAGCCTTGCCCTGAGGGCGGTCCTCACGAGGCTGATACCTCCAAACGCCCTCGCGAGGTTGGTCGTGCCAGCGGTCCTCGCGAGGCTGGTCGCGCCCCTCCTGGCGCGGGGCGCGGTCGTCCCAGCGTCCTCCGCCTCGTCCTCCTCCTCGGCCGTAGCCCCGGTCATTGCGCTCGGGGCGTCGACCGTAGCGCCCATCTCAATGGCCCTGAGCTCTTGATAGTCGTTGGTGTTGTCGTTGTGCACGTTGTGGAAGGCGCAGAACGGACGGCTGCTCCTGGACGACTCTGGGTGGTTGCGGCCACGCTTCACCTCCGTCTCGGCCGCGAGCACGGCCGCGCCCTTGTGTTTCATGTACTTGACCTTGGCCTTCTTGTCTTCTGGTTCTGCCGCCGGGAGCTCGACGAGGGAGAGACGCCCTTCCTCGACTCTCGTGCACTTGGTCGCCAGGTTGAACAGCTCCAGAGATGTGCACAGGTCTTCATGGATAGCGAGCTCCTCCTTCATCTTGACGTCGCGGACGCTGTCGAAGAACGCGGAGATGATGGCCTCGTCCGTCACCTTGGGGATTTTGAGGCGGGCGCAGTTCAAGCGCTGGATGTATTTCTGCAGGGTTTCTCCGGGTTGCTGCTTGAAGCAATGCAGGTCACCCGCGGCCGGAGGGCAGTCGCCAGTGCCCTAAAAGTTGGGGACGAAGCGGTCGCGCATCTCGCCCGAGGAGGAGATGGATCCCGCGGGCAGGTTCAGGAGCCACGAGCGGGCGCCGTCCTTGAGAGCCATGGGGAACTAGTTCACCATGCCTTTGTCGTCACTGTTGGACGCCTCGATGCTTAGCTCGTAGTGCTGCAAGAACTCTGCAGGGTCAAGTATGCCGTCGTAACGCGGCGGCAGGTCGGGCTTGAACTTCCCGGGCCAGATGACGCTCGCAGCTCGGGGGTGAAGGCGCGACAGCCTGCTGTGGTCGCTGGAACTCGCGGCGGAGGCGGAGGCTGGTCTTGACATCCGCGCACAGCCGCCACGGGCAGTGCGTGGTCTTGACGTGGTGGCGCAGGGAGTGCAGGGGCGTCCTGGTGTGGCCGAGGGACCTCATGGCAGCTTCCTTCTTCACGCGCAGTTACCCTGCCCGTGGGGTCACGCCGAGGGGCTGCGCGTCTCGGTGCGAGGGCGACGTCTTGACATGGAGGCTGTGGAGGTGCTCCGTGCGCCACGTTGCCCGCGGCCGGGGGTGGACGAGGCAGCGAGAGAGACGGTGCAGGAGAGCCCCCAGCGGCACTGACGAGCTCGGCGATGCGGTCCAGCCACTCCTTGTAGAGGTCATCGACTGGGCGGTAGCGCAGGAGCTCGCGCGTCGTGATCAACACGGCCTGCGCGTCCATGGGCCCGTGACGAGCGTGAGACGACGAGCCGGTGGGAGTCAGTGACGGGGTTGCGGTGTGGTCGTCCCGCATCACGGAGGGATGCAGTGATGAAGCATGTTGCTCGTTCCCCGCCGGACCGGTGGCGGCGTTGGCGGCGGGTTATGGGGAATGACGGGGAGGCCCGCCGACAGGAGCCGTCTGGGCGACATGGGCAGCAAGGGCGGCCCGACGCTCAGTGCTAGCCCAGCGAGCGTCGGCCATGGGACAGGTAGGACAACGGAGCACTGATCGACGGAAAGAAAGCTTCGGCGCAACCCTAACTCGCGCGCCAATTGTCGGATCACGAGTTCCGGAAAAACCCTCTAGGTTCGAACACTGGGGTGCGCATGAAGATCTCTCTCTCCCTCGGTGGCTCGCTCGCTCAAGGATCTCACGGCCTAGCTCGACGAACTCAAAGAACAGAGGGACACAAGATTTATACTGGTTCGGGCCACCGTTGTGGTGTAATACCCTACTCCAGTGTGGTGTGGTGGATTGCCTCTCGGGCTGAGGATGAACAGTTACAAGGGAAGAACAGCCTCCTGAGGAGAGGTGTTCTTGTGCTTGGTGAGCTGGTGAAGGTTTCGATCCCTTGCTATGGAGGTGGCTAGTCCTATTTATAGAGGCCCTGGTCCTCTTCCCAAATATTGAGCGGGAAGGGATCCCACAACGGCCAAGTTTGAAGAGGGACAACTAGTACAACTTATCCTGACAAAAGTAGTCTTCGCCTGCCAAAGGCTCTGGTGGTGACGCCGTCTTGGGCTCCACGGTGACCTCTGTCCTGCCGTCCTGCTGGTCTTGGTCTTGTTGCACCGATATGGAAACCTTTGCCTGATGCCTCGGGACTCCTCGCCTGCGCTTGCCTCTTTAGCACCAAAGAGGAAATGAGGACACTGTGCGTGCTGGCACCCGCCTAACGCCCGCCTGGCCTTGGTCGTCATGGCTTACGTCATTGGAACCTCACGAGGTTCCCTTGCCTTGATCTCTCCGCCCCTCGCGAGCCAGCCTGGTGAGGCCGCCCCTGAGGAGGTCTTGTGTCATCCACCTCGCAGGGCTTGGCCCCTCGCGAGGGTCTTGGGTGTTTGCTGGTGAAGATGGGCCGTACGAGCCCGCTGGTGGAGCCATGCCGTGGGCCGCAGGCAGGCAAGTTTGGGGACCCCCGTTCCCAGAACGCCGACACCAAGGTCTTTCATAGAAAAACTCTTATTATAGTATCTTTTTATGCTATCCAGAAATTCTATATCATTTCCAATCAACATTATGTCATCCACATATAATATTAATAATGCTAGAGAGCTCCCACTCACTTTCTTGTAAATAAGGCTTCTCCAAAAGTATGTATAAAACCATATGATTTGATCACACTATCAAAATGTTTATTCCAACTCCGAGAGGCTTGCACCAGTCCATAAATGGATCGGTGGAGCTTGCACACTTTGTTAGCATCCTTTGGATCGACAAAACCTTCTGGTAGCATCATATACAACTTCTTCTTCTAGAAATCCATTCAGGGATGCAGTTTTTACGTCCATTTGCCAAATTTCAAAATCATAAAATGCGGCAATTGCTAACATGATTCTGACAGACTTTAGCATCGCTACGGGTGAGAAAGTCTCATCGTAGTCAACTCCTTAAACTTGTCAGAAATCTTTTGCAACAAGTCGAGCTTTGTAGACAGTAACATTACCGTCAGTGCCAGTCTTCTTCTTGAAGATCCATTTATTTTCTATGGCTTAACGATCATCGGGCAAGTCAACCAAAGTCCACACTTTGTTCTCATACATGGATCCCATCTCAGATTTCATGGCCTCAAGTCATTTCACAGAATATGGGCTCATCATCGCTTCCTCATAGTTCATAGGTTCGTCATGGTCAAGTAACATGACCTCCAGAATAGGATTACCGTACCACTCTGGTGCGGATCTTACTCTGGTTAACCTACAAGGTTCGGTAGTAACTTGATCAGAAGTTTCATGATCATCATCATTAGCTTCCTCACTAATTGGTGTAGGAATCACTGGAACTGATTTCTATGATGAACTACTTTCCAATAAGGGAGCGGGTACAATTACCTCATCAAGTTCTACTTTCCTCCCACTCACTTCTTTCGAGAGAAACTCCTTCTCTAGAAAGGATCCATTCTTAGCAACGAATATCTTGCATTCGGATCTGTGATAGTAGGTGTACCCAATAGTCTCCTTTGGGTATCCTATGAAGACACATTTCTCCGATTTGGGTTCGACCTTATCAGGTTGAAGCTTTTTCACATAAGCATCGCCGCCCCAAACTTTAAGAAACGACAACTTGGGTTTCTTGCCAAACCACAGTTCATATCGTGTTGTCTCAATGGATTTAGATGGTGCCGTATTTAACGTGAATGCAGCCGTCTCTAAAGCATAACCCCAAAATGATAGCGGTAAATCAGTAAGAGACATCATAGATCGCACCATACCTAATAAAGTGCGGCTACGACGTTCGGACACACCATTACGCTGTGGTGTTCCGGGTGGTGTGAGTTGCGAAACTATTCCGCATTGTTTCAAATGAAGACAAAACTCCTAACTCAAATATTCACCTCCACGATCAGATCGTAGAAACTTTATTTTCTTGTTACGATGATTTTCCACTTCACTCGTAAATTCTTTGAACTTTCCAATGTTTCAGACTTATGTTTCATCAAGTAGATATACCCATATATGCTCAAATCATCCGTGAAGGTCAGAAAATAACGATACCTGCCGCGACCTCAACACTCAGTGGACCGCATACATCAGTATGTATTATTTCCAACAAGTCTGTTGCTTGCTCCATTGTTCCGTAGAACGGAGTCTTAGTCATCTTGCCCATGAGGCATGGTTTGCAAGCATCAAGTGATTCATAATCAAGTGATTCCAAAATCCCATCAGCATGGAGTTTATTCATGCGCTTTACACCAATATGACCTAAATAGCAGTGCCACAAATAAATTGCACTATCATTATTAAACTTATTTCTTTTGGCTTCAATCTATGAATATGTGTATCACAACTATCGAGATTCAACAAAAATAGACCACTCATCAAGGGTGCATGACCATAAAAGATATTACTCATATAAATAGAACAGCCATTATTCTCTGATTTAGATGAATAACCGTCTCGCATCAAACAAGATCCAGATATAATGTTCATGCTTAACACTGGCACCAAATAAAAATTATTCAGGTCTAAAACTAATCCCGAAGGTAGATGTAGAGGTAGCGTGCCGACGGCGATCACATCGACTTTGGAACCATTTCCCACGCGCATCGTCACCTCGTCCTTAGCAATTCTTCGCTTAATTTGTAGCCCATGTTTCGAGTTGCAAATATGAGCAACAGAACCAGTATCAAATACCCAAGCGCTACTACGAGCATTAGTAAGGTACACATCAATAACATGTATATCAAATATACCTTTCACTTTGCCATCCTTCTTATCCGCCAAATACTTGGGGCAGTTCCTCTTCCAGTGACCAGTCCCTTTGCAGTAGAAGCACTTAGTCTCAGGCTTAGGTCCAGACTTGGGCTTCTTCACTTGAGCAGCAACTTGCTTGCCGTTCTTATTGAAGTTCCCCTTCTTCCCTTTGCCCTTTTTCTTGAAACTAGTGGTCTTGTTAACCATCAACACTTGATGCTCCTTCTTGATTTCTACCTCCGCAGCCTTTAGCATCGCAAAGACCTCGGTAATTGTCTTATCCATCCCTTGCATATTATAGTTCATCACGAAGCTTTGTAGCTTGGTGGCAGTGATTGAAGGACTCTGTCAATGACACTATCAACAGGAAGATTAACTCCCAATTGAGTCAAGTGGTTGTGGTACCCGGACATTACGAGTATGTGTTCACTAATGTAACTATTCTCCTCCATTTTGCCAGTAGAACTTATTGGAGACTTCATATCTCTCAATCCGGGCATTTGCTTGAAATATTAACTTCAACTCCTGGAACATCTCATATGCTCCATCACGTTCAAAACATCGTTGAAGTCCAGGTTCTAAGCCTTAAAGCATGGCACACTGAACTATCGAGTAGTCATGAGCTTTGCTGTCACGCATTCACAACACCTGGTGTTGCTCCTGCAGCGGGTCTTGCACCTAGCGGTGCTTCCAGGACGTAATTCTTCTATGCGGTAATGAGGATAATCCTCAAGTTACGGACCCAGTCCGTGTAGTTGCTACCATCATCTTTAAACTTAGCTTTCTCTAGGAACGCATTAAAATTCAAAGGAACAGTAGCACATGCCATTTATCTACAACAACATAGACATGCAAAATACTATCAAGTACTAAGTTCATGATAAAATAAAGTTCAATTAATCATATTACTTAAGAACTCCCACTTAGATAGATATCCCTCTAATCATCTAAGTGATCACGTGATCCATATCAACTAAACCATGTCCGATCATCACGTGAGATGGAGTAGTTTTCAATGGTGAACATCACTATTTTGATCATATCTACTATATGATTCGCGCTCGACCTTTCGGTCTCAGTGTTCCGAGGCCATATCTGCATATGCTAGGCTCATCAAGTTTAACCCGAGTATTCCGCGTGTGCAAAACTGGCTTGCACCCGTTGTATGTGAATGTAGAGCTTATCACACCCGATCATCACGTGGTGTCTCGGCATGACGAACTATAGCAACGGTGCATATTCAGGGAGAACACTTGTACCTTGAAATTTAGTGAGAGATCATCTTATAATGCTTCCGTCGTACTAAGCAAAATAAGATGCATAAAAAGATAAAACATCACATGCAATCAAATAAGTGATATGATATGGCCATCATCATCTTGTGCCTTTTAGCTACATCTCCAAAGCACCATCATGATCACCATCATCACCGGCTTGACAACTTGATCTCCATCGAAGCATCATTGTCGTCTCGCCAACTATTGCTTCTACGACTATCGCTACGCTTAGTGATAAAGTAAAGCATTTACATGGTGATTGTATTTCATACAATAAAGCGACAACCATATGGCTCCTGCCAGTTGCCGATAACTGTTACAAAACATGATCATCGCATACAACAATTTATACATCATCACGTCTTGACCATATAACATCACAGCAAGCCCTGCAAAAACAAGTTAGACGTCCTCTAATTTGTTGTTGCAAGTTTTAGTGGCTGCTATGGGCTTCTAGCAAGAACCATTCTTACCTACGCATCAAAACCAAAACGATTTTTCGTCAAGTGTGCTGTTTTAACCTTCAACAAGGACCGGGCATAGTCCTACTCGATTCAACTAAAGTTGGAGAAACAGACACCCACTAGCCACCTGTGTGCGAAGCACGGCGGTGGAACCAGTCTCATGAACACGGTCATGTAATGTCGGTCTGGGCCGCTTCATCCAACAATACCGCCGAATCAAAGTATGACATGCTGGTCAGCAGTATGACTATTATCGCCCACAACTCTTTGTGTTCTACTCGTGCATATAACATCTACACATAGACCTGGCTCGGATGCCACTGTTGGGGAACGTAGTATTTTAAAATTTTCCTACGATCACGCAAGATCTATCTAGAAGAAGCATAACAACGAGCGGGGAGACTGTGTCTACGTACCTCGTAGACCGAAAGCGGAAGCGTTTATCAACGCGGTTGATGTAGTCGTACGTCTTCACGATCCGACCGATCCTAGCACCGAACGTATGGCACCTCCGTGTTCAGCAGACGTTCAGCTCGATGACGTCCCTCGTACTCTTGATCTAGTTGAGTCCGAGGGAGAGTTGCGTCAGCACGATGGCGTGGTGACGGTGATGATGAAGTTACCGGTGCAGGGCTTCGCCTAAGCACTCTGACGATATGACCGAGGTGTGTTTCTGTGGAGGGGGCACCGCACATGGCTAAGAGAAACTTTGGTGTGTCTTTAGGGTGCCCCCCTCCCACGTATATAAAGGGGGGAAGGAGGAGGAGGCCGACCAAGGTGTGGTGCGCCCAAGGGGGGGAGTCCTACTCCAAGTAGGATTCGGCCCCCGCTTTTCGTATTCCCACAAGGAGAAGGGGGAAGGAGGAGGAGAAGAGAAGCAAAGGGGGGGGGGGGTGGCCCCCCAACCCTAGTCCAATTCGGTTTGGGCTAGGGGGCGCGCGCCACTCCCTGGCCTACCTCCTCTCTTCCACCACTAGGCCCATGAGGCCCAATAACTTCCTAGGGGGGTTTCGGTAACCACCGGTACTCCGAAACTCATCCGAAACGACCCGAACCATTCCGGTGTCCGAATGTAACCTTCCAATATATGAATCTTTATGTCTCGGCCATTTCGAGACTCCTCATCATGTCCGTGATCTCATCCGGGACTCCGAACAAACTTCGGTACAACAAATCACATAAATCATAATACAAATCGTCATCGAACGTTAAGCGTGCGAACCCTACGGGTTCGAGAACTATGTAGACATGACCGAGACACATCTTTGATCAATAACCAATAGCGGAACCTGGATGCTCATATTGGCTCCTACATATTCTACAAAGATCTTTATCGGTCAAACCGCATAACAACATACGTTTTTCCCTTTGTCATCTGTATGTTACTTGCCTGAGATTCGATCGTCGGTATCACCATACCTAGTTCAATCTCATTACCGGGAAGTCTCTTTACTCATTCCGTAATGCATCATCGTGTAACTAACTCATTAGTCACATTACTTGCAAGGTTTATGTGATGAGCATTACCGAGAGGGCCCAGAGATACCTCTCCGACACTCGGAGTGACAAATCCTAATCTCGATATATGCCAACTCAACAAACACCATCGGAGACACCTGTAGAGCATCTTTATAATCACACAGTTACGTTGTGACGTTTGATAGCACACTAAGTGTTCCTCCGGTATTCAGAAGTTGCATAATCTCATAGTCATAGGAACATGTATAAGTCATGAAGGAAGCAATAGCAATAAACTAAACGATCAGAGTGCTAAGCTAACGGATGGGTCTTGTCCATCACATCATTCTCTAATTATGTGATCCCGTTCATCAAATGACAACACATGTCTATGGCTACGAAACTTAACCATCTTTGATTAACGAGCTAGTCTTTTAGAGGCATACTAGGGACACTCTGTTTGTCTATGTATTCAAACATGTACTAAGTTTCCGGTTAATACAATTCTAGCATGAATAATAAACATTTATCATGACATAAGGAAATAGAAATAACAACTTTATTATTGCCTCTAGGGCATATTTCCTTCAAAGTTGGCTAGAGTTCTGAACCCTTTCATGGGTGAACCTGGGGGGTTTATATAGGCCTACCACCCAGGGGTACAATGTTAATCCGGCCGGGTGTAGGACCCAGCCATCAGTGTCTCTAAGCGCCAGCTTCTCCGCCGGCTGCTGGGGCCCGCCGTCTGGTGGGTCCCTCCGGCTGCCCGAACTCAGCCGATAGGTAGGGCCCGCCACCTGCGGGCCATGCTGGCTGCTTTTTACTATAGCACCACCCTTGATGTCGGAAGCTTTCTCGGGGGGCACATGGCTACAGTCCCGCCGCCTGGCGGGCGCTCACTGTAGCCACGCTCCGTCTCATCAGATTAATGGTGTGCAGACTCCGAGGGGAGGGAGGGCCGCCTACTAGGAGTCGGCCTGCCCTCGATGTTGCCTGCTCGTGGTTCGCCATCTTCCAGTGGCTCACGGACAGGTAGGGCCCGCCGTCTGCAGGCCGTACCGACCGCCCATCGTGGGAGCATGGCTCCCGCTGATGTAGGTGGTGTCATGGGCTGCGTGGCAATAGTGCCGCGCCGGGCGAGGGGTGTCCGCTTGGTACACCCGCACTGTGGCCATGTTCGCCATGGATTCGGGGGTGGCAGGTAGTACTGTAGCCACGCCTCGCCTCGTTCTAGTAAATGGGTGCAAACTTTGAGGGGACGCAGGGCCGCCTGCTAGATGCCAGCTCCTTGGGGCCGCCTGTTGGGAGTACGCCGTCTTCTGGCAGCCAGCCCATTGGACCAGCCGGCCCAAGGAGTCGGCCTTTCGTCCAGCAGGTGTGAGGGGCGCAACTAGCCCCGATGTCTTGAAATACTATGGGGTGCCGATGAGGCTACCCATAGTCAATCCCTTCGACAGACGTGATGCCTATATCCATGATCATTGCCTTAGATATCGTCATAACTTTGCGCTTTTCTATCAATTGCTCGGCAGTAATTTGTTCACCCACCATATTATTTGCTATCTTGAGAGAAGCCTCTAGTGAAACATATGGCCCCCGGGTCTATTTTCCATCATATTAATTTCCAATCTACTATTTTTATAACCTTTAACTTTCCGATCTATAAACCAAAAATACCAAAAATATTTACTTTACCATTTATCTATCTCTATCAGATCTCACTTTTGCAAGTAACCATGAAGGGATTGACAACCCCTTTATCGCGTTGGGTGCAAGTTGTTTGTTGTTTGTGCATGTATTCGGTGATTTGTGCATTGCCTCCTACTGGATTGATACCTTGGTTCTCAAACTGAGGGAAATACTTATCTCTACTTTGATGCATCACCCTTTCCTCTTCGAGGGAAAAACCAACGCAAGCTCAAGAAGTAGCAGGAAGAATTTCTGGCGCTGTTGCCGGGGAGATCTACGCCAAGTCAAGACATTCCAAGTACCCATCATAAACTCTCATCTCTTGCATTACATTATTCGCCATTCGCCTCTCATTTTCCTCTCCCCCACTTCTTAAACGATCTTCGAAAAGATTTGCCTTTTCTTCGGCCCTCTTTCGTTCGTCTTCTTCGTTTGCTCTTTGTGTGCTCGTGTGTTGGATTGCTTGCTTTGTCATGATGGCTCAAGAGAATACCAAATTGTGTGACTTTTCCGACACCAATAATAAAATTTTTATTAGAACTCCGATTGCCCCCACTACTAATGTGGAATCGTGTGAAAGTAATGCCGCTTTGCTGAATCTTGTTATGAAAGATCAATTTTCTGGCCTTCCTAGTGAAGATGTCGCATCCCATCTAAACAATTTCGTTGATTTGTGTGATATGCAAAAGAAAAAAGATATGGATAATGATATTGTTAAGTTGAAGCTATTTCCGTACTCGCTTCGAGATTGTGCTAAAACTTGGTTTTCATCTTTGCCTAAAAATAGTATTGATTCATGGAATAAGTGTAAAGATGCTTTTATTTCCAGGTATTTTCCTCCCGCTAAGATCATATCCCTTAGGAACAATATTATGAATTTTAAGCAACTTCATCATGAACATGTTTCATAATCTTGGGAGAGGATGAAATTGATGATACAAAATTGCCCTACTCATGGTTTGAATTTGTGGATGATTATACAAAAAAATTATGCCGGATTGAATTTTGCTTCTAGAAATCTTTTAGATTCGGACACGGGAGGTACTTTTACGAAAATTACTTTAGGAGAAGCTACTAAACTCCTAGATAATATTATGGTTAATCATTCTCAATGGCATACCGAAAGATCTTCCACTAATAAAAAAGTGCATGTGATTGAAGAGATTAATATTTTGAGTGGAAAGATGGATGAGCTTATGAAATTATTTGCTAGCAAGAGTGCTTCTATTGATCCTAATGATATGCATTTGTCTACTTTGATTGAAAATAATATTGAATCTATGGATGTGAATTTTGTTGGTAGGAACAATTTTGGTAATAACGCGTATAGAGGTAATTTTAATCCTAGGCCGTTTCTTAGTAATTCCTCTAATAATTACGGTAATTCCTACGACAATTCTTATGGAAATTATAATAAGATGCCCTCTGATTTTGAGAATAGTGTTAAAGAATTTATGAGTTCGCAAAAGAATTTCAATGCTTTGATTGAAGAAAATTGCTTAAGATTGATGATTTGGCTAGGAACGTGGATATAATTTCTCTTGATGTTGATTCTTTGAAACTTAGATATATTCCACCCCAGTATGATATTAATGAGTCTCTCAAAGCGATGAGAATTTCCATTGATGAGTGCAAAGAAAGAACCGCTAAGATGCGTGCTAAGCGAGATTGGTTTGTAAAAATGTGTTTTTCTAGTTTTCGTGAAAATAATGATGAAGATCGTAAAGTGATTGATGTGACTCATATTGAATATTTATTTTTCAATATAAATCTTGATAAATATGGGACTAGAGATGAGTCAACTTTAGTTAAAAGGCGTCCCAGTGATTCAGAGTTTTTAGATCTTGATGCAAAAATTGATAAAAGTGAGATTGGAGAGGTCAAAACTTTAAGTAGCAATGAACCCACTCTTTTGGATTCTAAATAATTTAATTATGATATTTTTTCTTTAATAGATTGTATTTCCTTGTTCCAATCCATGTTGAATTCTCCTCATGCTTATAATCAAAACGAAGCTTTTACTAAACATATCGTTAATGATATGATGCAATCTTTTGAAGAAAAACTTGAATTGGAAGTTTCTATCCCTAGAAAACTTTATGATGAGTGGGAACCTACTATTAAGATTAAGGTTAAAGATTATGAGTGTCATGCTTTGTGTGATTTGGGTGCTAGTGTTTCCACGATTCCAAAACTTCATGTGATGTGTTAGGTTTTCGTGAATTTGATGATTGTTCTTTAAATTTGCATCTTGCGGATTCCACTATTAAGAAACCTATGGGAAGGATTAATGATGTTCTTATTGTTGCAAATAGGAATTATGCGCCCGTAGATTTCATTGTTCTTAACATAGATTGCAATCCTACATGTCCTATTATTATTGGTAGACCTTTCCTTTGAACGATTGGTGCAATATTGATATGAAAGAAGGAAACCTTAGATTTTAATTTCCGTTAAAGAAGGGCATGGAACACTTTCCAAGAAATAAAATTAAATTGCCTTATGAATCTATTATGGGAGCTACTTACGGATTGCATACCAAAGATGACAATACCTAGATCTATTCGTGTTTTATGCCTAGCTAAGGGCGTTAAACAATAGCGTTTGTTGGGAGGCAACCCAATTTTATTTTTTGTTTTTGCTTTTTAGGTTCTGTTTTGCAATAAATAATTCATCTAGCATCTAGTTAGATATGGTTTTATGTTTAATTAGTGTTTGTGCCAACTAATACCTTTGGGATAGCTTACGGTGATAGTTGATTTGATCTTGCTGAAAAACAGAAACTTTTGCGCCCAATCCCAGAATTTTTAAAAATCACAGAAGTGTCATGAAATTCTCAATTTTTTACACAAGATTGATATACAAATTTCCCCTGTTGTCCTAATTTTTCAGAATTTTTGGAGTCACAGAAGTATTCGAACTATCCAGATTACTACATACTGTTTTGTTTCTGACAGGTTCTCTTTCCTATGTGTTGTTTGCTTATTTTGATGATTCTATGGGTAGTATCGGGGGGTATGAACCATGGATAAGTTGTAATACAGTAGATATATTACACCAATATAAACAAAGAATGAGTTCACAACAATACCAAAAGTGGTGATTTTTTTTATACTAACGGAGCTTATGAGATTTTCTGTTGAGTTTTGTATTGTGAAATTTTCAAGTTTTGGGTAAACATTTGATGGACTGTGGAATAAGGAGTGGAAAGAGCCTAAGCTTGGGGATGCCCAAGGCACCCCAAGGTAATATTCAAGGGCAACCAGGAGCCTAAGCTTGGGGATGCCCCGGAAGGCGTCCCCTCTTTCGTCTTCGTCTATCCGTAACTTTACTTGAGGCTATATTTTTATTCACCACATGATGTGTGTTTTGCATGGAGCGTCTTTTATGATTTGAGTCTTTGATATTTAGTTTGCCACAATAACCCTTGTTGTACATACCTTTTGAGAGGGACACACATGAATCGTGATTTATTAGAATACTCTAGAATACTCTATGTGCTTCACTTATATCTTTTGAGCTAGGCAAGTTTGCTCTAGTGCTTCACCTGTATCTTTTTAGAGCACGGTGGTGGTTTTATTTTATAGAAACTGATGAACTCTCATGCTTCACTTATATTATTTTGAGAGTCTTTAAACATCATGGTAATTTTCTTTCGTTATAAATTTAGTCCTAATATGATAGGCATCCATGGGGGGTATAATAAAAACTTCATATAAAGTGCATTGAATACTATGAGAAGTTTGATTCTTTATGATTGTTTTGAGATAGGAAAATGGTGGTATTAGAGTCATGCTAGTGAGCAATTGTGAATTTGAGAAATACTTGTGTTAAAGTTTGTGATTCCCGTAGCATCCACGTATGGTGAACCGTTATGTGATGAAGTCAGAGCATGATTTATTTTTTGATGGCTGTCAGGGACGAGCGATGGTCTTTTCCTACCAATCTATCCCCCTAGGAGCATGTGAGTAGTACTTTTTTTTGATGACTAATAGATTTTTGCAATAAGTATGTGAGTTCTTTATGACTAATGTTGAGTCCATGGATTATACGCACTCTCACCCTTCCACCATTGCTAGCCTCTTTAGTGTCGCGCAACTTTTGTCGGTACCATAAACCCACCATATACCTTCCTCAAAACAGCCATCATATCTACCTATTATGGCATTTCCATAGTCATTCCAAGATATATTGCCGTGCAACTTTCCACCGTTCCGTTTATTATGACACGCTCCATCATTTTCATATTGCTTTGCATGATCATGCAGTTGACTTCGTATTTGTGGCAAAGCCATGTTTCATAATTATTTCATACATGTCACTCTTGATTCATTGCACTACCTGGTACACCGCCGGAGGCATTCATATAGAGTCATATTTTGTTCTAAGTATCGAGTTGTAATTCTTGAGTTGTAAGTAAATAAAAGTGTGATGATCTTCATTATTAGAGCATTGTCCCATGTGAGGAAAGGATGATGGAGATTATGATTCCCCCACAAGTCAGGATGAGACTCCGGACGAAAAATAATAATAATAAAATAAAAAATATGCCAAAAGAATGAGAGAAGGCCCAAATAAAAAATGAGTGAAAAGAGAGAAGGGTCAATGTTACTATCCTTTTACCACACTTGTGCTTCAAAGTAGCACCATGATCTTCATGATAGAGTCTCCTATATTGTCACTTTCATATACTAGTGGGAATTTTTCATTATAGAACTTGGCTTGTATATTCCAATGACGGGCTTCCTCAAATTTCCCTAGGTCTTCATGAGCAAGCGATTTGGATGCACACCAACTTAGTTTCTTTTTGAGCTTTCGTAAACTTATAGCTCTAGTGCATCCGTTGCATGGCAATCCCTACTCACCCACATTGATATCTATTGATGGGCATCACCATAGCCCGTTGATACGCCTAGTAGATGTGAGACTATCTCCTTCTTTTTTGTCTTCTCCACAACCACCTTCTATTCCACCTATAGTGCTATATCCATGGCTCATGCTTGATACGTCTCCAACGTATCTATAATTTATGAAGTATTCATGCTATTATATATATATATATATATATATATTCTGTTTTGGATGTTTAATGGGCTTTATTATACACTTTTATATCATTTTTGGGACTAACCTATTAACCGAAGGCCTAGCCCAAATTGTTGTTTTCTTGCCTATTTCAGTGTTTCGAAGAAAAGGAATATCAAACGGAGTCCAAACGGAATGAAACCTTCGGGAGAGTTGTTTTTGGAACGGAAGCAATCCAGGAGACTTGGAGTAGACATCAGGGGAGCTTCGAGGTGTCCATGAGGCAGGGAGGTGCGCCTGCCCCCTGGGCGCGCCCCCACCCTCGTGGGCCCCTCGTGGCTCCCCCGATCGACTTCTTTCGCCTATATATACATATACCCTAAAAACATCGGAGAGCAGAATAGATCGGGAGTTTCGCCGCCGCAAGCCTCTGTAGCCACCAAAAACCAATCGGGACCATGTTCCGGCACCCTGCCGGAGGGGGGATCCCTCACCCGTGGCCATCTTCATCATCCCGGCGATCTCCATGACGAGGAAGGAGTAGTTCACCCTCAGGGATGAGGGTATGTACCAGTAGCTATGTGTTTGATCTCTCTCTCGTGTTCTTGAGGTGGTATGATCTTGATGCATCGCGAGCTTTGCTATTATAGTTGGATCGTATGATGTTTCTCCCCCTCTACTCTCTTGTAATGGATTGAGTTTTCCCTTTGAAGTTATCTTATCGGATTGAATCTTTAAGGATTTGAGAACACTTGATGTATGTCTTGCATGTGCTTATCTGTGGTGACAATGGGATATTCACGTGATCCACTTGATGTATATTTTGGTGATCAACTTGCGGGTTCAGTGACCTTGTGAACTTATGCATAGGGGTTGGCACACGTTTTCATCTTGACTCTGCGGTAGAAACTTTGGGGCACTCTTTGAAGTACTTTGTGTTGGTTTGAATAGATGAATCTGAGATTGTGTGATGCATATCGTATAATCATACCCACGTATACTTGAGGTGACATTGGATTATCTAGGTGACATTAGGGTTTTGGTTGATTTGTATCTTAAGGTGTTGTTCTAGTACGAACTCTATGATAGATCTAACGGAAAGAATAGCTTCATGTTATTTTACTACGGACTCTTGAATAGATCGATCAGAAAGGATAACTTTGAGGTGGTTTCGTACCCTACAATATTCTCTTCGTTTGTTCTCCACTATTAGTGACTTTGGAGTGACTCTTTGTTGCATGTTGCGGGATAGTTATATGATCCAATTATGTTATTATTGTTGAGAGAACTTGCACTAGTGAAAGTATGAACCCTAGGCCTTGTTTCAACGCATTGCAATACCGTTTGTGCTCACTTTTATCGTTAGTTACCTTGTTGTTTTATAATTTCATATTACAAAAACCTATATCTACCATCCATATTGCACTTGTATCACCATCTCTTCGCCGAACTAGTGCACCTATACAATTTACCATTGTATTGGGTGTGTTGGGGACACAGGAGACTCTTTGTTATTTGGTTGCAGGGTTGTTTGAGAGAGACCATCTTCATCCTCGCCTCCCACGGATTGATAAACCTTAGGTCATCCACTTGAGGGAAATTTGCTACTGTCCTACAAACCTCTGCACTTGGAGGCCCAACAACGTCTACAAGAAGAAGGTTGCGTAGTAGACATCAAGCTCCTTTCTGGCGCCATTGCCGGGGAGGTGAGTGCTTGAAGGTATATCTTTAGATCTTGCAATCGAATCTTTAGTTTGTGGTTTTACCACTAGTTTAGTTTATAAAAGAAAATTACAAAAAAATGGAATTGAGTTTGCCTCATACGCTTCATCTTTTTAATATCTTTCGTGAGAATGATGGAAAGGAAAATTGTGCTCAAGTGCTAGAAGAAGAAGTCTATAAAATGTTTGGCACTAAATCTTTGAATAATGAGCATGATTGCAATGTTGTTAGTATGAACTTCTTCAATATCCATAATACTAATGATGATTGCACTAGTCATGATGAAAATGTCTCTTATAAGCATGTCAATTTTTGTGGAATACATAGAGCTTGCAAGTACACACCAATTAGGGGAAATAGATTTTGCAAAAGGCATAAGTATTTGGAAACTAAATGGTTGCAAGAAAGGCTAGATGTTTGTGCTGAAAATTTCAAATTTCTTCACCATACTTGTGAACTTTGCAATGAACATGGTCATTTAAATCTCCAATGCAAATTGTTTCATGATCGTATCGTGTCCAAAAATTGTGATGATTTGATTTCCCTTGCACATCATAATTAACTTAGTTTGCTTTTGGGTTATGAAGAAATGAAACGTACAACTAAGCATATTCCAGAATATAACCTTGAGAAATTCTCGATATTGATCTAGAAGAAATTTTTGTGTATTGTGTGGTGAATTGCATTGAAAATCCTTATATTGCCAATTACATAAAGAAAAGAAAACAAATAGAGATGAAGAGAATACTAATGAAAGGGAAGAGGCTTCCCAATGTCCTCCTATTATTTCTTATGATGAATCAGGTAACGAGGAGGAGCCTTCTATCCAACCAATCTCATTAATAAGGAGCTAAAAAAAGAGGGTTAAACCCACACATGATGTGAAGAAGAAAAATAAAATAAGGAGAAGCAAAGGTAGAAAAGGTATCCCTCTCAAATGATGTTGCTCCTAGCACTCATTGTGATGATGATAATTGCTATACTATTGGTGCTAGCCATACTATTAATGATGAGAGTGATTATGCTTATGATAAAAGGCCCAAGCTTGGGGATTCTATGTTTGATGAGAATGACATGTTTGAGAATATATTTGCTGCAATTAATGTTTGTCCCAAGCTTGGGGATGCTATGTTTAATGAAGATGATATTTCTAGCCTCTCAAGTATTGATGAGAAAATTTATTATGATGATAGCATGCCTCCTACTTATGATGATTATATTGATGAAAGTGGGTTTTGAAGAGTGTCAACTTTAGGAATTAATGATCCCACTATTTTGGAGGATGTTGAATCTTATTGTGATGTTTATGAAAGTGGATTTGGAGAGGTCATGACTTTATTTAGTAATGATTCCACTACCTTGGAAGAGGTTTCAATTGATTATGATGAGAACAAAGTTGCTACTTATGATGACTATTGTGATGACACTTATGCTATAAAAAGTAGTGATGATTATAAAACTTATCATGATTATGATTACCCTTTTTCTGAACATTACTCTTTTAATGTGGAAACAATTTATAGTATTCAAGTCTCTTATGATACTCCCACTATTCCAATTGAGAAGAATTTTGCTTATGTGGAGAGTAATAAAAATTCTACGCTTGTGGCTCATGAAAAGAATGCTTTATGTGATAGTTATATTGTTGAATTCATTCATGATGCTACTAAAAATTATTATGAGGGAGGAACATATGCTTGTAGAAATTGCAATAATATCAAGTTTCCTCTCTATGTGCTTAAAGTTTTGAAGTTATGCTTGTTTTGCCGTCCTATGTGTCGGGGCAGGCTGATCTGGCCCTCGGACACCTATGGGACCGGCGGACCGAGCCCCTTTCGGTTCGGCGGGGAGCGGAGGTCGCACGAAGAGCAGATCGAGGCGAAGCACACGAGAGATTTTACCCAGCTTCGGAGCTCTCGGGAGAGATAATACTCCTACTGCTACATGTCTAGGTGTATTGTGTTCTTGCTCAGGAGCGCTGAGTGCTACAGTACACACAAGCTGCTAACGAGACTGAGCATGGGGAGGAACCGACCGACCCCCTCTACGTTGCGCATGGGCCTCCTTTTATATCTTTGAAGGGTCTCCGACAGTGGCAACGTAGACAAGGGTACAAATGGAAAAGTAGTGGTTGGTACACCTACTTGTACTGTTTACAGTGTACCATACCTAATCCTGACGGCAGGGGACAAAGGCATTAAATGCCCGTCTACGTCGCCCTAACAGTGCAAACAGGGACCGTCAGGGGCGCCACCGCTTGCCACGATGGCAATCTTGTCAGCGCCGATTGCCACCTCGCACCGGCTGCCTGACCTCTCGCCACGCAGCGCTGGAAAGGTCCTGTGGCGACACGTTAGTGGATGCGCTGGAGCGTAGGGTACAGAGAGGTGGTCTGCGCAAGCGCCTTTGCCGCGGTTGTTGTCTTGTCGCTACCGGAAGCTTGTCGCTCATTGGGCCTTCCCGCAAGCTCCTCTTGTCGGGCCTTGTCTTGTAGGTGCCTTGGGTGGCCTTCCGGCAAGCTCCTCTTGCCGGGGCCTTGTCTCCTTGGCTTGAATACTTTGTTCTTGAATGGCTCCAAAGGAACCACGGAGGACCTTGGCGGTCACCCGGTAAGCCTTGCATGGAGGGCTGCAACCGCCCGTGCACAAGTTCGGGATACTAGGGTACCCCTACTCTAGTACACCGACAGAGCCTCCGGCCTGGGCCACACTGCAGTGTCGAAGCGCTGTTGGGCCAGGCCCAAAACAGGCACGGGCACACGCGCCCGGGTCACGCCAGAACTCACCCCGACCCACCACGCCCTCCACGAGCAGCACGCATCGAATGTGGCGTCGTGTGAGAGATCATGGGCGAGATCGTGGGGGTTTCTTTATTCGGAAAAGCGGAACGTCCGCCCCCTTCCCCTTTATAAGCAGGGGAAACAGGGGCAGTCCGCCCATCTTGCCCATTGCTGTCCAATCTCGAGAAAACCACCGCTGCTCCCCCCTTCTCTTCAAGGCTGAAAAGAGAGCAGCGCTCCGCCCCCCCATCGCCACCAGCATCATCAACGCCGTCGACCTCTTCCACCGCCTCCGCCATGGCTCCGAAAGCCGACAAGGGGAAGGCCGTGAAGTCGGCCGAGGCGCAGCGGCTTGCGGCGCTGCGGAAGGAGCGGGCGATCTTCCCTCTCAGCCGGCCGAGGAGCCGAGGGAGAACTACTACCTCTTACGGTCGACGGAGACGCGGCGCATCCAGCGCCTGAAGGTACTCCCCGCCGCTGCTGCGGATCTGACCCCGACTGGGTATCCCTTCTTCACGCTCTTCTTCTACTGCGGGCTCTGCCCGCCTTTATCTGAATTCTTCTGTGACATCATGAATACCTACGGATTCCGCCTCCTTGATTTCACCCCCAATGCCGTTCTGACCATGGCAGTTTTCACACATCTTTGCGAAAACTTTGTCGGACTCCACCCAAATGTAGCCCTTTTTCGCCACTTCTTTTTACCCCGAGTTGAGAGAGGGGAGCCTCTTCTTGGGAGGAATTGCTTGGTTCTCGAGGGTCGGCAAGAAGGAAGCCTATCTGGAGGGAGAGCTCCGTAGCAAATGGGAGGAATGGAGGGCAGATTGGTGCTGGATTGTCGAGGAGAACCCGCAGCCATTTACCGCCCAGCGCCAAACCCCAGTAGTGTGCGGCAACGATTGGAGCAATCTGGCCCCGGAAGACGCTAGGCTGAAGATTGCAGTCACCCGAATCCTTCGCCTTAGACTTGCTGGGCTCACCGTAGGCACCGTTGGCGCGGACTTTATTCGCCGCCAGACGCCCCTTTGCGGAGAGAGCAGGAGGCCTGCCTGGGAGTTTCAGAACACGGCAGATATCATGAGGCTGCGCCCAGGCCTCAACTTCAACTTCACCGTCTTGGAGCTTGACGCGATGCTCTTAGAGCTGTTCAAGCCCGATCCTGATCATCCAGGGATGTTTAGGTTGCCGAGGGGCGTCATTCCATTGTGCAACAATTCCGCTTGACCGCATCCGTGCAATGATGCCGCTGCGGCGACTCACATGGAATTGTCCCAACTTGGCAAGAGCCAGCAGATGACATCGTCGGCGGTTCTTTGACAATCTGGTAGAAATGCCGGTCCGCCCGATGAGCAGAGGGCCTCACCATGACACCATCGACGATGAGATGCAGCGATCGCCACTGCCGGAAGAGGCGGCAAGAAAGGCTGCCGCGGGCGAGTTTGGCTTCACCGTGGAGGAGGCAGAGGCAGCAGAGGAAGCAAGCCTTGTCGAGCGAAAAGAGTTTGCCGGCGAGGAAGAGCTTGCCGAGCCTGAAGCCGAGTCAAGCGAGCCCGCCGAGGGCGCATCCTCCCCACCTTCAAGCAGCTTGCCGCGAGCGGAGCCCCCAGCTCCACCAAGACGGCGTCTTCACCCGGAGACGCAGCGGGGCGACAGACGGGCCAACAGCCGCAGCGCCACGCGACGCGCTCCACCGCGGCAAGCACTGTTGTCGCGGGAGCACCTCACGCCGCTGCGGCAACTGGAGCGGGGTCCTCGCAGACCACCGGTTCCGCTCCCGCCAAGCGTCCAAGGGAACCCACTCCTCCGCCTCGTCGTACCGGAGGCGGGCGAATTGATCTCTCCGCTCAGCTCCGACGAGGAAGAAGAAGAGTAAGATTCTTTCTGTGCTTGTAATTCTTCGATTTGTTGCTTTGTCTTGTATCTGATTTGCTTTACTCTGAACCCATTCTTTTTCGGAATGACGCCGCCCAGAGAATGTCGAAGAGGGCCAAGACCCCGCTGATCGTCGTTGAGGACGAACCCACTGCGACAGCAGGAGGTGCGTCCGAGACCACCCTGCCGGATGCGGCAACTCTTCTTCAAAGCAGCCCCCAGCGCAGCCCCCAGCGTAAGTATATGGTCTAGTTCTTGTCGTTCGGCGTGCATGGGTGCTCTTTCTTTGCTGATATCTGACTGTTGATTTGTGTAGGAGCAGAGCAGCCTCCTTCGCTCGACTACGCCGCCAAGGGAGGATTCCACGGCAAGGAGCGTTCTCCGGCAAGGGAGATTTCTCGGCAAGGGCAGTTCTCCGGCAAAGGGGCGGCACCAGCGATCCCTTGGCGGCGGAGACCATGACCAGACCACAGCACAGGTAATCTTCTTGCCTGAAAACTTCCCTTGTGTTCTTCTTTTTCTGATTTTCTCTTTGAGTATTCGCTTGACTTTTCTTCACTTTCGTCAAATCCATCCGCCACAGAGCCAATGGAGACCGAGGTCGCCGGCGAGGAGGACGCGCGCGGCAACATTGACGACGCCGCCGCCACCGAAGAAGAAGCTGGTGCTGACGAGCCTACCGGCGAAGAGGCCGCCAAAGCTGCCGCCAGAAGCCGGGCGAGGGTCCGGCGATCGTGACCGACGACCACGAGGCCGCAGGAGTGCGAGCGCTACGCCGACCGCCGATCCTTCCGCTGCGGCAGGCGTCGGGACTCGAAGAGCCCCAGCCCGGCGCCTATTTGAAGGCGGTGATGGCGTCTTCATCAAGCTCCCATGGGCGTCGAGCTCGAGGCGCCCCGAAGGAGAAACCTTCGATGAAGAGCTGCTCGCCTCCGCTGGACTGCCGCTGGTCGACGCGCCAAGCAGCAGCAGCGGCGAGCCTGAGGAGGAGCAGCTGCTGCGGAAGCTGTTGTCACTCTACCGCGCCCGACAAGCCAAGCTGGAATCCCGGGAAGCGCTTGTCGCGAAGGCAGGGGCAGACATTGAGAAACGCGCGGAGGAGCTCCGGGGCCTCAACCAGGAAGCTCTCCGGTCTCTGGCAGAGGAGCGGGAGCAACTCGCCGAGGAGCGCAAGGCCTTCCTCCTCGAGAAGGCTGAAGCTGAGGAGGAACAGCGGCTTGCCGCCGAGAAGCTGTCTGCGCAGGAAGGCGAGTTGGCGCAGCGGAAGGTTAACCTTGACAGCCACGAGGAGGATCTTGCCATGCGCGAGCAAACATTTGGCGGGGCTCTCAAGGAAGCAAAGGATGCTGCCGCAGCTGTCGAGGCCGCCAAGAAGGAGCTGGAGACGAAGGTGGCGCAGTTGGAGGCCAGTCTCAAGGAGAGCGACGAGGATCTTGCTGCACTCAAGCACGAGCGCGAGAAGGACGCCTACACTCTTGGCGAGCTGTAGGGCCGTCTCGCCGAGAGGAGCAAGGAGCTCAGCGCCGCCAAGGACTCCAATGCAGATCTTGAGTTGAAGCTAACTACTTTGACTCAGACGCTGGACGGCGCCAAGGAGCGGGAGGTGGCCTTGAAGAAAAAGATCAAGGCCGACGAGGCGCTGGCCGGGCGAAGTGCCGCCGCCAGAGTGCCTTGAGGGAGAATGTGGAGCACTGGACCGAGGGTGCGGTGAATGTTCTTTGCATCCATCGACGAGGAGCTGGCGCAGCTGGGGATGGTGGATCTTGGATATTCCTCCGACGAGCATCTCCAACCCAGCGCCAAGCTCAGCTTGTTCTTCAAGGGCGTGGTGACGGCCCTCCAGCGACTCCGGGAAGAAGTCCCAAAACAGCTGGCCGAGGAGTCGCGCCAGATCTGCTCGGGAGCTCTCCAAATTGTGTTGATGAAGGTTGCCTTCAGCAATCCAGGCCTCAACCTCACCAACATCCTCAAGTCCCTGCCGCCGGATGCTGATGTGGAGGCGCTCAAGACCCTTGTCGCACCCATCATGGACAGGGTGAGCGGAATCAAGAGGGTTGAGGGCGATTGCGTAGATTAGGCCGCCCGTTTTCTCTTTCTCTTGCCGCTGCTGGTCATGTCATAAGAACAATCCATTAGAGCCACGGCAAGCTATCTTGTAATATAACTCTATTTTGGGTATCAATTGCTATGTTATTTCCTTTACTTTATAACTTCCTTTGTATGTTTTTGCCCTACGCTTTTAGGGAACTTGTCGGTGAACTTTGAGCATGGCTTGAAAAGAGACGTCGGCCTTCTGGCGGTGCCGCTTCCGACAAGCAACCTTGTCGCAACTAGTCGCAGCTCACTTAAGTTGTTGAGCGGACTCAAAACAAAGTAAGGGCGCAACTAGCTACGAGTAGGTTCCTCTGCGCACAGGTTTTCCATACAAAGTACGGTCGTTCGAGGAAGATAACTTAAAAAATTTAAAACTGTTTGCTCAAACTTTGGCAACTTAGCTTTTCTATCGTTTGCTTCCCGGTAAGGCTAGACTTCCTTGAGCGACGCTTGGTCCACACCATTATCTTCTCCTTTCCCCCCAGCAAACTTGTGTGCGAGGGAACCTTCCTTTCTTTGAGAAAGAGAAAGAAGAGAAAATAAAGATATGGAGCCTTATGGCTCGTTATCACTTACCAGGGTAGGTGCTGCACAAAGTGTCGATAACGCATGCAAAATAGAAGTAAAAGCATGAAATTGACAAGGTGTGCGAAGCACGCTAGCTTTACTTATGCACGGGTCTGCGCCAGCTTTGTACAAAGGATTACATGCAACAGCGGCAAGACTTGTACAAAAGATGGTTGCCGAACAGGTTAAACAACCGCGCTTCTACGGGTAAAACTTACGAAGATGCTCAATGTTCCGTGAGTTGCTCACGAGAATGCCATCTTCGGTCTCAAAGGCGGACAGCGCCAGGCCTAGTGACTCGTTTCACCCGGTAAGGGCCTTCCCACTTCAAGGCGTCAACTTGTTGGAATTCTTGGCGGACTGAACGCTACCGAAGAACAAGGTCGCCTTCCTCGAGACTTCGGCATTAACTTTGCGGCTATGGTAGCGGGCGCAAAGCTTGCCGGTACCGAGCAGCTCGTACAACAGCAAGACGATCCTCCTCAAGGAGCAGCGTCATCTTGTCGCAGCTGCTCTTGCTCAAGCTCATCATAAGCGAGCACTCGAGGCGATCCGTATCACGAGTTCCGTGGGGAGAACTGCCTCTGCTCCATAGACTAGAGCGAAAGGTGTGCGGCGGTGGCTCGATTTGGCGTCGTTACGATCGACCAAAGAACCACCGGCAGCTCCTCAATCCAGTTTCTTCCGCACTTGTGCAGCCTGTCGAAAGTTCTAGTCTTGATCCCGCGCAACACTTCAGCATTTGCCCTCTCCGCTTGACCGTTGCTCCTAGGATGAGCAACAGAAGCGAAGCAGACCTTGGCGCCAAGATCTTGGACGTACTGCATGAAGGTGCGGCTTGTGAATTGCGTGCCGTTGTCGGTGATGATCCTGTTAGGGATTCCGAAACGGCAAACAATCGACCTGAAGAACTTGATCACGAGCGTCTTGTCACCTTCCTCATCGCTTCCACTTCCGGCCACTTTGTGAACTTGTCGATTGCAACGTACAAGTACTCAAAGCCCCGACAGCTTCGGGGAAAGGGGCCGAGGATGGCGAGCCCCGGACCGAAAATGGCGGGATAAAGGGATCGTCTGGAGAGCTTGAGCTGGCTGGTGTATCTGCTTGGAATGGAATCGCACGCTTCACATTTGGTTACTTGTGCGATTGCATCTGAAGGCTGTCGGCCAAAAGAAACCTTGCCGGAATGCTTTGCGGCAAGTGCTCTGCGCCAATGTGGTGACCACATATGCCTCCATGTATCTCTCGCCAACAGCTTTTGTCCGTCTTCGGTGAATACACTTCAATTTCACACCGTTGAGTCTTCTTACATGCAGTGTCTTTGTCGACAAACTGGTACATACTTGACTGCCGGGCTACTCTTTCGCTTCTTCTTGCTCTTGGGAAGTTCTCTGTCAGAAGGAAATGGACAATCTCTTTGTGCCCATCTTTGGAGCTTGCGGCTCGACAACAAGGACTAAAGGCACATCTGCTGCTGCGGGAACATCCGCTTCTACGGCGAGAACCTGCGGCTCAGCCGGAGCTTGACGTTCCCCGGCAAGCTTGCCGGGGCAAAGCTTGTCGGGAGCGTCTGCTTCAACGAAACAAACCCTAGGGCTTGTCGGAGCAGACTGCTCCTCAGCACTGTTGGTGTTGATCTTGGGGACCTTCTTGACGGCGGCTTCGGGGAGCTCTGTCGAAAAATAGTCACCAGAGATCAACTTCCTCTTCTTGCTCTGTCCAGTTGATGGTGTTACAGACGGTTGAGTCAGCTTGAGCACAAAGATCCCTGGTTCCACAGGCAACTTAAGTGCGGCGCACTTTGGCGAGCCATCGGCAATGTCGTTCGAGCTCTTGGAATATATTCCATCGTAGGCCGTCAAAGTGTTCTTCCAGCTTCCTCACTTCATCAACATAACCTTCCATCAACGGACTCGATAATTCTTGTTCACTTGGCGGATGACAAGTTGTGAGTCACCACGACAATGAGCTTCTTGATCCCAAGGTCTCTGCGATCCTGAGACCGGCAAGCAAACCTTCATACTCTGCGGTATTGTTCGTTGCTTGCTCCTTGGGAAAGTGCATCTGGACCACGTACTTGAGGTGCTCTCCGGTGGGTGCAACAAGTAGCACGCCCGCACCGGCGCCTTGCAGCGAGAAGGCACCATCAAAGTACATCAGCCACTCTTTGCTTACCTCCTTGACGGGGATGCTCGTTTCTAGAATTTCTTCATCTGGTGTTGGCGTCCATTCTGCTATGAACTCTGCCAATGCTCTGCTTTGTATAGTTGAAGTGCTCTCAAACTTGAGGCCAAAGCTTGACAGTTCCAGTGCCCACTCGACAATCCTGCCCGTTGCCTCTGGATTTTGCAGTATCCTCTTCAGCGGAAAGCGAGTGACGACTATGATCTCAAGTTCCTGGAAGTAATGGCGCAGCTTTCTCGAGGCCATGAGGAGGCCGAAAAGCAATTTTCGCACACCAGAGTACCTTGACCTAGCCCCCTGCAGAAGGGAACTGACAAAGTAAACTGGGCGCTGCATCATTCTTTTCTGCATCTTCTCATGTGTCTGTGCAGATCCATCCTTGTCGGGACCAGAGCTTGCCGGTGAAGCCCCACGCTTGTCGCTGGATGCATCCGCCATGGTTGCTAGCTCATCATCCGCCTCCCTCTCCGCTACTAACGCAACACTAACCACTTGATTGGTTGCCGCTATATACAGCGACAACTTCTCTTGTGGCCTAGGTGCGACAAGTGTTGGAGTGGAGGATGTATCTCTTCAAGTCCTGCGCAGCCTCCGCTTCGGAGTCCATTGCATCGGACCTGCCTTTTTCAAGATTTTGAAAAATGGCGAGGCCTTCAGCAGAACCTAGAGATAAACCTGCTGAGAGCAGCTACGCATATGAGCAAGTCTTCGTACATCCTTGACGCGCTTTGGTGCTTCAATCTGCTCAATGGCCTTGATCTTGTCGGGATTGGCTTCAATTCCCCGAGAGACGAAAAACCCGAGAAGCTTGCGGAAGGGACTCCAAACACACACTTCTCGGGGTTGAGCTTGAGGTTGATCTTGTGCAGATTTGCAAAGGTTTCATCTAAATCTTGAATCGAGTCGCCTTGTCCTTGCTTTTGACCACTATGTCATCCATGTAGGCTTCTACATTTACGTGCATTTGCGGCTCAAAAGCGTCGTGGACTACTCTTGCAAATGTTGAACCGGCATTCTTTAACCCGAAGGGCATCCGTACAAAATAGTATGTGCCACATGGGGTGATGAATGCGGTCTTCTCCTCATCCTCTTCTGCCATGAAGATCTGATGATATCCTGAGTATGCATCCAGAAATGAAAGCAAATCACATCCGGCCATGGAGTCAATAATCTGGTTGCTGCGCGGCAAGGGAAATGGGTCTTTGGGACAAGCTTTATTGACATCGGTAAAGTCGATACAAAGCCTCCATTTCCCGTTAGCCTTGCGTACAACTACAGGATTGGCCAACCACGTAGGATGGAGCACTCCTCTGACAAGGCCTGCTGCTTCCAGTTTCTTGATTTCTTCTGCGATGAACTCTTGGCGCCCACCGCTTGCTTCCCGACTTTCTGCCCGACGGGCCGCGCATGAGGACAAACGGCAAGATGGTGCTCAATTACTTTCCTGGGAACACCGGGGATGTCAGACGGTTGCCACGCAAACACGTCGACGTTCGCCCGCGGGAAAGCAACGAGCGCGCCTTCCTATTTAGGGTCGAGAGAGGCACTGATGGTGAAGGTACCACCAGTGCCGTCCTCCTTGGCGGACACCTTCTTGGTCTCTGGTGGAGCTGCCATCGTCTTCTTACACTTGCCGGTGGAGCTCGATGGTGCGTCCTCGACGGTAGCGCAGCACTCCGAGGAGGTGTGCTTGCCGGAGTGGGCATCAAAGCTCTTGCCGGACTTGGTCTTCTTCTTCCCCCCGGGAGCTTCAGCGGCAAGTGGCTTGCAATCTGCTGTACCGCTGCTTCCCGGTAGATCTTGTCGGCGCAGATAAGAGCATCCTTCTTGTCGCCCGAGGACAGAGATGACACTTATCGGGCTGGCATCTTGACATGTCGTATGCATAGTGAGAGGCTGCCATGAATTTGGCGAGTGCGGACGGCCAAGTATCCCATTGTAAGGCAATGGAAAGTCGACAACGTCAAAGGTGACCCTCTCAGTTACGAAGTTCAACTCACGCCAAATGTCACCGGCAGCGTGATCTTTCCTTCGGCTTGCTCCTTCCCGGATTGATTCCTTGGAAAGTGCCGGTCTCTTCGAGCTCGCTATCAGGGATCTGGAGTTTCTGGAGCACCGCGGAGGAGATCAGATTCAAGCCGGCCCCACCGTCAACTAGCATCTTAGTGACCTTGAGGTTGCGGATAGTTGGTGAAACCAACATCGGCATGCACCCGACCGCAGTTACACGATCAGGGTGGTCCTCAATATCAAAGATGATAGGCGTGCTGGACCATTTCAGAGGCCTGCGTGACTCGATGGATGGTTCTGCTGCATTGATTTCCCGCATCCACTGCTTGAGTTGGCGGTGTGAAGTATGCAGAGAAGCACCGCCGTCAACGCAAAGGACCTCTGTGGCTTTCTGGAACTCCTGCTCATCGGTCTCGTCATCATCCATGTCTTCATCGTCGTCGTCGTCTTCATCCTTGTCGCGCGGCTGGGAGGTCTGTCTCCTTGCCGCTGCTTGGCCTTGCCTTGGCGTCCTCCTCGGCCGGGACGTTTCTTGCTAGCTCCTCCAGCACCTTCCCGGGCCTTCTCCTTGTCGCGTCGTTCGTATTCAGCCTTCTGTTGCTCGACAAGCTGCTCGACCTTCTTGCAGCTCTGGAGGTCATGGCCCTTGGTGCGGTGGACCTTGCAGTACTGTTTGTTGGAGTCGTCCTGCTTGTCGGCGACCGCCACAGCCTGGCAGTTGGTGCCAGCGGCAACATCCTTGCCGGAGCTACCTGCTTTGGCTTTCTTGGCGCCACCTCTGTTGCCGGACTACTCAACAACAAGTACATCTCTGCTTTTCTTTTTCCTGTTGCCCCGCCGCCGGCTCTTCCTTGTCGGGGCGGTCTCCTCACTATCAGACCCTCCTGCTTCAGTATTCTCTCCGGGGAGTCTCCTCCCTTCCTCAGCACGTGCACACTTGTCGGCCGGGGCATATAGCTTCGGCGGCGTCTACGATCTTGCACATCGCCATCTCCTCCGCATCCTGCGGTTTCGCGCGTTCTAATGGAGCAGCGCTGATTATCATGGCGGGGTGGACATCTGAGATGTTGTGCCGCACGCGGCTGAATCTTTGAATATACTTGTGAGGGCTCTCCTTCCTTTTTGGCGGCAGATGAAGGTCGCTTTCTTGGCCATGGGGCTTGTGGCCGCTGTAAGGTGCCGACAAGCAGATGGCATAGATCTGCCCAAGAGGATATGGAGTTGTCCGGCAAGTGCATGAGCCAGGATCGGCGTTGGGCTTGAGCACCGGTGAAGTAGTTGGCAAGGATCTTGTCGTCTCGCCCCGGCCTGCACCGCGATGGTGTAGATCTTGAGGAACTCCGACGGATGTGTCTTGCCGTCGTACTTCTCTGGTACATCCGGCTTGAAATTCTTCTTGCTGGGCCCTTTGGACTTGCCGCAGCTCACGAGTGAACGCAGGGCAACCTACGCGTCTGACGGCAAGTCGCTGGTTCCTCTGGCGCATGCATGTCAGCAGAGGGCCCGGCGGCGCTTGTCGGATTGACGCCTTGGCGCTTCTCTTCGGCGCTTCGATGCGAGTTCGGCGTCTTCTTGCTTGTCGTTCGTGAAGAACTTGGCGCTGATCGCGACGAGCTCGTGGATCCGATGATGCGGTGGAGTCATTGCCGAGGTGGATCCGGCGAGTCGGCGATCTTGGCCTTCGGGCGGAGAGTGCATGGTGGTTGCACCCCCACGGTCTCGTCGCCGCCGACTCGTGTTTAGCGTCCTGCCGCGGCAACGATGCACTTTCGGTTGCCACGGAGTGTCGCCGTTAAGCGAAGCCGATGAGACTACGAATGGTGGCCCTCCATTCATCGACCTTGTCGGCTGTTGGAGGTAATCTAGGAGCGATTGTGCTCTCGCCAAAGCTTCTGCTGGAGTGGTGGGTGGCGATGGCGAGCGGCGCGAGGCGGGATATGCTCGGACTTCTAACTATGTTAGAAGGAGCGATATCCGTCGGCGGCGATGCCTCGCTTCGCGCCCGACATGTTGGCGGCGCATGCTTGGTCTTGAGCATCCGAGATCCTCCGGCTCGATCTTGGTCCAACGGCGTATGGCATTGTGAATGCCATGACGCTGTCGATCTCGCGCCTCTGAGGCAGGCGCGGTGCATGTCTGGACGCCGAGGTCTGCGCAGCCTTGTCCTTGGACTTGGCAGCACCGTGAGCTCCCGTCGCCGTCCATTCTTCCGTCGGCGTCTACCCCATCACACTGCGCTTTCCGGCGGTGGTGGGTTCGACGCGGACGGAGCTTCCGCCGCCGAAGCCTTCTTCTTCGGTGGCATGTTGATGAAGATGATGAAGATCTAGCTCGCGTGGACACCGGATCAGGTTCACGCAATCTCGACGCTACCCCTACCTGGCGCGCCAAAGATGTCGGGGCAGGCTGATCTGGCCCTCGGACACCTATGGGACCGGCGGACCGAGCCCCTTCCGGTTCGGCGGGGAGCGGAGGTCGCACGAAGAGCAGATCAAGGCGAAGCACACGAGAGGTTTTACCCAACGGAGCTCTCCGGAGATAATACTCCTACTGCTGCATGTCTAGGTGTATTGTGTTCTTGCTCAGAGCGCTGAGGTGCTCTGATACACACAAGCTGCTAACGAGGCCGAGCATGGGGAGGCCTGACCGACCCCCTCTACGTTGCGCGCATGGGCCTCCTTTTATATCTTTGAAGGGATCTCCGACGGTGGCAATGTAGACAAGGGTACAAATGGAAAAGTAGTGGTTGGTACACCTACTTGTACGGTGTATAGTGTACCATACCTAACCACGGCGGCGGGGACAAAGGCATTAAATGCCCGTCTCGTCGCCCTAACGGTGCAAGCGAGGGACCGTCG
The DNA here is from genome assembly GCA_021605145.1 of Aegilops bicornis. NCBI lineage: Eukaryota > Viridiplantae > Streptophyta > Magnoliopsida > Poales > Poaceae > Aegilops > Aegilops bicornis. The sequence continues at coordinate 437,976,679 of CM038675.1, read as the reverse complement.
GGGCGCCACCGCTTGCCACGATGGCAATCTTGTCGGCGTCGCTTGCCACCTCGCTGGCCCGGCTGCCTGACCTCTCGCCACGCAGGCGCTGGAAAGGTCCGGGGTGACACGTTAGTGGATCTTATTTGGAGCGTGGAAATCTGAAGAGAGGTGATGCATGACAAGCGCCTTGCAGCGGTTGTTGTCTTGTCGCGCCGGAAGCTTGTCGCTCATTGGGCCTTCCGGCAAGCTCCTCTTGCCGGGCCTTGTCTTGTAGGTGCCTTGGGTGGCCTTCCGGCAAGCTCCTCTTGCCGGGGCCTTGTCTCCTTGGCTTGAATACTTTGTTCTTGAATGGCTCCAAAGGAACCACGGAGGACCTTGGCGGTCACCCGGTAAGCCTTGCCGCGGAGGGCTGCAACCGCCCGTGCACAAGTTCGGGATACTAGGGTACCCCTACACTAGTACACCGACACTATGCTAGTTGATTATTGTTCTCATAAGTTGTTTGCTCACAAAATCCCTATGCATAGGAAGTGGGTTAGACTTAAATGTTCTAGTCATATTCTTCATGATGATCCCTTTATGTTTCAATTCTTATCTTATGTGAGCATTATTGAAATCATCATGCCTAGCTAGGGGCGTTAAACATTAGCGCTTGTTGGGAGGCAACCCATTTTTATTTTTGTTCTTTGCTTTTTACTCCTGTTTAGTAATAAATAATTCATCTAGCCTCTGTTTAAATGTGGTTTTATGTTTTAATTAGTGTTTGTGCCAAGTAGAACCTTTGGGAAGACTTGGGTGAAGTCTATGTGATCTTGCTGTAAAAAACAGAAACTTTTGCGCTCACAAGATTAGCTGCCATGTTTTATTGGAGAGTGATTTTAAGTTTATTCTTTTTTCAGAAGATTAATAGACAAATTCCTCAGGTCCAAAATTTTATTTCAGAATTTTTGGAGTGACAGAAGTATTCGAACAAATCATATTACTATAGACTGTTCTGTTTTTGACAGATTCTGTTTTCTATGTTTTGTTTGCTTATTTTGATGAATCTATGTGTAGTATCGGAGGGTATGAACCATAGAAAAGTTGGAATACAGTAGATATTACATAAATATGAATTTAGAATGAGTTCACAACAGTACCTAAGTGGTGATTTATTTTCTTATACTAACGGAGCTTACGAGTTTTCTGTTAAGTTTTGTGTTGTGAAGTTTTCAGGTTTTGGGTAAAGATTTGATGGAATATGGAATAAGGAGTGGCAAGAGCCTAAGCTTGGGGATGCCCAAATCACCCCAAGGTAATATTCAAGGACAGCCAAGAGCCTAAGCTTGGGGATGCCCCGGATGGCATCCCCTCTTTCGTCTTCATTCATCGGTAACTTTACTTGGAGCTATATTTTTATTCACCACATGATATGTGTTTTGCTTGGAGCGTCATTTCATTTTATTTTGTTTTGCTTGCTGTTTGAATAAAATATCAAGATCTGAAATTATTAAATGAGAGAGAGTCTTCACATAGTTACATAATTATTTAACTACTCATTGATCTTCACTCATATATTTTTGGAGTAGTTTGTCATTTACTCGTGTGCTTCACTTATATCCTATGAGTAAATGGTTGAATGATTTGAATGTCATAAATCTGAAATTATATATGTTTCATATGCCTTTCCCATGGGGAGTAATGACTTCACATATAAGAAGTAGAGGTGGTAAATTTATTGAAGGTTAGCAAATATTGTATTGGTCACTTGAACAATTCATGAAACAATATTGAAGGAAGAGAGATTTTCACATATAAATATACTATCTTGGACATCTTCTATGATTGTGAGCCCCATTAATTATTTTCAAACCTGAGCAAATTAGTTGAAGTTGGACAAGGAAGACAGCATAATGAGTTATGCTTGGGTATATTTGTATAGAAGTTATATTGTTATGGATCTTCTAACATGCGGTGCTTGCTATTTAGAATCTTTTGCTAGCCAAAATATATGTACTAAGCGGGAATACTGCTTGTGCATCCAAATTCCTTGAACCAAGTTTCTTCCATGAGTGTCCACCATATCTACCTATATGCGGTATTTAACTGCCGTTCCAAGTAAATTTGCATGTGCCAAACTCTAAACCTTCAAATAACAATCTGTTTTGTATGCCCGAATCGCTCATGGCGACTAGGGGCTGTCGGTATCTTCCATGCTAGGTGGGTTATTCTCACGATGAGTGGACTCCAGTCATCATTCACGAGAAAATGGCTGGTAACTGGGATGCCCAGTCCTATGATCGAAAGTTCAAAAACAAATTCGCAAATAATTTAAACAAACTCCCCCAGGATTGTTGAAAGTTGGACGGCACCTATTGTTTCGGACAAGCCGTGGAGTGTGATTGTTGGTGGAGGGGGAGTAAAATCTTTACCTTTCTTTTTGGGAACCGCCTATAATGTATCTAGTATGGAAGATATTGGGAACTCTTGGTCATTATGTTGACAATGAAAGCATACCTCTAAAAATTATTTTCATCTGTGTTTTAGCTTCGAGCTCTAGCACCTCTGCAAATCCCTGCTTCCCTCTGCGAAGGGCCTATCTTTTACTTTTACGCAAGCTTCAGTAGTATTCCTTCTCATTCCAACCTACTCTTTACTTGGCAAGCATCATGTGATGGAAAGATCTAAGCATATATGGCCATTCAAATATATTTGATCATGAATTATTATTGTTGACAATTATCTATATGATAAATAAGTTGGGAGGCGAAACACTAAGCCCCTATCTTTCTCTGTGTTCGATGGATGCTATTTGTTCTAAAAATATGCTTTGAGTGGTAGCAATCATGGAAGATTATATGATAGTTGAGTATGTGGGATTTGCTAAATCAAAGCTCTTACATAGACCCTTCCTGAAAATAAGATGAATTGCAATTGTTTGATGACTGAGAACTGTTTGTTAGTTTTCAAGAAAGTTTATGATCTATACTTTAACATGTGAATAGCTTGTTACTTGATCATGAGAAGCTTTATGATGTGAGCTACTGTTATGACATATAATGATGCTAGAAAAGGTGATTGAAATTGTCATTGATCAAACTTGTGCACCTGCTAGCATTCACACTTCATAAATTATTTCTTTTATCATTTATCTACTCGAGGAATGAGCAGGAATTAAGCTTGGGGATCTTGTCGTCTCCAACGTATCTATAATTTATGAAGTATTCATGCTATTATATATTCTGTTTTGGATGTTTAATGAGCTTTATTATACACTTTTATATTATTTTTGGGACTAACCTATTAACCGGAGGGCCAGCCCAAATTGTTGTTTTCTTGCCTATTTCAGTGTTTCGAAGAAAAGGAATATCAAACGGAGTCCAAACGGAATGAGACCTTCGGGAGAGTTATTTTTGGAACAGAAGCAATCCAGGAGACTTGAGTAGACGTCAAGAAAGCTTCGAGGTGGCCACAAGGTAGGGAGGCGCCTGCCTCCACTGGGCGCGCCCCCACCCTCGTGGGCCCCTCATGGCTCCCCTGACCGACTTCTTTCGCCTATATATATCCATATACCCTAAAAACATCGGGGAGCAGAATAGATCGGGAGTTTCGCCGACGCAAGCCTCTGTAGCCACCAAAAACCAATCGGGACCCTGTTCTGGCACCCTGCCGGATGGGGGGATCCCTCACCGGTGGCCATCTTCATCATCCCGGCGATCTCCAGGACGAAGAGGGAGTAGTTCACCCTCGGGGCTGAGGGTATGTACCAGTAGCTATGTGTTTGATCTCTCTCTCTCTCTCTCTCGTGTTCTTGAGGTGGTATGATCTTGATGTATCGTGAGCTTTCCTATTATAGTTGGATCTTATGATGTTTCTCCCCCTCTACTCTCTTGTAATGGATAGAGTTTTCCCTTTGAAGTTATCTTATCGGATTGAGTCTTTAAGGATTTGAGAACACTTGATGTATTTCTTGCATGTGCTTATCTGTGGTGACAATGGGATATTCACGTGATCCACTTGATGTATATTTTGGTGATCAACCCTAGGCCTTGATGCATATGGGTTGCCACACGTTCTCGTCTTGACTCTCCGGTAGAAACTTTGGGGCACTCTTTGAAATACTTTGTGTTGGTTTGAATAGATGAATCTGAGATTGACGGATACTTGAGGTGACATTCGAGTATCTAGGTGACATTAGGGTTTTGGTTGATTTGTGTCTTAAGGTGTCATTCCAGTACGAACTCTATGATAGACTGAACGGAAAGAATAGCTGCGTGTTATTTTACTACGGACTCTTGAATAGATCGATCAGAAATGACAACTTTGAGGTGGTTTGGTACGCTACAATAATCTCTTCGTTTGTTCTCCGCTATTAGTAACTTTGGACTGACTCTTTGTTGCATGTTGAGGGATAATTATATGATCCAATTATGTTATTATTGTTGAGAGAACTTGCACTAGTGAAAGTATGAACCCTAGGCCTTGTTTCAACGCATTGCAATACCGTTTGTGCTCACTTTTATCGTTAGTTACCTTGCTGTTTTTATAATTTCATATTACAAAAACCTATATCTACCATCCATATTGCACTTGTATCACCATCTCTTATTTAACTAGTGCACCTATACAATTTACCATTGTATTGGGTGTGTTGGAGACACAAGAGACTCTTTGTTATTTGGTTGCAGGGTTGCTTGAGAGAGACCATCTTCATCCTACGCCTCCCACGGATTGATAAACCTTAGGTCATCCACTTGAGGGAAATTTGCTACTGTCCTACAAACCTCTGCACTTAGAGGCCTAACAACGTCTACAAGAAGAAGGTTGCGTAGTAGACATCAACGCTCATGTATTGCTTGAAAGTTGAAAAAGTTTGAGAACATCAGAAGTATGAAACAATTACTTGGCTTGTCATCGGGGTTGTGCATGATTTGAATATTTTGTGTGATGAAGATGGAGCATAGCTAGACTATATGATTTTGTATGGATAAGCTTTCTTTGGCCATGTTATTTTGAGAAGACATAATTGCCTTGTTAATATGCTTGAAGTATTATTATTTTATGTCAATATTAAACTTTTGTTTTGAATCTTACGGATCTGAACATTCATGCCATAATAAAGAAATTACACGGATAAATATGTTAGGTAGCATTCCACATCAAAAATTCTGTTTTTATCATTTTAGCTACTCGAGGATGAGCATGAATTAAGCTTGGGGATGCTTGATACGTCTCCAACGTATCTATAATTTTTTATTGTCCCATGCTAGTACATTATTTGTTTTGGATGTTTTATATGCATTAATATGCTATTTTATATTATTTTTGGGACTAACCTATTAACCTAGAGCCCAGTGCCAGTTCCTGTTTTTCCCTGTTTTTGACTTCCGCGGAAAAGGAATACCAAACGGAATAAAACCTTCACAATTATTTTTCTTGGACCAGAAGAGAACCAGGAGACTTGAAGATGAAGTTGGAGGACCCACGAGGCGTCCACAAGGACAGAGGGCGCGCCTACGGGTAGGGCGGGCCCCCACCCTTGTGGGCCGCTCGTGCACCTCCCGACCTAATGCTTGCACCTATATATTCCCATATATCCCCAAACCACCAGAGGCATCCATGAAAACACTTTTCCACCGCCCAACCTTCTGTACCCGTGAGATCCCATCTAGGGACCTTTTCCGGCACCCTGCCGGAGGGGGATTCGATCATGGAGGGCTTCTACATCAACACTATTGCCCTTTCGATGAAGCGTGAGTAGTTTACCACACACCTACGAATCCATAGCTAGTAGCTAGATGGCTTCTTCTCTCTCTTTGATTCTCAATACCATGTTCTCCTTGATGTTCTTGGAGATGTATTGGATGTAATAGTTTTTGCAGTGTGTTCGCCGAGAACTGATGAATTGTGGATTTATGATCAGCTTATCTATGAATATTATTGGAATCTTCTCTGAATTCTTTTATGCATGATTTGATATCTTTGTAATTCTCTTCGAACTATCGGTTTGGTTTAGCCAACTAGATTAGTTTTTCTTGCAATGGGAGAAGTGCTTAGCTTTGGGTTCAATCTTGTGATGTCCTTTCCCATTGACAGTAGGCGCAAGAAGGCACGTATTGTATTGTTGTCATCGAGGATAAAATGCATTACTCCGTTCTTTATGAACTCCGTTCTTTATGATCATGTTGCTTAAGTTCATTCCTCTACACCATGTCATCCTACTTAATGCATTACTCCGTTCTTTATGAACTTAATACTCTATATGCATGCTGGATAGCGGTTGTTGTGTGGAGTAATAGTAGTAGATGCAGAATCGTTTTGGTCTACTTGACACGGATGTGATGCCTATATTCATGATCATTGCCTTAGATATCGTCATAACTTCGCACTTTTCTATCAATTGCCCGGTAGTAATTTGTTCAACCACCGTATTATTTGTTATCTTGAGAGAAGCCTCTAGTGAAACCTATGGCCCCCGGGTCTATTTTGCATCATATTAGTTTCCGATCTACTATTTTTGCAATCTTTTACTTTCCGATCTATAAACCAAAAATACCAAAAATATTTACTTTATTGTTTATCTATCTCTATCAGATCTCACTTTTGCAAGTATCCGTGAAGGTATTGACAACCCCTTTATCACGTTGGGTGCAACTTGTTTGATTGTTTGTGCAGGTATTCGGTGATTTGTGCATTGTCTCCTACTGGATTGATACCTTGGTTCTCAAACTGAGGGAAATACTTATCTCTACTTTGCTGCATCACCCTTTCCTCTTCAAGGGAAAAACCAACGCAAGCTCAAGAAGTAGCAGTCCCCATCGTGTGGAACTGGACTAGAAAGCTGTGACAATTATTCCCATTGCCCACCGCTATGGATCGTGCCATCTATGAAGAACACCTGGGACTGGAACCTGGAGGAGGACATGGAGCCCATCTATAACGTGTAAGTGGAGTATGGTAAATTGTGAATGGTAGCGTTGTAAATATCACGAGAGTAGTCGTGCACAAATTTATCACATGAAGTGGAGATGAACTTGTGTGGCATGCTGGCATTTGTCCTTTAGAATTTATCTCTACTCTCATAAAACACAGAGTTGGTGATGATGGTGTGCGTGCCATCCTGCAATATAGGTCATCCGATCTATACCTGACGGATAGGAAGGAGACTATGACAATTTTGTAAAAAGATAGCTGCACCTCTCTCCATATTTGCAGATAAGGCCTTCCCTCGTTCATCCTTATCTTCCACAAGATATACTTCTCATATAAATGCATCTTGATGTTCCGTGCCACACACGAGCCACTTTATAGTTACTAGTAAATGTGTTATGTGTACGTGCAACTTGTGTGGCTGTTGCACGGGCTCCAACATGCTTTGTGAGAAAAAAAAGTGGCACACCTTTGGCTATAGGTGACGTGGCGGCATCATACAGTAGCGATCATTCACTATAGTTGTAGTACTAGGACGAAAACTCCTATAAACCTTGCGCTTGGCTCTTCGCCTCTTCGTTGGTTATTCTATGGGACAATCCAACATACAGTCCACCGCTACCTGGCTGTGGTTGCATGTTGACTCCGCTAGAGTTGCCGACGTTGAGAGGTAGTCGGATTTTGTCCAATGAGCAGGTCAGTCATGGAGTTTGATCATGTACTGTATATTCTAAATATAGTACTTAGTTATTCCATCCCATAATTTCTTCGTTGCCCACCGTCTTATATATAGGTCTAGGTTGGTACCAACGGAGATTGGTTTGCATACCTCCGGCCGGATACCACCATCATTTTGCACAACATCCACATCAGTGCGGCCGTTCCCGTAGACCACTTCTCCACCATTGGGATCGGCCTTCCAGACTGCCTGGGCTTGAATACGTATGATGATGCCTACATGAGATTGAAGAATATAGCAATTGCGGACTCGCCAACAAAGCGACGCAGCTATGATGATTACTATCTCATCACGGTGTTCGACATAAGGATTGCCATCAATACAAATGGCTGTAACGGCAGAGGCTGGCACATGTTGGTCGCGGTAGATTTGTACCCCTACACATTCAAAGATGACGTGTGCCATGTAGGCCGCATCTTTGCGGTGACAAGCCAGGGGACTTGTTTCATCTAGTTGCTATCCTATGGTACGGGAGATTACAAACGGAATGCACAAACCAAAATTTGCATCCCTAACGGTACTCCATTATTTTGCAGGGACCAGTCATCCCCCGATCAACATAAGATCGCCAATCCTGGATGTGCATTTGCATCCGTGATTCAGTCTAACCTGGAACCCTGTAGCTTACTTTGGCATATTGGGATCAACTATCTTAGCAGCCGTTACCCATGGTACCACTGATGTGCAACATGGTCACACGATCTACCACGATCGGACCGTCACCATCTACCCAGGTATTCCATTTTCTCATTGCTCTGTGTTAGAGTAGTAGTACTTGTTAGTTCTTGTCTTTTCTTGACTGGAACATGTTTACTACTACTAGTACTACCATTTGGTATTATTTTTTTAACCCTCTCACCTTCTCTTTCATTGTAGTAGTAGTAAGGAGTACTTACAAGTACTAGTACTTTTTACCTTGGAGGACGCATATAGCTAGCTAGGCCCTTGAAGACTTGAACCCACTAGCTCCCACCATTTTTGTTTTTCCATGTCTTACTATCTCATCCATGTAGCCAAGAGTGGCTACACTAATAAGCCGGTTATTTTACTTCCGCTATACTAGAGTAGTACTACTTGCTACTCAATATTACTGACCGCCATATTTGAGCACAACATTATCATGCATGGACCTTGACCATGTACGTCACCATGTGCCCAGATCTGAGATGCCGCGTGTACCAGATGAACGGCACCGAGTTTGACCCCCGTGATGCTATGTGGTTGCCGAGGAACACTCTTGGAGAGTACTCGCTTTTCATTGGGGACAGCTACCCCATTGTGAAGCAGATGCCACCTTCCGTGCACGACACCAAAGGCCTACCGTTCATGAAGCATGGTTGTGTCTTCAGTGCGCACCACCGGATGATCAACATGCTGAGACATGTTATCCTTGATTTATGCCCCTTCAGCTTGGATGAGTCTCCATCGTGTGGAACCGTAATAGAAAGTTGCACAATTACTCCCATTGCCCACCGCTATGGATCGTGCCATCTATGAAGAACACCTAGGACTGGAACCTGGAGGAGGACATGGAGCCCACCTATAATGTGTAAGTGGAGTATGGTAATTTGTGAATGGTAGCGCTGTAAATATATGTAGAGTTGTCGTGCACAAATTTATCACATGAAGTGGAGATGAACTTGTGTGGCATGCTGGCATTTTTCCTTTAGAATTTATCTCTACTCTCATAAAAAACGGAGTTGGTGATGATGGTGTGCGTGCCATCCTGCAAAATAGGTCGTCCGATCTATATCTGACGGATAGGAAGGAAACTATGGCAATTTTGTAAAAAGATAGTTGCACCTCTCTCCATATTTGCAGATAAGGCCTTCCCTCGTTCATCCTTATCTCCCACAAGATATACTTCTCATATAAATGCATCTTGATGTTCCGTGCAACGCACGAGCCACTTTATAGTTACTAGTAAATGTGTTATGTGTACGTGCAACTTGTGTGGCTGTTGCACGGGCTCCAACACGCTCTATGACAGAAAAAGGTGGCACGGCTTTGGCTATAGGTGATGTGGCGGCATCATATAGTAGCGATCATTCGCTATAGTTGTAGTACTAGGACGACAACTCCTATAAACCTTGCGCTTGGCTCTTCGCCTCTTCGGGGGGTTCAATAGTTCATAGTCCTGTGAAGCTTGCACTTGGCTCTTTGCCTCTTCGGAAGGTCCAACAATGTCAGTACAATATGCTTCTGGCAATCTGACACCGAATGAACTGCTGTACGTCCACCGCGAGGGCGAGGGGGAGGGAGAGGGAGAGGACGCTGTAGTCAAAATCCTCTCCTTGTCCTGTGAGCCACCGCGTGCGTGGGCGAGGGAGAGGGCGTAGGCGTACATAGTAAGCAAGCTTCTCCTCGTCCTGTGAGCCACCACTCATGGGCGGGGGAGAGGGTGTAGTAAGCAAGCTTCTCCTTGTTCACTTATGCTTCACACATAGTTAGATTCCTCACTTGTACTTATTCTTGGATTCGTACAAATCTGGAACCAACTCTCAACATATAAGTGAATGTCTTCGCGCTATGAGGTCAATGTCTTCTAAACTGATTTATCTTCAAAATCTTCCGAGAATGCATATGACCTCTTCCCCTTCCCTCGCATCTCTAATGTCACACAGGTACATGTCCGTGGGAGAATCCCTTGGTTCTCATAGTTTGCATTCATTTGCGAGAATTCTTACAAAGATCACATCAACTCTCCTGAAGCCAGTTCTGTCGACCGACCAGACGGAAGCCTTTGACAGTGTTGAAGCCTTTCAGTCTAAACTTCATGGCAACAGAGAAATCAGAAGGAAGGCTGGCAGACAGCGTCGTGGGGGTACATCAATGGATCTTCCCGAAGATCTCTATGAACTATACATAACTGATCCCGAAGAAAGCTATGGTCAGCGCAAGACTCGAATCCAATGGATTCAAAGATATTGGGCCGAGCAATGGTTCAAGTACAGATTCGTCACCAAGGAGTATGCTGAGAAGAATGCTATCAAACGTCCCTGGGGGATATTCTCTATAAAAATCTTCAACCCAAGACCAGAACTGAAGCCATTGCTCAGGGGTTCTATCCTTGCATGGTCCGAGGGCCGCAACCTGCTGATGCCGACCCATCGTCATTGCTATGGTGTCGAGATGACAATCTGTTCAAGCGCAACTTTCAGTTTGCCAAGAACTCGGCCAAGGAAAACAAGAAGTCTTGGGGATTAGACTTCAACCCAGGCCCCTCTACGCCTCATGCCGATGGCACACGCGAAGCTGAACCAAATCTTGTTGGGCCCTTCTACAACTTAGAAGGTTTCATCACTCATATAAAGGTTCAAGGGGCAGATGTGGATCAACTAGCAGACGACGTTGACTCTGACGGTTACCGCACCACCGGGTCAAGAAGCAGAAGAAACCCAAGGCTTCGAAGCCTTCCACTCCACCAATAGCTTCGTGAGTGAAGCCCTTGGCCACTGCCCCCCCCCCCCCTGCGCCAAGTGTGCAGTCTGAAGATCTCTCTCGCATCTCCAAGACCGAGAAGAAAAAGAAGAATCCCATGCACTCCTCTAGTCCTACTCTAACTCTTGCTGCTGTTTTGAGGAACGAGAATGAAGCCATTGATCTGTCGAGTGATGACGATCTTACTAATGATGCTCTTGAACAATTGATTAAGAGCAAGCAAGAGGTAGAAATCTTCAATGATTTGCCTCTCTTTGATGTGGCAGTAATAAACAACTTCATTGATGAGTGGTTTGACACCCCCAATCTCAGCTTTGATGATCTGCAACTTCCAATTGGCCTCAGCGTCTCCTTCCACGGTGCCATTGCTCCTGAGCTATATCTTGCTCAAAAAATTGTTGAGCTGAAGCACAAGATTGATTTTGAAAAGGCTCAGTTCAAGCAGCAAATGGCCAGGCTCAGTGTGGCAGATGTCCAGAACATGCTGCATGAGCTTAAGGAAGCGTTTCACAAGAAACGTGAAGAAGCCAAAGGTTCTCGTGAGCGCATGAAGATTCTTGCTGCCAAGTGCGTTCAAGATTACAATGAAGCTGAGAAGTGCAAGGCTCTTGGGCGTCCAGGCATCGACCCCGGGATGGCTGCCAAGAAGAAGAAGCCATCTGTGGACCAAACTGAACCATCCAGGCGGGAAGAGCCTCGCATTGTCTTCCCTGCCAGCATGACAGGCGTGAAGCCTAAGGTCCCCACAGTGACTTCAGAACTTTAGAAGACAAGGGCAGCTGAAGCCAAGGCCAGAAAGCGAAAAACCAAGATCACCACTGATGAAGCTCCACCCACCAGGAAGCGCAAGACCAAGAAAAGGGGCTGCTCCCATAGAGCCCCTTGTAGTCGAGCCAATCTCTGTTGCTCGTCCGGAATCTGCACACCAAGAACGACGTATGATAGTTCATGAGCCTGCTTCCACAGAGGCTCCTGAAGCTAAAGACATTCCAGCTGTTGACCCCACCGCAGCTGAAGACATTGGTCACCAAGACAATGTTGAAGATGATGAAGTCCTTCCTCAGATCGAACACAATGCGGTATCATCGCCTGTTCTCATGAACAGCGAACTCATCAACATTGGTCGTCCATTGACGCCAATTGCTCAGGATGACTCATGGGCTGATCACCCTCAAGAATCCCCACGTGATGAAGAAACACCAGTTACTCCCCCACCACAGGTCACCGCTCCGGTGATTGACCATGAAGACTTTGAGGCCCAACCAACTCCATCTCCATAGGCGTCGCCTGCATTTCGCAGGCTTCGCAAAGGACCAAGGCCACAAGTCAATCTGTCAAGTGTTCCAGAAGGAGATGAGCACCAATCTGTTTCACGCGAAGTGTTTCCTAAAGCCTCTCCAACTGTGAACATCCCTGAGTCTGAAGCCAAAGAGGCTGAAGATATTCTGGCTGCATCATCGATGACCAAGTGATAGCACCTGAAACCAATGCTGCAACTGATGCCAATCAGCAACTTGAAGCTACAGCCACTGCTCCTGTTCCGCCTCCAAGGTCACATACTATCGAGCAAGCATACAACTATGGACAGCTAATCACTGTCAAATGGCCTCTTCTGGTTCCTCCACCTACTGCTGGTCCTCAATTTGATTACCTTGTCGAGCACAGGCCTCAGGTTCAGAAGTCAAAGCCAAGACTGCCAAGGTTTCCAGGGACTACCACTTCACCATGGTCCTTCAATGCTAATGGCTTCAAAGCGCACAACACCTTCTTCGATACCGCCAAGAACCCCTACTCAAGGGCAAGGATCTCCTCTGATCGGTTCTGGAGCTATCAGCAGCGCAACTATTATTCATGTGATCTTTATCATCAAGGGAGCATCTTCCATCATATGCGTCTTGTTGTGAAGCCATTCTTTGGACTGCCATGCCTTGAAGAAGCCCTTGGCTGCTTTCGTGATGCGGGTTTGCTTAACTTTGTGACTGACAAGGAGCATTGGAATGAGGAACTTCTGCTTCAATTTTATGCTACCCTCCACATTCGCGGATACAATAGGGATCCAAAGACTTGGGTCCTTGAGTGGATGTCAGGCAATGTACATCATGAAGCCAAAGCCTTTGACATCATTGAGCTTACCGGCCTGCCCACTCCAGGAGAATTATATGAACCTAGTTGTCAGCTTCACCGCAATGCATTGGAGAGCATCTTCCATAAGCCAGAGCCCAACATGAGCCAAATGCTGAGCATGATGAAGCCTCTAACACCTGACGCTGATTACCCAAAGGAATTCTTTGTCGACGACCTACAGTATCTGCCCCGCACCATTTATCACATCATCAGGCGAACTCTATGGCCTGTCAAAGGACATTCATCAGCAGCAAAACTTGAAGGAGCAATGAAGACTTTGGTCTTTTATATCTTCAATGGCATCAACTTCAATACTCAAGACTTCTTTATCAGACAGTTGGCTGCGTCTGGCTCTGATCTTTTTGGCCTGAAATTCTATGCTCCGTGGGTCATGCGCCTCATCAAGCTTCACTCAGCTGCCAACTATCAGCCATCTTCTCGCAACCATCTGATCTTTCTGCCAGAGGTTAATATCTCAGTTGAAGCCATATATCCAGAGCCTGCCAAGGAGCCTGTTTGTCTTCACAATGCTGATCACCAAAGCTTCTCGCAACCCATTGAAGGAGTCCAAGCAGTCACTTGTGTCTATCCATTGACTGGAAATACTCGCTTACCTCACCGAGCTCAGACTGAAGCCACTGAGAGTACGATCGCTCAAAGGCCTCGAAAGCGTGTGACGCCCCAAAAATTTAACCATGTTTTGTTTATTAAAATTTTGCGAGGAAACTTAAACTTTTAGTTTCTCGATTTCCTTTTGATTTCAGAACCATTCTTTTCTTTATTATTATGGAGTTTTTACCCCAAGTGAAAACTTTTCAATAATTATTGGACTCATTTACCCTCTCAAATAAAACAATTCTTTTATCAGTAGGATTATTTATATAATTATTATTCCCTGAGCTTTATCTCTCTAAAACGGTTTTTCATAAGTTTAGGACCCCATTTGCACTGCAACCCTTTGATAAATTCATTTAATAATCCCACCAAAATTTGGGGATGTCATGTGATGTTTTTAAATCACTTTTATGCAAAAATATATTTCATTCATTGGATATTTTGAGTTCTACAACAAATTTTCAAATCTGGTCCAGTGGGCAATTTTGCACTACAACCTAATTAAATTTTTCTTTAAAACTTCCACCAAAATTATGGGATGTTAATAAGAGTATATTATTCAACTTTATGCAAAAAAAAAACAGCTATGTACTTTGAAAAATTTGAGTGGATCATCCTCATTTGCATTCTGGTTCAACTTGGTGATTTGTACTGCAACCATATTCGTGCTTGCACTTTTTCCCTTGATTCTTTCTCCTGATTGTAGACCACCCTACCAAACCCTTAAGTCCAGGGAGTGGACCCATTGGAGGATTTTAATGCAAGCATCGATGCCATTTACCTTCCGTCGAGCAGAAGATTTGCAAAACTTGCACTAACAAGTTTCTGTTTTTGACAAACCAACTTTACCACCCTCTCATTCATCCAAAGAGACTATGATCTGGGGACTTTGGCCACCCCAAGAGTTGCCTAGATGCCTTTGGCATTTTGTCAAGCACCTTGGGTGCATGGACAGTTTTGACATGATTTTTGCCTTTGCACTGTGACCATGCACCTCTAGACAAAACCAGTTTGTCCACTAACCTTCTTGCAGACTCTAACCTAGTCCTGTTATTTGCCAGCCTCGCTCAAGCACTCTAGGTCACCCTGGAATTTTGGCGGGCATGTCGCGTGCGTGCTCTAGGCGCGACCAGAGCGTGCGTTTTGCACGTGCGTGCGCCCGAGTCGCCGTGTCGCGTTGCCGCCTCCCCGCGCCCGTTCTTATCCTCCTCCGCTCGCAGCCAATGCGCCCCGACTCCTCCCTCGCTGCAGAGCCGCCCAGGCCCTCTCCTGGCGCCCTACAGCACCACCGACGCAAGCCGCCACCGCCACCCGACAGCCCTCGCTCGACGGCGCCGCCCAAAACCACCAGCTCGCCCGGCTCACACACTGAGTAGTGCCCGCTCGTCCTCTAGTCCCTGCCGCCACCCCCAGCCATCGCCACGCGCCCCCTAGCTACAGAACGGCGGTCGCCGACGATCCTATCCACGGCCGCCGCGAACCGACCTAGCCGCACTATAAGTAGGGGCCCCCGAGCTCGTCCAGCCACTCAGGCAGCCTCAGGCCATCCCCTCGAAGCCCCAGCAGCCAGTAATCGTCGGGGGGAAGCCTTCTCCCCCGTCTCCGGCCGGCTCGGCCGCCGCCACGCCCCAGCTCCATTCCGTTGCAACCAGAGCCCCTCCCGCCCAACTAGCGCTACCGTTCGACTCCCCATGACCCTGCGGAGCCGCCCAACACCTCAAACCCGGTCGGGAACCACCGTAGCCCGAGCCCCTAAATACACCCGAAGCCGCCGTCCGCCGCGGAGCTCGCCGCCGGCGACTCCCTCCATCCCCGCCACCTCCTCGACCACCGGGAGGACCGCCCTGGCCTGGCGGATCCATCCCTGCCTTCGAGCCCGCGAGGAGCCGCCGCTCGCCGGCGTTGATCGCCGGAGCCCCCGCCTCTGTTCAGCCAGAGGAGGAAGGAGGCGGGGGAGACCGGTCAAACCTGACCAGTGGGCCCCCTGGACCCACTATCAGTGACCACGGGCCGGTCCATGCTGGATAAGTGATAGCGTAAACGCAAAGTATGTCTTCGACGTGTACCCTTTTCAAAGCGTTTTTCTTTTTTTAGTTTTATTTTAAAAACAGATTTGACCAAAACATTGACTAGCTTTTATTTGGAAAATAAAACTCCAAATGAGTTGATTCTTTTTCCTTCCTCTCTCAAATATTGTCTAGTTTATTTTCAGATTTATTTGGAAAATTTTCAGACAACTTTTTTGTACTGTTTTAAAGCTATGTGTTAATTTGAATATTTTCAAAATAGGATTTTTGGAGGAGAAGAAAACTTTCAAAAAGTTTTGGAGAGCACCTCACCTCTCCACACCTTGAAGGCAAGCATTCTGAATCCTGGCATAATATTTTTGTGTTGGTTGACGCGATTATAACTCCACCTTAATATGGAGAACTCGTTATTTTATGTGGTGACACGATCATTTGCATGAATGCATATTGGAGACTTCCTTGCTGTTGGAAGTGGATATACGTGTGATGGTAATAGTCCTCGTATGCCTTGCCTGCATGCCGGAAAGAAATCCGGGAAAGCCTCTGCCTTGGGTAGGCGTGAGCTTGTCTCCGGTCTCTGTCGGGACGGTTATGTCCGGTAGGAGGAACCCGCCTTACAATGCCGAAGACAATCTGCGCGCCGGACTCATCGCCATTGAAGCCTGGTTCAGGGGCTATTGAGGGAGTCCTGGATTAGGGGGTCCTCAGACAGCCAGACTATATCCTTTGGTCGGACTGTTGGACTATGAAGATACAAGATTGAAGACTTCGTCCTGTGTCTGGATAGAACTCTCCTTGGCGTGGAAGGCAAGCTTGGCAATACAGATATGTAGATCTCGTCCCTTGTAACCGACTTTGTGTAACCCTAGCCCCCTCTAGTGTCTATATAAACCGTAGGGTTTAGTCTGTAGGACAACAACAATCATACCATAGGATAGCTTCTAGGGTTTAGCCTCTATGATCTCGTGGTAGATCAACTCTTGTAATACTCATATCATCAAGATCAATCAAGCAGGAAGTAGGGTATTACCTCCATCGAGAGGGCCCGAACCTGGGTAAACATTGTGTCCCCCGCCTCCTGTTACCATCCGCCTTAGACGCACAGTTCGGGACCCCCTACCCGAGATCCGCCGGTTTTGACACCGACACGGGGGCTCTCTCCTACAGGGCCTCAGACCTAGCCAACATCACGAGGGAGGCACTCAGGCACCATGTGGAGGCGTGCTTCGCCGCACGCTTCCCTCAAGCGGGCACGAGGCACGAGGCGCCTAGTGCTCAGGAGTTCATCACCCAGACAACCCAGGAGCTTCAAACGCCAAGAGCCATGTGCGGCGATCGTCGCCCACCACCCGGCGCAGCTCCCTATCCAGGCGATGATGGTGAGCTACACGTCTGCATCGACTACCTCGGGCTCAACAGGGCCGCATCTCAGGAGCATTACTGGCCATCACGTGCTGGTCGGTGTGAGGGCCCCCCTCACAGCTACATTCGCATGCCCTTTGGCTTGCCGGACGCGGCCGTCACCTTCCAGCACCACCTGCGGAGCATCTTGGCGACTCAGGAGGCCAGGCATCACGCCGTCCTGGAAGAGATTGCGATGGTCCTCCAGGAGCCACCAGGGGCGGTGGAGCCTCCTGAGGCTCAGGCCCCTAGCGGCTCGTGAGGAGCTGCTTCTTCAGCACGCGTCTCCAGCTACCTTGACATCTCTTCAGCAACTATGCCACGTGACTCTTTCCATTTTCTTCAGCTCGGAGCGCCCCTCAGGCTGCATTATTCCCAGGTCGCACGGGCTTGTCCCTGCAACATGTATCTTTTTGCACCTTTAGCTTACCTTGTTGGGGGGCGCCCCTCGGGCTCCATCATCCCCAGGCCGCTCGGGTCCGTTCCGGTGGCATGTATTGCTCTTGCATCTATCTGAATTAGTGTTGCCTTTCTTCAGTAGCCGTTTTAAAGTTATCATCTGCCTGACCGACACTTTGATGCCAAGAACGTTGTACACCCTCGCGAACCTGCCCGCACCCGCCTCATGATTAAGGACAGGCACGGCGTCTGTGCTCGGGTCCGTCCCTGCAGCGTCGCTAAATCCAAGCGGCTGAGCTCTGGCTCACGGGCCAACCCCGTGTACGTCACCTCCCATGGTCCTTGGTGTCTCGTCTTCGCATGAGCTAAGTGTGAACATGTGAGTAAGGGCGCACGACACGGTGCCTCGTCGCTACAGGAGCCGCGCGCCGGTTGTCTTTCTTTAGGATGTCCGCATGAGAAGACTAGGCACGGCGTATGTGCTCGGGTCCGTCCCTGCAGCGTCGATAAACCCAGCGGGTGAGCTTTGTCTGGCGGGCTAGCCCCGTTCACGTCACCTCCTGGGGTCGCTAGTGTCTGGCCTTCTCATGTGGCATCCCTGAGGGATTCACTCAGCGCAGGTCGCCTAACCATCTCGCAGGATCACCTCAAGCACCCTCCATCAAGACCAAGCGCAACCCGCCTTGAGGTAGGGCCTCGTGAGTCCCGCACTATCTCACGGGTGCCCAGATACACCTCGTCTAGCCCTGCCGTGCAAGCCACATGTCAGGGCGGGGCTGTACACGCCCCGGGGGCTCTCCGCAGTAGGGAGTCCCCTCCCACGTGACAGTGGAAGCACCATACTCCGAGCTGGCAGTCGACACGGTCGAGGAGCGGCTATGCCCGTGCAAGTGTGGTAGCGCCATGCTCCGCGCTGGTGATAAACAACTGGGGGTGGCCTCACGACCGCTTTAACCTCAAGGAGCCACCAGGCTCAGTGCCTAGCCTCACCGCGCTGCTTTCCCCTCGGGAGAGTAGCGCGAGGGGGCTGGGCACGGGGGCTACACTCAGGTCACGCCTAGTGTACGCCCCGCCAGGTCCCCCGGACCTGGTCGTCGCGCAACCCTCCCGAGCGAGAGCCCGGCGAGGACAGGTATGAGGTCTGTTCGTACGTCAAGGGGGACCCTTGGGCATCGCGACCCAAGGGCCTAACTGGTCACGTAGCCCCTCACTCCTTGGACTCGTCCTGGCAATCCGGACGACCCAACGGCGGCTGAGGTACGCGCGGGGTCGGGCCCTGCCGACGCAGAACGCTAAGGCCTTCTCTTGCATTTCCTTCCCAAAGGTTGTTTGAGCGTCAAGGGGGACTCCTGAGCATCGTGACTCAGGAGCCTAACTGGCCACATAGCCCCTCACCCCCTGGCCTCGTCCTGGCGATCCGGACGAGTCGGTGGCGGCTGAGGTACGCGCGGGGCCGGGCCCTGCCGACGCAGAACGCTAAAGCCTGGTTTCGCGTTTCCTTCCCAGAGGCTGTTTGCACGTCAAGGAGGACTGATGAGCATCGCGACTCAGGAGCCTAACTGGCCACGTAGCCCCTCACCCCCTGACCTCGTCCTGGCGATCTGGACGAGCCAACGGCGGTTGAGGTATGCGCGGGGTTGGGCTCCAACGATGTAGAAGGATAAAGCAAATGGGAAGGAAATCGCGAAGATCTAGCAATTATTACAAGACATATTGTTCTTCAAACACCGAATAGAAGTTTTAACGCCTCCGCGAGGCACGTCTCATGTCACAGGAAAATCCGCGAGAAAGTAAAAGCGAGAAGGAGTGCCGTTCTTCACCACCAAGCCCTTCTTCAGCCTTGGGCGCCGTCGTCAGGGAGCACCTTCTCACCGGTAGCAACACCGTCGGTCGTGTCGTTGGCCTTGGTCGCAGGATCGGCGGGGCCATCGGTCGAAGGTGTAGGCTCAATGGCGAGGAACCTTGTCAACAGGGCCTCCACCTGACCCTCCACGGCCGCGGCGGCAGCTGCGTAGCGATCTTCCTCCACGGGCTCGAGCAGCCCGCCGAGGTCGGTGCTGGGGTCGCGAAGGTAAAGATGGCTGAAGACGCGCGTCAAGGCCGATGAGGAAAGTGTGTGCGCTTCTCCTTCCACCATGGGGCCGATCCCGTCGGCGACAACCTCGAGCGCTATGACAAGAGAATGAAGCAGCTGGGAGGGGCCTTCATCGTCTGTCGCCAGCGGCTTCTCCAGGCCCTTCTCACAGAAAGCCCTCAGCGCCACGCGAGATCTTTCTTCAAGGGACTTGAAGGCTGCACGATCCTCGACAAGCACCTTCGCCTTGGCTTCCAGCTGGGCCTTCTCCGCCTCCACCTTCTTTTCCAGCTCCTCCAAGCGGCCTCGCCGACTGCTCCAACTCAGCGTCACGACCATTGATGGCATCTTCCGGGGCCTTCATTTTCTCCTCCTCCGCCTTGCGACTGCGGGCCACGGTCGCACGCTCGTTGCGCATGATCTCCAGCTCAGCCTCCATCGACCGGCAATGATCCCTGGCGGCCTCCGGATCCTTCTGCGCCTCCTCACGAGCAGCTGTGGCTTGGACGGTCGCCCGCTTGTCCTCCTCGGATGCCGCCATGGCCTGGCTCAGCACCGCCCTGACAGACGCGTCAGAGTGCAGCCAGCCCGAGATCAACTCCAAGCGCCCTGCCACCAGGCGATGGTCGGCCCCCTGAGATCGCCCTGGCTGCCACAAGACGGAAAGGGCTTCCTCTGTATGCCGGGCGAAGCACAAGGGCCGCGACCAGCGGCGTAACCGAAGGAGGAGGCTACGGCATGATCAAGACCCGTGAGCCGACGATGGCGGGGGGAGAGACAGGGGGCTCCTTAGCCTTGGCGACATCCGCAGGCGAGCTGGAGGTGGGTGCCTCCAGAGCTAGCTTTGCCGAGGAGGCCGCCTCCTCCTAAGGGTGGTCCACTAGGCCTCGCGAAGGTGACCGAGCAGGGGAAGTAGGGGTGCCTTCTCCGCCTTCCTGTGCCGGAGGGGGCGCGGACAGGCCAGGCTGCTGAGCTCGCGAAGACGTGGCCACCTCCTCCCTCCTCTTCTTCGCCAACGACGTCGACTTGATAGCACAAGAAGAGAACGTCAGGAAGCAACAGTGGAAACAAGAGCATAGACAAAGTCAGGCCAAGGTACTTACTAGTCCACGGCAGTGTAATTCCGTAGCCTCTTCAGAAGCATGGAGTCTAGGGGCCTCGCAGCCTGCGGCGCAGGTGCGCGAGTCCCCGAAACAGATGAGGCCACGGCGGCCGGCCCAGTGGCAGCGCCAGGGGCGTCTGAGCAGGAGCGTCGCCTTGGGAGATCATCGCCGACCTGCTCTTCGTCGAGACACCAGCTGGCGACCTCTTCGAGGGGTGACCTTAGACCTCGTGGTGGCCCCGGCGGAGGGCGTGGCCCCCCTCACCAAGTGGTCGTCGGTGTCATCATCATCAGGCAAAGCGCAGAGGAGATCGGCCTTGTGCGGGGGAGAGGTCTCTGCGGTCCCCTCCAGGGTCGCTTCCGAGTCCTCCTCCTCCCCAACGGAATCATCGGCGGACAACACCATCGGAGTCGTCGCCACCAGGGCCTCGGAGGGCGCAGGCGGTACGAGCCCGCACCCGTCGAAGACAGGCCAGGCTGCAGCAACCTTCGCCCCGTCTGGGCGGCTATACAAGGGGACATGGGTGTCCGGCGGATACCCCTGGTCGTCCTCAACCAGGAGCCGAAGAGCCGCAGTCAGATCCTCCTCCGACAAGGCATCCGGGCGCAGGCGAAGGTCGTCCTCCACACCCCCAAGCTTCCACAAGGGACGTGAGCATGCGTGGAGTGGGGCCACGCGCTGTGCGAGGAATTCCTTGACAATCATGGCCCCCGTTAGCCTCGCCGCCTTTGGATCGTCAGGCTTCAGGTCAGCGCTCATCTTCTTCAACACCAGCTCCGCCCGCGGGTCGGTGAGCTTGGCGCGGAGCCACCTGTCATGAGGCGTGGGCATCTCCGTCGGTAGCACCGGCCGAGGATGGGAGCACTTGGCATCCGTCAGGATCCACTTGCTCCTGAAGCTCTCGTCCTTCTTCCCGGCCTTCGAGATCACGTTGGCCTTGTTGGTCACAACGAAGTTGGTGCACCCCGAGCAAATGCCGCCCTTAAGCCGGAGGAAGAAGAAGTGGCGCAGCAGCGCCACGCACGGCATCACCCCGACGTACGCCTCACAGTAGAGGTCAAAGATCGACAGGAGGAGGACGGAGTTGGGATGAAGGTGGAGAGCATGCAGCTTGTAGTGGCTGAGAACGGCATAGAAGAAATCAGAAAAGGGGGGAACCAGCCCCACAACAACGCTGCTCATGAAGAAGGGATAGAAGATACCGCCTGAAGCCTCGAGCTCAGCAGAGCCAGCCCGGAGCATGGTCTTCCCCTTCTCGTTGCTGGCTTCCGCCGTTATCAATAGCGCGGCGGCAAGGTTCTTCTCTGAAGCGCTAGGCGTGCTCAAAGCCGGCTCGTACTAGGTGGGCGAGAGGTGGCCTTTGCCTTGCCGGGCGCCATCGGTTGCGGGCTCGAAGGGAAGTTGGCGCGTATCTGGAGTCCTTGGGAGAGAGAGGCAAGAAAGGGGATTTGGAGAAAGATGAAGGCAAGCAATGAAGGCACCGCAGCACGCACCTGCCTTTTGTCAGGGGCAGTTGCCGAGGCAGCATGGGGAAGTGGAGACGCCCATATCCTCTCAATCGCCATGCGTCAACCAAGGCCGCAGGATATTGGGGCCCGCGGCGCTCCACACTTGACCTTTGGCTTCGCCTGGAAGCCAAGTCCGAGCGTGCCTGGGGCCCGGGGGCTACTGTCGACGTCCTGGGAACGGGGGTCCCCAGACTTGCCTGCCTGCGACCCAGGGCGTGGCTCGCCCAGCAGCCTGGTACGACCCATCTTCATCAGCAAACACTCAAGATCCTTGTGAGGGGCCGAGCCTCACGAGGCGGACGACACAAGACCTCCTTAGGGGCAGCCTCGCTAGGCTGGCTCACGAGGAGCGGAGAGATCAAGACAAGGAGCACCTCGTAAGGTTCCCATGATGTGAGCCATGACGACCAAGGCCGGGCGGGCACCATGCGGGCGCCAGCGGGCGCAGAGTACCAGTTTCCTCTTTGGTGCTAAGGGAGCGAGCGTAGGCGAGGAGTCCCGAGGCGTCAGGCAGAGGTTTCCATATCGGTGCAACGAGACCAAGACCAGCAGGACGGCAGGACGGAGGTCACCATGAGCCCACGACGGCGTCACCACCAGACCCTTTGGCAGGCGAAGACTACTTTTGTCAGGATAGCTCGTACTAGTTGTCTCCCTTCAAATCTGGCCATTGTGGGATCGCTTCCCACCTAATATTTGGGAAGAGGACCCGGGCCCCTATAAATAGGACTAGCCGTCACCATAGGAGGCAACTCATCTGGGATCGGAGCCATTCCATCCACAACCGCCACACAAGCACACTGAGCTCAAGAACACCTCTCCTCAGGAGGTTGTTCTTCCCTTGTACTTTTTCATCCCCAGCCTACAAGGCAATCCACCACACCACACTGGATTAAGGTATTACACCACATCGGTTGCCCGAACCAATATAAAACCTCGTGTCTCTTGTTCGTCGAGTTTGTCAAGTTAGGCCTTGAGATCGTGGCGAGAGCGAGCTAGGGAGAGAGGGAGATCTTCGTGCGCACCCCCAGTGTTCGAACCTCAAGGGTTTGCCGGAATCCGCAATCTGACATACGCAGAGCAGCAGGTTTCCTCTTTGGTGCTAAGGAGGCAAGCACAAGCGCGGAGTCCCGATGAATCAGCGAAAGGTTTCCATTCCCGTGCAACAAGACCAAGACTGCCAGGACGGCAGGACGGATGTCATCACCGAGCCCACCATGGCGTCATGACCAGAAGCTTTGCTGGCGAAGACCACCTTTCGTCAGGATAAGATGTACTACTTGTCTCCCTTCAAACTTGGCCATTGTGGGATCCCTTCCCGCCATCGTTTTGGAGGAAGAGGACCGAGGCCACTATAAATATAGCTTAGCCACCACCATAGGGGGGATCCTGATGCGGAGCACCCTATGATCATCCTCATGTACAATACGACTACTCATCAAGCCCCAAGTGCCCATATGACGGGACCTCAAGCATACGCCATTGGACACAAGGTGAACCCGCTCCTAAATGCTTCCCCTTTCCATTCATGCGAGACATGCACTACAAAAAATACACTTCCATGATGATACGTGTTTGTCACAGTAGGTCGCATTTTTTGTCATGCATGTACATCCATGACGATTTTATGACAGAATCAAGATAGTCATACATGCCGTCAGAGAAGTGTTCCATGACATTACCAAAATTATCATCACGGAAGTGTCCACTTCCATGACGAAAAATCGCGTCACGTAAGTGCTTTTCGTCAAGGGTGACCGACACGTGGCATCCATCGTAACGGAACGCCGTTAAGCTATCGGGTCCGGTTTTGGATCCGATAACCCATTAACAGCCCAGACCAATGGCAATTTTCCATGTGTAAAATCATCATTGGCTGGAGGAAACACGTGTCAGCTCCCCATTGGCACAGGTGTCACTCATCCAATGGGCGAGATGCGCTTATGAACTGTTGACACGTGGACCGACCCAAGAGTGGCCCATAAAGTTTAAATGGGACGGCCCAACTAAAGGCCCAAAATATTTTGCGGTCCATAATGGGTCGGCCCAGCAAAAGGCCCACGAGATTTTGCGGACCATAATGGGCCGACCCAGCTAAAGGCCAACAAGATTTTGCGGGCCATAATGGGCCGACCCAGCTAAAGGCCCGTGAGATTTTGCGGATCATAATGGGCCGGCCCAGCTAAAGGCTCATGAGATTTTGTGGACCATAATGGGCCAGCCCAGCTAAAGGCCCACGAGATTTTGCCGACCATAATGGGCCGGCCCAGCTGAAGGCGCAAAAGATTTTTGATGACACTAGTAGGCCGGCTAATTAACAGGCTGCCATGTGTTGGGCCAAATGCCGGCCCATATTTGATATGGTCCATTAACAGTCTGCCACGTTCCGGGCCTAATAAAGGCCCATATGAGATCCGGTCGGTTGAAAGCCTACCACGTTCTGGGCCAAATTACGGCCCAGATCAGGTCCGGCCCTTTGCGAGGCTTTGGGATAAATTATGGCCCATATCAGATTCGGCCCGTCAACTGGACGCTATGCTTTTGGGCCCACTTGATAAAGGCCCATTTAGTAATTCGGCCTGATATTAGTTTCGGCCTGTTAAAGGCTTGTTAACATTTCGGCCCTATATATATTTTGGCCTGTTAAAAGCCCGTCATATAGTTGGGCCTAACTACGGCCCTGCTTGTATCCGCCCGCTTCACGACGCATTTATAATCTGATTGGGCCAAACAAGGACCGAGACAATTTTGGCCTATTATAAGCCCATGATTTGATTGGCATAATCATGGGCCGGGGTCTATTTCGGCCTGCTGCCGGCCCGTGAGCCGTTCGGCACGTTTCAGGCCCAACCTACTTTTCAGCCTCCTAAAAGCCCATTGAGTTTTCTTGGGAAAATAGGGCCGGCGGTTTACTCAGCCTATTAAAGGCCCGAATATACTAGTGGGCGAGTTTACATTTAGGCATGTTAACGGAACAAGATGACGGGGCCCATGATGTGGATCATACATAGTGATTTGCACGACGGCCCGATTATGTACCGTAATTTTACGGTTTGGCCGGTTTACTGCGAAGACAGGATATATATACAGTAAAATAAATGTAGCATCGTGAATAAGAAAAAAAAACCTAGACTATACAAGAAAGAAATTACGGCATATTACATCCACTGGGCATCAAAGTTCGCCACTATGATAATAAAGCACAAGCAGACAGCAGATTACATACACTGGGCATCAAAGATCACCACTAGTGCAATTAGACACGCCGACAAAATAATATACAAAACTGACTGCACTTCAATAGAGTTCACGAAAGGTTAGCTTCGCTGGAGTCGCAGCAAGCAGCCGAAAGGTGCCGATGAGATCTGCACTTGTTTGACACTTATATCCTCCTCACTCGAAAGATAAACAAGCGCATGTGATGACAGTTTTGCGAGATATAAGTATCAGTGCTGACAATTCATCACATTTCTTACTGACGAATAAAGTGACATGGTTTAAAATAGCATTAACACAATATGGTGTTGTTTAGGTCAAGACATGGCAGGAAATGACATTGTGAAGGAGTTGGCAGCTTCATGACACCACTAGATTACATATCAAGAACTCATAAGTATCAATGGTTAGTGTGCTGTCAATTTATCCCATTTCAGATTGGCAAAATAAGATCACTTGCTCTGTATAGTTTAATTCACATGGTATGAAGAAGGAACTTGGTTGTACAACTGAAAACTTAAATTGAGAAGGACAAACTTTTGTTTATGAGCTACTCCCTCCGTCCCATAATATAAGAACGTTTTTTACACTACACTAATGTCAAAAATGTTCTTATATTATGGGACGGAGGGAGTACATAATAAACTTTAAACATGCAATTTGATGCAAACACTAAAAATAAACAAATTGCGTCATGCCTAACCAAATATACACAACAAAGTTTGAAGGCTTGAGAAGGACAAACTTACATTATTGGTGAAGGCAGGCTCTATAAAGCCCTTGTCCATGCTGATGGGGGGGGCAATTCAAGAAGTTTACCACAGAATCTTCTTCATAAGCATTGCCTTTATTCTACATTTTGTTATGAGTAAATATAGATGTGACAATATAAGAAAAAATGGAGAATATTTAAGAAAAGATGAAGAGTGATGCTACATAACCAAGTAGCTATAAATGTAAGTACAAATGACATGTGCAAAAGGTACAACCAAGAGCAATGCAGAGCTAAACTTCTTCAAGACCATCGGTGTTATCCAACCTTATGGTAAGAGTAAATATAGATCTTATGTGTAGAAAATGGAGGAAAAGGAAAATAATCTGCAGAGTGATGGTACATGAACAACTACTGTCAATATAAGTACACCGATAAAGGACAGCAGGTACTTCATCGGAACAATGCGTAGCTAAAAAATTCATTGACATTGGATATATTCTACACTAATGTAACCATTCATACAGATCAGATAATTTGAAGCGAACAATTGATAAGCAAGCTATCATGCATATTGCTGTCACATAATGAACCAGGTATGTATGCAAGTACAGTGATACATGACAACAGGTACTAACAAGAGAAAAGCAGCAAGCAGCATATTTGCGATATCCTGTTGTTCATTTCAAACCGGAATTATTTTTCGAGCAGATTTCCTGCAAAAAAGATCCGTAAGGCACATGCGGAAAAGTAGAAGTTCAAATTGTCATGCGATATCATAGACAGTACCTCATCCTCAGAACGAGACCAGTGCATAACAATGTTTTTCCATTCAATGTCTTCTAAATTTAGCACAGGAGGCTTCACCAGAAATTCGTTTATAGACTTGCCATCAAAGTGTGATTTCCTCAGGTAACCGATACTGCTGCAATGCTTCCTTGAAAAGCGCAAGCAGCTTTGCTCATCATGACTATCCAGATTGACCCTCGCCTACTTACAACAATGTAATGTAAATCATTGATGTGTTCAATCAGAAGAAAATAGCAAAATAATCACCATGAATAATAGCACTTACACGTAAGTGGGACAGGAAGATGTGAAAATGGTGTTTGTCTTCACTATAATCTTCCCATGATGAGAATATATGCACGTAGTCCCTAACAACATTGAAAGCAATGTCTTTTAAACTGGGAATAACTGGAATGGGGTTCCAATCTGCAGGAATTGGCCGTCTCTGCAGTTGGGATAGGTCTTCGGCCGGTGGACTTGTTGTACTTTTTGCTGGAGTGGGATTTTTCTATGGTACGACTGGTTCTATGGCAACTGAAATCGGCATACCTTTTGCTGGAGTGCAGGTCCTGTGTGGTGGGGCTAGTGGTGTGGCTGGTGAAGTATGGGTACAGTCTGCTGGAGGCGGTCCTACGTTTTGTGTCACTGGTTGTACAACCAATATAAGTGGGGTGTTGTCTGATTTCTCCGGCACAACCACGTTTTCAAGGACTTTGCTGGTGCTCCTTCAGGTCCGGCAATCACCCTCTTCCTTTTTGATGTCTAATGCACAACAACAACATTTGAGTGAAAAAACATGGTATGATGACAGATGGAATATGTATTGATAATGGATGGGCATGGCATCTCGACATATATGATGAGTAAACTAAGCAGATGGCGGTGCAACAAAGTAGAAGAAATGCAAGACAACATATGCAAGATACGCGCAATCAATAAAACCTTGCCAAATTAGAACAGGCGCCTTGATGGGTGAACATGACATGCCATCTGCCTTTAACTCCTCAAGGTTAGAACAGTCATTAGGATCATATTCTGAACAAGAATCAACAGCTGGGGAGCGTATGAGTTTCATTGCATCCAGAATGGTACTCAATGCCTTGGTGCCAATTTTGTAAGTCATTGCAGTGTTTAGCTTCAAGAGTGGACTGCTTCTAGTGCGACACAAAGCAGCTACACAGATCATAGTGTAGATATAACGGGAAAACCGTAAGCATCAGAGTAAAATCAGCAAAGTGGAACTTGCTGGAATATATGTGCTAGTATTGTCGGTACGGCTAGAAAGGCTTTGGATACCATCTCTCTTCAACTGAAGGTGCGGTACTGTTAATATCAGTGTAACTCTCAAAGGCGACACAACTCCCCGCATTTCCTTGCTATTCTTATAAGATTCAAGTGGGCAGGCCAGTACAAATCCTATTCCCATGTTTACAAAATCCTACGAATCAAAGAGGCCTGAAGAGTTCAAAGTGTCCATCACAACCGACCGTATAGACCTCTACACTCCAAATGTCCCTGCTCATCTTCACTACAAGGAACATACTAGACTACTATCATACTCCCTCTGTTCCAAAATATAAGTCTTGGTAGAGATATCCACTATGGATCACATACAGATGTATCCAGATACATTTTAGAGTGTAGATTCACTCATTTTGCTCCATATGTAGTCCATGGTGGAATCTATACAAAGACTTGTATTTAGGAATGGAGAGAGTACTTATTAAAGAAGAACGGAAGAGGAACATGCTAAAGAAGAGCAAGCAGATTTTGGATAATAAAATGTTAGCTATGCAAGGCCCACACATGATGAACCAGAGCGCATTAAGAAAGCAACTCCTCATTGCCTCTATATGTGATGCACGTGCTTTTCGAAAGTAAAGTAGGAACATTAGCTGACTAATTAAATGTTATCTGTTTTAGTAATATCAGCATCATATCAGATTCGTACTTGAGCAACAAGTTTGGAATTATGAGTGGCACGTTGTTTAGCTTGATGGATTCAGGAGCAGTGCTAAGCAGGTACGGCGATGGTACCGAATATAAAGTCATGTCTGCATGCAAGTCGCGTGACTTTTGTCATTTGGGTGAGTCGACCATTTCAGGCGGTTGGATGAAGATCCTACGTCTCCTAACCCTTCTTCCTCGTCTCTAATTCTTCCCATACAGAACACCGCACAGGCCGCCGGCCGGACCACCGGCCCCCACCGCTTGTGTTCCTCCGTCACCCCACCCCCACCCCAGCCCCCTCCGCGTTGAGTTTTCTTCGTTTGGTGAGGCCCCACCACCGCCCCCACAACCACCGTCCCCACCCGAGCCCCTTCGTTCGCACCGGCAAACTCCGGCGAGCTCTGAAAAATCGACTGACCCAATTTTGAAATTTAGTCTATTGTGATTTAACTAGTGTGGAATATAAAAGGGGAAAACCATAAGCATTGGGAGTATAGTGTTGAGCGTGCCATGGCGGATCTGAAGGTGCAAACCGGACAAAGGCAACTTCACAACCAATGTTTGCTTTCAACTAGCAAGTAAGTGATGGACAAGAAATCAGAGTAAAGCAGTGGCGATCTATTTTCTTGTTGTGATAAATAAGTTGAGCAGATACGAAAGAGTACCACCTCTAATGCGGCTCCGTGTATGCATCTACTGAGAATTTGATGGTGCTGCGGTAGCGATGGCCGTCGGCGGTGTGGAAGCAGATCTAGGAGGGTAGACGGTGGCGCCGGGGCGCGGTGGATGAGACGGTCGTAGGAGCGGCGTCGGCAAGGTGGACGACGGTGGGGATGAAGCGAGAGGACGGGATGCAAGGATCCCGGTCTGAAGCCGTGGATGAGAGAGGTCGATCTCTTGTAATGGACGGCGGTGTCGGGGTATCAGCTCCGGCATGGTGGAGGAGGGCGACGGTGGATGGGGTGGCGGACGGAGGAGGCTGGGGTGGAGATGGTGTTTTGGCGCCCATGGAGTACGAATGGGGAAATGGAGGTAGAGAGGAAGGGGGGAACCATGTCTTAAGGGCGCTCTTGTCTCAAATGCGAGGAAATTTACAAACTTAGCCCCTGTTTCAAATTTCCTACATCACAGCAATATTAGTCGGTTGGGGATAGGACGGTAATCTCGCATTCACCAAATATTTGTCGACGAGAGTTTGTTTTTGGCGCCCACCGTGTATGAATCAGGGAGGGAGTCGATTTCGGCCGAGGACACACTGTGTTTTGGCGCCCACCGTGTATGAATCCGGGTGAGAGGCGGTTATGTCACGTTTGAGTGAAATTATAAACCTACCACTATCGAAACCTATATAAATCGAGCAGATAGGCTTTGCGTGGCAGGGATAGGCAGCAGTAATTTCCATCTCGCGGATTTTGGTTTCGGTGTTATCGCGACTTTCCTCGCTTTCGCTCAAATTTTGCAGAGTGCATGTTTATCGTACAACTCAATTTGAATCCCGATTGTATTCTATTTTTTTCAAGGGATCCATTTTTGATTGGAATAAAATTCTATATACATCATTTTTTATATATACTTTGAAAACACAACACCCTTTTATACATAAATATGGTTTACAAATGGCATGATCTCATATTCATAAGGTTGTATCCATCAATTTGGATTTTCAAATATTTGAAACCACTTTATGTTGTAATCCAATGTATGCATTCCTCGCTAACTGTCTCCAATTAATGTGTGTTTCATGTGGGGTTTTTACTTCTCAAACATGTATAATGTGTTTCACACACACAACATATAGTGTAATCCCGTTTAGACATTGATTGCATATAAACCATGCATTGTTTCTAATTAAAGAATCTATGGATCACCAATATTGATAAACTATATAACATTACACGTGTCCCCGAATTCAAATGAATATGCATGTTTGATACGCCGATTTACATTATGATATTATCGATGTCGTGCTCTCCAGTTTAAATATTTGAATCCCATTTAATCCAGATATTCGTCTCATATAACTATCACTCATGCTTATATAGGACTATCTCTCTAGACCTATACACGTTCATCGTCTCGGGTATCTCCTGCTACACTGTATGTCGACAATGATCTTTTATCTTCAGAACACAATCGACGGTACTCTCTCCCTCGACCTTCATCACTCTATCTCTCTCTAAGTATATCTCGCTCCCTGCTATGTGTCTCTAACTATGATTCTCCATGTGGAATCTCTTTCTCTCACACAAACACAAAACTTTGTCTCGCGGGGTCTCATTTCTCTCTACTATTCTCCTGTGTGCCACCCGCACACCCCTCATACATAGATGACTTTCACTCCTTAGGTATGAGAACCTACGACTCTTCCTCTTAAATATATCTTTCTCACACACAAACACAAACTCTGTCTCCCAGGGTCTCATATTTCTCCACTGTTCTCTTGTATGTCGCTCACACACACTCTCTCTCCCTACAGATATCTTGTGTTCCCTCATATATGTCTCTCTAGCTATCACTCTCGTTGTGAAATATCTTTCTCTCTCGCAGACACAAAACTCCATCTCTTGGGATCTCATTTATCTCCGATATTTGCTTGTATGTGAGTCACATGCACCCTTTCTTCATCTCTCTCACACCCACACACATAACTCAGCCTTCTGATCCACTCGACTCCTATCTCTAACGCACACTAGCTAGCATCTTTATCTTTCTACTTATCTGTTTCTCCATCAACCTTCTTTCATTTATAGGTTTATCTCTTCTGCACAATCGTTGTGCCTCACTCCCTCTGCTCGTCATAGATGCATGGTCCAGCCCACGCCACTATCTCTTAAAGACAAAAACACATGCTCAATTGTCGGGCCTTCTTCCCTGCATTCTCACATGCATGCATATTGTCATACCGATCCGTCTCTCCCATGTCGTTGATCTTATGACTTATGTCTTCTTTCTTTTATCTCGATCATGCACGCGCGCACACACACACATCCCACGTATACATGTATACCTCTCATGCATGCACGTTCAAGGTCTCTATGTCTCCATATGTAGTTAATTACCCTCAACCCTAATGCCACGCCGAATCGTTCTCTTCTTGCGTGCACATAACTTCCGCCTAGATGGGTAAAACACACACTCACACTTAACAATCTCCTTCTAGCTACCCCCCTCTCACTCTTCCCCTATATCCCCGAAACCAATAAGACCATCCCTTCGTTTAATTCCCGCCTACATGCACCATCGATATATAGTAGTCTTCCTCGGTGCCTCTTGAACAAACACGCTCTCTCGATGTTGACTCCTCTCACGCGCGCACACCTTCTCTTCCCTATCTACGGGCATTTTCTCTCTCGCACCCCATTGTTGGTGGCCTCTGCCATACACATCACCTCTCTATGATGAAGCCATGCACACTTAAATTACATCCGCCACCGAGGACCCCACGACACATACACACACACCCACACACACACACACAAGCACACACACACACACACACTAAGACTCCATCACACACACGCGCGCGCACACACACTAAGACTCCATCTCTCTCTCACAGACACACACACAAACACACACACACACACTAAGACTCCATGTCACACACACATGCTCTAGGCGGAGCATTTGTTCCTACCACCCTTCATCCAACCTTACCCGTATGATAAACAATCACCTTAATTTTCTTGTATAACATGGACAAACTCCACTTTACTTTAGTAGTTAGCAAACTTATCATCTGTACCCTTATAAAAAACCGAGTTGGCGATGATGGTGTGCCTGCCATCTTGTAATATAGACCGTCTGATCTATATCTGACGGATAGAAAGCAAACTATGATAATTTTACAAAAGATACCCGCACCTCTCTCCACATCCTTATCTCCCACAACCTCATTGCCGAGCAATTAAAAAAAGTCTCTGGAACAATCTAGAATGGTGGCCGCTGTCGCCTGCCGCCTGCCGGCGCCATCCATCCCCATGCCTCCGCCCATTCCGACCACCAGTCACCACCACGCTCCACTCCTCCACACCTTATCTCTCATCTTTCATTTTTTTGATGACATTCTCGAGATACCGGTTTTCCGATAAATTTCTCGAAATATCATTATTTTTTACACATGGGATTACTCCTGCATGGGTAAATCACAACATGCATTTTGTAAAAAAAAATGCATATCGATGTTCCGTGCAATGCACGAGCATCTAGCTTGTAATTATATAACTCAAATCACGAGCAGGAAGTGACATTTTTTTACACAACCATGTTAACATGGCCACGTAAATCACTAGCTAAAGTAAATACCATTATACTTATATCCCGATGCAAAAGGTTGAGTACATGTCCGAAGAGTAGAGTCGCACACATGCACTATGTCTCTCAGAATCTCTCTCACACACACACACCAATTTCGTGATGCCCACTTCAGCAGACACGTATGTTACAATTTGTGCATCCACGGGTACACGTGATGTTGCGCATTTATTTAAGCCGGACGATGAACCCAAACAGTAGCTGCATTCATTCCCCTCCCGCCGCCTCTTCTCTGGTCGCCGTCGCCCGATAGCCATGGCCCTGCCGAATGTAACAACATACGCCATACTCCCGCCGGAGCGGCGCTTTAATCTGGAAATTTTAGTGGTCATGCATGCATCTTTTTGTGCTAGCACTCCTATATAAGGGTTGACCGGTTGCTTCCCTTGAACGTCTTGGCGGTGGAAGAGGAAGGAGAAGGAAGCGGGCTATGGAGTAACGTTTTTACCACAATTTCTTAGGAAATCGAGTGCAATAATCGAGTAGTTTTGCAAACTACTACCAAGATTACACCTGAAACGGTTCAAAACCTATACTCCTTGCCAACAAGACGCTTCCCGCGTGAAACGGTCAGCGTCACCACTGAGCGTCGATGCCGCATTAATGCCCGCCAGAGCGGAGGCGACCTTTCACCGGCGCCCGGCTTTGAAGCGGGCCTGACGTGAGAGAGCACTGCTTCCCGGTGCACGCGACTGCTCCGCGTCGAGGCTGGCCATAGGCCCTGTTTGGATCCATGGGTTAGAGTTAGTTTGAGCTAGTTGAGGCTCAAATAGACCTAAAGTATCCAAGCATGAGGGTTTAAATTGGTGCAAGTTGCACCAAACCCACCAAAAAAAACTATCCCACCCAAGAGGTGCTAACTGGAGTAAGTTCTCATTGGGACCACTGAAAAATCACTTTTCTCTCTCCATCAAGTGCATTTATTGTCAATCTAACCCTATCACCCAAACACCTCTTTGGCTACAGTTAGTTCAGGGTTAGTCATGAGTTAGTCTAACCTCTAGCTAAGTTAGAGTATCCAAACAAGAGTAGTATAGGACATGCAAGTTGCTCAAAGCATACAGTCAAATTCGTATGTGAAAGGATTTTTTTTCTTTTTGAAAACGGAACGTGAAAGGATTTTTTGTTAGAATGCTCTTGGCATGTCGCTAACATGTGATGAGTTAACCGACCTCAATAGACAGCAAAAATGCCAGCCCACCGCACTTTGAGAGAGACGAGGAGGGAGAAGCGATACGGGCTGCTGGATTACTAGAGATAGGTGTCGCATGGAAGCCAAGAAATATGGTGATAGCGTGGGTTAGCCATGTACTAGTATGATGTAACTACACTGGGCCGCCGTGTTTCGTACTCTTCCAGTCCACTATGGAGATGATTGGTTGATTTTATATCGCTGAATAATATAAAATATTATGAGTGCAGACGCTCCACCACGACGTTCCTTGCTCCTTCTCGGTCGTCGGGAATCTATGTTTTTCCACTCTATTTTTTTACGTGAGCTTTGTTCATCCTTTTGCCAACACGTGAGACATCTAGCATCAAGGTGTACGTGTAATACAAGGATCGTTCCATCTATATGAAGAACACGTGGGACTGGAACTACGAGACGGACATGTACCCACTAGTGGACATGCAAACCTGTGTAATGTAGTGCAAGTAGAAAGGAAAAATAGTATGAACATGCCGTGGCATATAGGCATTTGTCTCTTACTACCACTAAATGTTGTACGTGCAATGCCCGGTGATGTTATGGAGTACGTGACTAAGTACTCTGCTACTACTATATTAATTGGAGGCACATATTAGGTTTTATATTTGTTTACGTGCCCGAGACCTTCCAACTAGACGTGTCTTTCTCTCCGGGTCGCACTTTGTATCGTTCATACCACTAGTACAGTAGTACTACTACGCAGTCTCCGACCCGTAAGTGGAGACGCTCTACCACGCTGTTCATGTCCCACTCCTTTCACCGACGTGTGGGACATCCAAAGACGCGTCGTGTGTTTGGCACTCCTTCGTCGTAAGAGTTGAAACACTAGCATTCATTAGAAATAAAAAATAAATATAAATCACCAGTGATACTATACCACGCGGTTTCCTTGCTCCTCGATATCGGAAAGAATACTTCCGCTCGCCGACATGTGGGACGTCAACCATCCTGGTCCACTTGCCATGCCTGCAGAACTCCAAGGGAGAGTCACCCCGGTCGTCGCGCCGCATAATTACTAAT
The DNA here is from genome assembly GCA_021605145.1 of Aegilops bicornis. Lineage (NCBI taxonomy): Eukaryota > Viridiplantae > Streptophyta > Magnoliopsida > Poales > Poaceae > Aegilops > Aegilops bicornis. Next base: position 437,941,146 of record CM038675.1, on the reverse strand, counting down.
GAACCGTAAAATCACAGGCCCAACCTTACCCACTGTGAAGTTGCTCGGACGAAGGAACCATCATGACTTCATTGAATTCCGTTTCTTGAAGAAAACTACTGCATCAGGCCAGCATCGCTAGCTACTGAGTTACCCCAAAGAAGGGCCTCCTTTGGTTCATAGGATAGGAATTTTATAGGAATATGAAAATCATAGGAAGTGAGATGACATGCATCTCAATTCCTATATAGAAAGAGATGCCATTTGATGCATAGGATAGGAATTTTTCCATTGAGTCTAGGCTAATGTACTGGTAATTTGCTCTAAAAACTACAGTAGTAACTAGTAGTACTGGTACATGCTCGTAATTAATTAAAGAAACGTACGGGCGACACGAACACACACACACACTAACTACTAGTACTACTACTTCTCACATGTTGGCCAGACGCCGTCGTTCTCCTTCCCGGCTTTGTCAGCGACACCCCACCATGCTTGGATCTCCGCCACCTCTCCGCAGCAGCGCGTGCGTCCCCTTCTTTCTTGCGGCGGCGGGCTTCTCTTTTCTTGAGTGCTTTCTGACTTTTCCGCTCGCTCTGTGCGGCATTGGCCGCCTCTTGCTCTACCACCCAATTCGGCCTTGGCAGCTTCAAATGTCACAACCTTAGAAGTTGTTTGCAAATAGTTGCATAATCATCCACACATCATGTTTAAATTCAAAGGAAATTTGAATTGGGGATGACCAAGCCCTGGCACTAAATCAATTCAACTAGGTTCAATTTTAAATCTTTTCAATGAACCCAGAATGCCCTTTAGAAAAGTTCATGATTTTTTATAAAGGTGAAAACCTCTGCCAAAAATGATGCACATATTTTAGGCCATTCTGTTTTTTTGAATTAACTCGTATTGTATTTGAATTGGGGCATTTAAATACTATAAATATTTTAAAATGCTCCAACAATTTTGGAATTAGTTGAGGGCCTCTGGAATAATTCATTTAGTGCCCATAACTATTTTCAGAATTTTTAAAAGTGATTTGGTTTGAAAAACAAAATTAAAACAAATTTGCATAAATAGAAAACAGAACAAAACTAGAAAAGACAGAAGAGAGAGTAGGCTTACCTGGCTTACCTGTAGCAGCTCAACACTGTGAGGCCCAGGCCACCAGCTGCGGCCACCGTCTCCAACCTCCTGCCAGTAGGCAGGAGGGCGTGTGCCCGACGCGCGCCGGCCACCTCCTCCCTGCCTGGCTGCCCCCTCCTCCCCTGGACGACTCTGGGTGACGCAACGTACCTCCCTCCCTCTCTCTCTCACCCTCTCCCTCTGGTCGCCCCTCCCCTCCTCTTCTCTCTCCCCGAGCGCACCAGAGATCGCAGCGCCGCCGCAACCGTAGCCACCGCCTCCTCCTCATCCCCTCGACGGACCCCAGAGCTCTGCCACGACCTCCTCTTCATCTCCATCGACCTACATGTCGCGTGGCACCCTGCCTCGCCGTCGCTGCCGTTGTCTTCAACCTTGGATGCCCGAGATCGCCGGTGCCCGTTCGTCATCTCCGAATCTTCCCCGAGCCCACTTTGACACCCCCTACAACCACCGTGAGCCACTACACCGAACCCCTCTCTCCCCGTGCTCGTTTGCCCCTCCCGCTGTCACTTCCGTCAAGTCCGAGACCTCACTGCCGCCGGCCATGGCGCCACCGCGGCTACTGACGCCATAGCTCGTGCCTGAGCGTGTCTCCGTGTTCAGTACTTCCCCAGGGGCACGTAGCACCCACCAGTTCCTCCCCTAGTGCACCGTAGCATCGACTTGGTCGACGTACGAGCTCCGGCCACCACTTATGTCGTTGTCGCCGTTGTTTTTGACGGCCCCAGCACCACCCAATGGCTCCACCCGACGCGGGAGAGCTCGGGGGTCACGTAGGTGCTCTCCGCCGCCGATTTGGTCACCGGAGGAGCATTTCCGAGCCGCCTCGCCGTCTCTGTCATTGCCGGCAATGAGCCGCCGGCCTAAACCTTGCTTAGCCACCACTAATGGCCTCCCCTCGTGTCACTAACGTGGGGGCCCAGGCTCCTAATTAACCAAGGTTTAGGATTAGTTTAGTGCTAACTAACTATGTTATGAGCCTAGACACTGACATGCGGGTCCCACCGGTCAGATTTGACCTCGACCGCGCCTATTGACCGCTGACGTCACCCTGATGTCATCCTGATGCAATAAGTCATTTTCTGGTTTTAGTATAAATTAGAATAACCAGGAAATTCCAGAAAATAGCCAAAACTTCAAAAATTCATATAAATTCAATTCGTAGCTCAAATTGAAATAATTTATATATGAAAAATTATCAGAAAAATCCAATCTATCCATTTGTACCATTTTCATGCATGTTAGAACAACTTATGGCTGATGTTTAGGACAAATCATATAAATGGCATTTGAATTTCTCATATGGAGTTTGAATTTGAACCTTGGGCTCAAACCAACTTCATTTAAATCATTGCTAGTTGCATTAGCTCAAACCACAGCATATTAACATGTCATGATCATGCATCATATTGTGGCATGCATTGATTGTGTTTCCTCTCTGTTGCCGGTGTTTGTCCCCTCTCAGTAGACGTTGTCCCGACGATGAGATCGATGACACCGATGAAGAGCTATTACTATCTTCATAAGTGCCAGGCAAGCAAAACCCCCTTGTTCATTCCGATACAATCCCACTCTCTCGCTCCTGCTCTCTTTTACTGCATTAGGACAACAACGATTCAACTGTTACATGATGCGGTAGTTGAACCCCTTTCCTCTGCATGACTTTGTCATTACCACAAGAAATAGATGAAACCCACTAGCATGAGTAGGAGTTGTTTGAGCCTGATGTGCCTACTCATTCATGCTTGTTGTCATGCCTCATCGCTTAGAGTTGAGTCAGTCCGATTCATCGGGATGAATTGGAATGTGGTGAACATGTCCCATCTTTGAGAGCTAAGTGTGTGAACACGATTTGGTAAAGGTAGCGGTGAGAGGCCATGTAGGAGTACATGGTGGGTTGTCTCATTGCAGCCCTCCTCAGGAACTGAGTTCTGTGTTTGTGATCCATGAATTGATACTACCATGCATTGGAATGCTTAAGTGCCCCCCTCGACTTATTAATCGCCTTGATCTCTGTCCAGGAGTTGCAACTAGTTTCTGGTGTTTGTAGGATATGTGTTGGGGGCCGTGCATAGCGCTGACCCTAGGGGTGGGCTATGATGCGGTATAGACATGAGGCACGGTGTACCGGGACGCCCGTTTGGTGCCTCGGGAACCCTGCTCTCATCGTTTGGGGCCGTGAGCGACACCCCGGCCGGATCTCCTTGCGGATGGAACCCGAATAGGCGATAAACCTGGACTAGAGACTTGTGTGGTTAATCAGGTCGTGGCTGACTCCCTCGCCAGGCTTCCGCTTGAAGGTTACCGAGATACACGACATGTACATGGTGGTAAGTGTCGAGAGCGTGTGTGAGGAAGTACACCCCTGCAGGGTTATAAATGATCTATTCGAATAGCCGTGTCCGTAGTAAAGGACATCTGGGTTGCCTATACAGTTCATAGACAAGTGAAAGTGGATACTCTAAAATACGCAAGATAAGCGTGAGTGCTATGGATGGCCTTCTCGTGGGGAGACGGGAGCGGATCCATAGTGGAGTATTAATATGGTGAATATGTGGACTCGTGTGTGCCACCTTAAAAGAGTTACTTGTAGTCGTAGTTTAGGATAGCCACCGAGTCAAAGCTGGCTTGCTGCAGTTTAACTCCACCACCCCTTTGTTGATACCGATGCATATGTAGTTAGTTCTGATGTAAGTCTTGCTGGGTACATTTGTACTCAGGTTTGCTTAATTTGTGTTTTTGCAGAGAGACTTCAGTCTCACTAGTAGTTCCACATGGACTTCGACGTTTAGCTTGTAACCTCAGCTACGAGCTTGTACCTTGGGAGGGTCTTGTAGATAGTCAGGCTTCTCAGCCCTTTTCATTTGTAGTTGTCTGTACTCAGACAAGTTAAGCTTCCGCTTGTGCTTGTTGCTTGTATGACTTGAATGCTGGGTCATCAGACCCATGTTTGTAATATCTGGCTCTTCGGAGCCTAATGAATAAATACTTTGAGTTGTAGAGTTCACATTGTGATGCCATGTTGTATTTGCACATATCGAGCATATTGTGTGTATGATTTGAAATGCTTGGTATGTGTGGGATCCAACAACCTAGTTGTTTATCCTTGGTAGCCTCTCTTACCGAGAAATGTCTCCTAGTGCTTCCACTGAGCGATGGTAGCTTGCTACTGGTCCGGAACACTTAGGCTGGCCGGCATGTGTCCTTCTTCGTTCCTGTGTCTGTCCCTTCAGGGAAATATCACGCGGTGTCTACCGGAGTCCTGTTAGCCTGCTACAGCCCGGATTCTCCGGAGTCGTGTTAGCCCAGCTGCTACAGCCCGGATTCACTCGCTGATGACCGACATGTTCGTTGCTGGGTCATGTATGCCTGTCCCTGTAAGTTAGTGCCACTTTGGGTTTACGACTAGTCATGTCGGTCTGGGTTCTCTGTCATATGGATGCTAGCGACACTATCATATACGTGAGCCAAAAGGCGCAAACGGTCCCGGGTCATGTAAGGTGGCACCCGTGGGAATACCGTGCGTAAGGCCGCAAAGTGATATGATGTGTTACATGCTAGATCGGTGTGACATAGGATCGGGGCCCTGACATCAAATTATGCCCACATAGGTGTGAGGTCGCGAGCGGTGATGAACTCGGCATGGCGGTATGCCACCGCTTCCCTACCATTCTGTGTTCGGTCGTGGGCGGCGAGGAACTTGGCGCGGCGGGATGCCATCGCTTCCTTGCGGGTTAGTGTGCAGCGCGGTGGCATGAACGACGCTTGGTGACAGCTCTGGGGTGGAGTGGCCGGACAACCGTAAAGTGCATTGGTTTGTCAAGAGCTCAAGGACAGAAGACGAAGGAAATTTGGATTCCCCTTCAATCCTGGTCATTTATTACCGAGTAAAATGCATTGGCGGTCATTGAATTGTCTTCATAGCTCATTTTGATCATTGTATACGAGATATGGTGATTATACGGTCACTGGCTCAGCGTATAGCTTCGTATTTGTCTGGTTGACCAGTCAAACAGTCCGCATGCGCCTCATCAGCTCGTGTTCTTTATCTATCTATCTATGCGGGCCTGCCTGTTAGTGGACAGTGGAGAAAGAAATAAAAACCAAAATTATGCGTATGTGACATTACTGTTTAGACGTTTGATGGAGGCCTCCGCGAACACCGAGCATGTATTCACCTGGCTCAACACCAACGGTCATACTCGTGACTCGGTGCCTTGCTCATGTATATCGTCCATCACAACGACAATCTATAAAACAACCTAGCTAGAGAGGGTACTATGGTGCGGAGTATGTACTATCGTGAGCAAGCGATCATAGTGCCATTGCACACGAGTGTGTGTTTGATCGATTCGTCCATTATTCGTAAGTTATGCATGGTTGTGTGGTGTCTAATGGTGGTCGTCTAAGGCTAGCTGGTGAGAAGAGCGGTTGCATGGACGCCTGGTTGTCAATACGTGCCGCATACGCTTGAAAGGATCATCATCCATGAGTTCACATTTTACCACCACGCCAGCGTCTGACCGCCCTGGCCTACCTAAACCCCTTCCAACGCTACCACGTGCTTCCCACCTGAAACGATCACCGTCTCTCCAGAATGTCAATGCCGCATTCACCGGCCTTAACTGCAGGTGAAGTTGGCGTGTCACTGACATGCGGGCCAGATGCCCGTTGGGATCACATGTCAGTGATACAACGCACCTGCGGTTAGTCACTGAAGCAGCGTCCGCATTCACGCCCGACGCGACCTCTCACCGGAGCCGGCATTGCAGCAGCGCGACGACCGAGAGAGCGCCACTCGCGCGGCATCCCGGTGCAAGTGACTGTTCCGCGTTAACGACACCACGGCTATCCTTCCTTCCGCCGCCCACATTAACGACACGCGGCTGCTGACGAACCTACTCCGGCGCCAGCCGTCCATCCGTCTGCCGTGGCTCATTGCCATTCGCCTGCTATATTACCTTGAGCCCCAGCTCCCAGCCATAGCCAAAGACCCACACTCATTCTCCTCCGTTCCCTTCCTTCTGTCGGCACCACTCCAACCATGGCCTCCTGGCGCTCCAAAGCTCTCTTGGACGTACTATCACAGGAGCAGACGAAGGACATCGGCGGCCCTGCTCCGGGCACGCTCCAAAGCTCTGTTGGATGTACTGTCGCAGGAGCAGACAAAGGAGATCGCCGGCTCCCCCTCCCCCGGCCGCCCTTTGCCGCCACGACCACGAAGTCGGCGCGCGTGTGCGGGCGTAGCTAGCAGCGAGGAAGATTAGTACACGGTAGGTCGCCGCCGCTCTGTTCCCAGGAAGGCCATCGCTCCTCCACTCAGTCGGTGCCAAGCTTGGTAGGATAAACATCGGCAGCCGATTAGCCGCTTGACGGCGACATGGAGGCGGAAATCTTCAGAACCTTGTGCTCCGGAGGAGGAGGTTATCGAGGGGGATTAGGAGGAGGCAAATGCAATAGCCGGCTTTCTCAGGTTCATGGCCGGACATGGTGGTCGGGCGCCGGTGATTGTTTAGATTAGGTTTACAGTAGATTTTAGTATGGTTTGTGCGAAATAGATAATGAATTTCGTCCAGTTTATAGGAAAAGTTTTCGAGATGTAATGAATTTCATCTGGTTAATTTAAAATTTGCTTTGTTTGCACGAATTTCGTCCGGTTAGTTCATATAGTTGTCGAAAGGTATGCGGACAGCATTGGATGGCATCCATCGGTGTCCTCGGACAGATGCTGGTGTAAATTTGAGGGCCAGCGGTAGAGATGCCCTAAGTATCATGCTATAATCGCTAACAGTGCTCCATTATTTCGCAGGGAACAATTTTCCCTCGATCAAAATCAGATTCGCCGTGTTTTGCACTCCTCCCACGTAAGAGTGTAGACTGTTGCTTACATAAAAATGGAGCAAGTGGACGGCACTGTAGCACGTCATATCACTCAAACTAGCCCGCCTAACACGCGGGAAAGCACCGCCCTTGTCATTTTGTTCTGGATTTCTATGATCAATCGCACGAAAATGTTACGCTTTGCAAGTTCAAAAGGAAAAGGCGGCACACTTACAACTCATACACGTCAAACCCCCGATAGTCCGGCTCGCCCGCCACTCACCAGAGGGGACACACGTTGTCTCGCATTTTCACTAACATGTGGGACTGCAATTGAATAAACCGTCGATAGCCGAAATCTAATCGCTCGGCGGGCGTCGGCTGAGAAGAGAGAGACGGGGGAGGGAGAAGAGATCGCCCGCCCGCCGCGCACGGACTCCAAGAAATATATATGGTGATAATGTGAGGTGGGCCATGGGGGAGTCCGGAGTAAGTGAAGTAGAAAGGCACAAATGGTATGAACATGCGTGGCATATAGGGTGTGTTTGGTTGCGTTCTCGTCTCAGCATAGTTGTTCCCTCTTCATGCATGCTCAACTCAACACCCCTCTTCATGCATGCTCTCTTCATGCATGCTTATAGTGTATTTGTGCTAAACTAGTGTGGACTCATGAACCCTCCATACGCTCTACCAAACACCCAAAAGTGGGCCGAGAAGGGAACTCTTGGGCGGCATTTGTCTCTTACTACGTACTCCCTCCGTTCCAAATTACTTGTCGTGGTTTTATTTCAAATTTGAACTAAAACCACGATGAGTAATTTGGAACGGAGGGAGTACCACTAAATGTTGTACATGCAACGCACGGTGATGTTATGGAGTACGTGCCTAAGTACTCTACTACTACTATATTAGTTGGAGGCACATATTAGCTTTTATATTTGTTTACGTGTATGCCCCGAGACCTTCCAACTAGACGTGTCTTTCTCTCCAGGTCACACTTTGTATCATTCATACCACTAGTACTACTACGTGTGGTCTCCGACCCAGAAGTGGAAGAAGTGGAGACGCTCTACCATGCTGTTTTTTTTTGCGCTGGGCTCTACCACGCTGTTCATGTCCCACTCCTTCCGCTGACATGTGGGACATCCAGCACGTGCCATGTTTGGCACTCTTCGTCATAAGAGTTGAAACGCTAGCATTCATCAAAAATAAAAAATAAATATAAATCAGCAGTGATACTATTTTTTTTGAAAAAATTATCCTGGTCTACCCGGTCGTATCGTAGGCCCAACCTTTCCCATTGTAAGTTGGTCGGACGAAGGAACCATCATGACTTCGTTGAATTCCGCTTCTTCAAGAAAACTTACTGTACCCACAATACTGCTACCACACGCAAAGACTGGACGACACTGTACCACGTCATATCACTGAAACCCACTAGGTCATCCTAAAAAAAAACACTAGGCCAAACTAGCCCGCCTATAGGTCATCTATTTTGGAACGGAGGGAGTACGTCTCTGTACTGCTATGATTTTCTATTGTACGTATCTGTACTTTTGCTACGATTTTCCTACCCTATGAACCAAATGAGGCCTGAATGTATCCGTGTCGACTAAGCCTACAATTTTAGGAGCTTGGGCTATTGGCCGATCAACGACGGATAAGTATAAGCGTACCATGAGGTCATCAGCCCCAACGTTTCTCTTCGGTGAGTGTTTTGCAAGTACTATAGCTCGCATGATAGCTAGCCTACTAACACCAAGAATCATCAAACAAGCCCTACTGATATGATAAACAGTTCAAACTTACATCTAAGCATGCCATATATTACATCAAAAGCTGGCGAGGATACATCTGTTTCCATAACTCGGAGAGGGTTCACAAGATTCATTATCAAACAAAAGTAGCAAGTACCGCCACACAAGATAGTGCACTAGCCCTAAGATGGTTTGATAACACGCACCGTTCTCGTAATTAAACACAGGGCAATGCAAACTACCCTGAAGGATTAGCGCGACCAACTATTTCTTATCGTCGATCTCTCGGGCAATGACCACAGCACGGACATCGGCGTGGGAATCGATCTCTGGGGCGGTGTCCATAGGACTGATCGCGACATCGGAATCGATCTCTGGGGCAATGTCCATAGGATGGACAGCGGCATCGAAATCGATCTCCGGGGCGATGCCAACCGGACGGATGAAAGTGCAACTATCCCTAGGTGGTTTTGGTAATTCCTAACAACATATAGCTCATTGAGCTAACACTATTTCAAGACTAATATTTCAGGAAAGCTCAATGATTGGCATGGCATGAATGAGAAAAGTGGACCCCTCAAAATGCTAAGGACAAAGGGATTGGCTCAAGCTCAAGACTCTACATTTTATATTTTAGTGATCCAAGATCACATTGAGTCTATAGGAAAAGCCAATACTATAAAGATGGGATGAGGTGTTGCTTAATGGCTAACTTGCTCAAAGTGCTTAGTGATATGCTCCAAAGCCCTCAACTACTTTCTCACATCCACATATGACCTAAACCAAAATTCTAACTCGGCCATACCCATTCTTTCTATCCGGCGCCACCGAGTTCAGAAGTCATAACCACTGCCACAAACCCTAGGCAAATCGGTCTCACGGATAGGGATCTTGGTCTCACCGAGATGGGATTGTAATATCTCTGTTTCCCTTCGTAATGTTTCGGTCCTACCGAGATGAGCGATCGGTCCCACCGAGATTGCAATGTAAACTCTCTGTTTCCCTTTTGTAACATTTCGGTCTCACCAAAATGAGCGAATCGGTCCCACCGAGTTTACCTGACCTACTCTCTGGTTAGCTTATTATCAAAATTGGTCTCACCGAGTTTGTGTAATCGGTCTCACCGAGATTACGTTATGCCCTAACCCTAACCATATCGGTCCTACCGAGTTGCGTGTCGTTCCCACCGAAAATCCTAACGGTCACTAGATTTGTTGAATCGATCCGACCGAGTTTAACAATTCGGTCCCACCGAGTTTGGTAAGTTGTGTGTAACGGTTAGATTTTGTAAGGAGGCTATATATACCCCTCCACCTCCTCTTCATTCATGGAGAGAGCCATCAGAATGAACCTACACTTCCAATACACATTTTCTGAGAGAGAACCACCTACCCTTGTGTTGAGGCCAAGATATTCCACTCCTACCATATGAATCTTGATCTCTAGCCTTCCCCAAGTTGCTTTCCACTCAAATCTTCTTTCCACCAAATCCAAATCCTGTGAGAGAGAGTTGAGTGTTGGGGAGACTATCATTTGAAGCACAAGAGCAAGGAGTTCATCATCAACACACCATTTGTTACTTCTTGGAGAGTGGTGTTTCCTAGATTGGCTAGGTGTCACTTGGGAGCCTCCGACAAGATTGTGGAGTTGAACCAAGGAGTTTGTAAGGGCAAGGATATCGCCTACCGTGAAGATCTACCGCTAGTGAGGCAAGTCCTTCGTGGGAGATGGCCATGGTGGGATAGACAAGTTGCTTCTTCGTGGACCCTTCGTGGGTGGAGCCCTCCGTGGACTCGCAAGAACTGCTACCCTTCGTGGGTTGAAGTCTCCATCAACGTGGATGTACGATAGCACCACCTATCGGAACCACGCATTTAAAAACATCCGTGCCTCCAATTGCGTTTGAATCCTCCAAACCCTTCCCTTTACATTCTTGCAAGTTGCATGCTTTACTTTCCGCTGCTCATATACTCTTTGCATGCTTGCTTGAATTGTGTTAAGATTGCTTGACTTGTACTAAAGTTGCTAAAATCTTCCAAGAGCTAAAATTGGGAAAAGGCTAGATTTTTATTTGGTCAAGTAGTCTAATCACACCCCCTCTAGACATACTTTCGATCCTACAAGTGTTATCAGAGCTTTGGTCTCCATTTGCTTTGATTTCCATAGCTTTTGGTGGCCATAGCCTTGGTTTCACAACCTAGGAGAGTATGGCGTCTAGTGATGGAAATTATCACCGTAGAGGTACTTACTTTGACGGTACTAATTTTGCTAGTTGGAAGCATAAGATGAAAATGCATATTCTTGGACATAACCCCGCCGTTTGGGCTATTGTATGTATTGGCTTGCAAGGTGAATTCTTTGATGGGAAAGAACCGAACCGTGAAGCTAGCGCGAAAGAGTTGAAGATGCTGCAATACAACGCTCAAGCTTGTGATATCCTCTTCAACGGATTGTGCCCCGAAGAATTCAACAAAATCAGCCGTCTTGAGAATGCAAAGGAAATTTGTGATACTTTGATTGATATGCACGAAGGTACCGACTCCGTTTAGGAATCCAAGTTGGATGTGCTTCAAAGTCAACTTGACAAGTTCAAAATGAAGGATGGTGAAGGTGTCGCTGAAATGTACTCTAGGCTTGCTCTTATCACAAATGAGATCGCCGGCTTAGGAAGTGAAGAGATGACCGAAAAATTCATCATCAAGAAGATCCTAAGAGCGTTGGATGGAAAATATGATACCGTGTGCACATTGATCCAAATGATGCCACATTACAAAGATCTCAAGCCAACGGAAGTCATTGGAAGAATTGTTGCTCATGAGATGTCACTCAAGGATAAGGAGGAACTTCACAACAAGTCAAGTGGTGCTTACAAAGCCTCATGTGAAGACCCCACATCATCAAGTGAGAAACAAACCTTCAATGAAGAATTGAGCCTAATGGTGAAGAACTTCAACAAATTCTACAAGAGTAGAAGCAAAGAGAGAAGCTCCAAGTCAAGGTCCTACAATGACAAAAGGTCTTCTAGTCGAGAGCGTAATTGCTACAATTGTGGAAGACCCGGACACTATTCAAATGAGTGTACGACACCCTACAAAAGAAGAGAAGATTCTCCAAAAAGAAGAAGTAGAAGAGAAGAATAACCATCAAGAGAGAGAACGAGTAGGGCTGATCGTTATGAACGAAGACCCTCACGGAGAAGCAAGGATTCGGAAAGGAAGGACAAGTCATCAAGGAGCTACACAAAACAAAGACATCAAGCTCATGTTGGTGAATGTGTATCCAGCTCGGACTCCGACAATCACTCTGAGAGAAGCTATCACTCCGACTCCGAATATACTCAAGATGAAGGTGTTGCCGGTCTAGCACTTGTGTCAACCAACTCCTACAACATATTTGATTCACCAAATGAAGGAATTGGAAGATGCTTCATGGCCAAAGGTCCAAAGGTATCACACCCCGGGTATGTTGATTTCAATAGTGATGAAGATGATTTGTTAGGTGATGATGATTTACTTGTTGACAACTCTAGTGATGAATACTATGATGAAACGTCAATTAATCATGATAATCAAGATAAAAGGAATGACAATGATAAGGAGAAGATTGAGTCTCTAACTAAAGAACTAAACACTCTTAAGTTAGCTCGTGAAACTATCTTAGGAGATCATCGAGAACTTTTAAGGACTCATGAGAAGTTACGCTTTGAAAAGCTCAACCTTGTAACATCCCAAATTTTCAATTTGGCATGTTATACATAGGTCATCCCTGCATATCATATTTTATTGCATATTCATTTGCCATCCTCGAAAAAATCCTAAGCAACTCAAGGACCCTCGGAGAGAGTTGGGGATTTTTTTTTCGATTTTCATATTTGGATTTTATCAAATAATGAAAGACGAGGATAGTGGATTTTAATTATTTTCTCTCCGGAAAACTATTTCATTTTAAATAAATAAATGAGGGGAGATAATATGACTTCTCCAAAATAATTGAAATAACGGAGGAAAAATGTTAAAATCATTTTTAGGATTTTATTTGATTTTATTTGGAATTTTATTTGCCCTAGAAAAAATTGCACGCTTTAAAAAGTTGCATTTTAGGGGCCAAGAAAAGTTCCTCTAGTTCTAAATATTTTATTTAGACGGAGAAAACTTGTTTTGGAATTTTTAGATTTTTATTTATTTTTCTAGGAATTTTTCTTCGGCGGAATGTTTTAAAAATGGACCCTTCGACCGGGTCAAGGCCCAGCCGAGCCAGCCGGCCTCAAGGCCGCCTCCCCTCACACAGGCCAGGCAGTGACGGACGCCGAGGGCGAGTCCGAGCCGGACTCCACCCCGGCGCCCCTTCCCCAAGCCGAGCCGCCCGCCCCTTCCCCAAGCCGCCCCGCCCTCCTATAAATACCGCCGCCCGCCGCCACCACCACCCGCCACCACCAGTCGCCGCCACGAACCGCCGGGCCGGAGCCCGAGCCGCCCGGAGCCCGATCCAGCGTCGTCGCCGCCCTCTCGCCGAGCCCTGCCCTCGCCTCGCCCCACCGGAACCGCCGAGCCGCCGCCGGACCGCGCCACGGAGGTACCGACCCCGCCGCCGGTTTTTTTTTTCTAAAAGAAAACCCTTCGGTTTTTTTATATAAAACCCTAGATCGTTTTTTATATAGATCGGTTTATTTCATCGGTTTATTTATTTAGCGAACGTCCGTTCGTCCGTTCGTTCTAACGAGCACGTTCACCGTTTAGTTTCTGTTAACGAACGTTCGTTCGTTTAGCGATTCGTCGCTTTTCTTTTATCGATTTATTCCGCGGTTATTACGATCGCGATTTACGATCCAATTTTCAAACATGTTTATCTTTTCGCTCGTTTATTGGAATCGAGGCGATTCAAGCGCTCGAGTTTCATCTCGAAACCCTCTTTCCGAGTAACCAACTTAAACCAGTTTTTATCTCTGTAAAATTTGACCCTAGTTCAGATTAGTAAACGGACCCTATTTCTTTCGCCGTTTGAGTTTTGTTGTTCCGTTTGGTTTTATTCTTTTTGCAAACCGGAGTTCTTAAGTTGAACTCTTCGGTCAACCTCTTTCAGTTGAAGTTTCGTTTGTGCATCTTTGCTTGTTTACTTATGTATGTATTGTTTGCTTGCGATAGAATTTCCGGAGTGCGAAGCGTGTTACTACGAGTCTCTAGGATTCACGGATCGTCAGCAAGGCAAGTAACACTTGATCATACCTTTTCATACCCGGTTTTTATGCATTAGCTCAACCCTCAAACATTGCATGATTAGGATGTCATTAAATTGTGGGTTGGGAAGTAGATGATGAGGTAGGAACCTATTGCCCTGTTACTATCAAACCCTTGGGAGTTACTTCTACGTTATGCTTATAATGTCATGCTATGCTCGTAGACGTGGTTTGGGTTTGAGAGATATTCACGACAGATGTGAGATTATTAATTAATGGTTTACTTTAAGGTGGCAACTTAAATACACATCTGGGTGGATTGAGGCACCTGGGGAACCCAGTGTTGTCTGTTTTATTTTTGGAAATCCCGGGGTACCCGTGTGATCTTCCTATGGACCGCCACCTGTGCTCAAAGGAATCGAGATTATTCATGCTAGAAACTTCCGTGTGCAGCCACAAGCTATTATGGGCTCTAGCATAGTTGAGTAAGTTACGTGAAGCTCTCGAAGAGGTAGATCAGCGGTAGTGGGTTTTATAGGTTTGGTATGATCTATCCGGAGTAGAGAGTTAATGTTTACGAAAGACTGTGTCTCGGTCATCCGTCTCTCAAACACCATGCGGTCACGAGAAACCAACGGAGGCGATCGAGTCTTGTGGGGAAAAGTCGCAAACCTCTGCAGAGTGTACAAACTAATCATGGTTAGCCGTGTCCCGGTTATGGACAATTCGAGTATCTAGTACTTGAGTATTCACATGTATCTCATCACTCTTAACTAATTTTGCTGGGTTGTTAATCACTTTAATTGGGATCATTGAGTTGGGGTTATACCTTCTCAATGATGTTTCAACCACCATGATAGTTAAATTAAAATTTATTCCTTTGAGGTAGGGAAAAATTGGCTTTTCAAAAGCTGTAACCATAGAGCTTTCCACCAGCCATATATGCATGTAGTATAGCTTATTCTTTCATTACTCTATGTGTTACATTGCCAAAGATATTCCATGTCGACCGTTCTCGGGCTGCAACGTATAATGTTGCAGACTTTTCAGACGAGGAGTAAGGATTGTAGGTCGTTGCCGTGCAGCTCGATTATGCCGTTGGAGTTGATGGACTCACTTTATCTTCCAAGCCTTCATTTGTTATCACATTAGATGGCCTTCAGCCATATTATTGTAATAAGTTCTCTTTTGAGACATTCGATGTAATAAGTGTGTGATTGCTACTCTATTATAAATCCTTGAAATCGTGTGTGTCAGCATTACCGATCCAGGGATGACACAGAAGCACAGAGACTTGACCATATGAGGTCGGGTTGCTACAAGATGGTATCAGAGCACACGTTGAGTGTAGGACACGACCACTAAGATAAAACCATAGGACACTCCTATCTACTCATTTCTGACCTCTCTCCATTTTTCCACTCTTTAGGATGACGGAGATGAAGTACAAGTTTGCCCAACCGGACGAAGACACACCTTTCGGACGCCACTTGAAGGAAGTCACTAGGTACCTGAATATTGGAATACCAAGCTTCCCCGGGACGTACAACGCCACCTTACCGTAAGAAGAATCTTTGGAAGATTCAAGCCTTAGTTCCGGAAGAACGTTTGCACCAAGCACGGAGCCCATAGTATGTGTTTTCAATGCACCAACCTGGAGTTTGGGAAAGAGTATGGCAGCTCACATTACCATGGGACGCATTGGAGAAGTCTACAACAAGGAGCTTAAAGAAACCATATACCAAATATGTGGGCGCCTGTAGCGACCCGACCCGAATGGATCAAGTCTCTGTGCTTTCGTGTCATCCCTGGATCGGTATGCTAACACACACAGTACTCGAAGGATTTATAACAGAGGTAAATCACATGTATGAAATAACGTAAATACTATTAGCTCGATCCAAAATATAGCGGAAGCAACAAGGTTGTGGATTCCCATCAACACCAACGGCAAAGTTGAGTATAGGAAATCGTAACCCTAACGTATCACTTACTCGTCGTCTGAAAAAGTCTGCAACATGAAAAGTTGCAGCCCGAAACGGGTCAAGACACATGGAATATCTTTGGCAATGTAACACATAGAGAGTAATGAAAGAATAAGCCTATACTACATGCATATATGGCTGGTGGAAAAGCCCTATGGTATTAGTTTTGCATAAAGCCAATTTTTCCCTACTGCAAAGGAATAAATTTATTTAACTATCATGGTGGTTGTTAAACATTGAGAATGGTTGACAAAGATCCTCAATCCCAATTAAAAGTACTCATTAAACCCAAACAAATTATATTAAGTAACGTGATGAGATCAACAGGATATCCAGGTACTAGAAACTCAAAATTGTCCATAACCGGGGACACGGCTAACCATGATTAGTTTGTAAACTCTGCAGAGGTTTGCGCACTTTTCCCCACAAGACTCGATCGCCTCCGTTTGGTTTCTCGCACTACATGGTGTTTGAGAGACGGATGACCGAGACATAGTCTTTCAGAAGCGCTAGCACCTTACGATGGGTGGACCGGT
Source organism: Aegilops bicornis (assembly GCA_021605145.1). Taxonomy (NCBI): domain Eukaryota; kingdom Viridiplantae; phylum Streptophyta; class Magnoliopsida; order Poales; family Poaceae; genus Aegilops; species Aegilops bicornis. Next base: position 437,924,753 of record CM038675.1, on the reverse strand, counting down.
ACACCTACATCCCCTACATCTACTAGTCCACCACTATAAGAGTTCGCACGACTTAGTCAACTATGCCAGAGCCCATAATGGCTTGTGGCTGCACACGTAAGTTACTAGTATGTATAATCTTATGATCCCTTTGAGCCTGGGAGGCGGTCCGAAGAAAGCAGGCAATTCCTGATAGAAACCAGGTGCCTCAATCCACCTAGATGTGTGTTTAAGTTGCCACCTTAGATAAACCATTAAATTAACAATCTCACATCTGTCATGGATATCACTCACCCAATCCACGTCTACTAGCATAGCATGGCATAATAAGCAAACGTAGAAGTAACTCCCAAAGGTTTCATAAGTAAAACAGGTAATAGGTACTACCTCATCTACTTCCCATCCCACAATTTAATTAGATCCTAATCATGCAAGTGTTTGAGGATTGATCTAATGCATAGAAACTGGGTCTGAGAAAGTATGATCAAAGTGTTACTTGCCTGCAAAGTTGATGAAGATGATTCGCACTCAAAACTCTTGATAGCTCTACTCGTCACACTCCGGTCAATCTATCGTAATCAAGCAATAGTAACCACATAAGCAATCACTCAAAAGATCGGAAAGAACGAAGAAAACAATTCAGAAAACGTCAAAACCAAATCAAATAACTCTTGCAGCATAAAACAATTTCTAACAGTACCAAAATTATGTGAATTTGGTCTTATCAGAAAGTTTAGGTCAAGAGCTTCGATTAGCAAAAAGAATCAACTAAATCGAGATTCTGAAACTCAAGTTATGATCAAACGAAGTTCAAATACAAATCTGTTTGAATTCAAATTTTAAATTTTCAAAAACATGTTTGAGTTGGATTACTGGATAGAGGGGATCATAATGAAGGAGTGGGCGTTGGTTTCGTTGGATTCCTACTTACGAGTAAAAAGCTATGAGCGTTTGAAGATTAGGGACTAAAAATAACACTACGGATAGGTCACGGCGGAAATTAAAAATAAAAGAAAAATCTATCGAGTTTAACGCTCGCTAAACAAAACCGGAATGAAAAACCGGCGAGAAAACCAATCTAGGGTTTCGGAAAGAAAACCGAAACGAAAAACTGATCTAGAAAACCGGAACGGAAATCGGAACGGTTTACGAAAAACCGAACCGAGGAAAAGAAAAGGTGACGCGGTGCGGGGCTAGTACCTCGAAGAGGCGAGGGGCTCCGGCGGCGGCGGCGTTGGGCGGCGGCAGCGGCACTTGGCGGCAGCGGTGGCAAGCGGCGGCGGCGGCGCAGGTGTGGGGCTGATGCTGCTGCGGAGAGGAGAGGAGAGGAGAGGTGTTGGTTTGATGTGTTGGAGGGGGGGGTGCTTGGGTATTTATATTGGGGAGAGGAGGGGTTTTGCTTGGAGTAGGGGACAAGAATTAGAGTAGGATTAGGAATCCTAGGAATAAAAAACGGGATCAAATCCTACTAGGATTTGTAAAAGAATAGGAAACCTTGGCGGCTCCCTGGCTCCCTTGGTGCGTGCGTGCGATGGCCTTGGCCTCGGCCGGCCGGTTGGCTTGGCGGCTTCGGCCTTTGGCCCAAGGCGCTGCAGATTTGTTTCTTTTAAACAAACAGAGAGGAAAACAAAATGATAAAACAAAATAAAAGGAAAATATTATATAGGCATATAATATATCAAAATTTTCAGAAAAAGATTTCCTACATGATGAACATTATTCTAATGTCAAATAAAATTCACACAAATTTAAATAAAGCAAAGAGTGCTTATGGTCCAATAAAATCCAACAAAAATCATTTTTAAAATACCAAAATGACTTCAAATTAATTTCTCTCCAATTTTCTGATGTAGGGAATCATGTTACCCTATTTTCCATATATTTTGTTTTTGGAGAAAAATATTTTGAAAAAAACTCAAATAACTCCAAATTGGAAATAAATTCAAAAGAACTTTGGATTTACTTCTTTGAAACTCCCAACTCATATTTCATATGTGAAGAAGTCATTTTATCTTCGCTCGTGAAAATCATTGAGTTGCATAAAGTTTCAGAATTGGAAAATATTTTCCAAATGAAATTCAAATATTTTCAACACCCCTTGTCATTTAAATAAATGGAAGAAGTCATGTCATCTTCTCTCCGTGGTTTTGTGATGAAAAGAATTTGAATTCCCGAAGATCATAAAAGAAAAATGAAAGTTTGGGAAAGTCCTTTTATTCCCTCTCATTTAACTTTCAAAAAGTCTCGAATTTCACTCAATCAATCACACGACAATCAAACAACAATCAAAACTATCTATTTGTTTATAACATTCCAAAATTTAGAATTTTGGGATGTTACAAACTACCACCCTTAAAATGAATCTCGTCCTCGAGATTCGGAGAGGCTAGAAAGAAATAGGTTAGGGTTTGGGGGTCTTCAAAATCCATCGATCGTCTCCGGGCTCTCGGGTGCTACCACCCTTAGAAGCATGGTTACGGTTCCATCAAAACTTATATACTCCATCCTTACTACTGACAGTGTCGGTCTTCTCAGATTGTAAGGATAATTCCTTCTCTCGGCTCTTCCTGTAGCGGCATAACCTTTTCCTCAATTCTTCCGTCCTTTCATCTTGGTAAGGTTATTCCGAGATTGGGTCTTCATAGCTGACGGGTCTGGCGCCAATTCTAAACAACTAGCGATATCTCATGGTGGTCATCAATTTATGGTTTCCCTGCAGAAAATGGGTCTGGCTTGAATCTCACCGTATAACCTACGGTTGGCAACAACTGCCGTGTACAAGGGAAGAAAAGCTTATACCATTCTAAGGTTTAAACAAGGGTTAATATCGTCGTCACTCTACTATAGGTAGGTCACTCAGATTTACCATCGCATATAGCAAAGCGAATAATAAGAGTAAGTCAGTATGGTGATCAATCCATCCCGCACCCAAATCATTACCTTGTACATGGTTTAGCGAATCTCGCATTCTAACACTCGGTCATCCTCACAAGCATTGCAGAATTTCTCTGGTCGACAAACCATGTTCGGATAAATCCATAGATTCCGCAAGCCAAACAAACAACTATCGTTCCTTAACAACTCTCAGGTTTTGCGTTACTCCTATAAAATCGTCGGTCGATACAATCGTAACTTCTTCCAGGGTTTTTCCTTCAGCAAGAGTGTGCTTGCTTCTTGGCAGGACTTCCTGGCATACTTAAAATCCATCCAATTGTACTGTCTCTTCTCCTTATATTGGCACCAAACTAAGACGTGCTTACTCAGGCTCATCATGGAATTTCCATTGATCCATTTTTCAAACATCATACCTCATTTACGTCCAATAGTACTTCATCTCTTCATCCTCATGGGATATCCCACCTACCGATATAAAAACTTATACTTATGAAGTCCATACTCCACTTCGTGGAACATCATTATCCTTTCCAGGGTCAAGCGTCCTTACAGGGGAATATTGGCCATCTACGCATGGCACTTCTTCAATCGGGAAACGTGATACATCATGAACTCCTGACAGTCCTTCGGGTGACTCCAACTTGTTGGCCACTTCTCCCATACGCTCCAAAAACTCGGTATGGTCCTACAAATCTCGGGGCTAACTTTCCCTTAACTCCAAATCATTTAACTCCTCGCAGAGGTGGCACACAAAGATATGCTCTGTCTCCGATTTCATAGACTACCTCCTTGCGTTATTGAGTATGCATAACTATTCTGCCTGGACTGAGCTACCTTCAGTCTATCTCGAATCAACTTAACATTCTCTTCTGACTCCTTGATCACATTGGGTCCAAACAACTGACGGTCTGTAACTTCGACCCACATCAACGGTGTCTGGCTCCTTCTCCCATACGAAGCTTTAAAAGGGCCATCTTCAAACTGACTTGGTAGCTGTTGTTGAATAAGAACTCCGGTAGGGTAGATTATCATCACTACTAGATCCATAACCTAACGCACACGCTCTCAACATGTCCTTCAGTCCTGACGAATCTTTGATGTCTCAAGGTTCTGCTCCTCCAGCTTGACTACTTTCAGCTTCGGGTCCTGAGTTCTTCACGAAACACTTCTTTGTCAAATACGGCTTCTTTTAGGTCCATCTTAACTTCTTGATGTAACACTCCATATCCTAGCGATACACCAGCAAAGGTTAAAACTTCATCTTGCTGATAGGTGCTCCATCAGACTTCTACTATCCAATCCTTCCATGCATATGCATGCTTTACTCATCACGGTGACAATAGCATTGCCGGGCAATAACATCATGGATAGCGTGTTTCTGCTCTTGTCATTTCCATGAGCTATCATTCCATAGTTGATATCTCCTGTCTTAGGGTTTACTTGACAAAAACTTTGAGTTCTAATGCTTCATGTTCCGGTCTTACTCCAATACACCTTGATCTCGGGTATTGACAACTTCCATAGTCTGCCAAGTTCCATAAGGGGTGCCTTCCTAGGTCATACAAATCTGGAAATTCTTCAAGCCTTCAAATTCTCCAAGTCTTCGGAGTCTTAAACAGTTGTAGTTTCCATTTACACGGTAAAATCCTCTTCATTCCAAATGGTCTTAGTTGTCCGATATCTTGTCTCCTTGGAGTGGTCTCGTCGGTCCAAATCTTCGAGTGGTCAAAAGGGAAAAGGATATGGTCTCACTAAAAGGAATATTTGAATAAGCTCAAAAGAGAAGAGAGGTAAAAGATCTTTTTGAAAAAGAAAGTTGTAGAGAAAAATCTTTCCTATGGGCTTGCCATTTTCTAGGGTCACGTCCTACAGTCAACATGTGCTCTGATACCATCTTGTAGCGACCCGACCCAAATGAATCAAGTCTCTGTGCTTTCGTGTCATCCCTGGATCGGTATGCTGACACACACAGTACTCGAAGGATTTATAACAGAGGTAAATCACATGTATGAAATAACGTAAATACTATTACCTCGATCCAAAATATAGCGGAAGCAACAAGGTTGTGGATTCCCATCAACACCAACGGCAAAGTTGAGTATAAGAAATTGTAACCCTAACGTTATCACTTACTCGTAAATGCGAAAAAGTGCGCAACATGAAAAGTTGCAGCCCGAAAACGGGTCAGCACATGGAATATGCTGGCAATGTAACACATAGAGAGTAATGAAAGAATAAGCCTATACTACATGCATATATGGCTGGTGGAAAAGCCCTATGGTATTAGTTTTGCATAAAGCCAATTTTTCCCTACTGCAAAGGAATAAATTTATTTAACTATCATGGTGGTTGTTAAACATTGAGAATGGTTGACGACATCCTCAATCCCAATTAAAAGTACTCATTAAACCCAAACAAATTATATTAAGTAACGTGATGAGATCAACAGGATATCCGGTACTAGATACTCAAAATTGTCCATAACCGGGGACACGGCTAACCATGATTAGTTTGTACACTCACGAGGTTTGCGCACTTTTCCCCACAAGACTCGATCGCCTCCGCTTGGTTTCTCGCACTACATGGTGTTTAAGAAACGGATGACCGAGACATAGTCTTTTCGAAGCGCTAGCACCTTACGATGGGTGGACCGGTACACCTACATCCCCTACATCTGCTAGTCCACCACTATAAGAGTTCGCACGACTTAGTCAACTATGCCAGAGCCCATAATGGCTTGTGGCTGCACACGTAAGTTACTAGTATGTATAATCTTATGATCCCTTTGAGCCTGGGTGGCGGTCCGAAGAAAAACAGGCAATTCCTGATAGAAACCAGGTGCCTCAATCCACCTAGATGTGTGTTTAAGTTGCCACCTTAGATAAACCATTAAATTAACAATCTCACATCTGTCATGGATATCACTCACCCAATCCACGTCTACTAGCATAGCATGGCATAATAAGCAAACGAGAAGTAACTCCCAAAGGTTTCATAAGTAAAACAGGTAATAGGTACTACCTCATCTACTTCCCATCCCACAATTTAATTAGATCCTAATCATGCAAGTGTTTGAGGATTGATCTAATGCATAAAAACTGGGTATGAGAAAGTATGATCAAAGTGTTACTTGCCTGCAAAGTTGATGAAGATGATTCACACTCAAAACTCTTGATAGCTCTACTCGTCACACTCCGGTCAATCTATCGTAATCAAGCAATAGTAACCACACATAAGCAATCACTCAAAAGATCGGAAAGAACGAAGAAAACAATTCGGAAAACGTCAAATCCAAATCAAATAACTCTTGCATCATAAAACAATTTCTATCGGTACCAAAATTATGTGAATTTGGCCTTATCAGAAAGTTTAGGTCAAGAGCTTGATTAGCAAAAAGAATCAACTAAATCGGAGTTACGAAACTCAAGTTATGATCAAACGAAGTTCAAATACAAATCTGTTTGAATTCAAATTTTAAATTTTCAAAAACATGTTTGAGTTGGATTACTGGATAGAGGGGATCATAATGAAGGAGTGGGCGTTGGTTTCGTTGGATTCCTACTTACGAGTAAAAAGCTATGAGCGTTTGAAGATTAGGGACTAAAAAATAACACTACGGATAGGTCCCTGACGGAAATTAAAAATAAAAAGAAAAATCTATCGAGTTTAACGCTCACTAAACAAAACCGGAAAGAAAACCGGCGAGAAAACCGATCTAGGGTTTGGAAAGAAAACCAAACGAAAACCGATCTAGAAAACCGAACGGAAACCGAACGATTCTGAAAAAACCGAACCGAGGAGAAGAAAAGGTGACGCGGCTGAGGCTAGTACCTCAAGAGGCGAGGGGCTCCGGGCGGCGGGCGTTAAGCGGCGGCGGCACTTGGCGGCGGCGGTGGCAAGCGGCGTGGTGTAGGGCGGCGGCGGCGCTGGTGTAGGGCGGCGGCGGGCGCTGGTGTAGGGCGGCGGGCGCTGGTGTGCTCACACAAGGAGAGGAGAGGAGAGGAGAGGTGTTGGTTTGATGTGTTGGGGGGAGGGTGCTTGGGTATTTATATTGGGGAGGGGAGGGGTTTTGCTTGGAGTAGGGGACAAGAATTAGAGTAGGATTAGGAATCCTAGGAATAAAAAACGGAATAATGAAACGGGATCAAATCCTACTAGGATTTGTAAAAGAATAAGAAACATTGGCGGCTCCCTGGCTCCCTTGGTGCGTGCGTGCGATAGCCTTGGCCTCGGCCGGCCGGTTGGCTTGGCGGCTTGGGCCTTTGGCCCAAGGCGCTACAGATTTGTTTTTTTTAACAAACAGAGAGAAAAACAAAATGATAAAACAAAATAAAAGGAAAATATTATATAGGCATATAATATATCAAAATTTTCAGAAAAAGATTTCCTACATGATGAACATTATTCTAATGTCAAATAAAATTCACACAAATTTAAATAAAGCAAAGAGTGCTTATGGTCCAATAAAATCCAACAAAAATCATTTTTAAAATACCAAAATGACTTCAAATTAATTTCTCTCCAATTTTCTGATGTAGGGAATCATGTTACCCTATTTTCCATATATTTTGTTTTTGGAGAAAAATATTTTGAAAAAAACTCAAATAACTCCAAATTGGAAATAAATTCAAAAGAACTTTGGATTTAATTCTTTGAAACTCCCAAGTCATATTTCATATGTGAAGAAGTCATTTTATCTTCGCTCGTGAAAATCATTGAGTTGCATAAAGTTTCAGAATTGGAAAATATTTTCCAAATGAAATTCAAATATTTTCAACACCCCTTGTCATTTAAATAAATGGAAGAAGTCATGTCATCTTCTCTCCAGGGTTTTGTGATGAAAAGAATTTGAATTCCCGAAGATCACAAAAGAAAAATGAAAGTTTGGGAAAGTCCTTTTATTCCCTCTCATTTAACTTTCAAAAAGTCTCGAATTTCACTCAATCAATCACACAACAATCAAACAACAATCAAAACTATCTATTTGTTTATAACATTCCAAAATTTAGAATTTTGGGATGTTACAGCGCCGAGACGAGCAATGGGAAGTAATTAGCACCAAGAAGGATAGATCCATTGCAGCTTACATCCAGGAGCTAAACCAGCACATTCGACGTCATGAGAACCAGATGTCTTGGCCGACATGCTGGATTTGAAGAAGGCGAGAACTAAGATCATCAAATTGGAGGAAGAACTCAAGTCTACCCGCGATGGATATGAGGAAGAAATCAAGATACTACTGGAGAAGAACGACGACCTAGTCAAGAAGATTGGAGTTTTCATGGGAGGACCAGCACCCAAGGAAGAGGAGCAAGAAGAGGAAGAAGAACCGCTTGTCCAGACAACTACATCATCATCGACGACACCGACTCAGATCCAAGTGACGATGACTATGAAGACGAAGTGGAAGCGGACATCATGGAGTCTTCCACAGATCAAAATTTCTAGAGCGACCACCAAATATTAGTAGTATTTCCCCATGTAACTAGTAGTAGTTGAGCACGTATCACGATAGTCCTAGATCGTTTTGTATGCCCTTGCTTGCTTGATTGAATGAATGTGTGTGTTGCCTCATGTGCATATGGGTAGTGTTTTCTCACTAGACCTCTTTCTATTTCTAATCTCTCCCCTCTAAACCCTCAGATGCCTCCGAGACGTGACCCCGGTTTTGCTTTTCCACCGGAGCTCACTCAGTTGATCCAACAGCAGAATGCCTTGATGCAATTGCTAGTTCAGAACCAGGGCAATGCCAACAACAATAACAACAACAACCCGCCGCCAAAGGGACAATTTAGCCCGTTTACGAGGTTACAACCGCCGGTGTTTTCCAGTAGCACCGAGCCAATAGTTGCAGATGACTGGTTACGCCCGTATTGGAAGGAGTTAACCACCGCAGGATGCACGGATCTTGAAAGAGTGCGCTTTGCCGCACATCAATTGGATGGACCAGGCGCATGGTGGAAGAATTACACGGCTACTTTTCCTATAGCCAATGTCACTTGGGACCAGTTCCAACAAGCTTTTCGCTTACGGCCCATGTTTCAACCGGAGCCATGCAGATAAAGAAGCGTGAGTTCCGCAACTTACGCCCGAGAGAACCGCATCTTGTGGCCCAAGATCGTGGATGAGTTTAGCAAGTTATCACGCTATGCCCCTGATGATGTGGCCACAGATGCCGCGAAGCAAGAGAAGTTCATGGAAGGGCTGAATGATGAGATGAGTATGCAGTTGATGGTGGCAACTTTCAACAACTACCAGGAGTTGGTAGATATGAAGGAAATATGCCCTAGAGGCAATAATAAAGTTATTATTTATTTCCTTATATCATGATAAATGTTTATTATTCATGCTAGAATTGTATTAACCGGAAACATGATACATGTGTGAATATATAGACAAACAATATGTCACTAGTATGCCTCTACTAAACTAGCTTGTTAATCAAAGATGGTTATGTTTCCTAACCATGAACAAGGAGTTGTTATTTGATTAACAAGGTCACATCATTAGTAGAATGATCTGATTGACATGACCCATTCCGTTAGCTTAACACTTGATCGTTTAGTATGTTAATGCTTTCTTCATGACCCATACATGTTCCTGTAACTATGAGATTATGCAACTCCGTTTACGGAGGAACACTTTGGTACTACCAAACGTCACAACGTGAATCGGGTGATTATAAAGGAGTATTACAGGTGTCTCCAAAGGTACTTGTTGGGTTGGCGTATTTCGAGATTAGGTTTTGTCACTCCGATTGTCGGAGAGGTATCTCTGTGCCTTCTCGGTAATGCACATCACTTAAGCCTTGCAAGCATTACAACTAATGAGTTAGTTGTGAGATGATGTATTACGAACGAGTAAAGAGACTTACCGCAAGCGAGATTGAACTAGGTATTGGATACCGACGATCGAATCTCGGGCAAGTAACATACCGATGACAAAGGGAACAAACGTATGTTGTTATGCGGTTTGACCGATAAAGATCTTCGTAGAATATGTAGGAACCAATATGGGCATCCAGGTTCCGCTATTGGTTATTGACCGAGAATAGTTCTAGGTCATGTCTACATAGTTCTCGAACCCGTAGGGTCCGCACGCTTAACGCTTCGATGACAGTTCATAATGAGTTTATAAGTATTGATGCACGAAGTTTGTTGGAGTCCCGGATGTGATCACGGACATGACGAGGAGTCTCGAAATGGTCGAGACATAAAGATTGATATATTGGAAGCCTATGTTTGGACTTGGAAGGGTTCCGTGTGAAATCAGGAATTTACCGGAGTACCGGAGGTTACCGGAACCCCCCGGGAACTACATGGGCCATAGTGGGCCTTAGTGGAAAGGAGAGAGGGCCAGCCCTAGGTGGCCGCGCCCCCCCCCCCCTTTCCCTAGTCCTATTAGGACTAGGAAAGGTGGGCCGGCCCCCCTCTCTCTCTTCCCCCTCCGGGAATCCTAATCCAACTAGGATTGGAGGGGGAGTCCTACTCCCGGAGGGAGTAGGACTCCCTGGGTGCGCCTCCCCCCGTGGGCCGGCCACCTCCCCCTTGGCTCCTTTATATCCGGGGGCAGGGGGCACCCCAAGACACACAAGTTGATCTACGGATCTTTCCTTAGCCGTGTGCGGTGCCCCCTTCCACCATATTCCACTTCGGTCATATCGTCGTAGAGCTTAGGCGACGCCCTGCGGAGAAGTCATATCGTCATGAGCTTAGGCGAAGCCTGCGTCGGTGGAGCATCTACATCGTCCTGCGCGTCGTCTTGTGAGAACTCATCCCGACACTTTCTTTGGATCGAGTCCGGGATCGTCATCGAGCTGAACGTGTGCGTAACTCGGAGGTGCCGTGACGTTCGGTGCTTGGATCGGTCGGATCGTGAAGACGTACGACTACATCAACCGCGTTGTTATAACGCTTCCGCTTTCGGTCTACGAGGGTACGTGGACAGACACTCTCCCCTCTCGTTGCTATGCCATCACCATGGTCTTGCGTGATCGTAGGAAAATTTTTGAAATTACCACGTTCCCCAACAGTGGCATCCGAGCCAGGTTTTATGCGTTGATGTCATATGCACGAGTAGAACACAAGTGAGTTGTGGACGATACAAGTCATACTGCCTACCAGCATGTCATACTTTGGTTCAGCGGTATTGTTGGGCGAGACGATCCGGACCAACCTTACGCCAGACGCTTACGCGAGACCGGTTCACTCGAAGTGCTTTGCACATAGATGGATTGCGGTATACTTTCTCTCCAACTTTAGTTGAACCTAGTGTGGCTACGCCCGGTCCTTGAGAAGGTTAAAACGGAGTCTATTTGACAAACTATCGTTGTGGTTTTGATGCGTAGGTAAGAACGGTTCTTGCTCAGCCCGTAGCAGCCACGTAAAACTTGCAACAACAAAGTAGAGGACGTCTAACTTGTTTTTGCGGGGCATGTTGTGATGTGATATGGTCAAGACGTGATGCTATATTTTATTGTATGAGATGATCATGTTTTGTAACCGAGTTATCGGCAATGGCAGGAGCCATATGGTTGTCGCTTTATTGTATGCAATGCAATCGCGATGTAATGCTTTACTTTATTACTAAACGGTAGTGATAGTCGTGGAAGCATAAGATTGGCGAGGCGACAACGATGCTACGATGGAGATCAAGGTGTCGGCGCCGGTGGCGATGGTGATCATGACGATGCTTGGCGATGGAGATCACAAGCACAAGATGATGATGACCATATCATATCACTTATATTGATTGCATGTGATGTTTATCCTTTATGCATCTTATCTTGCTTTGATTGGCGGTAGCATTATAAGATGATCTCTCACTAAAATTATCAAGAAGTGTTCTCTCGAGTATGCACCGTTGCCAAAGTTCGTAGTACCCGGACACCACGTGATGATCGGGTGTGATAAGTTCTCGTCCATCTACAACGGGTGCAAAACAGTTGCACACGCGGAATACTCGGGTTAAACTTGACGAGCCTAGCATATAACAGATATGGCCTCGGAACACGGAGACCGAAAGGTCGAACGTGAATCATATAGTAGATATGATCAACATAGTGATGTTCACCGTTGAAACTACTCCGTCTCACGTGATGATCGGACACGGTTTAGTTGATATGGATCACGTGATCACTTAGATGACTATAGAGATGTACATCTAAGTGGGAGTTTTTAATATGATTAATCAAACTTAAATTTATCATGAACTTAGTACCTGAGAGTATTTTGCTTGTCTATGTTTGATGTAGATAGATGGCTCGTTCTGTTGTTCCGTTGAATTTTAATGCGTTCCTTGAGAAAGCGAAGTTGAAAGATGATGGTAGCAATTACACGGACTGGGTCCGTAACTTGAGGATTATCCTCATTGCTGCACAGAAAAATTACGTCCTGGAAGCATTTGGGTAGCGAACTGCTTGAGATCTTGAGCGAGAAGTTATGAGCGTCTGGCAAAGCGGTGATGACTACTCTATAGTTCAGTGTGCCATGCTACGGCTTAGAACCGGGTCTTCAACGACGTTTTGAGCGTCATGGAGCATATGAGATGTTCCAGGAGTTGAAGTTAATATTTCAAGCAAATGCGGATTGAGAGATATGAAGTCTCCAACAAGTTCTATAGCTGCAAGATGGAGGAGAATAGTTACGTCGGTGAGCACATACTCAAAATGTGCAGGTATAACAATCACTTAATTCAGCTGGGAGTTAATCTTCGGATGATAGTGTCATTGATGAATTCTCCAATCAACGCCACCAAGCTACAAGAGCTTCGTGATGAACTATAATATGCAAGGGATGACTAAGACAATTCCTCGAGCTCTTCGCGATGCTAAAAGCTGCGGAGGTAGAAATCAAAAGGAGCATCAAGTGTTGATGGTCAACAAGACCACTAGTTTCAAGAAAAGGGCAGAGGGAAGAAGAAGGAAACTTCAAAAGAACAGTAAGAAAGTTGTCTGATCAAGAGAAGAAACCCAAGTGCGGACCTAAGCACAAATCGAGTGTTTTCTTGCAAGCAAACCGGACCTTTGAAGCGGAACTGCCCCAAGTATTTGGCGGATAAAAAGGATGGCAAGGTGAACAAAGGTATATATGATATACATGTTATTGATGTGTACCTTACTAGAGCTCGTAGTAGCACTTTTGGGTATTTGATAATCTGGTTACATTGCTAATATTTGCAACTTCGAAGCAGGGACTACGGAATAGTCGAAACCGGCAAAGGGCGAGGTGACGATCTTGGCGTGGGAAATGGTTCCAAAGTCAATGTGATCGCGGTCGGCACGCTACCTCTACATCTACCTTCGGGATTAGTTTTAGACCTAAATAATTGTTATTTGGTGCCGCGTTGAGCATGAACATTATATCTGGATCTTGTTTAATGCGAGACGGTTATTCATTTAAATCAGAGAATAATGGTTGTTCTATTTATATGAATAATATCTTTTATGGTCATGCACCCTTGAAGAATGGTCTATTCTTGTTGAATCTCGACGGTAGTGATACACATATTCATAATGTTGAAGCCAAAAGATGCAGAGTTGATAATGATAGTGCAACTTATTTGTGGCAATCGCCGTTTAGGTCATATCGGTGTAAAACGCATGAAGAAACTCCATCTTGATGGGCTTACGGAATCACTTGATTATGAATCACTTGGTACTTGCGAACCGTGCCTCATGGGCAAGATGACCAAAACGCCGTTCTCCGGAACTATGGAGCGAGCAACAGATTTATTGGAAATCATACATACCGATGTTTGTGGTCCAATGAATGTTGAGGCTTGGCGGATATCGTTATTTCCTCACCTTCACAGATGATTTGAGCAGATATGGGTATATCTACTTAATGAAACACAAATCTGAAACATTTGAAAAGTTCAAAGAATTTGAGTGAAGTAGAAAATCATCGTAACAAGAAAATAAAGTTTCTACGATCTGATCGTGGAGGTGAATATTTGAGTTCTGAGTTTGGTTTACATTTGAAACAATGTGGAATAGTTTCAACTCACGCCACGGAACACCACGGAGAAATGGTGTGTCCGAACGTCGTAATGTCGTGCTTTACTAGATATGGTGCGATCTATGATGTCTATTTCGATTTACCTCTATCGTTTTGGGGTTATGCTTTAGAGTCGGCCGCATTCACGTTAAATAGGACACCGTCAAAATCCGTTGAGACGACGCCTTATGAACTGTGGTTTGGCAAGAAACCAAAGTTATCGTTTCTTAAAGTTTGGGGCTGCGATGCTTATGTGAAGAAACTTCAACCAGATAAGCTCGAACCCAAATCGGAAAAATGTGTCTTCATAGGATACCCAAAGGAAACTGTTAGGTACACCTTCTATCACAGATCTGAAGGCAAGATTTTCGTTGCTAAATTCGGATCCTTTCTAGAGAAAGAGTTTCTCTCGAAAGAAGTGAGTGGGAGGAAAGTAGAACTTGATGAGATAACTGTATCTGCTCCCTTATTGGAAAGTAGTTCATCACAAGAAATGGTTCTGTGACAACTACACCAATTAGTGAAAAAACTAATGATGATGATCATGAAGCTTGAGATCAAGTTACTCTTGAACCTCGTGGAGTCGACCAGAATAAAATACGCACGAGTGGTACGGTAATCCTATTACGGAAGTCATGTTACTTGACCATGGCGAACCTACAAACTATGAAGAAGCGATGGTGAGCCCAGATTCGCAAAATGGCTGGAAGCCATGAAATCTGAGATGGGATCCATGTATGAGAACAAAGTATGGACTTTGGTTGACTTGCACGATGATCGGCAAGCCATTGAAAATAAATGGATCTTTAAGAAGAAGGCGGCGCCGATGGTAATGTAACCGTCTACAAAGCTCGACTTGTTGCGAAAGGTTTTCGACAAGTTCAAGGGGTTGACTACGATGAGACTTTCTCACCCGTAGCGATGCTTAAGTCTGTCCGAATCATGTTAGCAATTGCCGCATTTTATGATTATGAAATTTGGCAAATGGATGTAAAACTGCATTCTTGAATGGATTTCTAGAAGAAGAGTTGTATATGATGCAACCAGAAGGTTTTGTCGATCCAAAAGGTGCTAACAAAGTGTGCAAGCTCCAACGATCAATTTATGGTGCAGTGCAAGCCTCTCGGAGTTGGAATAAACGCTTTGATAGTGTGATCAAAGCATATGGGTTTATCTGAGACTTTTGGAGAAGCTTTGTATTTACAAGAAAGTGAGTGGGAGCTCAGTAGCATTTACGATATTATATGTGGACGACATATTATTAATTGGAAATGATATAGAATTTCTGGATGGCATAAAGGATACTTGAATAAAAGTTTTTCAATGAAAGACCTCGGTGAAGCTGCTTACATATTAGGCATCAAGATCTATAGAGATAGATCAAGGCGCTTAATTGGACTTTCACAAAGCACATACCTTGATAAAATTTTGAAAAAGTTCAAAATGGATCGTGCAAAGAAAGGTTTTTACTGTGTTGCAAGGTATAAGATTGAGTAAGACTCAATGCCCGACCACAGCAGAAGATAGAGAGAAAATGAAAGATGTTCCCTATGCTTCAGCCATAGGCTCTATCATGTATGCAATCTTGTGTACCAGACTGACGTATGCTTAGCCATAAGCTTGGCGGGAAGGTACCAAAGTAATCCAGGAATGGATCACTTTGGACAGCGGTCAAGAACATCCTGAAATACGAAAAGGACTAAGGATATGTTTCTCGTATATGGAGGTGACAAAGAGCTAGTCGTAAATGGTTACGTCGGCGAAGCTTTGACAACGATCCAGACGATTCTAAATCGCAAACCGGATCGTGTTTTTATTAAGCGGTGGAGCTGTCGGTTAGTGCAGTTCTAAACAAAGCGTCGTGGCAGGATCTACATGTGAATCGGAGTACATAGCTGCTTGAAGCAGCAAATGAAGGAGTCTGGATGAAAGAGTTCATTTCCGATCTAGGTGTCATACCTAGTGCATCGGGACCGATGAAGATCTTCGTGACAATCTTGGTGCAAGTGCCTTGGCAAAGGAATCCAGATTTCACAAGAGGACCAAGCACATCAAGAGACGCTTCAATTCCATTCGGGACCAAGTCCAAGTGGGAGACATAGAGATTTGCAAAATACACACGGATCTGAATGTTGCAGACCCGTTGACTAAGCCTCTTCCACGAGCAAAACATGATCAGCACCAAGACTCCATGGGTGTTAGGATCATTACTTTGTAATCTAGATTATTGACTCTAGTGCAAGTGGGAGACTGAAGGAAATATGCCCTAGAGGCAATAATAAAGTTATTATTTATTTCCTTATATCATGATAAATGTTTATTATTCATGCTAGAATTGTATTAACCGGAAACATGATACATGTGTGAATATATAGACAAACAATATGTCACTAGTATGCCTCTACTAAACTAGCTTGTTAATCAAAGATGGTTATGTTTCCTAACCATGAACAAGGAGTTGTTATTTGATTAACAAGGTCACATCATTAGTAGAATGATCTGATTGACATGACCCATTCCGTTAGCTTAACACTTGATCGTTTAGTATGTTAATGCTTTCTTCATGACCCATACATGTTCCTGTAACTATGAGATTATGCAACTCCGTTTACGGAGGAACACTTTAGGTACTACCAAGCGTCACAACGTAATCGGGTGATTATAAAGGAGTATTACAGGTGTCTCCAAAGGTACTTGTTGGGTTGGCGTATTTGAGATTAGGTTTTGTCACTTCGATTGTCGGAGAGGTATCTCTGTGCCTTCTCGGTAATGCACATCACTTAAGCCTTGCAAGCATTACAACTAATGAGTTAGGTGTGAGATGATGTATTACTGAACGAGTAAAGAGACTTACCGGTAACGAGATTGAACTAGGTATTGGATACCGACGATCGAATCTCGGGCAAGTAACATACCGATGACAAAGGGAACAAACGTATGTTGTTATGCGGTTTGACCGATAAAGATCTTCGTAGAATATGTAGGAACCAATATGGGCATCCAGGTTCCGCTATTGGTTATTGACCGAGAATAGTTCTAGGTCATGTCTACATAGTTCTCGAACCCGTAGGGTCCGCACGCTTAACGTTTCGATGACGATTCATAATGAGTTTATAAGTATTGATGCACCAAAGTTTGTTCGAGTCCCGGATGTGATCACGGACATGACGAGGAGTCTCGAAATGGTCGAGACATAAAGATTGATATATTGGAAGCCTATGTTTGGACTTGGAAGGGTTCCGAGTGAAATCGGGAATTCTGAGAATCGGGAGGTTACGGAACCCCCCGGGAACTACATGGGCCATAGTGGGCCTTAGTGGAAAGGAGAGAGGGCCAGCCCTAGGTGGCCGCGCCCCCCCCCCTTCCCCTAGTCCTATTAGGACTAGGAAAGGTGGGCCGGCCCCCTCTCTCTCTTTCCCCCTCCGGGAATCCTAATCCAACTAGGATTGGAGGAGGAGTCCTACTCCCGGAGGGAGTAGGACTCCTTAGTCTTGCCTCCCCCTTGGGCGGCCACCTCCCCTTGGCTCCTTTATATCTGAGGCGGGGGCACCCCAAGACACACAAGTTGATCTACGGATCTTTCCTTAGCCGTGTGCGGTGCCCCTTCCACCATATTCCACTTCGTCATATCGTCAGAGCTTAGGCGAAGCCTGCGCCGGAGAAGTCATATCGTCATGAGCTTAGGCGAAGCCCTGCGTCGGTGGAGCATCTACATCGTCACCACGCCGTCGTGACGGAACTCATCCCGACACTTTCTGGATCGGAGTCCGGGGATCGTCATCGAGCTGAGCGTGTGCGTAACTCGGAGGTGCCGTACGTTCGGTGCTTGGATCGGTCGGATCGTGAAGGCGTCGACTACATCAACAGCGTTGTTATAACGCTTCGCTTTCGGTCTCACGAAGTGCGTGGACGGACACTCTCCCCTCTCGTTGCTATGCCATCACCATGGTCTTGCGTGATCGTAGGAAAATTTTTGAAATTACTGCGTTCCCCAACAAGATAAGGCCCTAATGATTGAGGGAAAGCAGCAGCAAATTGAGAGTCGTAAGAGGAAGTATGGACAAGGGAAGTATAACTCAGGAGCTCACCAGAAACATCGCTTAACCCCAAACTCGGGAGGACTAGTTCATAACCATGGAGGACATAACCATACTGGAGGAGGATCGCATAATGGTGCGAAGAATGGGAGTGGAAATGCAGCCAACAATAATCAGAACCGCTCTAACCCAGCTACACCCGCTAAGAGAGACTTGAGCCAAGTTATTTGCTTTAAGTGCGGGAAGACAGGGCATTATGCCAACGACCGCCCTGAAGGAAAGAATGGAAACGGAAATGGGAGCGCTGGGAAGAAGCCCAATCCATTCAACAAAGGACAAGTGAACCACGTTAACGTGGAGGAAGTTGAAGAGCGGCGGATGCGGTAATAGGTAAGTTTTTGGTTCAGTCATTTACCGCTATTTTTCTTTTCGATACCGGTGCATCGCATTCATTTATATCAAGGGGATTTGTGGAAAAGTTTAAGTTACCAACCCAGACCCTTAGAACCCCTCTTCTAGTAAGATCGCCTGGAGCAGAGTATATGGCTAGCAGATGGTGCACCCAGATACCCCTAATCATTGGCACACATGTTTTTTCCGTCTGACCTAATTATCTTGGAGTCGCAAGGACTGGATGTGATATTAGGTATGGATTGGATGTCGAAGTTTGGAGGAAGTATCGACTGTGCTAGCAAGTCAATCTATCTTACCACCCCAGAGGGAAAAAGGATTAAGTATGTATCTAGGCATATGCCTAGGAGGAGCCAAGTGAATACCCTCACGGGAGTTGTACAAGAGGAAGTACTGGTAGTGAAGGATTATCCAGATGTTTTTCCGGAAGAGTTACCAGGCATGCCACCGGATCGAGACATCGAGTTTACGATAGAACTAATACCGTGCAGGGCCAATCTCAAAGAGACCTTATCGGATGCCCGCAAATGATCTGGAGGAAATTAAGAAGCAGATCAAGGAGCTATTGGAGAAAGGGTACATTCGTAGAAGTCCATCACCTTGGGGAGCACCAGTACTTTTGGTGGAGAAGAAGGATAAATCCCTAAGGATGGTTGTTGATTACCGAGCTCTGAATGAAGTAACGATAAAGAACAAGTATCCCTTACCGATGATTAATGATCTGTTTGATCGGTTGCAAGGAGCTAAGGTGTTTTCTAAAATTGATCTACGATCGAGGATACCATCGATTGAAGATCCGAGAGAAGGATATACCAAAGACAGCATTCACCACACGATATGGATTATATGAGTATACGGTCATGTCGTTTGGACTGACTAACGCCTGCCTATTTCATGAGTATGATGAACAAAGTGTTCATGGAGTATTTGGACAAGTTTGTTGTGGTGTTTATCGATGATATTATGGTTTACTCGAAGAGCGAAGAGGAGCACGCAGAACACCTACGTTTGGTTCTTGAGAAACTCGGGGAACACCAGTTATATGCCAAATTCAGCAAGTGCGAGTTTTGGTTAAAGGAAGTTGGATTTCTTGGGCATGTTATATCGGGAGAGGGTATAGCGGTAGATCGGTAAAATTCAGTCGATCCTTTGAGTGGTTGGCACCCACTTGATTAGCGAGATTCATGATTTCCTTGGACCGGCGAGGTATTATCGAGATTCATTGAGAATTTTTCCAAGATTGCTAAACCAATGACAGAATTGCTAAAGAAGGATACCAAGTTCAAATGGATGACGATTGTGAGACAAGCTTCCAAGAGTTGCGAAACGGTTGACTACAGCCCGATCTTGACATTGCGGATGTACATAAGGAGTTTCAAGTGTATTGTGATGCCTCTCGCTTGGGACTTGGATGTGTTCTTATGCGGAGACGAAAAAGTTGTTTCGTATGCCTCCACGACAAGCTGAAGCCTCATGAGTTGAAGTATGCCACGCATGATTTGGAGTTAGCATTTGTAGTACATGCGTTGAAGACACGGAGACATTATCTCATGGGAAACCGTTGTGATGTGTACACGGATCATAAGAGTTTAAAGTACATTTTCACACAGAAAGAATTAAACCTCAGACAGAGGAGATGGCTGGAACTTATAAAAGATTACGACATGAAGCTACACTATCATCCAGGAAAAGCAAACATCGTAGCAGACGCTTTGAGTCGGAAAAGTTATGCCAATATCCTTAAAGGTAGAGGACTGCTAAAGGAGTTAGCAGAGGATGTTATGGAACTTCAGTTGGAGATTGTTCCAAGAGGTTTTCTTGCAACAATGGAGATTCAGTCGACCTTGTTAGACAAGATTCAGGACGCTCAAAAGGAGGATAAAGAGATTGCGGAGATAAAGGAAAAGATGGGCAAAGGAAAAGCCAAAGGTTTTCGTGAGGATGAGCACGATACCTTGTGGTTTGAGGATCGGATTTATGTGCCCAACAATTCGGAGATCAGGAAGTTAATACTTCAAGAGGCCCATGACTCACCATACTCGATTCACCCCGGAAACACCAAGATGTACTTGGACTTGAAGGAACGTTTCTGGTGGACTGGTATGAAGAAGGATATTGTCGAGTATGTAGCCGTTTGTGATGTATGCCAGAGAGTGAAGGCAGAGCATCAAAAGCCAGCAGGACTGTTGTAGCCTATGCCAATACCCGAATGGAAGTGGGACAAACTTGGCATGGATTTTATCACGGATTACCCGAACCAAAGCAGGATATGATTCAATATGGGTAGTAGTGGATCGGTTGACCAAAGTAGCTCACTTTATCCCAAAGGTGAAAACAACTTATACAAGTGCCAAGTTGGCCAAGATATATATGACCAGGATCGTATGTTTGCATGGAGTTCCGAGGAGTATCATATCGAGATAGAGGAACACAGATTTACTTCAAAGTTTTGGCATCAACTACACGGACTTTGGGTACCAGATTGGAGTTTAGTACCGCGTTCCACCCATGCAGACGGATGGAATGACGGAGAGGGTCAATCAGATTTTGGAGGACATGTTGAGAGCACTGCGCTAGATTATGGATCTAGTTGGGATGACAATTTGCAGACGCAGAATTCTCATACAACAATGACTACCGAGCCGGTTTGAAGATGGCACCGTTCAAGCTCTGTATGGACGCAGATGTAGAACACCCTTGATGTGGGATGAGGTTGGAGACCGTCGATTGTTTGGACCAGATTTGATCAAAGACTCGGAGGAGAAGGTTAAACTGACGGAGAGACAGGCTAAAGATTGCTCGGTCTAGAGCGGAAGAGTTACGCAGATTCAAAAGCGCAAGGAAGTAACCTATGAAATTGGAGACAGAGCCTATCTGCGAGTATCATCCACGAGGGAGTGAAAGCGTTTTGGAGTAAAGGGAAAGTTAGCCCCAAGATTTGTAGGACCGTATCGTGTTTTAGAACGAATGGGAGAAGTTGCCTACAAACTGGAATTACCCGAAGGATTGTCAGGAGTTCACGATGTGTTTCACGTATCTGGCCCGAAGAAGTGCCACGCTTGAGATGGCCGACATACCGTTAAAAGATATGATTGCCCACAGGCGATACAATTGGATAATAACTTGACTTATGAGGAGAAGCGGTAAAGATTTTGGAGTTTGATAGCCGAGTCACTCGCATGACAAGGTGATCAAGTTTTGCAAAGTTCGATTGGAGCCACCACACCGAGGAGGAAGCCACGGGAGCGAGAAGAGGATATTCGCAAGGACCATCCGCACCTATTTTCTAGCCAACCCGAATCTCGAGGGCGAGATTCATCTTAAGGGGGGTAGGTTTGTAACATCCCAAATTTTCAATTTGGCATGTTATACATAGGTCATCCCAGCATATCATATTTTATTGCATATTCGTTTGCCATCCTCGAAAAAATCCTCGGAGAGAGTTGGGGATTTTTTTTCGATTTTCATATTTGGATTTTATCAAATAATGAAAGACGAGGATAGTGGATTTTAATTATTTTCTCTTCGGAAAACTATTTCATTTTAAATAAATAAATGAGGGGAGATAATATGACTTCTCCAAAATAATCGAAATAACGGAGGAAAAATGTTAAAATCATTTTTGGGATTTTATTTGATTTTATTTGGAATTTTAATTGCCCTAGAAAAATTTGCACGCTTTAAAAAGTTGCATTTTAGGGGCCAAGAAAAGTTCCTCTAGTTCTAAATATTTTATTTAGACGGAGAAAACTTGTTTTGGAATTTTTAGATTTTTATTTATTTTTCTAGGAATTTTTCTTTTGGCGGAATGTTTTTTTTAAATGGACCCTTGTGGGCAAGGCCAAGGCCAAACCCGAGCCGCCCTTCAGCGTCGCCGCCTCCCAGCGCCGCCCGTCGGACGCCGAGGGCGAGTCCGAGCCGGACTCCACCAGGCGCCCCTTCCCAAGCCGAGCCGCCCGCCCCTTCCCAAGCCGCCGCCCGCCCTCCTATAAATACCGCGCCGCCCGCCACACCACCACCCCGCCACCACCCGAGCCGCCGTCGCGGAACCATGAGCCGGAGCCCCGAGCGCCCGGAGCCCGATCCGCGCCGTCGCCGCCCTCTCGCCGAGCCGCCGCCCTGCCCTCGCCGCCACCCGGAACCCGTCGGGCGCCGCCCTGCCCTCGCCGCCCCACCCGGAACCCGTCGAGCCGCCCCGCCGAGCAGCGCCTGAAGGTACCCGACCCCGCCGCCGGTTTTTTTTTCTAAAAGAAAACCCTTCGGTTTTTTTAAATAAAACCCTAGATCGTTTTTTATATAGATCGGTTTATTTCGTTGGTTTATTTATTTAGCGAACGTCCGTTTGTCCGTTCGTTCTAACGAGTGCGTTCACCGTTTAGTTTCTGTTAACGAACGTTCGTTCGTTTAGCAGTTCGTCGCTTTTCTTTTATCGATTTATTCGCGGTTATTACGATCGCGATTTACGATCCAATTTTCAAACCTGTTTATCTTTTCGCTCGTTTATCGAAATCAGGCGATTCAAGCGCTGGAGTTTCATCTCGAAACCCTCTTTCCGAATAAACAACTTAAACCTGTTTTTATCTCTGTAAAATTTGACCCTAGTTCATATTATTAAACGGACCCTATTTCTTTCGCCGTTTGAGTTTAGTTGTTCCGTTTGGTTTGATTCTTTTTGCAAACCGGAGTTCTTAAGTTGAACTCTACGGTCAACCTCTTTAAGTTGAAGTTTCGTTTGTGCATCTTTGCTTGTTTACTTATGTATGTATTGTTTGCTTGCGATAGAATTCCCGGGGTGCGAAGCGTGTTACTACGAGTCTCTAGGATTCACGGATCGTCAGCAAGGCAAGTAACACTTGATCATACCTTTTCATACCCAGTTTTTATGCATTAGCTCAACCATCAAACATTGCATGATTGGGATGTCATTAAATTGTGGGTTGGGAAGTAGATCATGAGGTAGGAACCTATTGCCCTGTTACTATCAAACCCTTGGGAGTTACTTCTAAGTTATGCTTATAATGTCATGCTATGCTCGTATACGTGGTTTGTGTTTGAGAGATATTCACGACAGATGTGAGATTATTAATTAATGGTTTATTTTAAGGTGGCAACTTAAATACACATCTAGGTGGATTGAGGCACAGGGAACCCAAAGTGTTATGCATTTTATTTTGGAAATCCGGGGTACCGTGTGATCTTCCTATGGACCGCCACCAGGCTCAAAGGGAACTGAGATTATTCATGCTAGAAACTTCCGTGTGCAGCCACAAGCTATTATGGGCTCTAGCATAGTTGAGTAAGTTACGTGAAGCTCTCAAAGAGGTAGATCAGCGGTAGTGGGTTTTATAGGTTTGGTACGATCTATCCAGGAGTAGAGAGTTAATGTTTACGAAGATCGTGTCTCGGTCATCCGTCTCTCGAGACACCATGCGGTCGAGAAACCAACGGAGGCGATCGAGTCTTGTGGGGAAAAGTGCACAAACCTCTGCAGAGTGTACAAACTAATCATGGTTAGCCGTGTCCCCGGTTATGGACAATTACGAGTATCTAGTACTTGAGTATTCACATGTATCTCATCACTCTTAACTAATTTTGCTGGGTTGTTAATCACTTTAATTGGGATCATTGAGTTGGGGTTATACCTTCTCAATGATGTTTCAACCACCATGATAGTTAAATTAAAATTTATTACTTTGAGGTATGGAAAAATTTGCTTTTCATAAGCTGTAACCATAGAGCTTTCCACCAGCCATATATGCATGTAGTATAGCTTATTCTTTCATTACTCTATGTGTTACATTGCGGCATATTCCATGTCTTTGACCGTTCTCGGGCTGCAACGTATAATGTTGCAGACTTTTGAGACGAGGAGTAAGGATTGTAGGTCGTTGCCGTGCATTTCGATTATGCCGTTGGAGTTGATGGACTCACTTTATCTTCCAAGCCTTCCGCTGTTATCACATTAGATGGCCTTCAGCCATATTATTGTAATAAGTTCTCTTTTGAGACATTCGATGTAATAAGTGTGTGATTGCTACTCTGTTATAAATCCTTCGAGTACTGTGTGTGTCAGCATTACCGATCCAGGGATGACACAGAAGCACAGAGACTTGACCATCTGAGGTCGGGTCGCTACAAACCTTGAGAAAGAGCATGAGTTCTTAAAGGCAATCAATGATGATCTTCGCAAGGAAAGTTCTTCTTACATTGCCAAGCATTTACTCTTATCCACTTACATGCCTCAAGTCAAGTCTAGTAACAAGAACAAGAAAGATTCTTCCTCTAGTAGAAACAATAATCATGCTAAATCCAATGTTGTTGCTTCTAGTAGTTCTCTTGATTCCACTAATGATTCTCTTAGCCAAGTTACACTTGAGCAAGAAAATAGCTTATTGAAGGGAATTATAGAGAAAGGTGTCTACAAGAGCCTTGCCGAGAGTAAGCAATTCGAGGAAATTATGCATAAGCAAGGAAGGCTGGAAGAACCAAGGTGTTGGTTTTGAACGAAAGTTCAATGCCAATGGAGTTGAGTGGGAAGAAGATCAATACCCCAAGACGAAGTTTGCTCCTCAACAAGAGAAGTATGATCCTACTTCTTTCAAAGGGACACAAGCTCAAGATGATCTTCCACCACAAGACCACAAGGAAAAAGGCAAGAACAAGCTTCAAGAAGAAATTGATGCATTTGAAGAAGCTCCTAAGGCCTTGGTCAAGTGGGTTCCCAAGACTACATCAAGTTCTACTTCATCAAGTACGACTACAACTCCAAGGATTCCCATCAAGATGATGTGGATCCCGAAGAAGAAGAACTAGAGAGTTCTTGAGGGTGACTCCTCCAACATACTTCACTCATATCATTTTGGCAAGAACAAGTGCAATCAACTTCCACATCTTGCACTAGTTCAAGGAGTAACAAACCCTCTTGTTGGTAAGACAAGGGACAAGGTAACCTAATGCTTTCACAGACATCATCTTGTGTGTGCATCACTCTATGTCTATGGATATCTTTGCTTGTTCCTTGTGGGACTAACCCGTGTAGGTATTGAAAGTGCAACTCACTCCAAAGGATTGCTCCAAATGATCTACATCAACATTGAGCATCTACATCTTCAACACCTACATGAAGACATCATCGACAAAACCCAAGGTTAGTTCAACCATCTAAGGGGGGATCTCACATATAGGGGAGCTTTACTCTAAGAATTGAGCTAAAGCAACTCTAATGGTGTGAACACAACAATGCTTTATGTAAAAGTGGTAACCCCACTTGTGCTTAAACGATGAGTATGACCTATGATCAAATGTTCTCATTTGACTCCTAAGTCAATATACTCACATATAGATGACCTAGTCATCACCAATTGCTTGATAGATGCTAGAATTGGTTGTGCATGCTTTGACACATATTTCATTTGCCATTTTATTGTGTGAGCATGTTGGTTGCATAATTTACTCATTCGAGGACATCCACTTGTTGTTTTGATTGTTTGGATTCCTTTTCTTTTGCCAAGTGGATGGACAAGAATGCCTAAGAACCTTCTCTAGCTATCTATGCTTTTCTTGTCTCAAACTCTATTCATGCTACATCACGAAATTTGATGAAGTCGATTCGAACCACTACGTGTGAGAAGCACTTTCGAGTCCCGATTCGTCATAGACTTAAACTTCCAAAACTTCTTTATGCGTTTCGGTCTGACCGATTCTTCCATTTCAGTCATACCGAGATCACTAAGTCGATATAGGTTTTCAATCTCGGTGCAAACGATTTGAACTTTTCGGTCACATCGAGTTGCTGTAACTGCTTGCAGTTATGCATCTCAGTGCCACCGAGTTGTTCCACCCGGTCATACCGACAGGGTCAGGCTATATATATCCATGGGTCAAATTTTGGAAATTTCTCCGAACTCTTTCGCTCAAGGCCGCACTCGCTCTGCCTCCACAGGTCTCCGGATCGTCCTCCTCGCTTGACTTTGCCTCCTGCCGCTGGTCTCCGTCAAATCAGCAGGAATCGTCTCCGCCGTTGCCGCCGTAGCAAGTCCATCGCCGAACTAGGGTATGGACTTGATCTTTGTGCTATTCCTAACTCCGAATCCCTAGCACATTGTTTTGCCATTAATCTTTCCACGATTGAAATCATCTTATCCACCAAAAACACTCCATAGATTAGATGTGAATTGAAAATTTAGGGTTAGGTTTCCGCCGAAACCATCTCGGACCAACCGAGTTGTAGAACTCGGTACCACCGATTCGGCTAAGGCCATTGCACCTGTAATTCTCGGCCTGTCCGAGAATTGCAAATCAGTGTGACCGAGTTCAGGACTTTGTGAAACCCTAGCAGTTTCGGTGCCACCGAACTGTGACTCGGTCTGACCGAGTTCGCCAATTTAGGTTCCAAAAGCTGCTTTGGTATCACCGAGTTTACAAATCGGTAGATCCAAAATGCTTTCTGTGGAAAACTAAAACTAAGTTTTTGATTCATTCTTTTGCAAAAACCTCTGTATTTTGTGATGCTCACCCACTCTACCTCATCTATAAACTATTCACATGGTCAGCTATCAGTGTTTGCATCATGTCAGATCAGAGTGACAGTCAGAACAAGTCTGAGGAGAAGGTTCACATGAGTGAGGGCACTAGTCCCTCTAGCAGCTCAAATGATGGAAGCAGGAGCACACCCAGCAACTTGCCAAAGGCTGCCACGAGAGCCAACAAGAAAAGAACCTCAGATTCAGAGGATGAGGACTATGTGGCCGAGGAGGAAGAAGCTACCTCAAAGAAGAAAGTGCTGAAGAAAGGAGTTGGCACAAGAGCTCCACTAAAGCCAGGTCTGAAAACAAAAATGGCAGCAAGAAGAGTTCCAATGTCCAAATCCAGAGCTTCAACTGTTGAAGCCTCAAAAACTATTGCTAAAGAAACTGGAGATGGCAAGAAAAGAAAAGAAAGGGTCAAGAAGACCATGGCCAGAGTAATTGGGAAGCCCTCAATGATGGAAGATGAAGAGGAAGAGGTTGCTGCACCAGCACCTAAGGCACAGAAGCTTATGGGAGATGCCATAAGATCAAGGGCTGCTTCATCAAAGCCCAAAGAAGCTCCTAAGGCAGCTGCTCCAAAGCCCAAATCTGCACCCAAGAGGAGCACCAGGAACATTTCAGCTGCAGAGAAGAACAAGGCCCCAGTACCTGAAGCTGCAATGGAAGTAGAAGATGATGAGTCACATGTCTTGAGAAAGCTGAAGCCAAAAATTCCAGATCACAATGATGCTCATCCAGTAGCCGAGAACATGAAAATCAGGAAAGATTCAGGACTGAGACTATGGAGAGAGTCAGATCCATATGCCACCAGGAGAAGGACTGCTGTGGACTATAGATTCCACACTAAGGAACAACAGGACTTCTATGAGACAATTCTGCTTGACAAGAAGCCTATAGTCTGTGATATGAGATGGGTGGACTGGAAATACATCAAGGAGAATGAAGAACACTATCCTGGAGTCTATGATAGTTTCAAGGCTTGTGGAGTTGATAAGTTTGTGGCTCGAAAGCTCACAAAGTGGAATGATGAGCTTATTATGCAGTTCTACTCCACGACTCATTTCTACCCGGATGGAAGGATTATGCAGAATGTACGAAGGTACTAGGTACCAATCATCAGTTGAAGAATGGGCTCAGTTGATCAATGCCCCAGAAGAACAAGAGGATGACTTGGATGTCTATGCCAAGAAGAAGAAGGATCACAACTCAATGGCTTGCATGTACAAGGAGATTCCAGATGCAGATCTTGAGACTCACCAATTTGGTTTTGTGAAACACTTGCTATCTGGACTGCCTACAATCAACTGGATCCTCAGGCACACACTTCTTCCCAAGTCAGGTGATCACAAAATGATCAGAGGACACTCCATCAACTTGATTCACATATTTGATGTGCCTCAAAAATTCAAAGTCATGAGCCTCATAGTGGAAACTATCAAAAGGACTGCTATAGACCAGAAGAGAAGTTGTGGGTATGCCCCACAGATCCAGGAGCTCATCAACTCCAAGATGGGCACATGCACATACCTCTTGGACAAGGAACACATGCCCATCTATCCAGATTTTGAGGACAACACAGTAGTGATGGATGAAGATGAACCATCTTCTGTGCAAGCACAAGCAAAGAGGGAGAAGGAAAAGACTGAAAAGGCTGCAAAGATGCCAACCATGGATGAGGCATCTCAGTATATTCTGAAGAGCAAGCAAGATCAGCTTGGCTACTTGACTGCCTCCACTCTGAGGATTGAGAAGGGACTGGTCACCCTGACTCAAAACCCAGAGAGCTTGGAGAGGATCATGGAGCAGAAGTTCTATGACTTGGATGTGAAGGTCACTAAGATACAGTCTGTTGTTGGGCAACTTCAGGATGATATGCAGGAGAGGAAGGGCAAGACTACTACTGATGCTTTTGCCAGAGTGCCCAGGAGCTAGAGGTCTGCTGCTATGCCTGTCACAGACACCAGAGCAACTTCATCTGCAGTAGCTACAACTTCAGTGCCACCAGCTCCAGCACCTACTCCTCCAGCACCATCTACATCAACTGATGCCTTCGTTCTTGGAGTTCTGTCTACACCACCACCTGAAGACCAAGCCCGAGAGTCGATTTAGTGATATGCATTTTCTATGAACTTTTTGGTAACTTGTTGCCAAAGGGGGAGAAAATGTATAGATCATAGGCTTCGAGAGAGAGTGTTGCTTTTGTTCTCTCTTGTTTTGGTGGTTGAACTTTATTTGCTTGTTTGAGATACTTTATGCGTTTGTGAGATACTTGGATGATCATGTGTTTGATCATATGCTACCTTAATGCTTGTTGGATGACTTTATCCTTTTATCTCCCATATGATCATTCACTTTGCTTGGTGATGAGTGCATGTATTTATTTATTATCATTTTGAGCGCTCCACCAAGATGTATGTGACATGGAAGAGTAACCCATGATCCTAACTCATTGGGCATTTGCAGTCCAAAGCAAATCTTAAACTATGCACAAATTTAGGGGGAGCTCTTGCTTTTCACATACTTCTCAAAGCGACAATGTTTTTCACTCTTATTATCATTTGTCGAAGCTTTCATCTATATGTTGTCATCAATTACCAAAAAGGGGAGATTGAAAGTGCAACTATCCCTAGGTGGTTTTGGTAATTCCTAACAACATATAGCTCATTGAGCTAACACTATTTCAAGACTAATATTTCAGGAAAGCTCAATGATTGGCATGGCATGGATGAGAAAAGTGGACCCCTCAAAATGCTAAGGACAAAGGGATTGGCTCAAGCTCAAGACTCAACATTTTATATTTTAGTGATCCAAGATCACATTGAGTCTATAGGAAAAGCCAATACTATCAAGGAGGGATGAGGTGTTGCTTAATGGCTTACTTGCTCAAAGTGCTTAGTGATATGCTCCAAAGCCCTCAACTACTTTCTCACATCCACATATGACCTAAACCAAAAGTCTAACTCGGCCCTACCGATTCTTTCTATCCGGCGCCACCGAGTTCATATGTCATAGCCACTGCCACAAACCCTAGGCAAATCGGTCTCACCGATAGGGATCTTGGTCTCACCGAGATGGGATTATAATCTCTCTGTTTCCCTTCGTAACGTTTCGGTCCTACCGAGATGAGCGATCGGTCCCACCGAGATTGCAATGTAAACTCTCTGATTCCCTTTTGTAACATTTCGGTCTCACCGAAATGAGCAAATCGGTCCCACCGAGTTTACCTGACCAACTCTCTAGTTAGATTATTACTAAAATCGGTCTCACCGAGTTTGTGTAATCGGTCTCACCAACATTACGTTATGCCCTAACCCTAACCATATCGGTCCTACCGAGTTGCATGTCGGTCCTACCGAGTTGCGTGTCGGTCCCACCGAAAATCCTAACGGTCACTAGATTTGCTGAATCGGCCCGACCGAGTTTAACAATTCGGTCCCACCGAGTTTGGTAAGTTGTGTGTAACGGTTAGATTTTGTGTGGAGGCTATAGATACCCCTCCACCTCCTCTTCATTCGTGGAGAGAGCCATCAGAATGAACCTACACTTCCAATACACATTTTCTGAGAGAGAACCACCTACCATTGTGTTGAGGCCAAGATATTCCACTCCTACCATATGAATCTTGATCTCTAGCCTTCTCCAAGTTGCTTTCCACTCAAATCTTCTTTCCACCAAATCCAAATCCTGTGAGAGAGAGTTGAGTGTTGGGGAGACTATCATTTGAAGCACAAGAGCAAGGAGTTCATCATCAACACACCATTTGTTACTTCTTGGAGTGGTGTCTCCTAGATTGGCTAGGTGTCACTTGGGAGCCTCCGACAAGATTGTGGAGTTGAACCAAGGAGTTTGTAAGGGCAAGGAGATCGCCTACTTCATGAAGATCTACCGCTAGTGAGGCAAGTCCTTCGTGGGCGACGGCCATGGTGGGATAGACAAGGTTGCTTCTTCGTGGACCCTTTGTGGGTGGAGCCCTCCGTGGACTTGCGCAACTGTTACCCTTCGTGGGTTGAAGTCTCCATCAACGTGGATGTACGATAGTGTTTGAATCCTCCAAACGCTTCCCTTTACATTCTTGCAAGTTGCATGCTTTACTTTCCGCTGCTCATATACTCTTTGCATGCTTGCTTGAATTGTGTTAAGATTGCTTGACTTGTACTAAAGTTGCTAAAATCTGCCAAGAATTAAAATTGGGAAAAGGCTAGATTTTTATTTGGTCAAGTAGTCTAATCACCCCCCCTCTAGACATACTTTCGATCCTACAATGGACCGCGACATCGAAAACGATCTCCCGGGCGTTGTCCACAGGACGGGCCGCGACATTGGAATCATCAAGGACGTCCACCGGCACCTGCACAACCCTAACATATTAGCAAACACATTGCAAATAATCAAAAACCACAACTATGGTAATAAGCCATTATTTTTTACCTTGTGCAGCTCACCGGGGGATTCCATCCCTCCGGGGGCCATCTCCTCGTCCTCGATGGGGGCCATCACCTTGCCAGGGGAATACTGCTTCTCAACGGCGACTATCTCCTCAAACTCGGCTTTGAGCCTCGCATAGGTGGCCATCAGAGTTTCTGGGGTATGTACGGTGGGGCCCTTGCTGTTCTTCCAACTTTCTTTGAGGAGTTCATCCGCCAACGTCGTCAACTCTTTGGCCAGTGCTTGTTTCTTGGAGTTCTTCATCTCCATGGGTTGGCCTGCCAACATGGCCAACTCGTTGGTCGGTGCTTGCTTCCTGGAGATCGTTGTCTCTAGTGAGTTGTCCGCTGGCAACTCTTTGCCTAGTGCTCCAGGATCCATCAATGAACTGACAAACAAAAAGCAATCGAAAGGAAAACACAATCGCAATGAAAATGGGAAAAGAATAGACTGTGAGAATTGGTCGGTGCTTCGCAAAAAGAAGATTCTTGGAATGAAAATATAGCAGCATCACTGATTCGCCCATCTTTCCTTCGTCGGTACAGAAGAAAAATGGCAGAAGTGAGTAGACTGCAGTGAGGTTTTCTTCAAGAAAGGGGAGAAAGGGCTTCAACGAGCGTTCTAGTGAAATGATGATTTCTTTGTCCAGTCCAACTTCGAGGCCACTTTACCACTACTGGTAAAGGTGTGGGTTTTGTGATATGACGGGTCATGACGGCCACACCGGGGTTACCGGTGAGTTTCGACTGTAGCACCTCAGTGTGATTTGGTGGATGGCACACGGGCCCAGATGCTTTGATGTCTGGCATGTAGATAGAGCGGCTAGTCTTATAGGAGTGCTCAATATTGTGCACCGCGACCAAGGCGGAGAGGAAAACGAGAGAACTACGTAATTAATGCATGAGTTTAATTAGGGTAGTTTTGTAAAGTACGAGATACATTCCTCCAATCGCAAAATGCTTGGTTGAGGAGATTTGAGATTTGAGCCCTATAAACCGGAAGGGAGGGAGTACTGCACGCGGTGTAGTCTAGTCACTTGTTGAAATATCTAGAAAGGCAAATACTCCTTTCCGTTTTACAGGGCTATACTAGCAAGTACTAGTACTACAATACTTGGCTCAAATAGCAATTTTGTCTCGTGCAAGAGCCTGGCTATATGCATGCTCCAAGGCACCGCACCACACGAGTGTTCGCAACTGCCACGTTCGGGTTGCGCTTGGCTCTTCGCCTCTTTGAGAAGACGAACAATAATGTTACTCCTACTTCTACAGTATCGAATCCACTGCTGCATGTTCGTCCACCTCGTGCGGGAGGGATAGCGTGTAGCGAAAGCTCCTACTAGTCCTGCCAGCCACCACACTCATGCACGAGGTAGGGACGCAGCTTCATTGACTTACTGCTCCTGCCTTTGCGTCTATGACAGGTGGGCCCAACAGGTGGTTGGCCCACCTGTCATGCAACAAAAGGCAGTGCGATAGAGGCACCGAGCTCGATCCATGAGGGAGAGGGCGTTGTAGTAATAAAACTTCTCGGTCTTGTACAAGTTGACGCGACACATCAAAGCACTGCACTCCATATAAGTCTTTTTACACATTTCAAATGGACAACAACATACGGATGTATGTAGACATATTTTGCTTCATATGCAGTCACTTGTTGCAATCTCTAAAAATACTATATTGGGAAACGGAGGGAGTACAACGCATGCATTCATGCCGTGACTTCCCTTTTGATACTTGCATGTGTTGATTTGATGCACCTTGCCAAATTTTGACTACAAATTTAAATTACCAAATTTTCATGCATGTCACAAAAAATTACGGGGCTGTTTGGATTGTGACTATGTTTCTCTTATGTTGCCACATTATTTTTCCCACAGTTGCCACAGTTGCCACACTTGCCTAACTTGAGTTTCTCAAATTGTTAGACACACTTTGGCTTGCCTAAGGGAATCTTGCCACACTTTTGTGTCTATGACATGTGGGGTTCACTGCTAATAAAAAAAACTTGTCTTAGGTGTGGCTAATAAAAAAGACTTATTTAGGAACAGAGGGAGTAGAAAATATAAATAATAATGCATGTTGGGGCAACCCACGTTTCCGATAATTTTAGCCATGGGCTTGTTCACAATTTTTACGAGGGGCTGGTTGTTCATTTAATGTAGGGACTTGTACCAGACTTGAACGATACAAAGTGCGACCTGGCACACCGTAACACCACTTGGAACAAATGGGTAGTTGTCGGTGTCAAAACCGGCGGATCTCGGGTAGGGGGTCCCGAACTGTGCGTCTAGGCGGATGGTAATACGAGACAAGGGACACGATGTTTTTACCCAGGTTCGGGCCCTCTCGATGGAGGTAATACCCTACTCTTGCTTGATTAATATTGATGATATGGGTAGTACAAGAGTAGATCTACCACGAGATCAGAGAGGCTAAACCCTAGAAGCTAGCCTATGGTATGATTGTTGTTAGATCCTCACGGACTAAAACCCTTCGGTTTATATAGACACGAATAGGGTTAGGGTTACACAGAGTCGGTTACAATGGTAGGAAATCTACATATCCGTATCGCCAAGGAAACTCCTATCCGGACAAGGGACGAAGTCTTCAATCTTGTATCTTCATAGTCCAGGAGTCCGGCCAAAGATGATAGTTCGGCTATTCGGACACCCCCTAGTCCAGGACTCCCTCAGTAGCCCCTGAACCAGGCTTCAATGACGACGAGTCCGGCGCGCATATTGTCTTCTCATTGCAAGGCGGGTTCCTCCTCCGAATACTTAGAAGGTTTTGAACACAAGGATAGTGTCCGGCTCTGCAAAACAAGTTCCACATACCACCGTAGAGAGAATAATTTTGCACAGATCTGCTGGCGTATTCATGGCGTGACATCACACCACGGCCAAGCCTTTATTCGAATCGTTTTCTTGGCCCACCTCGGTAGCGTTTAGCGAGGCGGTTTCCTTGGCACGTCTTATCAAAGCGTAGATCGTGCCCCTTATTCCGGGATTCTCATCAATACGGACGTGGGTAACCCAACCGTGCCGTTGGCACGCCTCCTCTATCGGCGAGTCCCAATCAACCACGGAGAGGGCTCTTGATATTCAACCTCTTTATAATGAGACCAAGGCCCTCTTCTTTTTTCCACCCTCCATCGAATTCGCCTCGCGCTTCGAGTTCTAACACCCAAAGTTTCAGATTTAGGCGCTTCGGACCTTCGACGATGTCCGGCTCCGACCAGCTGTCTTCTTCCGTCACAGAAGAAGATGTCCTAAAGCTGCGAGACGCCAGGTATCTAACCGGCGAGATTTTGCATAGGCTGCCTGCTCCAGGGAAGGTCATTCCCACTCCCGAGCCCAGCGAGGCGTGGTGTTCGTGTCTCACTTCCTTGAGGGTTTAGGCTTCCCGACGGATCCCTTTGTGCGGGGGCTCATGTTTTATTATGGGCTGGATTTCCATGACTTGAATCCGGGGTCCATCCTCCATATCTCGTCATTCATTGTTGTATGTGAAGCCTTCCTCCATATTACCCCTCACTTTGGATTGTGGCTCAAGACCTTCAAGGTGGAGCCGAAGATGATCGAGGGGCAACAAGCAGAGTGCGGAGGGGCGGTCATAAGCAAGTGTCTTGATGCTCTGTGGCCGAGGGCTCTTTTCAAGATGAGCTTGGTTTGTGTAGCAGGGAGTGGTTTTATATCACCGCTCAAAGGCGCGCAAATGGGTGGCGCCACCCGCCTTCCGCTCAGGTCCACCACAGCGGCTGGCATCATGGGTCAACCAGGGGCTCGACTGGGGGCCGTCCAAGGACGTTCCTCTGTTGCGGCCTCCAAGAAAGAGAGATCAATCTGGTCGTGGCGGCGCATGTTATGCTGATTCGGCGCCTTCTGCCCTACGAATGTCGCCCCCTCCGTCTGTGAGAGTTTAATCCGGAGGGACCACGAGCTCTCCAACATTTTATGGGCGCGACGCCCAAGGAAATGTACAAACTGTTCTTCGGATCACAAGAGAAGTGTCCGGACTTGACCGAGGACGCAGGTCTAAGCTGCAATCACCCAGATACTCAAGTAAGTAACCCTGTAACCGGACAGGATGTTCATTCATTTATCATATATATGCCCTTTAAGGGAGCCATTTCATGAACAGGAGTGGATAGCCAAGGCAAAGTTGATAAGGTGTCCAGCTCCCCTCCCAGAGACAACGCTGGATCCCATGCTGACCAAGATATTGAAGGCCGCGCCTTTTAAAGAAGGCGAAGGGGGGAGCAGGGAAGCAACTGCCTCCGCGAAGGAGGCTATCAAGGAAGAGGGGATCAGGGATCCTCCCCTCCAAGGAGAGAAGAGGACTGCTTCCGAAGACCCGAAAGCCAAGGCCTCAAAACGGGGAAAGAAGTCTTCGTCAGAAAGTCCGGCGTCGGGAAGTACCCCAGCCACACTATTTCCCCAAGGGGATCAGCCCTCCAGCGAGCCGTAAGTAAAAAAGAAGGGGTCCTGTGAATAAAGAACATCCCTGTATTTATTTCTGAAGATAACCGAAATTGTACCTTCTAGTTCGGATCTCAGCCCTTCTCGTGAGCTTCGTCTTGAGGATCTTCGTCCGGAGATGATAGAGAGCAAACGCCTCCACCTATCACGCCTTCGTGCGGTAGGCGACCACAAGTGTCGTCACGGAGAGTTTCCCGAGTCTGGCGGGGCGGACGGTCCGGCGCCAACCGGCGTGCGGTCGGAGGAGTGAAGGACCTGCCCGGGCGGCGTATATCTCAGAAGATCACCGTGCGCTAATGGCTACGGTAATTGAAAGAATTGCATCCGGCGAGAGCGGATTGCATGAAGCTGCCAGAAGTTCTTGGCGGGGTTTGAGGTCTGAAAAAATGATGTACCTTACAGCGATTATGCATATAGAATATGCCTGTATAGGTAGTAGCCCTAAGACTCGGTATGCTGTCACAACCGACGGCGTGCCGAGGATCATAATCTCGATACTAACATATCGCCGTTCCTATGTAGGTGGCGGGCGTCCGATGGCTAGCGGATGATGAATTTGCCGAACTAAAGCGGCAACTTGACAAAGCGGATCACGGACATCGCTGGTCAATAAAGCATTGACGAGTCACAAGGTATCACGACTTCTCCGTGGACACTGGTAAGGGAGCTTGGCGCCCATGCCTTACTACTTGTATGCTTTGATGCGACGGTGCGCTCTTTGTGGAGAGGCTGCGGTGAACTTGCCCAAGCTAAAGAGCAAGCCCGAAAGAGTAATGCGGCCGCTTTAAAGGCAGCCGAAGAGCTGAAAGCCGAACGGGCTGCTCACTACCGAAGCAAAGAGGAAATGGCCGATTTGGCCCTGAAACTGAGAAATACTACCGACCGCTGCGAGGTTCTTGAAAAAGAACGTCAAGTGGAACAAGAGGACCTGAAAAAGGCCACCACCGAATCCAAGGATGCCCGTTCAGCTATGAGAGCTGCCAAGGAGGAGCTGAGTCAGGCCGGGGATATTGCGGCTGGAAAACCGTTTCTGCTGTGGAGGAAATATACGGATCCGAAGTATGCTCAGTTGGACAAGCTGTGGAGTTCGGAGGATGCTTATCTGGACTTAGGGGCGAGCGCTGCGGACGCGATTGAGCACTTAGAGGCCGGAAGGGGCCTGAAGGAAGAGCTATTTTGGTCGCAATTCCATAGTCCGGAGCATCCTCTTCCGTTGACCGATCGGTTGGCGAATGGGCCGAGCTGAATCAATTATCCGGACTTTCCATGAAGCATGTCATGACTCATTTGTGGCGAGCGGACCCGGTAGAAGAGTTATTTTGGCTTAGTGCGGCACTTCCTTGGTGCGGTATCGCGTGTCGACGCAATGAAGCGGTCGGCGTGTATTGAGAAGCGCAGATGGCTCTTGCCGTGTCAAGGCATACTAGGCTGAGATGAAGGCCACCGATATTGCGTCCCCAGATTCGGACAGCAATGAGTACGATCGGCGCTATTTTGAGGAAGTTCTTCCGGCGCTCGTTTAATAGAGACGATGCTTTCGAAGGATGTTATGTTTGAATGACATGTATAATTTTATGAAACAACGTTTCAATTTAATGTAAGAGCTTTTTATACTTGTGCCTTCAAGTAGCAAACTACCTCTGTCATTTGTTGATGTATATATGTATATAACACGAAAGATGGCGGTCTTGAGCCCATTTACGCACATAGTGCGGGGTGTTTACAAAGAAGTCGCGCTTTCACACTTAATCCAACGTCTTGGTCCTATAAAGGAGGTGGTAGCGTAGCAAACTAGGCAATCGGACTATAATGCTTTATCTCTTTCACTTAGCCATAGGAGTTCGATGGTGGGGCTACTATATAGCCCACAGAACCGCACTCTCCCGAATTCGGGTGCATATGTGCTGACGGAAAACAGTCCTTCGTTAATGCGGAGGAATTCTAAACATTCCGGTGAGTCATCGAGTGGTTGACGGTCTCGTTATATCATAATGATCAGTTTTCGGCTTTCTCTCGAGGTGCTCGCCCGGCGAACCGGGCACAATCGCGATAGTTCTCCACAGTGCCGCGTTAGCCGATAGAGCGAGCGTAAGGCACCAAAACACAGGAGCCGGGCAAACCCAACATTTGACCAAAGACATGATTCGGATCTGATGCATATAAGGCCCTAACTCGAGACGCGAACACTCCCTAAGGTATTTGGTCTTTTATAAAGCGGACGAACAATGCCCTTGGTAACAAGCCCCGGTGTCCAGTGCGTGCAAACTTCGACGGCCCGATGCCAAAGCGCTTGACCTCCTCCTCGGTTATAATAAGAGACCAGGGGATGAGTAACAACAAGAGAGCAGTGAAAAAGGTTTACGCAGGGTCTTAATCTGAAAAGAATCCTTGCAACGGGTCCTGTTACGCGTGCGTACTGTGTCTCCGTTGCAGCCGTATCCTGGACGGGTATAGCACGGCGTTCATCTGTAAAAGAGAGGAACTTAGTTTGAAAAAGATCGCACTAAAATGTAATTGGAAAT
Organism: Aegilops bicornis; assembly: GCA_021605145.1. NCBI lineage: Eukaryota > Viridiplantae > Streptophyta > Magnoliopsida > Poales > Poaceae > Aegilops > Aegilops bicornis. The sequence goes on along the minus strand of CM038675.1, from coordinate 437,886,479 downwards.
AAAATAGAGTATGATTCAAAAATGAGTAAAATTGAGCTTTATTGTCTCTTGTTGTACATGCGTGGAGCCCCTTGTAAAGAAGTGCAGCGGCTAGTAAGCATCATGTTTATTTATGCGGACTCGCCTAACCGTGTCAAAGTCCGAACGACCTGCTTTAGGCGCTTTTGGCCAGCAAGGCCGTATTAGTGTGAAAGTTAAGGCAGTCTCACATTCTTTCCTTGAGGGACACGCACAACTTCCCTTTAATGAAATGATGCCTCGTGGACCGGGCATTTTAAGTTTACGAGATGCATAATGCGGTATTGCGTTAAAGCGGGCGAAAGCTTCACGTCCCATTAGTGCTTGATGGCTACTTTTAAATGGGGCGATGTGGAAGACCAACTTTTCCCAACGGAAGTTGTCGGGTGAGCCGAACATAACTTCCAATAGTAGGGTGCCCGTACAATGGGCATATGTGCCTGGCATTATTCCTTGGAAGGAAGTGTTGCTATGGCTAATCCTGTTTCGGTTTATCCCCATGTTGCGGATTGTGTCCTGACATAGCAGGTTTAAATCACTGCCGCTGTCCATTAGGACTTGCGTAAATAGAAGACCGTTGATTATAGGTTCTAGTATCAAGGCAGTCCATCCTGCGTTTCGGATACTTTCGGGGTAGTCCTGATGGTCGAAGGTAATTGGTTTTGACAACTAGTGTTGGGACTCCGCTGGGGTAGATTGTGCGGCGCGTAATTCAATGGGTGCCGCTCTGTTTTCCCCTTCTGTTACTTGAAGTAAGTTCTTGTTTTGACCTCTTGTGGGAAATTCTTTTTGTTTTCGGGGCTCGCTTGTGGTGCTCGTCATCATCCTCACTTGGTGTGTCGAGGCCCCTTGTGTTCGACGTTGAGTCTGTCGCCTTGCTTGAAGACCCAACAATCTCTGTGGGTATGGTTTGCGGGCTTCCCGGTAATCTTGTGGATTTGGCATATCTTGTCCAAGATTTTGTTTAAGTTGGATAGCTCATCGCTATTGTCCTTAAGGGGCAGTTTTTATTGTTCTGCCGTGAGCTTTTGAATCTGGCGTTGGTATCGCTCTTTGGACCGTTCCCCTTAATCCGGCGCTGGTCCTTGCTGCGTCGTGGTTTCCCATTCCATCCACGACTTGGATGTACTTGGGTGTTGATGCGCATCTTGCTAGTGACTATCCTCTCCAGCATAAAGAGGGTCATGAGGCTTGTTAGTGCGGCCATTGTTCTTGGCTTTTCACGGCCAAGGTGTGCAGCGAGCCATTCGTCTCGGACGTTGTGTCTAAAAGCTGCTAAGGCTTGATTGTCTGGACAGCCGACTATTTGGTTCTTTTGGTGAGGAACCGGTTCGAAATTTTCGGTGACTCTCGGGCTGTTGGGTTATGTGACTTAGATCGTCTGCGTCCGGGAGGTCGGACATAGGTTCCACAGAAATTGGCCCGAAAAGCGTCCTCAAGCTCTTCCCAACTACCAATGGTGTTTTCAGGGAGGCTTTTAAGACAATGCCGGGCTGGCCCTTTGAGCTTGAGGGGTAGGTATTTTATGGCGTGGAGATCATCTCCTCTGGCCATGTGTATGTGGAGGATATAATCCTCAATCCAGACTCTAGGGTATGTCGTTTCGTCGTATGCCTCTATGTTTACGGGCTTGAATCCCGCTGGAAATTCATGATCCAGCACCTCATCGGTGAAACATAGAGGGTGTGTGGCGCCCCTGTATTTGGGTGTGCCGTGATGTTCGGATATTTGATGTGTTGTATTGCTCGCCAGAACTTGTTTCCTTGGCCCGTAGATAGATCTAACTGGGCCATCCTTTTAGTCTTGAATCCTTATGCGGATCGCGTGCGGCTTGTGTGCGGCGCCGCTTGCCGCTCTCGTTTGCCATGTGGTCGTCTATCCGACCGGCGGCCTCTTTGTTTTTTGATCGCGGGGCTCTCGGCCTCCTCATCGAATTCAGGCGATGGTTTGCGCTTTGGGTAGCTCTTTGCTTGGCGGTATCGCCATATTTGTCTGCGGTGTTGAGTAATTGACTCCATCTCATTGGTCGTCTTACGCTGTTACGAGCCTCTGTTTACGCTTTTCAAGCTACGCGATGGCGAGGAGCTCTTTGTGGAGGTTCTTGATCCAATGACGTGTCCGGCGTGAGATCGTCGGTATTGTCCTTCTTGGGGACGGGTTGTTTGTCCAAGTTGGCCTGTTAGGATGGTTGCTCAATGGCATGGTAAATCGTCGGCCGGCTCACCTGCTCTATGGTTGGAGTGCGTGTGGCGCTATCTTTGTCGAGGTGGGGTTTTGGCGGTAGCTTACGCGCCGCTTTGACTTCTTCGAGGGAATTTTCTTTCGCAGCGTCCTCGCCGTTCCTCGTTATCGCTTCCCTTAGGTGTGTCCACCATATATATATATATATATATATATATATATATATATATATATATATATATATCGTAAGTTGAGGTGGCCATCCGGTGCCTGTGGTATTTGGTTCTTAATCGTTCGGCGTCGTCGTCCATATCGTCGATGTCCTCGGAGTCGAAGTCGAGCATGTTTGTTAAGTCTTCGACAGTGGCTACAAAGTGGGTGGTGGGTGGGCGTTGAATTTCTTCATCGTCTGAATCCCAACATTCCTGACCGTAGTTCGGCCAGGGCTCCCCTGACAAAGAGAGAGACCTTAATGAGTTCAGGATATCGCCAAAGGGCGAGTGCTTTGAAAAGATGTCATGGCGGTGAACTCCATAATCGGCGCCACCGGATTCGTGGCGGGGCGCGGGAGGTTCGGAGTCCGGAAAGGAGTCCGGAAAGGAGTCCGGCACCTGGGAGTCACGAGCTTTGCAAAGGACAGGGATGGTGTTCGGCTCAATCGCCGTAGAGATTTCAGCCCCCAAGGCGGTGTCCAACCAACCGTCCTCGATCGGCGAAACCGGCTCCGGATTAAGGGTCGGAGCAGGCAGAGTGCGGCCTCCGTGGCCTTCGTGGCGAGCTAGATCGTACCCATCGAGACGGCGGCACGCTTCGGTACGTGGCTCAAATCGTCGAAGATCAAGTCTCCACGGACATCGGCCGTATAGTTCAAGCTTCCAAATCTGACACGATGGCGGGCGTAGCTTCGATCTGCTCCGGATGGCCTAGCAAATTGGCCCGCAGCGCAAAGCCGCCCGAATACGAAGATCTGTCCGGGAGAAAAGTCTCACCTGGACTGCGTCGTTCTTGATGATTGAAGGAGCCATCGGGCCTATAGGTGACGACACGGAGGAACTCTCAATGAAAGCACCAATGTCGGTGTCAAAACCGGCGGATCTCGGGTAGGGGGTCCCGGTATGCGTCTAGGCGGATGGTAACAGGAGACAAGGGACATGATGTTTTTACCCAGGTTTGGGCCCTCTCGATGGAGGTAATACCCTACTCTGCTTGATTAATATTGATGATATGGGTAGTACAAGAGTAGATCTACCACGAGATCGGAGGCTAAACCCTAGAAGCTAGCCTATGGTATGATTGTTGTTCGTCCTACGGACTAAAACCCTTCGGTTTATATAGACACCGAATAGGGTTAGGTTTACACAGAGTCGGTTACAATGGTAGGAAATCTACATATCTGTATCGCCAAGCTTTCCTTCCACGCCAAGGAAAGTCCTATCCGGACAAGGGACGAAGTCTTCAATCTTGTATCTTCATAGTCCAGGAGTCCGGCCAAAGATGATAGTTCGGCTATCCGGACACCCCCTAGTCCAGGACTCCCTCAGTAGTTATCTCAAAAAACAATCAACAACTAAAAAAACAGTGACCTGGCACATAGTACACATTTTAAAACGATTGTTTTAATGGAGTGAAAAAGGAAAACTACCCCACTACGTATATATAGGCCGGAGCCTCCGCGCTTGCTTGCTAGGGTTGCTCTATTCACACATTGTCATCCTCTCTAGATCTAAACAAGGTAGGGGTGGTAACACTGTCTTTCTCCCTTCAACAAACACGGTCTTCCTATCCTCACCGTTGGTTACAGATCCGGACGTACCCCCCTCCGCCGGTGAATGGGGGGAGGGGTAGTGTTTAGGCCATCCTCGGCAATGAGGAGGAGACCCCTTGCCCGGCCGCACCGTTATCTACGGCGGCGTCGGCGCGGGAGGTCCTACGATCCCTTCGTCGTTACCCCAGTGTGGGCGGATCCAGCCTCCCACCACCCACCTATCCACATCCCGACGACCTTCAGGTATATCTTCCTTCGAAACTGCCTTAGCTCTACTTCCCCAGCTCGCTACGTCGCTGCATGTGCATCATTTTCTACCTCTCAGCCCCTTTCGATCGGATGGTCCAACGTCACCTATTTTTCTTCTTCTATTGTTAGAGGTTAAGCTACTTCATGGAGTCAAGTCTTGTACTTGGTTCAAACAAGAAATAAAGTGGGGGTGGGGGAATTTAGTATGTACATCGGACTTGGTACAAACAGGAAGGAAAGGGGGTGAAAGTAATCTGTTGGTCATCCAACGGTCTCTTTGTCAAAAAGGAAATATAGGGGTAATGTAGCATGCAGTGGTATGACCAGGACTAGATTTGCTATCCACACATAGGAGTAGGTGGCTAGAGTGAACAAAAATGGGACCAACCCAGATATGTTTCTTGGATGTTTGTTTCTTGGGACAACAAACTATGAATCACCACTTTATGCCCTTGTTTAGGTACATGGTCTTTGATCTTTGGTGCACCTTGTCCCATGCCCTTATACCAAATATTTAGTTGTTCTTAATCTAATGCCCCTGGTAAAAATGAAGCCATTCCACTGTTATAAGCCATGACAAGTTTAGCTAAATGTTTTTGCCTGTAATTGTTTTAGACTCTGACTATTTCCTCTGTAGCTTTTTGTGCAAACGGGGATATCCATTTCACCTGGTTGTTGTTGTGACCTTTTGGTGCCTTTGCACAAAACTAAATCTTAAAAAGAAGTGACTTTTGTGCAGTTTAAGCTGGAATGTCGAGAATGGAGCAGTTGGTTCATTTGATTGGAACTGCACAAAGGGAGATCTGTGTTCCAATCCTCATCATCCATATTGGCACCATAACCTTCCTTTAGGTAAGAATGATATTTAATGCATGTGTTCATCTCTATTTTACATTTGCCATGAGAAAATAATGCTATTTTTTACTAGTACACTTGTACTCCCTGACTAACAAAACCAATTCTGAAATAGAAGGCCAATAATGTACTTGGTTTCACCAACTGGTGAGGAGAATGAGAAACAGAACATGAAGAGGAAGAAGAAGAAGAATAAACAGTCTGAAAGGCGATCTTCTTTGAAGCCGGAGGCATCGATCGAGGCCATTCAAGGGCTCCAACAGCGACTACCTTACATGTGAGACGATCATCCAGGGAGCCCATCCACTTCTGCTGTCTCACTTAATTAATTAGGAGTACTTAAGTACCACTAATTTATTGCTGCCTAATTTTCCTATCGGAGTTAAACAAATATTTAGTAGCACCCTATCTTTGAATCATATGCGTGTGTATGTTTGTCTATGGAGGTGTATCATGTGGTGGAGCAGGGAGGGAATATTATTAGTGTCATGACATAATAGTGCTATTGTTTTGCATGTCAATTTATTGCCATTGCTTCAATGAGGCAATGTTTTGTGTATTGTCCATCATGAATTTGATGCTATGTTAGAGTAATATGCTAATGTCTTTCTATCCTTTCTCACTAAGCTAATGAAGGTTTCACCTTGTTCCTACTTGTGCAAACAGGGATCATGTTGTGCCAATCATACATTTTAGTGGAACTACACAAGACAATACAATGAACTGTATCCCGACCAGTGCTTTAACTCTGCTGGAAGTTCTTGATAATCTTTCGATATAATCTCAGCACTGGTAAACAAGAGTGATTCCAACCATACATTTTAAGTGCACAAAAATATATGCTATTGAGTGATTCCAGTGAGTGATTTATCATCTCTTATGGGACTACATGAATAAGCTTTTTTCCTCAGGTTGGTTCGGGCCTAAGGCCTTCATCCATATTAGTTTGCTGTCATCTCTATTTGTATCGTGCTACTGTCATGATAAACTCCTTTATCTTTGCACCTTAAAGTTTTGCAACCTATGATACATGGCAATGCTTTGAGTGTTGAGCTAATTGGCACTGATTAAATAAACTAACACCTCTCTTTAAGCAAGACTACTATGTTGCTAACTTCACCCATTAAGATAATGAGGGTGCTTCTATTTGTTAGTGTGTGTTTCATCAACTAGTCCCACTATTACAGTAATCTCACTCTCTCAATATATGTGCCAACAGGGATGCTCGATTTTGGTGGAACTGCACAAAAACTTTGGGTGCTTCATTGCCTCGACAGCTTCCGTCCTTTCTTATCAGTCCTAATCTGGGCCTGCTTTCTTCCTTTGCTGTCAGTCGCTTCACTTATCTCGGCTTCCAATCAAAGGAAATAGTAATTGATACGCTACCTCACACAGGTTGGTACTGGTCTTTATCCTGATTATTGTGCTTGTCATGTATTGGTAATTTGGTATTGTGCTACTGTTTGCCGATTTTATAAAGGAGTAACTTGGAGCCTGAACTCGCAGGCAAATCATTGCATTGGGTGATTTCAGTAGAACTGCACAAAAAGATCAGATGGACAAGAGTCGATGTTGACAAGAAGTGCCTATATTCATTCGAGTATCAACCAACGTCAACCAGTTGTCAAACTCCAAGTATTAGGAGAGTGAACGCTAAAAATATTGCTTGCCGCATAGCCCAGAAAAACACAGTCCAGTCTTTGGTCCCAATTTGTGCCTTTTGGTTATCGGCAGATATGGTAGCGAACTGTATGGCATGGAGTCTAAAGATTCCAGACAAGTTGGTTGACGCGTATATTTATCTGGCACTTAATCGACCGCATGCGAGGATGCTCCATTTCAGTTGAACTACACAAAAAATTTGGGTGGTTCATTTTCTCAACCGCCTCCTTTCTAAATGCGCAATGTAGAATTTTGGCGAGCTCTGAGGACCAAGATGAGCGATAAACTAGTTGGATGAAAGTAGTGGCCAAGTTGCTCAAACCTCCCTCGGCACTAGGCCACTATTTGAGGATAAACCTACAAGGAAAGTTCAGATTGTCTGTGCTGCCTCTTATGTACTCGAAAGTTTACTCATACAAGCATTAATTTTAGCATGAAGTACCTCCAACTGAACACCATTTACCAGTATGTACCCTAGGTAATTAAAGTTCGTCCATGGATCATATTGGCTGTGATCTCAATCATTTGGATGCATAAACATACTGAACATGTGTATATCTAAATCTTTTTGTGAATTATCTATGAATATTGTTGTGTGATCTATCAATCATTTGGATCCATAGATATGTTGAACTGGTGTATATATGAATCTTTTGAGTTGTTGATAGTGAATGTTGGCTATGAATATGAACGTGTCCTGTGAACCCAAGTTTGATACGAATGTTTACCTTTTACATTGTACTTGTGTGTGAACTTGTTAGTATGCCTACTGTGGGGTATGTGACGTGTGGGTGTCAACGGCACACTTTCTTCCCGAGAAGAATTGCACCTGCTTTGTTAGGGTAGCAACGACGCATCAGCTCTTTTTAATATTTTTGCTCTGTCTTGCCCCCTCCCCCGCTCAACCCATGTCGTAATGTTTTCAGCCTCAAAACAAACATAGTACTGCGTTGTTTTTGGGGCTTGATGAAAAATTGAGTGCTGGTTTATGTAGGTTGGACCGCCCAGCAAATGGGCTGCTGGTCCACCACGGATTGGGAAGCTAAAAATACAAGTTGTATGGTGCAGAGGCAAGTAAAAAACGCCATCGAGAGCCATCAACTGAAGAAAAAAAATCGCTCATGATGTGCTTCTTGATCGTGCCTTGACCCCCTCTTTAATCCGGTTAAGGGGATCTGGTATCATTTTTTCCAGAGGGCGAACAAGTATCAGCTAGGCCTAGGTTTTGTATTTTAACATGCGTATCCCACGACATACGATGACAGTGGTTTCAAATTATTTTTTGAGGTCCATACCGGCCTATGGGTTCTTCTTAAAGATCGGCAGCCCAATGTATTTTTTAACCACATTATATATATTTATATTATTACTATTATCGTATATTTTATAGGGACTTATATATACATTATAAAAACATCCCACGTGTTATTAACTTATAAAAGTAAATGTTTAATAGAAGTTGGCAAGGAAAATCATGGTTGTTTTTAACTCACAGGCAAGGAAAATCCTCGTGATTGCGTACAAAAGCTTGCGAAGATTTTAAGGACCAATGTAATAATAACACGCTCATTTTTATTTTGAGCAATAACTCGCTAATTTGTTAATTATGTATATAAAAAATGTGCCTCTCCGGTTTATTTTTTGATATTAATTGCTCCTTCTAACATAACATTATATATACTAGATCAATGATGGCGGCAGCGTTACGCTTGTCAATACTTGATAATATGATAGGAATTTCTCTAAATATGAAGACCCGAGAAATGCATTTAGATTTTAGAGATATTGCATGACATGTAGAAAGTTTTAAGAAAATCTTGAATGTTCAATTTATAATGCCCAGACAAATTTCATACTTGGAAAACCAAATGTTTAGCACCAAATATCATGTATCTATTACATGAATACTAAAACAAATATCACGACAAACATGGTCCCTTCTTTAAGGACATCCGAATTTCAACTAGAAAATAAAAATAATAACTGGAAATGTAAGATACAATATTATGTTTGTACTGACAAATGCAAGTGAACAAACTTTATCATGGTTCAAAAGTGCACATCTCATGCAACATAATATAATATATCAACAAAAATAGTATGTTGGTAATCCCACTCGAATGAATATCCTGCAATAGCTCATCTGAGTGGTGATGAAGTAGGATTCCAAAAAACACAGGATAGGCAAACACATAAGCTCAACGTAACCAACACATAAAAAATGACAGCTCACATGAAACATTCTTTGTATAACCTTGCAGAAGCTTCTGTTACATCCTCTTATCTCTCGTCCATTGTAAAACATTGATAGGGAATTCAAGAATTAAAAATAACACAAACAATATATTTTGTTTAGGCATAAATGTTGCTTTCCCCTAGCTATAATAATGAAGAAGTTCGAGATGGCATTACTTCACATGAACAATTAGGCAAGGCTCGAAGTGCAAGTAATTGTCTCAATATGGTACCACCATACTAATCTTTCTAGTTGTGGACCTGCCAAAATGATGATTGAAACATGGAATGGGGAAATGTGAAAATCAACCAGTAAACTAAAAATGACATGTCACTCAATGCCAAAGACAACTCCATAAATTAAGATAACATGGCAATTTATTTTGTGGCAATATAAAGTTTTCCTCTCTTTGTGGCATTCGAGCTACCTTGTGTGCCCTCACAACGCAAAATTTAAAAATTGTACTGGTATGCAGGTAACATGCCCTTGAATTGAACGGAGGAGATACTATACCATTAAATGTAAGAAAATTAACTCATCGATATGATTATTTACTGTATTAACCTGAATGACTTCATTACTGGTGACACAATATACAATGGGTCAAAAATCAAGTGGGCTTACCTCAGATGGAAATTTCTCATGCCCTATATCATGCTTTCATAGTTTTCTCCCAAGCATGAGCTTCGTTTCCACCACTAATTGATATGAAGGGAAGCTTTTTTGTTATATGAAATTTCCCACGGTAAAGATATCAGCAATAGTGATAAGTCAAATAGTAATCAATAACTAACATAATATTTGCGCAGATGTTAATCTACAGTCATGCTGATAATACCAAGCTGCGAGCAACATTGAAAATGTAATTGTTGCAGAAGATATATTATGGGGCATTGTGACCTACATGTTCGATGCATTGGAATTTGTCATTTGTCAGCCAAAGTGAGCAAAGCAGACCATGCAGCTATGCATTTATCTTCGTCTACCCTATAACAAAGGTCCCCCAATAACAGTACAAATACACCACTACTAATGTGGTGGCAAGAAAGTCAAGATTAGCCAAGTAGGAGTACCAAACTGAAGAGTCCCTCCGTTGTTCAACCCGTTTGAAAAAAGACTTTGCAAACTGCGTTGACTATCTGCAAAAAGATAGAGAAAATCATCTCAGTTCTTCACAGGCAAAAAGATTGACACATGTTTTTCTTAGTCTACCAACAAAATAACGGGTTGCTTCATATGAGGTACATTCCTAAATTCATGTGTAATCATGCATAAAATAAGTTAGGTGTCATGGCAGGCAATGTAATTAGATATGTCAAAAAAGAGGTTCCGCGTCACCATCGGATGGTTTCTAGAGTTATTTGTCGTAGCCATCTTGTGTTGAATCAACAATAGCAGACACAATGGAGGAGCAGAGATACAGAGGGCATGAGCCACCACCGTCGTTGTAATCTAATTGTTTCAGGGCTTCTGTGTTATCAGACTATCAAAATCAACTACTCACAAATTCCCCCTAAAAAAACTCACAGATTAAGCAGATCCCAATTTCAAAGCATCCGATGAGTGGGGAAGCTGCGGTGCCATGGTGGCATGCTTCTGGGAACCGACTGGAACACGAGGAATCGGCACAATCGCTAACCAGATCGGCAAGAAACAGGCCAGGAGCGGGCGGGCGGAGGAGCGAGACGATGGATTGGGTCAGGAGGAGGTGCGAGGGAGAGATTCCTTGCAGGTGGCGCGTTAAGGTCGAGCGATGGCGACGCTTCCTGCTACAGCTGCCCCGTCGCTCCCAAATCGATTGACAACCGAGATAGGAAGGGATGTAGCAGCGAAGGATCTTCATGTTCACAAGTATTTCCTACTTTTCTGCCGGACGGAATGGTAGCGTGAGAGGGATATCTATAGGTCGGAGCAAAAGGAAGCGAGGCAGCGCAGGGAGGGTGTCGAGCGAAGCGACTGGGCGGCGTTCAGTGTTTTTCCCTTTGTGATGTTTATTAAATGGGCTTCGTGCGAGAGTTATGTCCCAATTAACCACGACCCCCCCCCCCCCCCAATTTTGTCGTGGGAGGAGCTGCTCACTCCAGTCATGAGAAGTACTGCCGCTAGTTTGATTGGACGGCCAAAAACGCTGAAAAATATAGATCCAACGGCTATGGATGCTAATGTTCTGAGATGGCTGGATTAGTGCTCAGTTTTAATGTTTCTAAATAACGAGCCCATCTAATTCGTGTATTTGAAGGAAGTGCAAATGGGCTGGGATTTCTTAGAAAATATAAATGGGCCGCACTGACGCGAAATTATTTGTTCACCCAGCCCAGCAAATGGACTATACATTCTAGAAAGCATGGGCTAAATATATGCCACATTTTTGCAGGCTGACATGTCGGCCAATAGGTTGAAGCCTACACAGGGCGTTGTCAACTTGGTCAACAAATGATTATGACATCCACAACCATTGGATTTATATCCAATGGCCGGCATGCACCTTCAATCCCTCGTCTTCTTCCTCCAGCGTCGCCGTGACCGCCTGGTCCGGCCTCCGGTGGCTAGCGGCTCTGCTTAGCACGCATCGCTGTGAAGCGCTACCCCACCGCCGGCCGGGCTATCCCTCCACCCCTCCACACCTCCTGTTATTCTCCACCGACTGCAGCCCCACACTGCACCAGAACCAGTTATAACCCTTCTCGTCCTCTCAATCTACGACTCCACTGTCGTGTCTTCCCATATCCGAGTCGTTCCCGTCCGGGGCCTCGCCGTCGTCCACCGCCTCGCTGCGCTCGGTGCGGCGTGGTCAACAAACGAGAGTCATCGGAAGAGGACTGTACGTGGAGAGCCTGACGGCTGGGACCCACGAGGTCCATGGTCGCACGCAAGGAAAGTTCCTCCTTATTAAGATGAAAAAAAATGTTTCCTCCACCTGACAGCTGGGACCCACCGGCTGTATATTCACACGGAAGGAAGTGCCTCCTTGTTATGCGAAAAAAAATTATTCCTCCTGTTGACAGCTGGGACCCGTCAGATTTGGTGGCTGACTTGTGGGCCTACTAAGCGGACGTGTACACAGGGCTTTGTCAAATTAATCAACAAATGATTCTAGCAGCTAGACCATTGGATGTTAATCCAACAGCCGTGCTCCTTCTTCAACCTCTGTTCTTGCTCCTGTCTCCCGTGGGCGGCACCGCGGCTGTGCTGCCGCGCACCCGAACTAGTCAAGTTTCCCACTCCTCTCCATCTGTGACTCCACTGCCCCGTCTTCCCCATCTCCAGGTCGTTCCAGTCTGGGGCCTCGCCGTCGTCCACCGGCCTTGGTGCGCTCGGAACGGTGTGGTCAACATGGTCAACAACCGAGAGTCATCGGAAGATGACTGTAGGTGAGAGGCTGATAGTGGGGACGCACCACGCCCATGGACGCATGCATTCAACGGAACGCGGCTTGGTCAACGTGGTCAAGGAACGACTTCCATCGGAAGTGTACTGTACATGGAGAGGCTGACATCTGGGTCCATAGCCGCAACAAGGAAGTGCCTCCTTATTACGCAGAACATAATGATTCCTCCACCTGACAGCAGGGACCCACCGGACGGGCCACCGTATTTTGCGAAAAAAGTTCCCCCCCTGACTGCTGGGACCCACTGGACGGGCCACCGTATTTCACGAAAAAAACGTTCCCCCCGCTGTCAGCTCGGACCCACCGGAAGTGCCTCCTTATTACGCAGAAAAAAATGAATACCCCCTGCTAGCTGAGACCCACCTTGGTGGGAGGCTGACTCGTGGGCCTACTAAATTGACGGGGACGGAGGGCTTTGTCAACTTAGTCAATATGAACGATTCTAGCTCCAGTGACCGTACGATGTCCATCCAATGGACGTAGTGCTTCTTCAACCTCTGGTCTTCTTGCTCCAGCCACCGAAACCAGCGCCGGTCGTGCCGCTTGCTCCTGCCTCCCGTGGCCAGCTGTGATGCTGCAGAGGCCTCACCGCCCCCTACTACTCCCACCACTGGCCAGGCCATCCCTCTACTCACCCACACCCCCCTGTTATTCTGCGGCAATGGCAGCCTCACACCACAGCCGAACCAGTGAACCCTCATACTCCTCTACACGTTGGCATCCACTGCCGCGTCTTCCCCGGCTCCACGTCGTCCCCTTCCTAGGCCTTGCCGTCGTCCACCGCCCTGGTGCTCTCAGCGCGGCATGGTCAACGTGGTCAAGGAATGACTTCCATCAAAAGAGTACTGTACGTTGATAGGCTGACAACTGGGTCCACGGCAGCCACAAGGAATTGGCTCCTTATTACGCACAAAATAATTATTCCTCCACCTGACAGCAGGGACCCACCGGACGGGCCACCGTATTTGGTGAAAAAAAATGTTTCCCCCCTGACTGATGGGACCCACCGGACGGGCCACCGTATTTCGTGAAAAAAGCGTTCCCCCACTGTCAGCTCAGACCCACCGGAAATGTCTCCTTATTACGCACAAAAAAATGAATACTCCCCTGCTAGTTGGGACCCACCTTGGTGGGAGGCTGACTTGTGGGCCTACTAAGTTGACGGGGACGGAGTGCTTTGTCAACTTAGTCAATATGAATGATTCTAGATCAAGTGACCGTGACGATGTCCATCCAACGGCCGTAGTGCTTCTTCAACCTCTGGTCTTCTTGCTCCGGCCGCCCAAAGCAGCGCCCGGTCGTGCCGCATGCTCCTGCCTCCCGTGGGCCAGGCTGTCTGCCGCGGAGGCCTCACCGCCCCTACTATTCCCACCGGCTGGCGAGCCTCGCCAAGGCGATCTCACACCGCAGCCGAACCAATGAACCCTCGTACTCCTCTCCGCGCAGTCTTCCACTGCCGTATCTTCCCCGGCTCCGCGTCGTCTCCTTCCTAGGCCTCACCGTCGTCCACCGCCCTGGTGCTCTCGGCGCAGCGTGGTCAACGTGGTCAAGGAACGACTTCCATCGGAAGAGTACTGTACGTGGAGAGGCTGACAGCTGGGTCCACGGCGGCCGCAAAGAAGTGCCACCTTATTACGTGCAAAATAATTATTTCTCCACCTGACAGCGGGGACCCACCGGACGGGCCACCGTATTTCACAAAAAAAATGTTTGCCCCTGACAGCTGGGACCCACCAGCTACATCTTCGCACGCAAGGAAGTGCATCCGGCCAAAAAAACGATTCGCCCCTGACTGCTGGGACCCACCAGCTACATCTTCGCAGGCAAGGAAGTGCCTGACAGTGGGGACCCACCTGGTCGAAGCGTACGTAGCCTTGTCATTCTGGTCGCGAACGTGTACGTACATGCTGGTTGATGTAGGGGCGCGCACGTGTCGTAGTAGAGGTCCGCACGTAGCATGTACATGTACGTACAATGGCCAGTGTGGAAGAAATAAAATACGGCCACGTACATACATACGCGCGGGGTCTCGAACGCCTACTCACACATACGTAGGGCCAGGACTCGTGTACATGGTTGGGTCAAAACGGAGAAACAGTGTCATCGTCGTGTTCATGGGGAGCCAACCGGCTGGGTCAGAAGGGAATGCGTCGTCGTGTTCATCGGGAGGGCTTGGACGGAACAACCGATGGAAACGAGGCCCGGCGTACCGCAGAACGGAGGAAACGGCCTTGTGTTCGACCGGCCATGTTCGAAACGGGATCCTGTTCATCGGGAGGGGTCTAGCGTACCGCAAAACGGAGGAAACGGACTTGTGTTCGACCTCCTACGGTCGAAACGGGGTCCTGTTGATCGGGAGGGTGTGGCGTACCGCAAAACGGAGGAAACACTTATGTTGAGCGCTACGGTCGAAACGGGGGTCCTGTTCATCTGGAGGGGTGTGGCGTACCGCAAAATGGGACTCCACGGGATATTGTTCATCTCCACCATCGACCCCCTCCAGCCTCCACGGGCTACTGTTCATCCACCGTCGACCTCCTCCAGTCTCCACCTGCAACTGTTCATCCACAGGCTCCTGTTCATCCAGCCTCCACCGCGTGCTACTCCACCGCCATCGCTCAACCAGCCCTCTCCACGGGCTCCTGTTCAACCACCCCTCCATGGGCTACAGTTCATCCAGCCCTCCGTCGTCTACTGTTCATCCAGCCCTCCACGGGGTCGTCCTGTTCATCCAGCTCTCCACGGGGTCGTCCTGTTCATCCAACCCCAACCGGCTCGATCGATCAAGGTCCTGTTCATCCAGAGGCAACACCACGGGGTCCTGTTCATCCACCCCCACCGGGAACTATTCATCCAAACCGCCCCAGCAACACTCACTATTCATCCAAACCCCCCTCCCCCACCAACGCTCACTATTCATCCAGAGGCAGCATCGATCGGCTTTAGTTAGCAGTAGTAGCGAAGGAATCACTCAATCGAATTGATTAACGGCCGTCGATCGATCGCTTCTGGTTCAAGATAGCGTAACCTGCAGCAATCCGGGTTGATGGCGAAACGCCTCGCTCGGGTTCAGTTAGAGCCCAACGCCTTGCACCCACGTGCGTGCGTGTACGAGAGAAACGCGCAAACCTCCGTGCATCGCTCGGCCCCGACCACTGATACGTCTCCAACGTATCTATAATTTATGAAGTATTCATGCTATTATATTATCTATTTTGGATGTTTATGGGCTTTACTAAACACTTTTATATTATTTTTGGGACTAACATATTAACCAGAGGCCCAGCCCAAATTGTTGTTTTCTTGCCTATTTCAGTGTTTCGAAGAAAAGGAATACCAAATGGAGTCCAAACGGAATGAAACCTTTGGGAGAGTTATTTTTGGAATGGAAGCAATCCATGAGACTTGGAGTAGACGTCAAGGAAGCTTCGAGGAAGCCACGAGGCAGGGAGGCGCGCCCCCCACCCTCGTGGGCCCCTCGTGGCTCCCCTGACCGACTTGTTTCGCCTATATATGTCCATATACCCTAAAATCATCGGGGAGCAGAATAGATCGGGAGTTCCGCCGCCGCAAGCCTCTGTAGCCACAAAAATCGGGACCCTGTTCCGGCACCCTGCCGGAGGGGGGAACCCTCACCGGTGGCCATCTTCGTCATCCCGGCGCTCTCCATGACGAGGAGGGAGTAGTTCACCCTCGGGGCTGAGGGTATGTACCAGGAGCTATGTGTTTGATCTCTCTCTCTCTCTCTCTCTCTCTCTCTCTCTCTCTCTCTCGTGTTCTTGATTTGGCACGATCTTGATGTATCGCGAGCTTTGCTATTATAGTTGGATCTTATGATATTTCTCCCCCTCTACTCTCTTGTAATGGATAGAGTTTTCCCTTTGAAGTTATCTTATCTTATCGGATTGAGTCTTTAAGGATTTGAGAACACTTGATGTATGTCTTGCATGTGCTTATCTATGGTGACAATGGGATATTCACGTGATCTAGTTGATGTATGTTTTGGTGATCAACTTGCGGGTTCAGTGACCTTGTGAACTTATGCATAGGGGTTGGCACACGTTTTTCACGACTCTCTGGTAGAAACTTTGGGGCACTCTTTGAAGTTCTTTGTGTTGGTTGAATAGATGAATCTGAGATTGTGTGATGCATATCGTATAATCATACCCACGGATACTTGAGGTGACATTGGAGTATCTAGGTGACATTAGGGTTTTGGTTGATTTGTGTCTTAAGGTGTTATTCTAGTACGAACTCTATGATAGATCGAATGGAAAGAATAGCTTCGTGTTATTTTACTACGGACTCTTGAATAGATAGATCAGAAAGGATAACTTTGAGGTGGTTTCATACCCTACCATGATCTCTTCGTTTGTTCTCCGCTATTAGTGACTTTGGATTGACTCTTTGTTGCATGTTGAGGGATAGTTATATGATCCAATTATGTTATTATTGTTGAGAGAACTTGCACCAGTGAAATTATGAATCCTAGGCCTTGTTTCAACACATTCCAATACCGTTTACGCTCACTTTTATCGCTTGCTACCTTGCTGTTTTCATAATTTCAGATTGCAAAAACCTATATCTATCATCCATATTGCACTTGTATCACCATCTCTTCGCCGAACTTGTGCACGTATACAATTTACCATTGTATGGGTGTGTTGGGGACACAAGAGACTCTTTATTATTTGGTTGCATGGCTGTTTGAGAGAGACCATCTTCATCCTATGCCTCCCACGGATTGATAAACCTTAGGTCATCCACTTGAGGGAAATTTGCTACTGTCCTACAAACCTCTGTACTTGGAGGCCCAACAATGTCTACAAGAAGAAGGTTGTGTAGTAGACATCAAGCTCTTTTGTGGCGCCATTGCCAGGGAAATTAGTGCTTGATGGTATATCTTTAGATCTTGCAATCGAATCTTTTAGTTTCTTGTTTTATCACTAGTTTAGTCTATAAAAGAAAACTACAAAAAAATGGAATTAATGGTGCCTCATGTGCTTCATCTTTTTAATGTATTTCGTAAAAATGATGGCAAGGAAAATTGTGCTCAAGTACTAGAAGAAGAATTACATAGAATGCTTGGCATAAAATATGTGAATGATGAGCATGATTGCAATGTTGTTTGTATGAATTCTTTGAATACCCATTATGCTAATGTTATGCAAATCCACAAGCTTGGGTGTGCTATGTTTGATGAATATGATATTTTTAGTACCCCAAGTTTTGATGTGCAAATTTATTATGATGAAAGCATGCCTCCTATATATGATGATTATTGTGATGATATGTATGATATAAAGAATAATTATAACCATGAAACTTGTCATCTTGATCCTAATTTTCAATCACATGATTGTTATTTTGTTGAGTTTGCTCCCACCACTATTCATGGTAATAAATTTGCATATGTGGAGAGTAATAAAATTTCTATGCTTGTAGATCATGAAAAGAATGATTTGTGTGATAGTTATATTGTTGAATTCATTCATGATGCTACTTAAAATTATTATGACAGAGGAATATATGCTTGTAGGAATTACAATAATATCAAGTTTCCTCTCTATGTGCTTAAAATCTTGAAGTTATGCTTGTTTTGCTTTCCTATGCTAGTTGATTCTTGTTCCCATAAATTATTTGCTCACAAAATCCCTATGCATAGGAAGTGGGTTAGAATTAAATGTGCTAATCATATTCTTAATGATGCTCTCTTTATGTTTCAATTCTTATCTTTTATGTGAGCATCATTGAAATCATCATGCCTAGCTAGGGGCGTTAAACGTTAGCGCTTGTTGGGAGGCAACCCAATTTATTTATTTTCCTTTCTTTTTGTTCCTGTTTAGTAATAAATAAATCATCTAGCCTCTGGTTAGATGTGGTTTTATGTTTTAATTAGTTTTTGTGCCAAGTAAGACCTATAGGATCTTCTTGGATGATAATTATTTGATCTTGCTGAAAAAGACAGAAACTTTCTGCTCACTAAAACAATGGTTAAAAATCATCAGAAAGTGATAAAATACTGATTCCAATTGCAGTAGATCAATAATCGAATTATCTAGGTTGTCCTATTTTGGCAGATTTTCCTGAGTTCCAGAAGTTTGCGTTTGATGCAGATTACTACAGATTGTTCTGTTTTTGACAGATTCTGTTTTCTATGTGTTGTTTGCTTATTTTGATGAATCTATGAGTAGTATCGGAGGGTATGAACCATATAGAAGTTGGAATACAGTAGATATTACACCAATTTGAAATTATAATGAGTTCACAACAGTACCTAAGTGGTGATTTATTTTCTTATACTAACGGAGCTTACGAGTTCTCTGTTGAGTTTTGTGTTGTGAAGTTTTCAAGTTTTGGGTAAAGATTCGATGGACTATGGAGTAAGGAGTGGCAAGATCCTAAGCTTGGGGATGCCCAAGGCACCCCAAGGTAATATTCAAGGACAACCAAGAGCCTAAGCTTGGGGATGCCCCGGATGGCATCCCCTCTTTCCTCTTCGTTCATCGGTAACTTTACTTGGAGCTATATTTTTATTCACCACATGATATGTGTTTTGCTTGGAGCGTCATTTTATTTTGTTAGTATTTGCCTGCTGTTATTTATAATAATGTTTTGCATCTCTGTCAAGGATAGCCTTTACCATGCTTATTTTGCAAGTATACATGTTGCTGTTTCAAAACAGAAAGTTTACGGGTGTTGCAAAAATTCCCTAGAAAAGTCAGAATATGATAAAATGTTGAATTTTTTTGCATATTGAGCTCTGATAAATTTTCTACAGTTTGGTAGAATTTCATAATGTTTGGAGTTAGGGAAGTATGACGAATCTTGCATTCTTTACAGACTGTACTATTTTGGCAGATTGTTGTTATGTTTGCATTGTTTGCATATGTTTTCTTGTTTAATGATTCTATTTGAGTATAGGAGTATTAAATATGCAGAGGCATTTAGTATGCAATGTTGAATAATAATTTTAGTGATTTGTTACAGTAGAAAATGATAAGGTTTTTGCATTGGTTTATACTAACTTATCTCACGAGTTCTTGTTGAGTTTGGTGTGGATGAAGCTTTCGAGATTTAGGAAACCGTGATATGAGGGGAATTAAGGAGACACAAAAGCTCAAGCTTGGGGACTCCCAAGGCACCCCAAGATAATATTTCGAAATATCAAGCATCTAAGCTTGGGGATGCCCCGGTAGGTATTCCACCTTTCTCCTTCAACAATTATCGATTAGTATCGGTTGAGCCTAAGTTTTTGCTTCTTCACATGATGGGTGTTATCCTTCAAATGTAATTTTATTTTGTTTTGCTTGTTGTTTGAATAATATCCCAAGATCTGGAATTCTTAAATGAGAGAGAGTCTTCACATAGCTACATAATTATTTAACTACTTATTGATCTTCACTTATATCTTTTTGGAGTAGTTTGTCATTCACTCGTGTGCTTCACTTATATCCTATGAGTAAATAGTTGAATGATTTGAATATCATAAATCTTAAATTATATATGTTTCATATGCTTATACCATGGGGAGTAATGACTTCACATATAAGAAGTAGAGGTGGTAAATTTATTGAACGTTAGCAAACATTGTATTGGTCACTCGAACAATTCATGAAAGAATATTGAAGGAAGAGAGATTTCACATATAAATATAATATCTTGGACATCTTCTATGATTGTGAGCCCCATTAATTATTTTCATACCTGAGAAAATTAGTTGAAGTTGGACAAGGAAGACAACATAATGAGTTATGCTTGAGTATATTTGTATAGAAGTTATATTGTTATGGATCCTCTAACATGTGGTGCTTTCTATTTAGAATCCTTTGCTAGCCAAAATATCTGTACTAAGCGGGAATACTGCTTGTGCATCCAAATTCCTTGAACCAAGTTTCTTCCATGAGTGTCCACCATATCTACCTATATGCGGTTTTACCTGCCGTTCCAAGTAAATTTTCATGTGCCAAACTCTAAACCTTCAAATAATAATCTGTTTTGTATGCCCGAATCGCTCATGTAGTGACTAGGGGCTGCCGGTATCTTCCATGCTAGGTGGGTTATTCTCATGATGAGTGGACTCCGCTCATCATTCACGAGAAAATGGCTGGTAACTGGGATGCCCAGTCCTATGATCAAAAGATCAAAAACAAATTCACAAATAATTTAAACAAACTCCCTCGGGATTGTTGGTAGTTGGACGACACCCGTTGTTTCGGACAAGCCATGGAGTGTGATTGCTGGTGGAGGGGGAGTAAACTCTTTACCTTTTTGTTTGGGAACCTCCTATAATGTATCTAGTATGGAAGATATTGGGAACTCTTGGTCGTTATGTTGACAATGAAAGCATACCTCTCAAAATTATTTTCATCTCTGTTTTAGCTTCGAGCTCTGGCACCTCTGCAAATCCCTGCTTCCCTCTGCGAAGGGCCTATCTTTTACTTTTATGCAAGAGTCAATAGTAATCCTTCTCATTCCAACCTACTTTTTAGTTGGCAAGCATCATGTGATGGAGAAAGATCTAAGCATATATGGCCATTCAAATATATTTGATCATGAATTATTATTGTTGACATTAGCCTTGAGGTAAAAGGTTGGGAGGCGAAACATTAAGCCCCTATCTTTCTCTGTGTTCGATGAATACTATTTGTTCTAAAAATATGCTTTGAGTGGTAGCATTCATGGAAGACTATATGATAGTTGAGTATGTGGGATTTGCTAAATCAAAGCTCTTACATAGACCCTTCCTGAAAATAAGATGAATTGCAATTGTTTGATGACTAAGAACATAGTTTGTCAGTTTTCAAGAAAGTTTATGGTCTATGCTTTAACATGTGAATAGCTTGTTACTTGATCATGATAAGTTTTATGAGATGAACTGCTGTTATGACATATGATGATGCTAGAAAAGGTGATTGAAATTATCATTGATCGAACTTGTGCACCTTCTAGCATTCACACTTCATAAGTTATTTCTTTTATCATTTACCTACCCGAGGACAAGCAGGAATTAAGCTTGGGGATGCTGATACGTCTCCAACGTATCTATAATTTATGAAGTATTCATGCTATTATATTATCTGTTTTGGATGTTTATGGGCTTTACTAAAGACTTTTATATTATTTTTGGGACTAACCTATTAACCGGAGGCCCAGCCCAAATTGTTGTTTTCTTGCCTATTTCAGGTGTTTCAAGAAAAGGAATATCAAACGGAGTCCAAACGGAATGAAACCTTGGAGAGTTATTTTTGGAATGAAGCAATCCAGAGACTTGGAGTAGATGTCAGGGAAGCTTCGAGGAAGCCACGAGGCAGGGAGGCGCGCCCCCACCCTCGTGGGCCCCTCGTGGCTCCCCTGACCGACTGCTTTCGCCTATATATGTCCATATACCCTAAAAACATCGGGGAGCAGAATAGATCGGGAGTTCCGCCGCCGCAAGCCTCTGTAGCCACCAAAAACCAATCGGGACCTGTTTGGCACCCTAGGAGGGGGGAACCCTCACCGGTGGTCATCTTCATCATCCGGCGCTCTCCATGACGAGGAGGGAGTAGTTCACCCTCGGGGCTGAGGGTATGTACCAAGAGCTATGTGTTTGATCTCTCTCTCTCTCTCTCTCTCTCGTGTTCTTAATAAGGCACGATCTTGACGTATCGCGAGCTTTGCTATTATAGTTGGATCTTATGATGTTTCTCCCCCTCTACTCTCTTGTAATGGATAGAGTTTTCCCTTTGAAGTTATCTTATCGGATTGAGTCTTTAAGGATTTGAGAACACTTGATGTATGTCTTGCATGTGCTTATATGTGGTGACAATGGGATATTCACGTGATCTAGTTGATGTATGTTTTGGTGATCAACTTGCGGGTTCGGTGACCTTGTGAACTTATGCATATGGGTTGGCACACGTTTTCGTCTTGACTCTCCGGTAGAAACTTTGGGGCACTGTTTGAAGTTCTTTGTGTTGGTTGAATAGATGAATCTGATATTGTGTGATGCATATCTTATAATCATACCCATGGATACTTGAGGTGACATTGGAGTATCTAGATGACATTAGGGTTTTGGTTGATTTGTGTCTTAAGGTGTTATTCTAGTACGAACTCTATGATAGATCGAATGGAAAGAATAGCTTCTTGTTATTTTACTATGGACTCTTGAATAGATAGATCAGAAAGGATAACTTTGAGGTGGTTTCGTACCCTACCATAATCACTTGATACATTCTCCGCTATTAGTGACTTTGGAGTGACTCTTTGTTGCATGTTGAGGGATAGTTATATGATCCAATTATGTTATTATTGCTGAGAGAACTTGCACTAGTGAAAGTATGAACCCTAGGCCTTGTTTCAACGCATTGGAATACCGTTTACGCTCACTTTTATCGCTTGCTACCTTGCCATTTTTATAATTTCAGATTACAAAAACCTATATCTATCATCCATATTGCACTTGTATCACCATTTCTTCGCCGAACTAGTGCACCTATACAATTTACCATTGGATGGGTGTGTTGGGGACACAAGAGACTCTTTGTTATTTGGTTGCAGGGTTGTTTGAGAGAGACCATCTTCATCCTACGCCTCCCATGGATTGATAAACCTTAGGTCATCTAGTTGAGGGAAATTTTCTACTGTCCTACAAAACTCTGCACTTGGAGGCCCAACAACGTCTACAAGAAGAAGGTTGTGTAGTAGACATCAACCACACCCACCGTAACCGGGAACACCCCAATATTTTCCAAGCCCTCGCTTCTACCACGGTTTTTTCCGTCATGTACGGCCCAAAGAATGTTATGCAGCTGCGTCTCTGGCCCGCCCAGGACGAAAAGCCCATTTTCTGTCATGATTTTTTGTCATAGAAGTAGGAGCCCACCACATATATGATGATACCGGGTTTTGTCACAATTATCGTCATAGAATTGTCATAAGTATGACATTTTTTTTGTTCGACTCAAAATATCACGGATGTGTCTTTTTTTGTAGTGATGGTTGCTACCTCATGCAAAGACACTACGTATGCTCAGGAACCGAGGAGATGATCATGGAGATGCTCGAAGCATAGGACAAGTCCACACGGAAGCGAATCAAGAAGTGCCTCAAGTGCAGTCGCCGCGGAGCTACAGCGGCAGGACATTCGGCAGGAGCCCGGACATCCGGCGCCACCAACCAGAAGAAGACCAGAGAGAGAGAGACGTCAGGCGACTCTACAGCGGCCGGACATCCGGCCGACCCCCGGACATCCGGCGCCCCGCGATGGGCCGGACATCCGGTGCCTGCCCGGAAATCTGGCGCACACTATCCAAAGAGTAGAAGAATCGGGCAACTCCAGCCCGGACAACCGGTTGAGGCCCAGACATCCGGCTCTTCATGAGCCGCCGGACATCCGGCACCTACCTGTGCGCAGAGATCGGGCCAAGGGCCCATGTATCCCCCTCTCACTTACCCCTTAGTGGGCTCGCTATATAGACCCCCTCCCCCTCCTAGTTAGGGTTAGCGTTGTGATAGCTCATATGTGAGATAGAGCCTCGCTCATCCATCCGGATCTACTCCATCGAGAGAGACTGCTCCCTCTTCGGAGAAGATCCACCTTGGATTCAAGACCCCTTGACGGGAAGACCCCTCAAGACCTCCTCACGGAGATGAACTAGTTATCACTTGTATCATCCTTTGTTGTATTTGGATCATGTATCTCTTTGTGTTTCGAGGATCTAGCATATGTGTGACCAAATCTTGTTGGTTTGAGTGATTCTCTCGTGTTTTCCCTCGTGTTTCCCCTCGTGTTCTTCATGTTCCT
The DNA here is from genome assembly GCA_021605145.1 of Aegilops bicornis. Classification (NCBI taxonomy): domain Eukaryota; kingdom Viridiplantae; phylum Streptophyta; class Magnoliopsida; order Poales; family Poaceae; genus Aegilops; species Aegilops bicornis. Next base: position 437,862,334 of record CM038675.1, on the reverse strand, counting down.
CGTTGGGACCACTCCTTTCGTGAAAGATCGGCCCTCTAGGGTTCCACTCTACATCATCTTGTTATCATGAGCCACGTTGATCACGATTTCGGAGCCTCCCCTTTTCGTTTTCTAGCCTTGTTTTGTTGATTTTGTCCCAAATTCGAAAATTCCCACAAAAATAGCCCCCCCCCCCCATTTTTTTGTGATTTGTTGGTGTGATGAAGTTTTGTTCGATTTGATCCATGGATTTGCTTTGTTACAAGTGGATCTAGATTTCCCCCAATTTCCCCCACTTTCCATCCATGAAATCTCTCCAATTTTGCCCCCCAAATCATCAATTTCCGCCCCCAAATCGAGTTCCTCGAGTTCATCCTCGGATTTGGAGCCCCGATATCCGGCCCGTAGCCCCGGACATCTGCCCCCCCCGGACATCCGACTCCTGGAGCGCAATTTCACGCGCGGTTCTGGACATCAGTTCCCGAAAATCCGGCCCCGACCCCGGATGTCCGGCCCCTGGGAAGTCAGCCTGTCCCGTTTCACCGTTTTGTCCATAACTAATTCATACGGAGCCCGATTTTGAGGTTCTTTAGATCGTTTTGAAGGTATTAACATCCCCCATCCCACAAAATAGGGATAATTGATTTTATGCCCCTAGTTGGGTCACACTCGGCAGGTTTACCCCTATTTTCCAAAAACACTTGTCTTGCCAAACCACTTTGCTCCTGTTATGCTTTTGCCCTTTGAGCGTTTGACCATCACTTTAAAAACTTCATAAAAAAATCCTACTAACTCAGAAAAATCAAATAAGATATCAAAATGTTCAGAAAAGCATCACCTATATGTGCATGTCATTTGCATTCATGAAAAAAGTGTTGGCCAGTCCCCATCTTAGTTTTAGCTCATATGATCTTAGCATGAATAGTATAATCTAAAAAAATTATAAAAATTCTAAAAAATGGTGGCAAACTTTGACCAATGTTTTAAGTGCTTGCCAAGTTTCATAAGGGAATGACATTCGTGGAAGTTGTGGCAAAAAAAACAAAAATTAATGCTAAAAAATTTCATTTTTTACCACGACTTCCATGAATGCCATTCCCTTATGAAACTTGGCAAGCACTCAAAACATTGGTCAAAGTTTTCCACCATTTATTATAGAATTTTTAGAATTTTTTTAAGATTTTACTGTTCACGCTAAAATCATATGAGCTAACACTGAGATGGGGACTGGCCAACACTTTTTTTCATGAATGCAAATGACATGCACACAAAGGTGATGCTTTTTTGAACATTTTGATATCTTATTTGAATTTTTCTGAGTTAGTATGAATTTTTTATGAAGTTTTCAAAGTGATGGTCAAATGGTCAAAGGGCAAAAGCATAAGAGGAGCAAAGTGGTTTGGGCAGGAACATGTGTTTTCGGAAACTAGGGGTAAACCTGCCGAGTGGGACATAACTAAGGGCACCAAATTAATTATCCCACCATTTGACTCCATCAAATTTTCGGAACTTTGGCATCTTTGCCTAGGGCTTCCACCATAGCCTTCCGCAACCTAACCAATTTTGTTCCCCATAGCATTTGAGGTTGTTTGAGTTGTGATTCAAGTCTCCTAAGGTGTTTTGGCTACTGAGGGACGATTGCTTCTTCATCAACCACCACCATAACTTCTGCATAGGCTTGCCCGCCATACACTTCCGCCACCCCAACTTAACCCAATTTTGTTAGTGTTGTGAGTTGTGTCTCCTAAGGTGTTTCGGCTTCTTAGGGACCGTGCTTCCAGCTCCGACACCGTGTATAGTCCACCACCATAACCTCCACTTCGCATTGCATAATCCAAAACCCATCATTGCATTCCCGCAATCCCATTGAGCTTCTGCAACCACCACCGCATTCCCGCTACCACCATTTTGACATTTGACATTTGAGATTTTGAGTTTGCGGTTTTTCCGTTTCCTAAGGTGTTTCGGCTAATTAGGAACGGTTCTACATCAAGAACACTGCCACTCATCATCGCCAAGGACGGTAACCTTGACGACACCTGTAGCGATCCGACCCGAATGGATCGAAGTCTCTGTGCTTAAGTGTCATCCCTGGATCGGTATGTTGACACACACAATACTCAAGGATTTATAACAGAGGTAAATCACATGTATAAAGTAACGTAAATACTATTACCTCAATCCATATAGCGGAAGTAACATCAAAGTTGTAGAGTTCCCAACAACACCAACGACAAAGTTGAGTGTAGACATCATAACCCTAACGTATCACTTACTCGTCGTAAGATTCCTGCAACATGAGACGTTGCAGCCATGTAGGTCAGTACATTGAATGTACTGGCAATTTCACACCATAGAGCAATGATGAATAATAGCTATCAGTACATGCATATTTGGCTGGTGGAGACTCTAAGTTTAACATTTGCATAAAGCCAATTTTTCCCTACAACAAAGGAATAAATTTTATTTACTACCAAGTTAAATTACCCATATTGAGAAGGTAACCCCAACTCAATCCAAAAATCACCAAATCATTAATAATCCAACAATTTCATTAAATAGAGTGATGAGATCCATCAATAATTCAAATACCAGATACTCAAAATGTCCATAACTGGGGGCACGACTATTCATGAATAGTTTGTACACTCTACAGAGGTTTGCGCACTTTTCCCCACAAGACTCGATGTTTGAGAACCGGATAATCGAGACACAGTGTTTCTGAAGAGGTCCCCTTAACCGATAGATAGGCCGGTACACCTACAATCCCCTACATCTGCTAGCCTATCATGGAAAAGTATCCCACAACTTACTCAACTATGCCAGAGCCCATAATGGCTCGTGGCTGCACACAGAAGTTTCTAGCATGAATAATCTTATGATCCCTTTGAGCCTGGGTGGCATTCCATAGGATGATCACACGGGTACCCCGGGATCTCCTAGGACAACACATAACCCCAAGTGCCCGGGCAAGCCACTGGTATATCCCCAGGGTGCCCCAACCAATCCACCCAGATGTGTATTAAAGTAGCCACCTTAAGTTTCCCTTAGTTAAATATACTCTCACAACTTTCATGAATCTCACATACCAATCCACGTCTACGAGCATAGCCAAGCAGTATAAGCATAACGTATAATCCCATGGTTGATAAAAGACAATAGGTTCCTACCTCAAAAACTACTTCCCAAATATTCACATGTTACAGAATCCTACTCATGCAATGTTTGAGGGTTGAAACTAATGCATAAATACTGGGTAATAAAGGGGTATGATCAAAGTATGAACTTGCCTTGTGCTGTTGATGAAGATTCTTTGCACTCATAACTCCTGATAGTTCTACTCGTCACACTCCATTCAATCTATCGTAAGCATCCAATTATAACCACACATAAGCAATCACTCACAGATCCAGAAGAAAATGCAAAGGAAGATTGCAAAAACTCCAAAAGAACCAAATCAAATTATTTTGCATGATCAGATCCTAATTTCTATGAAAAGTGTGGTGATGGCTCAAGATGTTAGATTACGCCTAGGGATTCAATTTGAAAAAGGAATCAATAAAAAATGCACTACAATTTACAAGATATGATCAAACGAAGGTTCGAATAGTTTGAAAGGTTCAAAAGTTGAAACTAATGATACTGTAGGGAGTCAATAGGAACATGTAGGAAGAAGAATTACTAGATTGGAAAAAAATGATCAAAAGATACAAGTAATTCAACATAGCATTGAATCTGCTTACAATTTTGTGTGATAAATCTTTGTGGACTAGTAGAGTAATCTGACTATGATCAAAATTATATGTTGAAAAGATAACTCTAATTGTATGAATGGGAAGATTTTTTTTCGATACGAATCCAATGCAATTGGATTCATCGCAAACGGAGTTACGGAAAAAAGATATGATCAAAAGAAGTTTGAATATGAATCTGAACAAATATTAAAAAATTGAATATTTCAAAAAGTTGATGGGAAGGCGTTGGTTTTATCTAATTTGGATGAACGAGTAAAAAGTTATGGCTACTAGTCATCAACCCGTGCACTTGCACGGGCTAGACATATATACAATTGTAAAGTAGTTGTTTCAAAATTTCGTTTGCAAAATATATGTCACTTTTAACCATGAATTATTCGAAAGGAACATGATAAATGGAACCTATAAAAATGGTTGTGTGTGAAAAAATAATAATACCGTTCAAGTGCTGGTTATTCGCGAAGCAGTTTAGTTTTATTGGATCTTGTACACATATACTCTGCCCTCGTAATATTAATATTCATACAGTGCAAAGATTATATTGATATAACACTATATTTAATTACAAACATACTTTTAATTAATTATCAAGGTAAATCCGTAACAATTATATGGTCGTTTAACCACGTAAGAAGCACATTCTTGGACAGAAAGAATAGTAGATGAGAAATCATTAACAACCTTGGCTGCTGCAATAGTTGAATACTTCATGTAAATACAACCTCTGGTGGAAAAAAATACATTACCCAGGCAAACTACCTTCTTTTAGTTTGTATGGTAATATTATGTACATTAATAGGCCATTGTTTATATATTATTGTGCAAAGCACAAAAGTGTAATATCTTTAGCCAAAATTGTTTCGGATATTTGGTCGGTTAACTTATATGAACCTTATTTAACATCCATTTATAATAAAATTATAAAATAGGGATATCTCACATTGGCATTCTCTATAAATAAATGTCTAGTAGATTGATTTGATATTTTTTCTCTAGTGGACATGGAAATTTGGTCAATTAGCATAAACAAATCAATAACATACATGCACAACAAATTAATATCGACCTGATACGGAGTCGACAAAGCCATCGCCGCTGCACTATCCTTTTCTGCAAAACAATCTCTTTGATAGGGATAACTAAATGTATATATAGAACACCAACTCTTTCTTGTATCAGATATAGCACCAATGATACCTCAAGGTTTTTATTGTTTGTGAAATTATGGGATATTCAAGGCAGTGAAAGAAATTCAGTCTTATTTGATAGAATGCAAGATGCGTTTTCCCTTTTTTCGTCTCTATTGGACATAAGAATTTCTATTGTGTATGAGTCTTACTGTATGTTGAAACTTCTATATTGACCACAAAAACATATATATTCAATACAGATAGAAAATGAAAGCCATCTTGAACTAAGCACTGCCGATATGAACATTATGCGCAGTTGCTTTAGTTTATTCTCCTTTACATGTGAAATGCATAACTAAAAACCAACTGGAAAAAATAAGATGAAAAACTTGCGGAAAGATGGCTAGACTACCGCCTTTGGGGTGTTTGATCATTTAGCCTGGACTACTTTCTTCCTGTCAGAATTGAGACCATGAAGCAATGCATCTGTGGAGAAAGGTGTGTCAAACAGTGACATGATATGTGTGTCATCTCTGGTAATGCTTTGAAAAACAAGGATGCTCTATATACCGTGGTACAAACCTATGAAGATACTGCACCGATCAGTCCACCAGCCTTATTCAGAGAAAGAAAGGTAATATCAACCATTAAGCCGTTCAATTATATATGATGATGAATCAAGCTACAAATTTAGGGACACATGCGGAAGCGCTCATCAGCAAATGATTTAATACTCAACCCTTCTTAAAAAAGTTTATTTGCAAGTGTATCAACTAATTATATAAAAATACTCATAGATTTGTGGACCTCCAACTTTTAAGTGTTTTCCACTGGCATTATTCTCTCCCAACTTTCTTAGCTGCAATACTTGCAAGGCGACAACCACATTACTTCCTACTTAGCCGACTTCACAATGATGCTCCACTGATTGCTCAAGAGGCGAGATCACATATAGGCTGTGACCGTCAGAGACTTCGGTGTGGAATTAGAACAATTATTTGGAGTTAATTCCTAACACAGCTTGGCGATGATTGAACCAAGGAACCAATCTGCACATGTGCATGGCTCGATCCTTTTGTTCAGAGAATTTAAGGAAGAATGGATGCCGTAGAGGAAAAATTAGAGGATAATCACATTCAAGGAAGTGCATCCATGGATCAATGCCACTTTTGGCAGTGCCCTCGGATGGCATTTGACCACGAATTTGACGTTGTTGTACAACAGATTATAAACTTCCAGAACTGACAATGCACCCTGCGACCGTCATGTTGCAAATTATTCACATTACAAAATTCCATAGGGATCCCACACTCTGGTATAGTGAATCTCTATGCACACGCGAGCACACGAATGTATAAACCTATGAAATGTCGTATTTATCAATGATTGACATCTGTTACTTGTGCAGATGCGTTTGAATAAAATCTCATTGAAGTTAGGCAGGATAAATACTGAAGAATCTATAGTAGATCCTTACCTTGCTGGTATAAATAATAGATTAACGGCGAGTATATTAAAATATGCATACCTTAATTAAAACTATAGAAAATACGACTGCACCATAGAACTACAATTAAAGTTTAGCAAATTGAAAGCTAAGAAGTGGTAATTAAGACTCCCAGTAAATCGATCAGACTTCCACATTAACACAATCCATCTACAATAAATTAGGATCCACAAAAATGCATATACATCTGTTAATGTGGGAGGTGTTTGGGTAGAAGGGTCCAATTGTTCACATGTATTTTAGATGATGCTGAAGATATATACCATCTTAATAAGATGATGATGAAGATAGGGCTCGATAGAATGCAGGCAAAAAACTGAGTTAACATGGAAGCTGAACAATAAAGAAAGCCATGTCATGGTATTTACAGAATAAATTAAGCATGGGCAGCAAACAACGAGACTAAATCAGAAACCTGGCATAAGCTACTGGCAATGCTGTAGCATCAAATCAAGAGATTACGTGACCTCATTCGTCGATCCTCCTACCCTCCTGAGGAATAACTACATCTTCTACCCAATCCTCTCTGCAATCTCGTCCTCCTTCATCCTCTGCCCCAGATCTTCTTTGTAGACCCTCCTCAAGCGAGGAGAAGCAAGAGCGCATGCACTATTCCCCAACCTTTCATTGAGTCCAGCCATGCTAGGAGCAGCCAGCCAACAGCACCCTCTTCCCTCCACAACGCCATGGCCCTTGTCAGGATATTCATGCCGCTATCCTCCAATAGCTCCTGTAGATGTTCAATCGAGTTTCCTGTTCAGCCGCATCAACGTTCTCTGGATGGATGAGTATTACGGATACAAATGTTGAACCAAACACGGTTCTCTTTTTATCAATACAATTAACAGTACTTGCTGAATCTGTTTACAAACACCTCCGAAGTAGTAGCTATTGTGGTCAGGCTTGTAGCCGCTGATAATCCCTGCGGTTGTGAATACCTGACAGCGTGTGGATAATCTCCTGCCGGGTGCTGCAGCCCTGATAGTTCCACTGCAGCAGGTCGTGATGGAGCACGACATTGGTGCTGGCTTCTACCTAGATTAAATGACAAGATCGAGCGAAGGTGGACTTTGATGATGAGATAGAAAATATATCGCAGGATTAAAGGGAGGAGAAGGCATAGGGAGAAAAATATAGCGTGAGGATTCTTTGGGGATGGATCGATAATAGAGTTTTATAGGAGTAGTAGTATGATAGATTTCTTTTTTTACAGCTAGCCTAGATTGGTTATTTTTTGGGTACCCTAGATTAGTTGTACGATAGATTGGTTTTTCTTACAGATAGCACATACTGGTTTTCTTATGGGTATCCTAGATTGGTTTTTTTACATCTACTCTATGTTTATTTTCTCTTTGCAAAGGATTATATCGGTGGATCTACACCGCTATAACTCGGTCCCATCAGATGAACGGCCGGTAATTACTAATTAACGTGGTAATTTCTTGGGAGTCTGTAATTAGTATAGGTATAGATTTAAAAAATCAGGCCAAGCTGTTTTACGGAAGAAAAATAGTTACGACTAAAAGAATTCTAGATCTAATGTATAAATACAGAGATTAATTGGTAATCTAATTATCTTATCATAAGATACCTTTGTAAGGTAGAGAAAAGAGGACTTCAAAGAGAGGAGACGACTTTCAGAATTCCCGCCGGAGAGAAGAAATATATTTTTCTTTAGTAAATCTAGTCAAACCAAAATATTGATTTAACCCGAATCGGATGATTTTTGGAGGCTCCATAGGTCTATATTTATATGTGGAAAAGAGATTTAGGGATCAAAGGCTAGGCAATATGGGACTAAACGTAGACAAACAAAATAAAACGAAGGGAATCGCATGGGCTAAAAGCACCACAGGCCGGTCGCGCGCACGCTGCAGTTTTTTTTTATTCGGTCAAAGGAAAAAGAAAAAAAAGAAAAAAACTGAGAAGGAAATTGCTGGCTGGGCCTGGCCCATGTAGGAGAGAAGAAAAAAATGATGGGGCGCCCGATGCCACTATGCTGCGCACGTGGGCGACAGTTAGTTCCAGGCGCACGCGCATTTTGTTTTTTTAAGTAGAAAAAGAAAAGGAAAAACTGAATAACGAAAATAGAGTTTTATATAGGCATATTATATATCAAAAATTTTCAGAAAAAGATTTTCTAAAACATGAAAAAAAATTAGCGGCAAATAAGTTCCACGTAAATTTAAATAAAGCAAACAATGCTACTGGTTCATTTAAAATCCAAATAAAAATATTTTAAAAGACCAAAATAATTCCAAACTCATTTCTCTCCATTTTTCAACTGTAGGGAATAATTTTACCCTATTTTCCATATATTATATTTTTGGAGAAAAAATAATTTGAATGAAAACCAAATAACTCCAAATTGAAAGTGGGTTTTCAAAATAACTTCAAAGGGACTTTCAATTTGATTCTTTGAAACGTCCAACTCTCTTTCTTAGCATTTGAAGAAGTCATTTTATCTTCTCTCATGAAACTCATTGAGTTGCATAAAGTTTCTGAATTTGAAATATTTTCAAATGGAATTCAAACATTTTCAAAAACCATTTTTTATTTAATTAAATGGAAGAAGTCATATCATCTTCACTCTAGGGTTTTGTGATGAAATAAATTTGAATTCATGGAGATTATAAATGCAAGGTGAAAGTTTGGGATAGTCCTTTTATTCCCTCTCATTTAACTTTCAAAAAGTTTAAAATTTCACTTAATTTCACACAAGGAACCACACCACAATCAATCAAAACTATTTATTTAATATAACATTCCAAAATTTAGAATTTTGGGATGTTAGAACACCATTGTATATTCCCCTTGCCATTGCATTGATAACCCCTAGCCCATTTTGCGTCACTTGCCCATCGAGTCTAGCCATTTGAGTATTGCCAGGCCGCGCTACTTGTGCACATTAGTGATCGTTGATCCGCCCTTCCATTGCATACATACTATATCGTATTGGTATCATCATATCATCTCGTGTGCCAAAAGATTGTTCCCGCATATACACAACTGCTATCTTGGTTTGTGCATTTCACAAAGTGGCCATACAAATAAAGCTTCTAAGCACAGAAAAAGAGAGAGAGCAAAGAAGCTTGTAAGCAAGTGCCATAGCATCATACCACATTGCATATAAGATTGTCATATCCGATCATCTTGGATCATCTTGAGAGAAACACCGGGAACCACATATACATAGCATAATTGGGATAGAAGTCCTTGCATTTTTGTCTCCTATAGGTTGTGCACAAGTGTCGTATCTGCCTATTGAGCAATCGTGCTAGAGTCTCTCTAGAGTTGTGCAACAAGAGCATTTTCCGTGGATTGCACATTTTGAGCTCATTCCTTGGTTGCACGACCCCATTTATCTACCCATGTGTGTTTCCGTGTGCCACATATTGCTATTAGTCTACTTGTTTCATTTGCGAATTTGTGAATCTCTTTCAACATTATTGACTCTTGCTAACATTTTGCATCAATTTTTTGCCACTATCCTCACTGAGCTACACCATAAGCCTTATTTGTGTAGGTGAGAGAAATTGACAAGATCGGTACCAATTGTGCTATTTCCTTGTTACATTATTGAGTGATCATTGATCCATCTTCAACATCGGTCAAGGTACATTTGGTATAGTTCTTATCTTTCTCCCACTCATATTTGCTCGAGTCTTGTGATGGATAGGCAAGGCATTTCATCTCTGGTCTTTGACAACAACGACGACGCGAACAAGTACATCACCAAAGCATCCATCTTCGATCTACAACAACAAATGCAAGGTCCACAATCAAGATTGCAAGAGCGCATTGAAAACCTCGCCATCGACATATGACACTCCGAAGCACATACAAGAGACTACTTCGACACCAAGCTTTCTGCAAAAAAGGAGGAGGAAGATGCAAGGATGGAGGAGATTCGGGCCTTGGTCAAGTCTACTTCCCCTTCATCATCTTCAAGGCGACGGCGAGCAAGTCGATCATCTTTGGAGCGCCCATGCGATACAAGCGCAAGTCGTCCACGTCCACATCTCCATGGAGACCATCATCACATTCGTGATCCACATCGTCATGAAGGGCAAGTCACCTCCAAGAATCATGTGCACGATGACGATGAACAGCATCTACAACGTGCTCAAGTATGACAACGACACCATCATCATGAAGATGCTCGACATGCGCAAACCTACAAGTCCCAACAAGCTCTACATCAAGCTACGACCAACCTTCATGAGCACAAGAGAAGACCGCGATACAAGCACCACCAAGAGGACGCTACGGCTACCACCACCACTTCGGCATCTTCGCCAAGTGCTATCAAGGCATCTTCGCCTTTGGACGTACGACATCTTCGCCTACTTCCCACGAGTTCGCCTACATCGATATCTTCTACAACAAGGCGGCCACATACAAGTGAGGGCGACACTTCCATCTTTGGAAGCCCCTCAAGGAAGATGGCCGAGCATGGGAAATTCCCTTCGGTCATGGAGACGAGCTACGAGGTGCCACATCATATGGGCCTCCAACAACAAGGCGGTGACAAGAAGGTCGAGCAAGGGCCATCCCCTTCGACCACGGCGACGAGCGCGAACCTCTTCAACAACATGAAGACGACGCCCCTATGTGACTCATACTCCGAGTCAAGCTACGCGAGCGCACATGAGACCTTCTCTTTGGTCTCGGAGGAGAATGATGTTTTGCCACATCCTACGGCATTCATCTTTGGAGGCATTATGGATGAGGAGGTTGAGCATGGGACTATCCCTTCAACCAAGGCGGCGATAAGAGTTGAGCATGGAGACATTTGCAGCAACATCTCTCTGACACCCACATATGAAGAGATGCCCCAATTCCCATGTGAGGAGAGCCACCCCACCATGAGTGATATGAGTGACTCCACCATATGTGACATTGAGTGCATTTCCTATGAGAGGATGAGTGCGACCACCACTAGCCCCACACATGAGAGCATGCCACACATCCTATGTGAGGTTGTGAGCCATTTGAGTGATTCGACCAACCATACGAGTGAAAGCATCCTTGAGGGAGTGAGTGAGCCACAACACCTAGTGAGTGAGGTAGTTGACACGGCACGTGAGGCCACTATGATTTCTAACAACTTAACCTCTACTCCGAGTGTGTTTTCTTTGGTGCTATGATGTAGGGCAGAACCCTACGTGGATGATCTTTCACGTTTGGAGTGGATCCTACGGGGAATCACGAAGAACACGCGGAAGAACAAAGGGAAACACGGAGGAAACGAGAGAGAGATCGCTCAACCAACAAGGAATCAATCACACAAGTGCTAGATCACCGAACACAAAGAGGTACATATGACCCACAATCAACAAAGGTAAGGATACACGAGTAGCCGTTCTTCTCGAGAGGAGGTCTTGATGGGGTCCACCCTAGAAGGGGTCTTGAATCCGCTTGGGGATCTTCTCGAAGAGGTCCTGAGCTCCGAGGAGAAGTAACCAAGTGGATGAGCAAGGCTCTCACACAAACATGAGCTAAACCTAAGCTAACCCTAGAAAGAGGAAGGGGATGGAGTATATATAGTCTAGGGGCGAAGGGGTACAAGGGCCTCGGCCCGGATGCCTTACTGCCTTGACGCAGGGAGGCCGGATGTCAGGCGTCGGGCGGATGTCCGGGCCTTCACGATCGCCGGATGTCGGGCTAGCCGGCCGGATGTCCGGGCTGGTCTGACCACGCCGATTCGGGTGGGCGCGGATTTCAGACCCTTGGCCGGATATCCGGCTGGGGCGGACGCCGGATGTCCGGCTCTGAGACTTTCTCCGGTTCCTCTCGTCGTGTTCCTTCATCCTTGTACTTGGGGACTTGTCCATCATTCCGAGCATCTCCGAGAGGGTCTCCTTGGTACCTAGGCATGCATAGTGTCCTTGCATTAGGTAGCAACCATGTCTCACACAAATGGAAAGGGGAAGCATTTAGGAAAGGGTTCACCTTGTGTCCAATGGCGAATAGTCGAGGTCTCATCTTATGTATCCTTGGGGCTTGGAGAGTAGTCGGAGTGTACATGGGGATGAACGTGGTATGCTCTGCATTATCTCCCCTCCCTTGGGAAAGATCCGACCTCGGATCGAAATCCTCATCACCATGGAAACGGTTGTCGTGGACGGACTTGTAGTCGGACAAAGTGGAAGGCATGGCGCAATCCAAGTACTCCAAGGTGTCTCGAGTGGTACACATGCAAAAGAGCAAACACAAACGACACTTGGAAATACAATGGTTAGCGCACACAAGGTGTCCATCATGTAAGAATGAGGTCGTCCAAAGGAATTGTTCATGACAAGGCATGAGATGCTTATCCAAATGATGTAAAATGACATGTAAAGCATTCGTAGGAGCAAAAACATTCATTGTGCACACAAATGTATTATGAATGTGATCAATGCAATCATGGTGCAAAATGATGTCATAGTGAGACGGTTTATCAATAGCATGAATATGGCAATGGATGCTCAATATGATTATGTTATCATGCAATTGATGGTAGGCAATGTGATCATTATGTATGAATATGCCATCAAGAAAGATCACAACAAATTTGCTAAGAAAATGCACAAGATCATATATCATGGATGACATGGGAATATGTGCAACAAGACAATCATAATGTGTGTCAAACCATGCATAGGGTGCAAATTTGTCATGGGAGGTGTTGTACCATAGCTCGATGTGGTGGCACTCCTCAACTTGAAGGTCCATAGTGTCCATCTCCAATGTCGGTCCTCCATCAAATATATGCATCATGTAGACAAGAAGAAGGAAACAACAATGAAATTATGGCCCATCCAATATGCATATGTGACGAGGGCACAAATGGAAGGAGTTCACCTTTAGTAGTTTCTCGAGAATGTTGGTGTCGCACATCATGTACGCCTTCACATAACCAATATGTCTCGCGATGGTACCGCCTTGTGAATCCTTCAAAATTAAAGAACATGACAAACACTTGGAAAAACAAATGAGGTTAATGCAAATGCAAGACCTATCATTCGAGTGGTAAGATACCCAACAAGTGTTCTCATCATTCTTATCATAAGAAAGGACAAGGGAGAATTTCATAGTATGGAGGCATATGATGCAAGAACATCCAAATACAAGAGGCTCAATCAAACAAGCATGCATCACAAGTAAAGTGTCAAAGTCTCCAAGATCAATAAGCATAGTATAGTTGCACTCAATACAAGTGGATGTGAAAGAGGAAACTAATGGACACAAGAGACAATGATCAAGATATATGATGTGAGAGGCATGAGCATATATGTCATCAACCCAAGAAAGCGAGTAAGAGTGGAACATGGGTGATGCAACTAAGCAAGCAATCGTAACAATCAAGTCAAGCAAGCTAGTAGTGCGAAGATGCAACATACTAGGAGGAATCATGACAAGCATGTCGTGTGTGCAAATAGTGGGCATGAATAATGCACATGACATAGCACAAGCATGAAAGCAAGATATGAGTAGAATGGCATGAATGTATTGGAGAGAGGCCATGTGTAAATAGCAATGGGGCATCATGACTCTCCCAACAAAACAAGCATCAATAGCGTGGGGCACATGATAAACATGGCAATAGTAACAAGGATCTCCACCAAGCATGCAAATACGCATAGAAGTGGCATAATGATGAAACATGGGTAGATGCAAGCAAGGGTCACAATTGCATGGCAAAGGCATAGGAGCAAGCATAACATGCAAAGTGAACACGGAAAATGAGCATAAGGTGACAAGTGGTAAATGGCCCATAGCCGTGTGAGAGCCAAGTAGAAGAGATGTGCGTAGTCCTTGCGCGAAGGGAACGGTGGTAAGGATAGTCCACGGGATCCCAAAGCATCATTGCTCTCAAGAGCTCGTTTCGTCAACTCTTGGGATTGAGAAGTTGACGAGTATGCATGAGTACCTACACAAAACAAAGACAAAGGAAAAATTGTGTGTGCATGGTATATGTACACATCATCCATCATGATGCGCACATGCATGTGTCGGTTAGCACAAAATATCCAATGCTCAAATAAATGAGATGCGTGATATAGAAACATGTCATCCATCATGATAGGTTTGTTGTTATGCATGGCATAATGGATACTCAAATTGTGATGATGCATCATGAGAAATATCTAGAGCATTGTTATCCATGGAATGCATAAGGTGCAAGCAATTATGTGAATCATGCAAAGTATGGGATGAATCAAAATCTCCTAATATGTTTGAGGAAACTATGGGGGTCTCCTCATGAGCATGAGTAGCAACATCACATGGAGAATATTGACAACATCCAAAACAATGCATATTTGGAACAATGTGGTCATGGCATGGTATAGTAGATGAATTGCCCAAATCATGTAAAGGAAGCATGGAAATATCATCACATGAAAAACAAAAGCCAATGACCATCATCTCGTCAACTATGCCATAAGTGCAAATGGGATTTATTTTAATGGGGCATGCATAGTTACTATGTTGAGATTGTAATGATGCAATATGGGAGATCTCACTCATAGCATATGACAAGTTCAATGGATTGTCAAACATGAAGTGACCAATAGAATTTTCACAAGATGTCCTATGGAGCATAGCATCACAACTAGGCAACTCAACATGCTCATCATCATATTCATCATAAATAGGTAAGTCAAGGCATGAAGAAGTTTCACTAGCATGAAGCATGGTAATAGGTGGGTCAACATCATGGGATCAATCAATGTCAAGATGGTCCACCAGTGGGACAAGAGAAGTACCATCACCTATGTTACCTTTGGAGCATCGCTCATGTGTTGTAGGCGAGGTGTCAACGATCCATTCGTTGTCATCTTCATCTTGATGGAACCATGTGGGGGTGTATCATCGTCCACCATGGCCATCGTCGTCTCCAATGTAGGGATGGACTCGTCGAGGATAGGCATGTCGTCATGTAGGAGACCTAGCACCAAAGAAGAAAACACACTAGGAGTAGAGGTTAAGTCGTTAGAAATCATAGTGGCCTCATGTGCCGTGTCAACTACCTCACTCACTAAGTGTTGTGTCTCACTCACTCCCTCAAGGATGCTCTCACTCGTATGGTGGGTGGAGTCACTCAAATGGCGCTCAACCTCACATAGGATGTGTGGCATGCTCTCATGTGTGGGGCTATTGGTGGTCACACTCATCCTCTCATAGGAAATGCTCTCAATGTCACGTATGGTGGAGTCACTCATGTCACTCATGGGGTGGTGGCTCTCCTCACATGGCAATTGGGGCATCTCGACATATGTGGGTGCCGGAGATATGTAGGTGCAAATGTCTCCATGCGCGGTCGCGTAGCTTGACTCGGAGTATGAGTCCAATGTGGGCGTCGTCTTCATGTTGTTGAAGAGGTTGGCGCTCGTCAGCTGTGGTCGAAGGGATGGCCCTTGCTCGACCGTCTTGTCACCTTCTTGGTGTTGGAGGCCCATATGATGTGGCACCTCATAGCTCGTCTCCATGACCGAAGGGAGTTTCCCATGCTCGGCCATCTTCCTTGAGGGGCTTAGAAGATGGAAGTGTCGCCCTCGCTTCGTAGTTGGTCGCCTTGGACTTGATGAAGTCGATGAAGGCGTACACGTGGGAAGTAGGCGAAGATGCGTGACGTCCAAAGGCGAAGATGCCTTGAGAACACTTGGAGAAGATGCCGAAGTGGTTGATGTAGCCGTAGCGCCGTCTTGGTGGTGGTCATCTCGCGGTCTTCTCTTGTGCTTATGAAGCTTCGACTTTGCGTGAAGTAGGGCTTGTTGGGACTTGTGCATTTGCGCTTGTGGAGCATCTTCATGATGATGATGTCGTTGTCGTGCTTGAGCTCCTTGGCGTTAAATGGGTAAATCGTGCACATGATGCTTGGAGGTGACTTGCCCTTCATGACGATGAGGATCACGAATGTGATGGTGGTCGCCATGGAGATGTGGACGACTTGCGCTTGCATCGCGTGGGCGCTCCAAAGACTTGTGGCTTGAACGTCGCCGTCTTGAAGATGATGAAGGGGAAGTCGACTTGAGCAAGGTCCGAATCTCCTCCATTCTTGCATCTTTCTCCTCTTTATGTGCGGCAAGCTTCTTGCCGAAGTAGTCCCTTCTCCTTGCTTCAGAGTGACGATTGTCGATGGAGATGTTCTCGATGCACTCTCGCAATCTTGATTGTGTGCCTTGCACTTGTCGTTGTAGATCGAAGATAGACGCTTTGGTGATGTAGTTGTTCACGCCGTCGTTGTTGTCGAAGACCGGAGATGAAATGCCTTGCCTATCCATCACAAGACTCGAGCAAATATGAGTGGGAGAAAGAGAAGAACTTATACCAATGTACCTTGACCGATGTTGACAATGAATCAAGTTCACTCAAATGCGGACAATGAAATAGCACTATTGGTACCAATCCTTGTCGGTTCTCACACCTACACAAGTAAAGCTTATGGAGGAGCTCGGTGAGGATAGTGGCACAAACATTTAATGCAAAATGTTAGCAAGAGTCAATAATGTTGAAAGAGATTCACAAATTAGCAAGTGAAACAAATGGACCAATAGCAAAGAATGGCTGCGGAAACACACACACGGATAGATAAATGGAGTCGTGCAACCAAGGAATGAGCAGAAAATGTGGAATCCACGAAAAACGCTCGTGTTGCACAACTCAAGAGAGACGCTAGCACGATTGCTCAATAGGCGGATACGACACTTGTGCACAACCTATAAGATGCAAAATGGATAAACTTCTATCCCAAGTATGCTATGTATGTATAGTTCCCGGTGTTTCTCTCAAGATGATCCAAGATGATCGGATATGACAATCTTATGTGCAATATGGTATGATGCTATGGCACTTGCTTACAAGCTTCTTTGCTCTCTTTCTTTTGCTTAAAAGCTTTATTTCTTCTTCTTTTTTTGTATGGCCACTTTGCACAATGCACAAACCAAGATAGCAATTGTGTATATGCGGGAACAAACTTGTGACACAAGATATGATACCAATATATGCACCACAATGATATGGTATATATGCTATGGGAAGTATGATCACTAATGTGCACAAGTAACGTTGCCGGCAATACTCAAATGGCTAGTCTCGATAGGCAAGTAATGCAAAAGTAAGGCTAGGGGTTAACAATGCAACGGCAAGGGGAATATACAATGGAGGGATACCACGATACCAAGATGATATGGAGGTTACCGTCCGACGATGATGAGTAGCGGTGTTCTTGATGTAGATACCAAGATGATGGAGACTCGTCCCTAAGTAGCGAAACACCATAGGAAGCGGAAAAACCGCGAACTCAAAATCTCAAACGTCAAATGTCAAAATGGTGGTAGCGGGAATGCGGTGGTGGTTTGCACTTGGCAATGCGGAAGTGGAATGATGGGCTATACACGTGTCGGAGTTGAAGTTGCCGTCCCTAAGTAGCGAAACACCTTAGGAGACACAAGCCACAACTCAAACAAGCTCAAACAACTATTGGGTTAAGTTGGGGTGCCGGAAGTGTATGGTGGGCACGCCTATGCGGAAGTTATGGTGGTGGTGGTGGTTGATGAAGATGCAACCGTCCCTAAGTAGCCGAAACACCTTAGGAGACTCGAATCACAACTCAAACAACCTCAACTGCAAAGGGGAACAAAATGGGTTAGGTTGCGGAACTCGGTGGTGGACATGCAGATGATGTGGTGGAAGCCCTAGGCAAAGATGCTAAAGTTCCAAAAACTTGATGGAGTCAAATGGTGGTGGTAGTATTTTTATGGGATGGGGGAGGTCAATAGCTTCAAAACGAGCTAAAGAACGTGAAAATCGGACTCCGGATGAATTAGTTATGGCGAAGCGGTGAAGCAGGGAGGCTGAAATCTCTGAGCCGGATATCCGGGGTTAGGGCCGGATTTCGAGGTGTATGTCCAGAACCAAGCGGATTTGGTGCTCCAGGGCCGGATGTCCGGCTTGGGGCGGATGTCGGCCGGATGGTCCGGATGTCCGACTGAGGTCGGATGTCCGCCCGACGAATCCAGATCTCGTTTGGGCGGAAATTTTCGAATTGGGGCGGAAATTGATGATTTCAATGTCAAAATTGGAGAGATTTCGTGGTTGGAAATTGGGAAACTTTGGGATATGCTAGATCCACTCGTATCCAAGCAAATCCATGGATCACAATCAACATAACATCATCAAAACTAACAAATCACAAAAAAATTGTGGCTATTTTTGGTGGGGATTTTCGGATTTAGGACGAAATCAACAAAATCAAGCTAGAAAACACGAGGTAGGGGCTCCAAAAACGTGATCAACGTGGCTCATGATACCAAGATGATGTAGGGCAGAACCCTACGTGGATGATCTTTCACGTTTCGAGTGGATCCTATGGGGAATCACGAAGAACACGCGGAAGAACAAAGGGAAACACGGAGGAAACGAGAGAGAGATCGCTCAACCAACAAGGAATCAATCACACAAGTGCTAGATCACCGAACACAAATAGGTACATATGATCCACAATCAACAAAGGTAAGGATACACGAGTAGCCGTTCTTCTCCGAGAGAGGAGGTCTTGATGGGGTCCACCCTAGAAGGGGTCTTGAATCCGCTTGGGGGATCTTCTCCGAAGAGGTCCTGAGCTCCGAGGAGAAGTAACCAAGTGGATGAGCAAGGCTCTCACACAAACATGAGCTAAACCTAAGCTAACCCTAGAAAGATGAAGGGGATGGAGTATATATAGTCTAGGGGGCGAAGGGGTACAAGGGCCTCGGCCCGGATGCACTGCATGCAGGCAGGGGAGGCCGGATGTCCGGGCGTCGGGCCGGATGTCCGGGCCTTCACGAGGCACCGGATGTCCGGGCTAGGCGGCGGATGTCCGGCTGGTGCGCCACTTCTGCCGATTCGGTGCGGGCGCCGGATTTACAGGCCACTGGCGGATATCCGTCTTTGGGGCGGATGTCCGGGGCGAACGCCGGATGTCCGGGCTCAGTAGACTTTCTCCGGTTCCTCTCGTCGTGTTCCTTCATCCTTGTACTTGGGGACTTTTCCATCATTCCGAGCATCTCAGGAGGGTCTCCTTGGTACCTAGGCATGCATAGTGTCCTTGCATTAGGTAGCAACCATGTCTCACACGAATGGAAAGGGGAAGCATTTAGGAACGGGTTCACCTTGTGTCCAATGGCGAATAGTCGAGGTCTCATCTTATGTATCCTTGGGGCTTGGAGAGTAGTCGGAGTGTACATGGGTATGAACGTGGTATGCTCCGCATCATGCTAGGTTCCTACATGACGACATGCCTACCCTCGACGAGTCCATCCCTTCAATGGGAAAACCGATGGCCATGGTGGAAGACGATGCACCCCCCACATGGTTCCATCAAGATGAAGATGACAACGAGTGGATCTTCGACACCTCACTTACAACACATGAGCGATGCTCCAAAGGTAACATAGGTTATGGTGCTTCTCTTGTCCCACTAGTGGACTATCTCACCAATGCTTCTTGTTAGTGCGAATTCTTCATGTCATGACTTACCAATTTATGATGAATATGATGATGAGAATTTTGAGTTGCCTAGTTGTGATGCTATGCTCCATAGGATATCATGTGAAAATTCTATTGGTCACTTCATGTTTGAAAATCCATTAAACTTGTCATATGCTGTGAGTGAGATCTCCCGTATTACATCATTTCAATCTCAACATAGTAACTATGCATACCCCATTAAAATAAATCCCATTTGCACTTATGGCATAGATGACGAGATGATGGTCATTGGCTTTTGTTTTTCATGCGATGATATTGCTATGCTTCCTTTACATGATTTGCGCAATTCATCTACTATACCATGCCATGATCACATTGTTCCAAATATGCTTTGTATTGGATGTTCTCAATATTCTCCATGTGATGTTCCTACAAATGCTCATGAGGAGACCCCCATAGTTTCCTCATACATATTAGGAGATCTTGATGCATTCCATACTTTGCATGATTCCCATAATTGCATGCACCATATGCATTCCATGAATAACAATGCTCTACATATTTCTCATGATGAATTACATAATTTGAGTCTCCATTATGCTATACACAATAACAAACCTCTCCTGATGGATGACATGTTTCTATATCACGCATCTCATTTATTTGAGCATTGGATATTTTGTGCTAACCAACACATGCACGTATGCATCATGATGGATGATGTGTACATCTACCACGCACAGACAATTTTTCATTTGCCTTTGTTTTGTGTAGGTACTCACGTATACTCGTCAACCTCTCAATCCCAAGAGTTGACAAAACGAGCTCTTGAGAGAACGATGATTTGGGATCCCCTGGACTATCCTTACCACTGTTCCCTTCGCGCAAGGACTACGCGCATGTCTTCTACTTGTCTCTCACACGGCTATGGGCTATTTACCACTTGTCACCTTATGCCCATTCTATCGTGTTCACTTTGCATGTTATGCTTGCTTCTATGCCTTTGCCATGCAATTGTGACCCTTGCTTGCATTTACCCATGATACACCATTATGCTACTTCTATGTGTATTTGCATGCTTGGTGGAGATCCTTGTTGCTATTACCATGTTTTCCTTGTACCTCATGCTATTGATGATTGTTGTGTTGGGAGAGTCATGATTTCCCATTGCTATTTACATATGGCCTCTCGCCAATACATTGATGATATTTTACTCATATCTTGCTTTCATACTTGTGATATGTCATGTGCATTATTCATGACCATTATTTGCACACATGACATGCTTGCCATGATTCTTTCTAGTACGTTGCATCTTCGCACTACTAGCGTGCTTGACTTGATCACTATGATTGCTTGCTTTGTCGCATCACCCATGTTCCATTATTACTCGCTTTCTTGGGTTGATGACATATATGTTCATGCCTCTCACTTGATTTGTCTTGCTCATTGTCTCGTGTCTCCATTAGTTGCATCTCTCATATCACCTTGTGTTGAGTGCCAAGTTGCTATTCTTATTGATCTTGGAGACTTGGACATATTACTTGTGATGCATGCTTGTTTGTTTGAGCCTAATGCCTTTGGTTGTTATCTCATCATATGCTTACATAACATGCCAAATTCCCTTGTCCTTTGTTATGATGAGAATGATGCATATACTTGTTGGGTATCTTACCACACGAATGATAGGTTTTGCATTTCCGCTAACCACATTTGTTTTTTCGAATGTTTGTCATGTTCTTTCGTTTTGAAGGATTCACAAGGCATTACCCTCATGAGACATATTGGGTATGTGAAGGCATACATGATGTGCAACTCCAACATCTTCGGGAACATTCATGAGGTGAACTCCTTCCACTTGAGCCATCCTCAAGTACACATATTGGATGGGTCATTCTTTCATTGTTGTTTCCTTCTTGTTGTCTACATGATACATCTCGCGAATGGAGGAGCGACATTGGATATGGACCCTTTGGACCTTCAAGTTCAGGAGTGCCACGACATCGAGCTATGGTACAACAACACCCATAACAAATTTGCATCTTATGCATGGAGTGACTCACATTATGATTGCCTTGTTGCATCTTGTATTTCGATGTCATCCATGATATATGAGCTTGTGCACTTCCTTAGCAAATTTGTTGTGATCTTTCTTGATGGCATATTCATACATTATGATCATATTGCCTACCATCAATTGCATGATCACATACTCACATTGAGACCAATTGCCATATTCATGCTATTGATAAACCATCTCACTATGACATCATTTGCACCGTGGTTGCATTGATCACATTCACAATACATTTGTGTGCACAATGAATGCTTTTGCTCCCATGAATGCTTTGCATATCATTCTATATCATCTTACTAAGCTTCATGCATTTATCACAAACAATCTTGCCGAATGGACTCATGTGTACTTGATGGACACCTTGTTTGCGCTAACCATTGTATTTCCAAGTGTCGTTTGTGTTTGCTCGTTTTGCATGTGTACCACTCGGGAGACAACTTGGAGTACTTGGATTGCGCCATGTCTTCCACTTCGTCCAACTACAAGTATGTCCACGACAAACGTTTACATGGTGATGAGGTTTTTGATCCATGGCCGGATCTTTCCCAAGGGATGAGTGCTACCTCTTGAGCACTGCGTTGGTTTTCCCTTGAAGAGGAAAGGGTGATGCAGTAAAGTAGCGTAAGTATTTCCCTCAGTTTTTGAGAACCAAGGTATCAATCCAGTAGGAGGTCACGCTCAAGTCCCTTGCACCTACACAAACAAATAAGAACCTCACAACCAACGCGATAAAGGGGTTGTCAATCCCTTCATGGTCACTTATGAGAGTGAGATCTGATAGAGATGATAAGATAATACTTTTGGTATTTTTATGATAAAGAGTAAAAGTAAAGAAAGCAAATAAACAGTAATGGAAATGACGGGAGATTGATATGATGGAAAATAGACCCGGGGGCCATATGTTTCACTAGTGGCTTCTCTCAAGATAACATAAGTATTACGGTGGGTGAACAAATTACCGTCGAGCAATTGATAGAATTGAGCATACTTATGAGAATATCTAGGTATGATCATGTATATAGGCATCACGTCCATGACAAGTAGACCGAAATGATTTTGCGTCTATTACTATTACTCCACACATCGACCGCTATGCAGCATGCATCTAGAGTATTAAGTTCATAAGAACAGAGTAACGCTTTAAGCAAGATGACATGATGTAGAGGGATAAACTCATGCAATATGATATAAACCCCATCTTTTAATCCTCGATGGCAACAATACAATACGTGCCTTGGTTCCCTAACATCCTTTGGGAAAGGACACCGCAAGATTGAACCCAAAGCTAAGCACTTCTCCCATTGCAAGAAAGATGAATCTAGTAGGCCAAACCAAACTAATAATTCAAAGGGACTTGCAAAGGTAACCAATCATACATAAAAGAATTTAGAGAAGATTCAAATATTGTTCATAGATAATCTTGATCATAAACCCACAATTCATCGGATCTCGACAAACACACCGCAAAAGAAGATTACATCAAATAGATCTCCAAGATAATCAAGGAGAACTTTGTATTGAGATCCAAAGAGAGAGAAGAAGCCATCTAGCTAATAACTATGGACCCGAAGGTCTGAGGTAAACTACTTACACATCATCGGAGAGGCTATGGTGTTGATGTTGAAGCCCTCTGTGATCAATGCCCCCTCCGTGGCAGACTGGAAAAAGGCCCCAAGATGGGATCTCACGGGTGCGAGAAGGTTGCGGCGGTGGAATTAGGTTTTGTGGTCGCACGATGGTTTGAAGTGCGTAGGTATATATAGGAGGAAGAAGTAGGTCGTTGGAGCCACGAGGGGCCCACGAGGGTGGAGGGCGCGTCTGGTGGCGGTGGGCGCGCCCCCCTAACTCGTGGCCTCCTCGTCTATTGCTTGACATCCACTCCAGGTCCTTTGGATCACGTTTGTTCCAAAAATCACGTTCCTGAAGGTTTCATTCCGTTTGGACTCCGTTTGATATTCTTTTTCTGCGAAACACCGTTTTTTCCAAAAATCACGTTCCCGAAGGTTTCATTCCGTTTGGACTCCATTTGATATTCTTTTTCTACGAAACACTGAAATAGGCAAAAAAACAGCAATTTGGGCTTGGCCTCCGGTTAATAGGTTAGTCCCCAAAATAATATAAAATTGTATAAATAAGCCCATTAAACATCCAAAACAAAATATATAATAACATGAAACCATCAAAAATTATAGGTACGTTGGAGACGTATCAAGCATCCCCAAGCTTAATTCCTGCTCGTCCTCGAGTAGGTAAATGATAAAAAAGAATTTTTGATGTGGAATGCTTCTTAGCATAATTCTCAATGTAAATATTTTTATTGTGGTATGAATATTTAGATCCGAAAGATTCAAGATAAAAGTTTAATGTTGACATAAAAACAATAATATTTCAAACATGCTAACCTAGCAATTATGTCTTATCAAAATAACATAGCCAAAGAAAGCTTATCCCTACAAAATCATATAGTTAGGCTATGTTTCAATATTGTCACACAAATGTTCTCATCATGCATAACCCCGATGACAAGTCGAGCAATTGGTTCATACTTTTAACGCGCTTCAGCCTTTTCAACTCTTATGCAATACATGAGCACAAGCCATGGATATAACACTATGGGTGGAGTAAAGTATAATGATGGGGGTTATGAGAGAAGACAAAAAAGGTAGAAAGTCTCACATTGACGCGGCTAATCAATAGGCTATGGAGATGCCCATCAATTGATGTCAATGAGAGGAGTAGGGATTGCCATGCAACGGATGCACTAGAGCTATAAATATATGAAAGCTCAACAAAAGACACTAAGTGGGTGTGCATCCAACTTGCTTGCTCACGAAGACCTAGGGCATTTTGAGGAAGCCCATCATTGGAATATACATGTAACATCCCAAAATTCTAAATTTTGGAATGTTATAAATAAATAGATAGTTTTGATTGATTGTTTGATTGATTGACTGAAAGTGAGTGAATTCGAAATCCTTTTGAAAGTTAAATGAGAGGGAATAAAAGGACTTTCCCAAACTTCCATTTTTTCTTTTATGATCTTCGGGAATTCAAATTCTTTTCATCACAAAACCCTTGAGAGAAGATGACATGACTTCTTCCATTTATTTAAATGACAAGGGGTGTTGAAAATATTTGAATTTCATTTGGAAAAATATTTCCAATTCTGAAACTTTATGCAACTCAATGATTTTCACGGCGAAGATAAAATGACATCATCAAAACACATGAAATACGAGTTGGGAGTTTCAAAGAATTAAATTCAAAGTTCTTTTGAATTTATTTTCAATTTGGAGTTATTTGAGTTTTATTCAAATTATTTTTCTCCAAAAATAAAATATATGGAAAATAGGGTAACATGATTCCCTACATCGAGAAAATTGGAGAGAAATTAATTTGAAATCATTTTGGTATTTTTAAAATGATTTTTGTTGGATTTTATTGGACCAGAAGCACTCTTTGCTTTATTTGAATTTGTGTGTATTTTATTACACTCTAGAATAATGTTCATCATGTAGGAAATCTTTTTCTGAAAATTTTGATATATTATATGCCTATATAATATTTTTATTTATTTGGTTTTATTATTTTATTTGTCTCTGTTTAAAAACAAAACAAATGTTTAAAAAAGTTTCTCACGCTTTGGGCGGCCCAGCCAGCAGGCCAAGGCCCAGCTCCGCCGCCTCCCTCCCACCCGCGAGGCAGGCCACCCAGCCCGGCCCGGCCATGACCCATCAAGCCCACGCGCCCGTCCCGAGCTCCCGGGCGGGACTCCGTCAGCCTGCGCCGCCGCCGCCATGGCCGCCGTGCGCCGCCTCCTCTGCCCCCTTCCCACGCCACCTCATCCCGGCCCTCTTAAATCTGGGCCCCGGATCCCCCTCTCTCTCGCCCGTGCCGCCTCATTGCCGCCCGGCAGATCCATGAGTCCCGCCGCCCAAGCCGCCACTCTCGCCGATGACCACCGCCGTCGCCACCATCGCACTCGCCGCTCCACGCCGCCCTCCCGAGCTACTCACGCCGCCGCCATGCCTCGCCGCCACAGGCCACCGCCTCGCCGCCCGTGAGACGCGACTTCGCGGAGTTCCGCCGCCCGGTTTTCCGACGGAGAACCGCTAACCGATATAAACCGCCCGTTTTTTATTAGATCGATTTTCCTAGAAAACCTAGTTCCGTTTTTTAGGGTTTAGCTATTTCGCGAATGTTCTCTGTTAGGTTGATCTAGCGACGCTTTCATTCGTTAGCGTTGATGTGAGCGTTCGCTTCGGTAGAGTTTTCTTTTTATTAATAGATTCGGCCGAGGACCCATCCGTGAATATTTTATTTACTGATTGGCCCTGTTTTCAAACGCTCATAACTTTTTACTCGTTTATCCAAATCCAACGAAACCAACGCCCACGTCTTCGTTATGATCCCCTCTATCCAGTAATCCAACTCAAACATGTTTCTGAAAGTTTTAAAATTTGAATTCAAACAGATTTGTATTCAAACTTCGTTTGATCGTGACTTGAGTTTCGTAACTCCGATTTAGTTGATTCTTTTTGCAAATCGAAGCTCTTAACCTAAACTTTCTGATAAGGCCAAATTCACATAATTTTGGTACTGTTAGAAATTGTTTTATGTTGCAAGAGTTATTTGCTCGGTTTTGACATTTTCAGAATCGTTTTCTTCGATATTTCCGATCTTTTGAGTGATTGCTTATGTATGGTTACTATTGCTTGATTACGATAGATTGACCGGAGTGTGACGTGTAGAACTATCAAGAGTTTTGAGTGCGAATCATCTTCATCAACTTTGCAGGCAAGTAACACTTGATCATATTTTCTCATACCCAGCTTTATGCATTAGATCTATTCCTCAAACACTTGCATGATTAGGATCTAATTAAATTGTGGGATGGGAAGTAGATTGAGGTAGTACCTATTACTGTTTTACTTATGAAACCTTGGGAGTTACTTCTACGTTTGCTTATTATGCTATGCTATGCTAGTAGGCGTGGATTGGGTGAGTGTATTCCATGACGGATGTGAGATTGTTAAATTAATGGTTTATTTAAGGTGGCAACTTAAACACACATCCGGGTGGATTGAGGCACCTGGTTTCTATCGGGACTTGCCTGTTTTCTTGGACCGCCACCTGTGCTCAAAGGGATCATAAGATTATTCATGCTAGTAACTTCCGTGTGCAGCCACAAGCCATTATGGGCTCTGGCATAGTTGATTAAGTCGTGTGAACTCTTACGGTGGTAGACTAGGCGATGTAGGGGTTGTAGGTGGTACGGTCTACCCATCGTAAGGTGCAAACGCTTACGAAAGACTATGTCTCGGTCATCCGTCTCTCAAACACCATGTAGTGCGAGAAACCAAGCGGAGGCGATCGAGTCTTGTGGGGAAAAGTCATGAAACCTCTGCAGAGTGTATAAACTAATCATGATTGGCCGTGTCCCCGGTTATGGACATCTTGAGTATCTAGTACTTGAATATCATGTGAATCTCAACATGGTACTCTAATTAATATTGTTGGGTTTTTAATGAGTACTTTTAATTGGGATTGAGGATGCTCTCAACCATTCTCAATGTTTCACAACCACCATGATAGTTAAATAAATTTATTCCTTTGTAGTAGGGAAAAATTGGCTTTTCGCAAAACCTTATAACCATAGAGCTTTTCCACCAGCCATATATGCATGTAGTATAGCTTATTCTTTCATTACTCTCTATGTGTTACATTGCGGCATATTCCATGTCTTGACCCGTTTCATTGCAACTTTTCATGTTGCAGACTTTTCAGACGACGAGTAAGTGATACGTTAGGGTTATGATTTCCTATACTTAACTTTGCCGTTGGTGTTGAATCGGAATCCACAACCTTGTTGCTTCCGCTATATTTTGGATTGAGGTAATAGTATTTATGTTACTTTATACATGTGATTTACCTCTGTTATAAATCCTTCGAAATCTGTGTGTCAAAGATACCGATCCAGGGATGACACGAAAGCACAAAGACTTGATCCATTCGGGTCGGGTCGCTACAATACAAGCCAAGTTCTATAATGAAAAATTCCCACTAGTATATGAAAGTGCAACATAGGAGACTCTCTATCATGAAGATCACGGTGCTATTTTGAAGCACAAGTGTGGAAAAAGGATAGTAACATTGTCCCTTCTCTCTTTTTCTCTAATTTTTTTGGGCCTTCTCCTTTTTTTGGCCTCTTTTTTTTATTTAGTCTGGAATCTCATCCCGACTTGTGGGGGAATCATAGTCTCCATCATCCTTTCCTCACATGGGACAATGCTCTAATAATGATGATCATCACACTTTTATTATTTACAACTCAACAATTACAACTCAATACTTAGAACAAAATATGACTCTATGTGAACGCCTCCGGCGGTGTACCGGGATATGCGATGAATCAAGAGTGACACGTATGGAAAAAATTATGAATAGTAGCTTTGCCACAAAATACGATGTCAACTACATGATCATGCAAAGCAATATGATAATGATGAAGCGTGTCATAATAAACGGAACGGTGGAAAGTTGCATGGCAATATATCTCGGAATGGCTATGGAAATGCCATGATAGGTAGGTATGGTGGCTGTTTTGAGGAAGATATAAGGAGGATTATGTGTGATAGAGCGTATCATATCACGGGGTTCGGATGCACCGGCGAAGTTTGCACCAACTCTCAAGGTGAGAAAGGGCAATGCGCGGTACCGTAGAGGCTAGAAAATTGTGGAAGGTTGAGAGTGCGTATAAAACATGGACTCACATTAGTCATAAAGAACTCATATACTTATTGCAAAAGTTTATTAGCCCTTGAAGCAAAGTACTACTACGCATGCCCCTAGAGGGATAGATTGGTAGGAAAAGACCATCGCTCGTCCCCGACCGCCACTCATAAGGAAAGCAATAAAAGAACACCTATATGTCAAAATTGTCACACAACTTTTACCATACGTGCATGCTACGGGACTTGCGAACTTTAACACAAGTATTTTTCAATTTCACAATTACCCAACTAGCGCACTCTAATATTACCATCTTTATATCTCAAAACACTTATCAAGTATCTAACTTCTCATAACATTCAATGAACTCAATATAGAAGATTAATTTCACAATTAAAGCAAATTACCATGCTGTTTAAGACTCTCAAAATAACATAAGTGAAGCATGAGATATCAATAATTTCTATGAAATATAACCACCGCCGTGCTCTAAAAAATATAAGTGAAGCACTAGAGCAAAAACTATATAGCTCAAAAGATATAAGTGGAGCACATAGAGTATTCTAACAAATTCCGAATCATGTGTGTCTCTCTCAAAAGGTGTGTATAGCAAGGATGATTGTGGCAAACTAAAAAACAAATACTCAAATCATACAAGACGCTCCAAGCGAAACACATATCATGTGGTGAACAAAAATATAGCTCCAAGTAAATTTACCGATGGTTGAGGACGAAAGAGGGGATGCCTTTCGGGGCATCCCCAAGATTTGGCTTTTTGGTGTCCTTGGATTTACCTTGGGGTGCCTTGGGCATCCCCAAGCTTAGGCTCTTGCCACTCCTTGTTCCATAATCCATCAAATCTTTTACCCAAAACTTGAGAACTTCACAACACAAAACTTAACAGAAAATCTCGTGAGCTCCGTTAGCGAAAGAAAACAAAACACCACTTCAAGGTACTGTATTGAACTCATTCTTTATTTATATTGGTGTTAAACCTACTATATTCCGACTTCTCTATGGTTTATAAACTATTTTACTAGCCATAGATTCATCAAAATAAGCAAACAACACACGAAAAACAGAATCTGTCAAAAACAGAACAGTCTGTAGTAATCTGTAACTAACGCAAACTTCTGGAACTCCAAAATTTCTACCAAAATAGGACGCCCTAGAACTATCGTTTAACGCCCCTAGCTAGGCATTAAAATATGGATAGATCTAGGTATTGCCATCTTTAGTAGGCAATCCATAAGTGGCTCTCATAATAGATTCATATGGTAATTTAATTTTCTTTCTAGGGAAGTGTTCCATGCCTTCCCTTAATGGAAATTGGAATCTAATATTCCCTTCCTTCATATCAATAATTGCACCGATCGTTCTAAGGAAAAGTCTACCAAGAATAATAGGACATTAAGGATTGCAATCTATATCAAGAACAATAAAATCTACGGGCACATAGTTCCTACTTGCAACAATAAGAACATCATTAATTCTTCCCATAGGTTTCTTAATAGTGGAATCCGCAAGGTGCAAGTTTAGAGAACAATCATCGAATTCACGGAAACCTAACAAATCACATAAAGTTTTTGGAATCGTGGAAACACTAGCGCCCAAATCACACAAAGCATAGCATTCATGATCCTTAATTTTAATTTTAATAGTAGGTTCCCATTCATCATAAAGTTTTCTAGGGATAGAAACCTCCAACTCAAGTTTTTCTTCATAAGATTGCATCAAAACATCAATGATATGTTTAGTAAAAGCTTTATTTTGACTATAAGCATGCGGAGAATTTAGCACAGATTGCAACAAGGAAATACAATCTATCAAAGAGCAATTATCATAATTAAATTCCTTGAAATCCAAGATAGTGGGTTCATTGATATCTAAAGTTTTGACATCTTCAATCCTACTTTTACCAATTTTTGCATCAAGATATAAAAACTCCGAATTTTTGGGACGCCTTCTAGGTAAAGGTGGCTCATCTTCAGTCCCATCATTATCAAGATTCATATTGCAAAACAAAGATTTAATAGGGGACACATCAATAACTTTTAGATCTTCATCTTTATTCTCATAAAAAAATTCTGGTTTAGCGGCCATCTTATTAACTAAGGTGGCCTGCTTATCCGAAATTTCAGCAGTTAATTTTTCGAGATGAGCAATCTGAGATTTCAGACCATAAAAGACATATCATCGAGCTCTTTATTCATGTAACCCATAATTTTTTTTGTTCCTTAAGATCGTTTCTAAAGAAATTGTTATGCTCAAATTGTAACGTCATGAAACTTCTGACGTTGCTTTCAATCTCTTCTAACCTTTTAAGGTGAAAATCACCAAATCTAGGTAGAGGCATCGTGACAAGCAAGCAGTCCAAGACACGAGCGAACAAGAAGCAAGCGAAAAAGAGGGAGACCGGAAAAGAGAGGGCGACTAAAACGGCAAGGGTGAAGTGGGGGAGAGGGAAACGAGAGGCAAATGGCAAATAATGTAATGCAAGGGATAAGAGTTTGTGATCGGTACTTGGTATGTCTTGACTTGACTTCGCGCACACCTCCCCGGCAACGGCGCCATAAATCCTTCTTGCTACCTCTTGAGCACTGCGTTGGTTTTCCTTTGAAGAGGAAAGGGTGATGCAGTAAAGTAGCGTAAGTATTTCCCTAGGTTTTTGAGAACCAAGGTATCAATCCAGTAGGGGGTCACGCTCAAGTCCCTTGCACCTATACAAACAAATAAGAACCTCGCAACCAACGCGATAAAGGGGTTGTCAATCCCTTCACGGTCACTTACGAGAGTGAGATCTGGTAGAGATGATAAGATAATATTTTTGGTATTTTTATGATAAAGAGTAAAAGTAAAGAAAGCAAATAAACAGTAATGGAAATAACGGGAGATTGATATGATGGAAAATAGACCCGGGGGCCATAGGTTTCACTAGTGGCTTCTCTCAAGATAGCATAAGTATTACGGTGGGTGAACAAATTACTGTCGAGCAATTGATAGAATTGAGCATAGTTATGAGAATATCTAGGTATGGTCATGTATATAGGCATCACGTCCGTGACAAGTGGACCGAAACGATTCTTCATCTACTACTATTACTCCACACATCGACCGCTATCCAGCATGCATCTAGAGTATTAAGTTCATAAGAACAGAGTAACGCTTTAAGCAGGATGACATGATGTAGAGGATAAACTCATGCAATATGATAAACCCCATCTTTTTATCCTCGATGGAAACAATACAATACGTGCCTTGCTGCCCCTGCTGTCACTGGAAAAGGGCACCGCAAGATTGAACCCAAAGCTAAGCACTTCTCCCATTTCAAGAAAGATCAATCTAGTAGGCCAAACCAAACTGATAATTCGAAGGGACTTGCAAAGATAACCAATCATACATAAAAGAATTCAGAGAAGATTCAAATATTGTTCATAGATAATCTTGATCATAAACCCACTCGGATCTCGACAAACACACCGCAAAAGAAGATTACATCAAATAGATCTCCAAGAGAATCGAGGAGAACTTTGTATTGAGATCCAAAGAGAGAGAAGAAGCCATCTAGCTAATAACTATGGACCCGAAGGTCTGAGGTAAACTACTCACACATCATCGGAGATGCTATGGTGTTGATGTAGAAGCCCTCCGTGATCAATGCCCCTTCCGGTAGGACGCCGGAAACGGCCCCAAGATGGATCTCACGGGTAAAGAACGTTGCGGCGGTGGAATTAGGTTTTCGTGGTCGCTTCTGATGGTTTGGGGGTACGTAGGTATATATAGGAGGAAGAAGTAGGTCGGTGGAGACATAAGGGGCCCACGAGGGTGGAGGGCGCGTGTGGTGGGGGTGGGCGCGCCCCCCTACCTCGTGGCCTCCTCGTCTGTTGCTTGACGTCCACTCCAAGTCCTCTGGATCACGTTTGTTCCAAAAATCACATTCCCGAAGGTTTCATTCCGTTTGGACTCCGTTTGATATTCTTTTTACTGTGAAACAGAAATAGGCAAAAATCTGACAATTTGGGCTGGGCCTCGGTTAATAGGTTAGTCCCCAAAATAATATAAAAGTGTATAAGTAAGCCCATTAAACATCCAAAACAGAATATATAATAGCATGGAACAATAAAAAATTATAGATACGTTGGAGACGTATCAAGGAGAGATGATGCGGAGAATCCTACGATCATCCCCATGTACACTATGACCACTCCTCAAGCCCCAAGTGCCCATATGACGAGACCTCAAGCATACGCCATTGGACACAAGGTGAACCCGCTCCTAGTTGGTTCCCCTTTCCATTCATCTGAGACATGGTTGCTACCTCATGCAAAGACACTACGTGTGCTCGGGAACCGAGGGGATGACCATGTAGATGCTCGAAGCATAGGACAAGTCCACATGGAAGCAGATCAAGAAGTGCCTCAAGTGGAGTCATCGCGGAGCTACAGCGGCCGGACATCCGGCAGGAGCCCGGACTGTCGGTGTTCTGGGAACGGGGGTCCCTAGACTTGCCTGCCTGCGGCCCACGGCGTTCGACAACAAGGCATTCAAGACCCTCGCGAGGGGCCAAGCCTCGCGAGGCGGACGACGCAAGACCTCCTCAAGAGCGGCCTCACCAGGCCGCCTCGCGAGGAGCGGAGAAATCAAGGCAGGGAAAACCTCGCGAGGCTCTCGTGACGTGAGCCATGACGATCAAGATCGAGGCCAGGCGCCCGGTAGGCGCCCGGCGTGTAACGATCCTTGTTTCCCCTTTGGTGCTAATGAGGCAAACGCAGGCGCGGAGTACCGAGGCATCAAGCAAAGGTTTCCATATCAGTGCAACAAGACCAAGACCAGCAGGACAGCAGGACGGAGGTCACCATGGAGCCCAAGACGGCGTCACCACTAGAGCCTTTCGCAGGCGAAGACCGCTTTTGTCAGGATAAGTTGTACTAGTTGTCCCCTTTAAAATTGGCCGTTGTTGGCTCCCTTACCGCTCAAAATTTGGGAAGAGGACCAGGGCCTATATAAGTAGAACTAGTCACCACAGTAGGGGGCATCTGATAACCCATTGTGAGGCATCTCACGCACACAAGTTTGCCAAGCACAAGAACACCTCAACCTCAGGAGGCTGTTCTTCCCCTTGTACTGTTCATCATCAGCCCAAGTGGCAATCCACCACCACCACACTGGAGTAGGGTATTACACCACGACGGTGGCCCGAACCAGTATAAATCTTGTGCCTTTGTGTTGTGAGTTCGTCGAGTTTTTCCACGAGATCTTAGCGAGCTAGGGCATAGATTGTTAGGGAGGAAATCTCCGCGCGCACCCCAGTGTTTGAACCTTGAGGGTTTTGCCGGAACCCGTGATCCGACATTTGGTGCGCCAGGTAGGGGTGCACCGTAGCTCCTCTCCACCGATCTACGCTCCGCCACCACCGCACCTCGCCCCCATGGTGGGTGCCTCGCTACCTACTCCGACAACCGGCACCGACAGCGGGGCCAGGGGGCTCCGAGCCCTGCCCCCCGCCCTGCGGTAGGTGCGTTGGCCGCCCAAGTTCAAGCCAGAGATGCCGCCGAGCTACGACGGCGCGGCAGACCCATCGGCTTTCCTGCAGGCATACAAGGAGGCCGTCCTCGAAGCCCGGGGCGATGACAAGGTCATGGCCAACTGGCTCCCCATGGCCCTCGCCGGCGAGCCATGCGCCTGGCTGCTCAACCTCCCTGGATCCACGGTGGCATCCTGGGAGGAACTCCGTGACGCGCGCGCTACGCGGCACCGGCGCACCACGCGGTTGCGGCCCAGCTTGGCGGATCTCAAGTGCCGCCTTCAGATCGCCACATCAAGCTGTTCCTCCGCCAGATTGGTGCTGCTTCCAAGCGCTCGAGGGCTCCGCCGAGTTGGGTTGCGCCCGAGGCCGACCTCACCTTCAGCTCACAGGACCACCCCGTCACCACTGCAGGCTCGGGCATGCTTCCGATGCTCTACACGCCCACCATCTACAACGTGGTCATTTCCAAGACCCTCATCGATGGCGGTGCCGTCCTCAACTTGCTTTCCGTGGAGGCCTTCAGCCTTCTTCACGTGCCGCTCGAGCGGCTCAGCCTCAGCAAGCCTTTCTCAGGAGTCGGTGGCGGCACCGCCTGCTCCCTTGGGCAGATCTGCCTCCCCGTCACCTTCGGCACGCGTGACAAATACCGCACCAAGCTAGTCGACTTCGACGTCGCCCGCATCAGCCTCCTGTACAACGCCATCCTCGGGTACCCAGCTCTGTCCCAGTTCATGGCGGCGACTGATCCGGCCTACAACCTCATGAAGATGCCGGGAAGCAAAGGCGTCCTCACTATCAGGGGTAACGCCAAGGAGGCCCTGGTGGCGCTCAAGCTCGCCCTCAAGACCGCCGCGGCAGCGCAGCCTGCCGACGTGGGCACCTTCGAGCCCAAGGGAGCCGCACCAACCAAGAAGAAGTAGTTGTTCACGCAAGACAAGGCGGAAACCAAGCAGGTGCCAGTCAACGAGGATGGGTCCTCAGGAGCCACCTTTACCATAGGTGCCGGCCTCGACCCAAGCCAAGAGGAAGCATTGGTGCAGTTCCTGCACACAAACAAGGATATATTCGCATGGGAGCCGAATCAGCTAGTGGGAGTCCCGAGAGAGGTGATTTAGCATTATTTAAGGGTATGCCCCAATGTGCGCCCTGTGAAGCAGCGGGCGAGACGGCAATCCACGGAGAAGCAGGCCTTCATCCTCCAAGGGACCCGCAAGTTGGAGGCGGCGGGTGCCATTCGCGAGGTTCGATACCCTGAATGGCTGGCGAACCCCGTCGTAGTGCCTAAGAAAGGCGGGAAGGAGCGAATGTGCGTCGACTTCACCAACCTCAACAAGGCCTGCCCCCAAGATCCGTTCCCGCTGAAGGAAATATTCCCTAGAGGCAATAATAAAGTTATTATTTATTTCCTTATATCATGATAAATGTTTATTATTCATGCTAGAATTGTATTAACCGAAAACATAATACTTGTGTGAATACATAGACAAACATAGTGTCACTAGTATGCCTCTACTTGACTAGCTCGTTGATCAAAGATGGTTATGTTTCCTAGCCATAGACATGAGTTATCATTTGATTAACGGGGTCACATCATTAGGAGAATGATGTGATTGACTTGACCCATTCCGTTAGCTTAGCACTTGATCGTTCAGTATGATGCTATTGCTTTCTTCATAACTTATACATGTTCCTATGACTATGAGATTATACAACTCCCGTTTACCGGAGGAACACTTTGTGTTCTACCAAACGTCACAACGTAACTGGGTGATTATAAAGGTGCTCTACAGGTGTCTCCGAAGGTACTTGTTGGGTTGGCGTATTTCGAGATTAGGATTTGTCACTCCGATTGTCGGAGAGGTATCTCTGGGCCCACTCAGTAAAGCACATCACTTAAGCCTTGCAAGCATTGCAACTAGTGAGTTGCGGGATGATGTATTACGGAACGAGTAAAGAGACTTGCCGGTAACGAGATTGAACTAGGTATTGAGATACCGACGATCGAATCTCGGGCAAGTAACATACCGATGACAAAGGGAACAACGTATGTTGTTATGCGGTCTGACCGATAAAGATCTTCGTAGAATATGTGGGAGCCAATATGAGCATCCAGGTTCCGCTATTGGTTATTGACCGGAAACGTGTCTCGGTCATGTCTACATGATTCTCGAACCCGTACGGTCCGCACGCTTAACGTTTCGACGACAGTTATATTATGAGTTTATGTGTTTTGATGTACCAAAGGTAGTTCGGAGTCCCGGATGAGACCGGGGATATGACGAGGAGTCTCGAAAAGGTCGAGATGTAAAGATCGATATATTGGACGACTATATTCGGACATCGGAAAGGTTCCGAGTGATTCGGGTATTTTTTGGAGTACCGGAGAGTTACGAGAATTCGCCGGGGAGTATATGGGCCTTACTGGGATTTAGGGGAAAGAGAGAGGTGAGGTTGGCGCCCCAAGGCCTAGTCCGAATTGGACTAGGGGAGGGGCTGCGCCTCCTTCCTTCTCTTCTCTCTCCCTTTCCTTGACTCCTACTCCTACTACTTGGAAGGGAATCCTACTCCCGGTGGGAGTAGGACTCCTCTAAGGGTGCGCCATAGAGAGGGCAGCCCTCCCCTCCTCCACTCCTTTATATCTGAGGCAGGGGGCACCTCTAGACACAACAACAATTGATCTCTTGATCTCTTTGCGTGTCACGGTGCCCCCTCCACCATAGTCCTCCTCGATAATATTGTAGCGGTGCTTAGGCGAAGCCACCTGGCAGTAGAACATCAAGATCGTCACCGCGCCGTCGTCTTGTGGAACTCTCCCTCGACACTCGGCTGGATCGGAGTACGAGGGACGTCATCGAGCTGAACGTGTGCTAGAACTCTAAGGTGCCGTAGTTTCGGTGCTTGATCGGTCGGGCCGTGAAGACGTACGACTACATCAACCGCGTTGTTCTAACACTTCCGCTTTCGGTCTACGAGGGTACATGGACACACTCTCCCCTCTCGTTGCTATGCATCACCATGATCTTGCGTGTGCGTAGCAATTTTTTTGAAATTACTACGTTCCCCAACAGTGGCATCCGAGCCAGGTTTTATGCGTAGATGTCATATGCATGAGTAGAACACAAGTGAGTTGTGGGCGATATAAGTCATCTTGCTTACCGACATGTCATACTTTGGTTCGGGCGGTATTGTTGGATGAAGCGGCCGGACCGACATTACGCTGCATACACTTACGCGAGACTGGTTCTCTTGGCGTGCTTTGCACATTGTGGCTGGCGGGTGTCAGTTTCTCCAACTTTAGTTGAACCGAGTGTGGCTATGCCCGGTCCTTGCTAAGGTTAAAATAGCACCAACTTGACAAACTATCGTTGTGGTTTTGATGCATAGGTAAGAACGGTTCTTGCTCAGCCCGTAGCAGCCACGTAAAACTTGCAACAACGAAGTAGAGGACATCTAACTTGTTTTTGCAGGGCATGTTGTGATGTGATATGGTCAAGACGTGATGAGATATAAGTTGTTGTATGAGATGATCATGTTTTGTTGAAGTTATCGGCAATTGGAAGAAGCCTTATGGTTGTCTATTTATTGCATAAGATGCAAGCGCCAAATAATTGCTTTACTTTATCGCTATGCGATAGCAATAGTTGCAAGAGCAATAGTTGGCGAGACGACCATGTGACGACACATTGATATAGATCAAGATGATGGAGATCATGGTGTCATGCCAGTGACGATGGAGATCATGACGGTGCTTTGGAGATGGAGATCAAAGGCACAAGATGACGATGGCCATATCATGTCATGTATTATGATTGCATGTGATGTTTATCTTTTATACATCTTATTTGGCTTAGTTCGGCGGTAGCATTATAAAATGATCTCTCACTAAATTATCAAGGTATAAGTGTTCTCCCTGAGTATGCACCGTTCTTGAAAGTTCTTCGTCTTTGAGACACCACATGATGATCGGGTGTGATAGGCTCTACGTTCAAATACAACGGGTGTAAAACAGTTGCACACGCCGAATACTCAGGTTAAACTTGACGAGCCTAGCATATAATGAGATATGGCCTTGGAACACTGAGACTGAAAGGTCGAGCGTGAATCATATAGTAGATATGATCAACATAGTGATGTTCACCGTTGAAACTACTCCATCTCACGTGATGATCGGACATGGTTTAGTTGATATGGATCACGTGATCACTTAGAGGATTAGAGGGATGTCTATCTAAGTGGGAGTTCTTAAGTAATATGATTAATTGAACTTTAATTTATCATGAACTTAGTCTTGGTAGTATTAGCATATCTATGTTGTAGATCAATAGCTCGTGTTGTTGCTTCCCTATGTTATATATATATTCCTAGAGAAAACTAAGTTGAAAGATGTTAGTAGCAATGATGCGGATTGGATCCGTGATCTGAGGTTTATCCTCATTGGTGCACAGAAGAATTATGTCCTTGATGCACCGCTAGGTGACAGACCTATTACAGGAGCAAATGCAGACGTTATGAACCTTTGGCTAGCTCAATATGATGACTACTTGATAGTTTAGTGCACCATGCTTAATGGCTTAGAATCGGGACTTCAAAGACGTTTTGAACGTCATGGACCATATGAGATGTTCCAGGAGTTGAAGTTAATATTTCAAGAAAATACCCGAGTTGAGAGATATGAAGTCTCCAACAAGTTCTATAGCTAAAAGATGGAGGAGAATAGCTCAAGCAGTGAGCATGTGCTCGGATTATCTGGGTACTACAATCATTTGAATCAAGTGGGAGTTAATCTTCCAGATAAGATAGTGATTAACAGAATTCTCTAGTCACCATCACCAAGTTAGTAGAACTTCGTGATGAACTAAAATATGCAAGGGATAACGGAAACAATTCCCAAGCTCTTCGTGATGCTGAAATCGACGAAGGTAGAAATCGAGAAAAACATCAAGTGTTGATGGTTGACGAGACCACTAGTTTCATGATAACGGCAAAGGGAAGAAGGGGAACTGCAAGAAGAACGGCAAGCAAGTTGCTGCTCAAGTGAAGAAGCCCAAGTCTGGTCCTAAGCCTGAGACTAAGTGCTTCTACTGCAAAGGGACTGGTCACTGGAAGCAAAACTGCCCCAAGTATTTGGCGGATAAGAAGGATGGCAAAGTGAACAAAGGTATATTTTATATACAGATTATTGATGTGTATTTTACTAGTGTTCGTAGAAACCCCTCGGTATTTGATACTGGTCCAGTTACTATGAGTAGTAACTCGAAACGGGAGTTGCAGAATGAACAGAAACTAGTTAAGGGCGAGGTGACGATGTGTGTTGGAAGTAGTTCCAAGATTGATATGATCATCATCGCACACTCCCTATACTTTCGGGATTAGTGTTGAACCTAAATAAGTGTTATTTGGTGTTTGCGTTGAGCATGAATATGATTTGATCATGTTTATTGCAATATAGTTATTCATTTAAGTTAGAGAATAATTGTTGTTCTGTTTACATGAATAAAACCTTCTACGGTCATACACCCAACGAAAATGGTTTGTTGGATCTTGATCGTAGTGATACACATATTCATA
Source organism: Aegilops bicornis (assembly GCA_021605145.1). Lineage (NCBI taxonomy): Eukaryota > Viridiplantae > Streptophyta > Magnoliopsida > Poales > Poaceae > Aegilops > Aegilops bicornis. Next base: position 437,822,598 of record CM038675.1, on the reverse strand, counting down.
ATATTGAAGCCAAAAGATGCAAAGTTGATAATGATAGTGCAACTTATTTGTGGCACTGCCGTTTAGGTCATATCGGTGTAAAGAGCATGAAGAAACTCCATACTGATGGACTTTTCGAACCACTTGATTATGAATCACTTGGTACTTGCGAACCATGCCTCTTGGGCAAGATGACTAAAACGCCGTTCTCCGGAACAATGGAGCAAGCAACAGATTTGTTGGAAATTATACATACTGATGTATGTGGTCCGATGAATATTGAGGCTCGCAGCGGGTATCATTATTTTCTGACCTTCACAGATGATTTGAGCAGATATGGGTATATCTACTTGATTATACGCAAGTCTGAAACATTTGAAAAGTTCAAAGAATTTCAGAGTGAAGTGGAGAATCATCGTAACAAAAATAAAAGTTTCTACGATATGATCGCAGAGGTAAAATATTTGAGTTCTGAAGTTTGGCCTTCAATTAAAACAATGTGGAATAGTTTCACAAACTCATGCCACCTGGAACACCACATCATAATGGTATGTCCGAACATCATAACCGTACTTTATTGGATATAGTGCAATCTATGATGTCTCTTACTGATTTGCCACTATCGTTCTGGAGTTATGCATTAGAGACAGCTGCATTCACATTAAATAGGGCACCGTCTAATCCATTGAGACGACACCGTATGAACTATGGTTTGGCAAGAAACCTAAGCTGTCGTTTCTTAAAGTTTGGGGTTGCGATGCTTATGTGAAAAAGTTTCATCCTGATAAGCTCAAACCCAAATTGGAAAAGTGCGTCTTCATAGGATACCCAAAAGTTATGTTGGGTACACCTTCTATCACAGATCCGAAGGCAAGATATTCGTTGCTAAGAATGGATCCTTTCTAGAGAAGGAGTTTCTCTCGAAAGAAGTGAGTGGGAGGAAAGTAGAACTTGATGAGGTAACTGTACCTGCTCCCTTATTGGAAAGTAGTTCATCACAGAAACCGGTTCCTGTGACACCTACACCAATTAGTGAGGAAGCTAATTATGATGATCATGAAACTTCAGATCAAGTTACTACCGAACCTCGTAGGTCAACCAGAGTAAGATCCGCACCAAAGTGGTATGGTAATCATGTTCTGGAGGTCATGTTACTTGACCATGATGAACCTACGAACTATGAGGAAGCGATGATGAGCCCAGATTCCGCAAAATGGCTTGAGGCCATGAAATCTGAGATGAGATCCATGTATGAGAACAAAGTATGGACTTTGATTGACTTGCCCAATGATCGGCGAGCCATTGAGACTAAATGAATCTTCAAGAGGAAGACGGACGCTAATACTGGTGTTACTATCTACAAAGCTAGAATTGTCGCAAAAGGTTTTCGACAAGTTCAAGGAGTTGACTACGATGAGAGTTTCTCACTCGTATCTATGCTGAAGTCTGTCTGAATCATGTTAGTAATTGCCGCATTTTATGAAATCTGGCAAATGGATAAACAAAACTGCATTCCTTAATGGAAAGAAGAGTTGTATATGATGCAACCAAAAGGTTTTGTCAATCCTAAAGGTGCTAAAAAAATATGCAAGCTCCAGCGATCCATCTATGGACTGGTGCAAGCATCTCGGAGTTGGAATATACGCTTTGATAAGTTGATCAAAGGATATAGTTTTATACAGACTTGTGATGAAGCCTGTATTTACAAGAAAGTGAGTGGGAGCACTACAACATTTCTGATAAGTATATTGAATGACATATTGTTGATCGGAAATAATGTAGAATTATTCTGCAAAGCATAAATGAGTGTTTGAAAGGAGTTTTTCAAAGAAAGACCTCGGTGAAGCTGCTTACATATTGAGCATCAAGATCTATAGAGATAGATCAAGATGCTTGATAAGTTTTTTCTATGAGTACATACCTTGACAAGATTTTGAAGTAGTTCAAAATGGAACAATCAAAGAAAGAGTTCTTGTCTGTGTTACAAGGTGCGAAATTGAGTAACACTCAAAGCCCGACCACGGCAGAAGATAGAAAGAGAATGAAAGTCATTCCCTATGCCTTGGCCATAGGTTCTATAAAGTATGTCATGCTGTGTACCAGATCTATTGTATACCCTACAATCGATTTTGGCAAGGAGTACAATAGTGATCTAGGAGTAGATCATCGGACAGCGGTCAAAATTATCCTTAGTGGAATAAGGATATGTTTCTCGATTATGGAGGTGACAAAAGGTTAGGTAAAAGGGTTACGTCGATACAAGTTTTGGCACTGATCCAAATGACTCTAAGTCTTAATCTGGATACGTATTGAAAGTGGGAGCAATTAGCTAGAGTAGCTCCGTGCAGAGCATTGTAGACATAGAATATTTGCAAAATACATATGGCTCTGAATATGACAGACCCATTGACTAAACTTCTCTCACAAGCCAAACATGATCATACCTTAGTACTCTTTGGGTGTTAATCACATAGCGATGTGAACTAGATTATTGACTCTAGTAAACCCTTTGGGTGTTGATCACATGACAATGTGAACTATAGGTAGTAATCACATACAGATGTGAATATTGGTGTTAAATCACATGGCGATGTGAACTAGATTATTGACTCTAGTGCAAGTGGGAGACTGAAGGAAATATGCCCTAGAGGCAATAATAAAGTTATTATTTATTTCCTTATATCATGATATGTTTATTATTCATGCTAGAATTGTATTAACCGGAAACATAATACTTGTGTGAATACATAGACAAACATAGTGTCACTAGTATGCCTCTACTTTACTAGCTCGTTGATCAAAGATGGTTATGTTTTCTAGCCATAGACATGAGTTGTCATTTGATTAACGGGGTCACATCATTAGGAGAATGATGTGATTGACTTGACCCATTCCGTTAGCTTAGCACTTGATCGTTTAGTATGCTGCTATTGCTTTCTTCATGACTTATACATGTTCCTATGACTATGAGATTATGCAACTCCCGTTTACCGGAGGAACACTTTTTGTGCTACCAAACGTCACAACGTAACTAGGTGATTATAAAGGTGCTCTACAGGTGTCTCCGAAGGTACTTGTTGGGTTGGCGTATTTCGAGATTAGGATTTGTCACTCCGATTGTCGGAGAGGTATCTCTGGACCCACTCGGTAATGCACATCACTTAATCCTTGCAAGCATTGCAACTAATGAGTTAGTTGCGGGATGATGTATTACGGAACCAGTAAAGAGACTTGCCGGTAATGAGATTGAACTAGGTATTGAGATACCGACGATCGAATCTCGGGCAAGTAACATACCGATGACAAAGGGAACCACGTATGTTGTTATGCGGTATGACTGATAAAGATCTTCGTAGAATATGTGGGAGCCAATATGAGCATCCAGGTTCCGCTATTGGTTATTGACCGGAAACGTGTCTCGGTCATGTCTACATAGTTCTCGAACCCGTAGGGTCCGCACGCTTAACGTTTCAATGACAGTTATATTATGAGTTTATGTGTTTTGATGTACCGAAGGTAGTTCGGAGTCCTGGATGAGATCGCGGACATGAGGAGTCTCGAAAAGGTCGAGATGTAAAGATCGATATATTGGACGACTATATTCGGACATCGGAAAGGTTTCGAGTGATTCGGGTATTTTTCAGAGTACCGTGGAGTTACGGGAATTCGCCGGGGAGTATATGGGCCTTATTGGGCTTTAGGGGAAAGAGAGAGGTGAGGCTTGGTGCCCCCCAAGGCCTTGTCTGAATTGGACTAGGGGGAGGGGCTGCGCCCCCTCCTTCCTTATCTTCTCTCTCCCCTTTCCTTGACTCCTACTCCTACTACTTGGAAGGGGGGGGGGTAATCCTACTCCCGGTGGGAGTAGGACTCCTCTTAGGGCGCGCCATAGAGAGGGCCGGCCCTCCCCCTCCTCCACTCCTTTATATACGGGGGCCGGGGGGCACCTCTAGACACAACAACAATTGATCTCTTGATCTCTTAGCCGTGTGCGGTGCCCCCCTTCACCATAGTCCTACTCGATAATATAGTAGCGGTGCTTAGGCGAAGCCCTGCGACGGTAGAACATCAAGATCGTCACCACGCCCGTCGTCTTGTGGAACTCTCCCTCGACACTTGGCTGGATCAGAGTACGAGGGACGTCATCGAGCTGAACGTGTGCTAGAACTCAGAGGTGCCGTAGTTTCGGTGCTTGATCGGTCGGGTCGTGAAGACATACGACTACATCAACCGTGTTGTTCTAACGCTTCCGCTTTTGGTCTACGAGGGTACGTGGACACACTCTCCCCTCTCGTTGCTATGCATCACCATGATCTTGCATGTGCGTAGGAATTTTTTTGAAATTACTACGTTCCCCAACACCAGCTCCCTCGCATCGATCGGATCGTCGACTCCACCGCCGAGTGCGACCTGTTGTGCTTCCTGGATGCATTCTCAGGGTATCACTAGATCAAGATGGCGGTAGAAGATGTAGAGAAGGCAGCCTTCCTAACCCCGTGTGGGGTGTAATGCTACACCTGCATGCCGTTCGGACTGGGCAACGCGGGCATGACCTTTCAGCGGCTGATGCACATCGCCTTGGGGAGGCAGCTCGAGAGAAACACGGAGGCCTACGTTGACGACATTGTGGTGATGTCTTGGGAGGCAAGGACCTTGATTCAAGACCTGGAGGAGACCTTCGCGAGCCTGCGACAGGTGAACTTGCGGCTTAACCCGGAGAACTGCGTGTTCGGTGTCCCTTCCGGCAAGCTGCTGGGCTTCCTCGTGTCACACAGAGGGATCGAGGCGAACCCGGAGAAGATCAAGGCCATTGAGAACATGAGCCCACCGCAGACCCTTAAGGAAATGCAGAAGCTGGCTGGTCGGGTAACTGCGTTGGGACGCTTCATCTACAAGCTAGGAGAACGCGCCCTACCGTTCTTCAAGCTGATGAAGAAGAAGGGCCCATTCGAGTGGACCCCGGAGGCTGACCGAGCTTTTCAAGACCTCAAGAAATACCTGACCAGCCCACCGGTGATGGTGGTGCCACGACCTCTCGGGCCCCAAGTGCTCTACCTTGCCGCAACCCCGTACTCCGCCAGCACAGCGCCGGTGGTGGTTCAGGAGAAGCACCAAGCCAAGAGCGCACTACGCCAAGCTACAGCTGAAATGACGCAAGATCAGGAAGGCGCCGCGAGAGCCTTAGCAGCGTCAACAGAAGACCAAGCTCGGCAGGAGGACGTCATCAAAATTCCCGCAAGCGATCAGGCATCAGGAGTCCCACCACCTCACGAGACGTCCCAACTCTCGCCAGACACGAGCCTCAACAGCATGCCAGCCCTCGTTGAACACCCGGTGTATTTTGTCAGCACAGTATTGCGGGACGCGAGGGCAGGATATCCCATGCGTCAGAAGCTACTGCTCGCGCTCTTGGTGGCCTCGCGCAAGCTGCGTCACTACTTCTAGGGCCACCCCATCAAGGTCGTCTCAGCCTACCCATTGGAGAGGGTGCTCAGGAGCCCCAACTCTGCCAGAAGGATCGCAGAGTGGAACTTCGAGCTGCAAGCATTCCAGTTAGAGTTCAACACTACCAGGGTCATCAAGGGAGCCGCGCTCGCTGTTTTTGTGGCAGAGTGGATGGACGGCCCGACACTTGAAGTAGGCAAAGACCGGTCCACCTCACCAGGAAGCGAGGCACCAGACGGTTGGGTCATGTACTTCGGTGGTGCCTTCGCGCATCAGGGCGCGGGGGTTGGAGCGGTACTCATCTCGCCCACTCAGGACAAGCTCGACTATGCAGTGCAGCTCTGCTTTCAGCAGGGCGAGAAGGTCTCCAACAACATCGCATAATATGAAGGTCTCATAGCCGGCTTGAAGGCCGCCGTAGCTCTGGGGGTGAAGCGCCTCACCGTTAGGGGCGACTCACAGCTCCTCGTCAATTTCTCCAACAAAGTGTACGAGCCAAAGGACGAGCACATGGAGGCGTACCTCGCGGAAGTGCATAAGATGGAAAAGCAGTTCCTTGGCCTGGAGTTGCAGCATGTGCCCCATGGCACCAACAAGGAAGCCGACGACATTGCCAGGAGGGCGCCCAAGCGGCAGCCCCAAGAGCCCGGCATCTTCGAGGAGCGGCTCTTCAAGCCGTCAGCAACGCCACCACTTTCAAGCACAACTCAGCCTCGGGAGGAGCTCCCACAGCCGCCTGTCACTGGAGCCCGGCCCGTGGCCTTCTGCGAGGCTACTTTGCTCTTGGTGCTCGAGCCTCAGGAGGGATGCTGGACCAAGGAATTCAAGGAATATCTGATGCTAGGGGCGCTGTCGAAGAAGGAGGAGGACGCAGAGCGCGTGGCCCGACAAGCCACGGCGTACTGCATCCGGGACGGTGAGTTGTACAGGAAGCGGCCAAATGATGTTTCACTGCGTTGCATCTCCAGAGACTAGGGGAAGGAGTTGCTAATTGACAAACACGGCGGGGACTGCGAGCACCATTCATCATCATGGACCCTCGTCGGCAAGGTATCCCGCAGCGGATTCTACTGGCCCACTGCGCTCAAAGACGCGACTGAGCTGGTGAAGTTCTGCGAAGCCTACCAGTTCCAAGCCAAGCAGATCCATCAGCTAGCTCAAGGCCTCCAGACCATCCCACTCACGTGGCCGTTCGCGGTTTCGGGGCTGGACATCTTGGGCCCGTTCCCTCGAGCGCCTGGGGGCTACCGCTACCTCTACGTCGCCATCGACAAGTTTACCAAGTGGGCAGAAGTGGAAGCCGTCCGCACCATCCCAGCTGGCTCTGCTGTCAAGTTCATCAAGGGCCTCGTGAGCCGCTTCGGGGTTCCCAACTGCATCATCACAGATAACGGCTCGCATTTCACTAGTGACCTCTTAAAAACCTACTGTGCAAACCTTGGAACGCAGATTTGCTACGCTTCGGTGGCACACCCCAGGAGCAATGGTCAGGCCGAACGCGCCAACGCAGAGGTCCTGAGGGGCCTCAAGACCAGGACCTTCAAGAAGAAGCTCGTGGGGCGTGGCGGGGCTGCACGACGAGCTCCAGTCCGTGTTGTGGTCCATCCGCACCACCGCCACCAAGCCAACGGGCAAGACCCCATTCTTCCTTGTCTACAGAGCCGAAGCGGTCCTTCCTCACGAGATCAAGCATCGCTCCGCACAGGTCCTGGCGTTTGATGAAACACAACAGGACGCCATGCGGGGGATGGACCTCGTGCTGGGGGAGGAACGTCGTCACGAAGCGGCACTAAGGGGGACAAGGTACCAGCAGGCACTGCAGCGATATCACTGCCGCAACATCCGCTCCAGGACGCTCGAGGCGGGCGACCTCGTCCTGAGGCGGGTCCTCTCCAGGGAAGGGCCGCACAAGCTCTCACCTATGTGGGAGGGCCTGTTGAGGTCGTCCATGTCTCCGAACTGGCGCCGCGGCACCGAGGGCGCATGACGGGGTACCCATCCAGAACGCTGGAACATCCAGCACCTCCGGAAGTTCTACCCATGAAGCAAGGCCGAGTGCCTTTGAAGAAAGGCCCAGTTCCTGTGAAGAAGGCCCGGTGCCTGTGAAGTATCGCCGCCCGTGACACTCTCACGTAATAATGAGTGGGGCTGTACACACCCCGGAGTCTCCGAAGAGCCGCCCTCGGGCCTCGGGGGCTCCCTCCCACGCCTAGTGGCAGCACTTAGCTCATGTTGGTGAGAAAGGCGAAGACTAGATTAGGTGCCGGACGCGGCTTTTCATTTGCTTTCCATAGTTGGCTCGCCTTCTCTTAATCGAATTTTGCTTTTGATGTTCCTTGCTGATTTGGTTCCTTTGCCTTTTGCCACCTTTTCCGACTCTGGTTCGCTTGTGTTCTCTCTCTCGCATACCTCGCGAAGGGGGCTAGGCAGGTGCCCTCGCGAGTGTTTTTCTTTCTCTCTGTCTTCTCGCGAGCTACCCTCGTTCGAGCCCGCAAGCTGGCGCATCTCTCCTAATCCGTGCCCCTCGGGTACCGCGATATGAAGCGCCGGGTCAAGGCTTGGGTGAACGATAAACCTCCTAGCGAGCTTCCTAACGAATTTTTTGCAGTTCCTGAGCAATCACAGACCACTAGGTCAAGACGGGCACGAGGAAACAAATGCCTCGTAAAGAGGAGACCACCCCGAACACACCAAGCTAAGTTATCTCAGCACAAAATAACAACACAGCACGGAAACAACAAGCGTAGCATAATGATTAAGAAGTCATGGTCCGATACATGCCCCTCTGGGCCCATACTGGTTTCATTTTGGTGCAGGAAGGAAAAGAGGAACAAAAAAGCGGCGCTCGCCCCTGCAACAGTCCTCGGGAGCAGGCCCTTGGCAACGTCCCGAGCTTAGTCGGACCCCTCCTTGCGCTTCACGGATGCGGGGCGACGAGACGACCCGCTACCACCTTCGAAGCGGGCGTGACGACATGGCGGCTGGTCGTAGCCGCCACTGTTGGAACTATCACCAAGAGAGGAGCCACCATGGCCGGACGAGGCGCGGCCGGCGGGTCCGCCCTCCTCCTCGTCCCGACCATCGCCAAGGCCGAGCACCTCCTCGCCGTCGTTCACTTCGGGGTAGCATCCGGCGCGGCGACCGTCTTCCCCGAATACCCTCACGTAGAGGGTCGCGTCGCCGTCAAACTTAAAGTGGAGGGTGTACTGCCTGCCCAGGCCACACGCGTGGGCGAACGTCTGCCAGCTGCGGGCTAGAGCTATGTTGCCCGCGATTGAGACCTCGACCGCAACCCAAGAAGCCCGGCTGCAGCAACCGTCTGCCTACAGCCAGAGCCCTCCTGGACCGGAGGCCGGCAGCTCGTCGGCAAAGAAGCGAGGAAGTTGGAGCGAGCTGCCGGCCTGTCGGCGTTCTGGGAACGGGGGTACCCAGACTTGCCTGCCTGCGGCCTGCGCGCGTGGCTCAAGGGGTGGCCCAGTACGGCCCATCTTCATCAACACAAACTCAAGACCCTCGCGAGGGGCCAAGCATCGTGGGGCGGACGACAGGAAGCTTCCTCAGGCAGGGCCTCGTCAGGCTGGCTCGCGAGGAGGCGGAGAGATCAAGGTGAGGTACCTCATGAGGTGCCCATGACGCAAGCCATGATGACCAAGGCGTCAGGCAGGCGCCAGCCCGCGCAGTGTCCTCATTTCCCCTTTGGTGCAAAGGAGGCAAGCAGAGCCAAGGCATCGAGCAAAGGCAACCATTTCGGTGCAACAAGACCAAGACCAAAGAATGGGAGGAAGGAGGTCATCGTGGAGCCCAACCGGTGTCCTTGTCGAGTCTTTGGCGGCGAAGACCGACTTTAGTCGGGATAAGTGTACTAGATGTTCCCCTTCAAAATGGCCAATTGTTGGCGCCCTTCCCGCTCAATATTTGGGAAGAGGCCGGGGCCTCCCACTATAAATAGAGCTAGCCACCACCAAGGCAAGGGGGCATCGAGGGATTAGCATCTAGAAGGATAGAGAGATCGAGACCAGATCTAGAGGATCGGCATTTAGAGAGAGAGAAAGAGAGGCGACTGAACTCCCCTAGCAGTTCATTGCACCAGCTCAAGAACAGCCCCTCGCGAGGATGTTCTTCCCTTGTACTGTTCATCATCAGCCCAGAGGCAATCCACCACACCACACCTTTGGAGTAGGGTATTACACCACAATGGTGGCACGAACCGATATAAACCTCGTGTCCTCTGTGTTGTTCTTCGTGTAGTTTAGATCCTTGTGAGGCGACGAGACGTAGGTAGGTTGGAGGTGCGATCTCCACGTGCACCCCAGAGTTTGAACCTAGAGGGTCTGCCGGAACCTGAAATCCGACATTTGGCGCGCCAGGTAGGGGTGCACCGGAATCCGCCTTCCGCCGCCCCGTTCTTCGCTGCCCCTCGCATCCATGTTAGACGCTCGTCGAGCCCGCGCCGAGCGCCAGGCCGCTCTCGCTACTCGCGTCGCCCAGACGGCTCCCGTCGGCGGCCGCCCCCGCCGTTCCCCGTCGCCTGCCATCAACGCCGCCACCAGCCCGGCGGGGAACGAGCAGTAGGCGTCGTCTCTGCATCCTTCGCTGACTCCAACCGGTTCTTTGTCCCACGCCCATCGCCCTCCTGCAGACGCGCACGCCGCGTTGCTCCTAGTGCGGGAACTCCTGCACTACCGTCCCGTCGACGACCTCTACGACGAGTGGCTTGACCGCATCACCGAGCTCGTCAGCGCCGCTGGGGGCTCCCCTGCGCCATCCCTCTCGCTGCACCGCGCCCGCCTTCTTGGGCGATGAAGCTCCGGGGGCGCCTCAGCCGCCTCCCCCTCAAGAAGGCGCCTTGGCCCCAAGGCGCGTGGCCCCTGGGCGGAACCCACTCCATCCGGCACCAGCACAGCAAGAGAAGAGCTGCCAAGAGGTCCCTCGTCCCCAAGAAGCTGCCCGAGTGCTCCCCGCACTGGCCCGTCATGACCGCGCTCCTGCTCCAGCGCGCCAAGACCCCACGCTGCTCCCGGCGGCAGGGCACAGAGACCTCCAAGATCAAGCTCTCCGTCACCAAAGGCCTCCCGTGGCCACTGCAGGCTGCCGTGCCTTCACCGCCTTGCCGCGGCAAAGATGGCTGGCCGGGCAAGTTCAAGCCAGACCTGCCCCCACGCCACGATGGCACGGCCGACCTCGGAGTTCCTCCAGCTCTATGAGCTGGGCATCAAGCCGCCAACGGAGACGAGAAGGTCATGGCGAACTGGTTTCCCATGGCGCTCAGGGCGGTGCCCTTTTGGCTCCTGAACCTGGCTCCTAGCACGATTTCTTCCTGGAACGAGATGCGCACCCGATTCATCGCCAACTTCCAAGGCACCCGCGATCGGCCCCCGGCCATGAGTGACTTGCGCCGCATCAAGCGGCGATCGGGGAGACCTGCGAAGTTCATCCAACGCTTCAAAAACGCTCGCCTTAAGATCCCCAGGGTGTCTGAGGAGGCCATCATCTCAGCCTTCTCCAACGGTGTGCTGACGTCAAGATGAAGGAAGAGCTCACGATCCATGAAGACCTGTGCACATCCCTGGAGCTGTTCAACTTGGCGACCAAGTGCGCCAGGGCTGAGGAAGGACGCCTTTCCCTTCCCGAGCTGCCGGCTGCCGACCCCGAAGAGAAGAAGCCCAAGGTCAAGGACGTGAAGCGCAAGGGGGCTGCCGTGCTTGCAGCAGAACCGTACACCAAGCGGCGAAGGGATCAGCCTGAGTCATCCAAGGGCAGTCGGTACTGCGTGTACCATGACCTCCACACCCACAACACCAACGAATGCCAAGAGCTCAGGGCCGTGCGGGACGTGCGTGCCGGCTGACGCCGCGAGCGGAGTGACCGGGGCTATGGCCGAGGAGGAGGAAGAGGTGGAGGACGATGGGAAGACCGTGGCCCTCGCCAAGGGTGGCGTGACCGACCTCGCGAGGACCGCTGACAGGATTAGCCTCGCGAGGGAGGTTGGAGGGATCAGCCTCGCGAGGATCGCCCACAAGGCAACCCGGGCCTCCCCCCTCTGCCGCCGCAGCCAAGGAGAAATAAAGATCATCATCGGGGCCGAGGGGCTGGGGCTTCAGGAGCAGCGCAATCGCCTGCATCTGGGCGAGCTCAAGCCCCACCTCTCGGCGCATCTTCAAGCAATTCGCTGCGAAGTGAATGCAGTCCTCCCTGTGCTTGAAGCCACACGCCTCGGGTGGTCGGCAGGCGCCATCACATTCAAATTTCAGCGGATCAGCTCAAGTGCGTAGCCACAACCAGAGTCCTCCCGATGCTTTGTTCCCCAATCATCAGCAATGTGCAAGTCACCAAGACCCTCATCGATGTCGGAGCAGGGCTCAATGTCCTGTCCGTCGAGACATTCAACAATCTCCAAGTGCCATACAATCAGCTTGACCAACCAAGCCTTTCTCCGAGTCACCGATGGCTCCACAGTTCCGACAGGGCAGGTCCGCCTTCCTGTCACCTTCGGGACGAGCGACAACTACCGCACCGAGCTCATTGACTTCGACGTCGCTCACATTCGCCTGCCGTACAATGCCATCCTCGGGTACCCAGCTCTGGCCAAATTCATGGCTGTGACCCATCACGGCTACAATGTCCTCAAGATGCCAGGAAGCGGTGGAGTCATCACGGTGCCTTGTGAAGAGAGAGACGCAGTGTGTTTCCTGGAGCGTGCTTTTCAAGCTGCATCAATTGAAGACCCGGATCACAGGAGCGGGAGGCTTCCCGAGGCTGCTCCTAAGAAGAAGAAGACATCGCCTGGCCCGACCCCTCGGGAGGCAGGCCCCTCAGGGTCCGCGCATGTTTCGGGGGCACCTCCCTCTGTCTCATAGGAAGGCGCGCCCGACGCCCTCCTCGAGCAAGGCTTGGGGGCTCGCTCCTGGAGGGCCACCGACTTTGCCAAGATCACGAGGGAGCCGCTCGGGCACCACTTGGAGGCGTGTTTCAAAGCATGTTTCCCTCAGGAAGGAGCAAGGCAAGGAGGGCCAAACCCTCAGGAGTTCGTCAGCAAGATCATTCAGGAGTTGCAGGAGTCAAGAGTCATGAGTGGCAGCCGCCGCTTACCCGCCGTAGCTCCCCATCCAGGCGAGGATGGTGGGCTGCGCGTATGCATCGACATACCAGGGCTCAACCGAGCCGCCTCTCATGAGCGCCTCTGGCCCTCACGCGTGGGGCGCTGCGAAGGTCCACCCCACAGCTATGTTCGCATGCCTTACGGCATGCCGAACGCGGCTGCCGTGCATCAGCGCCTCAAGAGGAGCATCCTGGAGGCTCAAGCGGCCAGGCGTTTCGCAGTCCTGGCGGAGATGGAGATGGTCCGCGAGGAGCCACCAGCGCCTCCGGAGCCTCCCGAGGCTCCTGGGCCTAGGGGATCGTGAAGATCGGCTTCCGCAGCGCACGCCGTCCGCTACTTCAGCATCCCTTCATCTTCAACATCACCAGGTGACGTCCTTCGAGTTTCATTTTCACCTGGGAGCGCCCCCCGGGGCTGCATCATTCCCAGGCCGCGTGGATCCGTCCCTGCGGCATGTATCCCTTTTGATTCATGTCTCTAGTTTACTTTATTGGGGGCGCCCCTCGGGCTGCGTCACCCCCAAGTCACTCGGGCCCGACCCAGTGATGTTCGCCTTCTCTGTGCCTATCTAAATGGATTTGCTCCTTCGTGATTAACGTGTTTGACCTAATTGCCCGCTCGATTGACACCAACTAATGGAGCTGCTCCCTAACGGCATGACGCTTGCGCATGGGTCCGTTCCTGCAATGCCGACAAACCTGAATGGCTGAGCACTGGCCGCGGCAGCCCCGCATGGCGCCACCTCGTCAAGCCTTCAGTGCCTCGTCACCCCTCCAGAGCAACCAACGGCTAACTGTCAATTGTCATGGCGAACTCTCGTTCTTCTTGTGATGAACCTGCAGGATCTCTTCAAGGAGCAGTGTCAGGCGAGGCCTTCACGATGTCTCCTTCACTCTAGTCTGCGCGAACCGCTTGCACGTTAAAGGGGGGGGGTACCTGAGCATCGGGACTCATGGACTCCTACTAGCTCTCCAGCCCTCACCTCCTGGCCTTGTCCACGGCATCACGACCTGGCATACCAGCGACGGCTGAGCTCGCTCGAGGGCCGGGACCCGAGGACACAGAGAAGAAAGGGGAGTAAAGGTGAGAGGGAAGAGGCACGCGGGGACCTCGCCGGGCAACTCCTGAGCTGCCGATGCGCGGACCTAACGCCGCACCAAGAGGCGGTTCCTGACTCCCGAGATAAGTCATCCTCCAGAAATACTAGCTATCGCAGCACCGACTCACACCTAATGCGATCCCGTGTTAGCAACGTCGCTCTCCTTTCTCACTGAACGATGGCTGCTTGAGCGCTAAAGGGGACCTCCTGAGCATCGCGACTCAGGGGCTCTTACTGGACCCCGGGCCGCTCACCTCCTGGCCTTGACCACTGCATCGCGACACAGCATACCAGGCGGTTGAAGCCTGCCTTGGGACCGGGACTGCCGGGCAGAGCGTCAAGCCCTCGCGAGGTTCGAAAGGAGGAACTAAGCTAAGATGGGATCAGCACCTCGCACCACTTCACGACAAGGATCATATTAACAAACGGAACCGCAAGCACCTTACAAGCCCCCACGGGGTGTGTTCTTCGATTCCTCGCAGGGAACAAAAGGAGCAGATCCTAAATAGTGCTAACTACGCACGTCTCCGCAAGGAGACGCCATCATCAATAGTGGGCCGCCAGGCGCCGGCGCCAACCCCATCCAGATCACCGGCGCTGGGAGCCTGACGCGCCCGACCGGCTCCAAGCGCGGTGCGAGCTCGGAGGCTCATAGCTGTCGTCGCTCGTCTCCGAAGTCGCGAAGAGCTCAGTGGAGTCACTGGATCCTCCGACGCCTTCGCTGCCTGAGGAGCTGCTGGGGGAGCGGTCGGCAAGCCTAGTCCTCGCCACGGCAGGGCCCCGGCCGCCTCTCTCAGGGCAGCACTCCAGTCGGTGTCCTTCCGCGTCGAAGACCTTGAAGAGCATCAAGGAAGCGCCATCGTACTCCAGGTGGATCACGAGGGAGCCCCTCATCCGGCAGACCCGGGTGATCTCGCCCCAGCCTCGGGGCATGAAGACCTTGCCCGGAGCGACGACCTCAACCTCCGCTTCGATCGTAGGGGTGCCGCAGCTGGCATGCTGCAACCAGAGCTCCAGAGAGCCCCTCTGCGGGATCACGAAGGCGAAGGAGGGAGGAAGGCGAATCCAAGACTGAGGAGGCATGGCGGCGTGGAGCACAAACTCTCGGGAGGATCCCTCGGCATGGACTCCGGGAGGAACAACACGCACCGCCGTGACCCGCCGACACCGACGGCGGCGTCATCCATGGCGCTCGGCATCAACTCCTTCAGGGCCCTCAATACGGGCGTACAAGGGCAGCGGGAACCCTGGCGGTGGCCGCTCGTACCAGGGCCTCGACACCTCCTGCCGGGCGCCCTCATCTCGGTGGTAGAGGGCTAGCCGTTTCTTCGGTGGAAGCGGATCGGGACCCTCTCGGGGGGCCTTTCCTTTCTCTTCTGCGGAGAACCGACGGACCAGAGCCATTGTCGCAATGTGGAGCAAGGGCAAGGATGGAGAGGAAGGAGAAGCAAAAAGAGATGGGCTGGAAGGGCTCTCGTCGTTCCGTACATATAGCCGGGGGAGGCCAACCGTCGACCTCCATGATCACAGGTAATCATGACCCGCTTTGCATGCGGGGACTTGTTAATTCGTGCAGTTGCCGAGGCGTCGTGGGGAAGCAGGGACGCCCGTGTCCAATCAACCGCCACGTGGCGCCCAAGGCCGCAGGCTGTTGGGGACCGCGGCGCTTCGCACTTGCCCATTCGTTTCTCTGCTAAGCCAAGTCCAGATGCGCCTTGGGCCAGGGGGCTACTGTCGGCATTCTGGGAACGGGGGTACCCAGACTTGCACTGCTGGCTGGCGGCGTGGCTCAAGGGGTGGCCCAGGATGGCCCATCTTCATCAACACAAGCTCAAGACCATCGCGAGGGGCCAAGCCTCGCGGGGCGGACGACAGGAAGCTTCCTCAGGCACGGCCTAGTCAGGCTAGCTTGCGAGGAGGTGGAGAGATCAAGGCGGGGTACCTCACAAGGTGCCCATGACGCAAGTCATGACGACCGAGGGCGCCAGGCTGGCGCCAGCCCGCGCAGTGTCCTCATTTCCCCTTTGGTACAAAGGAGGCAAGCGCAGGCCAAGGCATCAGGCAAAGGCAACCATTTCGGTGCAACAAAACCAAGACCAGCAGAACGACAAGAAGGAGGTCATCGTGGAGCCCAAGCCGGCGTCACCGTCAGAGTCTTTGGTAGGCAAAGACCGACTTTAGTTAGGATAAGTGTACTAGATGTTCCCCTTCAAAATGGCCATTTGTTGGCGCCCTTCCCGCTCAATATTTGGGAAGAGGCCGAGGGCCTCCCACTATAAATAGAGCTAGCCACCACCAAGGCAAGGGGGCATCGAGGGATTAACATCTAGAAGGATAGAGAGATCGAGACCAGATCTAGAGGATCGGCATTTAGAGAGAGAGAAAGAGAGGCGACTGAACTCCCCTAGCATTTCATCGCACCAGCTCAAGAACAGCCCCTCGCGAGGCTGTTCTTCCCTTATCTTATTCATCATCAGCCCCAGAGGCAATCCACCACACCACACACTGGAGTAGGGTATTGCACCACAATGGTGGCCTGAACCAGTATAAACCTCGTTTCATCTGTGTTGTTCTTCGTGTAGTTTAGATCCTTGCGAGGCGACGAGACGTAGGTAGGTTGGAGGTGTGATCTTCGCGTGCACCCTAGAGTTCGAACCTAGAGGGTCTGCCGGAACCCGAAATCCGACACGGCCAGATCCTCCGACCAGACAACGAACTCCGGCAGCACCTCTGACGCGTGGAACCGCAGCCGGGGAGGCCACGCAACCACGACACGTCTCCTTTCGTCAACCGGGCTGCTGAGGGAGTCCTGGACTCAGGGGTCCTCGGGTGTCCGGCCTGCTATCCATGGGCCGGACTGATGGGTTGTGAAGACCAAAGACCATACTCGTGTCCGGATTGGACTTTCCTTGGCGTGGAAGCAAGCTAGGCGACCAGCTGTGAAGATTCCTTCTTATGTAACCGACTCCATGTAACCCTGGATCTCTCCGGTGTCTATATAAACCGGAGAGCATAGTCCGGATAGGACACACTCATTACCATATACACATAGGCTAGACTTCTAGGGTTTAGCCATTACGGTCTCGTGGTAGATGAACTCTTGTAACACTCATATTCATCAAGATCAATCAAGCAGGAAGTAGGGTATTACCTCCATAGAGACCATCGATACTAGATGCACAGTTCGGGACCCCCTACCCGAGATCCGCTGGTTTTGACACCGACATTGGTGCTTTCATTGAGAGTTCCACTGTGCCGTCGTCAAAAGGTTTGATGGCCCCTTCAATCGTCGATGATGACGCTGTCCAGGGAGAAACCTTTCTCCCCGGACAGATCTTCGTGTTCGGCGGCTTTGTATTGCGGGCAAACTCGCTTGGCCATCTGGAGCAGATCGACAGCTATGCCCCTGGCCATTAGGTCAGATTCGGAAGCTTGAACTACGTTGCAGACATCCGTGGAGACTTGATCTTCGACGGATTCGAGACCGCGGCAATCGCTCCCCGCGGCCCAGGTGGACATGGATTAAACCTGTCATCGGGCCGCATCCAGGAGAGAGCTCCGCTGGCCTTAGATCCAGAGCAGATCAAGCCCCTTGAACATGGGAAGCTCAACCCCATCGCGGGGCTACCGACTCTGCAGCGTTGGAGCCGCCCGCAGATTCCGCTGTGTATGACATCTGCATCAACGGAACCCCGGACTCTTCTTCGGTGTCGAGTTCCGAACCCTGCGAGCTCGCGGATACCAAACTCGATCGGTTATCGATCTTCAAGTTCAGCGTCGCAGATGTATTCCAACACTCGCACATGGGCGACGTACTGAACTCATTAAAAAACCTATCCCTGGCAGATGGCTCGTCGCTGAACTATGTTCGGTTCGAACTTACGGTGGATGATGGAAATATTTGCTCCCCACCCACCACCCACTTTACAGCCACCGTCGAGGACCCAACCAACACGCCTGACCCCCGCTCCGAAGACATCGCTGGTATGGACGAGATGAGGGGCAGGGCCAGAGCCTTCTACCTGCTAGACACGGGATGGCCACTTCCTGGTATGATGTGTGTATGATAGACACACCCGACGACGCTCTCGACGATGACAAGGAGGATCCAGTCAAGAATAAACCTCCTGGTACACAGTCCGAACACCGGCGCCCACGGCGCCGCTCCAAGCCACATCGCCCAAGAGAAAACATTGCTAGCACCAGAAAAGATAACACTCCGGACAATGAAGACCCTGTTGAGGTAGAATCCGAACAGGAGGAACAGGAAAGCGAGCAAAACAACCCTGATGAACAGGCCACATATGGAGACTCGGAGGATAGCAATTATCTCCCACCCTCCGAGGAAGAGGAGATCCTCAACAATGAGGATTTTATCGTGCCTAAGGAACCTCTCGAGAAGGAGCGTTTCAAACGCCGGCTTATAGCTACTGCAAGGAGCCTAAGGAAGAAGCAACTACAAATTCAAGCAAGCCAAGGTTTGCTCAATGATAGATGGACCGAGGTCTTGGCCGCCGAAGAATACGGCCTTAGTAGCCCAGACAAAATCCACCCAAAGGTAGGTGGCTCCCTCAATACGATGGCAGGGCGCTGGAGCCCACACCACCATCGAACATTCTTTGCGGGCCGCCACAGCTTAGTCTGCATAAAGCAGCAGCCCAAACAGAGCAACATACCAACCCATCCGGCCGTCAAATCAAGAGCAAAACAGCTCGAGGGAACACTCGCGACATCAACCAAGACCCGGAGGATAGAGCAGGGCGCACAAGATCGATGTACAGATCACGGAGATACACCCCGACCGACTATGATGGTCACCCATTTGGACACTACAGAGCCGACCACGCCCGGTCCGAACTCGTAAGCGGAGTCCACCGGAGGTGCTTCACAGTGTGGCCCAACATAGAGGAGCCGCACACCCTCTCTGCTTCACCGACGAGGTAATGGAGCATGAATTCCCAGACGGGTTCAAACCCATTAACATCGAATCATACGACGGAACAACAGATCCAGCAGTATGGATCGAGGATTACCTCCTCCATATTCACATGGCTCGCGGAGACGACCTTCATGCCATCAAATACATACCTCTCAAGCTTAAGGGGCCAGCTCGCTACTGGCTAAACAGTTTACCAGAAAATTCTATTGGTAGCTGGGAAGACTTGGAAGACGCCTTTCGAGACAACTTCCAAGGAACATATGTCCAGCCTCCAGATGCCGATGACTTAAGTCATATTGTCCAGAAGCCCCGAGAGTCAGTTAGGGAGCTCCGGACTAGGTTCTTAGTCAAAAAGAACCAAATTGTCGACTGTCGGACGCAGAAGCCCTCGCAGCCTTCAAACACAGCGTCCGAGATGAATGGCTAGCGCGTCACCTCGGCCAGGAAGGACCCAAGTCCTTGACAGCCCTTACCGCTCTAATGACTCGCTTTTGTGCAGGAGAAGACATCTGGCTCGCTCGTAAAAGCAATAACGCCAGCGACCCGGGCACTTCCGAAATTCGAGATAACAACGGTAAGCCACGACAAACCGAACACAACAGTCGCAGTAATACATGCGACACAGTGGTGAACGCCGGATTTCACAATCCGAAGCCCGGTCAATGGAAGAAGCCATTAAAGGCAAACCAGGATGGACCATCCACCCTTGACAGGATATTGGACCGGCCTTGTCAGATTCATGGTCACCCTGATAAGCCAGCTAATCATACCAACAGAAACTGTTGGGTCCTCAAGCAGGCAGGCAAGCTCAACGCCGATCACAAGGGGAGGAGGCCACCAGGCGATAGAGACGACGGATCGGGTCGCCACCAACACCGAGGGCCGTAAACACTTTCCCTCTGAAGTTCGACCACTCCCAGAACGGAAATAGCAGTTCGGCTTCCGTCGCCCACCGATTGTACTGGCAAAGTTCACACCACGCGTACATCACAATGCACTCAAGATACCATGGGCATCGGCGGAAGCACAATATGGACAACCCTGCAAGAAGCCCCGTAACGTTCTTATCCGTGTTTCTTATTTTTTTTGTATCATTTCTTAAAAACAGGTGACCATCAGGACAGCATCTACATCGGACTCTCTCGAAGTTTGGATCCGCGTACTCACCTACAGGGTCACTCCCGTTAAGTAATCCCCTCCCCGAGGACGGGCGGCGCAGACGTACGATAGGAGGTCCAAAATAAGCTTTTGCAGACCGCACTCTTTCTTTTGAGCCTGTACCATGCCCTTCTCCTCTGTTCCCATCCCTGAGCATGTCAAATAGCTGGGTTGTGGTTTTTACTCTTTATATATATTTATCATTGGCATATTGCTCCGCTCCCAGTAAACTTTATCCGAACTAATCTTTCATGCTCTTTCTATAATGAGTCCGGCTGTAACAGTTGCCTTACGAGATGCACCACGACATAACTTGCCAGGGGCCCGGCATGGGAACAAACGAGTCACCAGTAAAAGTCCGAACAGATCTATAGCGTACTTCTGCGTCACAAGTTTGGCCTTATATGCATCAGCTCCGAATCATTGTCTTTGGTCAATAGTTGGGTTGCCCGGCTCCTGTGCTTGCTACCCTACGTTCGCTCTATCGGCTAGGGTAGTAAAGGGAGAACTACTGTGATTGTGCCCTGTCCTAGACCGGATGAGCACCCCAGTAGAGAAAGCCAAAAACTGACTGTCATGATGCGGCGAGAGCTTGTCAACCACTTGATGACTTATTCGAATCTTTAGTGATTCTCTGTGTCACACGACGGATCTTTTTTAGATCAACATATGTAAGGCACTATGCGCCGCATACATACCAGGGGCTATGGCGTAGCCCCACCATAAAACTCCCATGGCTAAGTGAAAGTGTTAACGCCCTATAGTCTGCTTGCCTGGTTCGCTGCATTATCACCTCCTTTATGGACCAAGACGTTGGATAAAGAGTGATTAAATTCTTTTCCGAACACCCCCGTACCTCCTACGAGGGGGCTGAAGCCGACGACTGGAAAACTTTTAGACTATACTAAAACGGCCACAGAGGAGGAATTCAAGCTTTTGAGAAAAATATAAATAGATTAACTATAAATTTGTCTATTACATCATTATATAAATCACTCGAACATTATATCTTTCGAGCATTGACCCTCTATCAAGTGGGCGGCATCTAAGACGTCTTCAAAATAGTGCTCCGGCTCATTATGGTCCTGGCCCTTGGGTGGACTCCTTGCCGCAACATCAATGGCCTTCATCTTTCCCCAAAATGTTTTGACTCGGGCAAAGGCCATCCGTGCACCCTCAATGCACGCCGACCGCTTCATAGCGTCGATATGTGGCACCGCGTCAACAAGCCGCCGCACCAGGCCAAAATAACTACTCAGAATAGGCTCACTTGGCCATAACCGGATTATGATGTTCTTCATGGCGTCGCCAGATATCCTATGAAGCTCGGCCCACTGGGACATCTGTGCATTGAGCAACAGAGGGCGATTCGACGCGCCGAATTGTGACTAGAAAAGCTTCTCCGTTGCATACCCCTCTTGTGCATGGTAAAATTGCGTCGCACCGGAAGAACTCTTCGGCAAGTCCAAAAATTCAGCCGGAGAGCTCAAAACTTGGTTTAGCTGAGCATAGTCCGGATCGCCAAACTTGGTCTGAAGCAAAAAGGGCTTCCCCGCCGCTATCTCCTTAGCCTGCCGAATCTCTTCACGAGCTGCCCTAGATTCAGACTGAGCTTCACTCGCCTCACGTACGGCCTTATCAAGCTCAGCCATTTTGGCTTTATTCTCCTTCTCAAGGAATACACATCGGCTGGCAGTGTTCTTTAATTCAAGCGCTAGTGCGGATATTTTCTCCTCACTTTGGCGCTGAGCTGCTTGTTCGGCTCTTAGATCAGCCGATGCCTTCTCGGCAGCCGCATCACTACGCCGGGCCTGCTCCTTGGCCCGGGCTAGCTCCGCCCGAAGAGCTTCAACGGTGGCAGCACCATCTGCAATCATGCACATTACATATAAACCCTTTTAGGCATCATGCCTACATTACAAGCACATTGGTGTAAGGAATGCTGAACATATATACCTTGCGAGTCGTCAAGACGCCTGTTGAGCAATGCAATGTCATCTTCCGCAATATCCAGCTTTCACTGCAGTTCGGCCACTTCCGTATTTCGGGTAGCCGCAGGAGGGGAGGCAGCCTGTATTCCAGGTTAAATCAAGGTTAGCAACTAAGCATATCTTTTTGATCCTCCGTTCGCTTCCGTTGGAAGGCAATCCAAGTCTCAGGGGCTACTGCATATACAACAGGTGCATTCTGTCAATATTATTCAATTGGCAAAACTACATCACAAACCTCAAAACCCCTTAGGAGGCTCGTGAAGGCCCCGTTCAACCCGCTCTTCGCGGATAGAACCTTTTCGACAACCGTAACCATCAAGGAATGGTGTTCCTCCGAAACGGACGCCTGTCGCAGCATGTCTGTCAGCATTTCCGGCGCTTCTGGGTCTTCAAAAGCCATTGCCGCAGTACGTATTCCTTTGAAGGAATCCGCCCACTCACCCCCGGGATCGTCTCCGGCTCTAAACCGGATACGGCAGGGCCACCATGCTTGATTCCCGAACCCTGAGTGACAGAGACACCACCTTCGGGTAGTGCCCTCTTCGTTTCCTGCACTGCTTGTCGACCAGGAGAAGCCCCCTCGGACGATACCTCAGAATCATCCGCCCTGTTGGGCGAGGGGGCCGAAGAAGGCGTTTCATTCTCCATCATCTCTGGAAGAAGGTCTCCCGAGGAGGAGGACGATTGGGAAACCCCAGGCGTTAACCTGCGAGGACATACGTATGTTGGAGGATTACTTCAGTAATAAGAAAGGAAGGAGGTATGGTTTAAGTACCCTGCTGCACTTACAGCTTGGCCAGAGGTTTATCCTCATCATAAAGCTCCACGTCAACATCGCTTGCCTGGCCCAAGCCACCCGTCGATGGCATTTTCCCTTTCTTGGAAGGTTTCCCCTCCCGACCTTGAGAAGCGGCCCTTTTCTTGCCATGGAAGGCCTCCTCTGCACCTTTGCCCTCGGGCAAGAGGGTTTCGGTTTCCCCGAACAGAATGACTGATTTATCCTTGGGGCAGAGACCACCTCCGGCCTCCCTATTCTCGCCCTCCTCTGCAGACACCTGGTACGGTGTCCGAGTCAGCATCCTAGTTAGTAGGGCGTTCGCAGAGTCTTCGGGAAGGGTCGCCGGACACCAGATCAACATTGGTGTCTTTATCCAGTCCTGTGAAGGGATGGATTGTTGAATATCTTACCAAGGGATGCTCGAATAAAGGGTGTGCGGAAATCGAATACTTACCGCAGTGTCCGGATGATTGCAGTTGAGGCTAACATCTCCGGTGGTGTCCGGCCATTGCTCTCGTTCCCCAAAATATAATTTCCACATTCCCTCGTGCGTAGTGCCGAGGAAGTGCTGAAGAGTCCGCCGTCCTTCGGGATTAAACTCCCACATACGGAGAGGCCGCCGCTGACATGGCAGGGTCCGGCGGACTAGCATTACTTGAACAACGTTCACAAGGCCGATGCCCTTCTCGGTAAGGCTTCGGACGCGACCTTGCAGAGTCTGCACTTCATTGATGGATCCCCAGTCCAGTCCCTTATGGATCCATGAAGCAAGTTGAATTGGAGGGCCGGGTCAGAACGTAGGCTTAGCTGCCTACTTGGAGCCCCGCGGCTCATTGATATAAAACCACCCTTGCTGCCATAGGTCGGAAGACTTGGCGAAAGATCCTTCAAACCAAACCGCGCTGGCAAGCTTGCCTATTGTGACGCTGCCACATTCTGCCTGCTCCTCCTCTGTCACATGTGGCCTCACGTCAAAGGTCTTGAGCCACAAACCAAAGTGCGGAGGAGTCCGGAGGAAGGCCTCACATGTGATGATAAATGTCGAGATGTGGAGAATAGAGTCCAGGGCCAGATCGTGAAAGTCTAGCCCATAGTAAAACATGAGCCCCCGGACGAAGGGGTTAAGCGCGAACCCCAACCCATGGAGGAAATGAGACACAAACACTACCCTCTCGCCGGATTTGGGGGTAGGAACGACCTGCCCCTGTGCAGGAAGCCGATGGAGGATTTCCGGGGTCAGATACCTCGCTGCGCGGAGCTTCGCAATATCCTCCTCTGTGACAGAAGAAGCCACCCACCGGCCTGGACGGCTGGATCCGGACATGATTGGGGCTGGTGGCGATGGGAACCCGAGGGTTGGAACTTGGGGTGGCTAGGGTTGAGGAAGAAGCGAGCGCAAAGGAAGAAGACGAGTCTGGGACCCTACATAAAGACCCCAAATAGTAAGCGTATCCACCTGGGTCTCGAAACTTACCAATCTCCCGAGAGTTGTACCCAGGGGACGGTTGGGTTACCCATGCCTGCATTAATAAAAATCCCGTGAAAAAAGGAACACGATCTCTGCCTTGGCAAGACAAGCCAGTAAAACCGCGCCCCGACACGTGGGGTGACGTGCCAGCCAACGGTTGGAAATAGTGATCGGGCAGGCATGATGTCATGAACAGTTACCAATAAATTAGGCTCGTATATTTTCTGTAGCTATATATACAGGTCCGGATATATCTACTACATCCGAAGACTATCTTGGAGTTCGGAGAATGGAGAACCCGCCTTGCAATGCCGAAGACAATCTGCGCGCCGGACTCCTCGTCATTGAAGCCAGGTTCAGGGGCTACTGAGGGAGTCCTGGACTCAGGGGTCCTCGGGCGTCCGACCTGCTATCCATCGGCCGGACTAATGGGATGTGAAGACCGAAGACCATACTCGTGTCCGGATCAGACTTTCCTTGGCGTGGAAGGCAAGCTAGGCGACCAGCTGTGAAGTTTCCTTCTTATGTAACCGACTCCATGTAACCCTAGATCTCTCCAGTATCTATATAAACCGGAGAGCATAGTCCGGATAGGACACATTTATTACGATATACACATAGGCTAGACTTCTAGGGTTTAGCCATTACGGTCTCGTGGTAGATGAACTCTTGTAACACTCATATTCATCAAGATCAATCAAGCAGGAAGTAGGGTATTACCTCCATAGAGAGGGCCCGAACCTGGGTAAACATCGTGTCCCCCCTCTCCTGTTACCATCGATCCTAGATGCATAGTTCGGGACCCCCTACCCGAGATCCGCCGATTTTGACACCGACAGCTGCCGTGACCAGAGCGACTCCTGCCACGCGCAGTGGCGCCACCCCGGGAGCCGGGGGCCATGCCGGGGGTCACGGCGTGCTTGCGGGGACGGCCACGTCCGCGCTTGGGCACCGGGGAGCCGGGCCCCTGTCGAGGGGCCTTGCCCTTCTCCGCGGCGGAGAACCTATTCGACGGTGCCATTGCTGCTAAAGAGAGGAGCAAGGAGGAGGAAGCAGGCGAACTGTGAAGAGATGGGCAATGGGGGCTCTGCCCCCTCCCCATTTATAGCGGAAGAAGGCCAACCAGCGCCTCCCACGATCACAGGTAATGATGGTTTTCCTTGCATGTCACAAGGACTTGTCAAGTCGAGCAGTTGCCGAGGCAGCGTGGAGAAGCGGAGACGCCCACGTCCAATCAACCGCCATGCATCGACCAAGGCCGCAGGCTTTTGGGGCCCGCGGCGTTCCGCGCTCTACCTTTGGCTTCGCCTCGAAGCCAAGCCCGAGCACGCCTTGGGCCCGGGGACTACTGTCGGAGTTCTGGGAACGGGGGTCCCCAGACTTGCGTGCCTGCGGCCCACGACGTGGATACGCTGCAGGCCTGTACGGCCCATCTTCGACAACAAGGCATTCAAGACCCTCGCGAGGGGCCAAGCCTCGTGAGGTGGACAACGCAAGACCTCCTCAGGAGCGTCCTCACGAGGCTGCCTTGCGAGGAGCGGAAAAATCAAGGCATGGCAAACCTCGCGAGGCTCTCGTGACGTGAGCCATGACGATCAAGATCAGGCGGGCGCCAGGCAGGCGCCAGCGCGCGCAGCGTCCTTGTTTCCCCTTTGCTGCTAAGGAGGCAAGCACAGGCGCGGAGTACCGAGGCATCAAGCAAAGGTTTCCATATCGGTGCAATGAGACCAAGACCAGCAGGACTACAGGATGGAGGTCACCATGGAGCCCGAGACGGCGTCACCACCAGAGCCTTTCGCAGGCGAAGACCGCTTTTGTTAGGATAAGCTTTACTAGCTATCCCCTTTCAAATTGACCGTTGTTGGCTCCCTCCTGCTCAATGTTTGGGAAGAGGACCAGGGCCTATATAAGTAGAACTAGCCACCACAGTAGGGGGCATCTGATAATCCATTGTGAGGCATCTCACGCACACAAGTATGCCAAGCACAAGAACACCTCAACCTCAGGAGGCTGTTCTTCCCCTTGTACTGTTCATCGTCAGCCCAAGAGGCAATCCACCACCACCACACTGGAGTAGGGTATTACACCACGACGGTGGCCCGAACTAGTATAAATCTTGTGCCTTTGTGTTTTGAGTTCGTCGAGTTTGTCCGTGTGATCTTAGCAAGCTAGGGCGTAGATCGATAGGGAGGAAATCTCCGCGCGCAACCCAGTGTTCGAACCTTGAGGGTTTTGCCGGAACCCGTGATCCGACACGGACATCCGGCACCACAAACCAGAAGAAGACGCCAGGCGACTCTACAACGGCTGGACATCCGGCTGACCCCCGAACATCCAGCGCCCCGCAACGGGCCGGACATCCGGCGCCTGCTCGGAAATCCGGCGCACGCTATCTAGAGAGCAGAAGAATCGGGCAACTCCAGCCTGGATATCCGGCTCTTCGTGAGCTGCCAGACATCCGGCCCCCAGCCCGGACATCCGGCACCTGCCTGTGCGCAGATATCGGGCCAAGGGCCCATGTATCCGCCCTCTCACTTACCCCTTCATGGGCTACCACTATATATAGACCCCCTCCTCCTCCTAGTTAGGGTTAGCGTTGTGATAACTCATATGTGAGATAGAGCCTCACTCATCCATCCAGATCTACTCCGTCGAGAGAGATCGCTCCCTCTTTAGAGAAGATCCACCTTGGATTCAAGACCCCTTCATGGGAAGACCCCTCAAGACCTCCTCACGGAGATGAACTAGTTACCACTTGTATCGTCCTTTGTTGGATTCGGATCGTGTATCTCTTTGTGTTTCGAGGATCTAGCATATGTGTGACCGAATCTTGTTGGTTTGAGTGATTCTCCCATGTTTCCCCTCATGTTCCTCATTGGGATCTGCTCCTTTCGTGAAAGATCTGCCCTCTAGGGTTCCACCCTACATCAGATCTGATCCAACCGGAACCCTCACTAGCTCACACCAACCCAGGAACTTGTCTCCTGAGGTTGTTCTTCCCCTGTACTAGTTCATACTTAGCCCCTCGCGAGGCCAATCCACACCAAAGAAGGAGTAGGGTCTTACACCGCAAGGTGGCCCGAACCTAGGTGACCTGCCAGATCTCTTTCCTTTCCCGTTCATTGAGCTAGGCTTTGAGGGCGGTGAGTTAGTAAACTGGGGAGATCGAGTTCTTTGCACGGACCTAGAGCTCAAACCTTTCTCGGGTCTACGGAGCCCTTAATCCGACATTTGGCGTGCCAGGTAGGGGTGCGTCGAAGATCCACCTCCTCATGTGCTGTACCCCGCCCTCGCTGTTCAGTTCCCATGGTGGGCGTCGCTCCATTGGCCGGGCCGCCGGGCACGTTCGGGAGCACTGCGGGCCACCGGCTTTCTCCCCCGCCTTGCAGCAGGTGCAATGGCTGCCAAAGTTCAGGCTGGAGTTGCCACCTCGATACGATGGAATGGCAGATCCGGCGGGGTTCCTCCAGGCGTATGCGGAGGCTGTCTGGGAAGCCGACGACGAGGACAAGGTCATGGCGAATTGGCTCTCCATGGCACTTATAGGCGTGCTGCGTGCCTGGCTCCTTAGCTTGCCAGAGTCTTCAGTGTCCTCCTGGGAAGAGCTGCCGGCCTCTTCATCGCGCGTTTGCGCCACCGGCGCCCCGCACCGTCGCGGCCATCCTTGGCGGGTCACAAGCGCCGGCCTTAGATCGCCATGTCAAGCAGTTATTCCGCCGGGCGGGCACCGCCCATGCGCAGCGAGGAGCCCCTTCGGGCTATTTGGCGCCTAAGGCCGACCTCACCTTTGACTCAAGGGACCACCCCGAGACCACGGTCGGCGCCAGCGTGCTCCCTATGCTCCGCAGCCCCACCATCTGCAACGTAGCAGTCACCAGGACCCTCATTGACGGCGGTTCTGGCCTCAACATCCTCTTCATGGAGGCGTTCGGCCTACTTCATGTGCCTTACAGTCGGCTCCTCCCCACCAAGCCTTTCTCTGGAGTCATTGACGGCTCCACCTGCCCTCTGGGGCAGATCCGCCTCCCGTTCACCTTTGGCACACGCAACAACTACCGCACCGAGCTCATCGACTTCGACATCGCCCGAGTCGGTGATGAACCACAAGTATAGGGGATCAATTGTAGCTCTTTTTGATAAGTAAGAGTGTCAAACCCAACGAGGAGTAGTAGGAAATGACAAGTATTTTTCAGTAAGATAATGTCTGCAAGTGCTGAAGTTGTAAGTAGTGGAGTAGTTTGATAGCAAGATAATTTGTAACGAGCAAGTAATGATGGTAGTAGAAAGAGTGCAACAAGGTAGGCTAGTCCTTTTGAGGAAAAGGACAGGCCAAAACAGTCTCTTATGATAAGCACAGTGTTCTTGAGGGTACACGGGAATTTCATCTAGTCACTTTCATCATGTTGGTTCGATTTGTGTTCGCTACTTTGATTATTTGATATGTGGGTGGACCGGTGTTTAGGTGTTGTTCTTACTTGAACAAAACTCCTACTTATGATTAACCCTCCCGCAAGCATCCTCAACTACGAGAAAAGTATTAAGAATAAATTCTAACCATAGCATTAAACTTTTGGATCCAATCGGCCCCTTGCGGAATAGCGCATAAACTGGGGTTTAAGCTTCTGTCACTCTCACAACCCATCATCTAATTGCTACTCCACAATGCATTCCCTTAGGCCCAAGTATGGTGAAGTGTCATGTAGTCGACGTTCACATGACACCACTAAGGGAATCACAACATACATACTATCAAAATATCAAACACATATCAAGTTCACATGATTACTTGCAACATGATTTCTCCCATTACCTCAAGAACAAAAGTAATTACTCACAATTGATAAACATGCTCATGATCAAAGGAGTATTAAATAGCATATTGGATCTGAACATATAATCTTCCACCAAATAAACCATATAGTAATCAACTGCAAGATGTAATCAACACTACTAGTCACCCACAAGCACCAATCCATAGTTCCAGTAACAAGATTGAACACAAGAGATGAACTAGGGTTTGAGGTGAGATGGTGCTGTTCAAGATGTTGATGGAGATTGCCCTCCCCAAGATGGGAGAGTTGTTGGTGATGATGATGACGATGATTTCCCCCTCTGGGAGGGAAGTTCCCCTGGCGGAATCGCTCCGCCAGAGGGAAAAAGTGCTCCTGCCCAAGTTCTGCCTCGAGACGGCGACGCTCCGTCCCGAAAGTCCTCTCCTTATTTTTTCTAGGTCAAAATGACTTATATACCAGAAGATGGGCACCGGAGGTGGGCCTGGGTGAGCACAACCCACCAGGGCGCGCCTGGGCTCCCTGGCGCGCCCAAGTGGGTTGTGCCCACCTGGTGGGCCCCCTCTGGTAGTTATTTATCCAATAAATCTTAAATATTCCAGCAAAAATCTTTGTGAAGTTTTAGCTTGTTTGGAGTTGTGCGGAATAGGTGGCCTGACGTAGCTTTTCCAGGTCCAGATTTCCAGCTGCCGGAATTTCCCCCTTGGTGTATACCTTGCAAATTATGAGATAAAATGCATTAGAAATTACTCCAAAAAGCATTATTATGGATAAAAACGTTACAAATAACAGTAAGAAAACATGATGCAAAATGGACGTATCAACTCCCCCAAGCTTAGACCTCGCTTGTCCTCAAGCGAAATCGAAATCGAAAAACATGTCCACATGCTTTGAGAGAGAGGTGTCGATAAAAACAAAATACAGACATAGAAGCATCATGTTGATTATTATAACATCAACAAATTTAAACATAGGACTTTTATAATAGAACTTTTTTCATATACTTCTCATGAATAAGTAACAGTTCATCACACAATCGAAGTATAAAGCGAAAACTCTATTAGAAACCAACAAACTATGTTCTCAGTCAACTTTTCAACTACAATTCATTATCTTTTCAGGAAGGGTCACATGTCGGAACCTTTTAGGCAAGTCCACATACTCAACCATCATATAGTCTTCTATGATTGCTAACACTCACCGCGTACACATGAGCAAAACGTTTCGACCAGACACATAGAATGATAGGGGCCTATAGTTTTGCCTCCCAACATATTCACCTCAAGGGTGATGTCAACAATAATAACTTATGCTATCTATATTCAACTAGACATATGTGCCTAGATCTTTCCTCACCACATGATGCTTGCCAAAGGAGAAAACTAAAGGGAATAGAAGAAAAACTTTGACTCTTTGCATAAAAGTAAGTACATAAAAAGTAAAAGATAGGCCCTTCGCAGAGGGAAGCAGAGGTTGCCATGCGCTTATTTGTTTGTATGCTCAATCCCTTAGTGCAAAAGAATGTCACGTTGTATTGCCCCTTAAGATGACAACCTTTATTATGCAGTCTGTCGCTTTTATTCTTTGTCATGCAAGTTCGTACAACGCTCAATTTTCTCTTACACTAAATGATCTCACATTTTTAGAATCAATTTTTATTGCCTTTTGCACTGATGACAACTTACTTGAGGGATCTTGCTCAATCCCTAGGTAGGTATGGTGGACACTTGAAAATAAGATTTGGGTTTAAGGGTTTTTGGATGCACAAGTAGTATCTCTACTTAGTGCGGAATTTTTGGCTAGCAAAGATAGGGGCAAGCACCACATGTTGAAGGATCTATGACAATATGACTTCTGTGTGAATATAAACAAACATAAACCATTAAGTTGTCTTCGTTGTCCAACGTCAACAATTTTGGCATATAATATTTTGATGAGGGCTCACAATCACAAAAGATTTCTAGGATAGTATATTTATATGTGAATCTTCTCTTCCCTTATTAATTCTTTCATGAGTTGCATCATTGACTAATGCTATGTTTGTCAATCTCTAATAAAATTTCCTACTTATACTTTTCATTATGTGCTACCATCACCTACCATAGGATTAGTATATGATCTTATTGATTTAATTCCTTTATTTTATTTATTTCCTTTCTCTTTCTATTTCTTTCTTATTTCTTTTCTTTTATTTGCAACATGAAAGTAAGAAAGCAAAAACTCAAACTAACTTTATTATATAACTTGCACACGATTACAATGATAGATCACTAAACAAACTCTCAAATAGGAAAGGATGAAACTAAACTTTTATTCATCTAAAGCAAAAAGATCGAACTGAAATAAGTACAAGCAAAAAGATAGTGGGATGATACGATACTGATGCACCTCCCCCAAGCTTGGCGGAAGCCAAGGGGAGTGCCCACACCCGATACTTTGTTCTCTTTTGGTGGTGAAGAAGATGTTGGTGGTGACAATTGTGCCTTCAACTTTTTCATATTGTAGTTGAGGAGAGCAATTTCCTCCTTTAAATCATTGACTTCCAACTCCAACTTCAAGATCTTGTCACATAGATCCCTTTTGCTTTTCTGCATAAAACGAAGAGAATAGATCGGTTATTAGACCGGTTAGCTCTCTTAGGGAGACTAGACTTCTTGAACTCCATGTGCATATCCCCAGGTTGAGGTAGAGGAATATCCTCCTCCGAGCTTGAATCATCAACCCTCATCAATTGAGCATCCTCCTCATCATCCGTAGTTCTACCATAAGGGGATAGGTCTCCGTAGGTCTTTGGATCAACAATGAGATGTGAGACATAGCTCTCTCCGTCGGAGTCTTGAGACGACATATTTTCATAACTACACAGAAAACCGCAAGAAAAGAGAACAAAGGATTTTCTCCGTGATACGGTGATTAACAGGTTCGGGAAGTATATATAGATTTTTTTTATCTTGGAGGACAAGCATATGGGAGAGAAACGGAGTACGGAAGATGTCCCAGGTGGGCACAACCCACCAGGGCGCGCCAGGCGCCAGGCAAGCCTGGCGCGCCCTAGTGTCTTGTGCCCAACAAGGGACGCTTCCTGGAAGTTTCTTTATTTCTAAAATTCTTAAATATTCCAAAACTGATAAAAATATTTTTGCGGATTTTTCGGAGTCCGTTTACTTACCGTATCACGTACCTCCTTATTTTCACGATTCTGGAGTGTTCCGGAAGGACTCTTTTATGTTCTCTTCCGGTGTCGAAGTTTGGATAATATTACTTTCAACATTAATGGGCGTACCTGAGATATAATGCTTTATTCGTTGTCCATTGACAACCTTCGGGTTAGTACCTTCGGAATTATTTATTTTGATGGCTCCAGACCGGTAAACCTCCTCGATAACATAGGGGCCTTCCCATTTTGAGAGGAGTTTTCCTGCAAAGAATCTAAAACGAGAGTTGTACAAAAGAACATATTCTCCGACTTTAAACTCACGCTTTTGAATTCTTTTGTCATGCCATCTTTTAACTTTTTCTTTGAATAATTTTGCATTTTCATAAGCTTGGGTTGTCCATTCATCTAATGAGCTAATATCAAATAACCTCTTTTCACCAGCAAGTTTGAAATCATAATTGAGTTCTTTAACTGCCCAATATGCTTTATGTTCTAACTCAAGAGGCAAATGACAAGCTTTTCCATAAACCATTTTATAAGGAGACATACCCATAGGATTTTTATATGATGTTCTATAAGCCTAAAGTGCATCATCTAATTTCTTAGACCAATTTTTCCTGGACCTATTGATAGTCTTTTGCAAAATTAATTTTATTTCTCTATTGCTAAGTTCAACTTGACCACTAGACTGAGGATGATAGGGTGATGCAATTCTATGGTTAACATCATACTTGGCAAGCATTTTACGAAAAGCACCATGAATAAAGTGTGAACCACCATCAGTCATTAAATATCTAGGGACTCCAAACCTTGGGAAAATAACTTCCTTAAGCATTTTAATAGAGGTGTTGTGATCAGCACTACTGGTTGGAATAACTTCTACCCACTTAGTAACATAATCAACAGCAACCAAAATATGTGTATACCCATTAGAAGAAGGAAAAGGTCCCATGTAATCAAATCCCCGAACATCAAATGGTTCAACAACAAGTGAATAATTCATAGGAATTTCTTGACGCTTACCGATATTACCTATTCTTTGGCATTCATCACAAGATTAGACAAACTTATGGGCATCCTTGAAGAGAGTAGGCCAATAAAATCCAGACTGCAATACCTCATGAGCAGTTCTATCTCCAACATGATGCCCTCCATAAGCTTCGGAGTGACATTTCCGTAGGATTTGTCCCTATTCATGCTCAGGTACACAACGTCTAATAATACCATCTACTCCTTCCTTATAAAGATGTGGGTCATCCCAAAAGTAATGTCTTAAATCATAGAATTTTTTTTTCTTTTGTTGGTAAGTAAAGCTAGGTGGTAAATATTTAGCAACAATGTAATTAGCATAGTCAGCATACCAAGGAGTACTATGAGAAACATTTATTGCAGCTAACTGCTCATCAAGAAAACTATCATCAATAGCAAGTGGGTCATCAAGCACATTTTCAAGCCTAGGCAAGTTATCAGCTATGGGGTTCTCAGCTCCTTTTCTATCAGTGATATGTAAATCAAATTCTTGTAGCAAAAGAACCCAACGAATAAGTCTAGGTTTACCATCTTTCTTTTCCATAAGATATTTAATAGCAGCATGTTCTATGTGAACAGTTACATTGGAATCAACAATATAAGGTCTAAATTTATCACAAGCAAACACCATTGCTAAGAATTCTTTTTCAGTAGTGGCATAATTTCTTTGAGCATTGTCTAGAGTTTTACTAGCATAATGTATAACATTCAATTCTTTTATCAATTCATTGTCCTAGAACAGCGCCAACAGCATAGTCACTAGCATCACACATAATTTCAAAAGGCAAGTTCCAATCAGGTGGTTGAACAATAGGTGCAGAAATTAAGGCTTTCTTGAGTGTTTCAAAGGCTTCTAAACAATCATCATAAAAAACAAAAGGAATATCCTTCTGCAAAAGATTAGTGAGAGGCCTAGAAATTTTAGAGAAGTCCTTGATAAATCTCCTATAGAAACCAACAAGACCTAGGAAACTAAGAATACCTTTGATATCTTTAGGCCATGGCATTTTCTCAATTGCGTCAACCTTAGCTTTGTCCACTTCAATGCCTCTTTCAGAAATTTTATGACCCAAGACAATGCCTTCATTTACCATAAAGTGGCACTTTTCCCAATTCAAGACAAGATTTTTTTGTTCACATCTCTGCAAAACTTGCTCAAGATTGCTTAATCAATCATTAAAAGACTTCCCATAAACAGAAAAGTCATCCTTGAAAACCTCAACAATCTTTTCATAAAAGTCAGATAATATACCAGTCATACATCTTTGAAAGGTAGCAGGTGCATTACATAAACCAAAAGGCATACGTCTATAAGCATAGGTTCCAAAAGGACAAGTAAAGTGGTCTTTTCTTGATCAGGTTGAGAAACAGGTATTTGTGAAAAACCAGAATATCCATCAAGGAAGCAAAAGTGTGTGTGCTTAGATAATCTTTCAAGCATTTTATCAAGAAAAGGCAAAGGGTAATGATCTTTTCTAGTTGCTTTATTTAATTTGGTAAAATCAGTTACTATCCTATAGCATGTAACAATTCTTTGTGGAATTAGTTCATTCTTATCATTAGGAACAACAGTTATACCTCTTTGCTTAGGGACACAATGAACATGACTTACCCATCTACTATCAGCTATAGGATATATTATACCTGCTTCCAGAAGTTTTAATATTTCCGTTCTTACCACCTCTTTCATCTTCGGATTTAGCCGACGTTGGTGATCAACAACGGGTTTAGCATCAGGTTCCATATTAATTTTATGCTGACATGGAGTGGGACTAATGCCCTTTAAATCATCAAGAGTATATCCGATAGCATCTCGGTGCTTCCTAGGAACTTTCAACAATCTTTCTTCTTCATGTTCTGAAAGGTTAGCACTAATAATAATAGGATATATTTTCTTTTCATCAAGATAAGCATATTTCAAAGTGTCTGGCAATTGTTTTAATTCTAACACAGGATCACCTTTAGGTGGAGGAGGACCTCCCAGAGTTTCAATAGGCAAGTTGTGTTTAAGTAGAGGACGTTGTTCAAAGAAAATCTTATCTATTTCGTTCCTTTCGTGCATATGTAAATCATTTTCATGGTCTAGCAAATATTGTTCTAAAGGATCAATAGGTGCACAGTAATAGAAGCAAGACCAATTAATTCATCCATACTAGGCAATTCTTTTTCATGAAGATTTCTACTAAACTTGGAAAAACTAAATTCATGAGACTCATCACCAAAGCTAACACAGACAGTTTGTTTCTTACAATCTATCTTAGCATTAACTGTATTCAAGAAAGGTCTACCAAAAATAATGGGAAAAAAGCCATCTTGTGGGGAACCAAGAACAAGAAAATCAGTAGGTTATTTTATTTTCCCACACAAGACTTCAACATCTCTAACAATCCCAAATGGTGATATGGTGTCTCTATTAGCAAGTTTAATAATAATATCTATTTCTTCTAACTCTGCAGGTGCTATGTGTTTCATAATTTCTTGATATAAGGTGTAAGGAATAGCACTCGCACTAGCACCCATGTCACATAAACCATGATAACAGTGATTTCCTATTTTAACTGAGATGACAGGCATGCCCACAACGGGTCTATGTTTATCCCTTTTATCAGGATTAGCAATTCTAGCAGCTTCTTCACAGAAATAAATAACACGCCCAACTATATCTTCTTCCAAGAGATCTTTAACCATAGTGATCTTCCGGTGAAGTAAGCCATGACGACAGGGGCCAGGCGGGTGCCAGGGCGCGCAGTGTCCTCGTTTCCTCTTTGGTGCTAAAGAGGCAAGCGCAGGCGAGGAGTCTCGAGGCATCAGACAAAGGTTTCCATATCGGTGCCACGAGACCAAGACCAGCAGGACGGCAGGACGGAGGTCACCGTGGAGCCCAAGACAGCGTCACCACGAGAGCCTTTGGCAGGCGAAGACCACCTTTAGTTAGGATGACTTGTACTAGTTGTCCCCCTTCAAATTGGTCGTTGTGGGATCCCTTCCCGCCTAACATTTGGGAAGAGGACAAGGGCCTCTATAAATAGGGCTAGCCACCATCATAGGAGAGGGAGGATCTATCCAGATCACCCCCAACCACACAAGCTCACTGAGCATAAGAGCACTTCTCCTCAGGAGGCTGTTCTTCCCTTGTAACTGTTCATCCTCAGCCCAAGAGGCAATCCACCAGACCACACTGGAGTAGGGTATTACACCACATCGGTGGCCCGAACCAGTATAAACCTTGTGTCCCTTGTTCTGTGAGTTCGACGAGCTGAGCTTTGAGATCGCGGTGAGGGCGTGAGCTAGGGTGAGGAGAGATCTTCGTGGGCACCCTAGTGTTCGAACCTTGAGGGTTTTGCCGGAGCCCGAAATCCGACATGCTGAACCTCTAGAGGCGCCATGTGGCTGCAGGGTTAGAAAACCTCATGAGGCGCCATGTGGCTGCAGGGTTAGAAAACCTCATGAGGCGCCATGTGGCTGCAGGGTTAGAAAACCTCATGAGGCGCCATACCTCGCGCAAGCCCCCAAGCGTGGGTTGGGTGTGGCTAGTACGCCATGTTGCGATGCCCGGAGGCACGGACTTGAGGGGGCACGCATGCCTGTGAGCTCGTTTGAGAGCGTCCCACAAGGATTAAGGCGCCAAAACTGGGGCAGCAAGGTTTTGGCGGGGTATGGTCACACACCGCACCACACAGCCCCCGCGCGCGGGACGCGCGAGGAAGGGCGACGGGCGACTGCCGCTCTTCCTAAAACAAGGTTTCAAAGGGTGAACTCTGTGGGGGGAGAAAGGAAAGAAATTTCCCAACCCTTGTGAACGAAAGTTCCAAATTTCATTCAAGAAGTCGAAAACCAGCTACAGAAAGCAAGCAAAAGAACAGCCGCGTCAAGCACCTAGACTACTCTTCTTGTCTTCCCACCAACACAGAGCATGGGGCCTCCACTAGGACGTGGGTGGGAGCCCCGGTGAGGCCCAGGGGCGGCACTCAGGAGACTCCGGGGCGTGTACAGCCCCAACTCATTATTACGTGAGAGTGTCACGAGCGGAGATCTTCACATGCACTTGGCCTTGGTCATGGGTAGAACTTCCGGAGGTGCTGGATGTTACAGGCGTTCTGGATGGGGACCCCATCCTGCATCTCCAGGCACGCGGTGCCAGGCCTGGAGACACGGGCGATCCTGAACGGGCCCTCCCACCTGGGTGAGAGCTTATGAAGCCCTTCCCTGGAGAGCACCCACCTCAGGACAAGATCACCCACCTCGAGAGTCCTGGAGCGGACGCTGCAGTAGTGATACCGCCGCAGCGCCTGCCGGTACCTCGCTATGCGGAGCGAGGCTTGGCGGCGACGTTCCTCCCCTAGCACGAGACCCATCCCCCACATGGCATCCTGGCGTGCCTCGTCGAACGCCAAGACCCACGTGGAGCGATGCCTGACCTCGTGAGGGAGGACCGCCTTGGCTCCGTAGACGAGGAAGAATGGAGTATTGCCCGTGATCTTGGTTGCGGTGGTGTGGATGGACCACAACACGGACTGGAGCTCATCGTGCCAGCCCCTACCGCAGGCCTCGAGCTTCTTCTTGAAGGTCCTCGTCTTGAGGCCCCTCGGGACCTCCGCGATGGTGCGCTCAGCCTGGCCATTGCTCCGTGGGTGCACCACCGAAGCATATCATATCTGCGTTCCAAGGTTAGCACAATATGTTTTGAAAAGGTTGCTCGTGAACTGTGAGCCATTGTCGGTGATGATGCGGTTAGGAACTCCAAAACGGCTCACGAGGCCCTTAACAAACTTGACGGCCGAGCCGACTGGGATGGTGCGAACGGCCTCCACTTCTGCCCACTTGGTGAGCTTGTCAATGGCGATGTAGAGGTAGCGGTAGCCCCTGGTGCTTGTGGGAACGGCCCCAGGATGTCCAACCCCCACACCGCGAACGACCATGAGAGCAGGATGGTCTGAAGGCCCTGAGCGGGCTGGTCGATGTGCTTGGTGTGGAACTGACAGGCCTCACAAGATCTTACCAACTCAGTGGCATCATTGAGTGCTGTGGGCCAGTAGAATCCGTTGCGGAACACCTTGACAATGAGGGTGCACAATGAGGAGTGATGCCCGCAGTCCCCGCCATGTATGTCGGCCAATAGCTCGCATCCCTCCTCCCTGGAGATGCATCATAGAGAAACGTCATTCGTGCGCCTTCGGTAGAGCTCACCGTCCTGGATGCAGTATGCAGTGGCCTGGCGGGCCACACGCTTCGCGTCTTCCTCCTTCTCCAGCAAGGCGCCCAGGAGCTAGTATGCCTTGAACTCCTCAGACCAGCACCCCTCCTGAGGCTCAAGCGCAAGGAGCAGGCGGGCCCCCGAGGTTGGGCCGCAACCTGGGGCACCCGAGGGGGCGCTAGGGGAAGCTCCTCCTGAGGCGATGCTGTTCCTGCAGTAGGGGGAGCTGCTGACGGCTTGAATAGCCGCACCTCAAAGATGCCAGGCTCCTAAGGTTGATGCCGGGACGCCTTCTTAGTGATATCATCCGCCTCCTTGTTCGTGCTGTTGGATTTCAGGTTCCACAGACCCTTGAGAGGTTCGAACTCTGGGGTGCGTGTGAAGAACTCGTCCTCCCCAGTCTGCCTGCTTGCTAATCTTGCTTTCCGACATACGCTCCTCGTTGGCGTAGCGAGATAGCAGAGTAAACTGACTGTTGTATTCTGACACCGTCATTATCCTTTGCTTGAGGTCATCAAATTCTCTCCTTTTGATCTTCATAAGACTCTTAGGAATATGTGCCCCACGAAAACCTTCTTTAAATTCCTCCCATGTTATATTGTTTTCGTTGGGGTGCATGTGTAGGAAATTTTCCCACCATGATGCGGCTGTTCCAGTGAGATAGTGCGGAGCATAAAGAACCTTCTCAAGGTCTGAACACTGGGCAATAATTAATTTTCTTTCCATGTCTCGAAGCCAGTCCTCGGCTTCAAGAGGTTTGTCAGTGTGAGAAAAGTTTGGGGACGTGTCTTCGTAGCTCAGATAACTTTGATTGTCAGCCGACATCGCCCACGGTGATTTCCCATATTGATGACTTGGTTCATCATTTCGATGTTGTTGCTGACTTTGTTCATAAAGACGACACATTTGGGAAAGTGCTGTTTCACCGTCTGCTGACTTGACCGCCTCGTGTGAAATTGTTGCTTGGGGGTGTGCCAAAATTTTCCTCTAACGGAGTTGGCATGGAGCGCGTCCAAGGATGAGACATTGTTCACTCTGGGGATATATTTTGAAACACTCATAAGAAAAGAAATTGAGTCACAAAAGTCAATAAATTCATGTAGACGGAAAAAGTTGCAAATGCTCCAAGATTTTTCAAGAGAATAAACGCTTATGCATTTAAGAAGGACTGCTCATTACATATCTTACACGCAAGCAGTAATTATACAATACATCACTCAGATATGAGTACATATTCTCGACATGTTATTTAGGCTAGTGCACTCCTCCAGTTCCTACATGATGCGCAAACAA
Source organism: Aegilops bicornis (assembly GCA_021605145.1). Taxonomy (NCBI): domain Eukaryota; kingdom Viridiplantae; phylum Streptophyta; class Magnoliopsida; order Poales; family Poaceae; genus Aegilops; species Aegilops bicornis. The sequence goes on along the minus strand of CM038675.1, from coordinate 437,783,182 downwards.
GCTACTTCTCACATCCTATGTACATATAAACATATCATACAAGTCGGTACATCGCATGGCGGCTAAGCGTACCCAGTCGGAGATGGTAAGGATTTCCCTTGGCCTGCCAAGGGTGAGGCGCAGTGAGGCTGGGGACTCAACCACCTCTTCGGTGATAGGCTCCAGACGAGAAGTGTTGCGCTGAGTTGGTGGAGCGGGTGCCTTATGCGGGACAACCCGAACATGAGCGGGCACAAGGGGTGGTGCAGAACGAACCGGAGTAGGCGCAATGACATGGTTGAACTCCTCCATGGTAGGCAGGCGACGAGTAGTGGTGAGAGCAGTAGGAGCAAAAGATGCTGATGATGAGACGAATGTCGGCCAGGGCGCCAGAAGAGCTCCCTCTCTGTTGGCGGCACAGCCATGGATCGAGTCCATGCGGGCAGCTACAAAGTCGCCCACCAGGTTGTCGAAGGCTGCCTCCAAAGTCCGGAGATACTCGATAAGCATCTCAAAGCTTCGCCTCGTTCTCCTCTCGGGGCAAGAGAACGCGTAGTGGCGGTGTGTATGGCACGTGACATGGCAGGTAGCGGTAACGACAAGTCTTCATCGAAGGAAGGATATCCCTGAGACGAGCTATCGCCTCATGGGCTGCCATCTGCAGTGCATGCTTCTCTATGGGCATGGCTCTCCCCAAGAACTGGAAACGCTCAACTTGCCCTCCCTTGAATTGCACCGCGGCTTGGTGCATGGTTAGACGGTCATTGACCTTGTGTTGAGAGAGAGAGAGAAGACTAGACGCACAGATGGCCCCATCGCGACTTGGACGATGAAGGAGAGAAGCTTGACGAACCCATCGGGCATGTTGGCGAACATCTGTGACTCGCAGTCATTGCCAGCCATCTACAAAAGTAGGCAAAAATCCTGAGTAGTCAAATCATAAATTTATGCCGATCGCCGTAAATTGACTACGCTTTGTAAAAATTAATTAATAGCTCTATATGATAATAACCGATTAGCGATCGCACCTAGTGGCTTCTCTGATCAGCCTGGCTCTGGTACCAAGTCTGTCACGACCGGTTTTTCAATAAAATACTTATTGAGAAAATCGGTCTTTTGATCCCAGTATAGGAAAAGTTAATCCTCACTGGTAGACAAATACTTGATAAACAGAGGACTAGTAGCATTAAATATATTACAGGGTTGAGCTGAGGCTGCTCAACAATTTATTACAAACTCGCCAATATCTTACATAAGGGCGGTTATAACATTGTATGCGTGGTGACATGCTACTAGCTCGAGATAAAAGTGGTGGTGGATAACTTGACTCCTAACTGGCAGCTCATTGAGCATCGAGTTGAGGCTCGATGAATTTATTCTGGGGTGGCGGAAGCGGATATATACTGATGACCAAATGCAGGACCGCAAGGGACCGATCGACTCCTCTAGGCGTCGGACTCGCTATAGAACTCTTCATCCATGAGATCGCCTTCATCAACATCTGGCCAAATCAACAAGCCAGGTGAGTACTTTGAAAGTACTCGCAAGACAGTATGAACAAGAGATATAACAAATGCATGCATGAATGCGTCATGAGCAAAAATAATGATGCTCATTCCAAAATAAAAAATTTCACGATGAGACAAATAAAACATATAACTGAAAACCGATCGGGTGTCTGGAGCGACGCCTCGAAAGGTAAACAAATAAAATTCATGCCGCAGTCGGGCGTCTAAGCGACACCACATAAAGTGCTTATAAAAGAAATGCCACAGTCGGACATCTGAGCGACATCACAGAAAGGGCTTATAAAAGAAATGCCACAGTCGGACGTCTGAGCGACATCACAGAAAGGGCTTATAAAAGAAATGCCACAGTCGGACGTCTGAGCGACATCACATAAAGGGCTTATAAAAGAAATGCCACAGTCGGACGTCTGAGCGACATCACAGAAAGGGCTTATAAAAGAAATGCCACAGTCGGACGTCTGAGCGACATCACAGAAAGGGCTTATAAAAGAAATGCCACAGTCGGACGTCTGAGCGACATCACAGAAAGGGCTTATAAAAGAAATGCCACAATGGACGTCTGAGCGACATCACAGATAGGGCTTATAAAAGAAATGCCACAGTCGGACGTCTGAGCGACATCGCAGAAAGGGCTTATAACAAATGTAAATAACAAGTATGCCACCGTCGGATGTCTGAGCGACATCACAGACAGGGCTTATAACAAAAGTAAATAACAGGTTAGTCCATCCACAAGAATAAACCTTTAACCGGATTTAACACACATGTAGTCCACCGGAGTTTTGTCACTGAGGCTGATATCTGACAAGATAAGATGAATACAGTACTTGGACAAGTACAAGATGATTTAAAGGATTTGTGACTCTGCAGAGTTGTACTAACTGACCACAGCCAACGGATTTCCGTAGTCACGAAGGACTAGTTCCGTTTACGGTATTTCGGTAGAAACACATTTAACTAGTTCACACCCATTCCACCTCACAGTGCCAGGAATCACCCTAGGCAACGTCCAAGAAAAACTTTGAGACGGGGATCAAATTTCCATAGGCGCGCTCTAAGGGGTGCCCCCCTCTCGGTCCCAACCGGAAACACCCATGCCCCCTGACCGGATGACGGGCTTTAATCCAGGGCCGTGGAACCCTCATCCCGGCCTCTCTATTTGGTGTGTACTAGAAAAACGGTTTGCAACTTACTAAGCCATATTCCTTGCGGAAAACATGTGGCAGTACAGGAAAGGAAATGAATGGGAATGTGATTTGATTCACGATGATGCTGAAGTCAAATGGACTGGCATAAGACTGGCATGCTACAACACTGCCATCTTACCCATCCTCATGCCATCACATGGCCATGCCAATATGTATCCAACAACATGTGGCTTTCCGTAACTTACTTTCCACTTTTGTGCATGAAATATAACATTCAAAGAAATGTTCATAACCATGCCATGAAACTCCTAAGTACAAACATGCAACAAACACTTCATCATATCAAGAGTTCAAACATGCTTGCCTGGTTCAGAGTAGTCGGAGTCTAACTGGGTGAAGTTTGCGGCTCCGTCACCTCCTCCGGTATCTACGGTATAAGAAGAATACGGACGTAACGTAAATACCGCGAGGTGCACAAAAAGTAAACCAAATAATTTTCAAATAAATCTGATAAGAAACTAGACAAAATTTTAAAGAGAACAGAAAAAGAATCACACAAAAATACTTTTCTATTTAAAAGATATAAGGGTTTTGATCTAGGGACCTTTCTGTAATGAAACAGAAAACTCCCAGGGGGTTCTGCAGAAAAGTCCAGAAAACGGTTCGTTTAAAAGAAAAGAATGAGAGACTGACAGGCGGGCTCCACCCGTCAGGTTTGAAAATTCAAACGAGGGAAACGGGGCGCGACGGCGCCCGAGAGATGCGGTGGTCACCGACGGCGATCCACGGTGAGGCAGGGGGATCGGATGGTACCTCCGTGATCAGTACGTCCTTTCGCGTCTGTGGGTGGTGGTGGTGGTCGCCGGTGAGCACTGTGTCGACGGCGGCCCTTGCTCCGGCAGACGGTGGTTCGGGTGGTCGTGGGCCTCGTCGGAGAGAGCTGCTGGGGTCAAATTGGAGTGGGGATTAGTCTCCTAGGGGTGGCACGAGGCTACGGGCAAGAGTAGGGCGGTGGAGGAGTTCTCACCGAAGAGAACGTTGCCTGAGCCCGAGGCGGACGGAGGTGGCCGGAGTTGAGGAAGAAGGCCCTCGAGGCTCTTCCAAAGTGGCTAGGCGGGTCCGGTGAGGTGGTGGAGTTGTAAGGGGCGAGAGCAAGCTCTGGGTGCTATTTATAGCCGCCCGAGGCGGTTGCCGTGGAACGGATAAGTCCGTGGCGACACGGCGGCGCTGTGGCTGGACGGTCGGCTTAGGGGCTTGAGCATCATCTAGATGAAGCACTGGTGCCATCCCAGTGTCCAACACAGCAAGGAAGGGGTGGTTACGGCCTGTCCTCGACGGAACGGCCGTACGACATGTCGGCGGCAGAGAACGCGCTCTGCGCGTGCCAGGCCACGGCGACGGTGCTGCATGCATGTGCTGGCAAGGAGATGGCCACGCAGAGCTCTCAGAAGGTTTGGGCGGTGCCGAACGGCGTTATGCCGCAGGGTGCCCCCTTGTCGGCCGCTACGGGGGTTCTGCCGCCGTGGAACACGCCGGCGCAGGCGGGCCAGGGCGCCACCGACGCCAGGAACGAGCCAAGCGCGCGTGTGGTGCTCCGGACAGGGAGGAGGGGCTGTGAGCAACGTGCCAAGTGCACAGTTTACATGTGACTGAATCTCGGCGAAGAAACGACCTTGAATTCTGAATTTTCTTGAAGATGTACAGAATAAAGGTGCATGCCGTGTTCGACAGAATGATTTTGGCATGTGGGATTTTTCCTTGAGCTGGTTTTTGGTGGAGTGGTCTCTCATTGCAACTAGGGGTTGCCTGAATTTTGGTGGAATTTTTGGAGGAGTGGAGATATGAATTTCACCAAATTTGACAAATCTGGTCCAAACTTGCAGAGGGTGAATTTTGAAAATTTTGAAAAGAAGAAGAGTGGATCTTGATGGTTCTAGGTTGTGGGTGCTAAGGACTATCCAGAGGAGTTGAATTGAGATCAAAGATTAAAGGCATTAAGGTACTTGCTTTGCAAACTACCTAGGCTCAAAATAAAGGACATAATTATTTTGAGGAAAGAAATGAATGGAATAAAATCCAAAAATGGATTTTATTAGTTGGGACAGAATGTTTGGGTTGTCCCAAAGTGGAAGGAGGGGTTTTGGGAAGATTTTCCACATGAGGCATGGTAAAACCATGGATGGTTTCAAAATAAGAGAAGACCCAAAGAACCCTAGGGTTTTCTTCTAAAAGAAAATAAATCCCAAAAACAAATTTGAGAAGGGGGAAAAATCAGAAGAAAGATTTTTAATAACCAACACCAGAGTTGAAGAAGATGCCAAAATAAAAATCTTTTGTCAAAGGGAAAATTCTTGAGAGAAGGAGATTTTTGGAAGGGTTTAAATGACCTCCTTCAAAACCAACACAGTTTTGCTGAAAATCCAAAACAAAATTTTTGGAGTGTCTCAACACCTACCCCCTTAGGAAAAATCTCGTCCCCGAGATTCCAGCTGATCCTCAAATAAGTGGGTGCTCTGTCCGAAGAAAATCCTCTCTTTCCCAAGTGGCTTCACTTTCGGTGTGGTTGCTCCACTGAACTTTGAAGAACTTGGTGGTTTTCTGTCGGGTTCTCCTTTCAGACTCTTCCAAGATTTTTATTGGATGCTCTCGATATGTGAGGTCTGGCTGCACGTCAATGTTTTCATGGGGTACTTGTTTCTCTGGGTTGCTCACGCACTTCCTCAATTGCGAGACGTGGAACACGTCATGGACGTCGGATAAATCTTCGGGTAAGTCTAGCTGGTAGGCTACCGTGCCTTTCCTTGCCACTATGCGTAATGGTCCGATGAATCTTGGTGATAGCTTCCCTTTAATCTTGTATCAATGCAGGCCTCTCATAGGGGATACTCAGAGGTACACAAATTCACCGGGTTCAAAGCTGATTCCCGATGTTTTTGATCGTAATAACTCTTCCGTCGACTTTGGGCTGTCTTGAGTCGGTCCTTAATCACCTTGACCTTATCTTCAGCCTCTTTGAGCATGTCCGGGTCAAGATATGGCTGTCTCCTGCTTCCGACCAATTTAGCGGGTACGACATCTTCGCCAGATAGAGCCTCAAATGGTGCCCTTTGCAGGCAGGCCTGAAAACTGATGTTATATGCGAATACTGCGTAATGTAATCTCTCTTACCAACAGGTCCCAAAGGTGAGTACACAAGATCTCAGCAAATCTTCTAGAATCTGGTTTACTCGCTCGGTTTGCCCATCCGTGCTGGGATGGTATGCGATCTTGAATGCCACCTGAGTTCCCAGAGCTAGTTGTAAGTGATCCCAAAATCGGAGACGAATTGAGTGCCTACATCCGAGATTATTTTCTTTGGGACTCCATGTAAGGCACGATACGGGAAAGGTAGAGCCTAGCAAGCTTCCGAGTGGTGTGGTTTGTCTTTACGGGATGAAGTGTGCTACTTTAGTCAATCTATCGCTGATGACCCAAATGGCGTTATTTCCGTGCCGTGACCGAGGTAGCCCAACAATAAAATCCATCCCAATCTCGGCCCCATTTCCACTCGGGTATTTTATTTGGCTGTAAAAGTCCGGACGGTTTCTGATGCTCGGCTTTGATGTGTTGACAAGAGTCACAACATGCGATGAACGTGGCTATGTCCCTTTTTAGACCGTGCCACCAATATTTTTCCTGAATATCCTTGTACATTTTTGTCCCTCCAGGATGTATCGAATACGGGCGGTGTGGCCTTCAGCTAAGATCTGCTGTTTAAGATCCTTGATATTTGGTACGCAAAGTCTATCCCCTGCACCACAATATTCCCCGCTTATCGATAATGAATTCGGGCCTTGCCCAAACTCACTTTCGGTTTAATGCCTTCAATGCTGGGGTGCCCATGCTTTGAGCCTCTTTAATTGTCTCCATTAGAGTGGGCTGTATTTCTAAATTGATATGCTGCCTTCGGTGACTACCAAAGAAGTTGAGTTTAGCAAACTCCTGCTGGAATTCAGGCCTCAGTTTGGCAGGCCGTCATCGCTTGGGCTAGGGTTCCACTTAGGGCGCCCGCCACTACATTTGCTTTCCCCGGTGGTAGTGGATTCCAACATCATAATCCTTCACTAGTTCCAACCAGCATCGTTGCCTCAAATTCAGTTCGGTTGTGTGAAAATATACTTGAGACTCTTATGGTCTCATATATATCTCACAACGATTTCCAAGTAAAAGTGTCTCCATTCTTTGAGTGCATGTATAATCGCTGCTAACTCCAGGTCATGAGTAGGATAATTTTCTTCATGCTTGCGAAGTTGTCCGGAGACATATGCGACTACCTTGCCTTCTTGCATCAACACGCATCCGAGGCCTTCCGGGATGCGCCGCAATATACCTCAAAATTCTTGTGTATGTCCGCACAATTAATACCGGTGCCGACGTTAATTTCCTCTTTAATTCTTGGAAACTTTTCTCGCAAGCTTCCGTCCATTCAAACTTCCTGTCTTTCTTGAGCAGCTGCGTCATTGGCTTTGCTATGGTGGAGAACCCTTCAATAAATCTTCGGTAGTATCCCTCTATTCCCAGGAAACTTCGTACATCCGTCACATCGCTAGTGGCTTCCAGCCAATCTGGCCTTGACCTTTTCCGGGTCTACGGCGATACCTTCTTGGGTCAAGACGTGGCCGGAAAACCTACTTGTTTTAGCCAAAATTCACACTTGCTGAATTTAGCGTACAATTGATATTTCCTGAGCTCCCCTAGTACAATTCGGAGATGTTCAGCGTGTTCTTCTAGTGTCTTGGAGTATACCAGAATATCATCGATAAATGCCACAACAAACTTGTCCATAAACTTCATGAATACTTTGTTCATGAGGTGAACAAAATATGCCGGGGCGTTTGTTAGTCCGAATGGCATTACGGTGAACTCATACAATCCGTATCTGGAGGTGAAAGCTGTCTTGGGAATATCTTCGGTTCGCACTTTCAGTTGATGGTATCCTGACCTCAAGTCAATCTTTGAGAATACCTTGGCCTAAGCGAGTTGATCGAATAAATCATTTATTCGTGGCATCGGATATTTGTTCTTGATTGTGACCATGTTTAGCGCTCGATAGTCTATGCACAATCTCAGTGTTCCATCCTTTTTTTTGGCAAATAAAATTGGTGAACCCTGTGGTGAGGAGCTGGCTCGTATATAACCCTTGCCCAAGAATTCTTTTATTTGCTTCTTCAGTTCTACCAATTCGGATGGTGCCATTCGTATGGTTTCTTGTATATGGGGCGGTTCCGGTGCTAGCTCAATGCTGAACTCTATCTCTCGGTCCAGTGGCATGCCCGGTAGCTCTTCGGAAATACATCCGGAAATTCACACACCATCGAACCTTGCTCAATTCCGAAATATCCACCTTGTTCAATCTCGGTTGCCGGGATATCTTTCTTTCCTTGGCTGAAACCTTTATGGTCTTCCCATGGTGATGGGTGAGAATTACGGTCCGGTTGAAGCAATCACTAAAACCTTTGTTGGTGGTTAACCAATCCATCCCTAGGATGACATCCAGTCCTTTATTTTCCAACACGATAAGATTTGCGTGAAACTTCAACCCTTCAAACTCGATAACCACACCGGCAATAACTCGGGTAACTTGCTTAATTCTGTGGGACTTGCCGATCATAGATTTTTCCAAGGGAAGCATCGAAAAATTATTTTGCAAGGAAAAACTTTTCGAAACGAATGAGTGAGAAGCTCCAGAATCAAACAAAACCATGGCAGTTATTGTGTTGACAAGAAACGTACCGAGTACGATATCTGGGGCATTTTGTCCTTCCTCTTTGGTCACGTGGTTCAGATGACCCTTCCTGTGGTTGTTATTTGGGTTGAAATTGTTGCGCTTTACGCCAATTATTGCCTCCGTTGTTCGGCTTTGGGGTCGAAGTTCCTTAGCTTGGGGCATCGCCGCATAGTGCCCTTCTTCTCCACAAGCATAACAGGTAACGCCTAGGCGGTATGTGAACTCCTTGTCCCTTGCATGAAAATTCTTGATTGGGCGTGAGACGCTTGTCGTGGGTTTGGGTGTCCAGTTTTTCCGAGCATCTGTCTTGCTGCGGTGGTTGCGGGCATGATTAGTCTGGTCCGTCTTCCGCTTGCGGAAATCTTCTAAGCTGTGTCTCTCATTTTCCAAGGTAATGGCCTTATCCACCAGCGTCTAAAAATCTGGAAAGGTGTGCATGACCAGTTGGCATTTAAGCGGGTGTCAGACCGTCTAGGAAAATTTCCATCTTCTTGCTTTCCGACATACGCTCCTCGTTGGCGTAGCGAGATAGCAGAGTAAACTGACTGTTGTATTCTGACACCGTCATTGTCCTTTGCTTGAGGTCATCAAATTCTCTCTTTTTGATCTTCATAAGACTCTTAGGAATATGTGCCCCACGAAAACCTTCTTTAAATTCCTCCCATGTTATATTGTTTTCGCTAGTGCACGTGTAGGAAATTTTCCCACCACGATGCGGTTGCTCCAAGGAGATAGTGCGGAGCATAAAGCACCTTCTCAAGGTCTGAACACCGGGCAATAATTAATTTTCTTTCCATGTCTCAAGCCAGTCCTCGGCTTCAAGAGGTTTGTCGATGTGAGAAAAAGTTTGGGGACGGTCTTACGTAGCTCGATAACTTTGATTGTCACGACATCGTCCACGGTGATTTCCCATATTGATGACTTGGTTCATCATTTCCTGATGTTGTTGCTGACTTTGTTCATAAAGATGGAACATTTGGGAAAGTGCCGTTTCACCGTCTCCGTTGACTTGATCGCCTCGTGTGAAATTGTTGCTTGGGGTGTGCCAAAATTTTCCTCTGACGGAGTTGGCATGGAGCGCGTCCAAGGACGAGACATTGTTCACTCTGGGGATATATTTTGCAACACTCATAAGAAAAGAAATTGAGTCGCAAAAGTCAATAAATTCATGAAGACAGAAAAAGTCGCAAATGCTCCAAGATTGTTCAAGAGAATAAACGTTTGCGCACGGAGAAGGACTGCTCATTACATATCTTACACGCAAGCAGTAATTATACAATACATCACTCAGGATATGCGTACATATTCCTGACATGTTATTTAGGCTAGTGCACTCCTCCAGTTCCTACATTATGCACAAACAAGCTACTTCTCACAGCCTATGTACATATAAACATATCGTACAAGTCGGTACATCGCATGGCGGCTAAGCGTGCTCACCGGAGATGGTAAGGATTTCCCTTGGTCTGCCAAGGGTGAGGCGCAGTGAGGCTGGGGACTCAACCTCCTCTTCGGTGATAGGCTCCAGACGAGAAGTGTTGCGCTGAGTTGGTTGAGCAGGTGCCTTATGCGGGACAACCCGAACATGAGCAGGCACAAGGGGTGGTGCAGAACGAACCGGAGTAGGCACAATGACATGGTTGAACTCCTCCGCGGTGCAAAGCGACGAGTAGTGGTGAGAGCAAGAGGAGCAAAAGATGCTGATGATGAGACGAATGTCAGCCGGCGGTAAGGGCGCAAGAGCTCCCTCTGTTGGCGGCACAGCCATGGATCGAGTCCATGCGGCAGCTACAAAGTCGCCCACCAGGTTGTCGAAGGCTGCCTCCAAAGTCCGGAGATACTCGATAAGCAACTCAAAAGCTTCGTCTCGTTCTCCTCCGGGGCAAGAGAACGCGAGTGGCAGGTGTATGGCACGTGACATGGCAGGTAGCGGTAACGACGAGTCTTCATCGAAGGAAGGATATCCTCGAGACGAAGCTATCGCCTCACGGGATGCCATCTGCAGTGCATGCTTCTCCGTGGGCATGGCTCTCCCAAGAACCGGAAACGCTCAACTCGCCTCCCTTGAATTGCACCGCGGCTTGGTGCATGGTTAGACGGTCATTGACCTTGTGTTGAGAGAGAGAGAAGACTGGGCACACAGATGGCCCCATCGCGACTTGGACGATGAAGGAGAGAAGCTTGACGAACCCATCGGGCATGTTGGCGAACATCTGTGACTCGCAGTCGTTGCCAGCCATCTACAAAAGTAGGCAAAAATCCTGAGTAGTCAAATCATAAATTTATGCCGACCGTCGTAAATTGACTACGCTTTGTAAAAATTAATTAATAGCTCTGTATGATAATAACCGATTAGCAATCGCACCTAGTGGCTTCCTACAGTCAGCCTGGCTCTGGTACCAAGTCTGTCACGACCGGTTTTTCAATGAAATACTTATTGAGAAAATCGGTCTTTTGAGCACAGTATAGGAAAAGTTATCCTCACTGGTAGACAAATACTTGATACACAGAGGACCAGTAGCATTAAATATATTACAGGGTTGAGCTGAGGCTGCTCAACAATTTATTACAAACTGGCCAATATCTTACATAAGGGCGGTTATAACACAGGGGTGTGGTGACATGCTACTAGCTCGAGATAAAAGTGGTGGTGAATAACTTGACTCCTAACTGGCAGCTCATCGAGCGTCGAGGTGAGGCTCGATGAATTTATTCTGGGGTGGCGGAAGCGGATATAATCTGATGACCAAATGCAGGATCGCACGGATCGATCGGGACTCCTCTAGGCGTCGGACTCGCTATCGAACTCTTCATCCATGAGATCGCCTTCATCAACATCTGGCCAAATCAACAAGCCAGGTGAGTACTTTGAAAGTACTCACAAGACAGTATGAACAAGAGATATAACAAATGCATGCATGAATGCGTCATGAGCAAAAATAATGATGCTCATTCCAAAAAAAAAATCACGATGAGACAAATAAATCATATAACTGAAAACCGATCGGGTGTCTGGAGCGACGCCTCGAAAGGTAAACAAATAAAATTCATGCCGCAGTCGGGCGTCTAAGCGACACCACATAAAGGGCTTATAAAAGAAATGCCACAGTCGGACATCTGAGCGACATCACAGAAAGGGCTTATAAAAGAAATGCCACAGTCGGACGTCTGAGCGACATCACAGAAAGGGCTTATAAAAGAAATGCCACAGTCGGACGCCCGAGCGACATCACGTAAAGGGCTTATAAAAGAAATGCCATATCGAACGCCCGAGCGACATCACATAAAGGGCTTATTAAAGAAATGCCACAATCGAACGCCCGAGCGACATCACGTAAAGGGCTTATAAAAGAAATGCCACGCCGGACGTCCCGAGCGACATCACGTAAAGGGCTTATAAAAGAAATGCCACAATGGACGTCTGAGCGACATCACGTAAAGGGCTTATAAAAGAAATGCTACGTCGACGCCCGAGCGACATCACATAAAGGGCTTATAAAAGAAATGCTACAAATGACGTCTCGAGCGACATCACCGAAAGGGCTTATAAAATAAATGCCACAGTCGGACGTCTGAGCGACATCACGGAAAGGGCTTATAAAAGAAATGCCACAGTCGGACGTCTGAGCGACATCACAGATAGGGCTTATAAAAGAAATGCCACAGTCGGACGTCTGAGCGACATCGCAGAAAGGGCTTATAACAAATGTAAATAACACGTATGCCATCCGGATGTCCGAGCGACATCACGCATGTGGCTTATAACAAAAGTAAATAACAGGTTAGTCCATCCACACGAATAAAACTTTAACCGGATTTAACACACATGTAGTCCACCGGAGTTTTGTCACTGAGGCTGATATCTGACAAGATAAGATGAATACAGTACTTGGACAAGTACAAGATGATTTAAAGGTTTTGTGACTCTGCAGAGTTGTACTAACTGACCACAGCCAACGGATTTCCGTAGTCACGAAGGACTAGTTCCATTTACGGTATTTCGGTAGAAACACATTTATCTAGTACACACCCATTCCACCTCACGGTGCCAGGAATCACCCTAGGCAACGTCCAAGAAAAACTTTGAGACGGGGAGGTCACAACCTCGAATAGCATGGGATCAAATTTCTAGACGTGCGCTCTAAGGGGTTCCCCCCTCTCGGTCCCAACCGGAAACACCCATGCCCCCTGACCGGATGACGGGCTTTAATCCAGGGCCATGGAACCCTCATCTCGGCCTCTCTATTTGGTGTGTACCTGGGAAACGGTTTGCAACTTACTAAGCCATATTCCTTGCGGAAAACATGTGGCAGTACAGGAAAGGAAATGAATGGGAATGTGATTTGATTCACGATGATAGTGACGTCAAATGGACTGGCATAAGACTGGCATGCTACAACACTGCCATCTTACCCATCCTCATGCCATCACCTGGCCATGCCAATATGTATCCAACAACATGTGGCTTTCCGTAACTTACTTTCCACTTTTGTGCATGAAATATAACATTCAAAGAAATGTTCACAACCATGCCATGAAACTCCTAAGTACAAACATGCAACAAACACTTCATCATATCAAGAGTTCAAACATCCTTGCCTGGTTCGGAGTAGTCGGAGTCTAACTGGGTGAAGTTTATGTTCGCCACCTCCTCCGTATCTACGGTATAAGAAGAATACGCACGTAACGTAAATACCGCGAGGTGCACAAAAAGTAAACCAAATAATTTTCAAATAAATCTGATAAAAAACTAGACAAAATTTTAAAGAGAACAGAAAAGAATCACACAAAATACGTTTCTGCTTAAAAGATATAAGGAGTTTTGATCCAGGACCTTTCAGTAATGAAACGTAAAACTCCTGTGGGGTTCTGCAGAAAAGTCCAGAAAATGGTTCGTTTAAAAGAAAAGAATGAGAGACTGACAGGCGGGCTCCACCCGTCAGGTTTGAAAATTCAAACGAGGGAAACGGGGCGTGACGGCGCCCGAGAGATGTGGTGGTCGCCGACGGCGATCCACGGCGAGGCAGGGGGATCGGATGGTACCTCCGTGATCAGTACGTCCTTCCTCGTCTGTGGGTGGTGGTGGTGGTCGCCGGCGAGCATTGTGTCGACGGCGGCCCTTGCTCCGGCGGACGGTGGTTCGGGTGGTCGTGGGCCTCGTCGGAGAGAGCTGCTGGGGTCAAATTGGAGTGGGGGTTAGTCTCCTAGGGGTGGCACAAGGCTACGGGCAAGAGTAGGCGGTGGAGGAGTTCTCACCGAAGAGAACGTTGCCGGAGCCCAAGGCAGACGGAGGTGGCCGGAGTTGAGGAAGAAGGGCCCCTCGAGGCTCTTCCAGTGGCTAGGCGGGGTCTGGTGAGGTGGTGGAGCTGTGCGGGGGCGAGAGCAAGCTCGGGGGTGCTATTTATAGACGGCCCGAGGCGGTTGCCGTGAACGGATAAGTCCGGCGAGCGACACGGCGCGCCGTGGCTGGACGGTCGGCTTAGGGGCTTGAGCATCATCTAGATGAAGCACCGGTGCCATCCCAAAGGTCCAACTCAGCAAGGAAGGGGTGGTTACGACCTGTCCTCGACGGAACGGCCGTACGGCACGTCGGCGGCAGAGAACGCGCTCTGCGTATGCCAGGCCACAGCGACGGTGCTGCATGCGTGCGCTGGCAAGGAGATGGCCACGCGGAGCTCTCAGAAGGTTTGGGCGGTGCCGAACGGCGTTATGCCGCAGGGTGCCCCCTTGTCGGCCGCTACGGGGTTACGCCGTGGAACACGCACAAGCGGGCCAGGGCGCAACCGACGCCAGGAACGAGCCAAGCGCGCGTGTGGTGCTCCGGACAGGGAGGAGGGGCTGTGAGCAACGTGCCAAGTGCACAGTTTACATGTGACTGAATCCCTGATGAAGAAACGACACTGAATTCTGAATTTCATCAAGATGTACTGAATAAAGTGCATGCCGTGTGTTCATGTAATGATTTTGGCATGTGGGGATTTTTCCTTGAGCTGGTTTTTGGTGGAGTGGTCTCTCATTGCAACTAGGGGTTGCCTGAATTTTGGTGGAATTTTTGGAGGAGTGGAGATGAATTTCACCAAATTTGACAAATCTGGTCCAAACTTGCAGAGGGTGAATTTTTGAAAATTTTGAAAAGAAGAAGAGTGGATCTTGATGGTTCTAGGTTGTGGGTGCTAAGGACTATCCAGAGGAGTTGAATTGAGATCAAAGATCAAAGGCATTAAGGTACTTGCTTTGCAAACTACCTAGGCTCAAAATAAAGGACAAAATTATTTTGAGGAAAGAATGAATGGAATAAAATCCAAAAATGGATTTTATTAGTTGGGATGTAATGTTTGGGTTGTCCCAAAGTGGAAGGAGGGGTTTTGGGAAGATTTTCCACATGAGGCATGGTAAAACCATGGATGGTTTCGAAATAAGAGAAGACCCAAAAATCCCTAGGGTTTTCTTCTAAAAGAAAATAAATCCCAAAAACAAATTTGAGAAGGGGGAAAAATCAGAAGAAAGATTTTTAATAACCAACACCAGAGTTGAAGAAGATGCCAAAATAAAAATCTTTTGTCAAAGGGAAAATTCTTGAGAGAAGGAGATTTTTGGAAGGGTTTAAATGACCTCCTTCAAAACCAACAAAGTTTTTGCTGAAAACCAAAACAAATTTTTTGGAGTGTCACATAGGTCCTATTTATAGTGGCCTTGGTCCTCTTCCCAAATGTAGGCGGGAAGGGATCACACAACGGCCAAATTCAAATGGGGACAACTAGTACATGCTAACCTGACAAAATTTGTCTTCCCCTGCAAAAGCATCTGGTCGTGACGCCGTGGTGGGCTCGGCGCTGACCTCCGTTTTGTCGTCCTGGCGGTCTTGGTCTTGTTGCACCAGAATGGAAAGCTTTAGCTGATTCCTTGGGACTCCGTGCCTGTGCTTGCCTACTTAGCACCAAAGAGGAAACTAGTACACTGCACCCGCTGGTGCCTGCTTGGTCTTGGTTGTCATGGCTCACGTCATCCGAACCTCACGAGGTGAGCCTTCCATACAGATCTTCGCTCCTTGGGAGTAAGCCTGAGGAGGCCGCTCCTTGTGGAGGTCATGGTGTCATCCGCCTTGCGAGGCTTGGCCCCTCGCGAGGGTCTTGGGTTGTTGATACTGAAGCTGGGTCGTACCAGGCCGTCGATGGAGCCACGCCGTGGGCTGCAGGCAGGCAAGTCTGGGTACCCCCATTCCCAAAATGCCAACAGTAGCCCCCGGGCCCAAGGTGCGCTCGAACTTGGCTTCGAGGAGAAGCCAAAGGGCAAGTGCGGAGCGCTGCGAGCCCTAACCGCCTGCGGCCTTGGTCGACGCGTGGCAATTGATGTGACATGGGCGTCTCCTCTTCCTGATGCTGCCTCGACAACTATTCCTGGCTCGCAAAAAGGCTGGTGCCTGCTGCAAAGCCTTCATTGCCCTTCCTTCGTCTTGCTCTAGATCCCCTTCTCCTTCTGCCCAAAAAACCTCCAGATCCGCCGATCTTCCCTGAGCTTGCAACGAATGGCCTCCGATAAGGCGAAGTCTTCGGCTCCGGCCGTGCGCCCAGCTCCTTGGTTTGGGTCGGCCCTGAGCGCGTCCACCATCGCCGAGGAGAAGCACCTCGCCGTCGTGCTCCAACTAACGGCAGACATCAACAACGAGGGGGGAGAGATGGTGCTCCGGGTCGGCTCTGACAAGCCGGAAACCTTGGGCGGCACCTTTTACCCCTTCTTCCTGCACTGCGTCTCTGCTGGGCTGGTTCCCCCCTTCTCTAGTTTCTTCTATTCCATTCTCTGCCATTATAAGCTCCACGCTCTCCACCTTCATCCCAACTCCATCCTCCTCCTGTCAATCTTCGCCTTCTACTGTGAGGCGTTTGTGGGGGTGATGCCCTCTGTGACGCTGTTCCGCCACTTCTTCTACCTCCGAATCAATGGCAGACAGTGCTCGGGGTGCGCCTGCTTCATCGCGGCCAACGGCAGCAACGCGATTTCGCGGGCCGGGAAGAAGGTGGAAGACTTCCAGAACAAGTGGATCTTCATGGACGCCAACTGCTCCTATCCTCGACTGGAGCTGTCGACCGGGCTGCCGATGCCCCGGGAATGCTGGTCTCACGAGAAGCTCACCGATCCCCGTGCGGAGCAGTTGCTGGAGAGGATGGTGGCCGACCTGAAGGCGGAGAAGCTAACGGGGGCCATGATCGCTAAGAAGTTCCTGACGCAGCGCCTCGCCCCGCTCCAGGCGCGCTCGCTCCCCCTATGGTGATTCAAGGGCGAGGAGGACGACCTCTGGCTGCGCCCGGACAACTTGCCTGACAAGGAGCTGGGTAAGGTCATGCGCACCATGCTCGGGAAGGACCAGGGTTGCGCCCCGGACACCCATCTCCCGTTGTACCACCGCCCCGACGGGGAGAAGATTGCCGACGCCATGCCTGTCTTCGATGAGCGCGGGCTCATGCCTCTGGAGCCTCCCCGGCCCCCGGGCTCCCTGGTGATGGTGTCCTCCGGCGAGTCCGACAAGGAGGAGAAGGTGGACTCGGAGGCGACCTGGGAAGGTGCGGGGGAGACCTCTCCCCCGCGCCAGACCGATTTCCTCCGCGTCCTTTCCAATGACGATGACGTCGGCGAGCACCCGGTCAGGGAGTCGCCGCGCTCCGCCGGAGTCACCACGAGGTCCAGGGGCACCCCTCTGTAGAAGCTGAAGCTGGGGGTCCCAAAGAAGGGCAGGTCGGCGCTGGTTTCCTGAGGCGCGCCTCTGCCTCGTCGTCAGCCGCCACCATTGCAGAGCCGGCCGTGCGCCCGTCTACCCTTGAGGGTACGATGGCTCCCATGCCCATGAAGCCTGCGGGCCTCGCGCTTCTGAAGAGGACGAGGGATTACGTCGCCACGGACCAATAAGCACGTAGTCTTGTCTTTGCTTCCCGCTCTTGTCGTAGTGTCTTTACATTTGCCTCCTCTACGACCAGGCCAATGCCGGTGGTGAAGAAGAAGAAGGGAGGGGCTAGAACCACCGAGGCCAAGCAGCTTGCGACGGCCGCGCCACCTCTGGCGCAGAAGGGCGGGGCCAGCCCACGTGCTCCCTTGGCTGGGTCGTCCTCCCGAGGCTCGGAGGCCCAGCCTCAGGAGGAGGCGATCCCTCCGGCCAGGCCAGCTCCGGAGGCGCCCGCCCTCAGCTCGCCTGCTGAGGTCCTGAAGGCTTCAGAGCCCCCGTCCCTCTCTACCGTTGCTGCTTCGCCGGTCCTGGCATTGGCGCCGTCTCCTCCCCCGTCCATCACGCTGTTGAACCGTGTCTCTTCTGCCGCACCCGGTGCTCTGGAGGAGGCTCTCTCCGTGTTGGACCAGCTTCGGGACGATCTTCAGGGCCCCGACCGGCGCATGGCGTCGGGGTGCCTAGAGCTGATCTCAGGATGGCTCCGGGCTGATGTGCCCATCAGGGCGGCCTGGCGCCAAGCCATGGCAGCCTCGGAGGAGGGCCAACAGGTAGCCGACCTAGCTGCGGCCGCCCGCGACGTAGCGGAGAAGGACGCCAAGGCAGCCAGGGAGCGCTGTCGCGTGGCGGAGGCCGAGCTGAAGAGCCTTCGTGACAAGCAGGCCGCCCAGGCCCGCCAGCTTGAGGTGCAACAGGAGAAGCTGAAGGCTCGGGAAGCTGCAGTTGCTGATCGCGACACCAAGCTGGAGCAAGCGGCCCAGAAGCAGGCCGCGGAGCACAGCCGCTTGGAGAAGTTGAAGGAGGAGTTGGAGGCGGAGAAGGCCCAGCTAGAGGCTAGGGCAAAACTCCTTGCCGAGGCTGAGGAAGCAGCCACCATGGGGCGTGCCACCTTCGACTCCCTCGAGCAGAGGTCCCGCAAGGCACTGCATGATCTCTATCGAAGGGGGTTGAAGGAGCCGTTGGTGACTTCGGAGGAAGGCCCCGCCGAGTTGCTCCCCGAGCTCATCACAGCACTCGAGGGCGTTGTCATTGGGGTTGGCCCCATGGTCGAAGGAGAAGCCCGCGCACTCTCCACCTCGGCTGTGACGCATGTCTTCAGCTACTTCCATCTGGGCGACCCCAACTTCAACTTTGGTGCCTTGCTTGAGCCTGTGGACCCGAGCGCTGCACCGCCGCTGATGAAGCCGTGAAGGGCCAGGTGGAGGCCCTGCTGTGGAAGTTCCTCGCCGTTGACCCCGCGACCACGGGTGACGATGATGTCGTTGACGAAGGGACTACCCTCGCGGGCGATGGCAGTGTCCAAGGCAGAAGAAGAGGCTCGATGGTGGTGCTCCCCTCTGTTTACGTCCCGCAACATGTATCGTGCCTCGTGGAGGCGTAAAATCTTATGTTTGGTGCTTTTAAGAGAGAGTATGTTTTGTATTAATTTGCTAGGATTCTGCTTTTCCTTTCCGTTTGCTTTAATGTTCTGCATCTGCAGGGCCCGGCCCCGCGCATACCTCATCCGCCGTTGGGTTGTCCGAATCACCAGGACGAGACCAAGGGGTGAGGGGCTACGTGACTAGTTAGGCTCCTGAGTCGCGATGCTCAGGAGTCCCCCTTGATGCGCAAACAACCCTCGGGAAGGAGATGCGAGAGTAGGCCTTAGCGTTCTGCGTCGGCGGGGCCCGCCCCCCCGCATACCTCGGCTGCCGTTGGGTCATCCGGATCACCAGGACGAGACCAAGGGGTGAGGGGCTACGTGACCAGTTAGGCTCCTGAGTCGCGATGCTCAGGAGTCCCCCTTGACGTACGAATAGACCTCCATACATTTCCTCACCGAGGTCCCACTCCGGAGGGGTGCGCGAAGTCCAGGTCCGAGGGACCTGGCAGGATGGCGTACGCTAGGCGTGACCTGAGCGTAGCCCCCGTCCCCAGCCCCCTCACGCGACTCTCATGAAGGGAAAGCATTGCGGTGAGGCTGAACACCGAGCATGTCGGCTCCCTGAGGTTACTGCGGCCATGGGTCCGCCCTCAGTTGTTTATCACCAGCGCGGAGCATGGCGCTTCCGCACTTGCACGGGCATAGCCGCTCCTCGGCAGGGTCGACTGCCAGCACGGAGCATGGTGCTTTCACTGGTGCGTGGGTGGGGACTCCCTCTAAGTGGAGCCCCCGGGGCGTGTACCGCCCCGCCCTAACACGTGGCTTGCACGACAGGGCTAGAGGAGGTGTGTATGGGCACTCGTCAGCCAGCGCAGGACTCACGAGGCCCTACCACAAGGCGGGTTGTGCCCGAATTTGATTCGAAACACTTGTGATGGCCCTGCGTGATGGTTAGGTAACCTGCACCGAATGAATCTCCTAAGGTTATCACATGAGAAGGCCAAACACCAACGAACCCAGGAGGTGACGTGAACGGGGCCGGCCCGCTAGACATAGCTCAGTCGTTGGGTTTATCAACGCTGCAGGGACGGACCCGAGCACAGTCGCCGTGCCTAGTCTTCTCATGCCAAAGTCCTGAAGAAAGACAACCGGCGCGCGGCTCCCGTGGTGACGAGGCACCGGGTCGCACGCCCTAGCTCATCCGCCCGCGGTGAGCTCATGCGAGAACAAGGCACCAAGGGCCATGGGAGGTGACGTGCACGGGAGCTGGCCCGCGAGCCGGAGCTCAGCCTCTTGGGTTTAGTGACACTGCAGGGACGGACCCGAGCACAGACGTTGTGCCAGTCCTTAATCATGAGGTGGTCGTGCGTTGGTTTGCAAGGGCGTACGACGTTCATGGCAACGAAGTACCAGACAGGCAGATGATAATCATAAAGCGACTCGTGGAAGGAGGTAAACCAGTTCTGATGGATGCAAAACGATACATGCCACAGGGACGGACCCATGTGGCTTGGGGATGATGCAGCTCGAGGGGCGCCCCCAATCTGAACAAATCAAAAGATGCAGAAGGATACACGCCGCAGGGACAGGCCC
This sequence comes from Aegilops bicornis, assembly GCA_021605145.1. Classification (NCBI taxonomy): domain Eukaryota; kingdom Viridiplantae; phylum Streptophyta; class Magnoliopsida; order Poales; family Poaceae; genus Aegilops; species Aegilops bicornis. The sequence goes on along the minus strand of CM038675.1, from coordinate 437,762,871 downwards.
ATGCGATCTGGGGATAATGCAGCCCGAGGGGCGCCCCCAACTGAATAAACCAGAAAATGTCACCTGGCACCATTGCTGAAGAGATGTTGAAGTAGCTGAAGACGCGTGCTCAAGAAGTCGCTCCTCATGAGTCGTCCGGCGGCCGGTTCCCGGGGGACTCCAGAGGTTCTGGCTCCTCCTACATATGGATTGCCTGACGCCTGGCCTCGCGAGCTGCCAAGGCGCCCTGCATGAGTCGCTGTGAGGTAACAGCCACGTTCGATAGGCCGAAAGGCATGCGAACATAGTTGTGAGGGGGGCCCACGCACCGACCAACGCGGGACAGCCAAAAGAGCTCCTGAGACGCAGCCTTGTTGAGCCCAGGGATGTCGACGTAGGTGCGCAGCTCGCTGTTCTCGCCAGGATAATCAGCCGCGCCGGGTGGTGGGCGGTGGTCGCCGCGCATGGCTCTCGCCTCTTGAAGCTCCTCGGTTGCCTTGTTGATGAACTCCTGAGCACCTGGCACCCCCTTGTGCCCACCTGGCGAAAGCGCGCGCTGAAGCACGCCTCCATGTGGTGCCCAAGCCCCTCCCTCATGACGCTGGCTAGGTCAGAGGCCCTCTAGAGGAGAGCCCCTGAGCCCAGCCTGAGAGGGGCGCCGGGCGCACCTTCCTATGTGAGAGAGGGAGGCGCCCCATCCATGGGCGCAGGTCCTGAGGTGGTGCCGCTGGACACACCGCTCTTCTGAGGTCCTTGGCGGAGCAGTTGCTTCTTCTTCTTGGGGACAGCCTCAGGAGGTAGATGGCGCCTTCATCATCAGGGTTCTCGACTACTGTAGCTTGGTAGCCGCGCTCGAGAGAGCACACTGTGTCTTTGTCCTCACAAGCGACTGTGATGACGTCGCGGCTCCCTGGCATCTTGAGGACATTGTAACCATGATGATTCACTGCCATGAACTTGGACAGGGTCGGATACCCAAGGATGGCATTGTATGGAAGACGGATGTGGGCGACGTCGAAGTCGATGAGCTTAGTGCGGTAGTTGTCACGCTTGCTGAAAGTGACAGGGAGGCGGATCTGCCCTATCGGAGTGGTGGAGTCGTCGGTCACCCCTGAGAAGGGCTTGGTGGGCTGCAGCTGGTCGTAGGGTACCTGGAGGCGGTTGAACGTCTCGATGGACATAACATTGAGCCCCGCACCGCCATCGATGAGGGTCTTGGTGATGAGGACGTTGCTCATGACGAGTGAGCAGAGCATCGGGAGGGCACTGGCGGTTGCCGCACACTTGAGCTGGTCGGACGAGCTGAAGGTGATGGTGCACTTGGAGCACCTGAGCGGGGGCGTGGCCTCGAGCTTGGGGAGGGGCGCATTCACCTAACAGGCAAATTGCCTGAAGATGCGATGAGTGGCAGGGCCTGAGCGCCGCCGAGGATGCAGGCGATGGCATAAGGCTCCTGGAAGCCCCCAGCCCCCTCGTCCTGGTGGTGGTCGTCGTTCCTTCTTGGTGGTGGTGGCAACGGAGGGAGGCCAGCGTTGCCCTGAGGACGGTCCTCACGAGACCGGTCCCTCCAGGGGCCCTCGTGAGGCTGGCCCTCCCAGCGTTCCTCACGAGGCTGATCGCGCCACTCTTGGCGGGGGCCGCGGTCGTCCCAGTGTTCTCCACTTCGGCCTCCTCTGTGGTCGTAGCCTCGATCGTTGCGCTCGGGGCGACGATCGTGGCACCCGTCGCTGGTGACCCTGAGCTCCTGACAGTCGTTGGTGTTATGGTTGTGCATGTTGTGGAGGACGCAGAATGGGCGGCTGCCCTTGGATGACTTCGGGTGATCGCAGCCGCACTTCATCTCCGGTTCGGCCGCAAGCACGACCGGTCCCTTGCGCTTCACGTCCTTGGCTTTGGCCTTCTTGGCTTCTGGGTCAGCCCCCCAGAGCTCTAGGAGGGAGAGGCGACCCTCCTCAGCTCTCGCACACTTGGTTGCCATGTTGAACATCTCCAGGGCCATGCATAGGTCCTCGTGTATGGCAAGCTCCTCCTTCATCTTGACGTCACGGACGCCATCAGTGAATGCCGAGATGAGGGCCTCGTCTGACACCTTGGGGATCTTGAGGCGAACACTGTTGAAGCGCTGAATGTACTTCTGCAAGGTCTCCCCTAGCTGCTGCTTGATGCACCGTAGGTCACCCACAGCCTGGGACCGATCATGGGTGCCCTAGAAGTTGGCGACGAAACGCTATCGCATTTCGCCCCAGGAGATCGATCCCACGAGCATGTTCAGGAGCCACGAGCGCACGCCGTCCTTGAGGGCCATGGGAAACCAGTTCGCCATAACCTTCTTGTCGCTGTTGGCCGCCTCGATGCTTAGCTCGTAGAGCTGCAGGAACTCAGCAGGGTCGGGGGTAGCGTCGTAGCATGGAGGTAGGTCGGGCTTGAACTTCCCCGGCCAGACGACGCTGCGCAGCTCGGGAGTGAAGGCGCGGCAGCTGTCGGATTTCGGGTTCCGGGAAAACCCATGAGGTTCGAACACTGGGGTGCGCACGAAGATCTCTCCCCCCTCTAGCTCGCTTGCATCAAGATCTCACGGCCTAGCTCGACAAACCCAAAGAACAAAGGGACACAAGATTTATACTGGTTCAGGCCACCATTGTGGTGTAATACCCTACTCCAGTGTGGTGTGGTGGATTGCCTCTTGGGCTGAGGATGAGCAAAGACAAGGGAAGAACAGCCTCCTGAGGAGAGGTGCTCTTGTGCTCGGTGAGCTTGTGTGGTGGTTGGTGAACTAGGTGAACGATCTCCCTCCTACGATGGTGGCTAGTCCTATTTATAGAGCCCCTGGCCCTCTTCCCAAATATTGAGCGGGAAGGGATTCCACAACCGCCAGTTTAAAGGAGGACAGCTAGTACAAGGTATCCTGACTAAAGGTGGTATTCGCCTGCCAAAGGCTCTAGTGGTGACGCCGTCTTGGGCTCCATGGTGACCTTCGTCTTGCCATCCTTCTGGTCTTGGTCTCGTTACACCGATATGGAAACCTTTGCCTGATGCCTCGGGACTCCTCGCCTGCGCTTGCCCCCTTTAGCCTTGGTCGTCATGGCTTACGTCACGGGAACCACGCAAGGTTCCCCTTGCCTTGATCTCTCCACCTCTCGCGAGCCAGCCTGGTGAGGCTGCCCATGAGGAGGTCTTGCATCGTCTGCCTCGCGAGGCTTGGCCCCTCCCGACGGTCTTGAGGGTTTGCTGATGAAGATGGGCCGTACGAGGCGCTAGTTGAGCCACGCCGTGGGCCGCAGGCAGGCAAGTCTGGGGATCCCCATTCCCAGAACGCCGATAACAGCCTGCTGTGGTCATAGGAGCCCGTGGTGGAATTGGATCCTTGTCTTGGCGCTCATGTGCCACTCCAGCAAGCGGTGCACGGTCTTGACATGGCCGTGCTGGGAGTGCGCGAGCATCTTATTGCGGCCGCTGGACCACTTGGCAGCTTTCATCCTCATGCGTCGTCCCCCTGCACGGCGGGTCGCGCCGCGGGGCCTCCCGCCTCGGCCCGAGGGCGACGTCTTGATGGGGAGGTGGAGGAGGTGCTCCATGGGCTACTTCACCCGCAGTAGGTAGCAGGCGAGGCAGCGAGAGGGACGGTGTAGGAGAGCCCCCGGCGGCGCTAACGAGCTCAGCGATATGGTCCAGCCAATCTTCGTAGAGGTCGTCGATGGGGCGATATCGTAGGAGCTCGTGCGCCATGAGCAGCGCAGCCTGCACATCCGCCGGGCCGCGACGAGCATGGGACTATGAACCAGCCAGAGTCAGCGACGGGGTGGCGGTGCGCCCATCATGCCGCACAGAGGGGTGCAGCGACGAAGCTTGTTGTTCATGCCCCGTTGGACCGGTAGCAGCGTTGGCGACCGGTGATGGAGAACGATGGGGAGGCCCACCAACAGGCACTGTCTGGGCGACATGAGCGGCAAGGGCAGCCCGACGCTCAGCACGAGCTTGACGGGCGTCAGCCATGGAAGCAGTGGAGCGGTGGCGAGTCGACCGACGGAAGAGAGGCTCCGACGCACCTCTATCTGGCGTGCCCAATGTCGGATTTTGGGTTCCACAGATCCTTGAGAGGTTCAAACTTGGTTTGCGTGCGAAGAACTCGTCCTTCCCAGTATGCCTGCTCGCTAATCTCACGGCCTAGCTCGACAAACCGAATGGAAAAGAGACACATCAGTTTACCCAGGTTCGGGCCACCTTGCAGTGCAAAACCCTACTCCTGCTTTATGGTGGATTGGCCTCGAGGGGCTGAGGATGAACTAGTACAGTGGGAGAACAACCTCAGGAGGAGAGGTGTTCTTGTGCTCGATGAGCTGGTGGGTGTGAGGATGATCTGAATGATCCCTCCCTTCTATGGTGGTGGCTAGGTCCTATTTCTAGTGGCCTTGGTCCTCTTCCCAAATGTAGGCGGGAAGGGATCCCACAATGGCCAAATTCAAAGGGGGACAGCTAGTACATGCTATCCTGACAAAAGTAGTCTTCCCCTACAAAAGCCTATGGTCGTGACGCCGTAGTGGGCTCGGCGATGACCTCTGTCCTGGCGGTCTTGGTCTTGTTGCACCAGAATGGAAACCTTTGGATGATTCCTCGAGACTCCGCGCCCACACCTGCCTCCTTAGCACCAAAGAGGAAACTAGTACACTGCGCCCGCTGGCGCCCGCCTGGCCTTGGTTGTCATGGCTGACATCACCCAAACCTCACGAGGTGAGCTTTGCATAGAGATCTCCGCTCCTCGGGAGCCAGCCTGAGGAGGCCGCCCCTTGTGGAGGTCTTGGTGTCGTCCGCCTCGCGAGGCTTGGCTCCTCACGAGGGGTCTTTAGTTATTGATGCTAAAGCTGGGCCATACCAGGCCGTCGATGGAGCCACGCTGTGGGCTGCAGGCAACAAGTCTGGGTACCTCCATTCCCAGAACGCCGACACGTGTCGTGCGTCACATGCTGCAATTTCAAGCCTAAGAATCATTTCTCAAATTTGCGTACCTCCTCTAGGTATGCCTCCATGTGCTCGTCCTTTGGCTTGTACGCCTTGTTGGGGAAGTTGACGAGGAGCTGGGAGTCACACCTGATGGTGAGGCGCCTCACCCCCAGAGCCGACGCAGCCTTGAGGCCGGCGATAGGCCCTCGTATTCCGCGATGTTGTTGGAGACCTTCTCGCTATGTTGGAAGCAAAGCTGCACGACGTAGTAGAGCTTGTCCTGGGTGGGTGAGATGAGCACGACTCCAGCCCCCGCGCCCTGGCGCGCAAATGCACTGTCAAAGTACATGACCCAACCATCAGGTGCTTCATCTCCGGGCGCGAGAGAATGGCCCTCGCCCACTTCTCGGTCAGGGGCGTCAGTCCACTCCGCCACAAAATCATCGAGGGCCGCACCCTTGATGATCCTGGTGGCGCTGAACTCCAACTGGAACACCTGCAGCTCAATGTTCCTTTTGGCAACCCTTCCAACGATGTTAGGGCTCCAGATCACTCTACAAGGGGTATGCTGAGACAACCTTGATGGCGTGGCCTAGGAAGTAGTGACGCAGTTTCCGGAAGGCAACAAGGAGCGCGAGCAAAAGCTTTTGTGGCATGGGGTAGCGCGCTCGCGCATCATGCAGCACCGTGCTGACGAAGTTCACTGGATGCTCAACGCGGGAGGAGCCCTCGGTGAGGTCCTGTGCCTCCTGAGTCTGGGGAATCTCGGGAGTTTTGTCACCCGACGGGGCAGCTGTGGCCTTGGCGGTGCCGTTCTTGGGAGCCCCACCGACTGAGGGGTGGCCGAGGCCTCAGGAGCGCCGTCCTGGGGCCGCCATGTCTTGGTCGGGCGCGCGGCACTGTGCTGCGCACCCTTAACCGGACGCTCCTCCCGGACCGCCACAAGCGCCGCGCTGGCAAAGTGAGGCATGGCGGCTAGGTAAAGCACCAGGGGCTCAAGGGGGCGTGGCGCTACCATCACCGGCGGGCTGGTGAGGTACTTCTTGAGGTCTTGGAAGGCCGCTTCGGCCTCCGGAGTCCACTCGAACAGGCCCTTCTTTTTCATCAACTTGAAGAAGGGGAGGACGCGCTCACCTAGCTTGGAGATGAAGCGCCCTAAGGTCACGCAGCCCGCCAGCTTCTGCATCTCCTTGAGGGTTTGCGGCGGGCTCATTTCTTTTATGGCCTTGATTTTCTCCGGGTTCGCCTCGATCCCTCTGTGCGACACCAGGAAGCCCAACAGCTTGCTGGATGGGATGCCAAACACGCACTTTTTCGGGTTAAGCCGCAGGTTCACCTTGCGCAGGCTGGCAAATGTCTCCTCCAGATCTTCGACAAGGGTTGTCGCCTCCGAAGACTTCACCACTATGTCGTCGACGTACGCCTCGACGTTCCTCCCGAGTTGCTGACCTAAAGCGATGTGCATCAGCTGCTGGAAGGTTGCTCCGGCATTGCGCAGCCCGAGTGGCATGCAGGTGTAGTAGTACGCCCCACACAGGGTCAAGCAAGCTGTCTTCTCGACATCCTGCACCGCCATCTTGGTTTGGTGATAGCCTGTGAAGGCGTCCAGGAAGCACAGTAAATCGCACTCGATGGTGGAGTCGACGACATGGTCGATGCGCGGGAGAGGGAAAGGGTCTTGCGGGCACGCCTTGTTGAGGTTGGTAAAATCGACGCACATGTGCTCCTTCCCGCCCTTCTTTGGGACGATAACCGGGTTTGCCAGCCAATCTGGATGCCGTACTTCCCGAAGGACGCCGACTTCCTGCAGCTTGTGGGTCTCTTGGACGATAACGACTGCTTCTACGGAGCCAATTCACCATGACCTTGTCGTCGCCGCCAGCTGCCCAGACAGCCTCCGCATACGCCCGGCGGAACACCGCTAGATCTGTCATGCCATCGTATTGAGGTGGCAGCTCCGGCCTGAACTTTGGCGGCCATCGTACCTGCCGCAAGGCGGGGGTGAAGACCCGGTGGCCTGCAGCGCTTCCGAACGTGCCCGACAGGCCGGCCAATTAAGCGACGCCCGCCATGGGAACATCAAGGGCGGGGTACGGCAGATGAATCTTCGACGCACCCCTACTTGGCGCGCTAAATGTCGGATTCAGGGCTCCACAGAGCCAAGGAAAGTTCAAACTATGGGGTGCGTGCGAAGAACTCGGTCTCCCCAGCCTACCAACTTGTCGCTCTCATGGCCTAGCTCGATGAACAGGAAAGGAAAGGGACACGACAGTTTACCCAGGTTCGGGCCACCTTGCGGTGTAAGACCCTACTCTTGCTTTGGTGTGGATTGGCCTCGCGAGGGGCTGAGGATGAACTAGTAGAGGGGAAGAACAGCCTCAGGAGGTTAGTTCTTGTGCTGGCATGAGCTAGTGAGGGTTTTGGTTGGATCAGATCCGAATCCCCTCCTATGGTGGTGGCTAAGCTATATTTATAGTGACCTCGGTCCTCTTCCTCCAAAACGAAGGCGGGAAGGGATACCACAACGGCCAAGTTTGAAGGGAGACAAGTAGTACAACTTATCCTGACGAAAGGTGGTCTTTGCCTGCAAAGCTTCTGGTCGTGACGCCGTGGTGGGCTCGGCGATGACATCTGTCCGGCGGCCCTGGCGGTCTTGGTCTTGTAGCACGGGAATGGAAACCTTTGGCTGATTCCTTGGGACTCCGCGCCTGCGCTTGCCTCCTCAACACCAAAGAGGAAACTTGCTGCCCTATGCCCGTTGGCACTCGCCTGGCCGTGCTCGTCATGGCTTATGTCATCTGGACCTCATGAGATGGGAGCTTGCATAGGAATCTCTGCTCCTTAGGAGGTAGCCTAGGGAGGCCACTCTCTCTGGAGGTCTTGGTGTCGTCCGCCTCGCGAGGCTTGGCCCCTCGCGAGGGTCTTGCTCTGTCTATGCTGAAGACGGGCCATACCAGGCCATTGATGGAGCCACGCCGTGGGCTGCAGGCAGGCAAGTCTTGGTTTCCTGGTTCCCAGAACACCGACAAGCAGCACCAGGATCATCAAGGGTGCGGCCCTTGCTAATTTTGTGGCGAAGTGGACTGACGCCCCTGACCGAGAAGTGGGCGAAGACTGTTCTCTCGTGCCCAGAGACGAGGCCCCGGATGGTTGGGTCATGTACTTCGACGGTGCATTTGTGCGCCAGGGCGCGGGGGCTGGAGTCGTGCTCATCTTGCCCACCTAGGACAAGCTCTACTATGCCGTGTAGCTCTACTTCCAGCATGGCAAGAAGGTCTCCAACAACATCACAGAATACGAGGGCCTAATCGTCGGCTTCAAGGCTGCGGCAGTTCTGAGGGTGAGGCACCTCACCATCAGGGGCGACTCCCAGCTCCTCGTCAACTTCTCCAAAAAGGCGTACAAGCGAAAGGACGAGCACATGGAGACAGAGGAGGTACGCAAAATTGAGAAATGGTTCTTAGGCTTGGAATTACAACACGTACCACGCGACATGAACAAGGAGGCAGATGACATCACCAAGAGGGCGTCCTGACGTCAACCTCAAGAGCGTGGCGTCTTTGAGGAGCGGCTCTTCAAGCCGTCAGCAGCTCCCCCCGCTGCGTGGCCAGCATCGCCTCAGGAGGAGCTTCCCCTTACGCCCCCTCGGGCACCCTAGCTTGTGGCTCAACCTCGGGAGCCCCCTGATCCTTGCGCTCAAGCCTCGGGAGGGCTGCTGGTCTGAGGAGTTCAAGGCGTACCTACTCCGGGGCGCCCTGCCGGAGAAGGAGGAAGACGCGAGCTAGGCCCACTGTGCCACTCAGCATCGTGCATCCAAGACGGTGAGCTCTAAGGTATACGCCCAATGACGTTTCTCTACGATGTATCTCCAGGGAGTAGGGATGCGAGCTGCTGGCCGACATACATGGCGGGGACTGCGGGCATCACTTCTCATCGCGCACCCTCGTGGGCAAGGCGTTCCACAGCGGATTCTACTGGCCCACAACGCTCAATGATGCCACTGTTTTGGTATGTTCTTGTGAGGCCTATCAGTTCCATGCAAAGCAGATCCACCAGCCCGCTCAGGGCCTTTAGACCATCCCGCTCTCATGGTCGTTCATGGTCTGGGGGTTGGACATCCTGGGCCCGTTCCCCCGAGCGCCCAGGGGCTACCGCTACCTCCACATCGCCATCGACAAGTTCACCAAGTGGGCATAAGTGGAGGTCGTCTGCATCATCCCAGCCGGCCTGGCCGTCAAGTTCGTCAAGGACCTCGTGAGCCGTTTCAGGGTTCCTAACCGCATCATCACCAACAATGGCTCCCGGTTCACGAGCAACCTTTTCAAAATATATTGTGCTAACCTTGGAACACAGATATGCTATGCTTCGGTGGCACACCCGCGGAGCAATGGCCAGGCTGAGCACGCCAACGCGGAGGTCCTGAGGGGTGTCAGGACCCCGATCCTAAGTCACACCGATCTAGAATGAAACACATCATATCACTTTGCGGCCTCACACACGGTATTCCCACGGGTGACACCTTACCTCGCCCATGGCCATTTGCGCCTTTTGGCTCACGTATATGATAGTGTCGCTAGCATCCATATGACAGAGAACCCGGTCCAACATGACTAGTCGTGAACCCAACGTGGCGCTAACTTACGGGGAATGGCATACATGAACCAGCATCGAACGTGTCATTCATCAGCGTGTGAATCCGAGCTATAGCAACTGGGCTAACAGGACTCCGGGAACCCGGGCTGTAGCAGGCTAACAGGACTCCGGAAGTCACCGCGTGACATTTCCCCAAAGGGATAGACACACGAACGAAGTGGATCACATGCCGGCCAGTCTAAGTGTTTCAGAGCAGTAGTAACTGGGTTAGCAGGACTCCGGTAAAACGGGCTGTAGCAGACTACCATGGCTCAACGGAAGCACTAGACTACATTTCCCCATAAGTGAGGCTACCAAGGATAAACAACTAGGTTGTCGGATCCCACACATACCAAGCATTTCAATCATACACACAATATGCCCGATATGTGTAAATACAACATGGCATCACAACAAAACTCTACGACTCAAAGTACTTATTCATTAGGCTCCAAAGAGTCAGATGTTACAAACATGGGTCTCATGACCCAACATTCAAGTCATACAAGCAATAGCACAACCGGAAGCTTAAACATGTCTGAGTACAGACAACTATAAATGAAAAAGGCTGAGAAGCCTGACTATCTACAGGACCCTCCCGGGGGTACAAGATCGTAGTTGAGGTAACAAGCTAAACGTCGAAGTCCACGTGGAACTACTAGCGAGACTGAAGTCTCTCTACAAAAACATAAATTAAGCAAACGTGAGTACAAATGTACCCATCAAGACTTACATCAGAACTATCTACATATGCATCAGTATCAACAAAGGGGTTGGTGGATTTTAACTGCAGCAAGCCAGCTTTGACTCGGTGGCTATCCTGAACTCATTAATCGCAAGTAACTCTTTTGAGGTGGCGCTTTACGATTCCACATATTCACCATATCAATACACCACTATGGATCCGCTTCCGTCTCCCTACGAGAAGGCCATCCAGAGCACTCATGCTTATCTGGCGAGTTTTAGAGTATCCACTTTCACTTGTCTATGAAATGTATAGGCAATCCAGAGTTCCTTTAACGCGGACGCGGCTATTCGAATAGATCCGTTATAACCCTGCAGGGGTGTACTTCTTCACACATGTTTCCACCACTTAGCCTCTTCACACGACATGTGCTCGGCAGACTTCAAGCGAAAGCCAACGTGGGTGTAGACCACGACCTGACTAACCACACAAGTCTCTAGTCCAGGTTTATCGCCTATTCAGGTTCCATCCGTGAGGAGATCTAGCCGACGTTTCACTCAAAGCCCCAAACGATGTGTGCAGGGTTCCCGAGACACCAACCGGGCGCCCGGTACACCGTGCCATGGTGTATCTGCCGCATCATAGCACGGCCTCCAAAACATATCCTACAAACACCAGAAACTAATTGCAACTCCTGGACACATCGAGCGGTAATAAGTCGAGCGGGGTCATATTTCAGGGCCCAACGTGTGGTAGTAGCTGTTCATGGATCACAAACACTGAACTCGGTTCCTGAGGACGGTTTCAATGAGTCAACCAACCATGTACTCCGACATGGCCTCTCACTGCTACCTTTTCCAAATCGTGTTCACATACTTAGCTCACACACAATAGGACATGTTCATCACCATTCCAATTCATCCCCGATGAATCAGCCTGACTCAACTATAAGCAGTAGCAGGCATGAAAAACAAGCATGAATGAGTAAGCACATCAGGGCTCAAACAACTCCTACTCATGCTAGTGGGTTTCATCTATTTATTGTGGCATTGACAGGTCATGCAGAGGAAAAGGGGTTCAACTACCGCATCATGTAACAGTTGAATCGTTGTTGTCCTAATGCAGTAAAAGAGAGCAGGAGCGAGAGAGTGGGATTGTATCGGAATGAACAAGGGGGTTTTGCTTGCCTGGCACTTCTGAAGATAATATAGCTCTTCATCGGTGTCATCAAACTCATCGTCGGAACCACGTCTACTGAGAGGGGACAAATACCGGCAAACAAGGAAGAACACAATCAATGCAATGCAGCAATTATGATGCATGATAATGACATGGCAAAATGAGTGTGTTGAGCTAGTGCAACTACAAACAGATGGGTTTGAGCTATTTTGAACCAAAGATTCAATGTTCAAGCTCATTTGTGATCTTAAATAGTGCTTTATCATGTTTTGCACTAAACAGCAAGTTAACTTGTTTATACATGCATGTAACCAGCACAAATGGATAGATTGGATTTTTCTGATCATTTTTCATATATAACACTTTGCATTTGGAGTTACAGATTAATTTTTATGAATTTTTGAAGTTAGCACTATTTTATGAAATTTCCTGAATAAGAATAAATCCAGAAAATGAGTTACTACGTCAGCATTGCGTCGGCACTTCGTCAGCAGGTCAACTGGGCTGCCCTGGTCAAACCTGACTAGTGGGGTCCACTAGTCAGTGAACCAGTGCTGGTTAGTGTCGCCGATGTGGGGTCAGTTAACGTAGACGTGGCAGTCAAATCGACTGTGGGGCCCGTGTGGTTAGTTTAATCTAAACATGAGCTAAACCAGGGTTAATTAGGTAGCAGGGCCCACATGTCATTGACCCAGGGGAGGTCAAACCTCTGGTTAGCGGGTCAACCCACCGGCGACATGACACTGGCGAGGCCAGACGTGGCGGAGCAGTGCGGGTTTCGCGCTCCGGCGACCAAATCGATGGCGGAGGCGTGCTACGTGTAGCTGAGAGCGAGCTGCGTCGAGTGGTGGTGGTGGTTGAGCTCGGGGTCAGCGAAAACGATGCCGGCGACGAGCTGGGCGGCTACTGGAGTTCGGGCGAGCTCGAACTCCTCGGTGCGTTGCTCGTGGAGGCTCGGGGCTAGCTGATACGAAGCCTACGCGGTGCAGTGAGTGCGTGGGGCACAGTGGTGAGGCCGTTGCATGGCCGGAGCCACGTCGGTGGCGAGCTCAGGCGGTGGCGCGTGTGGGTGTGCTCGTTGCGATCTCTACGGCATGCGGAAGCGAGAATGGAGAGGAGGAGGAGAGGCAGAAGCTCACAGCGGTCACGGCAAGCTAGGCAACGGGGTCGAGGACGAGCTGGAGCGAGCGGGACGGCAGAGTGGATCTCCAGCGACGGCGAGGCGGAGTGAGGACGGTGTTACGCCCTCGATGTGGCTATATCTCCCACATGTCGAAGCACGACTTAGAGGCATAACCGCATTGAAAGCAATGTCGCAAGTGAGGTAATCTTCACACAACCCATGTAATACATAAGGGAAACAGATACATAGTTGGCTTACAGTCGCCACTTCACACAATACATAAATAAACATCCATCATTCAGATTACTCTCGTGGTCCGACTCACGGAACCAAAATAAAGAAGATACCCCAAATGCTACACAGATCCCCGATCGTCCCAACTGGGCTCCACTACTGATCATCGTGAAAAGACACATAGTAATGACCACGTTCCTCATCGAACTCCCACTTGAGCTCGGTTGCGCCACCTGACCGCATCATCGGCACTGCAACTGCTTTTGGTAGAATCTGTGAGTCACGGGACTCGGCAATCTCACACCCGCAAGATCAAAACTATTTAAGCTTATAGGAAGGACAGAGTTGTGAGGTGGAGCTGCGACAGCGACTAGCATGTATGGTGGCTACATTCGCAAAAGAGAGCGAGAAGAGAAGCAAGGCACGGTCGTGAAGCTAGTAGTGATCAAGAAGTGATCCTGAACTACTTACGTCAACCATAACTCCAACACCGTGTTCACTCCCCGGACTCCGCCGAGAAGAGACCATCACGGTTACACACGCGGTTGATGTGTATTTTAATTAAGGTCAACTTCGGGTTTTCTACAACCGGACATTAACAAATTCTCATCTGCCTCATAACCGCGGGCACGGCTTTCGAAAGATAATACCCTGCAGGGGTGTCCCAACTTAGCCCATAATAAGCTCTCACGGTCATCGAAGGAAATTCCTTCTACCGGGAAGAGCCTATCCGTCGCGGCAACACGGACTACATGACATTTCGGAAGCAATCAAACAAGACCAGCAAAGCCGCCCGAGAGGGCCGACAACTAGCGATAGGAGCTGCTCATATCTCGTTCTCGTGGCACATCCGGATGAACACTACGTGACGGCAACCGAAGATGCCCCAAGTTGCCTCTGTGGTGGCACCGCAAGTGGTTTAGTTTGGACCAACGCCAGAGGAGCATTGGCCCGGGGTAAATAAAGATGACCCTCGGGCTCGCGAAAACCCGGGGAAAAAGGCTTAGGTGGCAAATGGTAAAACCAAAGTTGGGCCTTCTTGGAGGAGTCTTATTCAAAGCGAACTGTCAAGGGGGTCCCATAAATCACCCAACCGTGTAAGGAACGCGAAATCAAGGAACATAACACCGGGCATAAGGCCGAGCCTTCCACCCTTTACCAAGTATATAGATGCATTAATTATAGCAGATATATTGTGATATCCCCAACAAGTAAACATGTTCCAACAAGGAACAACATCTCCATGTTCCAATAAGGAACAAACTTCATCTTCACCTGCAACTAGCAACGCTATAAGAGGGGCTGAGCAAAGCGGTAACATAGCCAAACAACGGTTTGCTAGGAAAGGATAGTTAGAGGTTTGACATGGCAATAATGGGTGGCATGATATAGCAAGTGATAGGCATCATAGCATAGGCATAGCAAAAGAGCGAGCATCTAGCATAGCAAAGATAGAAGTGATTTCGAGGGTATGGTCATCTTGCCTGCAAAGTTCTCAGAGTTGTCGAAAGCTTGATCCTCGTAAGCGTTCTCAACAGGTTCCTCGTTCACGTACTCGTCTCCCGGCTCTACCCAAAGCAAGAACACAAACAAAGGAACCACAATAAATCACGGTGCAATGCACAAGCAACATGATGCAAAACATGACATGATATGCGAGATGTGATATGCAATGCGTATGCGTGCTCCGGAAGGAAAATTATAAACCAGGCATCAACTTGGCAAACCAAGTATGCCGCTGGAAAGATGAGATGATTTCGGTTGAAATCGATATAAAGATCACCGGAATCGGATGCACGGTTTGCAAATGACAAGCAAAACAAGAATGGCACAAATCTGCCATTAACAGCATGATACCACATAGAAAGCAACAAGAAATTAAGCTACTGCACCCAAACGTATCAATAAAGCAAATGGAAGTGATCTACTCAAGATGCTTGACAAAAGATGAACACTGGGCTACGGCTAATTCACATCATAACAGGTCCAAACAAGCATGGAAAAAGTGCAAAATATATCAGCTTCACAGACTTAGTGAAATTACTGAACATGGCAAAATCAGCATCAGGAAGCAATGTTCAGAGCAATGAAACAGCATGCTACAGGAACTTATAATAGCAAAACAAGGCATGGCATGAATCTAATCGAAGCATAGAACAGAAGTCCCTTACTGACCATAAGCCAAAAAGGATCAGAAAATATAATAACACCCATGTAAACATAGCAAGTTTCGTTAACAGATTCAGCAACAGGGCATGACAAAAACAGATAACAAGTAGGCATGTTTAAGAGCTCGATGCACTCACTACAGAGAATCTCATAATAAAGTAAGCATACATCCATCAAGAAAACATGGCATATAAGATATACATGGCAAGAACAGCATCATAGCATACACGGATCAACTACAACAACCTTGGCAAAATTGAATAACATGTAAACAATCTGCCAGGAAACATTTTATAGCAAAAGTATAGCTCGATTGAGTCAAGGTATGGCACTCCATAATTTCAAACAAAGGCATGGTTGGGTAGAGCATAACCATATATTTAAAACATCCTTACTGAAGTATCTCAAAATATGCATGGATCTCTCGGTAGCATCAAGTTAACATGGCATCAAAATATCAGCTAAACAGGGCTGAAATCAGCAACATCAGGACACCTAGTTTGCATGCTTGTGCTAGTCACCACATAGATCACAAAAATACATGACATACACCCCTGGAAACAAGGCATGTCATATTACAAAACACATGTAGGCCTCAAATTCATAGGGTGCACACATCAATCATAGCAAAAATAACAGAAGTGCATGTTCTGTTAAGAAACAGAAACTAACATCACATAGACCTCTTCTAACAGCATTTCGGGCATCAAGATGAGCTCAAATGAAAATGACGCAGTGAGATTGACTGGTCTACTCTTCGAGGCGAACATTTTGACATATTACACGCACGAAACGGAGCTACGTGTGCAAAGTTATGATGCGTTGAAATTGCCACAAATTAATCACTGAGATAAAAAACTTAAGACGAATTTTGGGGGGTGGGGGAAGAAGTCAACCCTTCGGATCCGATCGAGATCCGCCGGATGAAGGCGAGGACGGGCGCGCTGCTCGCCGGAGCTCGCCCGGGCCGGGAGGAGAGGGCGGCGGCGGCGGCGCGCGGGCGGCCGGGCGCCGGAGACGGAGCTGCCGGGCGGGCGGCCGGAGGCGACGCCGGGCGAGGCGGCGGCGACGGCGCTGCCGGCGAGGCGCTGCGCCGGAGGCGCGGCGGCGGAGCGCTGGGACGGGGCGCGCGTGGCCGGGCCGGAGGAGGCGCTGGAGGGCTCGCGGTGGCCTCAAGGGCGGGGCGGCGCGGCGGCATGACATGGCGCGCCCTATTGGCCGGGCGCTGGCGGGCGGATTTCGTCCGGCCGGGCCGGACGTGTCCGGGGCGCGAGGTAGGAAGGCTAGGGTTTGTACCGTGATTTGGAATGGGGTGTATAAATAGGCATAGAGGGAGCTAGGAGAGTCCAAATGAGGTGTAGTTTTCGCCACACGATCGTGATCGAACGACGGAGAGCATGGAAGTGACTTAGATGGGTTATTGGGCTGTTTTGAAAGGGTGTTGGGCTGCAACTTGAAAGAGGCCTTTGCGAGAGTGCGGTTAACCGTTGGAGTACCAAACGAGCTCCAAATGACCCGAAACATGACAGGTGGTCTACCGGTGGTATACTAAGGCCACTTGGCAAGGCTCGGTCCATTCCGAGAAAGTTTAGTACCCGCTCACGGAAAAACGTAAAAGGGGACGCCGGGGAACATAGGAGTGCCGGATTGCAAAACGGACAACGGGGAAAATGCTCGGAATCATGAGACGAACACTTATGCAAATGCGATGCACATGATGACATAATATGAGATGCATGACACGGACAAAATGCATAAATGAAGAAAAACCCAACCACGGAGGGAATATCTTATCACAATGCTGAAAATGGCAAGAGTTGGAGTTACAAATATGGAAAGTTACATCCGGGGTGTTACAGACGATGCAGTGGCTCCGGGGTGAACGAGCGCTTGGGGCTCGATATGATCGACGAAACGGAGGGTGGCGGAGCTTCTCGACACGGCGGGGCGACGTGGAGGCGATGGTGGCCGCGGTTACAACGGCGGTGCGGCTGCGGCGGCGTCGGTCATGGTGGGGAGAGAGCGAGAGAGAGGCACAGGGGGGGCGAGTAAGGTGTCGGAGAGGTCGGGGCGACGAGGTGGAACTCACCCACGCGTCCAGCGGCTCGGCAGCAAGCAGGTGACGGCGTGGCAAGCTTGGGCGCGCCGTCGCTCACCTCTCTGCCTGCCTGGCGAGAGGAAGCAGCTGACTGGGCATGGGCCAGCACAGTGCTGGGCGTCTAGGTGGGCCCGCCAGGTAAGTTGGCCAGGTAAGCCTCTTTCCCTTTTATTTTCTGTTTTCTATTTCTTTCTGTAACTTTGTGGCTTTCCTAAAAATACTAAAACTAACTCAAAAATCATGAAACTGCTCATGCCCACTGTTTGGAATAATTCCAACAATAAACATTTTGGTTTATGATTATTTGGACATTTAAAATATTTTATAGCATTTAAATGTCCAAATGCAAATAACATATGATTTAATCCAGTGACCTTATGAGTCCTAGAAAAATGTGAACCAAATTTGGCAGAGGTTCTAGACCAAGGCAAAGATGATGAACATTTTAGAAGGCCATTTCAGGTTCATGGAAGAAGATTTTAGTAAACCCTAGTTGGTTTAAGTGGTGCTGGGGGTTTCTGTCATCCCCATTTCAACTTTCTGGGAAAAAATTAAACATGATGCATCACTCTAATGCAACACTGACTAGGTTGTGACAACTCACCCCCACTAAACCAGAATCTCGTCTCGAGATTCAAGACGTGAGGTAAGAAGACATAGGGAACACAAGCTAACACAATCTTTTTGATCCAATTGCCCTTCTCAAAGATGTTCATTCCTTGCAACATATTTATCTTGACGTCTTGCTCTGGGAACTTCATCCAACACGACAATGAGAAGAAAGGAAATTCTAAGAATTGATCTTCCCGAAGATCGAGCAACACACGATCAACTCACGGAATGAGACATTGAACATCTTTTGAGCTAAGACACAAAACACACATCGGGGTGATGGAAAGGAGCATATGGCAGGGTTCAATTTGGTGGGCAACAATTCCATGCTTAGGAAGATGGTGCAGGGTTTCACAGTAGCGAGGAGATAGTTGTCGTGATTCCATAACGGAACACCTTGGGGGAGGTGACTCATAGAACTATTCCCTTAAGTGGCAAAAGGATTTACTTGTGATTTAGAGATCATTGAAACTCTTTAAACCATCCTGAGGAAATTCACAATTGATCGTTTGAATGAATTCGAAAGAATGGCATACTCAGACTAGGATGGATGATGTGGACTACCTTGTTGAAGACAACGCAAAGGATGATTTTTGCTTATCATCGGAAATGGATGAGACCCATGGTAGGACCACTTTTGAAGGTGATCCTGACCAGAAATTACCGAGAAGGGTAGTCCATGGTTGAATGGCACAATGGCGGTGCAAGCTAGGAACAAAATGCTAATGCTGGGAATGATTCTAGTAACTGGGAGAAACTCAACAGTAGAGAGTGATTCCACTGTTTGAAAGGTTATGGCATAATCGAAGAAACTGAGAGCGGATCCCAATTAATGCCGACGATAAATCCTAGTACTTGCGCGTGCTCTCAAGAACTTGAGCATTTCCATATTCATCAAGGTTTATCATTATCCGTGTCAAGGATCCTAGCAACACAGCATACTACCATGATGTATAGTGATGGATGATGCACATGCAAAGGGAGATAACACCTTCTCAGATTTCTTCTTAGCGAGGCCAAGGAAACAAAATCTGATGATCGACCGAGAGACATTTAGCACTCTGCTTCTAATGTTCTCCTTTATGTGCTAACATAACCCATTTATTGATATGGTTTGGTATCTAGAACATCAGGTAGAAGGTCGGACTTCGGGAGCGCAAGAATCCATAAGGAATAACTATGGAAGTAAATCCTACAAAATCCTTATGGGAAGGTGGCCAATTTTCTCAATCAAGATACTACAATAATGGGTCTTCCGGCTGGGTCTGTTGGCCACGACATCCACTTTACCGGGTTATAGAGAGACCAATATTATAGTTCTTGGGAAACGTTCCAACCATCACACCTGCCTGAGATTCCGATTTGGTTGGTGTCAGGATAATCCAGACTCATCCAGTCTAGAGAGAAAAATGAAAGTTTGCAACACAAATCAACGAGATGACGTTGTGAGATTCTCAGGAGATGAACTATGATAGCAAGCTCCAAAACATGACCTGGTTCTGCTACACACCTGTGAACACACTATCCTAGACAAGCATGACCACATGGTAGTCTTATAATAAAACACTACCGAGTTCTGGTTGGGAACCATCATCACGGATAACGAAGTCCTTGCATAAGTCATATGATTAGCTCTTATGAAGGAACTTCTTCTCCTTGAACAAATCAGTTAGTGGCTTGGTGTGCTAGGATACATATAGAATGAAGGTTGCAAGTCTCCAAACCACAGTATACTTCGCACATATGCATGACTGACTTGGGATGATTCCAGAGGAAGCAAAACAAACCTTCTCAAATTCACGGCGGCAACTTGCATCTAATGCACATGAATTAGAGGAAGTCACTTCTTTCATCCAACACATCCTTCATGAATGGAACATGAAGAAAATTCTTACACAAGTTTACAACAATAGCTTAATGTTCAACATGAATCATGGACAAAATGAAAACGTTGCCAATGGGCTCAACAACAATCCATCGAGGCTTCCCTATGATGGAATTCCACAGTTATGTGAACCAGGTGATAGCATTGGTCAGACCAAAAGATATAATGGTGTATGCTCGAGGAATCAACCAACAGTGAGACAACATTATGAACATCGTTGGTACTGATTTGATTTGGTGATAGCCCATACTCAAATCAAGTTTTGATAAGACAATAGGTCCAACAACTGATCATAGGGACCAATCGATGAAGATATCATCTTTCTTCAACTAACACACAACACAAGGATGTCCCTTTGAAACGAACTAAATTAGGTAAGCATTTATCTTCCAACTCTCCAAGTTTTTGTTAAGCTTAACCAACTAGCTCAGGGGTATCCAACACGAATTCTTGGAGAAGGAGTGGTTTACAAGAAACCAACTTGATCACGAACTCAACATAGCGGTCAGGTGACAACTTGGTAACACTTCCGTGAAGATATTTGGAAAATCATGAACCACCAATATGTTACTAAGCTCGAGAACAATCTTTCTTTTCAAGGCAAAACGATGTGATCAAAAGAGCAAGGGTTTGACAAAATCCTAACTCATCGATCGAAGAGTGCACCAACAAAAATGGACTGGGTAGCACGATCAGTCCTAGGATGGTGATTCAATAACCAACACGCTAAGGATGAGAATATTGCCCTTTATACCAAGCAACACAGTTGCTAGGAGTATTGATTTCACACATCATGATTCACTTATCAGTATTCCGATTGCAGCAACACGGGAACCAAGGAATGAACAACAATGGCGAGAGGTATCACTGTATCAAGAATTCATAAGATGGTGTGCAATTCCCATGACATTGTTGACATAAGACGGTAATACTTCAGGGTAGAACAAAATCAAAAGCTAGATTGGCATTTTGATCTATGATACACAACTATTTTGACCCACTCCTGGATATGGATGAGGTACTGGAGTTTGTTTCTCCTAGTCATTCTGAAATAGAATGGCTCGACGGACCACAAGAATAATAATCATCGATAACACAGATGCACAATTACTCCTGACTATCAATTGATAGACGATGGTCGGAATACAAATGAAGAGGGACAACTCAAGGGGACATAAATCTTGCTGAGTTGTGGATGCATAGATTAATATGTCGAACAAGTTCAACATATTTCTTCCAGATAATCCATGCAGAAAGGTAGGACTGGCAGATTCACAATGCAGAATGGAGAACTCATCAAGAGCACTCTGGGTGTGATCTTTTGGTTCAGAAGAACTTCTGTCATAATGGTTCATGGTATTGGAAGAAGGAAATACCACGGACCTCGAGGACTGTCGTAAGGTTACTAATATCCTAAAGGAACTAGCAGCACTATCCACATGAAGTAAGTAGGGTGAATCTCGGGTTCAAGAACCCAGGAATATAATGCCTATTAACTAAATGGCATCACGAGATTCTTTCAAGAATGATGGTCGGAATCATCACGCTAGGAATATAAAGCATTGCTAGATTACTGGGTGGTTCTCTAGGATGCCTAGGGTCATAATACTAGCTCCAACATATATGTCAAGGCAATGGATTACCTCAACAGACCGTTTAGTGCGCTTAATCCGCCCAAAAGGACATCAGAATCGGGAGGAAGGATTTGCAAATGCATCAGATTCTTTAGAAACCTGGGATGACTCGGACAGCATAACGGCTGTAAATGCTCAAAAAGATTTGAGACATCCTGCAAAAATGGTGGCATAACTACAAGAACATCATAATATCAAGGTTCCGAGATCAACTGTAAATACACGGAGATAGTAGGAACTGAACTGAGGCTTGAATCCATCAATCCTACGAGTCTACGGATTAGTAACAAGTGATCCTGATAGAAAGACGAGAAGGCTAGTTCTTAACCCCGTAAAAAGAAGAGGTTGACTCAGATCAGAAGAGCATAAGGTAAAGGAGTAAAAAGAGCCTTATGTTCCCTTCCACAATCAATTCCCTTATATAACTAAATTATTTCTAGACTCAACTTTGACCAGTATGGCTTGGTAATCCTACAGGCAGTCAGGCTCTGATACCAAAGCTGTCGGGACCCCGATCCTAAGTCACACCGATCTAGCATGTAACACATCATATCACTTTGCGGCCTCACGCACGGTATTCCCATGGGTGCCACCTTACCTGGCCCGGGACTGTTTGCGCCTTTTGGCTCACGTATATGATAGTGTCGCTAGCATCCATATGACAGAGAACCCGGGCCACATAACTAGTTGTGAACCCAAGGTGGCGCTAACTTACCGGGACATGCATACATGAACCAGCATCGAACGTGTTGGTTATCAGCGTGTGAATCCGGGCTGTAGCAACTGGGCTAATAAGACTTCAGGGACCCGGGCTGTAGCAGGCTAGCAGGACTCCGGAAGTCACCGCGTGACATTTCCTCGAAGGGACAGACACAGGAACGAAGTGGATCACATGTCGGCCAGTCTAAGTGTTCCGGAGCAGTAGTAACTGGGCGCAGGACTCCGGTAAACCGGGCTATAGCAGACTACCATGGCTCAGCGGAAGCACTAGACTACATTTCCCCATAAGAGAGGCTACCAAGGATAAACAACTAGGTTGTCGGATCCCACACATACCAAGCATTTCAATCATACACACAATATGCCCAATATGTGTAAATACAACATGGCATCACAACAAAACTCTACGACTCAAAGTATTCATTCATTAGGCTCCGAAGAGTCAGATATTACAAACATGGGTCTCATGACCCAGCATTCAAGTCATACAAGGAATAGCACAACTGGAAGCTTAAACATGTCTGAGTACAGACAACTACAAATGAAAAAGGCTGAGAAGCCTGACTATCTACAGGACCCTCCTGGGGGTACAATATCGTAGCTGAGGTAACAAGCTAAACGTCGAAGTCCACGCGGAACTACTAGCGAGACTGAAGTCTCTCTGCAAAAACATAAATTAAGAAAACTTGAGTACAAATGTACCTAGCAAGACTTACATCAGAACTATCTACATATGCATCAGTATCAACAAAGGGGGTGGTGGAGTTTAACTGCAGCAAGCCAGCTTTGACTCGGTGGCTATCCTGAACTACGACTGCAAGTAACTCCTTTGAGGTGGCGCACACGAGTCCACATATTCACCATATCAATACACCACTATGGATCCGCTTCCGTCTCCCTACGAGAAGGCCATCTATACCACTCACGCTTATCTTGCGAGTTTTAGATTATCCACTTTCACTTGTCTATGAACTGTATAGGCAACCTAGAGGTCCTTTAACGCGGATACAGCTATTCGAATATATCAGTTATAACCCTGCAGGGGTGTACTTATTCACACATGTTTCCACCACTTAGCGTCTGCACACGACATGTGCTCGACAGACTTCAAGCGAAAGCCGGCGTGGGTGTAGACCACGACCTGACTAACCACACAAGTCTCTAGTCCAGGTTTATCCCCTATTCAGGTTCCATCCGCGATGAGATCCGGCCGGGGTTTCGCTCACAGCCCCAAACGATGTGTGCAGGTTTCCCGAGACACCAAACGGGCGCCCGGTACACCGTGCCAAGGTGTATCTACCGCATCATAGCCCACCCCTAGGGTCAGCGCTAAGCACGGCCTCCAACACATATCCTACAAACACCAGAAACTAGTTGCAACTCCTGGACAGACGACAGGGGCGGTTAATAATTCGAGCGGGGTCATATTTCAGGGCCCAAAGTGTGGTAGTAGCTTTTCATGGACAAACACAAAACTCTGTTCCTGAGGACGGTTTCAATGAGACAACCAACCATGTACTCCTACATGGCCTCTCACTGTTACCTTTACCAAATCGTGTTCACACACTTAGCTCACACACAGTAGGACATGTTCATCACCATTCCAATTCATCCCCGATGAATCAGACCTGACTCAACTCTAAGCAGTAGCAGGCATGACAAACAAGCATGAATGAGTAGGCACATCAGGGCTCAAACAACTCCTACTCATGCTAGTGGGTTTCATCTATTTACTGTGGCAATGACAGGTCATGCAGAGGAAAAGGGGTTCAACTACCGCATCATGTAGCAGTTGGATCATTGTTGTCCTAATGCAGTAAAAGAGAGCAGGAGCGAGAGAGTGGGATTGTATCGGAATGAACAAGGGGCTTTTGCTTGCCTGGCACTTCTGAAGATAATATAGCTCTTCATCGGTGTCATAGAACTCATCGTCGGAACCACGTCTACTGAGAGGGGACAAATACCGGCACACAAGGAAGAACACAATCAATGCAATGCAACAATTATGATGCATGATAATGACATGGGAAAATGAGTGTCTTGAGCTAGTGCAACTACAACCAGATGGGTTTGAGCTATTTTGAACCAAAGATTCAAAGTTCAAGCTCATTTGTGATCTTAAATAGTGTTTTATCATGTTTTACACTAAACAGCAAGTTAACTTGTTTAAACATGCATGTAACAAGCACATATGGAAAGATTGGATTTTTCTGATCATTTTTCATATATAACACTTTGCATTTGGAGTTACAAATTAATTTCTATGAATTGTTGAAGTTAGCACTATTTTCTGAAATTTCCTGAATAAGAATAAATCCAGTAAATGAGTTACCGCGTCAGCATTGCGTCAGCACTGCGTCAGTAGGTCAACTGGGCTACCCCTGGTCAAACCTGACCAGTGGGGTCCACTAGTCAGTGAACTAGTGCTGGTTAGTGTCACTGATAGGTGGGGTCGGGTCAACGTGTGACGTGGCCAGGTCAAACTGGCCTGTGGGGCCCGTGTGGTTAGTTTAATCTAAACAGGAGCTAAATCAGGGTTAATTAGGTAGCAGGGCCCACATGTCATTGACCCAGGGGAGGTCAAACCTCTGGTCAGTGGGTCAACCCATCGGCGACATGACGCCGGCGAGGCCAGACGCGGTAGAGAGCAGTGCGGGTTTCATGCTCCGGCGACCAAATCGACGGCGAAGGTGTGCTACGTGTAGCTGAGAGCGAGCCGCGTCGAGTGGTGGTGGTGGTTGAGCCCGGGGTCACCAGAAACGACACCGGCGACGAGCTGGGCGGCTGCCGGAGTTCGGGCAAGTTCGAACTCCTCGGTGCGGTGCTCGTGGAGGCTCGGGGCTAGCTCCTACGAAGCCTACGCGGTGCATTGAGTGCGTTGGGCATGGTGGTGAGGCCGTTGCATGGCCGGAGCCACGTCGGCGGCGAGCTCAGGTGGTGGCGCGTGCGGGTGTGCTCGTTGCGGTCTCTA
This sequence comes from Aegilops bicornis, assembly GCA_021605145.1. Lineage (NCBI taxonomy): Eukaryota > Viridiplantae > Streptophyta > Magnoliopsida > Poales > Poaceae > Aegilops > Aegilops bicornis. Next base: position 437,738,012 of record CM038675.1, on the reverse strand, counting down.
CGGCATGGGGAAGCAAGAACGGAGAGGAGGAGGAGAGGAAGAAGCTCGGTCATGGCAAGCTAGGCAACGGGGTCGGGGACGAGCTGGAGCGAACGGGACGGCGGAGTGGATCTCCGGCGATGGCGAGGCGGAGCGAGGACGGTGCAGTGGCTCCTGGGCGAACGAGCGCTCGAGGCTCGATATGATCAACGAAGCGGAGGGTGGAGGAGCTTCTGGGCACGGCGGTGCGACGTGGAGGCGACGGTGGCCGCGGTTACGGCGGCGCTGCGGCTACGGCGGCGGCGGTCATGGTGGGGAGAGAGCGAGAGAGAGGCGCAGGGGGGGCGAGTGAGGTGTCGGAGAGGTCGGGGCGACAAGGTGGAACTCACCCATGTGTCCAGCGGCTCGGCGGCAAGCAGGTGATGGCGTGGCGAGCTCGGGCGCGCTGGCGCTCACCTCTCTGTCTGCCTAGCGAGAGGAAGCAGCTGACTGGCCATGGGCCAGCATAGTGCTGGGCCGCCAGGTGGGCCCGCCAGGTAAGTTGGCCAGGTAAGCCTCTTTCCCTTTTATTTTCTGTTTTCTATTTCTTTCTATAACTTTGTGGCTTTCCTAAAAATACTAAAACTAACTCAAAAAATCATGAAACTGCTCATGCCCACTGTTTGGAATAATTCCAACAGTAAACATTTTAGTTTATGATTATTTGGACATTTAAAATATTTTATAGCATTTAAATGTCCAAATGCAAATAACATATGATTTAATCCAGTAACCTTATGAGTCCTAGAAAAATGTGAACCAAATTTGGCAGAAGTTCTAGACCAAGGCAAAGATGATGAACATTTTAGAAGGGTATTTCAGGTTCATGGAAAAAGATTTTTGTCAACCCTAGTTGGTTTAAGTGGTGCTGGGGGTTTCTGTCATCTCCATTTCAACTTTGTGGGAAAAAATTAAACATGATGCATCACTCTAATGCAACACTGACTAGGGTTGTGACAAGGGGCCTCAAGGCGAGGACCTTCAAGAAGAAGCTCGAGGCATGTGGGAGGGGCTGGCACGATGAGCTCCAGTCTATGCTATGTTCCACCCGCACCACCGCAACCAAGCCCACGGGGGAGACTCCGTTCTTCCTCGTCTACGGAGCCGAGGCAGTCCTCCCTCACGAGGCCAGTCATCACTCCGCGTGGGTCTTTGCGTTAGACGAGGCACGCCCAGACGCCATGCGGGAGATGGACCTCGTGCTGGGGTAGGAACATCGCCGCCAAGCCTCGCTCCATGCAGCGAGGTACCATCACGCGCTATGGCGGTATCACTGCCGCATCATCCGCTCCAGGACTCTCGAGGTGGGTGATCTCGTCCTAAGGCGGGTGCTCTCCAGGGAAGGGCTTCATAAGCTCTCACCCATGTGGGAAGGCCCGTTCAGGATCTCCCGTGTCTCCAGGCCTGGCGCCGCGCGCCTGGAGACGCAGGACAGGGTCCCCATCCAGAACGCCTGGACCATCCAGCACCTCCGGAAGTTCTACCCACGACCAAGGCCCAGTGCCTTTGAATATCTTCGCTCGTGACACTCTCACGTAATAATGAGTTGGGGCTGTACACGCCCCGAACTCTCCTGAGTGCCGTCCTGGGCCACATGGGGGCTCCCACCCACACCCTAGTGGAGGTCCCATGCTCCGCGCTGGTGGGAAGACAAGAAGACTAGTCTAGGTGCCAGACACAGCTGTTCTTTTGCTTGCTTTCTGTAGCTGGTTTTCGACTTCTTGAATGAAATTTGGAACTTTCGTGTCTTCCATTCAGAAGGGATGAAAAATTTCTTTCTTTTCTCTCGCCGCAGTGTTCGCCCTTTGAAACCTTGTCTTAGGAGGAGTGGAAGTTGCCCGTCGCTCTTCCTCACGTGTGCCGCGTGGGAGCTGGGTACGACGTGTGCGCCTGGGCTCGCCCGCGACCACACCCCGCCAAAACCTTGTTGCCCCAGCTTTGGCGCCTTAATACTCGTGGGACGCTCTCAAACGAGCTGACGGGCATGTGCGCCCCCTTGAGTCCGTGCCTCCGGGCATCACGACATGGCATACTAGCCACGACCAACCTACGCTTGGGGGCTTGCACGAGGTATGGCGCCTCGTGAGGTTTTCTAACCCTGCAGCCATATGACGCCTCCGGAGGCTCAACGGTTCTCGATTTTTCAAGAAGGAAGCCCTTGGAAGACGCCCCTGAATGGGCATGCCCTCGAAGCATGGGAGTCTACCGCGAGCACATCGTGCTAAGTCACCCTAACCACACCCAGTAGTAGCACGGATATCACGACATAATATAAAAATAACGATCATAGCATAATGGTGCAAGTGCCATGGTTCATTACACGCCCCGACGGGGCCTTCTACTCCTTTCTTGATGCAGAAAAAGAAAACGGAAATGGCTACGCGACCACAGCGGCTCGTAAGGCCCAGCTTCAGCAATGCTCGAGCTCAGTCGGAGTCCTCCTCCCGCTTCACCGGAGTGCGATGGCAGCGCGACTCATCACCCTCCTCAGTTCGAGCCCGGCGACGCGGAGGCCCGTCGTAGTCACCGTCGCTGGTGCTCTTCATGGAGGAGGAGTCATTTTCGCTGGAGGCAATGCGACTGTCGCCAAGGGCAAGCTCACCATCATCGTCGTCGCAGTCGCTTTCCGGGCAGCACCCCAAGCGCTAGCCGTCTTCCCTGAACACCCTGATGTAGAGGGTCGCGACGCTGTTATACCTGAAGTGGAGGGTGCATCTCCCATGCAAGCCCCGCATGCAGGAAAATGACTGCCACCCGCGGTTCAGGAACACGTTGCCAGCGGTGGTGACTTCAACATCCACCCATGAGGCCTTGCTGCAGCAGCCGTCAGCCTGCAGCCAGAGGGCACTAGGCCCTCCGGCCGGCAGCGCGCTCGTGAAGGAACGCGGAAGCTGGAACCAGATGCCCTCTAGCCTCCCCGACCACACGACGAATTCCAAAGAAGCGTCGGCTGAGTGGGAGCGCGACCGTGGCGGCCGGGTGATCGCCACGTCCCTCCCCTCATCGCTGAGGTTGCCCCGTCCGTGGCAGCTCCTACTGCAAGAAGAGGCACCACCGTGATTACCGGAGGCAACACCGACCGTTGAAGGGGCGCACCCGCGCCCCTGAGGGGTCCTTGCTGGAGTCGCCGCATGCTTTCGGGGCCGCCCATGGCCTCTCTTGTGCGGCGGCGAGGCTGGCCCCTCCTTGGGGGCATTCCCTTTCTCTGCCACGAAAAACCTCATCACCGGCGCCATGGATGTTTCGACAAGATGGCGGGACAAGAAGGAAGAAGGAGGATCAAGCACGGAGAACACGGAGATGAGTAGGGGGCTCCGCCCCCCTCCATTTATAGCCAGAGGAAGGCCAACTGCCGTCCTCCCATGATCCCCAGTAATGATGATTTTTTGCATGCAGCAGGGTGTTGTCAAGTCGAACGGTTGCAGAGGCAGCGTGGGGAAGTGCAGGCACCCACGTCCCATCAAGCGCCATGCGTCGACCCGGTCCGCAGGCAATTGGGGCCCGCGGCGCTTCTCCCTTGCCCTTTGGCTTCACTTCAAAGCCAAGTCCGAGTGCGCCTTGGGTCCGGGGGCTACTGTCAACATTCTGGGAACCAGGGTACCCAGACTTGCCTACCTGCAGCCCACGGCGTGGCTCCTTCAACGGCCCATTACGACCCATCTTAATCAACTTCAAGACAAGACCCTCACGAGGCGGGCGACGTCAAGACCTCCGGAGGGAGCGGCCTCATCAGGCTGGCTCCTGAGGAGCGGAGATTCCTATGGAAGCGCCCCTCTCATGAGGTTCGGATGACGCTAGCCATGACGACCAAGGCCAGACGGGCGCCAACGGGCGCAGAGCAGCAGGTTTCCTCTTTGCTGTTAAGGAGGCAAGAACAGGCCCGGAGTCTAGAGGAATTAGCCAAAGGTTTCCATTCCTGTGAAACAAGACCAAGACTGCCAGGACGACAGAGTGGATGTCATCACCGAGCCCACCATGGTGTCACGACCAGAAGCTTGAAAGGCAAAGACCACCTTTTGTCAGGATAAGATGTACTACTTGTCTCCCTTCAAACTCGGTCATTGTGGGATCCCTTCCCGCCTTCGTTTTGGAGGAAGAGGACCGAGGCCACTATAAATATAGCTTAGCCACCACCATAGGGGGGATCCGATCCAACCGGAACCCTCACTAGCTCACACCAACCCAAGAACAGACTTCCTGAGGTTGTTCTTCCCCTGTACTAGTTCATCCTCAGCCCCTCGCGAGGCCATTCCGCACCAAAGCAGGAGTAGGGTCTTACACTGCAAGGTGGCCCCAACCTGGGTAAACTGACGTGGCTCTTTCCTTTCCCGTTCATTGAGCTAGACTTTGAGAGCGGCGAGTTGGTAAACTAGGGAGATCTAGTTCTTCGCACACACCCCAGAGTCTGAACCTTTCTCGGGTCCGTGGAGCCCTGAATCCCACACTCTCACGTAATAAATGAGTGGGGTTGTACACACCCCGGGGCTCCCGGTGCGCGGCGGCACGGCCCCGTGGGAGCTCGCACCCACGCCCCAATGGAAGCCCCATGCTCCACGCTGGTGGAACGGTCGAACAACGACTATGTCCACGCCCAAGTGGAGGCCCCATGCTCCGCGCTGGTGGGAAGACTAGTCTAGGTGCCGGACGCAGGAGTTCCGTTTGCTTCTTGCAGACCATTTGCGATTTTCTCAAATAAAGCTTGGAGTTTTTCCATACTTTTCAGAAAGGGAGTCAAGATTTTTTTCTTTTCTTGCAGTGTTTTCGTCCCTCGAGTTTTCCAATAGCAACAATGGATGCGTGGTGCCGCCTCCCGATCATCCCGCGAGCGGGGGCCAGTGCCGGTGCCTGCGTTCGGGCTAGCCACATTGGCCATGGGCCTACCCCTACGCACACCTCACCAAGACTTTGATGCCTAAATACTTGTGCGACGCTCTTAAGCGAGCCAGCAGGCATGTGTTTCCCTCGGTCCTTGCCTCAGGAGCACTCATCTCCTGGCCTTGACTAGGCATCATGACCTAGCATACCAGTGATGATCGACCCTCGCTAGAGGTCTGCGGGTGTGGAATAAGCAAAAGAAAGGCGGCCTAAGGGAGTGCGGCACTACTTAATGCACCGTTAAGGAGTTTCCATCAAGTACCCTTTACATCCCCGCGGGGTTACATTCAAAATGTCAGTAGGAAAACGGAAGAAATGTGTCCTAAGGGGGGTGTCATCATCATCACTTGCGGCAGCCCCATGCTCCTCGGCTCCGTGCCAGTTTTCGTGGTTGTCGGGGGCAAAACGCGCAATCAGATCATCTATGTGATCCTCCACCCACTCTCCCAGGACATCGTGAATTACCCAAGGGACGGGGTCGATCACGGCCTCCAAGTCGAAGTCAGGATCGGCGTGAAGAATATGGCTGAAGACACGCGTTGATGCCTGCACAAGGAGGTCGCGACTCTCCTTTTAGACGAGCCTGCACACCTTCTCCGCACCCCCTTCAAGCCGCTCAATGACCCTGGTGAAGAAGGCAAGGTATCCGGCGTCGCCAGGCATGAGCGGGCTGGACACACTCTCCTTGCAGATAGCGCACAGGGCGCGACTAGCCTGCCGCTCGAGGTCTTGAAACATCATGGAGGGCGTGTGCTGCAGGCCCCAAGCCCGATTCGCCTCGTCTGTCGCCTACTCCGCCGGGGAAACGACATCCCCCACTTGCTTATGGAGGGATGCTAGCTCGGTTTCGGCTGCGGCTTGGGCGTCGAGGGCAGCCTTCTAGCACTTGTCTGCCCCGACCAACTGCTTCTTGAGGCCATCGATCTTGTCCTTTAGTTCATCGCGCCGGGTTCTAAAGCGAGTCTCCTAAAGCTTCAGTTTCTTGTGATAGTCCTTGGCGAGGGCTTGGCGGCCCCCGCGATCCCCTCGTTGATCTCCACCTGAACCTTCGCCTCCCGAGAGGCCAGGGCGGCCTCGGAGGTCATCACTTGGCACTCCATCACCTCCAGGCGATCGCGCTCCAGGTTCTACTCCGACGCCACAAGCTCGACTACCTCTTCTAGGGCTCGAGGCCCCACTTCCCGGACCGACAACCCTTTCATGGGAATGGGCGAAGTGGCTTCGCGCTCCCGGGCTTGCCCCTCCAGGGCTGCGATGGAGGCCAGGAGCTCCTGCTCGCGCTTTTCTGTGGCCTCGGCCTCTTCGAAGGCGCAGTCACCGGCTTCTTTGGCTGCAGCGGAGGACTCCTCATCCTTCGAGGATCAAGCGGCTTCATGCTGGAGGCGGCTGAAGTTGACGGCTACTTCGAGCCGGCGCCACCCACGCGACAGTAATCGATGCTCGCCTGTGTGCGTAGTCGATATCGCAGAGCTCTACCGTGAGCCGGTCCAGTGCGCCCCTCACGTCCTGAAGAAGGCCATGTCAGACGGTGCCGCTGCCGCATGCGAGCTCCAACACTTGGCTAGGACCCTGTTGCATGCTCCCGGCCGCGGCAGAGGCCCAGCCACGCTGGGCGGGGATCCGGGGCCAGCCGGCCCGGTGCCCACTTCCCTGGCCCGAGGTGCGGCCCTGTGCGAGCTGGATGCCAGGCCGCCCATCGGCTCATGGCGGACCCAAGTGCCGCCAAGGGATAGCGGGATAAACGGCGGCACGTCCCATGTAAGCCTGTTGCCGCCCCCGTCGGAGGACGCCGGGGCCCTGGGATTGAGCACCGCCAAGGGTCGCCTCAGGAGGAGCGTGACTTCTTTGATGTGCGGAAGCTCGGCCGCCGAGCTCGCAGGGCGCGCGGCTGTTGAGCGTCTCGACACCCCCAGAAGTGATGATGGGACCATCATCGCCCCTTCACCTGACGGAGACCTGAGAAACAAGGGCTCAGGCAGGCTTGTCGAGTGAAGGTCAGGGGGAGCGGAGCACTTACTCATCGGTGGTGACCCACTTCCTTCTCTTCAGGGCCCGTGGGGGCTAGCCGGTGCTACTCTCAGGCTGCCTCCTCCTCAAAGAGGCGCAGACCCTGGGGACTGGCACAGTGGGGTGTACTTGGCCACCCCGTGCGCTCATGACAATGGTCGCGTCCCCCGGCGGAGGACCGCCACCACTGTCCAGGGGCGTGGGGGCGAGTAGGCTCGCGGCAGGCGGTTCAGCAGGCCCCCCGGTCACCCCCAGGGACGCCTCACCCCTGAGGCCCTCGGGGACTGCGACCACCAGGAAGGGGTTGTCGTGATGGCCCTCATACCCTCGGGAGGCAACCCCCATTCGTCGAAGCGAGGCATCCCCCTGGCGAAGTCCCTCCTGTTCGTGTAGTTGTACAGGGGGAGTCCCCCATCAGAAAGTGCACTGGCACCCCCGCCGGAGGCGGAGTATCCCGTTCAGCACACTAGGAGGTAGGTAGGCCTTCTAGAGCCTCATGGGGTCTTCACGGCCGGCAAAGGACCACATCGGGCGAGAGTGACGCTGGAGTGGGGTGGTCTGCCGTCGCACGAACTCCCTCACCACCATCGCCACCATCACGCCCACTTCTCTCAGGACAGCCAACCTCTCGATGACCAGTGCGAGCCTCGGATATAAAAGCTTCTCGTGCGTCCATCCGGAGCTCGGCATCGCCGGGGACGACGGGGTTTGGAGCAGGGGGCTATACTGGGATGCGTCGACATACACCAATTGCCTCTGGAAGCCCACCGCACCTGGGTTGATCTTCATGCTGATGCCCTCACCCGCCGTTGCGCTCGCTGCACGGAGCAACACGCAGCCGAAGCATTGTGCGTCGGTGGTCAGCTGCATGGAGAAGAAATGGTGGAGCAGCACCACCGAGGGGGCGATGCCTACGAAGGCCTCGCACAAGAACGCGAAGGCAGAAAGGAGGGTAATGGATTCTGCATCAAAGTGCAACACGTGGACCTGGTAGTGCGACAAATGGGCATTGAAGAAGTTTGAAAATGGGGGCAGTAAGCCGGAGAAGAGGGCTTGGAGATGGAGGGCAATGGTGGTCGCTTCCAAGTCGGTGGAGGATAGTGAAGCGGGCCCGATCTTCGTCGCCTTCCACTTGTCAGAATCGGCCGCGGTCACCGGGAGGACCTTGTCCAGCCCCTCGCGGTTGACCACGGTGGGTTGACCAAGGGCGGGGCCCGACCCCGTCTGGCAGACCGCCGTCGTCGAGGCCCAGTTCTTCCCACTCCGACGAGACATGACGGTGCAAGATCAAGGGGGCGAGGCGCGAACTTGCGTGAGAAGAAATGGGTGGAAGACGAGCACGCAGTGGAGCAATTATGGTCTCGTGCCGCGCGCCAGACTTTTGTTAGTCTGGGCAGTTGCCGAGGCGACGTGGGGAAGTGGGCACGTCCGCGTCCCGTCGTGCACCATGCGTCAAGCCTGGCCCGCGGGCGATTGGGGCCCGCATAGCTTTGCCCTCCCTTCGCTGCCTTCGCCTCGAAGCCAAGCCGAGCCCGCCTTGGGCCAGGGTGCTACTGTCGTCGTTCTGGATTGGGGGTACCTAGGCCCGCCTGCCTGCGGCCCAACACGTGGCTCAATCGACGGCCTAGCTACATGGACTCGCAAGCAAGACCCTCGCAAGGGCCCCCGCCTCGCGAGGCAAACGACACCAAGACCTCCCGAGGAGCAGCTTCCCGAGCCTGCCTCCCGAGGAGCAGCTTCCCGAGCCTGCCTCCCGAGGAGCGGAGACCTCTATGCAAGTACCTCACCTCGTGAGGTGTGCGAAGACATGAGCCATGACGACCAAGGCCAGGCGGGCGCCAGCATGCGCAGTCCAGGACAGTTTCCTCTTTCATGCTAAGGAGGCAAGGACATACGCGGGTTCCCAAGGAATCCACCAAAGGTTTCCATCCTAGTGCAACAAGACAAAGACCACGAGCTCGGCAGGACTGACGTCATCACCGAGCCCACCACTGCCTCATGACCAGAAGCATTGCAGGCAAAGACCACCTTTTGTTAGGATAAGATGTACTCTTGTTCCCTTTCAAATTGGCCACTGTGGAATCCCTTCCTGCCTAAGTTATGAGGGAAGAGGACCAAGGCCACTATAAATATAGTTTAGTCTCCACCGTAGGAGGGGTCGATTCCTGAGCTCTCCCGAGGCAGCTCCCACATGTACTAGTTTGTACTCATCCTCCCCGCAAGGCAATCCACCACAAAGCAGGAGTAGGGTTTTACACCGCAAGGTGGCCTGAACCTGGGTAAACTACTGTGTCCACTCTTCTCCCCGCTCGCACGGACTCGACGAGGCTAAGCCATGAGGCAATGAGCTTGGGGCTGCAGCTAGGCTAGATCTTTGCACACGCCCTAGAGTTCGAACCTTGTTTGGGTCCACGGAGCCCCGGTTCCGATAGCAGGAGGCCTTGCCTTTTCAATCGTATTAGTTTTGTGCTAGCCTTCTTAAGGCAAACTTGTTTAACTTATGTCTGTACTCAGATATTGTTGCTTCTGTTGACTCGTTTGTATTCGATCCCTCGAGGCCCCTAGCTTGTAATATAAGCTTGTGTGACTTAATTTGTGTTTATAATTGTGTTGTGATATCTTCCCGTGAGTCCCTGATCTTGATCATACACATTTGCGTGTATGATTAGTGTACGATTGAATCGGGGGCGTCACACCTACCCTCCTATGGCAGCGAGGTCATGATGGAAACTAAAGGTAATTAAGGTGCTCCTTTCAGTAGAGAACCGGAAAAAGCATTAACACATTGTGAATACATGTAGTCCTCAAATTACAGTCATCCCCGTAGAGTATCCTAGTTGTTGTCACTTTGGGGTCTAGGGTTCAGGACAATAACGTGTGCATACTACTTGCAGGTAAGATCAAGAACACAAATATATTTATGAAAACACAATAGGTTCAGATATGAAATCATGGCACTCGGGCCCTAGTGACAAGCATTAAACATAGCAAAGTCATAGAAACATTAATCTCAGAACATAGTGGATATTAGGGATCAAGCCCTAACAAATCTAACAATGATTACCTAAGAAATCTCATCCAAAGCGCATCTACGTCCATTATGCCTACAAAGGATTACTCACACAGGGATGTCAGCATCATGAAATTGCTGATGGAGAAGGGTTGGTGATGATGACGAGGACGATAATCCATCTCTCCAGAGCCACAAACAGACTCTAGTTAGGGCTCCTGAAGAAGAACAGTGGGTGGTGGCGGCTCCATATTGTAAACCATGATGAAACTTCTCTCTATTTTTTTGTATCAGAGATGTGAATTTATAGTGCTAGAATCAGGTCAAGGCGGTGGCCAGGGGCCCCACAAGGACACCCCACGTGGCCAGGGGTGGCCGCCCCCCCTTCCCTTGTGGCCCACCGGTGGCTCCTCTCCGGCACTTCTTCGTTCTAGTATTCTTTTTATATATCCCAAATTAATTCTCCAAAAATTCCCGTCCAATTCCTTGCACTTTTATTTCTGCAACAAAAACAACACCATGGTAGTTCTGCTGAAAACAACGTCAGTTCAAATTAGTTTCACTCAAATCATGCAAATTAGATGCCAAAACAAGAGCAAACGTTTTTGGATAAGTAGATACGCTGGAGACGTATCAACTCCCCCAAGCTTAAATCATTGCTTATGATCAAGTAATTCAATTGATAAACTGAAAGTGACAAAGAAAAACTTTTACAAACTCATTTGCTTTTGTAGATGTACATAAATTTAACTAGTAATCAAATTTCAACACAGATCATGGAGCAACCACATATATGATAACACTTAGCAGCGACATTTACTCATATCAATAACATAACCAACTAGCGAGCAATAATACTATATCTCATACATCAACACTTTGTCAAAATGACTATGATACAATATGATAGAATTGTATCTCGCTAGCCCTTTTTGAAATCACAAAACCTAAATGCAGAGAACCCTTGAAGTTCAATCAACGACTAGAAATTGTAATTCAGTGTATAAAACATACAGTCATGCTCTCATCCAACATTAATTAGACCAAATGCATGTTAAACTAAGAATTACAATAGTGCTCTCTATGTTGGTGCTTGAATGAGAAGGTGGTGACTCATCAATAAATGAAAAGAAGGGCCCTTCGCAAAGGGAAGTAGGGATTTTCATATGTACCAGAGCTCATGGCTTTAAAACAAATGTTTCATTTTGGGAGGTGTGCTTTTTAGTCAATGGTTAAGGATAGAGAATCTCGTCATCTTACATGAGAAACATGTGTGAGAGCGGTTCCCATGCTTAACACTCCATCTCCACCTTTGTCTTTCCACAAACCATGGCTAGCCGAATTCACGGGTGCCTGCCAACATACCCCAAGGAGGAGTGCCTTTTATCTATTAATTTAGGGTTGGGCATCCCATTTACTAGCTCTTTTTGCAATATTAAAGAAAGTAGATGTCATACTTGTCGGGAGGAACACATATTTATAAAAGAAGATGGCGCTCGCCACCCCCCCCCCCCCCCGCTCCATAAGGTTTATGGGCACACAAAGCAGATATTCATTCGAAAATTTAGAGGTGGCACATGCAAATTTACAATGATAAGAGTAATACCGTATATAGGAAGATGTAGTGGACTCTTTATGGCATAGCATTGATTTAATGATTTGGATGCACAAGCAGTGTTTTCTCTTAGTACAGGCGAAGGCTAGCAATAGACTGGGAAGTGACCAACTAGAGAGCAATAACGGTCATAATCATGCATTTTTAATAACCAACATTGAATGGTAGCATGGTAAGGATATAGACATGTTGAACATAAATATCATAGATGCAAGATTGGCTTTGAATCAATTACATGAGTGAACATGTGCCAAGTCAAGCCACTTAAATTCTTCAGATGAGGATACCATTCCAACATACCACATCATAATAAATTTAATGCATGTTGACACCCAAGACAACATATTATCCACTCCTAGATAATTAAGCATGGCATAAGAGAAAATGAACTCTAATTATCATCATACATATGTTTATCCATAATATGCTGAAACAAGATGACGAAGATAAACATATGTACAAAAGAAAAAATAAGTAGAGTTCATACAAGCTTTTCTTCACCATGGCCACTTCATCGTGGACTAAACATATTGCCTTTCACTTGCATGACCAATGATGCTAAAAATAAATAACATAGTGCAAGTGTCGTCGTGGACTAAGACGAAATGTGCAAGCTACATACAAGGAGAAGATAAAGCACATAAGAACCCATTTGAATTTTTTATTTTCAACTCCTTTTGAAACAAGGCTCAATAAGATGCAGTGAAAAATTAAAAGATACAACAAAGAAAAAGAGCAAAAAGAGGAAAACAAGAAGAATCGCAAGAGAAACTAGAGAAATACTTTTGTTCTTTTCAGAATTTTCTTAATAACAAAAGAAGAATTAGAGAAACACACAGAAATAATTTTGAACCTTTAGGTTTTTCTAAAGAAAGAAAATAAATAAAAGCTCAAAGAAAAAAATGAAAAGAGAGGATTTTTTTACATGAAGGACTTCAAACAAATGGAAAAAAGAGAAATCTTTTTGGATTTTTTAGATTTAACAAACACACAAAGAAACAAATGAACAAAAGCGAAACATGGACATACAAAGATAAAGAGGTGTACCAACAAGTGTAATGAATGCATATGATAACATGAATGAAATGTTGGTGAGAATACGTACTCCCCATGCTTAGGCTTTTGCCCTAGCTTGGCTCACTACCATGGATCAAATCCTGCCGGTCCAAGAAGATACTGGTTATATTGTCCTGGTTGTGGTACATGCACCTCCCAGGGGTTAATCTCCTCATCATGTGTTGTTTCCAATTCATTCTTGTAGTTGGTGATGTCAGCTGGTATAATAAAATATCTTCCCCTGGCATGTAGATTAAACAGTGCAAGAGCAGGCGAATAATAATTTCATGGGTAACCTGGCTAAACACCAGGTTATACTTGGAGTCGTTAGGTGCAACATACACTGGTGCAGCAACATCCTAAGATGACACGTCTATCACACACCAGTCGATTGAACTGTGTGCAATGCATGAATCACAAATGGTATGGTAATAAAATCATCTCCAAGAAAATGAATTGTGTGGGATGGCTGATCCATCAGCCATGATTCAGAGAAGAGTTGTGTGTGCGATACATGACATACAGTTGATCCATATGAACTGTTTGCGATGAGCCAAAATAACACACTCGGTTACCCAGATCAAGATCTATATGATAGACGGCATACATATCACTCGGATGAACTGTTTGCGACGAGCCAAAATAACACAAATGATTCGCCACAACAAGATGTGTCTGATAATCGGGAAACATGTCAGTAATCAGAATTGTGTGGGAAGACCGATAATAATACAGAAAATATCTGCTAATAAGTTTTGTGTGTTGTGGGAAAATGTTTGCTAGTATAGAATTTTCTGTGATTGTTAAAATCAGTACCGACGTGTCCCTTAGTTTAATCACTTGCGATGTGATTTGCTTTGTCTGCACAACATCTATGCTCTATCTACAGAACAACAACATGTATACTTATAACAACATGCTTGCATACCAAATTTAACACCCAATTACATAACTGAGTACACATAACATTTGCACACCTCAATAAGCAATTACATGCATAATAAACTAGAAAAAATGATCATCAAATCATCTACTTCTTATGAGGCTTACCCATGCTCTGCTTTTCGCTCGATTGATCATCATCTTCGGGAAGGAGACACTTCCTCATGTCAACAATCCCCTGTACATCTTGTAGCTTGTGTACGCATCCTTGGCCGCGTCTTCATCCAGTTTATCTCCACCCAGGCCTTGTGCCAGACAGGCTTGTTCTTGTTGCAGGTACCCTTCATGTTTACGTAGTAGGGTTCGATGATGGCCTCGGCAAGGTCAACCAGGGAGTCCTTCTGCTTCTTATTGCCCCTTATATTGTAGTGGCCCTGGATGTCGACAAGCTTCTGGCAGGCCATGCCTAAAGTCTTGAGCACCTTTACATCACTGTGGGTGTCCACCCTAACAAAACTATAGTCGGGGCTGCTGACAAACCTGACGAAACATTTGCATGGCATTATGGCAAGGCATTAGTGGCAGATGAGGAAGTGATGGCGTACGCACAACTAGGCGATGACTACCTTTTGATCATACCCGGCAGGACAACCGTTGGACTCGCGGTTGAAGCCGACCACTGTGTACTTGTCCTCATCAACCAACTACTCCATCGTGTTGATGGAGTTCTCCACCCAGATCGAGTCATTGCTGTACACCACCTAGAGGTCCGTGTGCCTTCTGTGGGTGGCCACTACAGGAAGCAAGGTTAACTGCCGCTCGCCGTCGTCAGTCGCTGAGAGCGCCATTGGAGTTGCTTGGAGCGCCATTGGTGCCGCTGGATATCCTCTCTGTATGTGTCGTAATGGGTGTGCTTCTTGTGTTGTGGAGCGCGATCGAAAGGTTGAAGAGACAAGGTTAAATATCCATGGGAGTATATCGGGCCGGACGGCCTGGAATATCGGGACGTCCGAACGACAGTTGTTGCAGCGTGTAGCTACAAGGTGGCGGTGCACGCGGCACAACCGTATGCATATGGCTCCCCAACTGTAATCATGCACCATCCCCAACCGCTAGCAGCGTGCGCGAAGAGACGCGAGAGTAGAGCGTGCGGAGGGATGTGAGCATAGCGCGTCGCGGCCGCCTCAACCGTGAGCAACCACATGCATAGACCAGTTGAACACGTAGGGAATGGCCATCTACAAGCCCACGGTTGCGAGCCGCCGGCATCCTTGGAAACAACATTTCATTTCACATCACACATGGTTCTAAAGGGGAACAATGGGTGAACAACCATACGCGACGCTGCATAGAGAACGACCCTTTGCTAGGTAATAAAACCGCAAATGTTGTTTATTATTAAACATCAGCCTACGCGTCATCCCGTCTTCCTGTCACACATCTTCTCACTGCGTTCCCACCGGAGGATTCCAGTGCACACTTGAGCACCGCACATGCATTTCACTTGGCCACGTGATACTTCCTTTTTGTGTGATCCTGTAATGGAACAGAAAGTACCCCACACTTATTTCCCCAAAGAGGTGACCTTGGGTTATTGAACCCACGAGAGGAAGGATCCCTTGAAGTGATGGTTTCTAGCAATTTTCTGTTAAAGAAATAATTCCAGCTTTTGACCGAATCAACGCTAATTGTGATAATAAAACTTAAATAAAAAGAGGTACAGGTATGAGGTCTTAATGCTTACAACCATGTATTTACGTTGGGACCAAATACGATCTTAATTTGTGTGTTGGGAGTCACCCATCGAGATGTGCTTGTTATGAACCGAAGTGTGGCATGTGTCCAAATAACATCTTGACTAGCACACATACTGCATCAAGAATCAGTTGTCCAACCGAAGGCCCTATCCGTCGTGCAGGGTTGCCTCGATAATTAAGATTATAATAATCAGGCAAGAGCTTTGGGCGTTTAATGATTACACCTCATGAATCCCCAAGGATTGGATCCGTGTTACCATACTAAACCCTTCTGCCACTAATAACACTTCAGATTCTCCCTGCCCTTAGCCTCTTCGTGGCTTGATCTCCATGATCCTGGGTATCTGCAGGGATGAAGATCGCGGACAAGACAAGAGACATCTACAAAACAATTTTATTTCACACATACGGGATGTTAATTCAAAGCCCTTCCATTGATCCCCACAACAAACACAGAGGGTTGCAAGGCCTATGCCTCAACCCATACCTTATCGAACTAATCACACATGGAGATCAGATCGCATGAAGAAAACATTGAAGAACACATCTTGAAGATCGATCTATTGATAATGTGTCTTACAATGGATGCCTTGTGCGACGCACGATTACAAGTATGAACTAGAGGGACATGGCCTATGGTGGTGATGGCGGCCAGCGTGCATGTATCATCGTACTTGTGTTATCAAATGTTCCCGCATATACATCATTGCTATCTTGGTTTGAATATTTTGCACAAGTGGCCAAAGAAAAATATGAAAAAAATGAAAAGCTTTTAAGCAAAGAGAAAACAACGAGCTTGTAAGCAATAGCCAAAGCATCGCCACATTGCATACAATATTGCTATATTTGATCATCTTGGATCATCGTGAGACAATCACCGGGAGCCATACATACATAGCATAATTGAGATAGAAAGTCGACATTTTTTCTCTTGTAGGCTGTGCACAAGTTTTGTATCCTCTTATTGAGAAATCGCGCTAGCGTCTCTCTAGTGTTGTGCAACATGAGCATTTTCCGTGGATTCCACATTTTGTGCTCATTCCTTGGTTGCACGACCTCATTTATCTTTTCGTGTGTGTGTGTGTGTGTGTGTGTGTGTGTGTTTCCGTGTCCCACATATTGCTATTGGTTTACTTATTTCACTTGTAAATTTGTGAATCTCTTTTAACATTATTGACTCTTGCTAACACTTGCATAAATTTTGTGCCACCATCCTCACCAAGCTACTCCAAAAGCTTTACTTGTGTAGGTGTGAGAATTAAATCTGGTACCAATTGTGCTACTTCCATAATACTACATTGGGTGATCTTTGAACCATCTTCAACATCAAATAAGGTACATTTAGTCTAGTTCTTTCCTTTCTTACACTCACATATTTGCTTGGGATGATGGATAGGCCAACACTTCTACCAACCCACTCTTCAAAGAGCCGAACAACTACGTCACCAAGAATCAACTATTCGGCGCACATAGAGCTTTGCATCAAGAGAATGAAGCATTGGGCGACTGCATCGATCAACTCGCCACCGACTTGCGACAGTCCGAACAACGCACAAGGGACTACCTTGATGACAAGCTATCATCTCAAATGGAAGAGTTCCGTGCCTTGCTGGTCAATCGCTCTTCGACAATATTGTCGTCATCATCAAGACGGCGCATGTCAAGCTGACACTCTTCGGACACTTCTTTGGATGCATGTCTTCTCCGAGCTTGTCCGCATTGTCGCCAAGACCATGAAGATCATCAAGCTCCACAAAACCCATTTCATGGCAATGGTTTACAACACCGCCTTCGGGAACGTGAACGACATCGTCACCATGCAAATGATCCCATGGAACAAGATCAAGCTCCAATACGCTAAGATCACCAAGAAACCCAAGATGGCAATGCCCTCCGACAAGAGCAACAACGCTATGAGGAACAAGCCCTTGAAGCCCAATGTGCTCTACACGATGTAACTCACGCCATACATGAGCGCAACCACCAAGTACGTCTACAAGAAGTGGCTCTCTAACGAGAATGACAAGAAGCCGCACGTATTGAGAAGCGCCAAGAGATGAGGAACCATGCAAGAATTCCACGCCCTCAATGCTAAGCTAATCAAGCGGAGCACGAGGAACAAGCGGTCAACGACCCTCAACCACAGCAAGAGCGTCATCACCATTGCCCCCAACACATCAAAGAACAATGCTATGGCAAGCTCAAGTTCAGCATGCCTAAGTTCTTCGGAAGCAACGATCCCGAAGACTACCTCTCATGGGCATTGAACGTCGACAAGATATTCCATATGCACAATTATGAAGAGGAAAAGAAGATTCCCATGGCCTCACTTGGGTTCCAAGACTATGCATGTCCTCATTTGGTGGGAGCAAGTCATCGAGCGACGCCAAGCCAATGGTGACCCACCTATCACCACATGGAATCACATGAAGGAGGTCATGAGAGTATGCTTTGTGCCTACATACTATAACTGCGACCTCTTCAAGAAATTGCAACTTCTCAAGCATGGCTCCAAGTTTGTTGAAGAGTATTACAAAGAGATGGAAATTGCCATGATCCGAGCCAATGTCATGGAAGATGAGGAGCAAACTATGGCATGATTATTCAATGGACTCAACCACCCTATCAAGAAGATCACCGATTTCCAACCATACAACAACCTCCTCAAGCTAGTACATCAAGCTACCAAGGCGGGGTGACAAGTCAAAGACAACTACAAGTATGCCAAGTACTCTTCCAAGACCTACGGCTCATACACTCAAGCTTCAACGACTATGATACCTTCTCCCTCGATGAAAGCTTCATCAAGCAACGGCGACAAGTCTAGTTAGAAGAAAACTTCAACATCTTCGAGTTGTCCTCCTACTACAAGAAACTTCAAGCCGAGAGCTTCATCATCAACTACTCCAACGGATGAGACCGTCAAGACAAGTTCCATAAAATGCTTCACATGTCAAGGACACGACCACAAGACATTTGAGTACCCCACTCGGCGCACCATGGTCGCCAATGACGTCGACACCTATAACTCCATGAGTGAGGAAGAAATGGAAGCACTTGAGCACATAGCCATGCACCATCAAGTGAATCAAGAAGAAGATGATCAAGTCTTTTGTGATAATGATTCGAGCCCCGCTCTTGTTGTCTCCAAGTCTTGACACTTCACCAACAACAAGATGAAGACAAACATTGCCATATCTTCCACACCAAAGTGGGCATCAATGGACGTTCTGCCAAGGTCATCATCGACGGAGGAAGTTGCTGCAATTTGGCAAGTGAAGAGCTATGTTTCAAGTTACAATTGGTCAAGATTAAGCATCCTCGTCCCTACAATGTCCAATTGATTAGCGACTTCGGCACCATTCAAGTGGAGCACACCGTTCAAGTATCCTTCAATAGTGGCACCATTCAAGTATCCTCGTCCCTACAACGTCTAATGGCTTAGCGACTCCAGCACCATTCAAGTGGAGCACACCGTTCAAGTATCCTTCAAGATTGGCACCTACGAAGACACCTTGGAGTGCGATGTGATTCCTATGTCCATGTGCCTTCTCCTCTTAGGAATACAATTCGACCGTGGCTTCATCCAGAATTGGTGTACCAATCAATATAGCTTCAATATGAAGGGCAAGGAGTATGTGCTACGACCCATGTCACCAAGTCAAGAGATCGCCGACAAGCAAGCATCTACCCATCATGGAGAGAATGGTGAGCGAGTGAACCACCCAAAAGAGAGCGAGCGCCACAATCCAAAATTGAGTGCATCCATGATGAGCGATAAGAAAAACTTAGTGGTCTTAGCCACCAAAAGAGACATGAGGGATGTGAGCGAGAGCCCATTGAGTGTTCTTCACTTTGTGCTTGTGTGCAAAGATGAAGCGGTGAGGACTAATACTTCACGGCATCTATCTTTTGTGTTGTCTCATTTATTGCAGGAATTCAAGGATGTGTTCCCTGATGAGCTACCTACCGGACTTCCTAAATTTCGTGGCATCGAACACTGCATCAGCCTAATTCCCAGTGCACCTTTAACGAACAAGGCACCATACCGCGTTAACCCCGACGAGACAAAACAGATTCGACAGCAAGTCCAACATCTCATGGAGAATGGGTATGTACGTGATACGTCTCCAACGTATCTATAATTTTTTATTGCTCCATGCTGTTATATTATCATTCTTGGATGTTTTACAATCATTTTATAGCAACTTTCTATCATTTTTTAGTACTAACCTATTGACATAGTGCCCAGTGCCAGTTGATGTTTTTTGCTTCTTTTTTTAATTCGCAGAAAATCAATACCAAATGGAGTCCAAACGCAGCAAAACTTTTTGGAGAGTTTTTTTGGACCACAAGACACACGATGGGCCAAGGAAGTACTAGAGGGGGGCTCCGAGGAGAGAAGAACCCACCTGGGCACGCCTAGGGGCCTAGGCGTGCCCTGGTGGGTTGTGCCCACCTCGGCCGCCTCCCGCACCACCTCTTTGCTCTATAAATACCCTGAAAATCCAAAAACCCTAGGGGAGTCGACGAAACACAATTCCAGCCGCCGCAAGTTCCAGAAACCACGGATCCAATCTAGTCACCATCACGGAGGGGTTCATCATCCTCATTGGTGCCTCTTCGATCATGCGCGAGTAGTTCATTGTAGACCTTCGGGTCCGTAATTAGTATCTAGATGGCTTCCTCTCTCTCTTTTCATTCTCAATACAATGGTCTCTTGGAGATCTATTTGATGTAAGTCTTTTTGCGGTGTGTTTGTTGGGATTCGATGAATTTTGAGTTTGTGATCAGATCTATTTTATCCATGGAAGTTATTTGAGTTTTGGTCTCTTATATGCATGATTGCTTATAGCCTCGTATTTCTTATTCAAATCTTTGGTTTAGTTAGGCCAACTAGATCGATTTTTCTTGCCATGGGAAGAGGTGCTTTGTGATGAGTTCGATCTTACGGTACTCAATCCCAGTGACAGAAGGGAACATGACACGTATGTATCGTTGCTATTAAGGATAACAAGATGGGTTCTATTCCTACATGAATAGATCTTGTCTACATCATGTCATCGTTCTTATTGCATTTCTCCGTTTCTCGATGAACTTAATACACTAGATGCATGCTGGATATCGGTCGATGTGTGGAGTAATAGTAGTAGATGCAGGCAGGAGTCGGTCTACTAATCTTGGACTTGATGCCTATATAATGATAATTTCCTGAATACCATCATAATTTTTTGAAGTTCTATCAATTTCCCAATAATAATTTGTTTACCCATCTTATGCTATTTTTCTCGAGAGAAGCCACTAGTGAAATCTACGGCCCCCCGGGTCTCCTTCTTTATCATATTTGCCTTCGAGATCTATATTTATTCGCTTTTATTTTCAGATCTATTAATCCAAAAACCCAAAAATACCTTGCTGCAATTTTTTATTATTTATTTTATTTCGCATTTTCGTGAGATCTATTTATCCAATCTACTACAAATTTATCTATCTTTCTACCCGGGAGGGATTGACAACCCCTCTTTCATGTGGGGTTGCAAGTATTTGCTCTTTGTTTGCAGGTACCGTTTACATAGTGCTGCCTGGTTCTCCTACTGGTTCGATAACCTTGGTCTCATCACTGAGGTAAATACCTACCGTAGTTGTGCTACATCATCCCTTCCTCTTTGGGGAAATATTGACGTAGTTCAAGCCACATCAAAAGGAATTTCTGGCGCCGTTGCCGTGGAGACATAATCAACATCTATCAGGTTCCTAAACACAAATCTCATCTCCTTGCAATTTATATTATTTTCCATTTGCCTCTCGTTTTCATCTCCCCCACTTCACAAAACTTTGCCGTTTTATTCGCCCTCTTTTTGTTCCTCGTTTCCTCGTCAGATCTATTTACGAGTGCAACCTTTCTTTCCTACTTTATCTTCATGGCTAGCTTAACTACCCCTCCTTTGTCACCAGATTTTGAAGTTCTATACTTCAAACAAAAACAAGGAGAAAATTTTAAAGATGCTTGGTATAGATTAATGGAATTTTATCGCACTGGCAACCTTAAAGGAGATGCAAGGATTTTGATTCAAAAAATTTATATAGGATTAGCTTTGCACCACAGAAAACTTTTGGATTTTGCCGCTAAAGGGAATTTTATCGAACTTGATGCTAATGCTGCTTATGAGGTCCTAGAGGGAATCTTAGGAATACCACCAATCAAAAAGGGGATTTCTTTTACTCAAGAAGGGGTCCAAATTTTAGACAAATTGTGTGATTTGGATAAACATATGATCGAGTTGCAAAAATATAATGAACCTCTCAAACACATTAGTGGAAACCTCAATCGCATGAGTACTTTGATTACTCTTTGCAATAAGCAGTTGGATATTTTAGATCTCAAGATGGTTGCCTTTCCTGAGAATTTAGGGAAGCGTAAAGAGCCTCCCGGGTTTGAGAAAGCCCTTACAAAACAAATTTTTTAAACCAAATTATGTTCAACGTTGAATTCAAATTTTTGAAACCAAATTATGCTCAACTCAAATGTATGGATCGGTAATAACAATATATTAAATAACATACATGCATGCAAATTCAAATTAGTATGCATGTTTCATAGATAAATTTTGGTTCGAGTATGAATTACATGTACCATCATCTGGAATTCAAATATTTAATCCCTTTTATGTTGACATATTGTATACACACAAATGAGCATTTGAATCTCGCTTTATTCCCATCTCTCTCTAGGTCTCTCTCATGTGCACCTTCATGTAGCTATCACTCTCTTTTCTCCATCTCACCCGCACGCTCACTACATGCTTCTCCCTTTTTTGGAAACACGGTTGAAAGCACAAGTGCTCCTTGGGTGATTTTGGTAATTAATGTCAACATATCTCTTGTTGGACTAATATTTTCATCTAGTATATTTCAGATGAGTTCAAAAATGGAGTGGCATGGACAAGAGGATGTGGAACCCCTTCAAGAAACTAAGGACAAGGATTAGCAAAAGCTCAAGACTCTTCATTTTCATTTTAGTGATCCAAGATCACATTTGAGTCCATAGGAAAAGCCAATACTATTAAAAGGGGATGAGGTGTTGCTTAATGGCTTGGTTGCTCAAAGTCCTTAGTTATATTCTCCAAAGCCCTCAACCACTTTTTCATTTCCACATTTGTCCCAAACCAAAAGTCAAACTCGGCCCTATCGATTTGATCTATCCGGCGCCACCGAGTTCACATGACATAGCCACTGCCAGAAACCCTAATCAATTCGGTCTCACCGAGATGGGCTTGCAAACTCTCTGTTGCCTGTTGCAATTATTTCGGTCTCACCGAGATATGCAATCGATCCCATCGAGTTTGCTTGACCAACTATCTGTTTTGCTTATTACCAAAATCGGTCTCACCGAGTTTGTGTAAGGCGGTCAAACCGAGTTGAGGTTTTACCCTAACCCTAGCACATCGGTCCCATCGAGTTGATCATATCGGTCCCACCGAAAACTCTAACATTCACATTTTGAACTAAATTGGTCTGACCGAGTTTCTCGATTCGGTCCCACCGAATTTGGTGATTTGTGTGTAACGGCTAGATTTTGTGTGGAGGCTATATATACCCCTCCACCCATCCTCCATTCATGGAGACAGCCATCAGAACGTGCCTACACTTCCAGCACTCATTTTCTGAGAGAGAACCACCTACTCATGTGTTGAGACCAAGATATTCCAATCCAACCACAAGAATCTTGATCTCTAGCCTTCCCCAAGTTGCTTTCCACTCAAATCATCTTTCCACCAAATCCAAATCTGTGAGAGAGAGTTGAGTGTTGGGGAGACTATCATTTGAAGCACAAGAGCAAGGAGTTCATCATCAACACACCATCTATTACCTTTTGGAGAGTGGTGTCTCCTAGATTGGTTAGGTGTCACTTGGGAACCTCCGTCAAGATTGTGGAGTCGAACCAAGGAGTTTGTAAGGGCAAGGAGATCACCTACTTCATGAAGATCTACCCAAGTGAGGCAAGTCCTTCATGGGCGATGGCCATGGGGGGATAGACATGGTTGCTTCTTCATGGAACCTTCGTGGGTGGAGCCCTCCATGGACTCCCGCGACCGTTACCCTTCGTGGGTTGAAGTCTCCATCAACGTGGATGTACGATAGCACTACCTATCGGAACCACGCCAAAAATCTCCGTGTCTCCAATTGTGTTTGCACAATCCAATCCCATCCCTTTACTTTCTTGAAAATTGCATTCTTTACTTTCCGCTGCTCATATACTCTTGCCATGCTTGCTTGAAATGTATTGTGTATGTTAAACTTGTGCGAAAACTCCTCCTTAACTTGAAGAACTTAAAAACTGCTACTTTTCTTTGTTGAGGGTCTAATCACCCCCCTCTAGACACCTCTTCTCGATCCTTTCAATTGGTATTAGAGCTTTGGTCTCCATTGCTTTGTTTTAATCACCATTGGAGGAAGATGGATGAGTCTACGTTGTGGAGTCTTAGAGTAGAGTGCCTATACTTGATGGAGAGTTCTTTCATGAGTGGAAAAATGAGATGCTTGAGATTTTCAATGAATATCACTTGAACAAGTACATTACTAGCCCTTGTGCGCCCCTTGTTGATCCTTCGCATCCTACCCTTGATGAGTCTATTGACATGATTCACAATCTTAGAACTGTCAATCCTATTACTAGAGGTTTGCCTATTAATTTGTTTGGTTGCTTGCCTACTCTTGATTGTGCCTACACTATATGAAGATTTCTTGAGGAATGATTTCCAAACTATTCCTTGCAAAACTTAGATGAAATTCTTCATAAGTCTATTGCTTTGAGTAAGATGAATTCCAATGATCATAAGTTTGGTGATTGCCTATTTGAGCTTAGTAACCTCATGCGTGCCAAAGGAGATGTTGAAATCATTAGCAATATCATCTCCAAAGCCAATAGAGTTCATTAAGATGAACATTGTCAAGATCATATATCTAATGAATCACTCTCTCTAGGAATTGATCAATCACAAGAAGATGTTGAACATGGATACTATGATGAGGATGATGATAGTGAATTTGATCTCGATGAGTCTACGAGACACTTTGGTCTTATGGATAATCTTCGCGGCTACATGGATGGAGGAAAGGAATGGGTTTTTGATAGTGGATGTACCAATCACATGACTGGAGACAAGGATATGTTTCATGAGCTTGCTGAAAACAACGGCCCTCGAAAGTATGTCACCTTTGGTGATAACTCAAAGGGTAAGGTGGTTGGCCTTGGTAAGGTGGCCATCTCACATGATAGCTCCATACAAAATTTATGCTCGTTGAATCTCTTGGCTATAATTTACTTTCCGTATCTAGACTTGCTGACTTTGGTTTTAGTGTCCTATTTACTAAAGTAGATTGCCAAGTGTTTCGTAGAGATAATCCTAAAATGGTCTTTACCGGTATACGTAGAGGTGATCTATACATTGTTGATTTTACTAAAAAGGCTCAACCTAGAAGTTCCTTAATTGCTAAATTTTCTAAAGGTTGGTTGTGGCATAGAACGTTAGGTCATGTGGGCATGCGAAATCTTGATAAGCTTATTAAAGGTGATCATATCCTTGGAGTGAAAGATGTTATATTTCACAAGGATATATTGTGTAGTGCTTGACAAGCAGGAAAACTGGTTAAAGGAAGCCACCCCGTGAAGAACATCATGACCACGAGAAGACTGCTTGAGCTACTTCATATGGATCTCTTTCGTCCCAATGCCTATAAAAGTCTAGGTGGAAACTCATTTGATCTAGTCATAGTCGATGATTTTTCAAGATTTACGTGGGTGTTCTTTCTTGATGATATATCGCAGGTCCAAAAGATCTTCAAAACTTCGCTAGGAAGGCCCAAAATCAATTTGAAGTGAAGATCAAGAAGGTTCGCAGTGACAACGGAACGGAGTTCAAGAATGCAAATGTGGATACCTTTCTTGACGAAGAAGGGATTTTACACGAGTTGTTGGCTACGTACACACCTCAACAAAATGGAGTTGTTGAGAGGAAGAACCGGACTCTTATTGAGATGGCAGGAACGATGCTTGATGAGTACAAGATGCCAAAACACTTTTGGGCGGAAGCGGTTGAGACATCTTGTCATGCAACAAATCACTTATATCTTCACAAGCTACTCGGCAAGACAGCATATGAGCTTCTCACCGGTAACAAACCCCAAGTTGGATACTCTCGAGTATTCAGCTCAAAGTG
This sequence comes from Aegilops bicornis, assembly GCA_021605145.1. Taxonomy (NCBI): domain Eukaryota; kingdom Viridiplantae; phylum Streptophyta; class Magnoliopsida; order Poales; family Poaceae; genus Aegilops; species Aegilops bicornis. Next base: position 437,712,572 of record CM038675.1, on the reverse strand, counting down.
CTCTATTCTTTGATAAGAATCATCATTCTAAATTTTCTCCAAAATCTCATGAGGGTTTCCTACCCGGTTATGGCTCAAACTCTCACACTTACCATGTCTACAACAATTTCAGCCGAAAGGTTGAAGAGACGGTAGACGTGAAGTTTGATGAATCTAACGGCTCGCACGTAGAGAAATTGTCAATTGATCTAGGAGACAAAGACCCTTCGGAAGCAATCCAAGACTTGTCTATTGGCAAGATACGCCCAACGGAGGTGAAGGAGAGTACCTCGTCCGTCCAAGTGGAAGCTTCTACCTCACGACAAGGTGAACCAAGAGTTGACAAGCATACAGGGATACAGGGATGGAAAGCCATCTTTTTGGAGGAGATCAATTTGCTGAGGTTTAGAATAAAGAAGAGCTATGCTAGTGCTTTCTGTCTCTGGCTTGACAGCCTAGTCCTGTAATTTAATGTAATTTAGTAGCTACTAGTTTTTTTACCTCTTTGCTTTTGGCTTATCTCAAGCCTTTTTGTACTGCTAGACGTCTTTTTTTGAAATAACATAGAAATTGCAGTGGGGTTTTGCCCTACCATGTATAGTAAAAAAAACCAAGAGTTGACATGGAGGCATCCACAAGTGGGACACATCAAGAAGAAGAAAACGAGAAAGCACACCAAGATGAACTTGATCAACCTCCTTCTCCACCTCGACAAGAGAACGACAATGTCAACAACAAAGAAGGCCAAGAGGAAGAACAAGATGAGGAAGAAGATGTTCCACCTCGACCCAAACAATAGCTCCCACGAGTTAGAGCAAGAGTTTCACGAGACCATCCCGACGAACAAATCTTCAATGGTATCCAAACCGGGAGAATCACTCGCTCTAAAATTGTTTGGCTAATTTTTGTGAACATTATTCATTCATCTCTAGCATTGAACCTATGAAGGTTGAAGAAGCATTGGAAGATCCGGATTGGATAAATGTCATGCACGAAGAGCTACACAACTTTGAGAGGAACCAAGTGTGGACATTGGTCGAGAAGCCCGACAACAACCACAACATCATCGGTACCAAATGGGTGTTTCGCAACAAGCAAGACGAAGATGGACAAGTCGTTCACAACAAATCACGTCTAAACGCCCAAGGCTACACTCAAGTCGAAGGTATGGACTATGGTGAGACATATGCCCCCGTTGCTAGACTTGAGTCCATCCGCATCTTACTTTCCTATGCTAATCACCATGACATTACCTTGTACCAAATGGACATTAAAAGTGCTTTTCTAAATGGTGAAATTGAGGAGGGAGGTTATGTTAAACAACCAACCGGCTTTGCTAATCCTAAGAAACCCGACCGTGTTTACAAACTTCACAAAGCTCTTTATGGTCTTAAACAAGCTCCTAGAGCGTGGTATAAATGCTTGGCCAAGTTCCTTATTGAAAAAGGCTTTCAGATTGGAAAAAACTGATTCTACTCTTTTTACTAAAAGGGTTAATGGTGAATTATTTGTGTGCCAAATTTATGTTGATGATATCATATTTGGTTCGACTAACCCTCATTTTAATGAAAAGTTTGGAAAGCTAATGTCAGAGAAATTTGAGATGTCTATGATGAGTGAACTCAAGTTCTTTCTTGGTTTGCAAATCAAGCAAACTAAGGAGGGTACCTTTGTTTCTCAAACAAAGTATACCAAGGACTTATTCAAGAAGTTCAACATGCAAGAATGCAAAGGTATGAATACACCCATGCCTACTAGTGGACGTCTTGACTTGACTAAGGATGGCGAACCGGTAGACCAAAAGGTTTACCGCTCTATGATTGGTTCATTGTTATATCTATGTGCCTCCCATCCTGATATTATGCTAAGTGTGTGCATGTGTGCACGATATCAAGCGGCCCCTAAAGAATGTCATCTTAAGGCTGTGAAAAGGATAGTGAGATACTTAATTCATACACCAAATTTTGGCATTTGGCATCCTAAGAGGTCCTCTTTTGGTCTTGTTGGCTACTACGACTCGGACTATGCCGGTGACAAGGTTGATAGAAAGTCCACTTCGGGTACATGCCAATTTCTTGGTAGATCTCTTGTGTCTTGGTCCTCCAAGAAACAAAAATCAGTATCCTTATCCACCGCCGAAGCGGAATACATTGCCGCCGGTTCATGTTGTGCTCAATTACTTTGGATGACCCAAACTCTTAAAGATTATGGCATCTATGTGAAACAGATTCCATTGTTTTGTGACAATGAAAGTGCTATTAAGATTGCTCACAAGCCCGTGCAACATTCTCGAACTAAGCACATTGAAGTTCGTCATCATTTCATTCGAGATCATGTTGCTAAAGGAGATATTGATCTTAAGCATGTTCATACCGATAAGCAATTGGCGGATATATTCACCAAACCGCTTGATGAGAAAGTATTTTGCCGTTTGAGAGGTGAATTGAACATCATTGATGCCTCAAACTTGGAGTAGAAACTCCATTGGGATACATGCAAGGCATGAGCCGTTTACTAATCCTTGATATTTCTCTTATGATGAAAATCATATGTCTTGGATATATACTTGCACCCTTGCATGCTATCTAACCCTTGTAGGTACTTGGATGAATCCAAATCTATGAGAGTGCACATCACTCACATCTTGAGCGATCTCTACATCACCAAGTCTCTACAATATGGTGGTTGAAGATAAGGAAGCATGAAACCTTTCGACATATCCTTTGACAAATTCTATATATCAAATTTCATTTGGTATCAAACCTCATGATTGTCTTTTTGGATACGCAAGTGCTCTTCCTTGCAATACTAACCCATATTGGTAGATGAACTCAAACTACAAGCGGTGCTCCCAACTCTTGATGTGCTGCATCAACCTTGAGAAACCCACATAAGTTCAACTACATGATCAAGATCAACACCACCACCCAAGGTATGTTATTCCATATTAGAGGAGCATTACCCCAAGTCATGGGTCAAAGCAGCTCAACAAGATGTGAATACATCAAAATGCTTAAACAAAAAATGGTAACCCCATTTTGAGCTTAAACAATGAGTATAACCTACGATCAAGTGTTCTCACTTGACTCCTCACTCAATATACTCTAACATAGGTGACTTTGTCGCCAACCAATTCTAGATGAAGTTCTCTAGTGTTTTTTTGAGTTCTTGCATTTGTCTCTTGCATGTTTGTTTCCCCTTTCAAAAAAAAGTTCATCTAGATTTCTTTTCTCTATTATGTTCTCCATTCCCTGCATCCAATTCATTGCAAATCTTTCAATTAATTCCTTGCAAATCTTTGTGAGACCTTATTTGCCTAAGTGAGCTTACATGAATATTGTTCTCTCTGTGTTGAACTCGGACCCACCGGTTTGTTTCTTTCGGCCAAACCGAGTCACCTCGGTGCCACCAAAGAAAACAATTCGGTGTTACCGATTTCAATGCTGAGGAGACACTTTGCCATTTGCGTCATGCGTATTTGTTCTAGCTCCACTCAATGATTCTTGTTTTCTACCTGCATCATATTCTATATACTGCTTTGTCATGTGAATTAAGGGCCAAACCTATTGGACTCACACTCCAGAAGATCCCTTCTTGGAAATTGATGTCAAAGGGGGAGAGAGAGATCACATCAAAGCTTAATCACATCAAGGGAGAGAGAGAGACCCTATGGGAAGGAAAGATTTCTTAGTCTTCCCAAATGCTTGGTATTCAAAGAGGAGAGAAGTCACATGTCTTTAAGAGGGGAAAAGACATGTTAATATGTGTTATCATTGTTTTGCTTTGATTTTCTTCTTTTGCTCTCTGATTTTCTTTTCTCTACCTTCTCCCATTATCCCATATAAGATTCAGGGGGAGAAAGACATCTAAGGGAAGGAAATCTTCAAATTCATTGCATATCTTTACCCTTTGAGGACATGTCTATATCCAATAGAGTACCTAGTACTCACTCACTACATGTCATTCCAATCTTGGTACTCTTGTGGCTTGTTGTCTGCTCTGTTTAGTAGATGTTTCTGTGTTATCTAACCTTGTTTACTCAGGTTCATCTCTTCCAAAGCCAGCTCAAGACCAGAAGGTAAGTATATGCATCACACTCATGTGCATGATGATCTCTTGCTGATGTACATATTGTTTGCAAGAGTCACTCATGAACATGAAGGTATATTTCCTTTATCTATATCATCTGCTCTGATGCATATAACCAAGATACATGTAACTCAAAGTCCGGGCGCCGCAACCGCATCGTGGTGGACGTTGGCGGCACATCCCAAGACGGTCCATCATCGATCTGACGCCCACCGGCACCGTTCGGGTTCCGTTCTCCGACGAGGAAGAGTAGCGCATGGGAGACGATGGGGCCGAGTCTTGCGAGCCAGCTCGTGTCCCATGCCCTACCCTACCTTGCCGGCAACCGGCCCAACACTCTAAGGAGCGCAGCCGGCCACCGGACATGGCCAGGGCGGATCCGGGCGAGCGGGGAGCTGGACCGGACGAGCTCCGATAAATATTGCTACATTGCATGTAATAATATGGATTTGAGGTTTCTAATTTGAGGTATCCAGATGTGTAATGCATTTTTTGAGGGGTGATCGGTCACTATGCATGGACGCGCTCGGTTGTAGATGCTCTCAGGCATGGTAAACAAATAAACCCATAGGTGCACGTTTTTCTGCATGCGTGGGATACGTGGTGGAGCGCACCTTTGTAGGAATAGTCAGCTCGCATGACAATTTAATACGTAGGAGTTGATGGTCGAGGACCACAGGTGAACGACCTGGAGGCGGTGGCTTGCCAGTCGCCACTGATCGAGGTGCCACGTTTAAAATATCATTTTTTAGCGGGGTAAGAGTTCCGATTTTCAGTGGCGTGTTATACTATTTTTTAGAATGATTGGTATGGAGCGAAAATGGAATTCCTCACTACTACCTCCGTCTTCGTTTACTAGCCCCCATCGTATTTTGGGTCAAAGTTTGTCCATGAATTTTACTTGTAAAATGTGAATGCAAAATGAGATTTCCTTATACCCAAACAAAAAAGACCAGAGGGAGTGATTGCTCTCTGAAAGCACAAGTGCTCCCTGGGTGATTTGGTCATTAATGTCAACATATCTCTTGTTGGACTAATGCTTCTACCTAGTATGTTTCAGATAAGTTCAACAATGGAGTGGCATGGACAAGAGGATGTGGAACCCCTTCAAGATGCTAAGGAAAAAGGATTGGCTCAAGCTCAAAGCTCAGGACTCTACATTTTCTATTTTAAGTGATTCAAGATCACATTGAGTCCATAGGAAAGCCAATACTATTAAGAAGGGATGAGGTGTTGCTTAATGGCTTGCTTGCTCAAAGTGCTTAGTGATATGCTCCAAAGCCCTCAACCACTTTCTCACTTCCACATATGTCCTAATCCAAAAGTACAACTCGCCCCACAGATTCTTTCCGTCTCGAGCCACCGAGTTCGATTGACATAGCCAACGCCAAAACCCCTAATCAGTTCGATCTCACCGATGGGATCTCGGACTCACCGAGATGGGCTTGCAAACTCTCGTTGTCTCATTGCAATAGTTTCGGTCCCACCGAGATTTGCAACCGGCCCCACCGAGTTTGCTTGGCCAACATTCTGTTTCACTTATTACCCAAATCGGTCCCACCGAGTTTGAGTAATCGGTAAAACCGAGTTTTGGATTTACCCTAACCCTAGCACATGGGTCCCACCGAGTTGATCAAGTCGGTCCCACCGAAATTCCTAACGGTCACATTATGAACCAAATCGGTCCGACCGAGTTCTCTGAATCGGTCCCACCGAGTTTGGTGATTTGTGTGTAACGGTTAGATTTTGTGTGGAGGCTATATATACCCCTCCACCAACTCTTCATTCGTGGAGAGAGCCATCAGAACATGCCTACACTTCCAATACATATTTTCTAAGAGAGAACCACCTACACTTGTGTTGAGGTCAAGGTATTCCATTCCAACCACATAAATCTTGATCTCTAGCCTTCCCCAAGTTGCTTTACACTCAAATCTTCTTTCTACCAAATCCAATCCTATGAGAGAGAGTTGAGTGTTGGGGAGACTATCATTTGAAGCACAAGAGAAAGGAGTTCATCATCAACACACCATTTGTTACTTCTTGGAGAGTGGTGTCTCCTAGATTGGCTAGGTGTCACTTGGGAGCCTCCGACAAGATTGTGGAGTTGAACCAAGGAGTTTGTAAGGGCAAAGAGATCGCCTACTTCGTGAAGATCTACCCTAGTGAGGCCAGTCCTTCGTGGGCGACGGCCATGGTGGGATAGACAAGGTTGCTTCTTCGTGGACCCTTCGTGGGTGGAGCCCTCCGTGGACTCACATAACTGCTACCCTTCGTGGGTTGAAGTCTCCACAACATGGATGTACGATAGCACCACCTATCGGAACCACGGATAAAAAATCTCAGTGTCTCCAAATTGCGTTTGCACACTCCAATCCCATCTCTTTACATTCTTGCAACTTGCATGCTTTACTTTCCGCTTCTCATATACTCTTTGTATGCTTGCATGTTTTCTTGATATGTATTGTGAATGTTTAAACTTGTGCTCAAACTTCACATCAACTAAAGGAAATTAAAACTACAACTTTTCTTGATTAGAGTCTATTCACCCCCTCTAGACACCTCTTCTCGATCCTTTCAATTGGTATCAGATCTTTGGTCTCCATCGCCTTGGTTTAAACACCTTTGGAGGAAGATGGATGTGTCTACTTTGGGGAGTCTTAGACGTAGAGTGCCTATTCTTGATGGAGAATATTTTCATGAGTGGAAAAATGAAATGCTTGAGATTTTCAATGAATATCATTTGAACAAGTACATTACTAGCCCTTGTGCACCTCATATTGATCCTTTGCATCCTACACCAAGAGGATCTTGACATGATTCACAATCTTAGAACCATAAATCTTATCATTAGAGGATTGCCCAAAAATTTGATTGCTATTTTACCTACTCTTGATTGTGCCTATACCATATGGAGATTTCTTGAGGAACGATTTCCAAATTATTCCTTGAAAAATTTAGACGAAATTCTCCATAAGTCTATTGCCTTGAGTAAAATGAATTCAAGTAATCCTAGCTTTGGTGATTGTTTATTTGAGCTTACCAATCTCATGCGTGCCATAGGAGATGTTGGGATCATTAGCAATATTATTTCCGAAGCTATTAGAATTCATAAAGATAATCATAGAAATGATCATTTGTCTAATGAATTACCCTCTCTAGTAATTGATCAATCACAAGATGATGTTGAACATGGATACTAGGATGAGGATGATGATAGTGACTATGATCTTGATGATGCGATGAGACACTTTGGTCTTATGGCAAATCTTCGCGGCTACATGACCGGAAGAAATGAATGGGTCCTTGATGGTGGATGTACTGATCATATGACCGGATATAAAGATATGTTCCGTGAGCTTGCAGAAAACGACGGCCCTCGAAAATATGTCACTTTTGGTGATAACTCAAAGGGTAAGGTGGTTGGCCTCGGTAAGGTGGCCATCTCACATGATACCTCCATACAAAATGTCATGCTCGTTGAATCTCTTGGGTACAATTTACTTTCAGTTTCTAGACTTGCTGATTTCGTTTTCAATGTCCTATCCACTGAAGTAGATTGCCAAGTGTTTCGTAGAGACAATCGTAAAATGGTCTTTACCTGTATACATAGAGGTGATCTTTACATTGTTGATTTCACTAAAAAGGCTCAACCTAGAACTTGCTTAATTGCTAAATCTTCTAAGGGTTGGTTGTGGCATAGAAGGCTAGGTCATATGGGTATGCGAAATCTTGATAAGCTTATTAAAGGTGATCATATCCTTGGAGTAAAAGATGTCATATTTGACAAGGATAGACTTTGTAGTGCTTGTCAGGCAGAGAAACAATTTGGAGGAAGTCATCGCGCGAAGAACATCATGACCACGAGAAGACCACTCGAGCTACTTCACATGGATCTCTTTGGTCCAAATGCCTACAAGAGTCTCGGTGGTAACTCGTTTGGACTAGTCATAGTTGATGATTTTTCAAGATTTACGTGGGTGTTCTTTCTTGATGACAAATTGCAGGTCCAAAAGATCTTCAAAAACTTTGCTAGGAAGGCCCAAAATCAATTTGATGTGAAGATCAAGAAGGTTCGGAGCGACAACGGAACGGAGTTCAAGAACGCAAATGTGGATACCTTTCTTGACGAAGAGGGTGTCGGTGTCAAAACCGGTGGATCTCGGGTAGGGGGTCCCGAACTGTGCGTCTAAGGCAGATGGTAACAGGAGGCGGGGGACACGATGTTTACCCAGGTTCGGGCCCTCTCGATGGAGGTAATACCCTACTTTTTGCTTGATTGATCTTTATGATATGAGGATTACAAGAGTTGATCTACCACGAGATCGTAGAGGCTAAACCCTAGAAGCTAGCCTATGGTATGATTGTTGTTGTCCTACGGACTAAACCCTCCGGTTTATATAGACACCGGAGGGGGCTAGGGTTACACAGAGTCGGTTACAAGGGAGGAGATCCACATATCCGTATTGCCAAGCTTTCCTTCCATGCCAAGGAGAGTCCCATCCGGACATGGGTCGAAGTCTTCAATCTTGTATCTTCATAGTCCAACAGTCCAGCCAAAGGATATAGTCCGGCTGTTCGAGGACCCCCTAATCCAGGACTCCCTCAGTAGCCCCCGAACCAGGCTTCAATGGCGATCAGTCCGGCGTGCAGATTGTCTTCGGCATTGCAAGGCGGGTTCTTCTCCAAATTCTGAATACCTGTTGAGTAGTATCCGGCTTCCCATATGTTGCACTCCTTGGCTTCCGCACTTAATAATGGCTATCTTCCACGTGTCGAGAGAATGCGAGAAGCCATGGCATTTTTACATTTGCCACCCTAGCCATGCGAGTAAAATCGTCTATTAAAGAGATGGGGATTCTCAGATCCAGATCACACCATCCTCCCACAGCGAGTATCCATCGGAGCGTGCCTGGAAAAAATCCATTCCAACATGGTCGGCCATCGCAGCTCCTCCTCTCGCTCGTAGCCCTAAGCTCGGCAATTGGAAGAAGTGTTCCGTCTCCCACAGCCAATTAGTAGAGTTACAGACCCAGGGATTTCTCCCTCCAGCGTATATGATCTCCGTTCGAGCCAGGCTCGCCACCTACAATGGCGGGGAGCAAGCGGAGAGCTTTCCCAACCCATCCATGGGAGAGCGGGTATGCCTTGTCCCTTACTTATTAAGGGGGCTTGGATTTCCAACTCATCCGTTCCTCCGCGGGCTCCTGGAGTTCTACAGCCTCCAGCTGCATAATTTCACTCCCGCCTCCATATTACACATCGCTGGCTATGTCGCCCTTTGCGAGCTGTTTCTGGGCTGCGAAGCTCATTTCGAGCTATGGAAGAGGCTATTCTGCCTCGTGCCCCGTACACAGGAGGGGTCAATATACCAAGTGGGCGGAGCCAAAATATGGCGCATCGCCGGGACCGGATACCTGTCCGGTACTCCGAAGAAGACATCCGAGGACTGGCCTTCGGAGTGGTTTTATATGGAGGACGTCCCCTTCTGGACCCTATTCGGATGGGTCTTCTGAGTTTGACAATGCTCCCTTGAAGAACGCTGCATTTGGCGCCCTCGGAGCCCCCAGGAGGAAGATAACAGAGAAGTCCTTTACCTGATGGGCCGGATAAAAACGCTGGCTCAATCAGGACTGACAATAATCGAGGTTATGTCAATATGTATAATGCGGGGGTGCAGCCACTTCAATATCGGGGACAACCCATGTGGCACTTCAATGGAGAAGACGATGCTACCCGCTGCGGTCGTAAGGGGCCGTACTCCGTCGCTGCTCTAGCAAAGATAATGTCCGATTTATATAAGGGGGAGGAAGAGGAGTTCATCCGCATTAAGCCACAAGATGGATTCTCCATGTACAACCCTACAAGCTGGGTGAGCTGTCACTTTTTACTCCAGACCTTCCCGCATTCTTTGTCATAAATATTTACCTTGCCATTTCATAGCAGGAGCTGCGAAAAGCTATGAGGGAGGTCCACAGCCCGCCTCCACAACCAGAGGACCCTGGCCGGGCCCTCGACCCCGGACTCGAAGAGGATCCAGACACATTTGTGGAGCTGATTGACAGGACGTTCTATCAATTGAGTTGCGATGATGCCATGGTGGCCATCATAGCCGATTATCCTGGACTATTCCCTGCATCGCATGTAAGTAAAACCGGAGTCCCAACTTCCGAGAAGGATCCCTTTTTATGCACTTCACCTACCGCACACATATGGCGTCTTACAGGGAAGGCCCTCGGGACGCCATGCCGAACCCGCAGTGACTCACCAACGAGGGGCACCGAAGCCGGGTAGGCTTAAAAGGAAGGCAGTCAGGACTGAGACACCGTCGCAGAGGTATGATACAGAACCCCGCTCCATGGTTGTCGTCTTTTAAAATATAATAACGTCCATGATTCCTAGTAGGAAAAACGCTCGCCGGACTATATCCGGAGAGGTTGCCGGTCACGCCTCCACCAGTCGGGCTCCAGAGCCGGACATAGAGGCGGACGGTAACATGGGGCGAACGCCGGATGTTCCTCCTACAGAGGATGCGGATAGGCTATCCGCTACACATTCCTAAGTGGAGAGCGCTATGAATCACAGGCGTCGCCGGGCCGTACTCCGTGACGCTTGTTTCTCCCAAGAGGCGTTCGATGCCTTCAACTCAGGAGACGCGTACATCCGTGCTGCTCAAAATGGTCTTGCCAGAGCCACGGACCAGTATGTAAAGGATATACGGGTAAGAAAATCTGATGATTATGTATATCAGTAGCCCCTGAGACTTGAAACAGTTGACACAACTGATTTAAGGATCATTATATGTGCAGGTTCTTACGGAGAAGAATACCCAATTGTCTCAAGAGCTAGAAGAGTGCAAAGCCCAACTACGGGCCGTAGTTGCCGCAATGAAGGAGTCCGAGAAGGCCCCCTCTGGTAACACTTGTTTCTATCAAAAGGAATGACATGTACCAGTTAGTATGCGGCATGCATGCAAATCTAACAAAAGATTCTGCAGATGATCCCGGGGTTAATCCGGAGGTAGTGCAAGGGGATGAGCAACATGCTCAATGACAGTTAGTGTCTGGCGAGCGCGTGCTTAAGCAGGTTAGGCAGGAGAAAACAATCTCCAAGATGCCAATATCCGGCTGAGTGTTGAACTAAAAGATGTTCGGGCCCAACTTGCTGACTCCGTAAAGGAGAATAAGAGGCTTCGACGCGGCATTTTTAGTAAGTGCTTGAACGAACTTTTTATGGAGTTCGGCGAAGAAACCGGCTAATGGAGTTATATCTGTAGGTATCTTGTGGGTCATCCCGCAGAGGAAATGCCCGGTCTGCAGGTGATCTTCGCCAGAGCTCTCACAACCGCACGAACCAGTTCGGGCAGTGATCCAGGCATTGCCCAAGCCTTGTGGCCATCTGTCTCTCTGCCAGGAGGCATGGGGGAGCTTGTAGAGAAGCTCAAGGGAGCGCGGCGGCGCTTCCGATTATGGAAGATATCAGCCTGCCGACAAGGTGCAAGGGAAGCCTGGGCCATGGTGAAGACGTGATATACCAAGGATGACCAGAACCACATGGCCGAGGTCGGACCTGTGGGGCCCAATGGGAAAGAGATCCCCGTCAGTTTGGTGTATGACCAAGTAGAATTAGCCGCAAAGTATTCCCAACAGGATTGTAGGCTAGACAACTTGTTGGATGGTATAGAAGAAGAATTTAGTCAGTCTAAGTGACTGTGTACTTCAAGTGACATGTATTGTCCCTAGCCGGATTGTAAATCATTTGTCATGGCGGAACTTTTCGCTTCAACCTCTGGACCCGTCAGTCCGAAGTGTATCCGAATACCCGCTCAGATTTGAAAAAACCGGGGTACCCGTGGAAACCAGGCGTAGGGGTCATAAGTGCTTGAACAGACAAGTACCCAACTAGCTATGTTATATTACATGGGTAGTAAGAAACATCTTCCAGGGAGAATAGTTCCGTTAAGGTTTCCTTTCCCTGGGTACGCATGCCCTAATGTGCATATCCGAACTGCGAAAAGAGACGCAGGATATAAACATCTGGGGGCATGTATTAAACTAAATAAAAGTCATCTTTTGTTCACCGACCGAGTATTCCCTTAAGAACGCTAGCTTTCGGCTTCACCTAGTCTGAGGTACACATCCGCCGACCCGGCAAGAATAATCGCAGAGGTGCTCCCCTTATGCCCTAGCCAAATTAATGGGAACGTAGGGCATAAACACAAGAGCCAGGCAACCCAGCTTGGTCAAAACTTAAGTCATATCGATGCATATAATGGCGAAAAAAGGTACATGTGGAAGAATAACACATGTGTGGGGCATAGAGCCTGGAAAATAGTTATATTAAGCTTCTATATAAGAAGCCCCCAGGTATAATGAGTGCGGTTAGCGCGTCAAGATTGTGTAGTAAAGATACAATTTAGCCTTTTAAGGCCTTGAAGAAAAAGGAAAAAAGAAATAAATAAAAGACAGATAACGGATATGTAAAAATTGACGGAGGTAAGGAGACGAACATAGAGTCCGGCACTAGGCGTAGAACCTTCGGAGTCTAGCTGCGTTCCATGGGTTTGGCTCGAGTCGATTGTCCGATGCATCCTGCAGACGGTACGCTCCACCGGTCAGGACTTGGTCAATAATGAAGGGACCTTCCCATTTGGGCTTGAGCTTGAGCTTGTTCTTTTTCTTCTCCGGTAGGCGTAGAACAAGTTCGCCAACATTATAAGTTTTGGCCCGTACTTCTCTGCTTTGATACCTTCGAGCCTGTTGCTGATAGAATGCGGAATGGGCTTTTGCCACATCACGCTCCTCCTCCAGGGCGTCCAAATTGTCCTGCCGATCAAGCTCGGCTTCCTTCTGTTCATACATGCACACTCGAGGTGAGTCATGAATTATGTCGCAGGGCAGTACCGCCTCTGCATCGTACACCATAAAAAACGGTGTGTATCCGGTAGTGCGATTCAGCGTGGTCCGCAGCCCCCATAGTACGGAGTCTAGCTCCTCTACCTAGTGCGTGTTTGATTCCTTTAAGGACCGCACTAATCTGGGTTTAATGCCGCTCATGATAAGACCATTTTCTCGCTCGACTTGACCGTTAGTTTGCGGGTGATAGACAGAAGCATAATCGAGCTTGATGCCCATGTTGCTGCACCAAAGTTTTACCTCATCGGCTGTAAAGTTCGAGCCGTTATCGGTGATGATGCTGTGGGGGACGCCATAACGGTGTACAACCCGGATATGAAGTCTATCACTGGTCCGGATTCGGCCGTTTTAACTGGTTTGGCTTCTATCCATTTGGTGAATTTATCCACCATGACCAATAAGTATTTTTTTTTCTTATGGCTTCCCCCTTTGAGGGGTCCGACCATATCAAGCCCCTAGACCGCAAAGGGCCAAGTAATGGGGATTTTTTGGAGAGCGGTAGGCGGCATATGGCTTTGGTTTGCAAAAAGCTGGCAACCGACGCAACATTGGATGAGGTCCTGTGCGTCTGCTTGGGCCATCGGCCAGTAGAAACATGTACGGAAGGCCTTGCTTGCAAGGGCCCGAGCTGCGGCGTGGTGACCGCCGAGTCCAACATGAATTTCTGCCAAAAGTTGTTGTCCTTCCTCTTCGGAGATGCACCTTTGAAGGACTCCGGTAGCGCTTTTCTTATAAAGCTCGCCTTCGTGGACCTTGTAGGCTTTAGACCGCCGCACAATGCAACGTGCCTCGTTTGGGTCCTCAGGTAGTTCCTACCTAGTTAGGTAGGCAAGGAAGGGTTCTGTCCACGGGGCGATGACAGCCATAATCACGTGGGCGGAAGGTGTTATTTCGGTGGCAGAGCCTCCGATTACGTCAGAGTGTTCGGTATCTGGTGTTGTGGCCAAGTCCGGACTGTTGTTGCCGGTCTCTCCTTCCCATACCACGGATGGCTTAAACAGCCTTTCCAAGAAGATATTGGGTGGGACAGGGTCGCGCTTAGCGCCGATGCGGGCGAGGATGTCCGCCGCTTGATTGTTTTCTCGGACCACATGGTGGAATTCGAGCCCCTCGAACCGAGCTGACATTTTGAGGACGGTGTTGCGGTAAGCTGCCATTTTTGGGTCCTTGGCATCAAAGTCCCCATTTATTTGAGATATTGTGAGATTCGAATCCCCACACACCTCTAGGCGTTGAATGCCCATGGAGACTCCTATCCGGAGACCATGCAACAGGGCCTCATATTCTGCTGCATTGTTGGAGTCTGTGTATAATATTTGGAGTACGCATTGGACTGTATCTCCAGTGGGGGATGTCAGGATGACGCCTACCCCCAGACCCGCCAGCATCTTTGAACCGTCAAAGTGCATGATCCAATTGGAGTACGCGCCGTACTCTTTAGGGAGCTCGCTTCGGCCCATTCGGGCGATTTAAATCGCCAATACTTGCGACTTAATGGCTCGCCGTGGTTTATATGTTATGTCGAACGAGAGGAGCTCGATAGCCCATTTAGCAATCCAGCCCGTGGCATCGCGGTTATTTATTATGTCGTTGAGTGGTACTTCCGAGGCCACTGTAATTGAACACTCTTGAAAGTAGTGTCGTAATTTCCGGGATGCCATGAATACCGCGTATGCTATTTTTTGATAATGTGGGTACCGTGATTTGCATGGAGTGAGGACAATGGATACATAGTATAACGGCTTTTGAAGTGGGAATTTATGTTCGTCCGTCTCTCGTTCGAGGACGAGCACTGCGCTTACAACTTGGTTAGTTGCCGCTATATATAACAGCATCGGTTCACCGACATTTGGCGCGGCCAAGATTGGGTTGGTGGCCAGGATGGATTTTATTTCTTCCAATCCGGCTGTGGCCGCATCCGTCCACTTGAAGTGTTCGGTGCGACGAAGAAGGCGATAAAGGGGTAGTGCCTTTTCTCCTAATCGGGAGATAAAGCGGCTTAAGGCCGCCACGCATCCAGTTAATTTATGGATTTGCTTGAGGTTTGTTGGGATAGCCAACTGTGACAGAGCTCGGATTTTAGCCGGATTTGCTTCAATTCCTCTACTGGAGACATTGAAGCCCAGGAGCTTTCTGGCGGGTACGCCGAAAACACATTTTTCCGAATTGAGCTTGATCTCGTATGTTCGGAGATTGTCGAACGTGAGCCTCAAGTCGTCTATTAAGGATTCGACGTGTCTGGTTTTAACGACCACATCGTCTACGTATGCCTCCACTGTTTTGCTGATCTGTGTTTCCAGGCATGTCTGAATCATGCGTTGATAGGTTGCACCGGCGTTCTTAAGCCCGAAAGGCATGGTGTTAAAACAGAAGGGGCCGTATGGGGTGATAAATGTTGTTGCGGCTTGATCGGACTCCGCCATCTTGATTTGATGGTATCCGGAGTATGCGTCGAGGAAACACAATGAGTCGTGTCCTACAGTAGCGTCGATAATTTGATCGATGCGGGGGAGTGGAAGGGATCCTTGGGGCAAGCCTTGTTAAGGTCCTTGAAATCGACACATAGGTGCCAGGATTTATCCTTCTTTGGTACCATCACCAGGTTTGCTAGCCAGGCCGGATGTTTTATTTCTCTAATGAATCCGCCTCCAAGAATTTGGCTAGCTCCTCTCCCATGGCTTGTCGCTTAGGTTCAGAGAAACGCCGAAGAGTCTGCTTGACCGGCTTGAACCCCTTTATAATGTTAAGGCTATGCTCGGCCAGCCTGCGTGGGATTCCTGGCATGTCTGAAGGACGCCAGGCGAATATGTCCCAATTCTCGCGCAAGAACTCCCGTAGTGCGGCATCTACTGTGGGGTTTAACTGTGCCCCAATGGATGCTGTTTTCGTAGGGTCCGTTAGGTGGACTTGGAATTTGACTATCTCATCCGCTGGCTTAAAAGAGTGATGACCCACGAGTATAGGGGATCTATCGTAGTCCTTTCGATAAGTAAGAGTGTCGAACCCAACGAGGAGCAGAAGGAAATGATAAGCGGTTTCAGCAAGGTATTCTCTGCAAGTACTGAAATAAGTGGTAACAGATAGTTTTGTGATAGGATAATTTGTAATGAGCAACAAGTAACAAAAGAAAATAAAGTGCATCAAGGTGGCCCAACCCTTTTTGTAGCAAAGGACAAGCCTGGACAAACTCTTATATAGAGAAAAGCGCTCCCGAGGACACATGGGAATTATCGTCAAGCTAGTTTTCATCACGTTCATATGATTCGCGTTTGGTACTTTGATAATTTGATATGTGGGTGGAACGGTGCTTGGGTGTTGTTCTTACTTTAACAAGCATCCCACTTATGATTAACCTCTATTGCAAGCATCCGCAACTACAACAAAAGTATTAAGGTAAACCTAACCATAGCATGAAACATATGGATCCAAATCAGCCCCTTACGAAGCAACGCATGAACTAGGGTTTAAGCTTCTGTCACTCTAGCAACCCATCATCTACTTATTACTTCCCAATGCCTTCCTCAAGGCCCAAATAATGGTGAAGTGTTATGTAGTCGACATTCACATAACACCACTACATGCTAGACAACATACATCTCATCAAAATATCGAAAGAATACAAAATTCACATGACTACTAATAGCAAGACTTCTCCCATGTCCTCAGGAACAAACGTAACTACTCACAAAGCATATTCATGTTCACAATCAGAGGGGTGTTAATATGCATATAGGATCTGAACATATGATCTTCCACCAAATAAACCAACTAGCATCAACTACGAGGAGTAATCAACACTGCTAGCAACCTACTAGTACCAATCCCGGACTTGGAGACAAGAATTGGATACAAGAGATGAACTAGGGCTTTGAGAGGAGATGGTGCTGGTGAAGATGCTGATGGAGATTGCCCTCTCCCAATGAGAGGAGCGTTGGTGATGACGATGGCGATGATTTCCCCTCCCGGAGGGAAGTGTCCCTGGCAGAACAGCTCTGCCGGAGCCCTAGATTGGTTCCGCCAAGGTTCCGCCTCGTGGCGGCGGAGTCTCGTCCCGAAAGGTTGCTTATGATTTTTTCCTCGACGAAAGACTTCATATAGCAGAAGATGGCCATCGGAGAGCCAATAGGGGGCCCACGAGGCAGGGGGCGCGCCCTGGGGGGGGGGTAGGCCGCGCCCCCACCCTCATGGCCAGGTGGGGCCCCCTCTGACGTACTTCTTCCGCCAATATTTTTTATTATTTCCAAAATTGACTTTCGTGGAGTTTCAGGACTTTTGGAGTTGTGCAGAATAGGTCAGTAATATTTGCTCCTTTTCCAGCCCAGAATTCCAGCTGCCGGCATTCTCCCTCCTTATGTAAACCTTATAAAATAAGAGAGAATAGGCATAAGTATTGTGACATATTGTGTAATAACAGCCCATAATGCAATAAATATTGATATAAAAGCATGATGCAAAATGGACGTATCAAAGAGGTGGACTTGGATCTTTTGTCAAGTATCACGTCATCTCTGTCCACTGTAGAGCGCATCGCAGTTAATTCCTCGGCCGCGAGGGCGGATAACGCCTCGAGGGCCAGTGTGGCTGTTTTATTTTCAGCGCGGAGTGCTATGTCCGGATCACTAGTTAGAGTGATGATTCCATTGGGTCCAGGCATTTTGAGCTTCATGTACCAGTAATGGGGTATGGCTTGGAAGATCATGAATGCCTCCCGCCTTAGAAGGGCGTGGTATCCGCTATTGAATGGGGCCACTTGGAATGTTATTTCTTCGGACCTATAATTCTCCGGTGTGCCGAATACCACATCTAGTGTGATTTTCCCAGCACATCGTGCCTCTCGACTAGGGATGATACCTCACGAAGGTCGTCTTTGCTTTGCTCAATGCGGCTTCGTCTATTTCCATTCTTCAAGAGTCTCCTCATAGATGAGGTTTAATCATTGCCGCCGTCCATGAGCACTTTAGTAAGCCGTAAGCCGTCCACAATTGGAGTAAGGACCAAGGCGGCTGGTGCTCGCTGTTCGAATTTAGTTTAAATCGGGCGTTGAAGGTGATGGACGATCGCTCCATGGATTTATTGCTGCCACGTGGCAGACTTCGCAAGGCTGCGGAGTGCTCGCCACGCCTATTATTTGAGGCGAAGGTCTCGAAGACTGTTAGTACTGTATTGTTGTTCTCCACGGGATGGTGCTCTGCGGTATTGTTGATGAGGAGATCCTCACCGCTCTTGGCCACCTGCCGGAGTACCCAACATGCTCTAAGGCTATGTGTTGGTATGGTATCCGTTGTATTGTGAATTTTGCATGGCCCATTAAGCCATCCCTCCAATACGGTTCCACACCCTGTAGTGGGCTTTTGCTTCTTTGTAATTGGGTCGGGCGACTTGCGAGAGTGCACCCTTTTAGTTCGGTATGGGGGTTTTGTCAGAGCCGGAGGATCCCAAAATTTTGTTTGGGTTTTCCAGGCGCTTTCCATCGCACAGTACTTCCATACTATGGCCGCCAAGTCAGCGAAGTGTGCTATGTCACGGGCGACTTATGGCGTTGAGGATTCCCTTGTCCGTGCAATTATTGCAAAAGAATGAAATTGTGTCTTCCTCGCGACAGTCCTTGACCTTGTTCATTACAAGGAGGAATCTGGCCCAATAGTGGTGTACTGTCTCCTGGGGCTCTTGTCTAATGTGGGAAAGATCGCTTATATCTGGGTGGGTGGGTAGATTTAGGTCCGAACCCTGACCCGATCTGAGACCCAGGGGCGGAGGAGTTTCCGATCTTGCAAGTTCGGGCTCCGGGATGTTACCCAATAGGTTTGGCCTGCTGCCTGATTCTAGGTTCAAGGTTTGGGCCATGTCCTCCCGTAGACGGGTATCCAGCTCGGAGAGCTCGGGAATCCGGACATAGTTTGTCCTCAAGATAGAGGAAGAATCGCCGCATTGCTCCTCCACCACCGCTATCTGATGGGTGACAAGCGGGGAGTTAATCTCCCTTTGGTCGGGTTTAAGCCCGATCTGATCATAGTCCGTAGCGACTCCCAAGGCGGTGATGCGATCCAAGAGCTCGTTCAAGGAAGAGAGCTCCATTGGATCCAACTGCTCGGCGAATTCCGAGCCGACATGGAGGCTGTTTTCGATGACCCGAGAAGTCATCATCGGCACAGGGGCCGAACAGGGGGTCATGACAAAACCGCCTACCCGGAGACTTTGGCCTACAGCCAGGGCTCCCCCAGAAGTGATGTTGTCCTTGACAACAAGACGAGCCATCAAGCCTTATGATGATTACACAGTGGAACTCTCAATGAAAGCACCAATGTCGGTGTCAAAACCAGCGGATCTCGGGTAGGGGGTCCCGAACTATGCGTCTAAGGCGGATGGTAACAGGAGGCGGGGGACACGATGCTTACACAGGTTCGGGCCCTCTCGATGGAGGTAATACCCTACTTCCTGCTTGATTGATCTTGATGATATGAGGATTACAAGAGTTGATCTACCACGAGATCGTAGAGGCTAAACCCTAGAAGCTAGCCTATGGTATGATTGTTGTTGTCCTACGGACTAAACCCTCCGGTTTATATAGACACCGGAGGGGGCTAGGGTTACAAAGAGTCGGTTACAAGGGAGGAGATCTACATATCCGTATTGCCAAGCTTGACTTCCATGCCAAGGAGAGTCCCATCCGGACACGGGTCGAAGTCTTCAATCTTGTATCTTCATAGTCCAACAGTCCGGCCAAAGGATATAGTCCGGCTGTCCGAGGACCCCCTAATCCAGGACTCCCTCAGAGGGGATTTCACATGAGTTCTGGCTATGTACACACCTCAACAAAATGGAGTCGTCGAGAGGAAGAACCGGACTCTTATTGAGATGGCAAGAACGATGCTTGATGAGTACAAGACTCCAAAACACTTTTGGGCGGAAGCGGTTGAGACAGCTTGTCATGCAACAAATCGCTTGTATCTTCACAAGCTACTCGACAAAGACGACATCTGAGCTTCTCACCGGTAACAAACCCCAAGTTGGATACTTTCGAGTATTTGGCTCAAAATGCTACATTCTTTATAAGCATTGTCGTTCTAAATTTGCTCCTAAATCTCATGAAGGTTTCCTACTTGGTTATGGCTCAAACTCTCACACTTACCGTGTCTACAACAATTTCACCCGAAAGGTTGAAGAGACGGTAGATGTGAAGTTTGATGAATCTAACGGCTCGTAAGTAGAGCAATTGCCAATTGATGTAGGAGACAAAGACCCTTTGGAAGCAATCCAAGACTTGTCTATTGGCAAGATTCGTCCAACGGAGGTGAAGGAGAGTACCTCGTCCGTCCAAGTGGAAGCTTCTACCTCACGACAAGGTGAACCAAGAATTGATATGGAAGCATCCACAAGTGGGACACACCAAGACAAAGAAAACGAGGAAGCACACCAAGATGAACATCAACAACCTCCTTCTCCACCACAACAAGAGAATGACAACGTCAACAATGAAGAATGCCAAGAAGAAGAACAAGATGAAGAAGATGTTCCACCCCGAGCCAAGCCAAAGCTCTCATGAGTTCGAGCAAGAATCGCCAAAGATCATCCCATCGAGCAAATATACAATGATATCCAAACTGCGAGAATCACTCGCTCTAAAACTCGTTTAGCTAATTTTTGTGAACATTTATCATTCATCTCTAGCATTGAACCTATGAAGGTTGAAGAAGCATTGGAAGATCCGGACTGGATAAACGCTATGCATGAAGAGCTACACAACTTTGAGAGAAATCAAGTATGGACATTGGTCGAGAAGCCCGACAACAACCACAACATCATTGGTACTAAATGGGTGTTTCGCAACAAGCAAGAAGATGGTCAAGTCGTCCACAACAAAACACGCCTAGTCGCACAAGGCTACACTCAAGTCGAAGGTATGGACTATGGTGAGACATATGCTCCCGTTGCTAGACTTGAGTCCATTCGCATCTTACTTGCTTATGCTAATCACTATGATATCACCTTGTACCAAATGGACATTAAAAGTGATTTTCTAAATGGTGAAATTGAGGAGGAAGTTTATGTTAAGCAACCTCCCGGCTTTGTCAATCCTAAGAAACCTAATCATGTCTACAAACTTCACAAAGCCCTTTATGGTCTTAAACAAGCTCCTAGAGCATGGTATAAATGCTTGACCAAGTTCCTTATTGAAAAAGGCTTTGAAATTGGTAAAATTGATTCTACCCTTCTTACTAAAAGGGTCAATGGAGAGCTATTTGTGTGCCAAATTTATGTTGATGATATTATATTTGGTTCGACTAACCCTCATTTTAGTGAGAAGTTTGGAAAGCTAATGTCAGAGAAGTTTGAGATGTCTATGATGAGTGAACTCAAATTCTTTCTCGGTTTGCAAAACAAGCAAACTAAGGAAGGTACCTTTGTCTCTCAAACAAAGTACACCAAGGACTTATTCAAGAAGTTCAATATGCAAGAATGCAAAGGTATGACTACACCCATGCCTACTAGTGGACATCTTGATTTAACCAAAGATGGTGAATCGGTTGATCAAAAAGTTTACCGCTCTATGATTGGTTCATTGTTGTATCTATGTGCCTCTCATCCCGATATTATGCTAAGTGTGTGCATGTGTGCACGATATCAAGCGGCACCTAAAGAATGTCATCTTAAGGCTGTGAAAAGGATAGTGAGATACTTAATACATACACCAAATTTTGGCATTTGGTATCCTAAGAGGTCTTCCTTTGATCTTGTTGGCTACTCCGATTCGGACTATGCATGAGACAAGGTTGATAGAAAGTCCACTTCGAGTACTTGTAAATTTCTTGGTAGATCTCTTATGTGTTGGTCCTCCAAGAAACAAAACTCGGTATCCTTATCCACCGCCGAAGCGGAATACATTGTCGCTGGTTCATGTTGTGCTCAATTACTTTGGATGACCCAAACTCTTAAAGATTATGGGATATATGTGTGATGCCCCCGATTCAATCATACACTAATCATACACGCAAACGTGTACGATCAAGACTCACGGGAAGATATCACAACACAACTCTAAAAATAAAATAAGTTATATAAGCATCATAATACAAGCCAGGGGCCCCGAGGGCTCGAATACAAGTGCTCGATCATAGACGAGTCAGCGGAAGCAACAATATCTAAGTACAGACATAAGTTAAACAAGTTTGCCTTAAGAAAGCTAGCACAAGCTAGGATACAGATCGAAAGAGGCGGAGGCCTCTGATGTCTAGTACGCAACCTTCTTCTTGTAGACGTTGTTGGGCCTCCAAGTACAGAGGTTTGTAGGAAAGTAGCAAATTTCCCTCAAGTGGATGACCTAAGGTTTATCAATCCATGGAGGCGAGGGATGAAGATGGTCTCTCTCAAGCAACCCTGCAACCAAATAACAAAGAGTCTCTTGTGTCCCCAACACACCCAATACAATGGTAAATTGTATAGGTGCACTAGTTCGGTGAAGAGATGGTGATACAAGTGCAATATGGATGGTACATAAAGGTATTTGTAATCTGAAAATATAAAAACAGCAAGGTAACTAGTGATAAAAGTGAGCGTAAACGGTATTGCAATGATAGGAAACAAGGCCTAGGGTTCATACTTCACTAGTGCAAGTTCTCTCAACAATAATAACATAGATAGATCATATAACAAGCCCTCAACATGCAACAAAGAGTCACTCCAAAGCCACTAATAGCGGAGAACAAATGTAGAGATTATGGTAGGGTACGAAACCACCTCAAAGTTATTCTTTCCAATCAATCCGTTGGGCTATTCCTATAAGTCTCACAAACAGCCCTAGAGTTCGTACTAGAATAACACCTTAAGATACAAATCAACCAAAACCCTAATGTCACCTAGATACTCCATTGTCACCTCAAGTATCTGTGGGCATGATTATACGATATGCATCACACAATCTCAGATTCATCCAACCAACATAAAAGTACTTCAAAGAGTGCCCCAAAGTTTCTACCGGAGAGTCAAGAACGTGTGCCAACCCCTATGCATCCGCAAGTTGGTCACCAAAACATACATCAAGTGGCACATGATATCCCATTGTCACCATAGATAATCACGACAAGACATACATCAAGTGTTCTCATAAAAGACTCAATCTGATAAGATAACTTCAAAGGGGAAACTCAATTCATCACAAGAGAGTAGAGGGGGAGAAACATCATAAGATCCAACTACAATAGCAAAGCTGGGATACATCAAGATCGTGCCATAGAGGGAACAAGAGAGAGAACACAGAGAGAGAGAGAGAGAGAGAGAGAGAGAGAGAGAGATCAAACACATAGCTCTTGGTACATACCCTCAGCCCCGAGGGTGAACTACTCCCTCCTCGTCATGGATAGCGCCGGGATGATGAAGATGGCCATCGGTGATGGGTTCCCCCTCCGTGGTGCTTGGAATGGGCTCCCGAGAGGTTTTGGTGGCTTGAGAGGCTTGCGGCGGCGGAACTCCCGGTCTATCTTCTGCTCTGGAAGTTTTAGGGCACGAGGTATATATGGGTGAAAGGAGTACGTCGGTGGAGCTCTGAGGCCCCCACGAGGCAGGGGCGCGCCTGGGGGTGGCGCGCTCCCCACCCTCGTGAGCACCTCCCGTATCTTCGACATGGGGTCCAAGTCCATCAGGTGGGTTTCCTTCCAAAAATAACTTCTCCAGCTTGATTTCGTTCCGTTTGACTCGTCGATATTACTTTTCCTCGAAACACTACAATAGTCATAAAACATCAAATCTGGGCTGGGCCTCCGGTTAATAGGTTAGTCCCAAAAATAATATAAAAGTGGATAATAAAGCCCAATATTGCCTAAAACAGTAGATAAAGTAGCATGGAGCAATCAAAAATTATAGATACGTTGGAGACGTATCAGCCTCCTGCCTGGGATCCTCCTAAACTACTCATGTTCGTCGTCAGCGGCCTGCATGTAGTAGTAGGCACCTCTGGTGTAGTAAGAGTCGTTGTCGACGGTGGCGTCTGGCTCCTGGGCTCCGGCATCTGGTTGCGACAACCAGGTAGAAGCGATAGGGGGAAAAGAGGGAGAAAAGCAACCGTGAGTACTCATCCAAAGTACTCGCAAGCAAGGAGCTACACTACATATGCATGGGTATATGTGTAAAGGGCCATATCGGTGGACTGAATTGCAGAATGCTAGAATAAGAGGGGATAGCTAATCCTATCAAGACTACGCCCGGCAGCCTCCATCTTGGCAAAGATGTAGAAGAGAGTAGATGGTAAGATCACCAAGTAGCATCGCATAGCATAATCCTACCCGGCGATCCCCTCCTCGTCGCCCTGTGAGAGAGTGATCACCGGGTTGTATCTGGCACTTGAAAGGGTGTATTTTATTAAGTATCTGGTTCTAGTTGTCATAAGGTCAAGGTAAAACTCCGGGTCGTCCTTTTACCGAGGGACACGGCTATTCGAATAGATAAACTTCCCTGCAGGTGTGCACCACATTTCCCAACACGCTCGATCCCATTTGGCCGGACACACTTTCCTGGGTCATGCCCGGCCTTGGAAGATCAACACGTCGCAGCCCCACCTAGGCACAACAGAGAGGTCAGCACGCCGGTCTAAATCCTATGTCGCAGGGGTCTGGGCCCATTGCCCATTGCACACCTGCACGTTGCGAGGGCGGCCGGAAGCAGAACTAGCCCCCTTAATACAAGAGCAGGCTTACGTTCCAATTCGGTGCGCGCCGCTCAGTCGATGACGTCACGAAGGCTTTGGCTGATACCACGACGTCGAGTGCCCATAACTGTTCCCGCGTAGTTGGTTAGTGCGTATAGGCGGTGGCGGAACTCAGATCAAATACCAAGATCTCGTTAAGCGTGTTAAGTATCCGCGAATGCCGACCAGGGCCAGGCCCACCTCTCTCCTAGGTGGTCTCAACCTACCCTATCGCTCCGCCACAAGGTAACAGTCGGGGGCCGTCGGGAACCCAGGCCCACCTCTACCGGGATGGAGCCACCGCCTTCAAATTTCATCTCGAACAATATCATAAGTAATGTAATAGTATAAAATATATATCATATGCCCGTGATCACCTCCCGAAGTGATCACGGCCCAGTAGTATAGCATGGCAGACGGACAAGAGTGTAGGGCCACTGATGGAATACTAGCATCCTATACTAAGCATTTAGGATTGCATGTAAGGGTAACAAGCGTAGCAGCAATGACAAAGGCTATGCAGCAGAATAGGATTAACCGAAAGCGATAACATGCTACACTACTCTAATGCAAGCGGTAGAGAAGGAATAGGCGATATCTGGTGATCAAGGGGGCTTGCACGGTTGCTCTGGCAGGAAGGGTTCGTCAACACCGTAGTCGTACTGGGTAGCAGCGACGTCGGTCTCGGTGTCTAATGAGAGAAGAGGGGGAAGAAACAATAAATATAATGCAATCATAAGCATGACAATGGAAGACATGACAATGCGCAGTGCTAGGTGCGCCCTAACGCGATAGAAGGTGGTACCGGCGAAGGGGAAAAACATCTGGGAAAGTATTACCGGTGTTTCGCGTTTTCGGACAGATGAACCGGAGGGGGAAAGTTGCGTGTTTGCTATGGTAGGGATGTGTGGCGGACAAACAGGTTGCGAGTCCGGATTCGTCTCGTCGTTCTGAGCAACTTTCATGTACAAAGTATTTTCATCCGAGTTATGGATTATTTTATATTAATTTTTAAAGATTTAATTCATTTTCTGGAATTAACAGATTAGTTTAATTAAAAAAACATCTATTACGTCAGCATGATGTCAGCGGTCAGCTTTGACCATTTGACCGGTCAAACTGACTGTTGGGTCCCACATGTCATAGGTTGATCTCTAACTAACATTTATCTTATAATTAGTAGGTTAATTAGAGTTAATTAGTTAACTAACCAGAGTTAATTGATTAATTAATTAATATATTTTAATTTTTTTTTACGTTCACAGGGGGCGTGGGGCCCGTCGTCCACTGGCACAGAGGCCATAGTGGGCTATTGGTGCGGGCGGTTATGAGCGCCCGACGGGGCGGACCTGGCTCGACGGCGGGCACCGCGGAGCGCTGGGCGCGGCCTGGGGCTAAGCGGCACCGGGCGAAGGCCGGCCATGGGCGAGCCTTCAAGGTGTTGGCATGGGGCCAGTGTGTGATGCGCGGGCGAGCATGAGCTCAACGGCGCTGGGCGCGTCATGCGGCAAGAGCGACAAAGCAGGTGGCGCATGGGGAGGGAGGCAGAGGCGCGGAGCAAAGGCGGGGCGGTGCGGGGAGGCAAGCGGTAGCGCGGGGCGTGCGTATGGGGACAGGGGAGAGAGGAGAGGGTGTGGCCCTCACCGGGTAGTGTAGGGCAATGGCAGCGCGGCTTGAGGTGGGGGACGAGGACGACGCGACGCCGGGGAGGCAGTCCGGCGAGGAGGCGTGGTCGAGGCGGCGGAGCGGTCCTCGGGCGGCGGCGGTGTCCTGCGGTGTCGGGCGGCGGCATGGGTGCCCAGCTCCAGAACGGGGAGGTGGAGGAGTCGAGGTAGAAGCGGTCCAGCGAGGGAGGGTCTGAGCGGCGGCGAGCGCTAGGCGTCGGGGTCATTGCCCCCCGATCCAGATCGGGGGGAAGGGAACCGAGCGAGAGAGAGGGGTCGGGGGAAAGTGGGGTCGTGGGGGTTAGGGTTTGTGGGGTGAGGGGGGGTTAAGGGAGGAAGGTGGGTCGGCCCGTTCAGGTGGCTGAGGCTAGCTGGGCTACTTGGCCCAGCGCAGGGGGGTCTGTTTTCTTTTCTTGCTTTTTTTATTTACCTTTCCTTTTCTGTTTTATTTTAATTACCTGTTGTTTTACATTTAAAACTTGATCCAAATGACTTTTGTAAAAAGTGGAGCCTTAACACATAAATACTATGCAATAAGCTGCACTGCCACCAAAAGTCTAGTCCCCAAATAATTTAGTTTGATATTTTATTAATTAGTAAAGGCATTTAAATAATTATGTTTGCTACTATTTTATCTATATTAGAGCATTTAAACACTTTATAAAAATGTTTCTTCTTCACCACAATTACCTATGCAGTATTTGGTTCACTCCGATCATTTTAGTTTTAATATTTGAAAACTTTTATTGTTTGCCTTATTTTGAATTTGAATTTGAATCAGTTTCGAACTAACTCAAGATTAGGAACTATAATCGAGGTGACGTGGCATCATTAGCAGAGGTTCACTGTAGCTTAAGTACCCGGGCGTCACAATATGTGAAACATGTTCCATTGCTATGTGATAGTGAAAGTGCTATTAAGATTGCTCACAATCTCGTGCAACATGCTCGAACTAAACATATTGAAGTTCGTCATCATTTCATTCGAGACCTTGTTGCCAAAGGGGACATTAATCTTAAGCATGTTCGCACCGATAAGCAATTAGCGGATATATTTACCAAACCGCTTGATGAGAAAGTCTTTTGCCATTTGAGAGGTGAATTGAACATCATTGATGCTTCAAACTTGGAGTAGGAACTCCATTTGGATACATGCAAGGCATGAGTCTTTGACTAATCCTTGATATTTCTTTCATGATGCTATCTATATGTCTTGGATACTTTTGCACCCTTGTATGCTATCTAACCCTTGTAGGTACTTGGATGAAACTAAATCCATGAGATTGCAACTCACTCACATCTTGAGCAATCTCTACATCATCAAGTCTCTATACAATGGGGGTCGAAGTCAAGGAAGCACAAAACCACTCAAATATATCCTTTGACTCATTTTATGTTAAATTGTATGATTGTCATTTTGGATACACAAGTGCTCTTCCTTGCAAAGCTAACCCATGTACTAAGATGAACTCAAACTCCAAGTGATGCTCCCAACTCTTGATGAGCTACATCAACCTTGAGCAACCCACACAAGTTCGACTACATGATCAAGATCGACACCACCACCACCCAAGGTATGCTATTCCATCTTAGAGAAGCTTTACTCCAAGTCATGGGATAAAGCAACTCAACAAGATGTGAATACATCAAGAAGCTTAAACGAAAAATGGTGACCCCATTTTGAGCTTAAACGATGAGTATGACCAAACATCAAGTGATGTCACTTGACTCCTATGTCAATATACTCTAACATAGGTGACTTTGTGACTGCCCACTTCTAGATGAAGTTCTCTTGTGTTTCCTTTTGCATTTGTCTCTTGCATATTTGTTCTTCATCTAGACCTTTTCATTTCTTCTTGTTCTGCATTTTGTACATCCAATTCATTGCAAATCTTTCAGCTAATTCCTTGCAAATCCTTGTGAGATCTTAAAGTGCCTAGTGAGCTGAGGTGACAAGTGTTTCACTGTGATGAACTCGGTCACACCCGTCTGTTTTCTTCGGCCCAACCGAATTCTCTCGGTGCCACCGAAGCACACAACTCGGTGCTACCGATTTCACTACAGGAAAGACAACTTGCCACTTATTCCTGCAGCCCTTTTGCTCCAGCTCCACTCAATGATTCTTCTCCTCTACCAGCATCACATTCAACTTTATTTGTGACTCAAGGACCAAACCCTTCTGCAATAACACAAAAATCCAGAAGAGCCCTTCTTGGAAATTGATGTCAAAGGGGGAGAGAGAGATCACATCAAAGCTCTATGCTTAATCATTTCTATAGGGGGAGAGGATACTGTGGGGAGTGTGTAAGAAACCTCAGACCTCAGATGCTTGGTGTTCAAGAGGAGAGAAATTACATGTCTTTAAGAAGGGAAAGACATGTCCATATTTGATCATATTTGATTGCTTGCATTAAGCTCAAGCTCTTATTTTTTCTTTTGCTCTGATTTTTTGTTCCCTATCTTCTCCCAATATCCCAACGCAAGATTCAAGGGGAGCAAGACATCTAAGGGAAGGAAATATATAATTTTATTGCATATCGTTACCTTTGGGGACATGTCTATACCCAATGGGGTACTCAGTACTCATTCTCTACATGTCATCCCAGTCTTGGTTCTCTTGTGGTTTCTTTTGTTTGCTCTGGCTAGTAGGTGTATCTGTGTTTTCTAACCTTGTTTACTCAGGTTCATTCCTTCCTAAGCCAACTCAAGACCACAAGGTAAGTATATGCATCACAGTCATGTGTATGAGGATTTCTTGCTGATGTACATACTGTTTGCAAGAAGGACTCATGGGCATGAAGGTACATTTCCTATATTCACATCATTTGCTCTACTGCATATAGCCAAGATAATGTAACACATGGATTACTCTGTCATGCTTATGCATTCACATGCTCCTATGTTTCATATTTATATGATTGCATACATGTAGGGGGAGCCTATGCATGTTACATGTCTTTCCAAAGCTTTACTTGTTGCTCTCTATATCTATATCTAAAGCTTTGATGTATGTTGTCATCAATTACCAAAAAGGGGGAGATGAAAGCACAAGTGCTCCCTGGGTGATTTTGGTAATTAATGTCAACATATCACTTGTTGGACTAATGCGTCTACCTAGTATGTTTCAGATAAGTTCAACAATGGAGTGGCATGGACAAGAGGATGTGGAACCCCTTCAAGATGCTAAGGACAAAGGATTGGCTCAAGCTCAAAGCTCAGGACTCTACATTTTCTATTTTAAGTGATCCAAGATCACATTGAGTCCATAGGAAAGCCAATAATATTAAGAAGGGATGAGGTGTTGCTTAATGGCTTGCTTGCTCAAAGTGCTTAGTGATATGCTCCAAAGCCCTCAACCACTTTCTCACTTCCACATATGTCCTAATCCAAAAAGTCCAACTCGGCCCACCAATTCTTTCTATCCGGAGCCATCGAGTTCAGTTGACATAGCCACTGCCAGAAACCCTAATCAGTTCGATCTCACCCATGGGATCTCGGTCTCACTGAGATGGGCTTGCAAACTCTCTATTGTCTGTTGCAATAGTTTCGGTCCCACCAAGATTTGCAACTGGCCCCACCGAGTTTGCTTGGCCAACATTCTGTTTCACTTATTACCCAAATCGGTCCCACCGAGTTTGAGTAATCGGTAAAACCGAGTTTTGGATTTACCCTAACCCTAGCACATCGGTCCCACCGAGTTGATCAAGTCGGTCCCACCGAAATGCCTAACAGTCACATTATGAACCAAATCGGTCCGACCGAGTTCTCTGAATCGGTCCCACCGAGTTTGGTGATTTGTGTGTAATGGTTACATTTTGTGTGGAGGCTATATATACCTCTCCACCCACTCTTCATTCATGAAGAGAGCCATCAGAACATGCCTACACTTCCAATACATATTTTCTGAGAGGGAACCACCTACACTTGTGTTGAGGTCAAGATATTCCATTCCAACCACATAAATCTTGATCTCTAGCCGTCCCCAAGTTGCTTTCCACTCAAATCTTATTTCTACCAAATCCAATCCTATGAGAGAGAGTTGAGTGTTGGGGAGACTATCATTAGAAGCACAAGAGCAAGGAGTTCATCATCAACACACCATTTGTTACTTCTTGGAGAGTGGTGTCTCCTAGATTGGCAAGATGTCACTTGGGAGCCTCCGACAAGATTGTGGAGTTGAACCAAGGAGTTTGTAAGGGCAAGGAGATCGCTTACTGTGAAGATCTACCCTAGTGAGGCAAGTCCTTCGTGGGCGACGGCCATGGTGGGATAGACAAGGTTGCTTCTTCGTGGACCCTTCGTGGGTGGAGCCCTCCGTGGACTCACAAGAACTGCTACTCCTTCGTGGGTTGAAGTCTCCACCAACGTGGATGTACAATAGCACCACCTATCGGAACCACGGATAAAAAAATCTCCGTGTCTCCAAATTGCGTTTGCACACTCCAATCCCATCTCTTTACATTCTTGCAACTTGCATGCTTTACTTTCCGCTGCTCATATACTCTTTGTATGCTTGCATGTTTGCTTGATGTGTATTGTGAATGTTTAAAATCGTGCTCAAACTTCACATCAACTAAAGGAAATTAAAAACTGCAACTTTTCTTGGTTAGAGTCTATTCACCCCCTCTAGGCACCTCTTCTCGATCCTTTCACTCTCACACAGACGCAACCTCTCACTGGCGCAGGCATTGAACCGGCGCACCAGCCAAGAGGGCCCCACTCACTGCATGCCAGGCTGAACACGCCTCCTCACCGCATTCAACCGGCTTCAGACTGCCCCGCCTACCTCCATTAAATCTGCGTGTGTGCCGGCAACACGTCCTCTCGTGAGCCATATGGCATTTTAGAATACAACGCCAGTTGGATCCTCTCGTCCGCCCGCTATTTAAACGCGGCTAGACGCATGGCAAGAACCGCACCACACCGACGCTCCACATATCCTCCTTGCACCATTTTCTCCACACTCCATATAGCATCCGGTGAGCAGGAAGACAAGTTCTCCGGCATAAAAGTTGGCTGGGTGCCCCGGCGAGCCGGGCAACTCGCTACCCCACCTTCCTCCCTGCCCCAGGCTGTTAGTACCATGGGTGAGGCTGCAGGCGGGCAAGCGAAGGAGCAAGCCGCCACTCCAAGCAGGCCCCTGGTGAAGGAAATATGCCCCGAGGCAATAATAAAGTTGTTATTTATATTTCCTTATATCATGATAGATGTTTATTATTCATGCTAGAATTGTATTAACCGGAAACATAGTACATGTATGAATACATAGACAAAACAGAGTGTCCCTAGTATGCATCTACTTGACTAGCTCGTTAATCAAAGATGGTTATATTTCCTGACAATAGACATGTGTTGTCATTTGATGAATGATGTGATGGACAAGACCCATCCGTTAGCTTAGCATAACGATCGTTTAGTATTATTGCTATTGCTTTCATCATGACTTAGACATGTTCCTCTGACTATGAGATTATGCAACTCCCGAATACCGGAGGAACACCTTGTGTGCTATCAAACGTCACAACATAACTAGGTGATTATAAAGATACTCTACAGATGTCTCCAAAGTTGTTTTTTGGGTTGGCATAGATCGAGATTAGGATTTGTCACTCCGTGTATCGGAGAGGTATCTCTGGACCCTCTCGGTAATGCACATCACTATAAGCCTTACAAGCAATGTGAATAATGAGTTAGTCACGGGATGATGCATTATGGAACGAGTAAAGAGACTTGCCGGTAACGAGATTGAACTAGGTATGATGATACCGACGATCGAATCTTGGGCAAGTAACATACCGATGACAAAGGGAACAACGTATGTTGTTATGCGGTTTGACCGATAAAGATCTTCGTAGAATATGTAGGAGCCAATATGAGCATCCAGGTTCCGCGATAAAGATCTTCGTATGTTGTTATGCGGTTTAACGTTCGATGATGATTTGTATTATGAGTTATGTGATTTGTTGACTGAAGTTTGTTCGGAGTCCCGGATGAGAGCACGGACATGACGAGGAGTCCCGAAATGGTCGAGAGGTAAAGATTGATATATTGGAAGGTAGTATTCGGACACCGGAAGGGTTCCAGAGTGTATCGGGTACATACCGGAGTACCGGAGGGGTTACCGGAACCCCCCGGGGAAAGATATGGGCCTTATGGGCCATAGGAGGGAGGCTAACCAGCCCACAAGGGGCTGGTGCGCCCCCCACAAGGGAGGAGGCCGAATTGGACTTGGGAAGGGGGCGCCACCCCCCTTTCCTTCTCCTACTCCCTCTCCTTCCCCTTTTCCCCCTCCGGTAGAAGGAAAAAAGGGTGGGTTCGAATCCTACTCGGACTGGAGTCCTAGTAGGACTCCCCTCTCCCTGGCGCCCCTTGTTGGCCGGCCTCCTCCTCCCCTCCTTTATATACGGGGGCAGGGGGCACCCCAAAGACAACAGACAATTATCTTAGCCGTGTGCGGTGCCCCCCTCCATAGTTACACACCTCGGTCATATCATCGTAGTGCTTAGGCGAAGCCCTGCGCCGGTAACTTCATCATCACCGTCGCTATGCCGTCGTGTTGACAGAACTCTCCCCCGTCCTCAGCTGGATCAAGAGATCGAGGGACGTCATCGAGCTGAACGTGTGTTGAACGCGGAGGTGCCGTACGTTCGGTACTTGGATCGGATGGATCACGAAGATGTTCGACTACATCAACTGCGTTACTAAACGCTTCCGCTTTCGGTCTATGAGGGTACGTGGACACACTCTCCCCGCTCGTTGCTATGCTTCTCCTAGATAGATCTTGTGTGATCGTAGGTCAATTTTTTGAAATACTACGTTCCCTAACAATGGCATCAGAGCCAGGTCTATGCGTAGATGTTATATGCATGAGTAGAACACAAAGAGTTGTGGGCGATAATAGTTATACTTCTTACCAGCAACGTCTTACTTTGATTCAGCGGTATTGCTGGACGAAGCGGCCCAGATCGACATTACATGACCACATTCATGAGACTGGTTCTACCGACGTGCTTCGCACACAGGTGGCTAGCGGGTATCGGTTTCTCCAACTATAGTTGAATCGAGTTTGACTACGCCCGTTCCTTGTTGAAGGTTAAAACAGCACACTTGACGAAAAATCGTTGTGGTTTTGATGCGTAGGTAAGAACGGTTCTTGCTAGAAGCCCGTAGCAGCCACGTAAAACTTGCAACAACAAAGTAGAGGACGTCTAACTTGTTTTTGCAGGGCATGTTGTGATGTGATATGGTCAAGACGTGATGAGATATAAATTGTTGTATGAGATTATCATGTTCTGTTAAAGTTATCGGCAACTGGCATGAGCCTTATGGTTGTCTCTTTATTGCATAAGATGCAAGCGCCATATAATTGCTTTACTTTATCGTTATGCGATAGGAATAGTTGCAAAAGCAATAGTTTGCAAGACGACCATGTGATGACACATTGATAAAGGTCAAGATGATGGAGATCATGGTGTCATGCCGGTGACGATGGAGATCATGATGGTACTTTGGAGATGGAGATCAAAGGCACAAGATGATGACGACCATATCATGTCACATATTTTAATTGCATGTGATGTTTATCATTTATGCATCTTATTTGGCTTAGTACGACGGTAGCATTATGAGATGATCCCTTACTAAGATTTCAAGGTATAAGTGTTCTCCCTGAGTATGCAATCACAGACAGTTCTTTGTGCTGAGACACCATGTGATGATCGGGTGTGATAAGCTCTACGTTCACATACAATGGGTGCAAGCCAGTTTTGCACATGCAGAATACTTGGGTTAAACTTGACGGGCCTAGCATATGCAGATATGGCCTCGGAACACTGAGACTGAAAGGTCGAACGTGAGTCATATAATATATATGATGAACATAGTGATGTTCACCATTGAAAACTACTCCATCTCACGTGATGATCGGACATGGTTTAGTTGATATCGAGATGACTCGAGGGATGTCTATCTAAGTGGGAGTTCTTAAGTAATATGATTAATTGAACTTAAATTTATCATGAACTTAGTCCTGATAGTATTTGCATATCAATGTTGTAGATCAATTGCTCGCATATAGCTTCCCCGTTTTATTAATGATATGTTCCTAGAGAAAACTAAGTTGAAAGTTGATAGTAGCAATGATGTGGACTAGGTCCATGATCTGAGGATTATCGTCATTGCTGCACAGAATAATTATGTCCTTAATGCATCGCTAGGTGACATAACTATTGCAGGAGCATATGCGGACGTTATGAACATTTGACAAGCTCGGTATGATGACTACTTGATAGTTTAGTGCACCATCTTTACGGCTTAGAACCGGGACTTCAAAAATGTTTTGAAATGTCACGGAGCATATGAGATGTTCCAAGAGCTGAAATTGGTATTTCAGACTCATGCCTGAGTCGAGAGGTATGAGACCTCTGACAAGTACTTTGCCTACAAGATGGAGGAGAATAACTCAACCAGTGAGCATGTGCTCGTAATGTCCGGAAATCGCAATCGCTTGAATCAAGTGTGAGTTAATCTTCCAGATAAGATAGTGATTGACAGAGTTCTCTAATCACTATCACCAAGTTACTGGAACTTCGTGATGAACTATAATATGCAAGGGATGACGAAAATGATTCCCCGAACTTTTCACGATGCTGAAATCGGCGAAGGTAGAAATCAAGAAAAGCATCAAGTGTTGATGGTTGACTAGACCACTAGTTTCAAGTAAAAGGGCAAGGTAAAGAAAGGTAACTTCAAGAAGAATGGCAAGCAAGTTGCTACTCCCATGAAGAAGCTCAAAGCTAGACCCAAGCCTAAAACCGAGTGCTTCTACTTCAAAGGAAATGGTTACTGGAAGTGGAATTGCCCCAAATACTTGGTGGATAAGAAGAATGGCAAAGTGAACAAAAGTATATATGATATACATGTTATTGATGTGTACTTACTAGTGTTCATAGTAGCCCCTGGGTATTTGACATTGGTTCAGTTGCTATGATTAGTAACTTGAAAAAGGAGTTCCAAAATGAACAAAGACTAGTTGAGGGCGAGGTGACGATGTGTGTTGGAAGTGAATCCAAGGTTGATAAGATCACCATCGCACACTCCCTTTACCTTCGGGGTTAGTGTTGAACCTAAAATAAATGTTATTTGGTGCTTGTGTTGAGCATAATATGATTGGATCATGTTTATTGCAATACGGTTATTCATTTAAGTCAAAGAATAATTTTTATTCGATTTACATGAATAAAACCTTCTGTGGTCATACACCCAGGGTGAATGGTTTATTGAATGTCGATCGTAGTGATACACATATTCATAATATTGAAGCCAAAAGATGCAAAGTTAATAATGATAGTGCAACTTATCTGTGGCACTGCCGTTTAGGTCATATTTGTGTAAAGCGCATGAAGAAACTCCATGTTGATGGGCTTTTGGAATCCCTTGATGCTTGCGAACCATGCCTCATGGGCAAGATGACTAAGACTCCGTTCTCCAGAATAATGGAGCGAGCAACAGGCTTATTGGAAATAATACATACTGATGTGTGCCGAACAATGAGTGTTGAAGCTCGCGGAGGGTATCGTTATTTTCTGACCTTCACAGATGATTTGAGAAGATATGGGTATATCTACTTGATGAAGCATAAGTCTGAAACATTTGATAAGTTCAAAGAATTTCAGAGTGAAGTGGAAAATTATCGTAACAAGCAAATAAAGTTTCTACGATCTAATCACAGAGGCGGATATTTGAGTTGCGAGTTTGGCCTTCATTTAAAAAATGTGGAATAGTTTCACAACTCACGCCACCTGGAACACCATAGTGTAATGGTGTGTCCGAACATCGTGACCGTACTTTATTAGATATGGTGCGATCTATGATGTCTCTTACCGATTTACCACTATCGTTTTTGGGTTATGCATTAGAGACAGATGCATTCACGTTAAATAGGGCACCATCTAATCCATTGAGACGACACCGTATGAACTGTGGTTTGGCAAGAAACCTAAGTTGTCGTTTCTTAAAGTTTGGGAGTGCGATGCTTATGTGAAAAAGCTTCAAGCTGACAAGCTCGAACCCAAATTGAAAAAATGCGTATTCATAGGGTACCCAAAGTAGACTGTTGGTTACACCTTCTATCACAGATCCGAAGGCAAGATATTCTTTGCTAAGAATGGATCCTTTCTAGAGAAGGAGTTTCTCTCGAAAGAAGTTAGTGGGAGGAATGTAGCACTTGATGAGGTAATTGTACCTTCTCCCGAATTGGAAAATAGTACATCAGAGAAATTAGTTCCAGTTATTCCTACACCAATTAGTGAGGAAGCTAATAATGATGATCATGAAACTTCAGATCAAGTTACTAACGAACCTCGTAGGTCATCGAGAGTACGGTCTGCACCATAGTGGTACGGTAATCCTGTTCTGGAAATCATGTTACTAGACCATGACAAACCTACGAACTATGAGGAATTGATGATGATCCCAGATTCCGCGAAATGTCTCGAGGCCATGAAATCTGAGATGGGATCCATGTATGAAGAACAAAGTGTGGACTTTGGTTGACTTGCTCAATGATCGGCAAGGCATTGAGAATAAATGGATCTTCAGGAGGAAGACGGATGCTGATAGTAGTGTTACTATCTACAAAGCTTGAATTGTCGCAAAAAGGTTTTCGACAAGTTCAAGGTGTTGACAACGATAAGATTTTCTCACTCGTAGCGATGCTTAAGTCTGTCCGAATCATGTTAGTAATTGCCACATTTTATGAAATCTGGCAAATGGATGTCACAACTACATTCCTTAATGGATTTCTTAAAGAAGAATTGTATATGATGCAACAAGACGGCTTTGTCAATCCTAAAGGTGCTAACAAAGTGTGCGAGCTCCAGCGATCCATCAATGGACTTGTGCAAGCATCTCGGAGTTGGAATATACGCTTTGATAGTGTGATCAAAGTATATGGTTTTATACAGACTCTTGGAGAAGCATGTATTTACAAGAAAGTGAGTGGGAGCTCTGTAGCACTTCTGATATTATATGTGGATGACATATTGTTGATCGAAAATGATACTGAATTTCTGAATAGCATAAAAGGATACTTGAATAAGAATTTTTCAATAAAAGACCTCAGTGAAGCTACTTACATATTGGGCATCAAGATCTATAAAGATAGATCAAGACACTTGATAATACTTTCAATGAGTACATACCTTGATAAGATTTTGAAGGAGTTCAAAATGGATCAGTCAAAGAAGGAGCTCTTGCCTGAGTTGTAAGGTGTAAAGTTGAGTAAGACTCAAAACACGACCACGGCAGAAAATAGAAAGAGAATGAAAGTCATTCCCTATGCCTCAGCCACAGGTTCTATAAAGTATGCTATGTTGTGTACCAAACCTATTGTGTACCTTGCAATGAGTTTGGCAAGGGAGTACGATATTGATCCAGGAGTGGATCACTTGACAGCGGTCAAAATTATCCTTAGAAGACTAAGGAGATATTTCTCGGTTATGGAGGTGATAAAGAGTTCGTCGTGAAGAGTTACACCGATGAAAGCTTTTACACCGATCCGGATGACTCTGAGTCTCAATCTGGATACATATTAAGTGGGAGCAATTAGCTAGAGCAGCTCCATGCAGAGCATTGTAGACATAGAAAATTTGCAAAATACATATGGCTCTGAATGTGACAGACCCATTGACTTAGCTTCTCTCACAAGCAAAACATGATCACACCTTAGTACTCCTTGGGTGTTAATCACATAGCAATGTGAACTAGATTATTGACTCTAGTAAAACCCTTTGGGTATTAATCACATGGTGATGTGAACTATTGGTGTTAAATCACATGGCGATGTGAACTAGATTATTGACTCTAGTGCAAGTGGGAGACTGAAGGAAATATGCCCTAGAGGCAATAATAAAGTTGTTATTTATATTTCCTTATATCATGATAAATGTTTATTATTCATGCTAGAATTGTATTAACCGGAACTTGGTACATGTGTGAATACATAGACAAAACAGAGTATCCCTAGGATGCCTCTACTTGACTAGCTCGTTAACCAAAAATGGTTATGTTTCATGGCCATAGACATGTGTTGTCATTTGATGAACGGGATCACATCATTAGAGAATGATGTGATGGACAAGACCCATCGGTTAGCTTAGCATAATGATCATTTAGTTTTATTGCTATTGCTTTCATCATGACTTATACATGTTCCTATGACTATGAGATTATGCAACTCCCGAATACCGGAGGAACACCTTGTGTGCTATCAAACGTCACAACATAACTGGGTGATTATAAAGATGCTCTACAGATGTCATCGAAGGTTTTTGTTGGGTTAGCATAGATCAAGATTAGGATTTGTCACTCCGTGTATCGAAGAGGTATCTCTAGGCCCTCTCGATAATGAACATCACTATAAGCCTTGCAAGCAATGTGACTAATGAGTTACTCACGGGATGATGCATTACGGAACGAGTAAACATACTTGCCGGTAATGAGATTGAACTAGGTACGATGATACCGACAATCGAATCTTGGGCAAGTAACATACCGATGACAAAGACAACAACCTAGGTTGTTATGCGGTTTGACCGATAAAGATCTTCGTAGAATATGTAGGAGCCAATATGAGCATATAGGTTCTGCTCTTGGTTATTGACCGAAGATGTGTCTCGGTCATGTCTACATAGTTCTCGAACCCGTAGGGTCCTCACGCTTAATGTTCGATGATGATTTGTATTACGATTTATGTGATTTTAAGACTAAAGTTTGTTCGGAGTCCCGGATGAGATCACAGACATGACGAGGAGTCTCGAAATGGTCGAGAGGTAAAGATTGATATATTGGAAGGTAGTATTCGGACACCGAAAGGGTTCCGGAGTATATCGGGTACATACGGAGTACCGGAGGCGTTACCGGAACCCCCCGGGAAAAGATATGGGCCTTATGAGCCATAGGAGGGAGGCTACCCAGCCCACAAGGGGCTGGTGCGCCCCCCACAAGGGAGGAGGCCGAATTGGACTTGGGAAGGGGGCGCCACCCCCCTTTCCTTCTCCTACTCCCTCTCCTTCCCCTTTTTCCCCTCCGGTAGAAGGACAAAAAGGGTGGGGCTGAATCCTAGTAGGGTTGGAGTCCTAGTAGGACTCCCCTCTCCCTGGCGCGCCCCTTGTTGGTCGGCCTCCTCCTCCCCTCCTTTATGTACGGGTGCAGGGGGGCACCCCAAAGACAACAGACAATTGTCTTAGTCGTGTGTGGTGCCCCCCTCCATAGTTACACACCTCGGTCATATCGTCGTAGTGCTTAGTCGAAGCCCTGCACCGGTAACTTCATCATCACCGTCGCCACGCCGTTGTGCTGACGGAACTCTCCCTCGTCCACAACTGGATCAAGAGATCGAGGGACGTCATCGAGCTGAACGTGTGCTGAACGTGGAGGTGTCGTACGTTCGGTACTTGGATCGGTTGGATCGCAGAGACGTTCGGCTACATCAACTGCGTTACTAAACGCTTCCTCTTTCGGTCTACGAGGGTACGTGGACACACTCTACCCGCTCGTTGCTATGCTTCTCCTAGATAGGTCTTGTCTGATCATAGGTAAATTTTTTGAAATACTATGTTCCCTAATAGTGGTATCAGAGTCAGGTCTATGCGTAGATGTTATATGCACGAGTCGAACACAATGAGTTGTGGGCGATAATAGTCATACTGCTTACCAGCAACGTCTTACTTTCATTCGGCAGTATTGTTGGATGAAGCGGCCTGGACCGACATTACATGACCACGTTCATGAGACTGATTCTACCGACGTGCTTCGCACACAGGTGGTTAGCGGGTGTCAGTTTGTCCAACTTTAGTTGAATCGAGTTTGACTACGCCCGGTCCTTGTTCAAGGTTAAAATAGCACACTTGACGAAAAATTGATGTGGTTTTGATGTGTAGGTAAGAACGGTTCTTGCTAGAAGCCCGTAGCATCCACGTAAAACTTGCAACAACAAAGTAGAGGACGTCTAACTTGTTTTTGCGGGGCATGTTGTGATGTGATATGGTCAAGACGTGATGAGATATAAATTGTTGTATGAGATGATCATGTTTTGTTAAAGTTATCGGCAACTGGCAGGAGCCTTATGGTTGTCTCTTTATTGCATAAGATGCAAGCGCCATATAATTGCTTTACTTTATCGCTATGTGACAGCAATAGTTGCAAAAGTAATAGTTGGCAAGACGACCATGTGACGACACATTGATAAAGATCAAGATGATGGAGATCATGGTGCCATGCCGGTGAGGATGGAGATCAAGCTAGTACTTTGGAGATGAAGATCAAAGGCACAAGTTGATGATGGCCATATCATGTCACATATGTTGATTGCATGTGATGTTTATCTTTTATGCATCTTATTTTGCTTAGTGCGACGGTAGCATTATGAGATGATCCCTTACTAAAATTTCAAGGTATAAGTGTTCTCCCTGAGTATGCACCATTGCGACAGTTCTTCGTGCTGAGACACCACGTGATGATCGGGTGTGATAAGGTCTACGTTCACATACAACGGGTACAAGGTAGTTTTGCACATGCAGAATACTCGGGTTAGACTTGACGAGCCTAGCATATGCAGATATGGCCTCGAAACACTGAGACCGAAAGGTCGAACGTGAGTCATATAATGGATATGATGAACATAGTGATGTTCACCATTAAAAACTACTCCATCTCACGTGATGATCGGACACGCTTTAGTTGATATGGATCACGTGATCATTTAGATGACTCGGGGGATGTCTAAGTGGGAGTTCTTAAGTAATATGTTTAATTGAACTTAAATTTATCATCAACTTAGTCCTGGTAGTATTTGCATATCTATGTTGTAGATCAATTGCTCGTTTATATCTTCCCCGTTTTATTTATGATATGTTCCTAGAGAAAACTAAGTTGAAAGTTGATAGTAGCAATGATGCGGACTAGGTCTATGATCTAAGGATTATCCTCATTGTTGCACAGCAGAATTATGTTCTTGATGCACCACTAGGTGACATAACTATTGCAGGAGCAGATGCAGACGTTATGAACGTTTGACAAGCTCGCTATGATGACTACTTGATAGTTTAGTGCACCATGTTTTACGGCTTAGAACCGGGACTTGAAAAATGTTTTGAAATGTCACGGAGCATATGAGATGTTCCAAGAGCTGAAATTGGTATTTCAGACTCATGCCTGAGTCGAGAGGTATGAGACCTCTGACAAGTACTTTGCCTACATGATGGAGGGGAATAGCTCAACCAGTGAGCATGTGCTCAGAATGTCTGAGTACTACAATCGCATCAATCAAGTGGGAGTTAATCTTCTAAATAAGATAGTGATTGACAGAGTTCTCTAGTCACTATCACCAAGTTACTGGAACTTCGTGATGAACTATAATATGCAAGGGATGACGAAAACGATTCCCCGAACTTCTCGTGATGCTGAAATCAGCGAAGGTAGAAATCAAGAAAGACATCAAATGTTGATGGTTGACAAGACCACTTGTTTCAAGTAAAAGGGCAAGGGAAAGAAAGGGAACTTCAAGAAGAATGGCAAGCAAGTTGCCACCCCTATGAAGAAGCCCAAAGCTAGACCCAAGCCTAAAACTGAGTGCTTCTACTTCAAAGGAAATGGTTACTGGAAGTGGAATTGCCCCAAATACTTGGTGGATAAGAAGAATGGCAAAGTGAACAAAAGTATATATGATATACATGTTATTGATGTGTACTTACTAGTGTTCATAGTGGCCCCTGGGTATTTGATATTGGTTCAGTTGCTATGATTAGTAACTTGAAACAGGAGTTACAAAATGAACAAAGACTAGTTGAGGGCGAGGTGACGATGTGTGTTGGAAGTGATTCCAAGGTTGATAAGATCACCATCGCACACTCCCTTTACCTTTGGGATCAGTGTTGAACCTAAAATAAATGTTATTTGGTGTTTGCGTTGAGCATAATATGATTGGATCATGTTTATTGCAATATGGTTATTCATTTAAGTCAAAGAATAATTGTTATTCGGTTTACATGAATAAAACCTTCTGTGGTCATACACCCAAGGTGAATGGTTTATTGAATCTCGATCGTGGTGATACGCATATTCATAATATTGAAGTCAAAAGATGCAAAGTTAACAATGATAGTGCAACTTATTTGTGGCACTGCCGTTTAGGTCATATTGGTGTAAAGTGCATGAAGAAACTCCATGTTGATGGGCTTTTGGAATCACTTGATTATGAATCACTTGATGCTTTCGAACCATGTCTCATGGGCAAGATGACTAAGACTCCATTCTCCGGAACAATGGAGCGAGCAACAGACTTATTGGAAATAATACATACTAATGTGTGCGGAACAATGAGTGTTGAGGCTCGCAGCGGGCATCGTTATTTTTTGACCTTCACAGATGATTTGAGCAGGTATGGGTATATCTACTTGATGAAGCATAAGTCTGAAACATTTGAAAAGTTCAAAGAATTTCAGAGTGAAGTGGAAAATCATCGTAACTAGAAAATAAAGTTTCTATGATCTTATCGAAGAGGCGATTATTTGAGTTACGAGTTTGGCCTTCATTTAAAACAATGTGGAATAGTTTCACAACTCACACCACCTGGAACACCACAGTGTAATGGTGTGTCCGAACATCGTGACCGTACTTTATTAGATATGGTGCGATCTATGATGTCTCTTACCGATTTACCACTATCGTTTTTGGGTTATGCATTAGAGACAGTTGCATTCACGTTAAATAGGCACCATCTAATCCGTTGAGACGACACCATATGAAATGTGGTTTGGCAAGAAACCTAAGTTGCCGTTTCTTAAAGTTTGGGACTGTGATGCTTATGTGAAAAAGCTTCAAGCTGATAATCTCGAACCCAAATCGAAGAAATGCGTCTTCAAAGGATACCCAAAGTAGACTGTTGGGTACACCTTCTATAACAGATCCGAAGGCAAGATAATCGTTGCTAAGAATGGATCCTTTCTAGAGATGGAGTTTCTCTCGAAAGAAGTGTGTGGGAGGAATGTAGAACTTGATGAGGTAATTGTACCTTCTCCCGAATTGGAAAGCAGTTCATCACATAAATCAGTTCCAGTGATTCCTACACCAATTAGTTCGGAAGCTAATGATGATGATCATGAAACTTTAGATCAAGTTACTAACGAACCTCGTAGGTCAACTAGAGTACGGTCCGCACCAGAGTGGTACGGTAATCCTGTTCTGCAAATCAAGTTACTAGACCATGATGAACCTACAAACTATGAGGAAGCAATGATGAGCCCAGATTCCGCGAAATGTCTTGAGGCCATGAAATCTGAGATGGGATCCATGTATGAAGAACAAAGTGTAGACTTTGGTTGGCTTGCCCAATGATCGGCAAGCCATTGAGAATAAATGGATCTTCAAGAGGAAGACAGACGTTGATAGTAGTGTTACTATCTACAAAGCTCGAATTGTCGCAAAAAGGTTTTCGACAAGTTCAAGGTGTTGACTACGATAAGATTTTCTCACTCGTAGCGATGCTTAAGTCTGTCCGAATCATGTTAGCAATTGCCACATTTTATGAAATCTAGCAAATGGATGTCAAAACTACATTCCTTAATGGATTTCTTAAAGAAGAGTTGTATATGATGCAACAAGACAGTTTTGTCAATCCTAAAGGTGCTAACAAAGTGTGCAAGCTCTAGCGATCCATCTATGGACTGGTGCAAGCGTCTCAGAGTTGGAATATACGCTTTGATGGTGTGATCAAAGTATATGGTTTTATAAAGACTATTGTAGAAGCCTGTATTTACAAGAAAGTGAGTGGGAGCTCTGTAGCATTTCTGATATTATATGTGGATGACATATTGTTGATCGGAAATGATACTGAATTTCTGAATAGCATAAAAGGATACTTGAATAAGAATTTTTCAATGCAAGACCTCAGTGAAGCTACTTACATATTGGGCATCAAGATCTATAAAGATAGATCAAGACACTTGATAAGACTTTCAATGAGTACATACCTTGATAAGATTTTGAAGGAGTTCAAAATGGATCAGTCAAAGAAGGAGTTATTGCCTGAGTTGTAAGGCATAAAGTTGAGTAAGACGCAAAACACGACCACGGCAGAAAATAGAAAGAGAATGAAAGTAATTCCCTATGCCTCAGCCATAGGTTCTATAAAGTATGCTATGCTGTATACCAAACCTATTGTGTACCTTGCCATGAGTTAGGCAAGGGGGTACGATATTGATCCAGGAGTGGATCACTTGACAGCGGTCAAAACTATCCTTAGAAGACTAAGGAGATACTTCTCGGTTATGGAGGTGATAAAGAGTTCTTCGTAAAGAGTTACGTCGATGCAAGCTTTTACACCGATCCAGATGACTCTGAGTATCAATCTGGATACATATTAAGTGGGACTATTAGCTAGAGTAGCTCCATGCAGAGCATTGTAGACATAGAAAATTTGCAAAAAACATACGGCTCTGAATGTGACAGACCCATTGACTAAGCTTCTCTCATAAGCAAAACATGATCACTCCTTAGTACTCTT
Source organism: Aegilops bicornis (assembly GCA_021605145.1). Classification (NCBI taxonomy): domain Eukaryota; kingdom Viridiplantae; phylum Streptophyta; class Magnoliopsida; order Poales; family Poaceae; genus Aegilops; species Aegilops bicornis. Next base: position 437,667,687 of record CM038675.1, on the reverse strand, counting down.
TGGGTGTTAATCACATAGCGATGTGAACTAGATTTTTGACTCTAGTAAAACCCTTTGGGTATTAATCACATGGTGATGTGAACTAATCACATGGTGCTGTGAACTATTGGTGTTAAATCACATGGTGATGTGAACTAGATTATTGACTCTAGTGCAAGTGGGAGACTGAAGGAAATACGCCCTAGAGGCAATAATAAAGTTGTTATTTATATTTTCCTTATATCATAATAAATGTTTATTATTCATGCTATAATTGTATTAACCACAAACTTATTACATGTGTGAATACATATACAAAACAAAGTGTCCCTAGTATGCCTCTACTTGGCTAGCTCGTTAATGAAAGATGGTTATGTTTGCTGACCATAGACATGTGTTGTCATTTGACGAATGGCATCACATCATTAGAGAATGATGTGATGGACAAGACCCATCTGTTAGCTTAGCATAATGATCGGTTAGTTTTATTGCTATTGCTTTCATCATGACTTTTACATGTTCCTCTGACTATGAGATTATGCAACTCCCGAACACGGAGGAACACCTTGTGTGCTATCAAACGTCACAACGTAACTGGGTGATTATAAAGATGCTCTACAGATGTCTCCGAAGGTGTTTGTTGGGTTGGCATAGGAGATTAGGATTTGTCACTCCGTGTATCGGAGAGGTATCTCTGGGCCCTCTCGGTAATGTACATCACTATAAGCCTTGCAAGCAATGTGACTAATGAGTTAGTCACGGGATGATGCATTACGGAACGAGTAAAGAGACTTGCCGGTAACGAGATTGAACTAGGTATGATGATACCGACGATCGAATCTTGGGCAAGTAACATACCGATGACAAAGGGAACAACATATGTTGTTATGCGGTTTGACCGATAAAGATCTTCGTAGAATATGTAGGAGCCAATATGAGCATCCAGGTTCCTCTATTGGTTATTGACCGGAGATGTGTCTACATAGTTCTCGAACCCGTAGGGTCCGCACGCTTAACGTTCGATGAAGATTTGTATTATGACTTATGTGATTTGATGACCCAAGTTTGTTCGGAGTCCAGGATGAGATCATGGACATGACGAGTAGTCTCCAAATGGTCGATAGGTAAATATTGATATATTGGAAGCTAGTATTCGGACACCAGAAGGGTTCCGGAGTGTATGGGTACATACCGGAGTACCGGAGGGGTTACCGGAACCCCCCCCCCCCCAGGGAAAGATATGGGCCTTATGAGCCATAGGAGAGAGGCTAACCAACCCACAAGGGGCTGGTGCGCCCCCCACAAGGGAGGAGGCCGAATTCGACTTGGGAAGGGGGCGCCACCCCCCTTTCCTTCTCCTACTCATTCTCCTTCCCCTTTTCCCCCTCCGGTAGAAGGAAAAAGGGTGGGGCCGAATGCTACTAGGACTAGAGTCCTAGTAGGACTCTTCTCTCCGTGGCGCAGTTGGCCGGCCTCCTCCTCCCCTCCTTTATATACGGGGGCAGGGGACACCCCAAAGATAACAGACAATTGTCTTAGCCGTGTGCGATGCCCCGCTCCATATTTACACACCTCGGTCATGTCGTTGTAGTGCTTAGGCGAAGCCCTGCACCGGTAACTTCATCATCACCGTCGCCACGCCGTCATGCTGATGGAAACCTCCCTCGTCCTCAACTGGATCAAGAGATCCATGGACGTCATCGAGCTGAACGTGTGCTGAACGCGGAGGTGCCATACGTTCGGTACTTGGATTGGTTGGATCACGATGACGTTTGACTACATCAATCGCGTTACTAAATGCTTCCGCTTTCGGTCTATGAGGGTACGTGGACACACTCTCCCCGCTCGTTGCTATGCTTCTCCTAGATAGATCTTGTGTGACCGTAGGTAATTTTTTTGAAATACTACGTTCCCTAACACCTGGTGCATCAACTCGACGCTCCAAGCCTGCTCGCAGAGGAGTGGCCAGCTGTTGCACGCTGGCACATGGGGGACCACGGCGTCCAGTGCATCGTGGCTGGCCACGCCATCCCACGCTAATGTCGGCGGAACTGCTGCATGCCAACGGAGTTGGCCAACACGTCTGCGGCCATTGCCGCACCGAGGAATAGTAGACCATGGGAGCTACCGCCGATCTGAACCCGTGAAGGCTACGAGCACTGCGTCACCGGCATAGACACCCGGTGTGTTGCCCAGTTTGGCTCAAAACATCATGGACCGCAGCCACGTCCGACATTACAAATTATACCTGCTTCCAGAAGTTATTCGTGTTTAGTTAAAAAATGTCCAAAATATAATTAATTTCGTATGGTCTTGTTTTGTTGTGCTCGCACGGGTAGTAAGAACTAGAGATTTTTCTTTATTTATAACTCCCCTCACATTTTTTACTTTGTAGTGAATCATGGTTGTTGACATTATCTATGAATATGAAGATATCTGTGAACATGAGTTTGATGTGGAAGTTGAACTTGGAATGTTGGGCTTGCGTGTGAACTATACCATGTCCAATGGTTCGTCAGTTATTGTTCGGTAAGTAATGGTTGTTATTACATGACCCAGAAAAAATATATTTGGTGCCACATCTCGGCATCACAGACTTACATACATCTCCGTAGATGCACGAACATCACAACAGACATGCTGACTGGATAAATATTTGAACCTAGCTATTATGAATGAAAATTGTATTGACAACAGTTTTAGATAGCAGGTGATGGCTTGCCTGCTTTACCTCTACTAGCTTCTTTCTGGCTTCTTCCATCTCTTCTTTGGCTTGGGTGAAGAAAGCATCTGATTGCTCTTTTCGCTTCTTCAAGAACTCGGCTACATTCTCAAGGGCTGCTGATACGTCCATTTTGCATCATGCTTTTATATTGCATTATGGGCTATTATTACACATTATATCACAATAATTATGCCTTTTCTCTCTTATTTTATAAGGTTTACATGAAGAGGGAGAATGCCGGCAGCTGGAATTCTGGACTAGAAAAGGAGCAAATATTAGAGACCTATTATGCACAACTCCAAAAGTCCTGAAACTTCACGGAAAATATTTTTGGAATATATAAAAATATTGGGCGAAGAAAGTACCAGAGGGGGGCCACCTGCCATCCACAAGGGTGGAGGGTGATGTCTACTACGCAACTTTATTCTTGTAGACTTGTGTTGGGCCTCCAAGCGCAGAGTTTTGTACGACAGTAGCAATTTTCCCTCAAGTGGCTGACCTAAGGTTTATCAATAAGATCTCGCAACCAACTCATGGCTCTGCACGTGGATAGCACGCTTCCACGCACCCCTGTCCATAGCTAGCTCTTTGTGATACTCCAATCCTTCAGGTCTCTCTTAACGAACTCTTCCCATGTCAAATTCGGTCTACCCCACCCTCTCTTGACATTCTCCGCACGCTTTAGCCGTCCTCTATGCACTGGAGCTTCTAGAGGCATGCGCTGAATATGCCCAAACCATCTCAGACGATGTTGGACAAGCTTCTCCTCAATTGGTGCTACCCCAACTCTATCTCGTATATCATCATTCCGGACTCGAGCCTTCCTCTTGTGGCCACACATCCATCTCAACATACGCATCTCCGCCACACCCAACTGTTGAACATGTCACCTTTTAGTCGGCCAACACTCCGCGCCATACAACATTGCGGGTCGAACCGCCGTCCTGTAGAACTTGCCTTTTAGCTTTTGTGGCACTCTCTTGTCACAAAGAATGCCAGAAGCTTGGCGCCACTTCATCCATCCGGCTTTGATTCGATGGTTCACATGTTCATCAATACCCCCATCCTCTTGCAACATTGACCCCAAATACCGAAAGGTGTCCTTCCGAGGTACCACCTAGCCATCAAGGCTAACCTCCTCCTCCTCACACCTAGTAGTACTGAAACCGCACATCATGTACTCGGTTTTAGTTCTACTAAGCCTAAACCCTTTCGATTCCAAGGTTTGTCTCCATAACTCTAACTTCCTATTTACCCCCGTCCGACTATCGACAACTAGCACCACATCATCCAAGAAGAGCATACACCATGGGATATCTCCTTGTATATCCCTTGTGACCTCATCCATCACCAATGCAAAAAGATAGGGGCTCAAAGCTGACCCCTGATGTAGTCATATCTTAATTGGGAAGTCATCGGTGTCTACATCACTTGTTCGAACACTTGTCACAACATTATCGTACATGTCCTTGATGAGGGTAATGTACTTTGCTGGGACTTTGTGTTTCTCCAAGGCCCACCACATGACTTTCCGCGGTATCTTATCATAGGCCTTCTCCAAGTCAATGAACACCATATGCAAGTCCTTCTTTTGCTCCCTATATCTCTCCATAAGTTGTCGTACCAAGAAAATGGCTTCCATGGTCGACCTCCCAGGCATGAAACCAAACTGATTTTTGGTCACGCTTGTCATTCTTCTTAAGCGGTGCTCAATGACTCTCTCCCATAGCTTCATTGTATGGCTCATCGCCTTAATTCCACGGTAATTAGCACAACTGAACATCCCCTTGTTCTTGAAGATTGGTACTAATATACTCCGTCTCCATTCTTCTGGCATCTTGTTTGCTCGAAAAATGAGGTTGAAAAGCTTGGTTAGCCATACTATCGCTATGTCCCCGAGACCTTTCCACACCTCAATGGGAATACAATCAGGGCCCATCGCCTTACCTCCTTTCATCCTTTTTAAAGCCTCCTTCACCTTAGACTCCTGGATTCGCCGCACAAAACACATGCTAGTCTCATCAAAGGAGTCATCCAGTTCAATGGTAGAACTCTCATTCTCCCCATTGAACAGCTTGTCGAAGTACTCCCGCCATCTATGCTTAATCTCCTCGTCCTTCACCAAGAGTTGGCCTGCTCCGTCCTTGATGCATTTGACTTGGCCAATATCCCTCGTCTTCCTCTCTCCGATCTTGTCCATCTTATAGATGTCCCTTTTACCTTCCTTTGTGCCTAACCGTTGGTAGAGGTTCTCATATGCCCGCCCCCTTGCTTCACCAACAGCTCGCTTTGCGGCCTTCTTCGCCATCTTGTACTTCTCTATGTTGTCTCAGACTCCTATCCGTATAGGCGTCAAGCAATCTTTCTTCTCTTTAATCGCCTATACGGACATCATCATTCCACCACCAGTATCCTTATCTTCGCTTCTCCTTCCAATCGACACTCCAAACTCCGCCGAGGCCACCTTACGAATGCAAGTCGCCATCTTCATCCACACATTGTCCGCCTCCCTCCTTCCTCCCAAGGGCCCTCCTTAATGACCCTCTCCTTGAACACCGAGCTACCTCCCCTTGAGCTTCCACCACTTTGTTCTAGCGACTTTGGCACGCTTATCCCGGCTGGACACGAATCCGAAAGCGGAAGTCAAGAACCACCAGCCTTATGATGAGGTACAACACTCTCTCTCCGTGTATCACCTTACGGTCTAGGCACGCACGCCTATCTTCTCTTCTCGAGAGGATGAAATCAATCTGCTAGAGTGTTGGCCACTACTAAAAGTCACCAGATGTGATTCTCTGCTTGTAAAGAGGGTGTTAGCTACAATCATGTTGTAGGCTAGAGCAAAGCTTAAGACATCTTCTCCTTCTTGATTCCTCGATGCCATAGCCAAAGCCCCCATGCGCCTCTTCAAAACATGTGTTAGATGTACCCACGTGGCCATTGAGGTCTCCTCCTATGAAGAGCTTCTCACCAATCGGTACACTCCTAACCATGACTTCTGTGCCTTCCAGTAACTCCCTCTTGGTGTTCTCATTGTGGCCTACTTATGGGCATACGATCGATAACATTGAGAACCAAGTCCTCAACTACCAGCGGTAGAAATATGTTTTATAATCTGAATAAATAAAAACAGCAAGGTAGCAAATAGTAAACGGGCACAAAAATGGTATTGCAATGCTTGAAAACAAGGCCTAGGGTTCGTACTTTCACTAGTGCGATCTCTCAACAATGCTAATATCATTGGATCATATAACCGTCCCTCAAAGTGCGATGAAGAAATCACTCCAAAGTTCCTATCTAGTGGAGAACATAAGACGGAATTGTTTGTAGGGTACGAAACCACCTCAAAGCTATTCTTTCCGATCAATCTATCCTAGAGTTCGTACTAAAATAACACCAAGCTATTCTTTTTGATCGATCTAACCAAGATTTCATACTAAAATAACACCAAAGCAAATTCAGATTCGTAATACTCAATCCAACACAAAGAACTTCAAAGAGTGCCCCAAGATTTCTACAGGAGAAACAAAGACAAGAATGTGCATCAACCCCTATGCATAGATTACCCCAATGTCACCTCGGGAATCCGCGAGTTGAATGCCAAAACATATATCAAGTGAATCAATATGATACCCCATTGTCACCACGAGTATTCATATGCAAGACATATATCAAGTGCTCTCAAATCCATAAAAGTATTCAACCCGATAAAACGAATTCTCAAAGGGAAAACTCAATTCATCACAAGATAGAGAAGGGAAAACACCATATGATCCGACTATATTAACAAAGCCCGCGATATAATCCATAAAAGTATTCAACCCGATAAAACGAATTCTCAAAGGGAAAACTCAATTCATCACAAGATAGAGAAGGGAAAACACCATATGATCCGACTATATTAACAAAGCCCGCGATATATCAAGATCGTGACATCTCAAGAACACGAGAGAGAGAATAAACACATAGCTACTGGTACAAACCCTCAGCCCCGAGGGTGGACTACTCCCTCCTCATCATGGTGGCCGCCAGGATGATGAAGATGGCCACTTGTGATGATTCCCCCCTCCGGCAGGGTGCCGGAAAGGGTCTAGATTGGTTTTCGGTGGCCACGGAGGCCTGCGGCGGTGGAACTTTTGATATAGGTTAACCTCGAGGGTTTTTGGAATATTTGTGAATTTATAGGGTAAATAGGGGGTGCGGGAGGCCACCGAGGTGGGCACAACCCACCTGGGCGCGCTTGGGCCCACAGGCATGCCCTGGTGGGTTGTGCCCCCTCAGGGCACCCCCAGGTGCTGCTCTGGCCCATTAGAAGTGTTCTGGTCCATAAAAAAAACCAGAAAAAGTTTCATGGTGTTTGGACTCCATTTGATATTGATTTCCTACGATGTAAAAAACAAGCAAAAAATAGCAACTGGCACTAGGCACTGGGTCAATAGGTTAGTCCCAAAAAATGATATAAAGTTGCTATAAAATGATTGTAAAACATCCAAGAATGATAATATAACAACATGAATACTTCATAAATTATAGATGCGTTGGAGACGTATCAACATCCCCAAGCTTAATTCCTACTCGTCCTCGAGTAGGTAAATGATAAAAGAAATAATTTATGAAGTGTGAATGCTAGCAAAGTGCATAAGTTTGATCAATGAAAATTTCAATCACTTTTCCTAGCATCATAGCAGCAATTCTTTCTTTCTCATAAAATTTCTCATGTTAAAGTAGCAACCAATTCACATGTTAAGGTTCAAACAATGAATTCTCTTGAAACTCAACAACCTATGTTCTCAGTCGCCAAGCAACTACAATTCAACTTATTCAATGGAGTCTAAGTAAGAGCTCCACATACTCAACCATTATATAGTCTTCTATGATTGCTAACAATCACCCCATACACATGAGCAAAACGTTTCAACCAGACACATAGAAAGATAGGGGCTTATTGTTTTGCCTCCCAACGTATTCACCTCAAGGGTGATGTCAACAATAATAACTCATGCTACCCATATTCAACTGGACATATGTGCTTAGATCTTTCCTCACCACATGATGCTTGCCAAAAGAGAAAAAATAAAAAGGAATAGAGAGAAATACTTTGACTCTTTGCATGAAAGTAAATACATAAAAGTAAAAGATAGGCCCTTCGCAGAGGGAAGCAGAGGTTTCCATGCGCTTATTTGTTTGTATGCTCACCACCTTAGTGCAAAAGAACATCACGTTATATTGCCCCTTATGATAGCAACCTTTATTATGCAGTCTGTCACTTTTATTCTTTGCCATCACAAGTTCGTACAACGCTCAATTTGCTCTTACACTAAATGATCTAAAACTTTTAGAAGCAATTTTTATTGCCTTATTGCATCGATGAAAACTTACTTCAAGGATCTTATTCAATCCCTAGGTAGGTATGGTGGACTCTTGAAAATAAGGTTTGGGTTTAAGGGTTTTTGGATGCACAAGTAGTATCTCTACTTCGTGCGGAATTTTTGGCTAGCAAAGATGGGGGGCAAGAACCACATGTTGAAGGATCTATGACAATATAACTTCTATGTGGATATGAACAAACATAAACCATTATGTTGTCTCCCTTGTCCAACGTCAACAATTTTGGCATATAATATTTTGATGGGGGCTCACAATCACAAATGATTTCCAAGATAGTGTATTTGCATGTGAAAGTCCTCTTCCTTATACTAATTATTCGTGAATTGCTTGTATGACCAATATTGTGATTGTCAAGCCTCAAAAGATTTCACTTTCTAAACCCAATGTGAAGCTACCACTAGGCATGATATGATTTCAACTTCATGACATTCAATTTATTCAACAATTTACTCATACGATATAAGTGAAGCACAAGAGTAAATGACAAGCTACTCCAAAAAGATATAAATGAAGATCATGAGCATAATATTTATTTCCCTAAAATTAACTTAAGTGAAGCAAGAGATAATTTCTTCAAAAATACTAAAGCACACCATGCTCAAAAAGATATAAGTGAAGCACTACAGCAATTCCATAGAAAAGAGCTTCGTTCACGGTATGTGAATGCCGCTTACCTAGCCTCCCTGGCAACTATTTGAGGACTCTAATTTATTTAAAATCTTTCAGATCTAAGTACTTTATTAAAACAGCAAGCAAAACAAAATAAAATGACATTCCAAGGATAGCACACATCATGTGAAGAAGCAAAAACTTAGGATCAATCGGTACTAACCGATAATTGCCGATGGAGAAATGTGGGATGCCTACCGGGGCATTCCCAAGCTTAGATGCTTGAGGCTTCTTGAAAATATTATCTTGTGATGCCTTGGGCATCCCGAAGCTTGAGCTTTTGTGTCTCCTTAATTCCTTTTATATCACGGTTTCTCTAAATCTCAAAAGCTTCATCCACATAAAACTCAACAAGAACTAGTGAGTATAAACCAATGCAAAAACTTTATCATTCTCTACTGTAGAAAATCACTAAAATTATTATTCAACATTGCATACTAAATGCCTCTGCATATTTAATACTCCTATCCTCAAATAGAATCATTAAACAAGCCAACATATGCAAACAATGCAAACATAACAGCAATCTGCCAAAATAGTACAGTCTGTAAAGAATGCACGAGTATCAATACTTCTTAAACTCCAGAGATTATTAAAATATACCACACTGTAGAAAATTTATCAGAGCTTATTTTGCAAAAAGTTTCAACATTTTATCACATTCTAACTTTTCTAGGGAATTTTTGCAACATCGGTAAACTTTATATTTTCAAACAGCAACATGTATACTTGTAAAATAAGCATAGTAAAGGCTATCAATGCCACTTTTATTGAAATAAAAGATGCAAAACATTATTATAAATAACTGCAAGAAAATCCTAACAAAATAAATTGACGCTCCAAGCAAAACATATATCATGTGACGAATGAAAACATAGCTCCAAGTGAGGTTACCGATAATGTTGAAGACGAAAGAGGGATGCCTTCCGGGGCATCCCCAAGCTTAGTTGCTTGGATCTTCCTTGAATATTACCTTGGGGTGCCTTGGGAAACCCCAAGCTTAGGGTCTTGTCACTCCTTATTCTCCTCATATCGACATCTCACCCAAAACTTGAAAACTTCAATCACACAAAACTTAACGGAACTTCGTGAGATAGGTTAGTATGATAAAGAGCAAACCGTTTAACTTTGGTATTGTCAAAGACAAGATTCATAATTATTTCCACATAATTCCTACTGTAGCATATCATTTCCACAATTTATATTGAGCAATATAAGCCATAGAAACTAGAAAACAAGCAAACTATGCATTGAAAACAGAATCTGTCAAAAACAGAATAGTCTGTAATGATCTGGATAACTACCATACTTCTGCTACTCCAAAAATTATGAAAAAATTAGTCACACGTGAGAAATTTGTATATTAAACCTCTGCAAAAATAATCAACTCAAAATCACTCTTCTGTTAAAAATAAGAATTATTTCCGTGAGCGTAAAAGTTTCTGTTTTTCAGCAAGATCAAATCAACTATCACACAACATGATCCCAAAGGCTTTACTTGGCACTTTATTGAAACAAAAGCAATAAAACATGATCAATACAGTAGAGTAATCATGTTAACACACAAAAACAGTAGGTAAAAGTGTTGGGTTGCCTCCCAACAAGCGCTTTTCTTTAATGCCTTTTAGCTAGGCATGATGATTTCAATGATGCTCGCATAAAAGATAAGAATTGAAACATAACGCGAGCATCATGAAGCACATGACAAGCACATTTAAGTCTAACCCACTTCCTATGCATAGGGATTTTGTGAGTAAACAATTTATGGGAACAAGAATCAACTAATATAGGAAGGCAAAACAAGCATAACTTCAAAAATTTCAACACATAGAGAGGAAACTTGATATTATTGCAATTCCTACAAGCATATGTTCCTCTCTCATAATAATTTTCAGTAGCATCATGAATGAATTCAACAATATAACCATCACATAAAGCATAGAAAATTTATTACTCTCCACATAAGCAAATTTATTCTCATGAATAGTAGTGGGAGCAAACTCAACAAAATAACTATCATGGGATTGAAAATTAAAATCATGATGACAAGTTTCATGGTTATCATTATTCTTTATAGCATACGTGTCATCACCATAATCATCATAGATACCAACTTTGTTGTCACAACCAATTGCAACCTCTTCCAAAATAGTGGATTCATCATTAAATAAAGTCATGACCTCTCCAAATCCACTTTCATCAATATAATCATCATAAATAGGAGGCATGCAATCATTATAACAAATTTGCACATCAAATCTTGGGGGACTAAAAATATCATCTTCATCAAACATAGCATCCCCAAGCTTATGGCTTTGCATATCATTAGCATCATGGATATTCAAAGAATTCATACTAACAACATTGCAATCATGCTCATCATTCATAACAAACATTCTATTGAATTCTTCTTCTATCAATTGAGCACAATTCTCCAATCCATCATTTTCAAGAAAGATATTATAAAGATTATCAATAATATGATGCAACCTCAATTCCATTTTTTTGTAGGTTTTTTCTTATAAACCAGACTAGTGATAAAACAAGAAACTAAAAGATTCAATTGCAAGATCTGAAGATATACCTTCATGCACTCACCTCCCCAGCAACGGCGCCAGAAAAGAGCTTGATGTCTACTACGCAACTTTATTGTTTTAGACTCGTGTTGGGCCTCCAAGGGCAGAGTTTTGTAGGACAGTAGCAATTTTCCCTCAAGTGGATGACCTAAGGTTTATCAATCCGTGGGAGGCACAGGATGAAGATGGTCTCTCTCAAACAAACCTGCAACCAAATACATGAAATCTCTTGTGTCCGCAACACACCTAATACAATGGCAAATTGTATAGGTGCACTAGTTCGGCGAAGAGATGGTGATAAAAGTGTAATATGGATGGTAGAAATATGTTTTTATAATCTGAATAAATAAAAATAGCAAAGTAGCAGATAGTAAACGGGCACAAAAACGGTATTGCAATGCTTAAAAACAAGGCCTAGGGTCCATACTTTCACTAGTGCAATCTCTCAACAATGCTAATATAATTGGATCATATAACCGTCCCTCAAAGTGCGATGAATAAATCACTCCAAAGTTCCTATCTAGCGGAGAACATAAGACGGAATTGTTTGTAGGGTACGAAACCACCTCAAAGCTATTCTTTCCGACCAATCTATCCTAGAGTTCGTACTAAAATAACACCAAGCTATTCTCTCCGATTGATCTAACCAAGAGTTCATACTAAAATAACACCAAAGCAAATTCAGATTCGTAATATTCAATCCAACACAAAGAACTTCAAAGAGTGCCCCAAGATTTCTACCGGAGAACCAAAGACAAGAATGTGCATCAACCCCTATTCATAGATTACCCCAATGTCACCTTGGGGATCCGTGAGTTGAATGCCAAAACATATATCAGATGAATCAATATGATACCCCATTTTCACCATGAGTATTCATATGCAAGACATATATCAAGTGCTCTCAAATACACAAAAGTATTCAACCCGATAAAATGAAATCTCAAAGAGAAAACTCAATTCATCACAAGATAGAGAGGGGAAAACACCATATGATCCGACTATATTAACAAAGCCCACGATACATCAAGATCGTGACATCTCAAGAACATGAGAGAGAGAGAGAGAGATTAAACACATAGCTACTGGTACAAACCCTCAGGCCCGAGGGTGGACTGCTCCCTCCTCATCGTGATGGCCGCCGGGATGATGAAGATGGCCACCGGTGATGATTCCCCCTCCGTGAAGTCTTTGGAAAGGTTCTAGGTTGGTTTTGGTGGCTCTGAGGCTGCATGTGAAACTTGATCTAGGTTAACCCCGAGGGTTTTAGGAATATTTGTGAATTATAGGGTAAAGAGGGGGTGCGGGCGGCCACCTAGGTGGGCACAACCCACCTGGGTGCGCATCCAAGAATGATAATATAACAGCATGAATACTTCATAAATTATAGATACTTTGGAGACGTATCAGAGGGCGCGCCTTACCCCCCTAGAGGCGCCCTCCTGTCTTGTGGGCCACCTGACAGGAGGCCGACGCCCATCTTCTGCTATATGGTGTGTTTTGACCTGGAAAAAAATCTGAAGGAAGCTTTCAGGACAAAGCGTCGCCGTCTCGAGGCGGAACTTGGGCAGAACCAATCTAGGGCTCCGGTGGAGCTGTTCTGCCAGGGAAACTTCCCTCCAGGAGAGGGAAATCATCGCCATCGTCATCACCAACAATCCTCTCATTGAGAGGGGGTCAATCTCCATCAACATCTTCACCAGCACCATCTCCTATCAAACCCTAGTTCATCTCTTGTATCCGATCTTTGTCTCAAAACCTCATATTGGTACTTGTGGGTTGCTAGTAGTGTTGATTACTCCTTGTAGTTGATGCTAGTTGGTTTATTCGGTGGAAGATCGTATGTTCAGATCCTTAATGATAATTAATACTCCACTGATTATGAACATTAATATGCTTTGTGAGTAGTTACGTTTGTTACAGAGGACACAGGAGAAGTCTTATTATAAGTAATCATGTGAATTCGGTATTCGTTCGATATTTTGATGAGATGTATGTTGTCTTTCCTCTAGTGGTGTTATGTGAACGTCGACTACATGACACTTCACCATTGTTTGGACCCAGGGGAAGTCATTGGGAAGTAATAAGTAGATGATGGGTTGCTAGAGTGATAGAAGCTTAAACCCTAGTTTATGCGTTGCTTCGTAAGGGGCTGATTTGGATCCATATGTTTCATGCTATGGTTAGATTTATCTTAATTCTTCTTTCGTATTTGCGGATTCTTGCGAGATGGGTTAATCATAAGTGGGAGGCTTGTCCAAGGAAGGGCAGGACCCAAGCACCAGTCCACCCACATATCAAATTATCAAAGTAACGAAGGCGAATCACATGAGCATGTTGAAAACTAACTTGACAACAATTCCCATGTGTCCTCGGGAGCGCTTTGCTTTATATAAGAGTTCGTCCAGGCTTATCCTTTGCTAAAAAAAGGATTGGGCCACCTTGATGCACCTTGTTTACTTTTATTACTTGTTACCCGTTATGAATTATCTTATCACACAAGTATCTGTTACCGATAATTTCAGTGCTTGTAGAGAATACCTTGTTTAAAACCGCTTGCCATTTCCTTCTGCTCCTCGTTGGGTTCGACACTCTTACTTATCGAAAGGACAATGATAGATTCCCTGTACTTGTTGGTCATCAGCTGTTGCATGCTTTCTTTCAGCCTTTACTAGAGCAACAAGGACACGAACAGTTGACGACTCCACCTGGCTTGTGAGTAATCCCGCATCATCTGGGAATTTGCACCTTGTGTCTAATCCGACATCTTAGGGAAATGGCACCTTATGTGTAATCCAGCCTCATTTTGGAAACATGGTGTCGAGGTTGACCATACTTCCCTCCACACAAGAACTACTTCCTGACATGAAGAAGTTACTTCTTTTTTAGATCAATAGTCAGAGCTCCCCAAATCCATTAAGTAGAAGCCCAATAAACAGGACTAGGAGCAGTGAATTCAAAAGGAGATATAAAACATACTGCAAGGTGAGAACACCCACTTCCTACATCAAGCTAAGAAGGAAAGTATTAGTACGATTAAGGCTACGCTTATTACATATCAAGCAGAGCCAGCTTATAGAAACTATAACATATACATCAAAGAACACAAGGCTAAGAGAACTAGAAAAAACAACAGAGGGGTGCACTAAGCCAAGGGTTGCTGCAGCAAAACAACCGATAACCAGATGGATCTCCAGGGCATCTGTAGGCGCGTTTGACTAACTAGCTTCAACACTAAATTACAAAAGAATCATCCTACGGCATGGTGGGCCCACTCAGTAAATTGAGATCCTACAAATGATTGAGAGCCTAATCAAGTGTAAAGGGAATTGTTTGTCTCGCCTATTATTGTTTAATAATATGCCACACTGCTGGATTGCATGGCAAGAACCACGCCAAGCAGATAACATGGTTTGTCGCTATTTTGGGCTCGGGCTTGCCTGAGGCCCGCCTAGTCCTGTGTTCACTATCACGCTGCCAGACACATACCATGTCAAAGTAAAAAAGTTGATCAAAAGAGGGGGCTCCCTCTGATTTCATTAACAAAACCATCAAGGACACACAAAACTTCCACCATTTCTAGTCAGGTTCTCAATATCAAAGTAATTGAAAGGTTGTTACTTACCAAAGCTCGTTTTACAGGTTCGATGCAGCTCCTCTTTAAATTGCGACGTTCCCGGAAGATGTCCCCAGCATCCCGTATTTGGTCTTCATTGCTCCTCTGCATGTTCGCATTCGTAGTTTTAAAATCTCAACATCGCAAGAATATAGCAATACCCACGCATCTTGTGGGCAACATTAAAGCACTCATCTGCCATGTTAGCAAAAGTGATTTTTAATATCACACTATGTGGCTCTTCAACTTTGCTAGAACTACGCTAGGTTTCATTTTTAGTGAATAGAACAAAGTGATCACCTCCCTGCTATTCTAAAAAACTTACCATCATTTGTGACACTATTGGTTACAGATGAAGAACCTACCCAAGCAGAGCGCAATACAGGAGCGACGCACAATTACAAGATGATATTCTGTTGGACAATGCAAGCTATAACCAATTAAATTTATCGGAACAATAGCAGCCAGGAAATTTGAAGGGTAGGTATGAACATAAACGGAACTGCACATGTACTGCTAAGAGAATCAATATACACATTACCAATCAAGGAGTACAAAGGTCGCGGTGGCGTCTATGCATCATGGTTGGCAATGGGAGTCAGTTCATTGTCGATGGCGGTGGTGCTGCTGTGCTTGGCGTCGAGAAGCAGATCCGAGACCGTGGAAGACGGCGTAGGTGAAGGGGTTCCGTGTATGACTGACGGCAGCATCGGCTCCAAGGCGGCGCATTTACATCGTCGATGAGGCAGAATCAAGGTGGACGAAAAGCGCCATTGAAGAAGGGAGGGGCACGACGGTGCTGCGGTGCCGTCGAGAAGTCTATTTTGCGGTGTGGATAGAAAATGGAGAGTATGATGATTACTCTGGGTGTAGGGTGGGGTAGGATGGGTGGGGTGAACGTGAATTTACCTAAACAGGCCCCTACCAACTAGCATCTATCGGCCTGTTCGACCAAGGGTATGATGGTAACTTTGCATTAGTCGAATCTGAGTCGTAGGAGATCTCGATGGAAGCGGGAGATTTTTGCCACTGGCCTAAAATTTTCTAACACTGTACTACTCCCTACTACCCGTCTGGCGTGTTGGGTGATTGGGTTGAGTAGCTAGGAGTAATGTACTCCCTCCATTTTTATATACTTTGCATATTAGGTTTGACTGAAGTCAGACTTCCTAAAGTTTGACCAAGTTTGTAGAGAAAATATAAACATATACCATAAAAAATCTGTATGATGTGAAAGTACATTCAATAATGAATCTAATGGTATTGATTTGTTATTGTATATGTTAATATTTTTGTTTATAAACTTTGTCAGAGTTTACAAAACTTGACTTTGACCAATGCTAATACGCGTACTTAAATAAAAACAGAGGGAGTACACATCTATTTTCTTAGTTTGTCGTGACATTAATTATTTGTTGTAATTGTGAAATAAATATATTAAGCTACTGACTTCGAATGTAATGGTTTATACAATTCAACATTTAGAAATCGTTGTTGAATTCCAAGATGAATACAAGGTCTATAGTACATCACAATATGCTAAAACTCACAAAATCCAACTGAATATGAAAATCGAAAGGCATTTCATAGTTATAAATTTGTTGGATGCAACAAAACCAACCATAACTCTACATGATCCAGTCTAAAGAAATTTTGAGAACACATCCCAATGTGTGAATGGAACGTAGAGAGTTTGTGAAGATGGATCAATGGCAGGAGAGAGATGCGTGCGCTCAACACACAAGATATACACCTACTGGAAGAAAGAGACGGAGGACTGGAGAGATTGTATATATGTGGGCGAGAGAGTAGGAGAGAAAGCTCACGAAAGAGAGAGAGAGAGAGAGAGAGAGAGAGAGAGAGAGAGATATGTATACAAAAGAAGAAGTTAGGCCTGTGAGAAAGATGGAGACATGTAATAATATAAGGAGTGAGATGCGTGTGCATCGAGATTTTGTACATGTGGAAGGAGAAGAGACAAAGGGTTCGATGAGAGAGCTCAAAAGAACATGGACTAGAGGGGAATCTTATGGGCTGAGGGATTGATACTTTTGTGCGGGAGGGGGAGAGGGAGAGGGAGAGGGAGAGAGGGGAAAGGAGTTACTCAGCCGTCGTCACATCATCCTGCTTCCAAATGGCCTCGCAGTCTCTAGGGCGGCATGGTCATCGTCTTCGTTCTTCCCGATGCCCTCCTTGAAGATCAAGGTAGTGTGCATGTGGGGGTGTAGATAAGCACAAGCCACAGTGGTCACTATATAATCTTGGATGGGGATGGATAGTGTGCCTTGGGGGGTGTCACGATTGAGAGAAATCAAACCTATGGAGAGAATGTGTGTGGATAGTGAGCATGCGAGAGAGGCCAATGGTGCAAGACAGATACATCATAAAGGCCAATGTTTAAGCAATATAGAGAGTTCAAAAGGGATACAAAGAGAGGACTATGGGGAGTTTGTCTGCGAGGCAAAGAGACATAGCGAGCGATAAATGTATGTGCTTGGTACATGGTGTGTATGTGACGGAGAGGTACATGCATGCTAAATGGGGTTTTCATGAAGAGATTGTGTGTGTGAGATAGAGAGAAATGTGGGGGCCTTGAGGCAGGAAGGGGCTGGGTGAGGGTGTCAAAATTTATGCGTTGATGCATGTGTTACATGCGATTGTGAGAGGGACGGTCGAATCGAGAGAGATGGTTGTTGTGTTATGAAAGCTCCTCTCTCTCTCTCTCTCATGCACACACACAAAAAACACAAATAGAAGACCGTTCTATTTGTATACACAACATCTCGGCATATCTCTATGTCTCACTCATACATGATCATTTGCACATTCACACCTCTCTATGACTATCACACGCACACCATCTCCACATTTCCCTCCCGCCACAACACAGATATAGACACGTACATGCGTTCTATCTCTGTTACACAGACAGAATCTCTATTAAACAATTTTGTAGGGGGCACCTAAAACTTCCAAATCCAAATAATCACGAACTGAAGCTAAGTACAAATATATGGAAATATTGTAGCATGAAGAACTTTTCCAGCAAAAAAAGCATAGTAATATTTGGGGATTGTTTTCACACACACAAAAGGCTCGGTCGATGTCCTTCCAGCGCGACACCGTGACGCACCTTTCGATCGACCGCGTGACCGCAGTGCACGTGCTTGCATAGGATTCCATATCGATGTTGTGCTAACTAATGTGGTGTATAAGCGCGGCCGCGATGCACGCGCTTGCACATGATTACATGTACTAGTACGGTGTTCCTTTACGTTTGACCAACCCTATAACCAAGCTCCCATAAGCGCACACATCAATATTTCGTCGCCGTTGCGCATGCGTACAATTGCTAATGTACTGTATGGTGCAGTATTATCGCTGCCACATGGGACCCGGCCCCACATGTCATCCGCACTACATCACCGTACGGTACTGCAGATAATCTCAACCCCTCGCCCGCTCACGTCGTCTGCAGTCCCTCCTTGGGGTGACGCCGCACTACCAAGCATGCGAGCAGGTCGAGCCGCGTCTATGCCCATGGCATACAAAGAGGAGGAGGACAAGCGCGTGCTCTAGCACGCCGGCGAGTGCTACCTCTTGAGCACTGTGTTGGTTTTCCCTTGAAGAGGAAAGGGTGATGCAGTAGAGTAGCGTAAGTATTCCCCTCAGTTACTGAGAACCAAGGTATCAATCCAGTAGGAGGCCACACCCAAGTCCCTCGCACCTACACAAACAAATATAAACCTCGCAACCAACGCAATAAAGGGGTTGTCAATCCCTTCACGATCACTTACGAAAGTGAGATATGATAAGATAACATTTTTGGTATTTTTATAATAAAGATGCAAAGTAAAATAAAGGGCAATAAAAATAGCTAAGTGTTGGAAGATTAATATGATGGAAAATAGACCCGGGGGCCATAGGTTTCACTAGTGGCTTCTCTCAAGAGCATAAGTATTACGGTGGGTGATCAAATTACTGTTGAGCAATTGATAGAACTGAGCATAGTTATGAGAATACCTAGGTATGATCATGTATATAGGCATCACGTCCGCGACAAGTAGACCGACTCCTGCCTGCATCTACTACTATAAGTAAGATGACATGATGTAGAGGGATAAGCTCATGCAATATGATATAAACCCCATCTTGTTATCCTCGATGACAACAATACAATACGTGCCTTGCTGCCCCTCATCACACCGGGAAAGGACACCGCAAGATTGAACCCAAAGCTAAGCACTTCTCCCATTGCAAGAAAGATCAATCTAGTAGGCCAAACCAAACTGACAATTCGAAGAGATTTGCAAAGATAACCAATCATACATAAAAGAATTCAGGGAAGATTCAAATATTGTTCATAGATAAACATGATCATAAACCCACAATTCATCGGTCTCAACAAACACACCGCAAAAGAAGATTACATCGAATAGATCTCCACGAGAATCATGGAGAACTTTGTATTGAGATCCAAAGAGAGAGAAGAAGCCATCTAGATAATAACTATGGACCCGAAGGTCTGAGGTGAACTACTCACACATAATCGGAGAGGCTATGGTGTTGATGTAGAAGCCCTCCGTGATCAATGCCCCCTCTGGCGTAACGCCTAAAAGGCCCAGTGATGGGATCTCACGGCATGTAAGGTTGCGGTGGTAGAATAAGGTTTTAGTGGATGCTTCTGTTGGTTTGGGGGTACGTAGGTATATATAGGAGGAAGAAGTACGTCGGTGGAGCAACGTGGGCCCCACGAGGGTGGAGGGCGCGCCCAGGGGGGCTAGGCGCGCCCCCTACCTCGTGCCTTCCTGGTTGATGTCTTGACATGGACTCCAAGTCCTCTGGATCACGTTTGTTCCGAAAATCACGTTCCCGAAGGTTTCATTCCGTTTGGACTCCGTTTGATATACTTTTTCTGTGAAACTCTAAAATAGGCACAAAAAAATAGCAATTTGGGCTGGGCCTCCGGTTAATAGGTTAGTCCCAAAAATAATATAAGAGTGTATAAAAAAGCCCATTAATCATCCAAAACAGAATATAATATAGCATGAAGCAATCAAAAATTACAGATACGTTGGAGACGTATCAAGCATCCCCAAGCTTAATTCCTGCTCGTCCTCGAGTAGGTAAATGATAAAAACATAATTTTTGATGCGAAATGCTACGTGGCATAATTTTTTAATGTAACCCTCTTAATTGTGGTATGAATATTCAAATCCGAAAGATTCAATATAAAAGTTTAATGTTGACATAAAAGCAATAATACTTCAAGCATACTAACTATGCAATTATGTCTTCTCAAAATAACATGGCCAAAGAAAGTTCATCCCTACAAAACCATATAGTTTAGTCATGCTCCATCTTCGTTACACAAGAATGATCTCATCATGCACAACCCCGATGACAAGCCAAGCAATTGTTTCATACTTTAGTAATCTCAAACTTTTTCACCCTTCACGCAATACATGAGCGTGAGCCATGGATATAACACTATGTGTGGAATAGAATATAATGATGGGGGTTATGTGGAGAAGACAAAAAAGTAGAAAGTCTCATATCAACGCGGCTAATCAACGGGCTATGGAGATGCCCATAGATTGATGTTAATGCAAGGAGTAGGGATTGCCATGCAACGGATGCACTAGAGCTATAAATGCATGAAAGCTCAACAAAAGAAACTAAGTGGGTGTGCATCCAACTTGCTTGCTCACGAAGACCTAGGGCATTTGAGGAAGCCCATTGTTTGAATATACAAGCCAAGTTCTATAATGAAAAATTCCCACTAGTATATGAAAGTGACAAAACAAGAGACTCTCTATCATGAAAATCATGGTGCTACTTTGAAGCACAAGTGTGGAAAAAAAGGATAGTAGCACTATCCCTTTTTATTTTCTTTTTTTGGGCCTTCTTATTTTTTTGGCCTTCCTCTTTTTTTTGGAACAATTCTCTATGAATGATGATGATCACACTTCTATTTATTTACAACTCAATGTTTACAACTCGATACTAGAACAAAGTATGACTCTATATGAATGCCTCCGGCGGTATATCGGGATAGAAATGAATCAAGAGTGACATGTATGAAAAATTGTGAACGGTGGCTTTGCCACAAATACAATGTCAACTACATGATCATGCAAAGCAATATGACAATGATGAACGTGTCATGATAAACGGAACGGTGGAAAGTTTCGTGGCAATATATCTCGGAATGGCTATGGAAATGCCATAATAGGTAGGTATGGTGGCTGTTTTGAGGAAGATATAAGGAGGTTTATGTGTGAAAGAGTGTATCATATTACGGGGTTTGGATGCACCGGCGAAGTTTGCACCAACTCTCAATGTGAGAAAGGGCAATGCATGCATCAAGAGGCTAGCAATGATGGAAGGGTAAGAGTGCGTATGATCCATGGACTCAACATTAGTCATAAAGAACTCACATACTATTGCAAAAATCTACAAGTCATCAAAAACCAAGCACTACGCGCATGCTCCTAGGGGGTAGATTGGTAGGAAAAGACCATCGCTCGTCCCCGACCGCCACTCATAAGGAAGGCAATCAAACAACACTCATGTTTCAAATTTGTTACATAACGTTTACCATACGTGCATGCTACGGGACTTGCAAACTTCAACACAAGTATTTCTCAATTTCACAACTACTCAACTAGCACAACTTTAATATCACTACCTCCATATCTCAAAACAATCATCAATCATCAAACTTCTCTTAGTATTCAGCACACTCATAAGAAAGTTTTTTTTACTAGTCTTGAATACTTAGCATATTAGGATTAATTTTCCTACTTAAGCAAATTACCATGCTGTTTAAGACTCCCAAAATAATATAAGTGAGGCATGAGAGGATAATAGTTTCTATAAAACAAAACCACCGCCGTGCTCTAAAAGATATCAGTGATGCACTAGAGCAAAAACTATATAGCCCAAAAGATATAAGTGAAGCGCATAGAGTATTCTAATAAATTCCGAATCATGTGTGTTTCTCTCAAAAGGTGTGTGCAGCAAAGATGATTGTGGTAAACTAAAAATCAAAGACCCAAATCATACAAGACGCTCCAAGCAAAACACTTATCATGTGGTGAATAAAAATATAGCTCCAAGTAAAGTTACCGATGGAAGTAGATTTAAAGAGGGATGCCTTCCGGGCATCCCCAAGCTTTGGTTTTTGGTGCCCTTAGATTATCTTGGGGTGCCATGGGCATACCCAAGCTTAGGCTCTTGCCACTCCTTGTTCCATAATCCATCAAATCTTTTACCCAAAACTTGAAAACTTCACAACACAAAACTTAACAGAAAATCTCGTGAGCTCCGTTAGCTTAAAAGAAAACAAAACACCACTTCAAGGTACTGTAATGAACTAATTCTTTATTTATATTGGTGTTAAACCTACTGTATTCCAACTTCTCTATGTTTTATAAACTATTTTACTAGCCATAGATTCATCAAAATAAGCAAACAACACACGAAAAATAGAATCTGTCAAAAACAGAACAGTCTGTAGTAATCTGTAAATAACGCAAACTTCTGGAACTCAAAAAATTCAGAAAAAATAGGAAGACCTAGAAAATTTGTTTATTGATCAGCAGCAATTGGAATCAATATTTTATCACGTTCTGGTGATTTTTAACAGTTATTTTCGTGAACAGAAAGTTTCTGGAATTTTCAGAAAAATCAAATAACTATCATCCAAGAAGATCCTATAGGTTTAACTTGGCACAAACACTAATTAAAACATAAAAACAAATCTAACCAGAGGCTAGATCAAATATTTATTCCTAAACAGAAGCAAAAAAGAAAAAAATTAAAAATAAAATTGGGTTGCCTCCCAACAAGTGCTATCGTTTAATGCCTCTAGCTAGGCATTGATAATTTCGATGATGCTCACATAAAAGACAAGAACTGAAGCGCAAAGAGAGCATCATGAAACACGTGACAAACACATCTAAGTCTAACATACTTCCTATGGATAGGCATCTTATAGGAAAACAAATTATCAAGACAAGCAAAAACTAGCATATGCAAGGAAGCGAAAGAAACAATAGCAATCTCAACATAACGAGAGGTAATTTAGTAACATGAAAATTTCTATAACCATATTTTCCTCTCTCATAATAATTACATGTAGGATCATAATCAAATTCAACAATATAGCTATCACATAAAATATTTTCAACATGATCCACATGCATGCAAAGTTGACACTCTTCCAAAATAGTGGGATTAACATTAACTAAAGTCATGACCTCTCCAAACCCGCTTTTATCAAAAATACCATAAGATTGAACATTCTCCAAATATGTGGGATCTAAAGTTGACACTCTTCCAAACCCACTTTCAATATTATTGCAAACACTATTATCAATCTCATATTCATCATGGGGCTTAAATAAATTTTCAAGATCATAAGAAGAATCACCCCAATCATGATCATTGCAACAAGTAGTAGACATGGCAAAACTAGCATCCCCAAGCTTAGGGTTTTGCATATTATTAGCACAATTGACATCAAGAAAATTTATAGTAAAATCATGCTTTTCATCGAAGGAACTATCAAGTATGGGTGCAATAGCAACGATCTCGTGTTTAACATAAGGAACTATAGAAAATTCATCTTCATAAATATTGGCATCGTGGCCACAAGAATAGCAAGCATCATGTTCATCAAGGGCTATTTCAATCAAATCATCTGAATCATAATTATCTAAAGATTCATGCGTATCATTATTTTCTTTAGAAGCAACGGTCATTCTTTCAATAAATTCTTTGACATAGACATTATGAGCATAGTTTTCATAGCAATATTCAAGTATGTCAAGATTTTCAGATTCGTAAAGAGTAGTATCATACTTTTCAATCAAAGAAGCAACTTCAAAAGAACCCTTAAAAGCAACAAATTCTTCAATTTGTTCGATATCATAGTAGCTATAAACACCCTTTGCATAAGAAGATAAGATTTTGTTTTCATTAAACTCACATAGGTAGGGAAGGTGTTTTTTTAGGGTTCTTAGAGCAACAAGTAACATCACAAATTTCACAAAGATTCCAAGCATAACACAGCAATTTGTTTATTTGATTCCATAAGAGTTTCCCTTTTTCAGAAAAATGGTGACGCACAAAATGAGCATGCTCATCTAAATATTTCCCATCAACTAGGCTAGTTGGGGTTTCAAAGACGAAAGATAAGGATCGAAGATGATCCAAGTAGAACACTTTAAGTGGATCCACATCAATAGGTTTTTAGCAAGCAAAGATGCAAGGAATTAGAAGGCACGTGGAAACACAAACAAAAGGGCATACAGGAAGAAGGCGAACGAAAAGGAGAGGGCGAATAAAATGGCAAGGGTGAAGTGGGGGAGAGGAAAACGAAAGGCAAATGGCAAATAATGTAATGCGGGAGATAAGAGTTTGTGATGGGTACTTGGTATTTGACTTTATGCACTGCAACGGGCGCCGAGAAATGGCACGTTGTCGGGAGTTCAAATCTTGACTTGACTTTGCGTAAGCCTCCCCGGCAACGGTGCCAGAAATCCTTCTTGCTACCTCTTGAGCACTGCGTTGGTTTTCCCTTGAAGAGGAAAGGGTGATGCGGTAGAGTAGCATAAGTATTTCCCTAAGTTTTTGAGAACCAAGGTATCAATCCATTAGGAGGTCACGCCCAAGTCCCTCGCACCTACACAAACAAATATAAACCTCGCAACCAACGCAATAAAGGGGTTGTCAATCCCTTCACGGTCCCTTACGAAAGTGA
This sequence comes from Aegilops bicornis, assembly GCA_021605145.1. NCBI lineage: Eukaryota > Viridiplantae > Streptophyta > Magnoliopsida > Poales > Poaceae > Aegilops > Aegilops bicornis. The sequence goes on along the minus strand of CM038675.1, from coordinate 437,642,965 downwards.
TATCTGATAGATATGATAAGATAATATTTTTGGTATTTTCATAATAAAGATGCAAAGTAAAATAAAAGGCAATAAAAATAGCTAAGTGTTGGAAGATTAATATGATGGAAAATAGACCCGGGGGCCATAGGTTTCACTAGTGGCTTCTCTCAAGAGCACAAGTATTGCGGTGGGTGAACAAATTACTGTTGAGCAATTGATAGAATTGAGCATAGTTATGAGAATATCTAGGTATGATCATCTATATAGGCATCACGTTCGCGACAAGTAGACCGACTCCTGCCTACATCTACTACTATTACTCCACACATTGACCGCTATCCAGCATGCATCTAGAGTATTAAGTTCAAAAAAACAGAGTAACGCTTTAAGTAAGATGACATGATGTAGAGGGATAAACTCATGCAATATGATATAAACCCCATCTTGTTATCCTCGATGGCAACAATACAATACATGCCTTGCTGCCCCTACTGTCACTGGGAAAGGACACCGCAAGATTGAACCCAAAGCTAAGCACTTCTCCCATTGCAAGAAAGATCAATCTAGTAGGCCAAACCAAACTGATAATTCGAAAAGACTTGCAAAGATAACCAATCATACATAAAAGAATTCAGAGAAGATTCAAATATTGTTCATAGGTAAACTTGATCATAAACCCACAATTCATCGGTCTCAACAAACACACCACAAAATAAGATTACATCGAATAGATCTCCACGAGAATCGTGGAGAACTTTGTATTGAGATCCAAAGAGAGAGAAGAAGCCATCTAACTAATAACTATGGACCCGAAGGTCTGAGGTAAACTACTCACACATCATCGGAGAGGCTATGTTGTTGATGTAGAAGCCCTCCGTGATCAATGCCCCCTCCGGCAGAACGCCGGAAAAGGCCCCAAGATGGGATATCACGGGTACAGAAGGTTGCGGCAGTGGAATTAGGTTTTCGTGGATGCTTCTGTTGGTTTGGGGGTACGTAGGTATATATAGGAGGAAGAAGTACGTCGGACGAGCAACATGGGCCCCACGAGGGTGGAGGGCGCGCCCCCCTACCTCGTGCCCTCCTGGTTGATGTCTTGACGTGGACTCCAAGTCCTCTAGATCATGTTTGTTCTGAAAATCACGTTCCCGAAGGTTTCATTCCGTTTGGACTCCGTTTGATATCCTTTTTCTGTGAAACTCTGAAATAGGCAAAAAAACAGCAATTTGGGCTGGGCCTCCGGTTAATAGGTTAGTCCCAAAATTAATATAAAAGTGTATAACAAAGCCCATTAATCATCCAAAACAGAATACAATATAGCATGAAGCAATAAAAAATTATAGATACGTTGGAGACGTATCAGCGAGGAGGAGCTAGCGTGTCATTGTCGTCTCCGCCTGTGCGAAGGAGGCTCGCATGGTGGTTGTCGCGGCGGAAGCCGATCGCGCTCGCGTCGAGCCTGCAAACCGGGTAAGGACGTTGATCTACCTTCGAGACCTTCAATGCCATGTGGATCATGCAATCTGAAGGAACAATTTGGGTCAGCCGACTCCAGCATCGAGCCATTAGATGCAACATGGACGGCCAGAAGGGCTTCTTCATCTTCCGAAAATGATGCACTGTTCATCTTCTCTCTCAACCATCGAGCCACCAGCCCGCCACAGGCCTAGCCGCTTGCCGCCACTGCCTCGCCCTCCCCTGAACGGACTGCCACCGCCATGCTACCCCCACCCACCCCCGCCATCCGTTTAACCTTGGGCACGATCCATTTTTTCCGGCGAACTGCATTCCACACCCAACACTCATAAGATAGATCATGGGCACCCTGACACCCTAATATAGATACTGGAGTAGCTTCACTGCCGTCTTCTTCCTTCGCTCTGGCGAACTTCTTCTTTCACAAATCGACTGGCCCAAATTATACTACTAGTACATATTAAGTACGATAGGGCGGAGAAATGAGTAGTAGTACCAACTACAAGAAGAATGGTAGTAAGACACACTAGTACATACTACTAGAGAGTTCAAATAACGAGAAAGAACATAACATAGTTCTGCTGGGGGCTCAGCACAACACACCCTTGAAATAAAACTAAGCAACTAGTCTGCTTGACACTGCAGTAGAACCAGCATGAGAAACGGCACTGCCACCTTACTCACAGTCTTCATCCACGTCCTCGACTTCATCCTCGACTTCTTTTTTAGATCAATAGTCAGAGCTCCCCAAATCCATTAAGTAGAAGCCCAATAAACAGGACTAGGAGCAGTGAATTCAAAAGGAGATATAAAACATACTGTAAGGTGAGAACACCCACTTCCTACATCAAGCTAAGAAGGAAAGTATTAGTACGATTAAGACTGCGCTTATTACATATCAAGCAGAGCCAGCTTATAGAAACTATAACATATACATCAAAGAACACAAGGCTAAGAGAACTAGAAAAAACAGCAGAGGGGTGCACTAAGCCAAGGGTTGCTGCAGCAAAACAACCGATAACCAGATGGATCTCCAGGGCATCTGTAGGCGCGTTTGACTAACTAGCTTCAACACTAAATTACAAAAGAATCATCCTACGGCATGGTGGGCCCACTGAGTAAATTGAGATCCTACAAATGATTGAGAGCCTAATCAAGTGTAAAGGGAATTGTTTGTCTCGCCTATTATTGTTTAATAATATGCCACACTGCTGGATTGCATGGCAAGAACCCTAGCCAAGCAGATAACATGGTTTGTCGCTATTTTGGGCTCGGGGCTTGCCCAGGGCCTGGCCTAGTCCTGTGTTCACTACTGCTGCCAGACACATACCATGTCAAAGTAAAAAAGTTGATCAAAAGAGGGGGCTCCCTCTGATTTCATTAACAAAACCATCAAGGACACACAAAACTTCCACCATTTCTAGTCAGGTTCTCAATATCAAAGTAATTGAAAGGTTGTTACTTACCAAAGCTCGTTTTACAGGTTCGATGCAGCTCCTCTTTAAATTGCGACGTTCCCTGAAGATGTCCCCAACATCCCGTATTTGGTATTCATTGCTCCTCTGCATGTTCGCATTCATAGTTTTAAAATCTCAACATCGCAAGAAAAATATAGCAATACCCACGCATCTTGTGGGCAACATTAAAGCACTCATCTGCCATGTTAGCACAAGTGATTTTTAATATCATGCTATGTGGCTCTTCAACTTTGCTAGAACTACGTTGTGGTTTCATTTTTGGTGAATAGAACAGGCGGATCACCTCCCTGCTATTCTAAAAAACTTACCATCATTTGCGACACTATTGGTTACAGATGAAGAATCTACCCAAGCAGAGCGCAATACAGGAGCGACGCACAATTACAAGATGATATTCTGTTGGACAATGCAAGCTATAACCAATTAAATTTATCTGAACAATAGCAGCCAGGAAATTTGAAGGGTAGGTATGAACATAATCGGAACTGCACATGTACTGCTAAGAGAATCAATATACACATTACCAATCAAGGAGGAGTATGAAAGTCGCGGTGGCGTCTGTGCATCATGGTTGGCAATGGAAGTCAGTTCATTATCGATGACGGTGGTGCTGCTGTGCTTGGCGTCATCTTCCGGGAAGCAGATCCGAGACCGTGGAAGACGGCATCGGTGAAGGGGTTCTGTGTATGATGGTGACGGCAGACCGGCTCCAGTGCGGCGTACGACATCGTCGATGAGGCAGATGCGCTGCGGTGGACGAGTGCGCCGCTGAAGAAAGGGAGGGGCACGAAGGTGCTGCGGTGCCGTCGAGAAGTCTATTTTGCGGTGCGGATAGAAAATGGAGAGTATGATGAGTACTCTGGGTGTCGGGTGGGGTAGGATGGGTGGGGTGAACGTGAAGTTACCTAAACAGGCCCCTACCAACCAGCATCTGTCGGCCTGTTCGACCAAGGGTATGATGGTAACTTTGCATTGGTCGAGTCTGAGTCACGGGAGATCTTGATGGAAGCGAGAGATTTTGCCACTGACCTAAAAATTTCTAACACTGTACTACTCCCTACTACCCGTCTGGCGTGTTGGGTGATTGGGTTGAGTAGCTAGGAGTAATGTACTCCCTCCGTTTTTATATACTTTGCATATTAGGTTTGACTGAAGTCAGACTTCCTAAAGTTTGACCAAGTTTGTAGAGAAAATATAAATATATACCATAACAAATCTGTGTGATGTGAAAGTACATTCAATAATGAATCTAATGGTATTGATTTGTTATTGCATATGTTAATATTTTTGTTTTAAACTTTGTCAGAGTTTACAAAACTTGACTTTGACCAATGCTAATACGCGTACTTAAATAAAAACAGAGGGAGTACACATCTATTTTCTTAGTTTGTCATGACATTAATTATTTGTTGTAATTGTGAAATAAATATATTAAGCTACTGACTTCGAATGTAATGGTTTATACAATTCAACATTTAGAAATCATTGTTGAATTCCAAGATGAATACCAGGTCTATAGTACATCACAATATGCTAAAACTCACAAAATCCAACTCAATATGAAAATCGAAAGGCATTTCATAGTTATAAATTTGTTGGATGCAACAAAACCAACCATAACTCTACGTGATCCAGTCGAAAGAAATTTTGAGAACACATCCCAATGTGTGAATGGAACGTAGAGAGTTTGTGAAGATGGAGCAATGGCAGGAGAGAGATGCGTGCGCTCAACACACTTGATATACACCCAGTGGAAGAAAGAGACAGAGGACAGGAAAGATTGTATATAAGTGGGCGAGAGTAGGAGAGAAATCTCAGGAAAGAGAGAGAGAGAGAGAGAGAGAGAGAGAGAGAGAGAGAGAGAGAGAGGGATATATATATGTATATAGAAGAAGAAGTTAGGTCTGTGAGAAAGATGGAGACATGTAATAATATAAGGAGTGAGATGCGTGTGCATCGAGATTTTGTACATGTGGAAGGAGAAGAGACAAAGGGTTTGATGAGAGAGCTCAAAAGAACATGGACTAGAGGGGAATCTTATGGGCTGAGGAATTGATACTTCTGTGCGGGAGGGGGAGAGGGAGATGGAGAGAGGGGAAAGGAGTTACTCAGCCGTCATCACATCATCCTGCTTCCAAATGGCCTCGAAGTCTCTAGGGCGGCATGGTCATCATCTTCGTTCTTCCCGATGCCCCCTCGAAGATCAAGGTAGTGCGCATATGGGGGTGCAGATAAGCACAAGCCATAGTGGTCACTATATAACCTTGGATGGGGATGGATAGTGTGCTCAGGGGGGGGGGGGTGTTGGGGATATTACCACTGGGTGTAAACCGGCCAGGACAGGCCGGGTTAACTTCATCAGTAGTTGAGTATGGTAAAGCCCAAGTAGGCAGATGAGGGCTTAAGGCCCATAGCCGGTTTAAGGCATGTAGCCGTAAACCGGCGTCAGTATGTAACTTGTATTGTAAGTTAGCAATAGCAGAGACCGAGTCGGATACATCTATGAACCGGTGTCGGGACTCTGTGAACCGACGGGCGCCACCCATGTATATAAGGGGACGACCCGGAGGCGGTTCAATGACAACAGACAACAACTCGAGACTTTGGCGAAGCTTGTTTGCTCCCTAGTCATCGAACACCCATCAATTCCATCACAACTAGACGTAGGCTTTTACCTTCATCGAAGGGGCCGAACTATTATAAACTCTCTTGCGTCCTTGTGTCCGCTTTAACCCCTTCAAGCTAACCCGTAGCGATGGCTCCACGACTAAGTCCTTTCATGAGGACATCTGCCGTGACAAAACCACGACAGTTGGCGCCCACCGTGGGGCTATCGCACGATGGTTTCAAGTTCTTGGAGGGCAACTTTGAAGGACTCAAGGGTTATGATGTGGGCCGGATGACCAAGAGTCGTCGCGGCAAGCTCTACATCGACGATGCAGGCTGGGGCCCCGAGGCCGGCTCGATTGAGTACGGGCACCAGGTCCCCTTTGGTGGCATACACGTCTTCATCAGCAAGATCGGTGAACCGGCCCCGAGCGGACATCTGCACCGACCTTGTCGAAATGGCTCAACAGGCGAGATCTGCCCAGGTTAAACCGGCCATGAAGCGTGCCTTCGTGGGGGTCATCCATGGAGGAGAATATGAGGATGGATCAGAATCTGGTAGCGAGACCGTCGTTTATTCCGGCGACGAGTCCTCAATCGGAGAAACCGAATCATTGTATCAGCTACAAGACGACCGGATTGGGGGCTATTCCGATGGTGACAGTATTCCGGACCCCTCTGATCTGCCCAACCGGGTTGGAATATTCATGGCCGATACGCAGGCGGCGATCCACTCTTCGACCGCAACAGCAATGTTCTCCGGGTCAGCGGCGGCAGCGGCGACCGGGGCAGGAGGCCCTGTGCACCCGCCGGCTCAAGTTTTATCTGATCTGTTTGATGTGTTGGCTGTGCTTATGGTGGAGGCTAACCCGGCGGATAAGGACGCCCACAACGCGGAGATTGCAAAGGTGAGGGAACAGATCACTCAGGTCAAGGCCGACCTAGCAGCCGAGAACGACAGGATGGCCGCAGAGCAGGCCGCTTTGGATGTGCAGGCCTATAGGCTTATGCTGGACCAGAACGCGTCGCATGAAGTCCTGAAAAGGAAGCATCGGTCCCGCCTGCCTATGGTTTTCGACGCCAGAAACCTCTTTAACACCCCAGGAGCAGGAACTAGTAACCCGCCAAAGGATAAATCGGGCGGAGGCACTGGGCAGTGCGCCGTTCAGCCTACCGATGGAGCCGCCTCGGCGAGAACAATATCGTGCCTCACCGCCCGGACACCTCCGTGTCATTATTCCAATCCAATGGACAATCTTGTCGCCGCCGCTTCACGACTGGAGGCCACCCCAATTGAAGGTGATTCTCCGCAGGCGGTGGAGACGCGCCGGGTTAAGGAGCTTCTTCGAACAGCCTTGATTCAACATGAAGCATATTCATACAGCCGTGACCGAATTCATTCCACCCTCCGTCCGAGCCGGAGCCCCGTGGCAATAACCCGGCAGGTGATGCTCGGGAAGTGGTGGACCGGGCCCGAGCACGCAGGGACGCCGAGTTAGCGGCGCAACATGAGGCTCGTCAGCTTACGCCGGTTCGTCCAACCGCCTTGATCGAGCCAGGAGTTACTTCTAGTTCTTTGGGAGTGCCTTGTGTTGTCCCCTCTTTACGCAATGTGCGCCTGCCCAAGGATTTCAAGGGCCCGCGCAAGGTGCCAAATTACACGGGCAATTTGTCTCCAGAAACATGGTGGAGAGCTATGAGATGGCCATGGAGATGCTTGACGTAGATGAAGCGGCGTGTGCAAAGTATTTCACCATGATGCTTGAAGGGACAGCCCGTATTTGGTTAAAAAGCTTACCGACCAATTCTATCAGTTCATGGGCCCAGTTGCGAGCCCGGTTTATCCAGAATTTCAAGGATACATGTAAGCAGCCCATGTCGATAGTGGACTTAGCGGCCTGTGTCCAGGAGGAAGGAGAGTCAACAACCCGGGTGCGCCGAAGTTTCGTAAATTTTGCACTCATCGCATCAGATTAACGCCGATTCCGCGGTTATAACTTTGGAAAGCAACTACCGGTTTACGCCTCTGAAGTTGAAATTGGGACGGATGAAGCGCCATTGTAATGATATGGGGACCCTCATGACTGCGTTAGTGAAGTATGCTGATTCTGATAGTACCAAGGATCCCGAGTCTGATGATGACAAGACAGGGAAGGGAAAGAAGAGTAGCAACTCCAAAGGGCAGCAACACAACACGGCAGGTCATGGTAGCGGAGGCAAGCGTAAAGCGGATGGCAGCGTGGACTTTGTGGCTAATACTAGCGTGCAGGACAAGGGCCAGTGACGGAAGGGTAAACCGCCGAATCACGGTGGAGCTCCAAATCCCAACCCGGACCGCCTGACCTAAACCAGCCCTGTCCAAAGCACGGGACAAAGGAGATGCCGGCCAACCACCTTTGGAAGGATTGCTATATTATGCAGGAGTTCAAAAATTCTAATACTTTCCGATATGATCACGGATCAGGTGGTGGCTCGGGATCCGGATTCCATGGGTCGGGTCACGGTGGAGGAAATGCCTGTTCAGGCTTCAATGGTGATCAGGGTGGACATAACAATCAAAATAATCAGAATAACCAGGGTGGTTACAACCAGCAGAAGAATCGGGTTATCGTGAGCAATCCAAAGCAGTTGAATAGCGGCAATATCATGTATTCACCACTAGCTTGGATAAGCGAGACCGTAAGCTTCACAAGCGAGTGGTGAATTTCGCTGAACCGGCCGTGCCTCGTTATTTACGCCGTCCGAACAGCCAATCATATGGAGCAGAGAGGATCACCCTCCCGGGTTGACAATCCGAGTCAGCTAGCGTTGGTGGTGGCACCTCGGTGGGAGGTTATAAGTTCACCAAGGTGCTCATGGATGGAGGAAGCAGATTAACATCTTATACTATGAGACCTTCCGCCGTATGGGGCTAACAGATAAGAATCTTAAACCGTCCAATACGGTATTCCATGGTGTGGTACCTGGTAAGTCAGCATATCCTGTTGGCAAGATAGCTCTGGAAGTGGCCTTTGGAGATCATCATGATTCCAGGTCAGAGACATTGATTTTTGAGGTGGTAAAGATCCGGAGCCCATATCACGCCTTATTTGGGCGGCCGGCTTATGCCAAATTTATGGCACGGCCCTGTTATATTTATTTGCAACTCAAGATGCCAGGTCACAAGGGGACCATAACCGTTCATGGAAGCCGCAAGATTGCTTTGGAGTGTGAAGAAGGTGATGCAGCCTATGCAGAGTCGGTTTGTGCCACGGAAGAGTTGAAGTACTACAAGGATAATATTGATCCGGCGGACATGACTCCGTTGAAGAAGCCAACCACAGAGCATGATCCGGCTCTAAAGTTCAAATCGGCAATGAGACTAAGCTTGTTGACTTCAGACCGTGATTCGTCCCAAGCGCTTTAGTATCGAGTACCAACCTGGATCCAAAATAGGAAAGCGGCGCCATCGAAGTTCATCCATGAGAATCGGGACGTTTTTGCATGGAAGCCTTCTGACATGCCAGGTGTACCGAGGGAACTCGCTGAGCACACTCTTAATGTTGATCCTAAGTACAAACCGGTGAAGCAGTTCCTCCGCCGGTTCAATGAAGAGAGGCGCAAAGTCATTGGAGAGGAGGTGGCCAGGCTCTTAGCGGCTGGCTTTATTGTTGAAGTTTTCCATCCTGAATGGTTGGCTAATCCGGTGCTGGTCCTTAAGAAAAACGGCACCTGGCGCATGTGTGTGGATTACATAGATCTTAACATGGCTTGTCCAAATAGATCCTTTGCCCTCCCCGCATCGATCAGATTATTGATGCTACTGCGGGTTGTGAGCGCTTTGAGTTTTACGGATGCATATTCTGGTTATCATCGATCAAGATGGCGATTAAGGACCAGGAGAAGACAACGTTCATAACTCCATTTGGAGCCTTCGCTATGTATCTATGCCCTTTGGGCTCAAGAGTGCCTGTGCAACTTATCAATGGTGTGTCTGCAATTGCCTTCATAAGCAGATCGGCCGTAATGTGCATGCCTATGTGGATGATATTGTGGTTAAGTCAAGGGAGAAGGAGACTCTGGTTGATGATTTGAAAGAAACCTTTGATAACCTACGGACATACAAGATGATGCTCAACCCGGCGAAGTGTGTTTTTGGTGTATCGGCAGGCAAGTTATTGGGTTTTACGGTGTCGGTCAGGGAATTGAGGCTAATCCGGAGAAGATCACAGCTATCACCTCCCTGGCTAAACCGAAGTGTATCAATGACGTCCAACGCTTGGCGGGCCGGATTGCCGCGTTGAGCCGGTTTATCAGCCGCCTCGGTGAGAAGGCGATCCCTTTGTATCATATGTGGAAGAAAACAGATCACTTCGTCTCGAGTCCGGCCGCTGATAAAGCGTTGGAGGACTTAAAGCGGCAGCTAGCCAATCCACCTTTTCTTGCTGCTCCGATTGACAAGGAACCGTTGCTACTATATGTGGCAGCTAATGCTCGTGCAGTCAGCATAGCTATTGTGGTGGAGCGCAAGGAGGCGGGCAAGGAATATCCGGTTCAGCGTCCGGTTTACTATATCAGCGAGGTGCTTATTGAGTCCTAGCAAAGGTACCCGCATTGGCAGAAGCTGGTGTATGGAGTTTTCATGGCAAGCCGGAAGCTTAAGCAATACTTCCAGGGACATCCCATCATAGTGGTCAGCTCTGCTCCTTTGGGAGATATAATTCGTAAAAGGGAGGCAATCGGCGGATTGCCAAGTGGGCTATAGAGCTTGGGCATACGGTTTGAAATACGTGCCTCGGACGGCGGTCAAGTCTCAAGCATTTGTGGATTTCATCAATGATTGACGGAACTACAAGCACCAAGAAAAGCCGGATCACACCTATTGGACTATTCATTTTGATGGGTCCAGCAATTGGAGGGCTCGGGGGCTAGAGTCGTATTAACTTCCCCACGAGGTGATAAGTTCTGTTATGTTCTCCGCTTAATGTTCCCTTGTACTAACAATGCAGCTGAGTACGAAGCTTTACTCCATGGTCTCCGGATGGCTAAGGAGATGAATCTTAGCCGAGTTAAGTGCTTTGGTGACTCGGACCTGGTGGCCCAACAAGTGTCTCGCACTTGGGATTCTAAAGATCTGCTCATGGCAGCATACCGTCGTGAGGTGGATATTATTGCAGGCCACTTCAAAGGATATCAGGTGGATCACGTGGATAGACGGAAGAACGAAGCGGTGGACGCTTTAAGCCAGCTGGGCTCTCAGCGTAAATCGGTCCCGCCTAATGTCTTCTTGGATGTCCTGCATAACCCGTCTGTCAAGCTCCCTGGCGAAGAGGATTTGGCTATTCCTGATCCGGAGGCTCAATTGGTGGCGGCTCTGCATGTCATTCCAGATTGGACGGTTCCTTATCTTGCATATATGAACCGGGGCGAGTTACCAGAGGATGAGACTTAGGCCAGGCAGATAATCCGGCGATCCAAGTCCATGACTATTGTCAATGGCGAGTTGCACCATTGCAGTGTGTCAGGGGCGTTTCAACGTTGTGTGTTGCTGGAGGAAGGCTGTGAAATTTTGTGCGAAATCCACGAAGGGGATTGTGGTCACCACGCCGGTTCAAAATCTCTGGTGGCTAAAGCGTTTCGTCACAGTTTCTATTGGTTGACTGCTCATGCTGATGCGGAGGACCTGGTTAGGCGATGTGATGGCTGTCAGAAATTCTCAAGACGCGCTCATGTGCCGGCTCAACAATTGAGGATGATCCAATTACCTGGTCGTTTGCAACTTGGGGGCTGGATATGGTTGGGCCTTTCAAAAGGTCCAAGGACAAGAAGACCCACCTTTTGGTGGCGGTTGACAAGTTTACAAAGTGGGTGGAGGAAGAGCCCGTCAGCAAGTGTGATGCAGCCACGGCGGTTCAATTCATTAAAAAGGTGATTTTCCGGTTTGGCTTTCCACACAGCATCATTACTGATAATGGTACCAATTTGTCTAAAAGTGCTATGAAAGAGTTCTGTGAACGTGAGCACATCCGGCTTGACGTTTCATCAGTGGCTCACCCACAAATTCAATGGCCAAGCAGAGGGCTAACCAGAGATCTTACGAGGTATCAAACCCCGCTTATGGTTCCTTTGCGTAACGCCCGGTTGTTGGGTTGAGGAGTTACCCTCTGTATTATGGAGCATCAATACTACGCCCAACAGATCGACAGGATACACACCGCTCTTCATGGTCTACGGAGCGGAGGCGGTTCTCCCGATGATATCCGTCATGATTCACCTCGTAGCAGCTTATGTTGAAGCGGACAACGAGGTAGCACAGCAAGACGCTTTGGACCTGTTGGATGAGGAGCGTGACATCGCAGCTTGCCTGCTCGGGCGATTTACCAGCCAGGATCTTCGCCGCTATCACAAATCGCCGAGTTAGAACCGTAACCTTTCAAGAAGGAGATTTGGTGCTCGGCTCATCCAAGACCAGACTGATATACACAAGCTATCCCCACCTTGGGAGGGACCTTTCGTGGTCAGCAAGAATCTGCACAATGGGTCGTACTATCTGATCGATATTCGAGGGCATAAAGACTCACGTACATCAGAGGACGAGACCAACACGCCGTGGAACATAGCTCATCCTCGGCCCTACTATACTTGAGCCATAGGCTCTACTTATGTACATATTATGACAATGTATATATTATGATCAATACAATAAACCGGAGCCTTAGCTAAAGCGGGGTCTCTGTTATTTTTACATCATGTGTGGTTACACGGAGTTTTTATCTTAAAGCGACCTACGGTTTACCCCTTGAGTTAGCTTTTTTTTATGCTTTATATCATATCACTTGGGGGCTTGGTCGTGTCCGAACCAATGCAACACCTTTTGATAGGTGAAAGCCACAGAATCACTTGGGGACTTGGTCACGTCTGAACCAGTCACGCCTCTTGATCCGCCTAAGGCCACAGAATCATTTGGGGGCTTTGGTCAACCCAACCATCGCTACACCTCTTGATCGGCATAATGCCACTGCATCATTTGGGGACCTGGCTGACTTGAACCATAGCTACGCCTGCTGGGGGCCTGGTCGTGTCCGACCATGGTAATGCCACTTGATCGGCTCAAACAGCCTCTTTTCGCAAATGATTTTATCTTTGCCTTTGCTTGAAATTCGTTTCTCTTTTTGCATATTTCTCTTGTTGTGTTTTTAAACCGACAATTCTTAAACCGGTTCGACTGTCAGTTGACGGAACTCGGTTTATTCTTCATCCGGAGACACTTTGCCCGGTTTGATTTTTTTTATAACATCCTATTATGGAGTAACACTGGTGTTCATCGTAACCCGGAATGGTTTACCTGGTAAATCGGCTTTATATTTACAGGAGCTGTTTTCTCCTCCAGCAGAGTGGGTTTCTTAAAACTCCGTTTCAAGTTTGGCACAGCCAACTTCATGCCCTACGATGGCATGTATCATATATTCCCATATTTTATCATATGTTTAAATCTAAGGTATTATCTTTGATTTCATATACATAGATATGATTACCCGCCTGGTGATACAACCACAACGGCGTTTTAAGCTTTTTGCTGCGCATAACAGTTTAAGATTGATGATTCAACAAAAGCATAAGTTGCAATAAGTATGCACGAAGGCATATCAACACCAAGTGTGGCAACTAGTCTATTACAAGGCAACACGGTGCCCAGTTAAGATAATTGTTTTCTACATAACTCAAAGGAGCAGTAATGTAAACCGGCTTTCGGATCATGCTTGGTCGCCGGTTTGGCCTGATGGTTGCGGGTCATCTTGCACCGCTTCAACCTCTGCTTCCCTACCCAGTGGCTGGAAATCAACAGTTGTCCAGTCGATTCCCATTAATGCTTGGAATACAGCTTCATCATTGATCAGCAACGGCGGTTCAATGTCAGGAGCATAAGTATGCTTACGGATTGGAGGTATAAGGTTCTCCGCTTCAGGAATCGGTGCAGCCACTCATTTATTTTCGCCATCATATTGGGCTTGATAGTGAGACAGATTTGCCTCTTCACCAATTGACAAGCCAAAGGGCGACTTCGGTTTATAGCTCGAGATCCTCTTCGCTGAATTCTGTCCCGCCTTCCTTCAAGCTTGGGAAGCCCCGGGCCGCTTCAACAGGATCAAAATCTGGCACCCATGCTTTGGCCCGGATTAAGGCGTTTATGGCATCGGTTCTAGCAGCAGATTTCTTTAACTCTTCAACCCGGGCAGGAAGCATTGACAACCTTTTAATGGTGTCCTGGATCAAGGTCGGTGTCGGGTTGTTGTGAGAAGCAGTGCTGATGATCCGTTGCGCACCAGTATACAGTTGTTCTATCAATGTATAAGCGTCTTTCAATTTCTTCTGCACATCTGATCCCAAGTGGCCAATACGTGTCCCTGTATCATTCAAAGGGTTAATAAACCAGCAATTACATGAGAAGGCCTCATTACGTCAGAAATCAAGAAGGCTTACCAAAAACAGCAGCGGTCATGGCATGCACTTGCCGCTTTACACTCGTCAGTTCATCAACCACCGGTTTGAGTGTAGCCTCAGCCTTCTCTGCCCGTTGAGTTAAAGCGGCCTTTTCAGTGGCCCAATCCGCCTGCTCCTTGTTGAAACCCTCCTTAAGCTTTTCCATGACGCTTAAAGCGATGGTTAATTCATTTTTTGCTTCGGAGGTTTTCGCTTGCTGGGATTTCAGGTTTTCTTGAAGATCAGCGATTTGATTTTCTTTCTTGCTTAGATCAGCCTACATACAGATAATCATTTGATAAAGATTAAGGTGCAGAATTGAAGTACCAACCCCATAACAAGTTATGCCCTTGGTACTTGGGGGCTAATGCATATTTGCTTCTCATCCTACAATTTCTATATAAAGTCCCAAGCTCAATACAAGTATTCAACTTGGCACTTGGGGGCTAATGCCTATTTGCTCTGTCCTTGAGTGATACTGGAATTCTTATGGTATAAAAATCCCGGTTTAACTACATTAAGTTGAACCGGCCCTTAGGGGCTACTTTCCCAAAGGTACAGCTGTGCTCAGGATTATATTGGGAAGTCCCGGTTTAAGTTGACATCTTAAAACCGTCACTTGGGGGCTATTAGAGTCGATGATTGAAATGTACAAGCAGAGAATCATATGGAATTTACCTCATATTTGTCCTTCATCATATTTACCAGACCGGCTTCATAATCACGACTGGTATATAGCCGATTCAGATAACCGAAATGAAGATCTTGGGGATTCATAGCGGCATAAGTAGCCAAATCGGCATTCCATTTGCCTTTACCAAACGCAGTAAATTCATCTTTGGCAGTGTGCTTGGACAAGGCGACGGGATTGCCTGGCTCGGAATGACCAAAGCCAGTAATAACAACATCATCGTCCTTGGCTTCGCCAGTCCGCACTGGGGTCACCGGTTTATCAGTATGCTTTGATGGGCTCGCTGTTTTGTCAGTCTGAATAGGACTCATGGGTTGATTTAAAGGGCCTGTGGCGTCAACATGTGCCTCTTCAACAGTAACATCATGATCTTGCAATGGTGGGTCGTTCAAAGATATCATCGTGAATGTGTTCTTGATTTGGTATTTTGGTCGGTTCAGAGCGTCGCCTTCTTACGCCTCTTTGTCGAGACGAGCTTTCTTGCTTGGCCTAGGCTTGGCCTACGAAAGGAAAAATACGGATCAGTCCAAAGAAACATTGAAAGTGATATATCAAACAACATTATCAGAATATGGCTCACCCAAGCACTGTCTTGAGTGGTGGGAGCTGGGTGGCTGACGACTCGCCGGAGGAAGAATGAGAAGTCACCTGATAATCGGAGTCAGATGGATTAAGAGGTTGACGAACACAGCCCGCTTTAGGATAAGCATTGACGAAACGGTTAGAGACCTCTGAACAGCGTTTCCGAACCGGTATTCGATAGAACCATGAGGTAACTACCTGGCCGTTGTGCGGTTTGCGACGAGCTTCATCTTTGTTGTGTCTTCATAAGAAAGTTTTGGTCCAAATAAGCAATAGGATGAGAAAATTTAACTTTCCGGTTGCCTGACGGATTTTTACCGAAGGTAAAGGGTTTGAATCGGAAGAAAGAGCGATTACCTCTACAACATCGCGTGATCGACTTCAAAGATCATCCTGGCAATAATCATTATCAATAAGGCGTGTGAAAAATAAACCAAGTGAGTCAAGCTCTACCTCAAGATCCGGATTACCCACATCATCGTCAGCTGGTGGATCGGAGGAGGCAGTGGTTCTCTTTCTATGGGCCGGTTTCTTCACAACTCTGGTCTTGGGCCGGGTTGTTTTCTCCGGTTTCTCTTGTGGAGGCTTCTTGCTCCAAAATGGATCATCACCCTATTTGAAAGATGTTAATATCAACAAAGAGAACTTAAACATAGTCAGATTCCATGAAAGCATAAGATATGAGTCTTACGGCTGGCGGTTTGTTAATGGCAGAAAAGGGAGGCAGTCCGGTTTGAGCGCAAGCAGCTTCCGGTTCATTTTAACATCCTCTTAACAGCCTCAGTAACTTCGTCGTCTGTCAGCTAGATCTCAATATGCCGTAGAGGGTCTTTTACATCTTCTGTGTATTTGCACATCAAACCGGAGCGCAGGCTTAAGGGTAGTATACTCCAAGATATCCAAAGAGCGAGCAAGGTCAACTCCTCACAACCCGTTAGCCATGAAGGCCCGGAGCTTGGATAGTTGAGGGGCATATTTGCTTCTCTCCTTAGCGGGCCTTTTGAGGGAAGGGATGTGTGTTGCTTAGCCGCTCCGGACGGTAACCCGGCAAAGGATTTTCTCCATCAGGAGAGGTATCTTTGCAGTAAAACCATGTTGAATTCCACTATTTGGGATGGCTGTGCAGTTTGGCATGAGGGTAAGTAACCTCTTTCCTCTTTTGAATCGCCATACCACCTAACTCGGTGTTGGGACCACAAGAAATTCGGCGGCGGTTTAGATGGAAGCAATCTCGAATAATTCAACTGTGGGCTCCTCTTGAAAGAACACCTCACAGAGCACTTGAAAGTGACAGATGTTGGTTACGGAGTTGGGGCCAATATCTTGTGGACGCAGCTTGGAAGTTGGCCAAGACATCCCGATAAAACTTTGAACCGGGCGGACTGAAGCCCCGGCTAGATGGTCAAAGAAAACAACAACCTCTACATCTTTGGGTTCGAGTACATTCCGGCCGGGGACCCTCCAAAGTGAATGACGTCTTTTTTGCCTAAAGTGCCAGTGCTGACTAAGTTTTCCAGTTGAGTTTCAGTCACCCGAGAAGGGACCCAGTTGCACTCGTACACTTGCTTGGCCATGGTGCAATATGCAAAGCAGTAATACCGGTTCAAGAATATGTTGGAAGGCTAGACATTGATGCATTCATTACTAAAGAAGTTGCTTATAAACCGGAGTTCGGCAAGGTGGCAATACATAGCTAGGAAATCCTGGCAGTTCAACAAGGGGACTAATGGTATATGCCAAGTTGTCAATTTTTCTACAAAGTTAAACCGCCTGGTATGAAACATTGAAGAATCAAGATGAGTGGGTGTGCGAAAACAGGTTTCACAAAATTATATCACAGTTTTGGATCTGGAACATGTTCAGAAAAGAAATAAACATTCAAGGTCCAAAAGGGAGCGGTACCGAATCAATGAGCAAGGATACAGGGAGATTCATGGCTTTAAGATGCGCAAGTGACGACGGATGCTAAAAACTACTGCTACGCAGAACAAGGATTTACAGATTTGACTAAGAGTTATCATATGAACAAGAAGCAAGTGATGAACGCTGAAGAACATGGAAACCCTAGAACAGATCTATGGTGAAAAGATAGAAGACTTACCAGAGCTAAGGAAGAAACGGAAGACCGCCGCGATGCTCGTATACCTCGTGGTGATGCAGCGGCCAAGGTTGGTGCAGAAGTCGACGGCGGCGGCGGAGCTCTGAAGCTGGGCGGCGCGAGGAAGACGAAGCAGAAGGGCACGAAGGGGGGAAAAGAAATGACCCTTCAGTCTTATTTATAAAGCAAGGGACATGTGTCAGGCGCGAAAATCAAGGGGCCGCGAGTTTGGAAACAGAGCTGTCGCCTCGATTGTCGCAGATCTGTCAAACAAAAAAAATATTGTGAATAGTTTTTATGACAGGTGACGTCACGCCGGTTTACGACGACCAGAGAAGATGACATCATGGCGGTTCACCCGACTACACAAAGATGCTGAAGATGAAGTTTTTGCTAAAGGATTGACATGAACCTGTTCAAATCAATCTGGGGCCTAATGTTGGGGATATTACCACTGGGTGTAAACCGGCCAGGACAGGTCGGGTTAACTTCATCAGTAGTTGAGTACGGTAAATCCCAAGTAGGCAGATGAGGGCTTAAGGCCCATAGCCGGTTTAAGGCATGTAGCCGTAAACCGGCGTCAGTATGTAACTTTTATTGTAAGTTAGGAATAGCAGAGACCGAGCCTGATACATCTATGAACCGGCGTCGGGACTCTGTGAACCAACGGGCGCCACCCATGTATATAAGGGGACAACCCGGAGGCGGTTCAATGACAACAGACAACAACTCGAGACTTAGGCGAAGCTTGTTTGCTTCGTAGTCATCGAACCCCCATCAATTCCATCACAACTAGACGTAGGCTTTTACCTTCATCGAAGGGGCCGAACTAGTATAAATTCTCTTGCATCCTTGTGTCCGCTTTAACCCCTTCAAGCTAACCCGTAGCGATGGCTCCAAGACTAAGTCCTTTCATGAGGACATCTGCCGTGACAAAACCACGACAGGGTGCCACATATTGATAGAAATCAAACCTATGGAGAGAATGTGTGTGGATAGTGAGCATGCGAGAGAGGCCAATGGTGCAAGACAGATACATCATGTGCGTCAATGTTTAAGCAATATAGAGAGTTCATGTGCGGGATACAAAGAGAGGACTATGGGGAGTGTGTCTGCGAGGCAAAGAGACATAGCGAGAGATAAATGTGTGTGCTTGGTACATGGTGTGTATGTGACGGAGAGGTACATGCATGCTAAAGAGGGTTTTCATGAAGAGATTGTGTGTGCGAGATAGAGAGCGATGTGGGGGCCTTGAGGCAGGAAGGGGCTGGGTGAGGGTGTCAAAATTTATGCGTTGATGCATGTGTTACATGCGATTGTGAGAGGGACGGCCGAATCGAGAGAGTTGGTTGTTGTGTTATGGACGCACCTCTCTCTCTCTCACGCACACACACAAAAAGCACAAATAGAAGACCATTCTATTTGTATACACAACATCTCGGCATATCTCTATGTCTCACTCATACATGATCATTTGCACATTCACACCTCTCTATGACTATCACACGCAGACCGTCTCCACATTGCCCTTCCGACACAACACACATATACACACATACATGTGTTCTCTCTCTGTTACACACACAGAATCTCTTTTAAACAATTTGTTAGGGGGCACCTAAATCGTCCAAATCCAAATAATCACGAACTGAAGCTAAGTACAAATATATGGAAATATTGTAGCATGAAGAACTTTTCCAGCAAAAAAAAGCAGAGTAATATTTGGGGATTGTTTTCACACACACAAAAAGGCTTGGTCGATGTCCTTCCAACACGACACGGTGACGCACCTTTCGATCGACCGCGCGACCGCGGTGCACGCGCTTGCATAGGATTCCGTATCGTTGTTGTGCTAACTAATGTGGTGTATAAGTGTGGCCGTGATGCACGCACTTGCACATGATTACATGTACTAGTACGGTGCTCCTTTAAGTTTGACCAACCCTATAACCAAGCTCCCATAAGCGCACACATCAATATTTTGTCGCCGCTATGCATGCGCATAATCGCTGATGTAATCGTATGGTGCAAGATTATCTCGCCATGTGGGACCCGACCCCACATGTCATCCGCGACTACATCACCAGACGGCATGCTGCAGAGGATCTCAACCCCTTGCCCGCCACATCGCAGTCAGCCCCACCTCGCGATGACGCCACACTGCCAAGCATGCGAGCAGGTCGAGCCGCGTCTATGCCCATGGCGTACAAAGAGGAGGAGGACGAGCGCGTGCTCCAGCACGCCGGCGAGGAGGAGCTAGCGTGTCATTGTCGTCTCCGCCCGTGCGAAGGAGGCTCGCGTGGTGGTTGCCACGGCGGAAGCCGATCGCGCCCGCGTCGAGCCTGCAAACCGGGTAAGGACGTTGATCTACCTTCGAGACCTTCAATGCCATGTGGATCATGCAATCTGAAGGAACAATTTGGGTCAGTCGACTCAAGCATCGAGCCATTAGATGCAACATGGACGGCCAGAAGGGCTTCTTCATCCTCCAAAAATGATGCACTGTTCATATTCTCTCTCAACCATCGAGCCACCAGCCCACCACAGGCCTAGCCGCCTGCCTCCGCTGCCCGCCTCCTCGAACGGCTCGCCACCGCCATGCTACCCCACCCACCCGCTTAACCTCGGGCACGATCCATTTTTTCCGCAAACTGCATTCCACAGCCAACACTCATAAGATAGATCATGGGCACCCTGCCACCCTAATATAGATATCGGGGTAGCTTCTACGCCGCCTTCTTCCTTCACTCTGTGAACTTCTTCTTTCACAAATCGACTGGCCCAAATTATACTACCAGTACGTATTAAGTACGGTAGGGCGAAGAAATGAGTAGTAGTACCAACTACAAGAAGAATAATAGTAAGACATACTAGTATGTACTACTAAACAAGCTTTTAAATCTAGGCCTATATGACCGATATATAGGACGATATATCACTTTTGGGGCTCCACCGATATAAACATAACATATCATTTTGCAAATATCATTTTCCAACATATCATCCGATATGGACTGAAATATCGACCGATATGGACGATATCTAGCCCGATATGTCCAGCGATATAAAATGATATGTATATGACAACAATTCTTTATTGGATAGCAGTGAAATAATATTGTGCATTTACAACTGCATTATATATTATCAAAGTTATTCACAATGTTTTGGTACAAATGTATATATATCATACTGTTTTTAATCATAGGGTAAGGATTTTGTGAGTCTTTCCTTAATAGTTTCTTAATCAACAAATTAATAAACTAGAAATATAAAAGTGTTAGGTTAAAGCATTAACATCATACATTTTATTTTACTAAAAAAAATGTTTTGAACAAGAATAATGAAAATAAACTAGACACGTGTTTGCCGATATATCTACATATCGTCCGATATATCACCTAACATCCGACATCTGATATGTCAAAGCCAAACTTGTATGGACCCGATATCCGATATTTTGAAGCATGCTACTAAAGAGTTCAAATAAGGAGAAAGAACATAACATAGTTCTGCTGGGGGCTCAGCACAACACACCCCTGAAATAAAACTAAGCAACTAGTCCGCTTGACACTGCATAGAACCAGCATGAGAAACGGCACTGCCACCTTAATCAGAGTCTTCGTCCACATCCTCGACTTCATCCTCGTCCCTCTTCCTCTTCCTCTTTGCCGAAACTTCTTTGCTTGAGCCGGACACTGGGCTCTACTTCTTCATCCAACCCTTGTAGATATTTAAACAAAGGTAGGTGCTACCTTTTGAGCCTTCGTTGGTTTTTCCCTTGAAGAGGAAAGGGTGATGTAGCAAAGTAGCGTAAGTATTTCCCTCAGTTTTGAGAACCAAGGTATCAATCCAGTAGGAGACAACGCAACAAGCCACCGAATACCTGCACAAACAAACACCAACTTGCAACCAACGCGACAAAGAGGTTGTCAATCCCTTCACGGTTATTCGCAAAGTGAGATCTGATAGAGATGGATAAACTGTAAAGTAATATTTTTGGTATTTTTTGTTTATGGAACGGAAAGTAAAGATTGCAAAATAAGGGAATGGCGATAGAAATTGGCAAGTTGACGGGAAACTAATATGTTGTAAAATAGACCCGGGGGCCATAGGTTTCACTAGAGGCTTCTCTCAAGATAGAAATTATTACAGTGGGTGAACAAATTACTGCCGAGCAATTGATAGAAAAGCACAAAGTTATGATGATATGTAAGGCAATGATCATGAATATAGGCATCACGTCTGTGTCAAGAAGACCAAAACGATTCTGCATCTACTACTATTGCTGCACACATCGACCGACTCCTCGCTGCATCTAGAGTATTAAGTTCATAAGAACAGAGTAACACATTAAGCAAGATGACATGATGTAGCGGGACTAACTCAAGCAATATGATGAAAACCCCATCTTTTTATCCTCGATGGAAACAATACAATATGTGCCTTGCTGCCCCTGCTGTCACTGGGAAAGGACACCGCAAGATTGATCCCAAAGCTAAGCACTTCTCCTATTGCAAGAAAAACCAATCTAGTTGGCCAAACCAAATCGATAGTTCGAAGAGACTTGCAAAGATATCAAATCATGCATATAAGAATTCAGAGGAGATTCAAATAATATTCATAGATAAGCTGATCATAAATCCACAACTCATCGGATCTCGGCAAACACACCGCAAAAGAGTATTACATCGAATAGATCTCCAAGAACATCGAGGAGAACTTTGTATTCAGAATCAAAGAGAGAGAAGAAGCCATCTAGCTACTAGCTATGGACCCGTAGGTCTGAAGTAAAATACTCACGCTTCATCGGAGAGGCAATGGTGTTGATGTAGAAGCCCTCCGTGATCGAATCCCCTCCGACAAGATGTCGAAAAAGGCCTCAAGATGGGATCCCACGGGTACAAAAGGTTGCGGCGGTGGAAAAATGGTTTCGTGGCTCCCGTGGATGTTTTTGGGTATAAGAGTATATATAGGAGGAAGATCTAGGTCAAGGGGGCTACGAGGGGCCCATAAGTTCGGGGGGCGCGCCCTACCCCCTGGGCGCACCCTCCACCCTTGTGGCCGACTCGTGGCTCTTCCAACTTGCACTCCAAGTCTCCTGGGTATCTTCTGGTCCAAGAAAAATCATCATGAAAGTTTTATTCTGTTTGGACTCCGTTTGGTATTCCTTTTCTGCGAAACTCTAAAACAAGGGAAAAAAACAGAAACTGGCACTGGGCTCTAGGTTAATAGGTTAGTCCCAAAAATCATATAAAATAGCATATTAATTCATATAAAACATCCAAAACAGATAATATAATAGCATGGAACAATCAAAAGTTATTGATATGTTGGAGACGTATCAAGCATCCAAGCTTAATTCCTGCTCGTCCTCGAGTAGGTAAATGATAAAAACAGAATTTTTGATGTGGAATGCTACCTATCATATTTATCCAGGTAATTCTCTTTATTGTGGCATGAATGTTCAGATCCGTAAGATTCAAAAAAAAAGTTTAATATTGACATAAAAACAATAATACTTCAAGCATACTAACAAAATAATTATGTCTTCTCAAAATAACATGGCCAAAGAAAGCTTATCCCTACAAAATCATATAGTCTGGCTATGCTCCATCTTCATCACACAAAATATTTAAATCATGCACAACCCCGATGACAAGCCAAGCAATTGTTTCATACTTTTGATGTTCTCAAACTTTTTCAACTTTCACGCAATACATGAGCGTGACCATGGACATAGCACTATAGGTGGAATAGACGGTGGTTGTGGAGAAGAAAAAAAGGAGATAGTCTCACATCAACTAGGCATATCAACGGGCTATGGAGATGTCCATTAATAGATATCAATGTGAGTGAGTAGGGATTGCTATGCAACGGATGCACTAGAGCTATAAGTTTATGAAAGCTCAAAAATAAACTAAGTGGGTGGGCATCCAACTCGCTTGCTCACAAAGACATAGGGAAATTTGAGGAAGCCCATCATTGGAATATACATGCCAAGTTCTATAATGAAAAATTCCCACTAGTATATGAAAGTGATATCATAGGAGACTCTCTATCATGCAGATCATGGTGCTACTTTGAAGCACAAGTGTGGCAAAAAGGATAGTAACATTGCCCTTCTCTCTTTTCTCTCATTTTTTTATTTGGGCCTTCTCTCATTTTTTTGGCCTTTTTTAAATTTTATTTTTCGTCCGGAGTCTCATCCCGACTTGTGGGGGAATCATAGTCTCCATCATCCTTTCCTCACATGGGACAATGCTCTAATAAGGAAGACCATCACACTTTTATTTACTTACAACTCGATACTTAGAACAAAATATGACTCTATGTGAATGCCTCCGGCGGTGTACCGGGATGTGCAATGAATCAAGAGTGACATGTATAAAAAATGATGAACGGTGGCTTTGCCACAAATACGATGTCAACTACATGATCATGCAAAGAAATATGACAATGATGAAGCGTGTCATAATAAACATAATGGTGGAAAGTTGCATGGCAATATATCTCGGAATGGCTATGGAAATGCCATAATAGGTAGGTATGGTGGCTGTTTTGAGGAAGGATATGTGGTGGGTTTATGGTACCGACGAAAGTTGTGCGGTACTAGAGAGGCTAGCAATGGCGGAAAGGTGAGAGTGCGTATAATCCATGGACTCAACATTAGTCATAAAGAACTCACATACTTATTGCAAAAATATATTAGTCATCGAAACAAAGTACTACGCGCATGCTCCTAGGGGGATAGATTGGTAGGAAAAGACCATCGCTCGTCCCCGACCGCCACTCATAAGGAAGACTCAAAAAATAAATCATGCTCCGACTTCATCACATAACGGTTCACCATACATGCATGCTACGGGACTCACAAACTTTAACACAAGTATTTCTGAAATTCACAACTACTTACTAGCATGACTCTAATATCACCATCTTCATATCTCAAAACAAATCATAAGGAATCAAACTTCTCATAGTATTCAATGCACTTTATATGAAAGTTTTTATTATATCCCTCTTGGATGCCTATCATATTAGGACTAAATTGATAACCAAAGCAAATTACCATGCTGTTTAAAGACTCTCAAAATAATATAAGTGAAGTACGAGAGTTCATCAATTTCTATAAAATAAAACCACCACCGTGCTCTACAAAGATATAAGTGAAGCACTAGAGCAAATTTTGCCTAGCTCAAAAGATATAAGTGAAGCACACAGAGCATTCTAATAAATCATGATTAATGCGTGTCTCTCTCAAAATGTGTGTAGATCAAGGATGATTGTGTCAAACTAAAAGTCGAAGACTCAAATCATACAAGATGCTCCAAGCAAAACACATATCATGTGGTGAGTAAAAATATAGCCTCAAGTAAATTTACCGATAGACGAAGACAATAGAGTGGATGCCTTCCCGGGGCATCCCCAAGCTTAGGATTTTTAACATCCTTGAATATTACCTTGGGGTGCCTTGGCCATCCCCAAGGTTAGGCTCTTGCCACTCCTTATTCCATATTCCATCAAAACCTTACCCAAAACTTGAAAACTTCACAACACAAAACTCCAACAGAAAATCTCGTAAGCTCCGTTAGTATAAGAAAATAAATCACCACTTTTGGTACTGTTGTGAAATCATTGTTTATTTATATTGGTTTAATATCTATTGTATTCCAAATTTTGTACATACCCCCCGATACTAGCCATAGATGCATCAAAATAAGCAAACAACACGCGAAAAACAGAATCTATCAAAAACAGAATAGTCTGTAGCAATCTGAATATTACGAATACTTCTATAACTCCAAAAATCCTGTGTAAATAGGAACTCCTAGATAATTTGTTTATTAATCTTCTGCAAAAAGAATCAGTATTTTATCATGTTCCTGCTAAGCATAATAATTGTTTTCGTGAGCGCAAAATTTTCTGATTTTCAGCAAGATCAAATTAACTATTATCGTAGGCTATCCCGTAGGTCTTACTTGGCACAAACATTAATTAAAACACAAAACCACATCTAACCAGAGGCTAGATGATTTATTCAAAGCAAAACAGGACCTAAAAAACAAGAATGAAAATAAAATTGGGTTGCCTCCCAACAAGCGCTATTGTTTAACGCCCCTAGCTAGGCATAAAACACGAATAGATCTAAGTATAATCGTAATAATGATAAGGCAAGTCTCAAAAACTCATCTCATACTCTCTTCATTCAGCAGAAAGTTTTCTTTGAGGCAAGCAAAAGTAATGAAAAGGGCTAAATTTAATGGGATAAGAATCCCCAAGATCGATCTCGGGAGGAATTGGTTCCTCCTTCAACCCTTCATATTGTATGACCAACTCATCATTATAAGCATTCTTTTGGCAAAAATTCATGAGCTTGTGTCCAAGGGAGAAACCCTATCCGTTATTTCGAATAGCAAAATCATCATTAATTCAGAAATCTTATTCACTAAAACATCGGTAGGAACCCTCTTTCTTAAATTTTCGTTATAAGCAACATGATCCGAAGACCAGAACGCATTATATCCTCTTGATTAAAGAGAATTCCCTCTATGGGAAGGCGACCACCATCTACTTTATAATGAGCAAAAATTTCACTAGCTTCTTTCATAATAAATCTAAACTCATGAGCTAGGAATATAGTGGCGGCGCACTTAACAAAAGAATGCTCAATATTAGAAAACTCTAGAAAAATCCTTTGTATGGATGGATGCATGTGAACAAATTGTCTTTCAAGTTCAAAAACAAGCAAAGATATAGCATCCTCAAGGCTACTAGTTTTATGGAGGATAGATCCACCCATAGTGGCGGTGTTGACGGTAGGCGACGGGGAACGACGAGGGCGCCCGTCGACGGGAGCGGTCCGGGCGACATGGGAGGCGAGGGCGGCTCGGCGCTCGGCGCGGGCCCGACAAGCGTCAAACATGGTTGCGGTGGTCGGGGAAGAATGAGGCGACGAAAGGCAGATTCCGGCGCACCCCTACCTGGCGCGCCAAATGTCGGATTTCGGGTTCCGGCAGACCCTTAAGGTTCGAACTCTGGGGTGCGCGCGGAGATCCAACCCTCTGCCGTCTCGTACCTCGCCGAATCGCAGGGACCTAAACTACTAGCAAGAACGACACAAGAGACGCAAGATTTATACTAGTTCGGGCCACCGTTGTGGTGTAATACCCTACTCTAGTTTGTGGTGTGGTGGATTGCCTCTGGGGCTGATGAAGAACAGTACAGGGAAGAACAGCCTCGCGAGGGTCTGTTCTTGGTGGGAGCAATGAACTGCTAAGTGGTGTCCCGTCGCTCTAGCTTGAGGATCGGGTCTCTATCTCTCTCTCTCTGGATTCCGAATGGCGGATCCTTCGTCGTCGTCCCCCTATGGTGGCTAGCTCTACTTATATACGCGCAGGCCCTGGGCCTCATCCCAAAAATTGAGCGGGAAGGGCGCCAACAATTGGCCATTTTGAAGGGGAACAGCGGGTACACTTATCTCGACTAAAGTTGGTCCTCGCCGCCAAAGGCTCGTGATGACGCCTTTGCTTGGGCTCCACGATGACTGCATTCCAGCCGTTGGGGCTGGTCTTGGTCTTGTTGCAATCAAACGGATGCCTTTGCTTGATGCTCTCGCTGCGCTTGCTCCCTTTGCACCAAAGAGGAAAGGAGGACGCTGGCTGGCTGGGCGCCCGGCTGGCGCCCCTGGTCGTCATGGCTTGTGTCATGGGCACCTCGCGAGGTACCTCGCCTTGAACTCTCCGCCTCCTCGTGAGCCAGCCTGACGAGGCCGCGCCTGAGGAAGCTCTTGGTCGTCCGCCCCGCGAGGCTTGGCCCCTCGCGAGGGTCTTGAGCTTGTGCTGATGAAGATGGGCTGTCCTGGGCCTCCTTTGAGCCACGCCGCAGGCCGCAGGCAGGCAAGTCTGGGGACCCCCGTTCCCAGAACGCCGACAGTAGCCCCCGGGCCCGTGGTGCGCCCGGACTTGGCCGAGCAGAGAGGCGAAAGGGCAAGTGCGAAGCCTCGCGGGCCCTAACAGCCTGCGGCCTTGGGCGCCATGTGGCGGCTGATTGGACGTGGGCGGCACTGCTCCCCCACGACGCCTTGGTAATCGCCCGGATTCGACAGGTCTTTGCATGTAGAGTTGGTCATAATGATCGGTGATCGTGGAGGCCGGTGGTTGGCCTTCGCCGGCTATAAGTATGGAACGGCGCGCCCTTCCGGGGCCTATCCCTCTTGTCTCTCCTTCTTCTCCATGGCTCCACCAAGGAAGTTCTCGGTCATGGAGAAGGGAAGGCCGCCAGTCGAATCTTCCTCTCCTCCGCCCAAGCGTGGTCGAGGTCGCCCTCGCAAGCACCCCGTGGCCTCCACGGCGGTCTCCCGCGGTCGTGGGGGAGGCTCTCAGCATGGTGACGAGCGGCTGGCCATGGTCGGAGGGCGTGCCCCGGCCGCTTGTCCCCCGAGGACGCGCCTCCATGCTGCTGAAGCGCTACCGGAGTTCATAGTGAGGGCGGAGGAGCCGTCCAGCGTTCGGCTTCAGCTCCCGTGCTTCCTCCTAGGTGAGCTCCCAGATGGCGCCCTGAGTGGCCTCTGGCTCCAGGCAGATGGCTGCTGCAGCCGGGCTTTGTGGGCTTCTCTGGAGGTCTCTGTTGCAGGGAACCTGTTCTCGCCCTTGGTAGCAAGCGTTCAGGCGTCGCTGCGTGGTCTCCGCCGCCGGTGCTCCCTGCACTTCAAGTATGATGGCGACGCCACCCTCTACGTGAGGGTGTTCGGGGAAGACGGACGCCGCATGGGGTGCTGCCCTGAGTGCGACGACCGCGGCCGAGGACTCAGCCCTGGCGCGGGTGGAGAGGGCAGCGCGCGGGCGGCTGGCGATGCCCGCGACTCCTCACGCTTCACCAGCTCTTCTTCGGGTGGCGATTCTTCCAGCAGCGGCCGTGGCCAGCCCCCACGCCGCCGCGCCTGCTTGGGGGGTGGCAGCGGGTCCGCTCGCCGCCACGCCCCGGTGAAGCGCGAGATGGAGTCCGACTGAGCTCCGGAGGCGGCTGGGGCCCCCCAAGAGAGCCGGCACGGGGCGTGCTTCACCTCCTTTTGTCCTTTTCCTTCCTTTTCTCCTGCGTAAAAAGGGAACAATGTGTGGCCCCGTGGGGGCGTGTTTAGGGCAACACCGTTAATTATTGTACTGCTTTTGTTATCCTGATACTGTTTCCTTCTGTCGTGTGCCCATTCGCAAGTGAACCCCGATCGTGGCCGCGGGGGAGGCCGACCCTGGCCCTGTGTTCGCGTTGTGCTGCCCGTGAGGCATGGTCAGGAGGGGTGCTCCAGCTGTGGACCAGGGCCGTGAGAAACTTGAGCGACAGGGGTAGGAACACCCGCGGGGGCTCCCAAGGCTTCTGCCTCGCGAGTCCCCGCGCAAGAGAAATCGAGGCAGGAGGGCGACAAAGATTGAAGAACCACGGACCAAAAAAGGGCGATAGTTTCGATAAAAACTTCAAATGGGAATAACCAGCCAACTGCAGAAAGCAAATGAAAAAGCCGCGTCCGGCACCTAGTCTAGTCTTGGACGTCTTCTCACTAGCACGGAGCTAAGTGCTGCTACTGGGCGTAGGAGGGAGCCCCAGGGCCTGAGGCCGGCACCCCTGAGACTCCGGGGCGTGTACAACCCCACTCATTATTACGTGAGAGTGTCACGGGGCGGAGAGCTTCACAGGCACTGGGCCTTCTTTACTGTGCTCCGGCCTTTCTTCCGTAAGCAAGCTTCACGGGCATTTGCCCTCTTCACGAGCTTCGGGCCTTTCGAACGCTGACAGCTTCACAGCGTTCGCCTTTCTTCATGTGCTCCGGCCTTTTCCAAAAAGATGAACTTCACAGGGCATTCGCCTTCTTCACGAGCTCGTGGCCTTTTCCAAAAAGATGAACTTCACAGGCATTCGCCTTCTTCATGTGCTCGTGGCCTTTTCCAAAAAGATGAACTTCACAGCATTCGCCTTCTTCATGTGCTCAGGACTTTTCCAAAAGATGAACTTCACGGCATTCGCCTTCTTCATGTGCTCGGGGCCTTTTCCAAAAGATGAACTTCACAGCATTCGCCTTCTTCATGTGCTCGTGGCCTTTTCCAAAAAGATGAACTTCACATGCATTCGCCTTCTTCACAGGCTCAGGGCCTTTTAGGGGTAAAACCTCCGGAGGTGCTGGATGTTCCACGCGTTCTGTATAGGCACCACCTCTTGAGTCTCCAAGCGCACAGAGCCAGGCCTGGAAACATGCACAACCTTAAAGGGGCCCTCCCACATGGGAGAGAGCTTATGCAGTCCCTCCCTGGAGAGGACCCGTCGGAGCACGAGGTCCCCTACCTCGAGAGTTCTGGGGCGGATGTTGCGGCAGTGGTATCGCCGGAGTGCCCATCGGTACCTCGCCCGCTCAGCTGCAGCTTCTCGACGGTGCTCCTCCCCCAGCACAAGGGTCGTCCCCCGCATGGCGTCCTGCAGCGTTTCATCGAACGCCAGGACCCGCGCGGATCGACGCTTGAACTCGTGAGGGCCGCCTCGGCTCCGTAGACCAGGAAGAAGGGGGTCTCCCCAGTTGGCTTGGTTGCGGTTGTGCGGATGGACCACAACACAAACGGAGGCTCGTCATACCAGCCTCTGCCGCAGGCTTCCAGTTTCTTCTTGAACGTCCTGGTCTTGAGGCCTCTCAGGACCTCTGCGTTGGCCCGCTCGGCCTGGCCGTTCCTGCGAGGGTGCGCCACCGAAGCGTAGCATATCTGCGCCCCAAGGTTAGCGCAATACGTTTTAAAAAGGTTACTGGTGAACTGTGAACCGTTGTCGATGATGATGCGGTTTGGCACTCCGAACCGCTCACGATGCCCTTGATGAACTTGACCGCAGAACCAGCCGGGATGGCGGACGGCCTCGACTTCGGCCCACTTGGTGAATTTGTCCACGGCGACGTAGAGGTAGCGATAGCCCCCTGGCACTCGAGGGAAAGGGCCCAGAATGTCCAGCCCCCAGACCGCGAATGGCCAAGTGAGGGGAATGGTTTGCAGGCCTCCTGTTGGCTGGTGGATCTGCTTGGCATGGAATTGGCAAACCTCACAAGCCTTCACGAGGTCGATGGCGTCATTGAGCGCGGTGGGCCAATAGAAACCGCTATGAACGCCTTCCCGACAAGGGTCCGTGACGATGAATGGTGCCCACAATCTCCGCCATGTATATTCGCCAGCAATTCCTTCCCTGTTCTCGGTGATGCAGCGTAGGGATACGCTGCTTAGTCGCCTCGGGTAGAGCTCTCCATCCATGATGCTTTGTATGCCGTGGCTTGCCGCGCCACACGCCTCGCCTCCTCCTCCTTCTCCGCAAAGTCCCACGTTAAGTAACTCTTGAGCTCCGTGATCCAAAGATTACTCCTCCACGAGGTTCCATCGTTAGGAGCAGGCGTGCTCGAGGCCGGGCCACAGGCGGGGCTCCCGAGGCTGGTGGCCGAGGGAGCTCCTCCCGAGGCTGTGCCATGCTTGATAACGGCGGCAGGGCTGAGGGCTTGAAGAGCCGTTCCTCAAAGACACCCGGCTCCTGGGGTAACCTCCTGGAGGCTCGTTTGGCGATGTCAACGGCCTCTTGATTGGTGCCGGCGGGCACGTGCTGCAGCTCCAACCCCCAGAATTGTTTCTCCATCCTGCGGACCTCCGCAAGGTAGGCTTCCATGTGTTCATCTCTTGGCTCATACACCTTGTTGGAGAAATTGACTAGGAGCTGCGAATTGCCCTTGATAGTAAGGCGCTTCACCCCCAGGGCAGCGGCAGCCTTCATACCCGCTATCAGCCCCTCGTATTCTGCTATGTTGTTGGAGACCTTCTCGCCATGCTGGAAACAGAGCTGCACGACATAGTAGAGCTTGTCCTGAGCGGGAGATATGAGTATCGCCCAGCCCTAGCGCCTGTCTCGAGAACGCCCGTCAAGTACATGACCCAACCTTCGGGCGCTTCGCTCCTCGGGAGAGGGACCGATCCTCGCCGCCCCGAGGCCCGGTGCTTCGGCCCATTCGCCACGAATCTGCCAAGACGGCCCCTTTGATGACCCCGGTCGTCTTGAACTCGAGCTGGAATGCTTGCAGCTCAATGTTCCACTCGGCGACCCTTCCGCCGAGTTGGGGCTCTGAGCACCCTCTGTGGGGTATGCCGAGACAACCTTGATTGGATGACCTGGAAGTAGTGCCGCAGCTATGCGTGAAGCCACTAGCATTGCTGGAGGAGCTTCGCGGCATGGGGTACCGTGCCCTCGCATCCCGTGAAAGCACGGCATCGATGAAGTACACGGTGCTCGGCGAGGTTAGGGCGTTAGTCTTTGGTGGCGTCGTCCGAAAGCTGCGGTGCCTCCTGAGGCGTTGGCGCCTCCGGAAGCCGGGTGCTTGGACGGGAGGCTTCCCCCGCCCTTGGTGCGCTCTGCTGTGATGGCTGATCTTCCTCCATCATGTGCCGGCTTCGCTAGTTCCTTCGATTCGGTCTTGCCTTAGCTCGGGTGGCCGCCGTGGTCTTGGCTCGACGCTCCTCCCTAACCGCCACTAGAGCAGCGCTAGCGGAGTAGGGAGTGGCGGCAAGGTAGAGTACCAAGGGCTCTCGAGGGCTGGGGCCACCATCACTGGAGGGCTGGTCAGGTACCTCTTGAGGTATTGAAACGCTTGGTCGGCCTCTTCAGTCCATTCGAAGGGCCCCTTTTTCTTCATCAGCTGGAAGAAAGGCAGCGCCCGCTCCCCCAATCGGGAGATGAAACGGCCCAACGCCGTTACGCGCCCTGTGTGCTTCTGCATCCCCCTGAGGATCTTCGGTGGGCTCATGTCTTCCACTGCCTTGACCTTTTCTGGGTTGGCCTCGATGCCTCGGTGGGACACGAGAAAACCAAGGAGCTTGCCTGAGGGAACTCCAAACACACACTTCTTTGGGTTGAGTCGCAGGCTCACTGCGTTGAGGCTCGCGAAGGTTTCTTCCAGGTCTTGTATCAAGGTCTTGGCCTCGCGAGACTTCACCACGATGTCATCGACGTATGCCTCCACATTCTTCCCGAGCTGTGGGCCCAAGGTGATGTGCATGAGTCACCGGAAGGTTGCCCTCGCGTGCGCAACCCGAATGGCATGCAGGTATAGTAGTATACTCCACACGGGGTTAGGAAGGCCGTCTTCTCCACATCTTCCACCGCCATCTTGATTTGGTGATACCCGAAAAAGGCGTCCAAGAAGCACAACAGGTCACACTCGGCGGTGGAATCGACGATCTGGTCGATACGAGGGAGCAGAAATGGATCCTGCGGGCATGCTTTGTTGAGGTTGGTGAAGTCGACACATGTGCGCTCCTTTCCTCCCTTCTTCGGCACCACCACGGGGTTGGCCAACCAATCTGGGTATCGGACCTCGCGGATAACCCCCGCGGCTTCTAGCTTGCGGGTCTCTTGGACGATGAAGGCCTGCTTTTGGTGACTGCCTCCTCGCTTTCTGCTTCCTTTGGGCCTTGCGTTGGGGCACACGTTGAGGTGGTGCTCGATCACGCCCCATGGAATCCTCGCCAACTGATCGGGCTCCTAGGCGAACACCTTCTTGTTCGCACGCAGGAACTTGACGAGGGCTTCCTCCTGTTCGGGCTCGAGGTTGGCGCCTATGGTGAAGGTGGCGTCTGTGGACCTGTCCTCATCGACGGGTATCTGCTTGGTCTCCGCCTTGTCTTGAGTGAACAACTGCTTCTTCTTGGTCGACGCAGCCCCCTTGGGCTTGGGGGCTTCCGCATCGGCGGGCTGCTGGCCGCCGTCTTGAGGGTGAGCCTGAAGGCCGCATGGCACCCTCGGTATCCTCGGCACGCAGTGAGGACGCCACGCTCCTGTGCATCTTCATGAGGTTGTACCCCGGGTGGGTTGCGGCCATGAACTTGGCCAATGCCGGATAGCCAAGGATGGCGTTGTAGGGGAGGCCGATGGGAGCGAAGTCGAAGTCGACCAATTCCGTCGGAAGTTGTCGAGGGTGCGAAGGTCACCGGAAGCCAGATTTGCCCCAAGGAGTTGGATGACCCTCCTCCTACGCCCGAAAAAGGCCGGCTGGGCAGCAGCCGCTCCTTGGGTATGCAGAGGAGGTTGAAGGCCTCGACTGAGAGTACATTGAGGCCGGCGCCGCCGTCGATGAGGGTCCTGGTGACGGCGACCTGGCAGATGGTAGGTGTGCAGAGCAGCGGGAGCGCACCCGAGCCGACCGAGTTGGCGGGGTGGTCTTGAGAGTCGAAGGTCAGCCCGGCCGACGGCTCCGTCCGGCTTGAGGGAGCCCCCTGCCGCGTGGAGGCGGCGCCGACCTGGCGGACGAATGTCTTGACATCGCTGGCCGAGGGCGGCGCCGCGAGCCGCCGAGGAGGGCCGCGACGAGTGGAGAAGCCGCGAGGGGCGGGCGATCAGGAGCCGCCCGCCTCCCCATGAAGTCGTCGGGGAGCACAGGGACGATGCTTGCCGCCCGTCCCCGGCCGAGCCGATGGCGGTGTTGACGGCAGGCGACGGGGAACGACGAGGGCGCCCGTCGAAGGGAGCGGTCCGGGCGACATGGGAGGCGAGGGCGGCTCGGCGCTCGGCGCGGGCCCGACGAGCGTCAGACATGGTTGCGGTGGTCGGGGAAGAACGAGGCGACGAAAGGCAGATTCCGGCGCACCCGTACCTGGCGCGCCAAATGTCGGATTTCGGGTTCCGGCTGCACTTTAAGGTTCGAATTGGGTGCGCGGAGATCCAACCTCCGCCGCCTCGTACCTCGCCAATTGCGTGGGACCTAAACTACTAGCAAGAACAACACAGGAGACGCAAGATTTATACTAGTTCGGTCCACCGTTGTGGTGTAATACCCTACTCTAGTTTGTGGTGTGGTGGATTGCCTCTGGGGCTGATGAAGAACAGTACAGGGAAGAACAGCCTCGCGAGGGTCTGTTCTTGGTGGGAGCAATGAACTGCTAAGTGGTGTCCCGTCGCTCTAGCTTGAGGATCGGGTCTCTATATCTCTCTCTGGATTCCGAATGGCGGATCCTTCGTCGTCCCCCCCCCCTATGGTGGCTAGCTCTACTTATATAGGCGAAGGCCCTGGGCCTCTTCCCAAAAATTGAGCGGGAAGGGCGCCAACAATTGGCCATTTTGAGGGGGAACAGCGGGTACACTTATCCTGACTAAAGTTGGTCCTCGCCGCCAAAGGCTCGTGTGATGACGCCTTTGCTTGGCTCCACGATGATCGCATTCCAGCCGTTGGGGCTGGTCTTGGTCTTGTTGAACCAAACGGATGCCTTTGCTTGATGCTCGCCGCGCTTGCTCCCTTTGCACCAAAGAGGAAAGGAGGACGCTGCGCTGGCCGGCGCCTGGTCGTCATGGTTATGCGTCATGGGCACCTCGCGAGGTACCCTGCCTTGAACTCTCCGCCTCCTCGTGAGCCCGGCTCGACGAGGCCGCTACCGAGGAAGCTCTTGGTCGCCCGCCTCATGAGGCTTGGCCCCTCGCGAGGGTCTTGAGCTTGTGCTGATGAAGATGGGCTGTCCTGGGCCTCCTTTGAGCCACGCCGCAGGCCGCAGGCAGGCAAGTCTGGGGACCCACGTTCCCAGAATGCCGACAATCTACAACCGGACATTAACAAATTCCCATCTGCCACATAACCGCGGGCACGGCTTTCAAAAGTTCAAACCCTGCAGGGGTGTCCCAACTTAGCCCATGATAAGCTCTCGCGATCAACGAAGGATATTCCTTCTCCCGGGAAGACCCGATCAGTCTCGGAATCCCGGTTTACAAGACATTTCGACAATGGTAAAACAAGACCAGCAAAGCCGCCCGATGCACCGACAATCCCGATAGGAGCTGCACATATCTCGTTCTCAGGGAAACACCGGATAGGTCAGCCTACGCGTAAAACCAGCCCTCGAGTTGCCCCGAGGTGGCCCATGATCTGCCCGGTTCAAATAGCACTTAGAGAAGCACCGCCCGGGGGCTAAAATAAAGATGACCCTCGGGTTGGCCGACCCAAGGGAAAGGTATATGTGGTGGTGAGGGAAATGGTAAAACCAAGGATGGGCCGTGATGGAGGAGTTTTATTCAAAGCGAACTGTCAAGGGGGTCCCATAAATCACCCAACCGCGTTAGGGACGCAAAATCTGGGAACATAATACCGATATGACGGAAACTAGGGCGGCAAGAGTGGAACAAAACACTGTGCATAAGGCCGAGCCTTCCACCCTTTACCAAGTATATAGATGCATTAATAAGATAAGAGATATTGTGATATCCCAACATAAACATAATCCAACGTGGAGCAATCTTCATCTTCACCTGCAACTAGCAACGCTATGAAAGGAGGTGAGAAAAAGCGGTAACATAGCCAAACAACGGTTTGCTAGGAAGGGTGTCAAAGGTTAGAGGTTCATGGCAATTTGGGAGGCTTGAGCAGCGAGTGGTAGGTAACGCAGCAAAGCGATAGAACGAAGCAACTAGCATAGCAATGATAGTAGTGAGATCCAAGGTGACGGTCATCTTGCCTGAAATCACGCTAGGAAGAAGAACGAGTCCATGAAGAAGAACGAACGGGAGTAGTCGAACGAATCCTCACAATCGCAACATTACCGGAACTAGGAAGCAACACCGTAAAGAAACAAACAACATGCTAAATGCACAAGCATAAACATGGCATGACGCACAAACAAGTATGATGCATGTCCGGTCTAATGAGGCATGGCACGGCAAAGTGCAACAAACAATGCTACAAGTTAAGTGGAGCTCAATATGCAACGAGTTGCATATTGACGGAACACCACATTGACATATTTAGTTTAATCTTGTTTAAGCTACCAAACAATGTTAAATGTTTTTAAACATGGCAAGAGGTGAAACAGAAGTAAACTAACTATTTAGGCAAGTTTAAATAAGACTGGAACAACAAACAACAATTCCGGAAAATCCTCATGAGCAATATTCGAATTTGGTACTGTTCTGCCCTAAACCATATTTTATTGTTGTTAAACAGGAAAATAAAGTGCAGCATGTTAATCTAGGCATTTTTCCACCCCATTAACACATAAAGTTTATTTAAAACCGAGCTACGGTTATTTAGTTATGAAATAAATCATTTTAACATGGTATTTGAGCAAATTTAAACAAACAACATTTTAAACATTTCAAACATGGATGAAAGTGGCATATTATGAAACTAGATGAAAAACTAAGCATTTTTCATATATAAATTATTTACATATGATGCATGGTTATTCAGTTATTAAATGCATGAACAGCAAGGGGTAATCTGTAAATATGCAGTTTCTATGGAAATAGCGAAATCCGTTCATAGCAGGAAAACAAAATACTACCGGGCCGAATCTAGCTGCACTGCTGGGCCAACAGAGAGGAGGGATGTGGGCGCTCACACATGGGCCAAGCCCAGCTGGTGGAGCAGGAGGCGGACAGGAGTGGTCAACTGGGAGACCTGGAGCAGAGGAGCGCTGCTTCTCCTCGTAGCCACGAGCACACGCTCGATGCAGGACGGGGCTCGAAGCAGAGGAAGCAGGCGTCGGCGACTTGACCCGCGATGGAGCACACGCGAGCGATCGACGGAGACTTGACGGCGTGATCCGACGAGGAGGCGTCGGGGATGGCCGGATCTGGGCCAGAGGCAGACGTTGGCGGCTTTCGCGAGCGGCGGCTGTTCCTGTAGCGGTGAAGTACAGAGAGAGGGAGATCATGAGAGAGATCGAAGGGGAAGGAGAGAAAATAGTAGGGGGAGAACGAAGGAGAGGTGCAGCCTGGTGGACGACTCACCGACGGCGCCGAGCGAGGATGGCGAAAAGAGGCTTCGGGAGGATCTCCTCTCCCTGGGTCGATGAGGAGAGCGAGGAGGCTCGGGCGCAAGCTTGGGCTGCAGCCATCCATGGCGCTGCATTAGGAGGTCGAGAGGGAGATGTGAGGCACGGGAGGTGCAGGGGAAAACGGAGGAGCAGCAGCAGGGCATCTCACCGGTGGCAGAAGAGGTCATGTGCACCGGCGAAGTGGAACTCCGGCGTGGCACGCGAAGAGGACGGTGAGGCAGAGGATGCGCGGGTGTGGGGAGACTCGCCGGTGGTCTCGACTCAGACGGGAGCGGGGGCCTGGTGCCCGAGCGGCTGCTGCGCTCGTGCGGGTGCGGGCTCTGGTTGGATGGCTGAACACGAGGAGGGAGGTGAATGGCTGCGGGGGGATTTGGATTGGGAGGATCCCGAGGAAGACGAGACAGGAGGAGTGGCGGCGGCGGCTAGGGGGATGGGACAAGCTGCCTAATTTCTAGGGTTGGATCCCGTGTACATATAGCAGGTGGATTAGGATAGGGGTACCTAGTCCCTCCGATCAAAATCAAACGGTCGAGAATAAATAGGTAGGGAAGTCCAAATAAAAAAACGGAGATGTTTTAGAGATGTTTGGGGATGATCCGGACTCATCGGTCACGACAGCTCGGTCGGGTTCGGGGAAAGTTTTTGAACGCATGAAAGAGGAGGTCGGTGGTAGTGCAGAGAGGTTAGATGGTTTGACAAGAAGGAAACGCTTACATGATTGGTCACGAAACGGTCAACGAAAGCAAGGGGTGACGCGGCAACTACGAGCGGGCGCGAGTTTTATGAAAACATGCAGATGCAATGCGCATGATGCTATGATATGAAATGCAAGACATGAACAAAATGCAAAACAAAAGACAAAACCCAACCATGGAGGAAATAACATATCGCATCTCCGGAAAAAGCAAGAGTTGGAGTTACGAATATGGAAAGTTGTATCCGGAGCGTTACAACACTCCACCACTACGAGAGGATCTCGTCCCGAGATCTTGGATGGCACCGGAGGGAAAAGGAAGAGGAAGATAAGAGGTAAAACTAAGTTGCTTCTTCGACAAATGAGTGAGACCAAAGAACCTTGAGAGGTTGAAAAATTCAAAGAAAGAACGTAACAGAGTTGAACACAATTGAGAGCACTGCGGTAGAAAATACAAACAAGGAACACCATGTGAACCTTGGAGGTTCCAAAGCTATGAATGACGAGTACAATGGACAAGAAGGAATTGGAACCACTCTGGTTGAAACGAGATAAACAAGGAACAAGGACGATCAAATTCAGACATCACTCCGGTTGAAAAGGGATGCAAGACTTGATAAGATGCAAAGAACTTGAGCAGAGGACATAACACTCCTCTTAAAACGGATAAGCAAGGAAAAGAACATGATATTGGCAAAACAAGATGATGGGATGAAGAGAGCAACATCACAATGCCTTCGGAAGAAAGAATAGAAGATAGATCATTGGAATAACATAATGGAGAAGAAAATGACAACTTCTGCCGCAAATGGTCTTGGAGAGCACCCTTCCAAGAAGGTTAGAACGGAGTTGTTGGAAAACCAACAACGAAACGAATAAGCTTGTAGTGGGCTTATGGAAAACATCTCAAGACTGTGAGGTGACAACCGACCACTAATGGAAACCATTGATTTTATTGAGAGCACCGAAGAGATGAAAAACTTCTTCACCGAGATGAGAAGGAGAAAATTGGATCATTGATAAGCCCCACAAGTAGCTACATTCCTTAGGGAAGGCTGTAGGTGAAATATAACCCAATATAACTTAAACAAAAAGATTGATTGGTTGAAAAGATCTCTTGAACGAAGAGAAAATGATGGATTTAAAATACCTCATTCTTGACAACATATGAATCATGAAACGCGGAGGAAATTGTCAATAGTGACATAACACCACCTCCAAAGATATGGTAGAAAGAATTGCACTTTGGAATGCAAGATGAAGAATACTTGAGCTCCTCAAAACAAAACATGTGTTGAACACCATGTATATTTTGAAGTATGGCTTGACGGATCATAACTTCGAGAGAAATCTTGAAGAACAATTGAAGAATGAAAGGAGTCGTTGATGAACCACCATGTAGAGCCTCCAGTAAGCAAAAGGATGAAAAGAATAGGATCCAAGCCTAGAAATGATTTAGAAGGAGCTTCGCGATGAGATAATGCCGAAAACTTGGAACTCCAGAAAAGAAAGGTGAATCAACTCGAACCGAGAATTACTTCATCATGAACAATCTCCGGAAGAAAAGAATTGAATCACCTCGAGGAAATAAGAATAAGATTTATTGTATGCTTATCCTTCATCAAATTAAATTGATGACAAGCAATGGATTTGGCATACTACTTATTCAGTAGAAAGGATTAAGAGAGATGTAAGCATACTTGAGAAGGTATTGATGGAACCACGGTGGAATTTGGAAACAACGAATGAATTAATATGATAACGAAGGAAGTGGAATCTTGAACGAACCACCATAAGAATTGAAAATGAACGTAGCAAAGGCACAATTCACCGGGAAGAATTGGAGAAAAAGAAAACAAAGATACTTGATAGGATTTAGATACACGAGAACGAAGAGATCATGAACTGATTAGAGGATATTTGAACGATGCACCATTAAGATTTGGAGAACGATAGCTACACGCTGAGAACGAAGAATTATGACATGATGGCCTTCGGAGGAAAGAAATAGAAACAACTCATGAAATGCTCCGGATGGGTGAAAATAATTCCCACAATCGAAAACAATTATGAGAGGATGTCATCAAGCTAGAACCATGAATCTTGAAGAGAATGGAGCAAGATTTAAGAGAAACTCTTCTTCGGTCTTCAAATGTTGAGAATGACGATGAGAAACATCACCATGAATTGTTGAGGCACACCGGAATGAAAATTGGGAAGGTTGAACCAACGATGAAAAGAATTTGAAAGATCTTGGAGAAAGAGATATGACTGATGATAACCCATTCTTACGTCAAACTTTGAAAAGAATTGGGGAATAGCTCCTGATAATTAGAAGAGTTAGGTAAGATCCTGGGAAAAGACCTGTGGGTTAGGGCCCACTCAAAAGAAACACAGTTGGAAAAAGATTGTTGAATGCGAAATGATGCACCGGAACGATTGAAAAATTGGAATGAGGTGACAACCTCGAATTAAATGGATGCAAACACGAATCTTCTGAGATGTTTTTAGCACTCCGAAATGATAGAGCGGCGAGAGGCGAACGAGCAAAGGGAAATATTTGAGCTGAGGGAAAGAATACGATCGACAACGAAAAAAACTTGAAATTGGATCCACCGGAAAGAAAATGCGATGAACAATGATGAACTCGACGAGACTTCGCCGGATAAGAACATTGAAAGAAAAGAATGAAGAGACTTCCCACAAATAAAAGGATACATGATTAAGAAATCTAAGTCCTTGAAGAAAAAGGGTGGGAGGGCGGGAAAACAAAGGCAACTTGGGGACGGATGAAACGGATACCGTTGAGAAAAACTTAGAATTTATCTTACAAATGTTGAAATGATCGAATCCACTTGAAGAGAAGCATGCCGGTTGGGAAAAGAATTGACATGACAATCTCGATAAACAAGAAGGATTAGCACTCTCATAGAAATATGAGAACACCGCTTGAAAGGTATGGATTCAACGTTTGACTTCGAAGCAACTCGAATACCACAAATAAAACAAAACAAAGGATTTGGCTTGCAGAATAAGCCGAAACAAATACATATGATAGAGATTTACCCAATCACATATCATGCATCTGTCGGAAAGATATTCTATGAGCTACTTGAATTCCCACCTATAAACTCCCGAAACTTTCTGGTTATGCAATCTGGTGTTGGGGATACAGGGGACACAAAATATATCACCCAAACTAACAATACCTAGATCCAAATTAGATCCATCCTTCAACACATAACCAAGAAAACTCCAGAAATTGTGTACCTCAACCTTCAAAAGCATCCGTTATAATGAGTTATGGCAATACTCGAACTCCCCAAAGATCTTGGGTGGCATCGAGGTTATCTCACCAACAATCGCTTAAAAGAGATTTTCGATGTCAAGAAAACTCAGGTATTCCGTAATCGCAACGATAAAATTGTGACGACAACACCTCGGAGCTCAACTCCGGGACACCGCCACAACCCCTAACTGTCTGGATTCACCAAGAACAATGTTCTCGTCACAAGACTATCGAAACGATCCCAAGATACCCGAGTGATCCTAAAAAATTTCTTGAAATTTGAGGAGATGAAAGACAAAACATCTACGTTAGGAGGCCTAACCAGAGGCATTTAAGGGACTGAGGAGTAAACAGAATCCTACTCTCCGATATATATAATCCTAAGACTCAATATAGTTTTCTTTTAGACTCAACAACGGCCAACAATCAAGGGGGCTCCTATGGTCGGTCGAGGCTCTGATACCAACCTGTCACGCCCAAGATGCGACCCTATCCTAAAGGAACTCGAAGGTCCCACCAATGATAGAAGCGCATCTTGAAGACGCTTTTGCAAGGTGGATATCATTACATCAACATTACATAATAATGGGGATACATCCAATACATACAATGTCACATGAATACAACAATACATCATATACAAGATCAACATCCGACTATGGATGTAACATAAACGGAAACTCAAACGACATCCACCCTGCTAGCCCAGGCTGCCGACCTGGAACCTATCCCCTGATCAAAGAAGAAGCAGAAAAAGAACTCCAGAACAAGTAACATCGCTCTCGCGTCAAGATCATCGCATAACCTGTACTGCAGAATCGTTGTTGTAGTAATCTGTGAGCCACGAGGACTCAGCAATCCCATTACCATGGGTATTAAGACTAGCAAAGCTTAATGGGTAAGGAAGGGGTAAAGTGGTGAGGTTGTAGCAGCGACTAAGCATATATGGTGGCTAACATATGCAAATGAGAGCGGGAAGAGAAACAACGGAACGGTCGTGAAGCTAGTAATGATCAACAGGTGATCCTGAACTTCTACTTACGTCAAACATAACCCAAAACCGTGTTCACCTCCCGGACTCTGCTGAAAAGAGACCATCACGGCTACACACGCGGTTGATGCGTTTTAATTCGTATCTGGTGTCAAGTTATCTACAACCGGACATTAACAAATTCCCATCTGCCACATAACCGCGGGCATGGCTTTCGAAAGTTCAAACCCTGCAGGGGTGTCCCAACTTTGCCCATGATAAGCTCTCGCGATCAACGAAGGATATTCCTTCTCCCAGGAAGACCCAATCAGTCTCGGAATCCCGGTTTACAAGACATTTCGACAATGGTAAAACAAGACCAAAGAAGCCGCCCGATGCGCCGACAATCCCGATAGGAGCTGCACATATCTCGTTCTCAGGGCAACACCGGATAGGTCAGCCTACGAGTAAAACCAGCCCTCGAGTTGCCCGGAGGTGGCCCCGCAGTCTTCCCGGTTCGAACCAGCACTGGCCCGGGGGGGCTAAAATAAAGATGACCCTCGGGTTGGCCGACCCAAGGGAAGGGTATAGGTGGTGGTGAGGCAAATGGTAAAACCAAGGTTGGGCCTTGCTGGAGGAGTTTTATTCAAAGCGAACTGTCAAGGGGGTCCCATAAATCACCCAACCGCGTTAGGGACGCAAAATCCAGGAACATAATACCGATATGACGGAAACTAGGGCGTCAAGAGTGGAACAAAACACCAGGCATAAGGCCGAGCCTTCCACCCTTTACCAAGTATATAGATGCATTAATAAGATAAGAGATATTGTGCTATCCCAACATAAACATAATCCAACGTGTAGCAATCTTCATCTTCACCTGCAACTAGCAACGCTATAAAAGGGGCTGAGCAAAAGCGGTAACATAGCCAAACAACGGTTTGCTAGGAAGGGTGTCAAAGGTTAGAGGTTCATGGCAATTTGGGAGGCTTGAGCAGCAAGTGGTAGGTAACGCAGCAAAGCGATAGAACGAAGCAACTAGCATAGCAATGATAGTAGTGAGATCCAAGGTGACGGTCATCTTGCCTGAAATCCCGCTAAGAAGAACGAGTCCATGAAGAAGAACGAACGGGAGTAGTCGAACGAATCCTCACAATCGCAACATTACCGGAACTAGGAAGCAACACCGGAAAGAAACAAACAACATGGTAAATGCACAAGCATAAACATGGCATGATGCACAAACAAGTATGATGCATGTTCGGTCTAATGAGGCATGGCATGGCAAAGTGCAACAAACAATGCTACAAGTTAAGTGGAGCTCAATATGCAACGAGTTGCATATTGACGAAACACCACATTGACATATTTAGTTTAATCTCGTTTAAGCTACCAAACAATGTTAAATGTTGTTAAACATGGCAAGAGGTGAAACAAAAGTAAACTAACTATTTAGCCAAGTTTAAATAAGGCCGGAACAA
This sequence comes from Aegilops bicornis, assembly GCA_021605145.1. NCBI lineage: Eukaryota > Viridiplantae > Streptophyta > Magnoliopsida > Poales > Poaceae > Aegilops > Aegilops bicornis. The sequence goes on along the minus strand of CM038675.1, from coordinate 437,599,337 downwards.
CAAACAACAATTCCGGAAAATCCTCATGAGCAATATTCGAATTTGGTACTGTTCTGCCCTAAACCATATTTTATTGTTGTTAAACAGGAAAATAAAGTGCAACATGTTAATCTAGGCATTTTTTCCTCCCCATTAACATATAAAGTTTATTTAAAACCGAGCTACGGTTATTTAGTTATGAAATAAATCATTTTAACATGGCATTTGAGCAAATTTAAACAAACAACATTTTAAACATTTCAAACATGGATGAAAGTGGCATATTATGAAACTAGATGAAAAACTAAGCATTTTTCATATATAAATTATTTACATATGATGCATGGTTATTCAGTTATTAAATGCATGAACAGCAAGGGGTAATCTGTAAATATGCAGTTTTTCTGGAAATAGCGAAATCCGTTCATAGCAGGAAAACAAAATACTACCGGGCCGAATCTAGCTGCACTGCTGGGCCAACAGAGAGGAGGGATGTGGGCGCTCCACACATAGGCCAAGCCCAGCTGGTGGAGCAGGAGGCGGACAGGCCGGCTAGGCGCGACTGGGCCTGGCTGCTACGGGGCCACAGGAGGATCTGGAGGCGCGCCGGCCCAGGAGTGGTCAACTGGGAGACCTGGAGCAGAGGAGCGCTGCTTCTCCTCGTAGCCACGAGCACACGCTCGATGCAAGATGGGGCTCGAAGCAGAGGAAGCAGGGCGTCGGCGACTTGACCCGGCGATGGAGCACACGCGAGCGACGGGGACGGAGACTTGACGGCGTGATCCGACGAGGAGGCGTCGGGGATGGCCGGATCTGGGCCAGAGGCAGACGTTGGCGGCTTCCGCGAGCGGCGGCCGTTCCTGCAGCGGTGAAATCTGAGAGAGAGGGAGATCGTGAGAGAGATCGAAGGGGAAGGAGAGAAAACAGTAGGGGGAGAACGAAGGAGAGGTGCAGCCTGGTGGACGACTCACCGACGGCGCCGAGCGAGGATGGCGAAAAGAGGCTTCGGGAGGATCTCCTCTCCCTGGGTCGATGAGGAGAGCGAGGAGGCTCGGGCGCAAGCTTGGGCTGCAGCCATCCATGGCGCTGCATTAGGAGGTCGAGAGGGAGATGTGAGGCACGGGAGGTCCAGGGGAAACGGAGGAGCAGCAGCAGGGCATCTCATCGGTGGCAGAAGAGGTCCTGTGCTCCGGCGAAGTGGAACTCCGGCGTGGCACGGGAAGACGACGGTGAGGCAGAGGATGCGCGGGTGTGGGGAGACTCGCCGGTGGTCTCGACTCAGACGGGAGCGGGGGCCTGGTGCTCGAGCGGCTGCTGCGCTCGTGCGGGTGCGGGCTCTGGTTGGATGGCTGAACACGAGGAGGGAGGTGAATGGCTACGGGGGGATTTGGATCGGGAGGATCCCGAGGAAGACGAGACAGGTGGAGTGGCGGCGGCGGCTAGGGGGATGGGACAAGCTGCCTAATTTCTAGGGTTGGATCCCGTGTATATATAGCAGGTGGATTAGGATAGGGGTACCTAGTCCCTCCGATCGAAATCAAACAGTCGAGAATAAATAGGTAGGAAAGTCCAAATAAAAAAACGGAGATGTTTTAGAGATGTTTGGGGATGATCCGGACTCATCGGTCACGACAGCTCGGTCGGGTTCGGGGTAAGTTTTCGGACGCACGCAAGAGGGGTTCGGTGGTAGTGCAGAGAGGTTAGATGGTTTGACAAGAGGGAAAGCTTACACGATTGGTCTCGAAACGGTCAACGAAAGCAAGGGGTGACGCGACAACTACGAGCGGGCGCGAGTTTTATGAAAATATGCAGATGCAATGCGCATGATGCTATGATATGAAATGCAAGACATGAACAAAATGCAAAACAAAAGACAAAACCCAACCATGGAGGAAATAACATATCGCATCTCCAGAAAAAGCAAGAGTTGGAGTTATGAATATGGAAAGTTGTATCCGGGGCGTTACAAGGAAAAAGAATGAACGAAGAACAAGAAGAAAGATACAAGGGTGGGGGATAGATGAACACGAAAAAGTAGTAGATGTGTTTGTTCGATTGTGTGTTGTTGTTCAATCGGCATGCACCCCTTAGGTATATAAGAGGCGGATGGACTTCCCGGGTAAGGAAAGGTTAGAATTCACGTTGAAAACCATAGTTTGGCTCAAACTCGGAATCCAACTTTCCAAAACGATTCAATTTGCAACTCGCGGCAGAAAAATCCAAAACCCGGACAAACATCCCCGGAGTGTCCGGCCATCCTCGGAGAAATCCAGAACTCAGATGATCATTACCGGAGTGTCCGGCCATCCTGATGCAACCGCACATTTTCGTCTCTAACTTTTGCATACGAACTCCAATTGAGACGTTTTTTATATCAAAATGAACCGCTTCGACGATACGCACAACTTTCATGTTGAAACTTTTTCCATCTGAAGCCAACTTAATTGGGTTTCAAGCCATTCTTTAATCTGGTGTCAACATGAGCATCTCTGAACTTGTCATAACTTTTGCATCCGAGCTCCGTTTTAGACCATCTTCATGTCCATCTTGACTTTCTCGAAGAGAGCCATCTCATGGTGTCTTTCAATAATAAGTTTGAATTGATCTTGACATATCTTCAAGCTACTCTTTATAATCATGCCACTTTTGAGCGTCAACACATGCCCCCCTTTTTTCGGCAAAGCTAGCGTGCCGAAAAATAACTTGTACTATGTTGGTTCTAAGGACGATGTCAACACTCCATCGGCCATTTATATGCTTAAGGCAATATTATATATCGGCCATCATTTTCTTTTTTTTTTGAATCCTTGATGCAAACTTGGGCGAAACCTTCTCAACTTCATTAACAATCCGATGATAAAGTTGCATAGATATGTATCTCAAGGTCATCCTCCGAACCATATTGTTCACCCTTTTGCTAGGATTTTGTAGATAACAATAAACTTTCTCCAATCCTTACTTTCGCCTGCACAAAAAATTCATTAGCGGCCGAAGCTGTGGAGTTCAGCTCGGCCTTACCTATGTTGACGAGACTAAGCATCGGCTATTGAGAGAAATGCAATACACCATTATTAACATAGTAGCCGAATGCTTGCTGTGCCAATTCTTTAGAATTTTCATGTCTAAATATATGAAGAATTTTAAAGCAAACCAAGGTAAATTTTGCATCTAGACATACCCCAAGATAAACTATAAGTGATTCGTCAAAACTTTGATAACCCTTGGATATCTGTTGCACTACTCATAACGAATCACTGCAAGCCTCAATATGTATAGCACCTATAGCAAGTAAAAGATTCAATCCAAATAACAATGCATATTCGGCTTTGATTAATCGTGCATAAAAATATTCTAAGCAGCATGAGGCTTCAAAAATAGTACCATAAGGAGATATATAAACAACACCAACACTTTGGCCATTGCTATGAACTGAACCATCAAAACATAATCTCCATTGTACTAGAGAGACAAGGCTAATATCAATATTATGCATGTCATTAATCTGATGTTCAGTAATAAAATCAGCTATGATTTGGCCTCTTATAGATCTCAAATATGCATAGGCCAAATCATATCCAAACAAAGTATAAGCCCACTAGCCAATTCTGCAACTATGAATTGGTCTATGCAGCATATATTCAATGACATCGGTCATGATGTCTCAACTCCATTCAATCATAATATAGGCATACATATAAATTTCCATGAGCATGTACCTTATCTCGCTCTCCAATCAAACCAAGGATGATGTTAGAGTACTACACAGGCCATGCATTGACACGATCTTAGGACGATAGATAAATATCGGCCATTACCATGTAAACTTCATTCAAAGCACATATAGCCGAAATAAACAAATGAAATGACAAATCAAGTATTTCGGCCCTTTGGATTAGCAACAAACTTGTAGCTAATCAAATGTATAGTGACTTGGCAATACCCTTTCATCATATAAGAAATTATATTGCATCCATGGATTAAAATAAGCCCATTGAGGGTTACCAATCATACCTGATGACGAATTCCATGGCATAGCGTTAATGGCATAGTTGAAGAACATGTATAATGTGTAGACTGAAGATGTTGAAACCTTCGGCTTGGTCCTTCATAGTTTTCACTCTTTTCCTTCTTCACCTTTGCAGCACTTCTTGTAATGGAGCTTGCACATAATTATTATATTGAGTACTTCCTTTGGGAACCCATGCCATGTCCCTTACTTCAAGTTCTTGTGCACTAAGCTTTTGTAACTACTTCTTTTGCCAATACGATAAGCCAAGTGAGCACCTCGACTGTGATTTTGTTTCAACCAATGGCAACTCTTTTTGGGCCTTGTGCACCCTCAACTTCTTTTCTTCAGAGTTGGCACTCTAATTTTTATCAATTGATTGCTTCACTTCTTGCCTTTTGTAGCCAATGTCAACACTTTAATTTGCTCTTTGTTATTTGAGATCAAATATGAAGTAGCACACTTACGACCATCTCTTTTCACGCGGTAAACTCGCTCTACCACCTCTTTCTTCTTCCTTGAGCTTTGGACCGATTCCTTATGATTGAAACGGTCTTTGACGCGTGATTGTTAAAATGTTGATTTTCTTGGAGCTGCATAGTATTGGTGAGATGGTCTAAAATAAGATGGAGAATGTGCCCTTGTATCATACCTGTCCCATGATGAATATGGATTTAAATGAGAATAGGGAGGCATCCATGGCATTGGCATTGGCGGCCCAAAATAAGGATATGAATATGTTGCATTGAAATTCTCACTTTGCCAATACCGATCCTCATATTTGCACCTTGGGGGTGATCTTGGTTTCTTTGCATGATTTGGCCGATAAGCATTCTTCTCTTCACTCTTCTTTTGATATTTATCCAATACTTCGGCGAAGGTGATTTTTTGATCTCTTACACTTGCGCTTATTTCGGCCTTTGTTTTCTTTTGGTTTGCTTTCACCGATCATTGGATTTGCTTGCTGCCTCCCAGTCCTTGTTGTCTCCATTGTAACTTCAATAGAACTCATGCCTTCAAGAATATTTTCATTGTGCTCTTGAACAACTTCTTTACTTGAAAGCTTGATTTCATCACCTGCAACTTTTACCTTCTCTTTAAATGGATCGGCTTGAAGCAGCCGATGCAAAAAGTTTTTGCCATCAGGACCAATCGGAATAGACTGGTCATCTCTTGATGTTTCAACAAATTTCAATCGTCCTTTATCAATGGCCGATTTAACTATTTGATGAAACATGTTGCCATCCTCGAAATTATGCTTGGACAAATCATGCAACTTACAATACATTCGTCCCTGGATGGATGGCTTGACATGGTGATCAAGAATTCTAATGTAATTAATTTTTAGCAACAAATCAAATTTTGATCACACAGGCTTGAGTTGAAGGCATACTTCTTGTTTTCTAGCCGATCTTGGTGTACGAACAGCTTTGGAGGTAAGCAAACGAATGGTACAGATTTGGAATCTCCCCATTCGGCTATGCATTGTGTTTCCCACTCTATCTCCGATGTCTTTGGATAAGATATTATATTAGCATCGGATTTCTCAAAAGACATTGGCTTTAAATTTTTGAAACGAAAATAGTTAGAACATACATATCTCAATTGAGACCAAGTGTAAGCCAAGTAAGAAATAAGAAAAGCTACCCAATTAGATATGAGCTTTAGATAAAGCAATGGGGAAAGCCTTGGCTGCAATAATTTTTCGCTATCGGTCTTTCTAAATGGTGACCGATATGCTTTGTGACAATCTGATTGCTAACAAATAAATTACCCTTCTTCACTGGTCTCTCAATATTTCTTATGGAGATTTTTCTAATATATGCATCAACAACTAAGTAAATCTGAAAACAGGTAAATTAATTGCTAGACATACCTCGTCAAATATGTTGGGAGAGCATCATGATGGTGTGACTTGAAGAATATCTTGCTCCGTCTTCGGATAGCTCCCCAACACCATGTCATCATATTTTTCTTGATTTCGTGCATCATTAGTTTGAAGATCTTTGTCCACCAAAATTTCTTTGGCTACTTGTTCTTGTTCTTGAAGCTCGTCAATTTCTATGGCACGAAACTCATAGGGCAGGAAGTAGGTTCCATTAACTTCAGAAAAATCAAGTATGGTTGTCTTGCTGTACTTTCCATGCCCTTTCTCAACAATGTTTGCCTCTTGGGATTTGATGGATTCGGTATATATACTACTTGATTCGGCTTTTTCAACCGAAGCACTTTTAGTTTCCGAATCATCATTCTTTTCACCGGTTATATCAATTGGCAAGGCTTCTTTTCTTTGAGCTAATTCCCTATCAATTCTCTCTTGGCGAAGTACTTGCACCCTATCGCGTAGAGCTCTAACTCCCCTCTCAATTTCAGCCTGCTCTAGAATAGTTTGCCCCCCAATGCTTTTAGGATCTTTCGGCAATGAAGTGTTAGTGTTGCCGAAATTTTGCAATTGTGTAGGGGGTGTATAATATGCTGCAGTACTAGGTGGATGTGTATGCACTTCAGTATAACCATATGCTCTCTCACAAATAATATCAATTGATGAAGTTTCATCTTCCGGAAGAACTCTAGCCTTTATTGCAGCATATTTAGGAAACAACCCCTTTTCATATTGTTCAAGGCAAAGAGCACTAATCCTCTTGTTTTGTGCCAAGCTCTTTTTCAATGCAGCCACAACCGCTTTTGGAAGGGATTGCTCTGCAATACTTTCAGATTCTTTCGGCAATGATTCATGAGTGTTGCCGAAATTCTCGAATTGCGTAAAGTATGCATTATATGCTACAGTATTTGATGACGGCACATGTGTTCCTGTAAAATTTTCACTTATTCGGCTATGACCATGAAGATGCGGGGTCGAATTATGAACATCTGCAGTTGCATACGGTTATGAACAATTACTAACATGAGGTGTAGCATATGATCGTTGAGAGTAACTTGCCGAATAGCTAGTAATAACATGGCCAATTCTCCCATCCATCAGCAAGGTTGGATTCACATATTGCAAATTATTTGCCAATGAATAAAAGGGTGAAACACTTTCTTGTATGCTACTAGAAATTTTAACATGGGGTGTTTCAAATTGATTAACCAAACCCATCATGTTGTTCATTGGCATATGGATTTGTAGGGTTGCCGATGCATGCGACTTAGGATACATATGTTGTATGTTGCTAAAATCATAAGAATTTGAAGCATGAAGATTATTTTGCATCGGCCCTTGCACATAAGTAGAAGCATGATTGAGAAAACTAGGGCTAGCCGATACATTATGCTCATTAGGGGATCTAGCAACAACATATGAATTATTTGCATCTACATAGGTGAATTGGGTATTCATGTTACCTTTGTAGATTGCAAACCCTAGATGACGATCTCTTCGTAGCAAGAACGGGCCGGAGACCGTTCAAAGCTTTGTCCCCAGCAGAGTCGCCAAAAAGTGTGTTCGCACATAAACACACCACCGTGTACCCTCGACGCCGGGGGTGATGCACCGCAGCTCACGTCGAAGGAGACCTGACCGGAAGCGCGGTACGCAGGCAATCCGGCGGGTGCTTTTGAGGACCCGAAACCCCACACGCCCGGGAGGGACCCCGTCTGGACGCGCGGATGCTATGGCTGCCCTAGGTCGACCTGATCGCCCCTAGGGCCTCGAGGTTCGCCGCCTTGCAAGGAAGAAGAACGAACGAAGAATGAGAAGAAAGATACAAGGGTGGGAGATAGATGAACGTGAAAAAGTAGTAGATGTGTTTGTTCGATTGTGTGTTTTTGTTCAATCCGCCGTCACCCCTTAGGTATATAAGAGGCGGATGGACTTCCCGGCAAGGAAAGGTTAGAATTCACGTTCAAAACCCTAGTTTGGCTCCAGCTCGGAATCCAACTTTCCAAAATGGTTCGGTTTGCAACTCGCGGCAGAAAAATCCAAAACCCGGATAAACATCCCCGGAGTGTCCGGACATCCTCGGAGAAATCCAAAACCCGGATGATCATTCCCGGAGTGTCCGGCCATCCTGATGCAACCGCACATTTTCGGATCTAACTTTTGCATACGAACTCCGGTTGAGACGTCTTTTATATCAAAATAAACCGTTTCGACAATACACACAACTTTCATGTTGAAACTTTTTCCAACTGTGATGAGTGCACGTCTTCGGACGCGTCGCTGATTTGGCCCGATCTTTTACGATGCAATAACCTCCAAGATCCACCGATAAAAATTACTCCCAACTACACGAACATTACGTGTAACGTGAAGCAGGGGTGACAACGACCAAAGGACAATCCCTCGACACACGAGGAACCTCTCGCCGAAGTAGACGTAACCGGCACGAATCCGTCATCGCCGACGGACCTCAAGCCAATAGCTAGCAAACTCTTAATCACGAGAATCCTCTCGCCAAAGTGTAATTTTCTTGATAGAAAATCTCACAATAATAAACAAGATGAACGCCGAGAGGGCCGCTTCATAGTCTGTCTAAACTCTAAAGAAAATAACCAAAGAAAAATAAAAGTCTCGGTAGCTGAGAATATATAGCTAGTTTACAACCGACTCGAATGAGTACGGCCTAAACACGGCACGCAGGCCGACGTGTGGCCGTTCCTTCCCTTGTTTGTAGGATTCTCTCCTGGTTGTTTTAACTACCTTTGATTTTTTTCCAAATGTACACACTTGCCGTTTGAACCCTTTGAAACATATCTGCATGTACGTGCATGCCCCTTCTCCTTCTATTTTCTGGCCCATGTAAACCGGGTCTTTCTTTATTCCATGAAACACTACTAATAAATCTGCATGCAGACTCCTTCCTTTTTATTCTCCATGTATTATTATTTCTCCAATTATTCCTTCTAAATTTCGTGGGTGCACATACTTGCAATTGCACGGGCTCCTTCAATCTAGCATAGCTCCCATACTTAACATGAATCCCTTCTTTGAGTATAATTGACATGAAGGTTGGGCCACACAGTACACGTATGTGTCCATCTTTACCTTTGCTAAGCTGCCTCATCTCCTGCATAATTTGATCATCCTTTTTTTGGTCAACTATATTTTCGACCAACTTTTCGCCAACTTGCATTGTTGTAACCTCATCCGTGATACCCCCCGTTTGCACCCCTTTGTCGACGACTACCGTAGTCTCCTGCAACACCTTTTTAATGACCGGTGTATTCACCATGACCTGTGTACTAGGCATGTTTGTGGTAGGGTATGCCGCATCAATCTGAAGCCACCTTAATTGGGTTTCAAGCCATTCTTTAATCTGGTGTCAACATGAGCATCTCTGAACTTGTCATTACTTTTGCATCCGAGCTCCGTTTTAGACCATCTTCATATCCATCTTGATCTTCTCGAAGAGAGCCATCTCATGGTGACTTTCAATAATAAGTTTGAATTAATCTTGACATGGCTTCAAGCTACTCTTTATAATCATGCCACTTTTGAGTGTCAACAATATGCTTGTAGACTGTACTACTACTATTATGTATACACACATGCAAATGCACGTTTTAACATTACGATGTGGTTTTGATAAAGGTATAAAAACAACACTAGTCAAGCTTGTTAAACGATTCAATGCAAAAGAAATGCAAAAATACTAGTTTGATTGTTACTTTAGCTTCCTTCTCTCTGTGATTCTTCTCTATGGTACTTTGTACGGAGTATCTCACTGGCCGGAAGGCATGCAAATTCCCAAACTGCTTCGTACACCATGTATCGTTTTTTTGCCTAAGTGCAAGTATAATAGAATGACGTAGGCAGGCTGTAAGAATTAAAATAGTATATTTGTGCTGAGTTGGAAGAGGGAGAAGAGGAGAGAGAGGAGAAGCGGGCTACTAACTAACAGCCAGCTCTAACACATGCTCTTAGACACTTTGTTAGAGAGGAAGGTGGGCCACGTATCAATAAAGTAGTACTTATTTACATCTAACTATTATACTTGCCGACTATAAGGTTGGCTATAGATGACATGTCAACATCATATAGGCAGCGGCTGGTTGTACTATTAGCCATGCTCTAAGAAGTTGTGTCGTGCAATTGGAATTCCAACTTGAGTACTACTAGTAGTAGTAGGAGTAGTAGCTAGGGATCGAGTGTGCGAGATGAATGCAGAGAGATGAAATGCAAAAAAGACAGAGGGATGTGATGGTTGCTTGTCTGTTTATTTTACCATGCCACTTATTACTGGGAGTGGTGGGGTTTTGTGATATGATAGCTTTACTCCCGCGCCACGAGCGGGGTGAGACCCCTGTAAAGCGTCGCCCTCTACACTAGGACTACCTCCGTCGTGGTTTATTAGTCCCCCATGTAATTTGACTAAAGATTTAACTGACAAAATGTTAGTGCATGTCAACAAAAACTACTACATCGTTGGATTCGTATTTGAACATAGTTTTCAAGCATATAATTTTTGGTGACATGCATGAGCATTTTGTTAGTTAAATTTATGGTCAAAATTTGGCACAGATTACAATGGGGACCAATAAACGAGGACGAAGGTAGAACTATATACAGTAAGACGCCCGTGGGTTGCACAGAAGAGTGAAATGCATTGATCGGGGAGTTGTTTATTTTGACAAAGTATGTGGGGGTCACCTCTTGTGTAACAAATATCGATAGGTTTCTTCGGATATTATTTATTCTCTAGAGCTCACAAGCATCCAGGTGAATAGTAAATGTAGGCTAAATAGATAAAAAACCTTTTCCAAACAAAAGTGTTCAACTGTTCAACCTGCATCTAAAACTTTTGAAGAAATAACACTTATTGTGCTTTGCAAGAAATGACCTTTAAGAATTATTTTTTGAGTATTGATTTTGTTTATTTTATCTAGACCACCATGATGTAAATCAGGATGACTTGGAAGGGGCAGCGGAGATGGCGAGTTGGAGGGGGATCGTGGTGGTGGTCGGCAATGCAGCCTGAGAGAAGGCGTGAGAGGAGTTGGGGGCAGACGGGCACCGATAGAGATAGAGATAGGGATATACTCCTACTAGTGAGTTGCACGTTCTTTCCATGTGAGTTTTGAGATATCGTTACAACACAATGTTAGTAACAAACAACTGACACTTACATATTACGTCTTTGCAAAAGGAAAACCTTAGCTGCATAGTGGTCCAATACATGTATATGACACATTATATGTATGGATCTCAAGGCTAACTTCATGAATATGCAAAGATAGTGTTGTGGCATTTGGTTGAAATTCTTTAAAAAAGATATATATGTTGTAAGAAATGGTTCATCATAAGTCTTTCACCATTAGTAAAAATTCACAATTGTGTTTCGTTTTAAGCTCGGACTATGAGCTTTGTTGGACCTTGAGACTTTGTTACGTTTTTATTTAATAATATGGCTGCATGCATCAATTGATGCAGAGGCCGGGCGTTATCCTCCTTCTAAAAAAAGTAAAAATTCACAATTAATCTCAGAAATGGAAAGCGAGAACTCTAATGGAGCCAAAGCATACATGGAAGATTCTAGACTAAACCATAGATGGATACACTTCTATTCAAGACTCAGGATTAAGATCTAATGGTTATTTATTATTAGTTTTTTAGGATTAACGCGGAGGCTCGTATGGTGCTTCTAATTAGTAAATATAAGACTCTTGTTCGTGAATGTGAAGGGATTAACAACCCCTTTTTGCGTTGCGTGCAAGTGTTTGTTAGTTTGTGCGGGTGCATATATTGGAGACTTGCTTGTGACTCCTACTGGATTGATACCTTGGTTCTTAACTGAGGGAAATACTTATATTTACTTTGCTGCATCACCCTTTCCTCTTCAAGGAAAAAATCAACGCAAGCTCAAGAAGTAGCAGGGACCCACATCAATGTCAACGTATAGTCAATTAACGACAGAATTGCACAATGTATAGTCAATTAACGACAGAATTGCACATCGCATTTTCTTGAGGATTTGTCCAGACAGAGAAGGGTATAAATTGGGTTGTGCGGTCTCTATGGTCCGTCTAACAACATGACCAGCCCAACAATTTTTTCTTTGGGAAAATAGGCAGCCCACCATTTCTTTTCGAAGAATACCCAACCTAGGCCTATTTGTTTTCTCCTACTTATTGGACTGCAAATCTTTCAAGACAAGGAGGGATGCATTCCGACCTGGCCAGAATATGGGGAGTAAATGGGCTGCAAATTCCAAAAAAAATATAGCAAATGGGGAATTAGTTTCTTTTTTGTTTTTGTTCTTCATTGATATTTTATATTTCATCGGATTTTAACATAACATAGTATTACTTTATTTTTAAATTAGTTTTAGTATGGCTCCTAATTTTGGGATTAAAAATATTTCGTACCCCAGCAAAAATATGCGAATTTTTAAAATTTCGCATATTTTTTAGTTCAAAATTTTAACCCTGGTACTGACCAGAAAATGGGCAGCAATTCTAAAAATGAAAAATGGGATGTACTAAATTCCATATGAATTAGCAAATGGGCTATAAATTATAAAAATAATAGGGAATCAGCTGTACACGCCACAGATTTTGAGGCTAACTTGTTTACGCAAGGCTTTGTCAACCAATAGTCAACGCATGATTCTAGTAGCAGTGATTGTTGGATGTCCATCCAACGGCCGACGTGCTTATTCAATCTCTAATCTTCCTGCTCCAGCCGCCTAAACCAGCGCGGGCAGGACTGCCTGCTCCCTCCTCTTGTGGCCGGCTGTAATGCGGCGCAGGCTTCACCGGCCCACCGTACTCCCTCCGCTAGCCTGGCCATCCCTCTACCCACCCGCACCTCCTGTTATTCTCTGATGACGGGAACGTCACGCTGCAACCGAACCAGTCAACCGTCCAACTCCCCTTGGCATGGGCATCCGTTGTTGTGTCTTTGTTGGCTCCGGGTCGTTCCATTCTAAGGCCTCACCATTGTCCACCGCGTTGATGCTCTAAGAGCGGCGTGCTCCACGTGGTCAACATTCAACAAACGACGGCCATCGGAATAGGGATGTACGTGGAGAGGCTGACAGTAGAGACCCCCATGGTCCATGGCCGCACGCAAGCAACTGCCTCCTTATTACGCGACAAAAAAAATTCATCCCCTAACATCTGGGGCGCACCGGTTCGGAGGCTGACCCGTGGGCCTACTAAGTTGACCTTGGTGCTCTCGGACGGTACGACGTCATCAACGCGGTCAACGAATAACAGCCATCAGAAGAGGACTATACTTGGAGAGGCTGACAGCTGGGTTCGTGGCCACACGCAAGGAAGTGCCTCCTTATTACGCGCAGAATAATGATTCCTCCACCTGACAGCGGGGACCCACCGGAAGAGCCTCTGTATTTCGCGAAAAAAATGTTCCTCCTGCTAACAGCTAGAACCCACCAGCTATATCTTCGCATGCAAGGAAGTGCCTCCTTATTCCTGCCCCTGACACCTCGGACCCACCAACAACATCTTTGCATGCAAGGAAGTGCCTCCTTATTCATGCCCCTGACACCTCGGACCCACCAACAACATCTTTGCACGCAAGGAAGTGCCTCCTTATTACGGGGGAAAATATGATTCTTCCCCCTGACAGCTAGGACCCACCAGTTATATCTTCGCACGCAAGGAAGTGCCTCCTTGTCCTCCCTGACAGCTGGGACCCACCCGGTCGAAGCATACGTAGTGTTATCTGTCTGGTCGTGACCGTATACGTACATACTGGTCGATCGGTCTCTCTGCAGCGATGAACCATGGCCGAGTAAGGAGTGGCAGCTGTTGTAGTAGACCCGCCGACATAGCATGTCACGCAGTCCCTTCTATATCGTCTACACGTACATACAGCCATGCTGCAAGAAAGTAAATACGTCTACGTACGTACATACGGGCGAGGTCTCGAACGCGTACATCGATGGCGTCCTATTCATCGGCTGCCAACCGACTGGGAAGGAACGGAGGAAATAGCGTCCTGTTCATCGAGAGGCAACCGACTGGGTCAAAATACGCCGTGTTCATCGGGAGCCAACTGGCTTGGACGAAACAACCGCAACGAGGAGTGGCGTACCGCAAAACGGAGGAAACGGCCTACTGTTCGACCGCATACGGTCGAAACAGGGTCTTGTTCATCGGGAAGGGTCTAGCATACCGCAAAACGGAGGAAATGGACATATGTTCGAGTGCCTACAGTCGAGACGGGGTCCTATTGATTGCGAGGGGTGTGGCGTACCGCAAAACGGAGGAACCGGACTTCTATTGGAGTGCCTACGGTCGAAATGGGGTCATGTTCATCAGGAGGGGTCTGGCGTACCATGAAACGGGACTCCATGGGCTAATATTCATCCACCGTCTACTGCCTCGCTCCAGCGGCTACTATTCATGCACCGTCGACTTCCTCAAGCCTCCACAGGCTATTGTTCATCCACCGTCGACTTCCTCCAGCCTCCACCTGCTACTGTTCATCCACCGCGACCTTCCACCTGCCTCCACCAGCTACTGTTCATCCACGGGCTACTGTTCATCCAGCCTCCACCGGCTACTGTTCAACCAGCCCTCCACGGGGTCCTGTTCATCCACCCCCAACCGGCTCGGGTGTGGCGGCCTCCTCGGGTCCTATTCATCCAGCAGCAACGGCCTACTGCCACGAGGTCCTATTCATCCAACCCCCACCGGGAACTGTTCATCCAACCCTCAACAATGGTCACTGTTCATCAAGAGGAAGGTTCGATTGGCTTGATTAGCGGCAGAGCGGCGAATCGCCGGTTCGGGCCAACAAATAAGGAATCGCCGGGTTCGATTAATGTACCAAGGGATCGATCACTCAGGTTCAGTAACGTAGCTTGTGCAATCGCTCGGGTTCAGTTAGAGCCCAACGTCTTGCACAGGCACACGAGAGAAACGTGCAAACCTCTGTGCATCGCTCGGCCCCGGCCACCTACCGTAACCGGGAACTCCCTGAAATTTTCCTCGCCCTCGCTTCTACCATGATTTTTTCCATCATGGACGGCCCAAAGAATGTCATGCAAGTGCGTCCCCGACCCGCCCAGGATGAAAAGCCCATTTTCTGTCATGAATTTTTGTCATAGAAGTAGGATCCCACCACATCTATGATGATATGTGTTTTGTCAAAATTATCGTCATAGAAGTGTCATAACCATGACATAATTTGTTTCGTTCGGGCCAAAATGTCACGGATGTGTCTTTTTTTGTAGTGATATACACCGATTACTTCCTCTCCATCATTTTGTCGACAATCCTTGTGCAGTGAACCTTGAGATTTGATTCACTAAACCGCGGCTGGGTAGCATAGTATCTTCAATTCGGTCCTCTTTTTCCAACATATGCAGTTAGTTTGTTTTGTCAATATATAGTGTTTAGCCTTGATACGTGTCTCCCAATCTTTGATTTTGTTTGCCAGGAGAGGAGGAAGGAGTAGCAAATTAAGGAGGCAAGATGGTACATGGATCTTCAAAGGATCTGTATGTTAATTTGCTGGTCACAGCGAGCCAGGAATAGAAATTAATGTAGTGACATGAGCCCAAGAACAAAGACGTTGCTCCTTGATGTTGTTTAGTGGTAGCTGTCGCATGGTTAATTTGGTACTCGTTCCTCCTCACTCTACTCACCAAATGTTTGGCATCAAACATAAACTGTCAAGTACACTACATTTTCAGGGACTTGTTTGCAAATATTTGAAAGTAAGAGGACTATTTTGCAAAAAGGTCATATTTTTCGGATGGAGGGAGTACAAGTTGCATTTTTGTTAATACAAAATCCGCCAATTTTAGATATGCTATCAAACTGTAAGGATTTTGTGAACGTTATGCATCAAATATGACCGCCTTTTCCATGGATTTCCAATGAAATATTACATGCCACATTTTGACAAAATACATAGAAGTTCCAGGTTTTGTGGAGTTGAGAGAGTTCAATGCAATGTACAAAATATATTCTGCAACCGACGCATCAGTCCTGACGGAACTACATAGTACATGTTGTGACCCAACACATAGCAATACACATCATATGTACGCAGAACATGCAAGTATGTGTTGGTACAACATGGCATCACAACACAACTGTACGACTCAAGGTATTCATTTAAGAGGCTCCGAAGAACCATACATAACATGATATTACAAACATGGGTCTCATGACCCAACATAGAGTCATACAAACAACAAGCGGAAGCATAAACATGTCTGGGTACAGACATCTAGAAATAAAGAAGGCTAGAAGCATGTCTACCTACAAGACCCTCCAAAGGAACCAGATCTCTGTCTAGGATTCCCAAGCTACTCATCGAAGCCCACGTGGAACTACTAGTGAGACCGAAGTCTCCTCTGCCAAACATAAATTAAGCAAACATGAGTACAAATGTACTCACCAAGACTTACTTCAGAACTAACTTTTTTTAGAAAAGGAGGATGACCTCACCGTGCATCTGGACGATGCATGCAGCCATTTAATTGGTTATTCACAAAGAACATACAAAGTGATACATCAGTAAGTCTGAAGCCACCATCTTGGCAACATCTATCGCTACTGCTATCCACTTGATGAAGGGGTGCCGAATGTACGTGACGAATACCAAACATACATCGCACCGGTCCTCTTGCCAGGTCTGGAGCAACACCGGTCCGGCGCACTCTCAGATGTCACTGCCACCGTCTTCCACACTGGTCCATCTTCAAAGGAGATACTGACACATCGACCTTGTCAGGCCTGTCGTCGACGCCACCACGGCGCCAGACAACGCCACCTTCCTACGCGTGTCCATCATCATACATCTGTCGCTAAGACCCTGCTGCACCACGTCGCCGAGACTCCACATTGTCGATGTGTGACATGAAATGCCGCTCCGCCGCTAAAACCATCCACTGGTCCCACGAGCCAATGCACACCTCCATGAATGAAGCCCCCAAGGAGGGAACGGCAAAAGCGCGCCGCCATCATCCAATCGACTAATCAAGGGTTTCCCGGAGGAAGTAGGAGTTGGGAGTTTCACCTCGATGATGCCTTCATGAAGGAAACGACGCCAAGGGAGTCACCATCACCGGCTCCGGCCACCGCCCGAAGACCAGGTTTTCACCCGGATCCGTCCCAAGAACATCCAACTAATAACCTGTGCATTTGCAAGACCACCTTCAAAGCCCCGGAGCTGGCCGCCCATATCCGGCGATCATCCACAGTCGCACTGCCACCGCGATGCAACCTGACACTCCTGCCACTGCCGAAGAGCACCACCGTTAGAGCATGGAGGGAAGGTTGCCACCCCACCGTGTCATGCCGGAAGAACCGTTAGGATAAATCCCAAGCAGGCTCTTCACCATTTCTGTACCGAACGGGATCCGGGGTCGATCGCCGAACCGGCAGAGCAGCTCTGCCTTGGTCATGGCTACATCCACACTATGCAGCCGTGGATGATCTGGGCCTCACCGGCCACCACCGCTCGGGGCCACCGCCCTAAATCCATACCGTCGCGCAGGTGTCGCGCGGGACCTCGTCCTCCACAAGGCCAGGGCCACCAATCTCCGCCAGCGTCGAAAGCAACAACGGTCGCATCCGCTCCTGATCCACAACACGGAGATGAAGTCGCGTCGCCCGGATCCTCTGTTGCCGGAGCAGAGCAGCGCCACGCCGCTGGAATGCGTCCATGCAAGAGAAGGTCGACGATTCCCAAGCAGGAGATGTGCCGCCATGAGACTTGCCTGGGTGGAGGGGAACCTCACCACCTTAGGAGGGCGAGCCTGCCGCTGCCGCAGCGCATGCCAGCGGCGATGACGGGGAGGGGAGGCGCTGGCGGGAGATTTGCTAGCGTCGGCTAGGGCACTCCCGGGAGCTCGCTCGGGAGCACACGGGAGTCGGGAGTCTCATCAGAACTAACTACATATGCATCAGTATCAATAAAGGGGGTGGTGGAATTTAACTGCGGCAAACCAACTTTAACTTGGTGGCTATCATGTGCTATAACTACCAGTAATTCCTTTGAGGTGAGAAAGCGCACACGAGTCCACATATTCACCATATAAATACACCACTATGGATCCGCTCTTGTCTCCCTACGAGAAGGTCATCCATAGCACTCACGTTTATCTAGCGCATTTTGATAGTATCCCTTTAAGTTGTCTATGAACCATATAAGTCTCTAAGTAGTCCATATCGGAGGACACGACTATTCCAATATATCATTTATAACCCTGCAGGGGTGTACTTCTTCACACATGATTCCACAACTTAGCGCCTACACACGACATGTGCTCAGCAGACTTCAAGTGAAAGCTAGCGTGGATGTACCCATGACCTGACTAACCACACAAGACTCTAATCCAGGTTTATCGCCTATCTGAGAACTGACCAGCAATGAAAGTCCGGCCGAAGTTTCCATTACGGCCTCAAACAATGTGTACAAGGTTCCCAAGTCCACCTCGTCGGATGGTACTACACTTGGTACACCATGCCAAAGTGCCTGCCGCATCAAAGCCTACCCCTCCGGTCAGCGCTAAGCACGGCCCCCAGCACAACCTATAAACACCAGAAACTGGTTGCAACTCCTGGACAGAGATCAAGGTGATTAATAAGTCGAGTGGGGTCATATTTCAGGGCCCAATGTGTGGTAATAGTTGTTCTTGGATAACATACACATGATTCAGTTCTTAAGGACGATCTCAATGAGACAACCCACCATGCACTCCTACATGGCCTCTCATCGCTACTTTTACCAAATCATGTTCACACATTTAGCTCTCACACAGTAAGACATGTTCACCACCATTCCAATCCATCCCGGATGAATCAGGCCTGACACAACTCTAAGCATAGCAGGCATAACAAGCAAGAATGAATGAGTAGGCACATCATGGCTCAAACAACTCCTACTCATGCTAGTGGGTTTTACTAATTACTGTGGCAAAGACAGGTGAAGCAGAGGAATAGGTTCAACTACCGCAACATGTAACAGTTGAATAGTTGTTCTCCGAACTAGATGACCAGTTGCGCTAAATGGCGCAAAGACCCGTTTAAAACCATGTTTGTGTTGAAAATATTTGCCTTTTTTCAATAAATGTATATTTGAGTACATTTGTTAAGAACTTATACCCCTATATATAAAGAAAATTAAATGCAAATATTTTCTTAAGGTAATAATGACACAAATTAGATCATCGGTAGGTCAAGATAGTTGAGTCTGCAATTAGGAACTTCGAGCTGTAAACTTGCATTAAACTAGAAGTAAACACAAGTGACACAATAAAATATACTTAATACATGAACTTGTGAACATTGTGTACATGAAAAGTTAATAGAAATAGTGGTCAATTACATCATATAATTTGGTTATGTACTCTTTTGTGTATATATCCTGAATGCTACCCCTTTGTGATCAACTCTTTGTCCTTCGAATCAAATGGCACAGCTGCTGCCCCTTGTGGAAAAAGAAAGGACTCTGTAATACCCATAAATGTAAAAGGAAAACATGATGGGATGCATCTTAACCTGCACAAAACAATGTAAAAACCATACATGCTATCTACATACCCTCATTGTCTAGCAAAGCATAAGTAGCTGAAGGACCCTGTACAAAATAATTGGCAATTAACAAGAAAGAAGCATGCCATCATCTGTGTAAACAACCATAAAACAATAAGTGGCAAAAGCCCCATCAGAATTAGCATTTGCCATCCAGTTTATGAGCTAAAGTTGTGCATTCACCAATCGATAAAATATATTAAGATACGGTAATGAAAATAAAATTGTATCGCTTCACATACAGTAAGTGAAAAAGAAATGAGTAAGGGGACCAAATTTAGTTGCCTGATCAGATGTAGCAGAGATAAACCTAGTATTTTTACCTTGCCTACTTCTGGCCAATACCCCCACAGATGCCCCTCTTCCCGTGCAGGAAATGCCCCTGACGGCGCTTGGCCATATACCCGCAAATGACGTAAGAAAGCAGAGTCTGTAAGTTTCTGCACTCTTGTATGTAAGAATCCCATGTCTTCAAAGAGATCTTCTACATTTTCCTGAATCATGGGACTTTGTTCGCGGCAGTAATATCACCATGTCAGAAATGACAAATAGCATTCCCTTTTTCCTGGTCATGGAATTCTTTCTTAGAAAATGGTTAGTTTGCTATTTCTTTTTTCCTCTAAGTGCTAATTTCTTTTTTCCTGTAAGTGCCATCCAATAAACAATCAGTCACACTAAAGTGTTGCGAT
This sequence comes from Aegilops bicornis, assembly GCA_021605145.1. Classification (NCBI taxonomy): domain Eukaryota; kingdom Viridiplantae; phylum Streptophyta; class Magnoliopsida; order Poales; family Poaceae; genus Aegilops; species Aegilops bicornis. The sequence goes on along the minus strand of CM038675.1, from coordinate 437,579,204 downwards.
TCAATGGGTACAGTATTAGAAAAGCGAAACATATTCAATGGTACAGTATTAGAAAACCGGTTAAATAACTGCTAACTGAGAAAAACAAGCAGTGCACTATTATGTGGTAAATGAAGAGCCACACTGAATTGACAATTTGCTTCTATACAGTGTTTTTCGTTATATTTGTTGGAATTCCATGATCATCCTCGATAAAAAAAATAACGCTTCCATAGGAATTCCGTGATCATCCTTGATAGAAAAAATTAACACTTCCTTGAAGTCACACGTGAACTCACCGTATAGAAAAAACAGGACTGAGAAGATAAAAAGAGATTTTTCTGAAAGCGTCTAACCTTGCCTGTTGTTAATGGTCATACTATAGCATAATCGAGTCTGAAACTGGCATCGCCACAATATAAATGGCCACTTTATACTTGGTGCATCCAGAAGAATCCTTGGAATACAAACTCGCTCGCCTTTGTGGGCTCCGGTAATAATCTGCATCCCACCCAAATTAGTAAAATCCTATAAGGTATCATACTATTATCCTAGACAGGAAACACTTATATATTGGAAGCTGTGTCATTTCCAAAGGAAAATATAAGCTTCAAACATATTTCACATGGCTAGCAATTAATGCAGAAGTTAAAGAACACCAGGTAAAAAATAGGTTGTATGTTATGGTCTAATAGGAGCCTAGAAGAACTAAAATTCATTAACCATGATTTTGAAAATAAATAAGAGAGCTATTTTGCTGATGGTGGTCTCAGAAGCAACAAAGTGTCGCATAGTGGCTGTAATCAATAATTAAAAACTGAACAAAGGAGATGGTCTCATGGTTTAACTCAATGACTAACTTTTGTAGGCACCATCATCTAAATTAACCCTTGCCACTCTGTGGAAACAAGGGGACTAAAAACATAGATTACATTTTCAGGATATTCACATGTCGTCAAGGCAGCCCCTCACGCTGCCACACCTCTAGTAACCCCTGCAAGACAATGATGGATGAATACTGTTATAGTCAAATCGTCGGCCTCGTACATAAATTGGTTCCGAGATAAAAGAACATATCACATTCTATGGGCCACATATTATGTACAGAGCAAAACATATATAGGTGTGGTTCTTTAAGGGCGCGCGTGCATATTTTTTGTGTTCTTTGATTAGTGCAATGCTAACTAAAACAATAAAACATGCTACTTTAGATAACGCAATGAAATATGAACCTTTGGACACCTAAAAAGTGAGGTAGCTTATTCTACTGTGAAGCATTTGACTATCGATGAAATGCTTTTGAATAGAATATGAACTTTCCAATTGCACCGCCTACCCTGATTTGCAATGTTCTAAACCTAAGAATATAAGGAATTATGTGTGTAGTTTAATACTGACGAACAATGTGTGTAATGAACGATTAAAAGAAGAAAGCAGTTTTTGGCAAGCTCTCCTTTTTTTGTACGGTTTATGGAACACACACCATAGTCTGAATGCACTATCAAAGTAGCAGAAAGGGAACCATGGTCTAAATGTTATAGAATTGAAAATTTGCAGCACACCCTCTACATACATGAGTCTAGGCAGCAAACAATCGAATAAAAAATCCATAGTAGTTTCAATTTTGTTTCCCACAGGTTCTGTGTAGAGAGCAGGCTGCAGCTTTAGCACTAAATATAATAATGTCAACCAAAGTAATAGAAAGGGAACCATGGTCTGAATGCTATAAAATCATAGATACAAGCAAGGAAAAGGAAGGTACCTTCCACATATAGTAGAGTGAACTCAATCATTCCTAGAAGAAGAAAATTTTGAACGCCCTTACACTGCAATAACCAAGAAAATTATAATCAAGCTAGAGGCTACTTACATCTGTCTATCCACTATGCATCTTCAACACGACAATCACCTACGCATCCCGATCCCTTTCGATAACAGAGGAAGTAATCAAATGTCTATATGTTCCTAACCTAAATTTATCAACCTCTAGGTCGCTGCAGATCATCTTGCTGCTGAGAGTTATTAGGAGTCATTCACATGGTTGCAATCACCACCTTGCAAGCTAAGCATGATAAACAGGAACACTTGGTGAATAGACTACTAAAGAAGGCCACATGTAAAGGAAGAGAAAGCCGGTATAAAGTATCAATTGTAGTAACTTATGCTGACCACCAACTTTCTCGCTCAGATGATGCAAATATAGTAGTAAGAGAGAACTGGGTAACTTGTCTTCAGATTAACACAATACGATGGGGTTATACTCTGAAGAAATGTTTACCATATTTTTACAAAGATGCAGAGGAAGAGGACCTAAATATGATGGTGTGGAAGAGGCCAGAGAGGAAGACGACCCTGCGGTATGCGCCTGCCGTCAAGAGGCCATTGCTGCTGTTCATGGCGCCGCTGAAGTGGTTATCGAGGGCAGAGAGGATGGGAATCTTCGCGTCCATGGCGTGGGGGTGCAGCGGCGGCCACCTCGTCGTCTCCGTGAAAGCTTCATGTCCTCGTCCATCTCTCGAGTGTGGTAAGGCCCGTGCCTCTCCTGCTGAGAGTTGAGGAGCAGCGAAAGCTGTTGGAAATATGCCCTAGAGGCAATAATAAATTAGTTATTATTACATTTCCTTGTTCACGATAATCGTTTATTATCCATGCTATAATTGTATTGATAGGAAACTCAGATACATGTGTGGGTACATAAACAACACCATGTCCCTAGTAGGCCTCTAGTTGACTAGCTCGTTGATCAATAGATGGTTACGGTTTCCTGACCATGGACATTGGATGTCATTGATAACGGGATCACATCATTAGGAGAATGATGTGATGGACAAGACCCAATCCTAAGCTTAGCACAAAGATCGTAGTTCAGATGCTAAAGCTTTTCTAATGTCAAGTATCATTTCCTTAGACCATGAGATTGTGCAACTCCACGGATACCGTAGGAATGCTTTGGGTGTACCAAACGTCACAACGTAATCGGGTGACTATAAAGGTGCACTACAGGTATCTCCGAAAGTGTACATTGGGTTGGCACGAATCGAGATCGGGATTTGTCACTCCGTGTAAACGGAGAGGTATCTCTGGGCCCACTCGGTAGGACATCATCATAATGTGCACAATGTGACCAAGGGGTTGATCCCAGGATGATGTGTTACGGAACGAGTAAAGAGACTTGCCGGAAACGAGATTGAACAAGGTATCGGGATACCGACGATCGAATCTCGGGCAAGTAAAATACCGCTAGACAAAGGGAACTGAATACGGGATCGATTGAGTCCTTCACATTGTGGTTCATCCAATGAGATCATCGTGGAACATGTGGAGCCAACATGGGTATCCAGATCCCGCTGTTGGTTATTGACCGGAGAACGTCTCCGTCATGTCTGCATGTCTCCCGAACCCGTAGGGTCTACACACTTAAGGTTCGATGACGCTAGGGTTATAAAGGAAGTTTGTATGTGGTTCCTGTATGTTGTTCGAGTCCGGATGAGATCCCGGACGTCACGAGGAGTTCCGGAATGGTCCGGAGGTAAAGATTTATATATGGGAAGTCCTGTTTTGGTCACCGGAAAAGTTTGTGTTTTTCCCAGAACGCATCTGGGACCACCGGAGGGTCCCGGGTCCACCAAGTGGGGCCACTAACCCCGGAGGGCTGCATGGGCCAAGTGTGGGAGGAACCAGTCCCGGGTGGGCTGGTGCGCCCCACAAGGGCCCAAGGCGCCTAAGGAGAGGAGAGGGGCAAACCCTAAGGCGAGATGGGCCTTAGGGCCCATACCGATGCGCCTCCTCTCCCCTCCACTGCCGCCACCCGAGATGGGATTGGGGCTGGCCACGCCCCTAGGGTGGAACCCTAGAGGGGGCGCAGCCCCCTCCCCTCCCCCTATAAATACTTGAGGCTTGGGGGCTGCCCAAGACATGAGTTTCTCCCTCTATTGGCGCAGCCCTGCCTCTCCTCCTCCTCCTCTCCCGTGGTGCTTGGCGAAGCCCTGCTGGATTGCCACACTCCTCCATCACCACCACGCCGTTGAGCTGCTGCTGGACGGATTCTTCCTCAACCTCTCCCTCTCTCCTTGCTGGATCAAGGCGTGGGAGACGTCACCGGGCTGTACGTATGTTGAACGCGGAGGTGCCATCCGTTCGGCACTAGGATCTCCGGTGATTTGGATCACGATGAGTACGACTCCTTCAACCCCGTTCTCTTGAACGCTTCCGCTTAGCGATCTACAAGGGTATGTAGATGCACTCTCCTTCCCTCGTTGCTGGTTTCTCCATAGATAGATCTTGGTGACACGTAGGAAAATTTTGAATTTATGCTACGTTCCCCAACAAAGGGCATCATGAGCTAGGTCTATTGCGTAGATTCTTTGCACGAGTAGAACACAAAGTAGTTGTGGGCGTTGATGATGTTCAATATGCTTACCGTTACTAGTCCAATCTTGTTTCGACGGTATTGTGGGATGAAGCGGCCGGACCGACCTTACACGTACTCTTCGTGAGACAGGTTCCACCGGTGACATGCACTTGGTGCATAAGGTGGCTAGCGGGTGCCGATCTCTCCCACTTTAGTCGGAACGGATTCGATGAAAAGGGTCCTTATGAAGGGTAAATAGCAATTGGCATATCACGTTGTGGTTTTGCGTAGGTAAGAAACGTTCTTGCTAGAAACCCATAGCAGCCACGTAAAACATGCAACAACAATTAGAGGGCGTCTAACTTGTTTTTGCAGGGTATGCTATGTGATGTGATATGGCCAAGTAGAATGTGATGAATGATATGTGATGTATGAGATTGATCATGTTCTTGTAATAGGATTTACGACTTGCATGTCGATGAGTATGACAACCGGCGAGCCATAGGAGTTGTCTTTATTTATTGTATGACCTGCATGTCATTAAACAACGCCATGTAATTACTTTACTTTATTGCTAACCGGTAGCCATAGTAGTAGAAGTAATAGTTGGCGAGACAACTTCATGAAGACACGATGATGGAGATCATGATGATGAAGATCATGGTGTCATGCGGTGACGATGATGATCATGGAGCCCCGAAGATGGAGATCAATGGAGCTATATGATATTGGCCATATCATGTCACTACTATATATAATTGCATGTGATGTTTATTATGTTTATGCATCTTGTTTACTTAGAACAACGGTAGTAAATAAGATGATCCCTTACAACAATTTCAAGAAGTGTTCTCCCTAATCGCGCATCGTTGCTAAAGTTCGTCGCTTCTAAGCACCACGTGATGATCGGGTGTGATGGATTCTTACGTTCACATACAACGGGTGTAAGACAGATTTACACACGAAACACTTAGGGTTAACTTGACGAGCCTAGCATGTACGGACATGGCCTCGGAACACGAGACCGAAAGGTCGAGCATGAGTCGTATAGTAGATACGATCAACATGAAGATGTTCACCGATGATGACTAGTCCGTCTCACGTGATGATCGGACACGGCCTAGTTGACTCGGATCATGTAATCACTTAGATGACTAGAGGGATGTGCATGCGAGTGGGATTTCATAAGTTGAACTTTATTTTCCTGAACATAGTCAAAATCACTTTGCAAATTATGTAATTGCTCGCTCTTTTGTTCCACTGTTTTAGATATGTTCGTAGAGAAAATATAGTTGAAAGTTGATGATGGCGATTATGCGAGATAATAGAAAGCTTATGTCCTTAATGCACCGCCACAGGTGTCTGAACCCCAAACATCGTTTGTGGATGTTACGAACATCGGACATACACGTTTTGATAACTACGTGATAGTTCAGTTGAACGGTTTAGAGTTGAGGCACGAAAGACGTTTTCGAAATGTCGCGGAACATATGAGATGTTTCGAGGGATGAAATTAGGATTTCAGGCTCGTGCCCACGTCAAGAGGTATGAGACCTCGGACGATTTTCTTAGCCTACAAACTAAGGGAGAAAAGCTCAATCGTTGAGCTTGTGCTCAGCTTGTCTGAGTACAACAATCACTTGAATCGAGTGGGAGTTGATCTTCCAGATGAGATAGTGATGTTTCTCCAAAGTCATTACCACCAAGCTGCTAGAGCTTCGTGATGAACTATAACATATCAAGGATAGAGATGATGATCCTTGAGGTATTCGCATTGTTTGACATCGCGAAAGTAAAAATCAAGAAGGAGCATCAATTGTTGATGGTTGGTGAAACCACTAGTTTCAAGAAGGGCAAGGGCAAGAAGGGACACTTCGTGAAACGGCAAATCAGTTGCTGCTCCAGTGAAGAAACCCAAGGTTGAACCCAAACCCGAGACTAAGTGCTTACGTAATAAGTGGAACAGCCTTTGGAGCAGCATTACCCTAGATACTTGGTAGATGAGAAGGCTGGCAAGGTCGATAGAAGTATATTGGATATACATTATGTTAATGTGTACTTTACTAGTACTCCTAGTAGCACCGTGGTATTAAGAAACCGGATCGTTTGCTAAGTCTAATTAACTAGAAATAAAAGAGCTACGGAATAAACGGAGACTAGCTAAAGGTGAGTGACGATATGTGTTGGAAGTGTTTCCAAGTTTGATGTGATCAAACATCGCACGCGCTCCCTCTACCATCAAGATTAGTATTAAACCTGAATAATTGTCACTTTGTGTTTGCGTTGAGCATAGACATGATTGGATTATGTCTATCGCAATACGGTTATTCATTTAAGGAGAATAATGGTTACACTATTTATTTGAATAACACCTTCAATGGTCTTGCACCTAAAGGAATGGTTTATTGAATCTCGATCGTAGTGATACACATTTTCATGCCAAAAGATATAAGATAGTAATGATAGTACCACTTATTTGTGGCACTGCCATGTAAGTCATATTGGTATAAAACGCATGAAGAAGCTCCATGTTGATGGATCTTTGGACTCACTCATTTTTTGAAAAGTTTGAGACATGCGAACCATGTCTATTGGTGTATACGCATGAAGAAACTCCATGCAGATGGACCGTTTGGACTCACTTGATTTTGAATCACTTGAGACATGCAAATCATACCACATGGGCAAGATGACCGAAAGCCTCGTTTTCAGTAAAATGGAACAAGAAAGCAACTTGTAGGAAGTAACACATTTTGATGTGTGCAGTCCAATGAGTGCCGAGGCATGCGATGAATATCGTTATGTTCTTACTTCACGAGATGATTCGAGTAGATGTTGAGTATATTTACTTGATGAAACACAAGTCTGAATTATTGAATGGTTCAAGTAATTTCAGAGTGAAGTTTAAGATCTTCGTGACAAGAGGATAGAATGTCTATGATATGATCATAGAGATGAATATCTGAGTTACGAGTTTTGGCACACAATTAAGACATTGTGCAAATTGTTTCACAATTAATACCGCACCGAACACCATAGTGTGATGGTGTGTCCGAACATCATAGTTGCACCCTATTGGATATGGTGCGCACCATGATATCTCTTATCGAATTACCACTATCGCTCATGGGTTAGGCATTAGAGACAACCGCACTCACTTTAATGGGGCACCACGTAATTCCGTTGAGACGACACCGTTTGGAGAAACCTAAGTTGTCGTTTCTTGAAAGTTTGGGGCTGCGACGCTTATGTGAAAAAAGTTTCAGGTTGATAAGCTCAAACCCAAAGCGGATAAAATGCATCTTCATAGGACACCCAAAACAGTTGGGTATACCTCCTAATTCAGATCCGAAAGCAATAGGGATTGTTTCTTGAATCGGGTCCTTTCTCGAGGAAAAGTTTGTCTCGGAAAGTTGAGTGGGAGGATGGTGGAGACTTGATGAGGTTATTGAACCGTCACTTCAACAAGTGTGTAGCAAGGGCACAGGAAGTTGTTCTGTGGCACCTACACCAATTGAAGTCGAAGCTTATGATAGTGATCATGAAGTTTTGGATCAAGTCACTACTGCACCTCGTAGGGTGACAAGGATGCGTCGCTTCAGAGTGGTACGGTGATCCTGTCTTGAAGGTCATGTTGCTAGACAACAATGAACCTACGAGCTATGGAGAAGCGATTGTGGGCCCAAATTCCGACAAATGGTTAGAAGCCATGAAATCCGAGAGAGGATCCATGTATCAGAACAAAGCATGGACTTTGGTGGACTTGCCCGATGATCGGCAAGCCATTGAAATAAATGGATCTTTAAGAAGAAGACGGACGTGGACGGTTATGTCACCGTCTATGAAGCTCGACTTGTGGCGAAGAGTTTTTCACAAGTTCAAGGAGTTGACTACGATGAGATTTTCTCATCCGTAGCGATGCTTAAGTCCGTCGGAATCATGTTAGCATTAGCTACATTTATGAAATCGGCGGATGGATGTCAAGACGAGTTTCCTTACCGGTTTACGTAAGGAAAGGTTGTATGTGATACAATCGAGAAAGTTTTTGTCGATCCTAAGGATGCTAAAAGGTATCTTTGGCTCAAAATGATCCTTCTAAGGACCGGAGTAAGCATCTCGTAGTTGGAATATGCACTTTGATAGGATGATCAAAGATTTTGGGTTTATACAAAGTTTATAAGAAACTTGTATTTCCAAAGAAGTGAGTGGGAGCACTATAGAATTTCTGATGAGTATATGTTGTTGACACATTGATGATCAGAAATGATGTAGAATTTCTAGAAAGCATATAGGGTTGTTTGAAAAGTGTTTTTCGATGGAAAACCTGGATTAGGCTACTTGAACAATAAACATCAAGATCTATAAGATAGATCAAAATGTTTAATAATACTTTCAAATGAGCATATACCTTGACATGATCTTGAAGGTGTTCAAGATGGATCACCAAAGAAGGAGTTCTTGCACGAGATGTCGGTATGAAGTTAAGACTTAAAGCTCGACCACAACAGAAAAGAGAGAAAGGACGAAAGGTCGTCCCCTATGCTTTAGACGTAGGCTCTACAAAGATGCTATGCTAAGTACCGCACTTTGAAGTGTGCCTTGCCATGAGTCGATCAAGGGGTACAAGAATGATCCAGAACGGATCATTGGACAGTGATCAAAATTATCCTTAGAAGAATAAGGAAATATTTCTCGATTATGGAGGTGATAAAGAGTTGGCGTAATGGGTTACGTCGATGCAAGCTTTAACAACTATCCTAATGACTCTGATTAGCAAACTGTATACGTATAGTGGAGCAACCATTTGGAATAGCGTCAAGTGGAGCGTGGAAGCAGCATTTAAGATATGACATAGAGAATTGCGAAGTACATACGGATCTGAATACTGCAGACCCGTTGACTAAAACTTCTCTTACAAGCAAAACATGATCAAACCCTAGAACTCATTAAGACTTAATCACATGGTGATGTGAACTAATTTAAGACACTAGTAGACTCTTTGGATGTTGGTCACATGGCGATGTGACCTATCAGTGTTGATCACATGGCGATGTGAACTAGATTATTGACTCTAGTGCAAGTGGAAGACTGTTGGAAATATGCCCTAGAGGCAATAATAAATTAGTTATTATTACATTTCCTTGTTCACGATAATCGTTTATTATCCATGCTATAATTGTATTGATAGGAAACTCAGATACATGTGTGGGTACATAAACAACACCATGTCCCTAGTAGGCCTCTAGTTGACTAGCTCGTTGATCAATAGATGGTTACGGTTTCCTGACCATGGACATTGGATGTCATTGATAACGGGATCACATCATTAGGAGAATGATGTGATGGACAAGACCCAATCCTAAGCCTAGCACAAAGATCGTAGTTCGTATGCTAAAGCTTTTCTAATGTCAAGTATCATTTCCTTAGACCATGAGATTGTGCAACTCCGGATACCATAGGAATGCTTTGGGTGTACCAAAGCGTCACAACGAATCGGGTGACTATAAAGGTGCACTACAGGTATCTCCGAAAGTGTCTGCATTGGGTTGTACGAATCGAGACTGGGATTTGTCACTCCGTATAAACGGAGAGGTATCTCTGGGCCCACTCGGTAGGACATCATCATAATGTGCACAATGTGACCAAGGGGTTGATCACGGGATGATGTGTTACGGAACGAGTAAAGAGACTTGCCGGAAACGAGATTGAACAAGGTATCGGGATACCGACGATCGAATCTCGGGCAAGTACAATACCGCTAGACAAAGGGAATTGAATACGGGATTGATTGAATCCTCGACATCGTGGTTCATCCGATGAGATCATCGTCGAACATGTGGGAGCCAACATGGGTATCCAGATCCCGCTGTTGGTTATTGACCGGAGAACGTCTCGGTCATGTCTACATGTCTCCCGAACCCGTAGGGTCTACACACTTAGGGTTCGATGACGCTAGGGTTATAAAGGAAGTTTGTATGTGGTTACCGAATGTTGTTCGGAGTCCTGGATGAGATCCCGGATGTCACGAGGAGTTCCGGAATGGTCCGGAGGTAAAGATTTATATATGGGAAGTCATGTTTTGGTCACCGGAAAAGTTTCGGGTTTTTCCCAGAACGCATCGGGACCACCGGGAGGGTCCCGGGTCCACCAAGTGGGGCCACTAACCCGGAGGGCTGCATGGGCCAAGTGTGGGAGGAACCAGTCCAGGTGGGCTGGTGCGCCCCACAAGGGGCCCAAGGCGCCTAAGGAGAGGAGAGGGGCAAACCCTAAGGCGAGATGGGCCTTAGGGCCCATACCGTGCGCCTCCTCTCCCCTCCACTGGCCGCCACCAGATGGGATTGGGGCTGGCCGCCGCCCCTAGGGTGGAACCCTAGAGGCGCAGCCCCTCCTCTCCCTATAAATACTTGAGGCTTGGGGGCTGCCCAAGACATGAGTTTCTCCCTCTATTGGCGCAGCCTGCCTCTCCTCCTCCTCCTCTCCCATGGTGCTTGGCGAAGCCCTCTTTGGATTGCCACACTCCTCCATCACCACCACGCCGTTGTGCTGCTGCTGGACGGAGTCTTCCTCAACCTCTCCCTCTCTCCTTGCTGAATCAAGGCGTGGGAGACGTCACCGGCTGACGTGTGTTGAACGCGGACGTGTCGTCTGCTCGGCACTAGGATCTCCGGTGATTTGGATCACGATGAGTACGACTCCTTCAACCCCGTTCTCTTGAACGCTTCCGCTTAGCGATCTACAAGGGTATGTAGATGCACTCTCCTTCCCCTCGTTGCTGGTTTCTCCATAGATAGATCTTGGTGACACGTAGGAAAATTTTGAATTAATGCTACGTTCCCCAACAAAAGCCTCGGTTGGGAGTGGCTATGACAAGATCACAACAGGGCAAGATAAACGGGGAAGGCGAAGGTGGACGTACCTCTGCAAGGAGCGAAGGAGAGGGGCTTGAGTAGCAGGCTGCGCCTTTCCTGACAAAGAAAGAACGACGGGAGAGCAACGCATCGATCGCCTAGTGACGCTCCTCGAACGAGCCTCTGCACCTACCGCTGCTTTAAAATCATCTGATCTACATCAACAATAAATATATTGTTCATTTCATCAAATAAATGGGGTGCATAAGGCACCATGGATTGGTATCAGTATGAGGAGATACATACTGCAGCAGAGGGGGTACATAATGGCATTATTACAGTGTGAGGTTAGTCACTGCTCATCAGCAAGGAAATTCTAAGTCTTAAGGATGTCATTTTAGAGTCCTAACACAACAGAGAAATGCAAAGCTTGGCCCTTATTCTCAAATTGTTCCGGAATAATATCTGGTCCGCTAAAAACAATTTGTAGAGAAACAGGAGCAAACAAGCAAATCCAGCAATTCAACACCAATCACTAACAATTTCTTTTCTTCCCCAATCGAGCGACCATAGAAAATAAATTCTCATGGTCAGGTTGACCAATCTTTTCAATCTCAATTCACACGTCGAGTGACAAATCAACATTCGATTCGTTTAGCAAACTAATCAGAACCCCATTCAGTTTCTAGTTGTTTAGGATCCGACTTCTGGCGGACCATCCAAGAACAAAACCATTTGTTTAACAACCTAACCTTGATATATCAACCTACAACTAATTGAAGTGGGCAGCAAAGCATGCAAATGCTTAACCTCAAGAAACAAATAATTTGGAAGGTAATCGTGGAGAAGTACAACACGCATAGCAGATCATATTGGGTTGAATCAAAATTAAATCACCAACCTTGCATCAGCTTTGGTTCATCAACTTCGGTTGCATATGCCCACACATTAGGTGCAAGCCAAGGCCTGCTCCGAGTCGCATCCATCAACACTCTTACATGCTTTAATCCCAGTTCTGATACATCCAAAAGTACATCGATATACATTACCTAAAAAATCACAAAAGTGTAAAGCCAAGATTAAATTACAAAGACTATAACCCTCCTTCCTCAAAACTGAATGTCGGGCCATTTGAGGATCACAACCAAATTTACTTTGTCGGATACACCAACATGTAAAAAATCAAGAAGCACTCAAGTAGAAAATTGTGCTTTTACATTGATATGCCCAAGTTTAGATCTCCTTAAACCTTAATTTACAATTATACATCTTTGGGATATGTAACTGACAATCGTACTAAACAATAATGATCATGTCCGTGGAAATGATCAAATGAGTATAGCTAACTAATGCACTCTATTTATTAATTATTATACAATTAGCACCTAAAGGCAATCCTAAGAGTTGCGGCGTAGCAAGTCAAGGATAATAAATATTCAATGCCTGCCCTGATTCTTTAATTATAAATAATAGTTTGCAGTTAACACTTCAAGAAAGGAATAAAAATAGGAAGAGAAGGGTACCATGCTCTCTCACCTACAACAATTTCCTCATGTTCCTCATTAAACCACCTTAGAATAGCAGTGTTGGATGTCAGTTTCTGTTGAACACACCAAGTGGAAACAAACAACTACACCTGGAGGCAATAAAAGATGGGTTAAAAGTTCTCCCATCTAAGCATGTATTCAACAAAACTGAGAAAAACGATATAGGATAGTGAAATTCCTTCAGGAAATCGGTGATGATGGAATTCAAAGAGAAATAGACCAAGAGACAGAAACTTGACTGGAAAAAACTCACACTTGCAGATGAAAAACATAATATAAAATGGATAATCACCGATCAGGAAATTTGTAAAATATATAAAGGAATTTCTATAAAAGAAACATGATTTGTGTGGTAGTTCTCTAACTGATAATACACATGTTGTTGTTGATGTTGTTGTTGCAGGAGCTAAGGGGCAAGGAGAGCACGCGCACATGCTTGCTGGAGCTCCTTGGCAGTGGTTGTCGCTATTGTTGCTGCACCACACTGGCCGGGCGAACGCACAGCCGAGTGAAGAGTATCGCTGCCCTATCGCGAGGACACGTTTAATGGAAATATTCAAATCCCTAACAGCAACTCGTTCTTTTACCACAAACTCATAATAGACTGGATCGGAAGAGGAATAGGATGTGGCTAAAGGAGGTGACTGACCCTCAACCGGAGCTCAGATCATCACAGCCTTGTCCGAGGAGGAGGCCCGGGCCCCCATGACGATGTCCCCAACTCCCCCGAGGCCCGGGTCTACCATGACGCCATCGCCAACTCCCTGAGGCCCGGGGCCAAACCCGGGCGTCGTCCTTCTCCTAGCTTGTCTGTGCCGTCGTTGGGGACACCCTTCCACTCAACCGTGACGCCAGTTAGAAGTGATGTTAGTAGTGAGTAAGTAGGAGATGTAGCTGGAAATATAATGCAATGCGGATTGCATTGAAGATAGTTGTACAGATAGTAGAATGATTTAGATCGTTTACAGAAACACTTATATATATGCAGCCTTACAACTTATTTAGGCATCTTCTTAGTCTGATTGTGGTCTTGGGAAGGTGTGAACGTACAAATTTATAAGCTAGAAATTATAAATACTTTACAATGAAGGCTTGAACTTAGACAAAAAAACACCTGCCTACCCAAGGCAAACTACTGAGAGGTACTCCATTATCATGAAACATAGCATCGATGCATGATACTCAACCTCATCGTCCAAGCTCCAAGAATATGTGTTGATTTTCTGGATTATGTCTTGACTGCAAGGTTGTCTTGTGAAGGTAACCAGCAATATACTCCCTCCGTAAACTTTTATAAAAGCGTTTAGGAACCGTAGTTCAAATTTCGTAACGCTACAAAAATCTTGTCGTTTCCCATTTTGCCCCTCCCTCGCCTCACTCACTCGCGATTCCCCTCCTCTCCTCACTCACTCTGAAATCCCTAGCTCGCCCGCGCCACTCTTCCTCTGGCTCGCGCCGCTCTCCCTCTGGCCCGCGCCGCTCTTCCTCTTGCCCACGCCGCTCTTCCTCTGGCCCACGCCGCTCTCCCTCTCGCCCATGCCGCTCGCCTGCGTCTACGTCGCCGCTTCTCCCTTTCGCCCGCGCCGCCTCTCCCTCTCGCCGGCTTCGCATGCGCCACCTTCTCCTGCTCAAGCCAAAGCTGGCTTTTTTGCTGAAGTCCAGGAAGAGCAGCAGTAGGAGGCGAACAGCTTTGTCTGCTTTCGACGACGGTGGCAGCGTTCTCCCGGCTCGGCGAAAGGCGGCGCAACGCTGGCGCTCCTCTTCTTCCTCGACCTGCAAGGAGGAGCACCGTCTTGGAGATGCGGTTGCTGCTTCCGGGTTCAGACGACGTGGAGGTCCTGCGCAGATCTGATTCTTTGCTCTGGCCGGGACGAGGGGAGTTCGAGCTGGGCGACTTCAACCTCATCTGCATCTGCAGATCAGGTCGAACTTCATCTTCGTCCCCTTGTGTGCTCTGATTGTGTGCTTTGCTTGAGAGATGCTAAGAAAAACTTGTTCATGCTCGCTTGTGTTCTCTGCTTGATTGTGTGCTCGATGATTATTTCAATTCGCACTTTTTGTTAAGACAGGACTTGGGATAGGATCTTCATGCCTTTGTAGAGTGATGATTATTTACAAAAATTAAATGATGTTACGAACAAAAATTAGGAACATGGAGGGAGTAGTAGATGTATACAGCAACCAGAGCACTCTTGATGATGTCACTTCATATTTTGTGTTTAGTCTTTGCTCTGAGTCAATTTTTGCAAGAGTATTCACCAGAGATTCAAAATACTCCAGCAAGCTTCACTAGTTACTCCTCTCGGTGGTTCACTATTTATCGTTAATTCACCAGCAAGCTTTGAACAACGAGTACTCATGAAAGTTTTGGAATGAATCTACCGATGGTTCACTTGTTTATTTGCTTGATTCTGTTAATTGAAAATAGAGTAAGCAAAACTATAATATTGCTTGCTAGAGAAGAATATTTAGTGAGCATGATTGTGTAGAAATTTTTCATTTGGTACTTGGAGTAGAATATTGCTTCTTTGGAGTTGCTTGCTTCTTGTTAATTGAAAATAGACTAAGCGACTAATCTAGTGTTGCTCATGGAGTAGTTGTGGAGCATGCTCCTGTCCTCTCCTTTCCTCTCCACTCTCCTCTCCACTCTTGTCCTCTCCTCTCCACTCTTCTCCATTCAGAAAACTTCAATAAATTCAGAAACTTCCATATAATTCGAAAAACTTAAAAAAACAGAAACTTCCACATAAAATTTGGAAATTTCCATAAAATTAAGAAACTTGCATATAATTTTAGAAACTTGCACACTCTGTTTCAAACAACACATATGGAGTACTCCATTTCAAACAACACAATATAATCCATTTCATACTTACAAATAATCCATATCCACAAACAATACAAGTCTCACGAATGCACTTCCAGAAACAAGTTTCATCATAGCACTACAAGTCTCAACATATTCCAGAACAAGTTGCAAGCATTGCAAGTCTCGACATACTCCACTACTCCATGATATCTTGTTCTAGAATATCCATGCCATGTTCATAAACTTCACGGGGAAAGTGAATCCTAGGTGGTAGGATTCCTTGCCTTTCCAATCTATCCTTGCGCAAATGTGGAATTTTGTATGAATTTACCCTCCATGGTTCATCACTTCTACCATGACGGATCAAGTGTTAGAAATATTCTGTTGAGTTTTCCGGCATCATACTCATCAAATTCTTCCTGCACACCTTGAATCAGTTCTTTGATAGTTGTGGGTGCTCTACAGTCGGTCAAAGACTCAAGGGATCTGAAATATCCAAGATCAAGTGTGTTTAGATCAGGAGAGTTTGGAGGCTGGTTTATTATTTTAATGTCGAGACCGATTGTAGCCACGGCTTCGCAAACTCTGCATCATCGGGAAGAATGTGCGTTCTTGCGTTATCTTCTTTGGATCAATATTGGATTAGTATCATCTGCGGGCAGACTTCCTTTATTCCAGAACCACTTTTTCTATCATATACCTCCTCATTACCCGTCGGTTCACATTGACGGACTTGATTTCAATGGTCCCTCTTGCTCTATACTCACTTCTTCTAGCGGCGAGGAATCTCTTGCACAAAGGGCGGACACCAATTTTACACAGGAATGTCATATTGCCTTCAGCGTCATATCTAGGTCGAGCGACACGGTCAGGAACATCACTTTCCCAATACAATTTTTGTTCTGAACAGTTCTGACCGGGTCATCTTCCTCGGGGAGGAGATAGTAGCATCTGTTCATTTTTTTCATATAGAACCACTTTTCGTCAATATGCACAATGTTGTGCATACTGATGAATTTAGGTCTTGGAGCTGCTAAGGTGGTCTCGTCAAGCATTGACAAACAAAACTTGATCCTTTCTCTTTTATTCTTTTCTTTCAAGGTGGCTTCAAACGATTGGAGTGCCTTCTCATCTTCGTAAGCTTGAGTTTCTTGTAGAGTGTAGTATGGTGACACCCAATTGGCGAGCAAGTGACCTAAGAGTCGACCTTCTATTCAAAGGAACTGTGGGGATTTGGGATAGAGTATCATCCTTTCCTTTCCTCCGCATCTTCGTTTCCTTCCATTGGATACATCCACCTCTTGACCAAGCGCTTTTTGTCGCTCGCTATCGTCCAGATTTTTCGAATATGTTGAACACCAACTTGAAAAATTTGAGCAACATCCTTCTGTCATTTCTTTTGAACTTGCCACCCCTAGCCGGATGCAAGGTATGTAGTGCCATGTAGGCAGCATATCTACGCTCATCTGTCATTGACTTTCTTTGCCTACGCATTCTTGACCACCTCTGAGCAAAAGAAAAAGGAACTTAGGGAAATGATGGAGGCCTTGATGATCACAAGATAGACCACATGTTGCGGGTAGCTAGCTAGAGTGGCTAGCGTGAGTACCGCTGCTTGACCATGCTCGCTTCTTCTTCTTCTTCTTCTTGGAGTTCCATGTCAACTTCTTCTTGGAGTTCCATGTCAATGTCTACTTGGAGTTCCATGTCAACTTCTTCTCGTGCGGTGGAGTACTTGCTTGAGGTCCGTGTTCATCCTCTTACGGTGGAGAACAAATCAGGTCAACGTTCAACATCATCGTGTTGTTGTTGTTGTTGCTATTGCTCATGATGTTGTTTATGTGTGCTTTGCTAATTTACTCTGATCTGCTACTAATTTGCTGTTGTTGTTGTTGCTTGAGCTCTCTGCTGCTTCTTCTTCTTGTGTTTGTTCTTGGAGTACTTGCTTGAGCTACTGCTGGTAATTTGTTGATGGAGTACTTGATTGAGCGACTGTTGCTGCCATTGTGTTGCTGCTTCTCTTGCTTATATCTGCATGAACAAGTCCATCAAATGATACAATCTTCAGTCCATCAAATGACACATTAGATATGCAGATGTTTGAACTCTTTGTAATAAATTTATATGGGGTATCATTAGAGGCTGCTGCAAAGATTCATAGTAATGTTGTTGTAGAGACAAAATGCACCTTTATAGTACTCCTTTTATTTATAAAGAATTCATACTGAAGTTTGTTGAGTGTAAATTACGCTAATCGGTAATTTTAATACGAGACAAGTGCTATATATGATATTCACGGCCCACAATCGGTAGGAGTACAATGCTCTTACAAATGTTGCATCTTGTAGAAATTAAACTTGTGAATGTTGTACTCATAATTTTGTAGAGATTCATCTTTGTGTGATCCACAGTTGATCCATTTAGACAAGGAGTATTGTGCGGTAGGAGTACAATAGATACGTATTTTGATGAACAAGTGCTGACATCCCATAGTGAATTCTCCTGTAAATTACGTAAATAATGCATAGATAGACAAGTGCGACATCTCATGGAGTAATTTACATTGTTGTGCAAGGGGCGAGGCGAGGAGAACCTGCTCGGAGACAATGTCTTTGCGGGCGTGACGACGAGCCAAGTGGGCTGGGCGGCCGAGACTAAGCCGAGGGGTGGCGACCAATCTCATGGCGACGGCAGGTCGTCTTGGCTGCGACCAAGCTTGTCCTCTTGTTACGCCTCAATAAGTGTTGCTGCTTGTCCTATTGCACCATAATTACTCTGAAATTTTCCAAAAAGCAAGTTTAATACTCCAAAAGGGAAAAACAAACAAACCATAGATCTTATCTCTAGGTTGCTTAACCACGAAACAACGTATCTTACGCAATGTACACCTGCATTTAGTAGTAGTAATGCCATCTAGATAATGCAAGAGTAGTAGTAACTGAAACTTCCATGTGAATTTAACTGAAACTTCTGCATTTGTACTCTGTAAGATTCTAGTTGTAGAGACAAAATGCTCCTTTATTTGATTAGCATTTAACTTCTGATAGCGTTTAGATTGGTTGCAACAAACAAAATACAGATATGTCAATGAGTAAATTTCTTATTAATATGGTCCGGTTGCAGAAATACAGATCATTCAACTCTAGGATCCGTAATGCATTAAACAAAATTAAAACAATGTCTTGGTACTCATTTGGTCAATCTGCTATTGTACTCATTTGACAGATTTGTATTTTGATATAATCCATTTCATAGTGATGTTTCTTGACACACAAGTGATAATCTTGTGCATAAGAGACAATTCTTCTTTAAATTACAAATGTTGTATTTACAAGTAACTACTCCATGTTTACTTCTCACTTTGTTTGCAAATGAGAAATTATAAATGTTTACTCCATGTTTACTTCTCACTTTGTTTGCAAATGAGTAATGTTTCGACAAGGAGTACTTTGCGGTAGGAGTACAATACTACGTATTTTGACAAACAAGTGCAGCATCTCATGTGTGATTATGCATTTATACGAACCAATGCAACTAAATCTATGCCGAATCTAATCGATCCTTGTCTTGATACTCCGGTCTGTTTGCAGAATTCTGATGAAAATTTACTCCGAGGAGCAAGATCACATTCTGCGATTAGGTACTCCCGGTGTGGTTCATGATTTACTCGAGCAAGATCACATTATCGCAGACAAGTACTCAATGTTGTAGTTTATGATCTTCTTTGTAACTTCTGACATGATAACATGGGAGTAATTCTTACGTAAATTCATATGTACATTCATGGAGTCATTTACATTGTTGTGCAAGGCGAGGCAAGGAGAACCTGCTCGAGACCACGTCTTTGCGTCTGACGATGATGAGCAGTGTGGGCCGGGCGCGAGACCAAGCCGAGGCGGCGACCAAGCCGAGGCGGAGGCGACAAGCTGGGCGCCTCGGCCGAAGCGCTGGACGAAGGGGCCGGCGCTGGATGATGCGGACGGCAGCGTGCTCGTGGAGGAGGGGACGGCGCAAGCTTCGGAGGAAGACGACGACCACGAGCTCCTAGAGGAAGACGGACGACCACGAGCTCCCCGAGGATGGGGACGACGCGAGCTCCTTGAGGATGGGGACGACGCGAGCTCACGGAGGATGGGGACGGTGCGAGCTCCTTGAGGATGGGGACGGCACGAGCTCTGGAGGATGGGGACGGCCTTGAGCTCCTCGGGGGAAGGGGACGGCGTGAGCTCGTGGGGGATGGGGGGATGGGGACGGCGCGAGGAGGAAGACGACGCGAATGCAAATCGAGGGTAAAATGGTCTAATTCGCCATTTGTCGGCTGTGTCCTAAATTTCTAAACGCTCTTATAAAAGTTTACAGAAGGAGTATTTCACATGACAGTTACATGTAACAGCAGCAATCTTGATGGACACAAAACAACTACATTCTGAAACTACATCTTCAGAACCATGGCAACCACAAACTCCCGTTTCTCATGATATGTATCACATAGTTTCCTGCCACATATTGTATAGCTGTTAATGTTGCACGCAACGACAAAGGCAATGCCTACAGATTATAACATCATCGTGACAGGATGGTATGTCTTTGACAGGTTAAGGTGATAGACTAGTTTGATTTACCGGCGTGGTATCCCAAATCTTAACCTGTCAGGCTCC
This sequence comes from Aegilops bicornis, assembly GCA_021605145.1. Lineage (NCBI taxonomy): Eukaryota > Viridiplantae > Streptophyta > Magnoliopsida > Poales > Poaceae > Aegilops > Aegilops bicornis. Next base: position 437,559,012 of record CM038675.1, on the reverse strand, counting down.
CCTTTCTCATCATTGTGACAGGTTAAAATGTCGTGGTAATACTACAGGATGGTATCGATCGATGCAGGCGGGGGTTCGGGGGTTTGGGGTTTTGAGAATTTACCAGCATGACGAACGGCTTGGTGCTGCTTCATGTTATCGGCCATTCGGCCTTGGTGAACACCTCACGGGCACAGCTCCCTCGCCAAGGAATTGTAACCAATCGATAATGGTGATTAGTTGCTAATCAATTGTGTGGGTTAATTAGTAGTAGTAATAAGCTAACTAATGAAAGAGGAATAAGCAGAAGCGGCAACAGCATGAGGAGCTGAGAGAAAACCTTGACATGGGCTCGACGTTGATGGTGCGGCACTCGTAGCAGCCGGAAAGGCCACGGGGGGAGGACGGGTTCTTGCTGCCACCGCCCGCGGATGACAACGAGTGGTGGGAGCGGTGGGAGGAGCGGTTGACCAGGGCCGTCAGACGACGACGGGGGCAGTCAGACGACGGACGCGACGTAGGAGGCGCCGTCGACGGTCGGCCGGTCGCCACGTAGCACATGGAGCAGAGCAACGTCCCCCAGTAGTCCTCAGCGCCGGGGCCGCCTGGCCGTGCACGCGCGCGACACCGTCGCGCTCCGGCAGCTCAGGGGGCTCTTCAACTGCTCCCACGACGATGTTGGCCATGCGTGCGCCTGCACAGCCGCCTTCTTCGGGCTGCCACCGCGCCACTGTCGGTGGTCCTTGGACGCGACGAGCCTGTTGTGACGCCCGGATAATTAAGCTACAGTAACCCTCACCAAATGATGCCACGTCACCTCGATTACTGTTGTTAATCACGCGTAGTTCAAAACCGATTCGAAATTCAAATTTAAAATAAAGTCAAAACAGTGAAGTTTTCAAATGTCAAAACTAAAAAGTACAAACGGTGACAAATAAAGCATAGGTAATTATGGTGAAGAAACCACACTTTTATAAAATGTTTGAATGCTCTAAAATGATTTAAGCAGTAGCTAAAACAACTAAATAAATGCCTTTTGTATTTTATAAAATACTAAACTATTTTATTTGGGGTTAGACCTTTTGTGACCGAGGTATAATTAGTAATACTAATTTAGGTGCAACTTTTATGTTTTATAAAACTAAAATAATATAAATCCGTAGAAGGAAAACTAAGAAAAGAAAAACAAACAAAATAAATAGGGGGAAAACCATCGCCAATCGGGCCAAACAGCCCACCAACCGCCCTTGACCCATCCAGCTAGCCCATCGCCCATCCGGCCCCCTCACTCCCTTAACCCCCCACTCCCCCCCGAACCCTCGCCCCAGCCGCAGCACCTCCCACTCCCCCCCCCCCACGATCCCCATGCTCCTCTCCTCCCCCCGATCCAGATCGGGATCGGGGCACTCGCCGCCTTGGCCGCCCGGTGCCGCACCGGCCCCGTCATCGACCACCTCCAACCGCTGGACCGATGCCACCTCGCCGGACGCCTCCCCACCTCTCCCTCGAGCCGATTCCATCGTGTCTTGCCGCCTCGGACCGCCGTCGCCACTGCCTCGCCGGAACGTCCTCATCGAAGCTGCCCCGCCGTCGTCTTCATCCTCCTCCTCAAGCCCGCCGCCTCCTCGACCGCCCCGTGGAGCCGCCACCTCCGGCCTCCACTCCTCCTCTCTTCCCGCACTACACTACGTTGGTCGCCGATGCCTTGATCACCGTGCCCCTCGTCGCTCCCGTGTCCCTTGCACACACTCCGCCTCGCACCGCCTAGTCGCCGTGCCCGCCCGCTTCGACCCTCACTTTTCGCGCCAGCGGCTGCTCTCTTCTGCTGCACAGCTCCGCTTCTCTACCTCCACGACCACGCCAGCCCCATGTTCTTCTTTGTTTCTACTCCGTTGTCGTCCCATAACGTCCTTCTGACCAACTTCGCCCTACTCGCGTTGGATCCGCCTTGGCAGCCCGGCCTTTTCCTTACTCCGCCACGCCGCCTGCGTCGGCCTTGGCTCCCGATAGGCGCCGTCGCCGCCGGGTGCTCTCGTGAGCGCGGTGCTCCCTCCCACAGTGGGATCGGTGTGCTGGCACCCTTCGCCACTTGCAGTTAGCCCACACCCACTAAGGCCCCTAGGGCCAATGACATGTGGGGCCTATCCCCTCAAACGTTAAAAAAGGAAATAAATAAATAAAATAAATAAATATAAATTAAAATGTTAATTAAATTAATTAATTAATGGATTAATTAACTTAATTAATTAAAATTAGATTAACCTAATCAGCTAATTAAATTAACTAATCTGTTAGCTAGACTAACTAACTTGATTAATTAGCTAAACCCTACTTAAACTAAAAAGTGTATGACATGCGGGACCCACACTTAGTTGACCCAGTCAACTGCACAGTTCACTGCTAACGTCAACATGATGTCATGCTGACATCATCATTTACTATTCTGGATAATGTTGGATTAAATAATTAATTAAATTCCAAAAAATGTTTAAATCTTTAGAAAATCATATAAAATAATCCGTAACTCGGATGAAAATACTTTCACCATGAAAGTTGTTCAGAACGACGAGACGAATCTGGATATGCAGCCCGTTCGTCCGCCACACATCCCTAGCATAGCAAACAAGCAACTTTCCCCCTCCGGTTCATCTGTCCGAAAACGCGAAACACCGGGAATACTTTCCCGGATGTTTTCCCCCCTTCGCGGGTATGACCTACCACTACGTTAGGTCACCCCTAGCACCACATATTGTCGCGTCTTGCTTTGTGTTACATTTGATTGCTCTGTTATTTATTGTGTTCCCCCTCCGTTACTTCTTTCTGGTAGACTACGAGACCGACATTGTTCTTTGCCAGTTCGACTACGGAGTCGACGACCCTCTCTCTTGCGAGCAACCAGGCAAGCCCCCTTGATCACCAGATATCGCCTATTCTACTCTATACCGCTTGCATTAGAGTAGTGTAGCATGTTCTTGCTTTCCGTTATACCTATCACGATGCATAGCTTTGTCCTTGCTACTACTGTTGTTACCTTTACCTGCAATCTTACATGCTTAGTATAGGATGCTAGTATTCCATCTGTGGCCCTACATTCTTGTCCGTCTGCTGTGCTATACTATCGGGCCGTGATCACTCGGGAGGTGATCACGGGTATATACTTATACTTATACATGATACATGTGGTGATTAAAGACGGGTCGGCTCGTAGGAGTACCCGCGAGTGGATCTTTGTGGTGGAGCGACAGGGCAGGTTGAGACCGCCTAGGAGAGAGGTGGGCTTGGCCCTGTTCGGCGTTCGCGGATACTTAACACGCTTAAAGAGATCTTGGTATTTGATCTGAGTTGGGTCGTTGACCTTATACGCACTAACCGCCACGTGGGACAAGATAAGGGCAACCGCCGGCGTGGTATCGGTAAGAAGCATTCGTGACGTCGTGACTAAGCGGCCGGCGTCGGATTAATTTGGGCGAACGCCACTAGGCTAGATGCTTCGGCCGCCCGCATAGCGTCTTGGTGAGCTAAGGCGATGGGCCCGGAGACTGCGCATAGGTTTAGACCGGCGTCTTGACCTCTCTGTTATGCCTAGGTGGGGCTGCGACGTGTTGATCTTCCGCGTCGGGCATGACCCGTAAAAGTGTGTCCGCCAAATGGGATCGGCGTGTGTCGGGTAATGCGGTGCACCGCAAGGAAGTTAATCTATTCGAATAGCCGTGATCTTCGGTAACAGGACGACTTGGAGTTGTACCTTGACCTTATGACAACTAGAACCGGATACTTAATAAAACACACCCTTCCAAGTGTCAGATACAACTCGGTGGTCGCTCTCTATCAGGGTTACGAGGAGGGGATCGTCGGGTAGGATTATGCTATGCGATGCTACTTGGAGGACTTCAGTCTACTCTCTTCTACATGTTGCAAGACGGAGGCTGCCAGAAGCGTAGTCTTTGATAGGATTAGCTATTCCCCTCTTATTCTGGCATTCTGCGATTCGGTCCAATCGATATGGCCCTTTACACATATATCCATGCATATGTAGTGTAGCTCCTTGCTTATGTAGTACTTTGGATGAGTACTCACGGTTGCCTTGTTCCCCTTTTCCCCTTTCTTTACCCGGGTTCTGCGACTGCACGATGGAGCCCAGAGCGACGCCACCGTCGATGGCGACTACTACACCGGAGGCGCCTACTACTACGTGCAGCCCACAGACGACGACCGAGAGTAGTTAGGAGGATCGAGCAGGAGGCCTGCGCCTCTTTTGATCTATATCCAAGTTTGTGCTAGCCTTCTTAAGGCAAACTTGTTTAACTTATGTTTGTACTCAGATATTGTTGCTTCCGCTGACTCGTCTATGATCGAGCACTTGTATTCGAGCCCTCGAGGCCCTTGGCTTGTATTATGATGCTTGTATGACTTATTTATGTTTTAGAGTTGTGTTGTGATATCTTCCCGTGAGTCCCTGATCTTGATCGTACACATTTGCGTGCATGATTAGTGTACTATTGAATCGGGGGCGTCACAAGTTGGTATCAGAGCCGACTGCCTGTAGGAATCCCCTTCCACACTACTTGGCCGAAGGCGAGTCTAGACATTGCAAAACTTTTACTAACATGGTTGTGTGCCTTACGGGCCCACGTCGCCATTTGGGTGGTACTAGGATCTTTTACTCCTCGACCTTTACTCTGGGACTCTGAACTCTCTTCTACTCGGGTTAAACAATTTTACTAAAATCTAACATTAGGATCTCGTTATCACTTTCACCAGGAGAGCCCCTTATTACTGATGATAGTCTGTTGCACGTGAAGACCCTGAAGATACTCTCCGTTGTTAACCCGAGAACTTGTGTTCATCGCTTTTGCAATTCCGTTCCATCGAAATATCCCTATGGATAAATACTTACACCTGTCGTGCTTACTTTTATTCCCAGTCGATCTTGTTATTACAAGATACCCCGAGAATATTTGGTGCCCTCTTGCCTTGCAGTTCTTTGCCACCTGAATACCCCCAAGAATAATTTCTCGCACTTTCTGAGTATCCGCTCATCCCCAGTTGTTTAGGTGTTTCACAGAAGTCTTTGAAATACTATTCAATCCTCCGAAAATCCTTAGCAGCTTTATTGCTCTATAAATACTTGTCTACTTGCATTATGGATGCTTCACATATATCTGGCAATATTCACTCGTATCTTTTGACACCGTCATTTTGATCCTATTGATTCAACATGTGTGCGAATGCACACAATCATCTATCAACCCTTCTAAATTATCTTTTCGGCTCAGACATAATTTTTGAACATGAGCTGGTTCTCGACCAAACTACTGGTCGTCAATTGTGCCTCTGGTCTATCCAACTTGTCCATCCTTGATCAGAGCGACTGCTTCTGATCCTTTGTTTTGAAAATCGTAATTCCTTTGTTATCTAAGCATCGAATTATTCAGATGTTCTACAATATGATGCCCGTGCATTCTTCTTCCTCTGGTTGAGTACCGATGCTCACATCAGATCCCTTGTGGACCGTCGGTTCCTTTGTTGGATTTTATCCGACAGTGTCCTTCATATTGAATAACCTTTAGAGCCTTTACATGGGTATATAATGCCTTTGGTAAATTGTATCATCTGCTTTTGAACATGCTCTACTTTTGAGCTTGTGTTATTTACTCCTGAAGTTCATGGTATATGTTCTAAGATGCCCGATGGGTTGAACCTATGCTTTTCAGAATCTGTGTGAACTCGTTTGTTTTCACGGGTCATACTCCTCTGGTAATTCACCAGGTAGGTTTTGACACTGAAATCATTTTTATTTTGAGGAGTGAATGAAAGGTTATGCATTGGAGAAGTGGGAGTCGACCTTGAACTTTGCGTTCATGCCCATGGACACGATGTAGATCTTATCAAGAAAGCTTCTCATAAAATAATCGCCCCCTTTGTTATAAGTTCATCTTGTATCTATGTTTGGTCATTTGCAACCGTGGTTCCGACCATGATCTTTCTTCTTTGATTCCATTTCTCGGGCAAGTTTAAGTACTTGTCTTTTGTGGATCAATACACCATTCCAACCTTTACTTTGATCTTTCGTCAAGTATTACCCCCCTGGTATCTCGAGATTATCTTGGAACTGCATAACTTCTTATGAGTTCTTCATCAAGTACTACATTCTCACTGATTACAATTGTTCATGGGCTCGAGGTTAATAAACACTCAAAGACTCCAATAAGTGAATCGATTCCGCACTTCGATTCAATAACTCTAAGTATTCTTCATTGCTTATGAGTTTATTAATCCTTCAAGTCATTGCTAGCCTGGTCGGCTATATCCTTATCGTGCAACGTTTTAAGCATGCTACTGGCCCCTCTTCCGAACCTGATTTAGATGGTAAGCTAATCTTCCGTGATCTTCCTCGTCATATCATTTCTCCTTGAACAAACTTGATTTTGAGTTTGTGTCGTACCCTTGGTTCCATTAACCTTCGCTTCATCATTCCTTTGACTTGATGTCATCGCCAGCTTTATTACATCTTCGAGGAGCCTCTCGACAAAATTTGTCGTGATCATCACATTTTGACTCCTTCCAGAATATCAATCAAATTCATGATGACAAGTACCATCCTTGCCCCTCGATGAGTTGTGTTATCATCGACAACATTATTTCTTTCCCTCCAACACAAACTTGTTCATGTTTTGTGGTGTACCTTGAGTTCCTTGCTATCCAACTTATGTTATGATTCTACTGGAGTATTACCATCTTTGATGTCGGGAATGTTGTGAGGATTGCTCCACCTCTTGAATTCTTGCTATAACTTGATACTTCTCACCATCACCATTCTTTCTTGGTCCTCGTGTTGATTCCAACGGTGTACCCACAAGTGAGCGGTGTTGTTTGGATTCCGCCCTTCTAGCAACCCTCTTGCTTTGAAGTTAATGGTTGACCGTTCATCCTTAGCCTATTGATTATTGAATCGCCATTCCGACATTGGTCGTGCAACCCAGCCCATATTCGGGTGCACCTTTCAACCAATGTTTAATTGTGTATGTTTTCCTCGAGCATACATCATTATACCATTTGATCTGACAAATGTTATCTCCTTGTTCACATAATTGTGGAAATCCATCTTTTGTTAAATCTCGATGAATTGCCGATGATTCCATCGGAGCCCAATGCTAAATGTTTCTACTCAATTATCCGAGACAACTTTGTTGTATGGGTAATGTCATGAAGTTTCTCTCCCTTACCTAAAGGGTTTTCTACTTTGTATCTGTCTTGCATATCATGCCTTACTTGTCCGTGGGAAGGATATACCCATGGGATATGTGTTCTAACACGTTTTCCTTTCCATTGTTACATCTAATCGATAATGATATAATCCTTTCCATTGTTTGGTTTAACCTTTACGGTGGTCTATAAGATCTAAGCGGTAATATTTTCACCTTACGAAAACACCTCGGTGTACCACCTTGATCGAGACCACTGTTACTATTGTTGATGACATTTCGGTAACCACCGATGGACGGAACTTTGCCTATTGGTCCGCCTCGTTCAAATGAAAGCGTGAAAATGGTTCTCTTCGTCCCTCGCCCTTGCTATCGATGTTGTTGCCGACATAACTAACAGGCTACCCTCTGGCATGCCTTGCTATGTGACCGTGCAAGATGTCAGCCCCCCTTCCTACCTTTAACCCACATGGTGGGCCCATAACCACAGTTCCGGGATCGAAACACGACTCTCCTGTACACCCCTGTTTCTAAAGTTATTCCTCACGCTTGGCTTCATATGAAAGATCACGAGCCACCTTCCTCGTGATCTATTACGATATCGAGCGTAATACTTATTCCGTTGCTCTGAACCCATTTCACCCTACATTTTACGCAATGCCCGGTTGCCTACCCGCTTTGAGCTTCTTGTTGCCCATCCTCACCGTGCTCTCGATTAGTTTCTTGAATTCAACTCGAGAGATGCCTCTATGCCACTTTCACTAAGATAGCCCCTAGGTACCTAACATATGTTGAGCTCCGTCTTTCCTGAGTTTCCCCCTTAGCTTCCCGTAAGTACGATGGAGATCTGAAGGAAGGATGGCGACTTCATCGGGATAACTGAAGCGGACAAATGAAGACGTCGATGTAATGGATCGACCTCTTGAGAAGAGCAACCAAGATCGAGAAGATTCGTTAGGATTTCGTAACGGATCCCCCCTTACTCCACCTCTTAAATCTCGGACGAGATTTCTTGTAGTGGAGGAGAATTGTGACGCTTGGGATAATTAAGCTACAGTAACCCTCACCAAATGATGCCACGTCACCTCGACATCGTTGTTAATCACGCGTAGTTCAAAACAGATTCGAAATTCAAATTCAAAATAAAGTCAAACCAGTAAAGTATTCAAATGTCAAAACTAAAAAGTACAAACGGTGACAAATAAAGCATAGGTAATTATGGTGAAGAAACCACACTTTTATAAAATGTTTGAATGCTCTAAAATGATTTAAGCAGTAGCTAAAACAACTAAATAAATGCCTTTTGTATTTTATAAAATACTAAACTATTTTATTTGGGGTTAGACCTTTTTGTGACCGAGGTATAATTAGTAATACTAATTTAGGTGCAACTTTTATGTTTTATAAAACTAAAATAATATAAATCCGTAGAAGGAAAAATAAGCAAGAAAAACAAACAAAATAAATAAAGGGGAACACTGCCAATCGGGCTAAACGGCCCACCGGCCGCCCATCGACCCATCCGGCCCATCGCCCATCCGGCCCCCTCACTCCCTTAACACCCCCCTCCCCACCGAACCCTAGCCCCACCCGCAGCACCTCCCACTCCCCCACCCCCACGATCTCCATGCTCCTCTCCTCCCCCCGATCCAGATCGGGATCGGGGCACTCGCCCCCGTAGCCGCCGCCCGGTGCCGCACCAGCCCCGTCGTCGACCACCTCCAACTGCTGGACTGATGCCACCTCGCCGGACGCCTCCCCACCTATCCCTCGAGCCGACTCCATCGTGTCTCGCCGCCTCGGACCGCCGTCGCCACTGCCTCGCCGGAACGTCCTCATCGGAGCTGCCCCGCCGTCGTCTTCATCCTCCTCCTCAAGCCCGCTGCCCTCCTCGACCGGCCCCAGCAGGCCGCCACCTCCGGCCTCCACTCCCTCCTCTCTTCCAGCGCCTTTGCTCGCTGGTCGCCGATGCATTGATCACCGTGCCCCTCGTCGCGTCGGGTCCCTTGCACACACTCCGCCCGACTCCGCCTAGTCGTCGTGCCCACGCCCCGCTACGACCCTCCGCACTTGCGCTGGCGCCTGCTCTCTTCTTCTTCTTTGCTGGCTTCTTCTCTACCTCGACCACGTCCGGCCCCATCTTCTTGATGTTTCTACTCCGCCGTCGTCATAACATCCTCTCTGACCAACTCGCCCTACTCGCGCTGGATCCGCCTTGGCCGCGCCCGGCCTTTTCCTTGCTCCGCCCACACGCCGCCCGCGTCGGCCTTGGCTCCGCCAGCCGAGCCCTGTGTGCTCACGGTGCTCCCCTCCCCTGGTGGGATCTGGTGTGCGGGCACCCCTTCGCCCGCACCCGTTAGCCCACACCCACTAAGGCCCCTAGGGCCAATGACATGTGGGGCCTATCCCCTGAAACGTTAAAAAAAGGAAATAAATAAATAAAATAAATAAATAATAATTAAAATGTTAATTTAATTAATTAATTAATAGAGTAATTAACTTAATTAATTCAAATTAGATTAACCTAATCAGCTAATTAAATTAACTAATCTGTTAACTAGACTAACTAACATGATTAATTAGCTAAACCTTACTTAAACTAAAAAGTGTATGACATGCGGGACCCACACTTAGTTGACTCGGTCAAGCTGCAGTTCATCGGCCGACGTCAAGATGATGTCATCTCGACGTCATCATTTACTATTACGGATAATGTTGGATTAAATAATTAATTAAATTCCAGAAAATGTTTAAATCTTTAGAAAATCATATAAAATAATCCGTAACTCGGATGAAAATACTTTCAACATGAAAGTTGTTCAGAACGACGAGACGAATCCGGATATGCAGCCCGTTCGTCCGCCACACATCCCTAGCATAGCAAACACGCAACTTTCACCCTCCGGTTCATCTGTCCGAAAACGCGAAACACCGGGAATACTTTCCCGAATGTTTTCCCTCCTTCGCCGGTATGACCTACCACTACGTTACGTCACCCCTAGCACCACATATTGTCGCGTCTTGCTTTGTGTTACATTTGATTGCTCTGTTATTTATTGTGTTCCCCCTCCGTTACTTCTTTCTGGTAGACTATGAGACCGCCAGCTGCTGCTGCCCGGTTCGACTCTGAGTTGGCGACCCTCTCTCTTGCGAGCAACCAGGCAAGCCCCCCCTTGATCACCAGATATCGCCTATTCTACTCTATCTGCTTGCATTAGAGTAGTGTAGCATATTCTTGCTTTCCGTTATACCTATCACGATGCATAGCTTTGTCCTTGCTACTCTTGTTGTTACCTTTACTGCAATCCTACATGCTTAGTATAGGATGCTAGTATTCCATCTGTGGCCCTACATTCTTGTTAAATGCTGTTTGTGCTATACTATCGGGCCGTGATCACTCGGGAGGTGATCACGGGTATATACTTATACTTATACATGATACATGTGGTGATTAAAGGCAGGTCGGCTCGTAGGAGTACCCATGAGTGGATCTTTGTGGTGGAGCGGCAGGTAGGTTGAGACCGCCTAGGAGAGAGGTGGGCCTGGCCTGCTCGGGCGTTTCGCGGATACTTAACACGCTTAACGAGATCTTGGTATTTGATCTCGAGTTGGGTCGTTGACCTTATACGCACTAAGCGCCACGTGGGACAAGATATGGGCAACCGACGCCGTGGTATCACCGAAGCATTTCGTGACGTCGGCGGCGAAGCGGCCACGGATTGGGCTGAACGCCACTAGGCTAGGTACGCTTCGGCCGCATAGCGTGCTGCGTGTGCTAAGGCGATGGGCGGACCCTGTGCGCGCATAGGTTTAGAACCGGCGTCTTGACCTCTCTGTTATGCCTAGGTGGGGCTGCGGCGTGTTGATCTTCCGCGGCGGGCATGACCCGAGAAAAGTGTGTCCGGCCAAATGGGATCGGCGTGTCGGGTAATGTGGTGCACCCTGCAGTGAAGTTAATCTATTGAATAGCCGTGATCTTGATAGCAGGACGACTTGAGTTGTACCTTGACCTTATGACAACTAGAACCGGATACTTAATAAAACACACCCTTCCAAGTGCGGATACAACCCGGCGGTCGCTCTCTATCGGGGTTACGAGGAGGGATCGTCGGGTAGGATTATGCTATGCGATGCTACTTGGAGGACTTGATCTACTCTCTTCTACATGTTGCAAGGCGGAGGCTGCGGGCGTAGTCTTGACGTGATTAGCTATCCCCTCTTATTACGGCATTCTGCGATTCGGTCCAATCGATATGGCCCTTTACACATATATCCATGCATATGTAGTGTAGCTCCTTGCTTGCGAGTACTTTGGATGAGTGCTCACGGTTGCCTTGTTCCCCCTTTTCCCCTTTCTTTACCGGTTGTTGCGACGAGACGATGGAGCCGGGAGCGGGCCACCGTCGATGGCGACTACTACCTTTGAGGCGCCTACTACTACGTGCAGCCCACGGACAACGACGACCGGGAGTAGTTAGGAGGATCCCGAGCGGGAGGCTGCGCCTCTTCGATCTGTATCGGTTTGTGCTAGCCTTCTTAAGGCAAACTTATTTAACTTATATGCGTACTCGGATATTGTTGCTTCCGACTTCGTCTATGATCGAGCACTTGTATTCGAGCCCTCGAGGCCTGGCTTGTATTATGATGCTTGTATGACTTATTTATGTTTTAGAGTTGTGTTGTGATATCTTCCGTGAGTCTCGATCTTGATCGTACACATTTGCGTGCATGATTAGTGTACGATTGAATCGAAGCGTCACACCTATCCTTGTAAATCGGTGGTGCGCGGCCGGGATGGGGCTCTTCTTAGGCGTCCGTATTTGGCGTGTGACAGGAGTCCTCGGCCGAGGATGGCGGGGTGGCGCCTGAGGCTTCTTCTTGCGCCTGTTGTGGTGGTTCGGCTGCTAGCCTCGGCAGCGGTCGGAGGTGTCGATGGTGGAAGAGGAGGGCAAGAGGAGCGGCGGCGGGGACGAGAGGAGAGGATTGAGCGAGGAGGATGCGGCGCTGGCCTTTTACGGCTGGTGAGTCTAGGTTTCCTGGCCAAGCATACGTGAAATCTGAGAAAGAACACCTAATTTCACGACCCCACACTTAACAAGGCCCACCAATCATCCACTTTGACAGGCAACAAAAATGTAAAACACAAAGTAACGGTTGACAGATTGACAGCGAGGTAAATCGTACCACAGTAAAAAGATCGTGTGATCGAGACTGGCAGCGCGCGCAGGTGCCCCAGTTATGCGGGTAGGCTAGAGAGGTTTATATGTTCAATGCAATAAAAGAGAGCAGGAGTGAGAGAGTGGGATTGTATCAGAGTGATCAAGGGGGGTTGCTTGCCTGGCACTTCTGGAGATAGCATTGTATCTTCACTAGTGACATTGATCTCAACGCCGGAACAACGTCTACCGAGAGGGAATAAACACCGGCAAACAAGATGGAACACAATCAATGCAATGCAACAATATAAAGCATGATCATGACATGGCAACATGCTGTGATTTGGGCCAATGCAACTAGCAACAATTTAAATGAAGTTGGTTTGAACCCAGGGTTCAAATTCAAACTCCATATAAGACATTTCAAATGTCATTTATTCAAATTGTCATGTACACCAACTTTAAGTTGTCCAAACAAGCATGAAAATGCCACAAATAGATTCTTTGGATTTTTCTGATAATTTTTCATATATAAAATATTTCATTTGGAGCTATAGTTGATTTTCTATGATTTTTCTAAGTTTAACCAATTTTCTGGAATTTATAAATCATTACTGAGATATAAAAATGCCAGAAAATGTTTCTTATGTCGACATGACACTGACCTGCGTCGGTGGTCAATCAGCTGGTTGTCTAGGTCAAACCTGCCAAGTGGGTCCCGCATGTCATAGGCCCAGGTGCTAATTAAGTTTAAATTGGAACTAATCTAAAATTAGCAGGGGTTGGACCCACTTGTCATTGACCCATGGGAGTCAAACCCCTGGTCAAATGGGTCAACACGTCGGCGACGACAGACGCGGCGAAGGGCGTCGGGTTTTGCTGTCTGGTGACCAAATGCCATGCGGAGAGTCTCTCTGCGTTCCTGGCACTCGCGTGCATTCAACGGTGCAAGCGGTGCGACCTGAAGTGGCCAAAAACAGCATCGACCGTGAGGTATGCGGAGGTCGAAACTATGGTTGTGCTCGCTTTGGTGCTACAGGGCATCTTCGGGCGAGCTGGTGGTGTCCGTGGGTTGCTGGGGAGGTGTTGAGCCCATTCCAGTGCTCAGACGCAAGCGGTGGCAACTGTGGCCACGACAACGTCAAAGACCAGCCGCGAGGAGTTCTCAGGCTTGATGGAAGCGACGGCTACGTGACGCAATTGAGCACGAGGAGAGAGGGGAGTGGCAGAGGAGCTCACAGCGGTCAAGAAGAGATGCTCGGTGTGGCCGGGGACACACTCGGGACCATTGATCAACGCCGGCGATCTTCGAGCAGAGGCGGCGGGGACGAGCTCGATGGCGACGCTTCCAGGCGCCCGGGCTTGCGTGCTTCGACGAAGAGGTGCGCGGAGTTGGGGCGGAGCTCGAGGACATGACGATGAGGCATGGGGTGCACGGTGGCTGCGGTTAATGGCAACGGCGCGGGGGTGCTCGTTGAAGAGAGAGAGAGAGAGAGAGAGAGAGAGAGAGAGGGGGGGGGGAGAGGGAGGGCGGCAGGGAGGGGGAAGGGCCAGAGAGCGAGAGAGAGGATAGAGGAGGCTGCTGGGCATCTCCCAGGCGACGTGTATGGGCACGGGGAGGCGAGGAAGCAGATAGGGAGGAGGTGGCCGCGAGCGCACGCGTGTGGACATGCAGCTGCTCGTATTGGCAAGAGGTAGGGGACAGTAGGGAGTTGGGTTGGGCCTGAGCTATAGTGCTGGGCCGCACAAGTAAGCCATGTACAGTTTTTGCTTTTTCCTTATTTTCTTTCTGTTTTCTTTTATTTATTCCTTTTCTCACTGTTTTCAGATAAATCAAATTCAAACCCAATGACAAAATTCCCCTGAATATTTTTATGTTGCACAGTAGAATTATCCAAGGGCACATAAATTATTTCAGAGTTTTGAAATTATATTCTGATTATATGAATATAAATTCAAATACAAATACAATATGATTTAAATTCAAAGTCCAAAAAATAATGCCTTAAAAATGTTCCTAAATTTTGGTTTGATATATAACTCTTGCCAAAATTCTCAAAACTATTTTAAAGGCATTTTGGAAACATTGAATGCAATTTTTGGGGTTCTTTGCCCTTTATTTAGCAGAGGCTTTGAAAATTCCCTCAATTAAAATTTCTGAAATTTAAAGATGATGCATGATGCTCACAATGTAACTAATCACACCAAAATAATTCTTGGAGCTAAAATAATTCTAGGGCTGTGAGAAATCACCCCACTAAACAAGAATCTCGTCCCGAGATTCAAGGCGTAGGGTAAGAGGAAGGGGGCACAGAACTGGCACAGTCTTCACGATCCAAGTTGCAATTCACGAGGAAGTTGATCCATTGCATCATCTTGAATCTTGACATCTTTGCTTTCGAGATCTTCATCCAAACATGTTGACAAAAGAAAGGAATGCTCTACAATAATTGATCTTCTCGAAGATCGAGCAACTCACGATCAACTCACAGAATGAGACATTGGAACATCTCTTGATCTCAGACACAAAACACATATTAGGAATGACAAAAAAGAGCAGATGACGAAGGTTCAAGTTGGCAGGCAATAATTCCGCGCTTGAGAAGATGGTGAATGGGTTTCAAAGTAGTGAGGAGAAATATTACCCTTTAATACCACAACGGGGCACCTTAGGAGAGGTGACTCGTTGAATTATCTCCTAAGTCATGCAAAAAGAATTTCTTTTCATATAGGGATCATTGAAACTCTTCATACCAGACAGAGGCGCATACACAAATGATCGTTTGAAGGAGTTCGAAGAAATGACATACTCAGATTGAAAGAAACTATGGTTATAGAACGATCGTTTGAAGGAGTTCGAAGAAATGACATACCCATATTGAAAGAAACTATGGTTATAGAACAACTCGGTAAACAGAGGGCACATTCCAATTAATACTGAGGATATAACCTAGTGACTGAGCGTGCTTTCAAGAACTTGAGCATTTCCATATTCATCATAGTTTTACCAACATTTATGCCAAAGATCTTAGTGACACCTCATGCTACATTGATGAATAATGATGGAGGATGCAGGTGTAAAGGAGGCCAACACTATCTTAGATTTCACCTTGACAATGCTAAGGACACAATCTTGATGATCAACCGAGAGACATTTAGCACTCCGCTTATAATGTTCTCCTTGATGTACTAGCGTAACCCAATTATGCGTACTATTTGGTATCTAGAACATCAAGTAGAGGTCAGACTTCGGAAACACAAAGGATCCATAAGGAACAACTTCTAGAATAAGTCGTATGGAATCCTCATGGACAAGATGGTCAAACTGCTCAATCAAGATACTAGAATAATAGATCTTCCGGCGAGGTGCGTCCACTTTACAGGAACCTACACCATAGATATTGGGAAAAGTTCCAACCATCATATCTGCCTGAGATTTAGATTTGGTTGGTGACAAGATGCTTCAAGCTCGGAATGCCTGGAAAGAAAGTTTGCAACACAAATCGACGAGATGACGTTGCGAGATTCTCGGGAAATGAACCACGGCAGCAAGCTCCAAAACATGAGCTGGATTGCAAGATACATGTGAACAGAATGTCTCGGACAAGTGTGCCCACATGGAGGTCTTACAGCAAAATGCAACCGAGTTCTTATTGGGAACCATCAACGAGGATATCAAAGTCCGGATTAGCTCTTAAGAAGGAACTTATTTTCCTTGAACAAATCAATCGGCGGCTTGGTGTGTGCTAGGGAATACATATGGAGTGGAGGTAATTAATCTACCAAACCATAGAATACATTCACACATGCATAACTGACTTGGGATGATTCTAGAGGGAGCAAAATAAAATTTCTTGAATTCACAGCGGCAACTTACTTCAAATACACATGAATTAGAGGAAGTCACTTCTTTCATCCAAACATATACTTCATGAGCAGGCACAAAGATAATATTTTCAAAAGTTTCCAACGCTAGCTTTAATGTACAACACAAATCATGGAGAAGATAAAAATGTTATCAATGGGCTCAACAACAATTTATCAAGATTTCCACCAAGATAGAATTCCACAGTTAAGTGAACAAACTGATAGTATTGGTCAGACCAAAGGATATAATGGTGCATGCTTGAGGAAAGATCCACGAGTAAAACAACATTACGAAAATCATTGGTTCTGATTTTTATTCGACGATAGCCCGCATTCAAATCAAAAGATTCGGTAAGACAATAGATCCAACAACTGATCACGAAGGTCAAGCGATGAAGATATTATCTTCCTTCAACACACACACTAAAGATATCCCTTTGGAATGAACTAAGTTAGGCAAAGCTTTTATCCTCCAACTAGCTCAGGGGTATCCAACACAGTTTCTTGGAGAAAGGGTGGTTTAGAGGAAAACCAACTTGATCGCGAACTCAACATAACAGTCAGGGGACAACCTTGTAATACTTCCGAGAAGACACCTGGAAAATCATGAACCACCAATATGTTATTAAGCTCGAGAACAATCTTGCTTTTCAGGGCAAGACGATATGATCAAAAGAGCAAGAGATTGACACAATTCTAACTCATTGATTGAGAGTGTATCTGGAAAGATGGACTGGGTAGCACTGTTACTTTTAGAATGATGATTCAATAACCAACACACTAAGAATGAAGTTACTGTCCATTAACTTCCAAGAAGCGAAGTTGCTAGGAGTATTGATTTCACACATCACGATTCATTTGTCAGCATACCGGTTATAACCAACACGGAGACCAAGAAATGAATGATGACGGTGAGAAGTATTACTGTATCAAGAATTCATAAGAGGTTGTGCAATTCCCATGACATTCCTGACATAAATGGGGTAATACTCCAGGGTAGAACAGAACAAAAGCTGGATTGGCTTTCTTGATCTGCGGAATACAACTACTTTGACCCAACCCTAGAAATGAATGAGGTACTGGAGTTTGTTTCTCCTAGTCATCCTGAAATAGAATGACCCGACGGACCACAGTGGTAACAGGCATCGACGAACACGGATGCACAACTACTCCTAACTATCAGTTGGTAGACGAAGGTCGGAATACAAATGAAGAGGGACAACTCAAAGGAACACATGATTTTCTGGGTTGTGGGTGCATAGATTAGCATGTCGAATAAGTTTAACATATTTCTTCCGAATAACCCATGCAGAAAGGTAGGATTGGCAGTCACAATTATGGAATGGAGAACTCATCAAGAGCACTCTCGTTGTGATCTTTGATTCAAAAGAACTTCTGCCAAGGATGGTTCATGGTATTGGAAGAATTATATACCATAGACCTCAAAGACTAGAACAAAGTTACTAATCAACCTAAAGGAGCTACAGTCACTATCTACGGTGATAAGCGGAATGAGTCATGGGTTCAAGAACCCAGAAGTAGAATACCTACTAACTAAATAACATCACGAAGTGCTTTCAATGATGGCCAGAATTACCACACTTGGGATACAACACAAGGTTGAATCTCTGGGTAGTTCACTTAACATAACATGGTCTCCTATTAACTTCAACAAATATGTTAAGGTAATGAAATACCCAAACACAATAACTTGTGTGCCTACTCTGATGGCCAAAAGACATAGAAGCAGGAAGAAATGATATGCCAATGCATCAAACTACATAGAAACCTTGGATGACTCGAATAACATACCGGTTGTATGGGCATGGAAAATGATACAACCAACATGACAACTGGCAACATAACAACTGAATTATTATGGAAACACCGATCCAAGAAGACAAAACCTTTCCTATAAGTCTCTAGCATAGTACCTCATCATCTTGATAGATAGATGAGAAAGCCTAGTTTCTTAACCTCGTAAAAAAGAAGAGGGTGCCTCAGAATCAGAATGACACAAGGATAACGAGTAAAAAGAGCCTCACGTTCCCTTTCACGATCAATTCCCTTATATAACTAAATCATTTCTAGACTCGACTTCGACCAGTTTGGCTTGGTAATCCTCTGAGCAAAGCGGACTCTGATACCAAAGCTATCGTGACTTAACACATAGAAACACACATCATACGTACGCAGAACATGCAAGTATGTGTTGGTACAACATAGCATCACAACTTAACTCTATGACTCAAGGTATTCATTTAAGAGGCTCCAAAGAGCCATACATAACATGATATTACAAACATGGGTCTCATGACCCAACATACAAAGTCATACAAGCAACAAGCGGAAGCATAAACCTATATGAGTACAGACGGTTGGAAAGAAAGAAGGCTAGAAGCTCGTCTACCTACAAGACCCTCCAAAGAAACCTTACCTCTGTCTGGGATTCCCAAGCTACTCATCGAAGCCCACGTGGAACTACTAGTGAGCCCGAAGTCTCCTATGCAAAAACATAAATTAAGCAAGCGTGAGTACAAATGTACTCAGCAAGACTTACATCAGAACTAGCTACATATGCATCAGTATCAATAAAGGGGTAGTGGAGTTCAGTTGCGGCAAGCCAGCTTTAACTCAATGGCTATCTTGTACTACGACTACCAGTAATTTTTTTGAGGTGAGAAAGTGCACACGAGTCCACATATTCACCATATCAACACACCATAATGCATCCGCTCCCGTCTCCTCTGAGAAGGCCGTCCATAGCACTCACGCTTATCTTGCGCATTTTAGAGTGTCCCTTTAAGTTGTCTATGAACCATATAAGTCTCCAAGTAGTCCATATCCGAGGATGGGGCTATTCGAATAGATCATTTATAACTCTGCAGGGGTGTACTTCACACATGTTTGCACCACTTAGCGCCTGCACACAACATGTGCTCGGTAGACTTCAAGCGAAAGCCGGCGTGGGTGTAGACCACGACCTGACTAACCACACAAGACTCTAGTCCAGGTTTATCGCCTATCTAGAACTGACCCGCAATGGAAGTCCGGTCGATGTTTCCATTACGACCTCAAACGATGTGTACAAGGTTCCCATGTCCACCTCGTTGGATGGTACTATGCTTGGTGCACCGTGTCGCAATGTCTGCCGCACAAATCCTACCCCTCCGGACAGCGCTAAGCACGGCCCCCAGCACAACCTATAAACACCAGAAACTAGTTGCAACTCCTAGACAGAGATCAAGGCGATTAATAAGTCGAGCGGGGTCATATTTCAGGGCCCAATGTGTGGTAATAGTTGTTCTTGGATAACATACACATGACTTAGTTCTTAAGGGCGGTCTCAATGAGGAAAGCCACCATGTACTCATATATGGCCTCATCGCTATCTTTACCAAATCGTGTTCACACACTTAGCTCTCACACAGTAGGACATGTTCACCATCATTCCACTCCATCCCAGATGAATCAGACCTGACACAACTCTAAGCATAGCAGGCATAACAAGCAAGCATGAATGAGTAGGCACATCATGGCTCAAACAATTCCTACTCATGCTAGTGGGTTTTACTAATTACTGTGGCAAAGACATGTCATGCAAAGGAATGGGTTCAACTATCGCAATATGTAACTGTTGAATCGTTGTTATCCTAATGAAATAAAAAAGAGCAGGAGCAAGAGAGTGGGACTGTATCGGAGCGATCAAGGGGGGTGCTTGCCTGCCACTTCCGAAGATAGCATTGTATCTTCACTAGTGACATCGATTCAATGCCGGAACGACGTCTATCGAGAGGGAACAAACACCGGCAAACAAGAGGGAACACAATCAATTCAATGCAACAATATGATGCATGATGGCAACATCTTTGTGATTTGGGCTAATGCAACTAGCAACAATTTAAATGAAGTTAGTTTGAACCCAGGGTTCAAATTCAAACTCCATATAAGACATTTCAAATGTCATTTATTCAAATTGTCATATACACCAATTTTAAGTTGTCCAAACATGCATGAAAATGCCACAGATGGATTATTTGGATTTTCATTTGGAGCTACGGTTGATTTTCTATGCTTTTCCTAAGTTTAGCCAATTTTCTAGAATTTATAAATCATTCTTTGGAGTATAAAAACGCCAGAAAATGTTTATTGTGTCAGTTGGTCAACTGGGTTGTCCAGGTCAAACCTGTCAGGTGGGTCCCGCATGCATAGGAACAGGTGCTAATTAAGTTTACATTTAAACTAATCTAAAATTAGCAGCGTGCTAGCCCCAGTCGTCATGGAACTAGGGGAGTCAAACCCCTGGTCAAATGGGTCAACACGGCCGTGACTTGGCCGGCTGACGAAATCTGTGAAGAGGCGGCGGGTTTCTGATCAAGCGACCAAACGTCGCGCGGATAGTCTCTGTGCGTTCCTAGCGCTTGCATGCATCCAACGGTGCAAGCGGTGCAACCTGAAGTGGCCGAAAACAGCGTCGGCGATGAGGTATGCGGCGACCAGAGCTACGGGTGTGCTCGGTTTGGCACTATGGGGCGTATCCGGGCGAGCCGGTGGTGTCCGCGGGTTGCTGGGGAGGTACTGAGCACATTCCAGTGCTCAGACGCAAGCGGTGGCATCTGTGGCCACGGCAACATCAAAGCCGGCGGCGAGGAGTTATCGGGCTTGATGGGCAGCGGCTATCTGGCGCAATGGAGCACGCAGGAGAGAAAGGAGCGGAAGGAGCTCATAGCGGTCCTGAAGAGATGCTCGGTGTGGCGGGGAGAGCCCCAGAGCGATGGATCGACGCCCGGTGATCTTGAGCAGAGGCGGCAAGGACGAGCTCGATGGCGACACTTCCAGGCGCCCGGCCTTGCGTGATTGGACGAAGAGGCGCGCGGAGTCGGGGCAGAGCTCAAGGACATGAGGGTAAGGCGTGGGGTGCACTGTGGCTGCAATGAACTGTGACGGTGCTTGAGGCTGGAAGAGAGAGAGCATAGGGAAGAGGGAAGGGCCAGAGAGCGAGGGAGGATAGAGGAGGCTACGGGGCATCTCCCATGCGACGCAGATGGGCATGAGGGGTGGCCGCAAGCGTGCGCGTGCGGACACGCAACTGCTCCTACTAGCAAGAGGTAGGGGGCGGTGGGGAGTTTGGTTGGGCCTCAGCTACAACAGTTCTAGGCCGCACATGTAAACCAGGTACAATTTCTGCTTTTCCTTATTTTCTTTTATTTATTTATTTTGTCATTGTTTTCAAATAAAACAAATTCAAACCCAATGACAAAATTCCCCTGAATATTTTTATGTTGCACAGTAGAATTACCCAAAGGCACATAAATTATTTCAAAGTTATTTGAAATTATATTCTGATAATATAATATAAATTCAAATACAAATACAATATGATTTAAATTCGAAGTCCCAAAAATAATTCCTCAAAAATCTTCCTAATTTTGGTTTGATATATAAATCTTGACAAAATTCTTAGAACTATTTTAAGGCATTTTTGAAACACTGAATGCATTTTTTGGGGTTCTTTGCCCTTTATTTAGCAGAGGCTTTGAAAATTCCCTCGATTCAAAATTTTGAAATTTAAGGATGATGCATGATGCTCACAATGCAACTAATCAAACCAAAATAATTATTGGAGCTAAAATAATTCTAGGGCTGTGACAGTACATGTATCCCAACTGCAATTAAACTAGCATGATGTGTAAACATGGATAAGTTTGCTAATTGCTGCAACAGTTTTTTTCAGTATGCTTGCCTACTAGCAATATGTTCAATCACCTTCGGAAAGGATCATCTACAGTTCCACTTCAAAGACTCCCTTCAACATTTTTCTTAAACTCAAGAGCAGCTCTGACGACGTTCCCTCTTGTGATGATTCCAACCTTACAAACCGAAGTTTGTTTTAAGATAAATTAAGTAGAGCAAAAAAAAGGAGAAAAATAGCAAGGCTTGGCCCACTCACCAATTTGCCCGAACTGTCGACTACTGGCAGCCTGCGGTATTTACTAACAAGAAGTAACCTGCATGCCAAAATATCACCACCATCTAATTAAGTTATCTTTAAGAAACATTAACATACAAGTTGGTCCACATAATCTCTGGAAACCAATCAGTGATGTACACGTACCTTGCAGCATCTTCAAGGTTAGTAGTTTCACGCACCACAAGAGGTGCAGAAGTCATAACATCACTAACTACTTTCCCATTGGTTTTGCTTAAGAGCTTTTGTATCTGATGGAAAGTCTACAGGCAGGGGTTGGAGTAGAATCAGAGAAAAACATGAAAATAAACAATGTATACTAATACAAGAAATTAAGCATGCAGATACACATGCTTGGAGAACTCATTGCATTCTGATTCGCGCCAATGTCATTTACTCTTTTTCTAACTGGTTATCAATGATTTGGTGATGTTCCATTGAAAATGCAGGCTACCTCCTGTGATATCTCATCATTCAATATGCATAGGGATTTGCACCGCTATATTAGCATGGTGTATTCTTTGATATAGTTTATCTACATTTTCTTGTATAAGTAGTATAAGGAGGTATTCCTTGCACAGACTGTCCTCTCCTGGCTCACTCATCCCCATGCTCCTGTGCCAACCCCCAACAACGAACAACGACATCATCATTAACTCATGAATCACATGCATGTGGATTTTGTTGAGCCCAGAGTTTTGAATCATGCAACACATCTAATATTCAGTTTGTACCAAGCTTTTAGACTGCAATATTATTTCAACTTCACAAATATCACAAGTTTATGTTTTTGTACCCATTTTAAAATTGTAATATGGCTTCAACTTTAAAAATAATTTATGTTTAATGCATTTAAATAATTTTCAAGATTTAGTAAATGTTAAATCAAATATATTTTCAGGAAGTTATGTGTCTTCTATAAAACTAAGAATCGCATCATGGGGTAACTAAAATAAATAGTGGATTGAGTGATTGTTAAAATTTCAAATAAAAAAGAATGAGAAATCCATATACTAGAAAAGATTAGTATATGTGGATTGAGTAATTCTTGGAAAAATCATGATACAAATTCCATAAAATCACGTCTTTCTTTTTATTTCTAGTAAAAACCCAAGAACTTCGTGATAATAATTCTAGAAAAATTACATACTAATCTTAGGAGTTTTTCTCATGTAAAAAAGCTATGTTACTACTAATGTTGCCAGCTGATTTATCAGTGCAGCCGCATGTAACTATTTATCTTCCTGGTCCAACAAAGATGAATTAACACTATGCAGCCGCGTGTAACTATTTATCTTCATGGTTCAACAAAGATGAATTAACACTAATTACATTGCATGCAGTCGTTTGTTTTCATTTATTAAAACATGGTTAATAATATAACCAGGTGCTTGTTATATAAAGCCGCCATGTCATCCATAGCCATCATCTATAACCACTCATACAATAGTGTGGGCTATAAGGTTGGCTATTACATTACTACTTTTTTTTCTCCTCTCTCTTTCTCTTTCATCACATTTATTGTATTTGCCTAGAAACACGCATATAGCCAGCCTCTTGCATGAGAGCCCACTTTCCTTACTTTTTCACATCTCTATCCTCCACATAAGCAAAAATGTCATGTAAACAGGCTATAAACCCACTATTGTACTTGCTCTTAACTCATCATTACTTCTCTGCAATGCCATGCGAGTCATACTTGTTTGTATTAAAACTGTATTGGCTCAATAGGGAAACTAAAACGATTTCAGTCCGCATCCCAATGGTTCAAATTACAGGGAGGTGCGCCTCCATGTGCTCCTCATCTGCATCATGTTCCATCATCTACAAAGCAGGATACTGCTATATACTTCTCCACAGTTGTACAAACAGGTACGATCCAGCAGAAGACCGAACCATTCATAAACAAAGCAGGACACTGCTGTACACGTGTCCACGATGGAAAAGAAACGATTAAACCATATTACAAAATAAAACTAGCCAGATGGTTTTATAAAGATCACTCTGAAAATTCTGCAAGACTGAGAGTGATGTTATTCCGCATCTCTTTTCCAGAGAATATGAAAAAATGTGTTCGCATAAAGAATAACATGAAAGTAGGTTCAAATCCACACAAACCACAACCAGCGGAGTGGTAGCAATGGAGATCGAGACCAACCCAAGGCCTCCGGGATGTCCAAACAAGCCACAACCAGCAGAGGCGCAGGGCGCAGGAGAACTTGCCGAGGTGGAGAACTCCAAGCCCTCCCAGATCGGCTGGACGACAAACATGCTCCCAATTAAGCTTGCATTTTCCACCATAAATTCTTTCGGTACAGCCCCAAAGGAAAGCGTTCATCTTGTTGCTCAGACTCTTCTTGATGCCTTTAGACACGTTGATGGAAGGTAGTACACGGCTCAGACTCTTTCTTGGGGATCAAAACAATGTCTGGCAAATTGAGCCAATGAAAGTTAGCCATTTGCAGGTTGGAGAAGAGGTTAATCACCGCCATGACATCTGATTTGATGGTGTTCCAGCAAGCTCTGAAAAAAGCACCGGTAAACCATCTGGGCCAGAGGGATGATCAGCAGGGATTCAGCCTGCTGACATTGGGCATGAGGAGCAGTTTTGGCCAGAATGGGATGATCAGCCAGGGATTCAGCCTGCTGACATTGGGCACGAGGAGCAGCATGATCAGCATTTACAGCATAATTCTGACCCTAATCTGCAGGATCAGGTTAATATTGCAGGTCAGAATGTTAATCATATCTTGGGACCAGTTATTGACTTAAATCAAAACCCACGGCAGCATGTACCAGGAGAATTCCTGGAGATCAGTGATCTTATAGCAGGGGCTCATGAGCTCAATCAGGAGGAATTCCAGAAACTGGAAGAGATGCTTAATCCTGTGATTCATAATCATCCTACTATTCAACCAATTCTTCATGAAGTGCAGGCCAATGATCTGGATCTTAATGTTCCTGTGGTGGAGATGGCCATTAGTGATCTGACTGACCTTCAGTTCTGACTCAAGAGAACACTTCTAGTGATTCCGTCAATGCATTCCAGGTGAGCATGGGAGTTCCAAATGAAAAGCTAGTTGATGTTCCAGTCCAGCAAGCTGGCAATATTATTATGAACAACATCCATCTTGGTATGGTGGTACTTGAACAGCAAGTGGATTATGATGCTCTGCCTCTGACTGCACTATCCTCTCACCAGAGAAAGTTGGACTATTTGCCTTGTGCTGCAGTGGAGGGGACTTTTACTTTTGCAGATGCAAAGCATGAGGTGCTACTTGAGTCAGAACCTATTCTACACCCTGTCTTCTCTCATTGTGCAGCTACTGAAACACCTCAGATTGCAATGACAACACCTGCCACTCTCTCCTCTGCTATAGGCAATCCTGTTCAAGCTGATTTGGAGAAGAATGTTGTTCAGACCCAGGACAAAGAGGTTCAAACTGCAGACAATCTCCAGCTTACTGCTGTCTTCTCTCAGGAAGGAAGAGCTGCCTGGCAGAAACACTTTTGTCCTGCTTTACCAAACTGCCAGTCTGTCTGTTCCAGTATCTTGGGCTGACTTTTTCATAGCTAAATTGCTGTCATCTGAGGATTTTGTTAGGGTAAAAAATATTCTTCAATCGAAGCTTTGGCAGTTAATCCAGGAAGGCAATTCAAATGGACTGTCTTTTCAGTTTTTCTGGTCCCTCAAGTCTGCCCATCAGAAGCCCCACCAGTGTGCTCTCTGTTTTTTGGCTGGACAGAATGCTACCAAGGGTTATTCCACCCCCACAGGCACTTAGATCCTCTCATGTTGTGCAAGTGGAGCATTTTAGTTCTTCTGTGGTGCACATCAGGAGAAGGCAACAGAAAACTCCCCTAGACTCAAGCAACTGGCCAAGGGCTACAAGGGTAAGACATGCCTTGACAAAGATTGTCTTGCATGTGCTGCAGATGCTCCTCCACTTAACAAAAAGGTGGTCAAGAGCCTCTATGATAAATTTGGGATGGTGGAGAGCAAGCCTCCAGTGCAGAAGAAGCAGAAAACATCCAAGAAGGTTCCTGATGATGCCAAGACCAAGAAGAACCCCAAGAAGAAGTAAGGTAGTGAAGGAAAGAGGAACTGCAGCTCTAGTGAGCTTCCTTTGTTATCCTATGGCTTATTACTTAGCCTTCCAGTTCCAGTTTCTGAATGTTTATGTAATGCAGACTCTTATGGCTTTATGTTCAGTTAAAGGTCTATGTGACTATGATGATTATCTGCAGTTTGTATATGTTGTTGCCTTGGCCTGGTCCCTCTCAGGTCATTGCTATGTACCCTTGTGCACCCCACTCCCTCTATTTGTTCACAGTGACCAAGCAAGCTTGGAAAGTACTTAACTGGAACATAAGAGGCATCAATTCTCCAGATAAATGGCTGCATATCCAGAATAAGATTGATGAGAGTGGTTGTTCTATGGTCTGTTTTCAGGAAAACAAGAAAGAAATTATAGACATTTCCTTCATCAGAAAAGTCTGCCTAGCCAGATTTGATTGTTTTGCTTATTTACCATCAGGAGGATTACTAACTGTCTGGGCCTCATCTCAATTTTCTGGAGAAGTGCTCTTTCAGAATGAATATGCCCTCTCAGTTGCTTTCAATCGACCAGATGTGGCTCATGTTGGACCCTAACTAACATATATGCTCCTTGTCAAGATGATAAGAAGCTCGAATTTCTTGCATGGCTTGATGGCATTCAAATTCCTGAAGAGGCAGATTGGTTATTAGTAGGGGATTTCAATCTCATCAGAAGTTTTGATGCTAGGAAAAACCCAGGGGGTAGTATCAATGAGATGCTTATGTTCAATGCAGTCATCAGTAAACTTAGCCTAGTGGACATACCTTTAAAGGGTAGGAAATATACCTGGAGTAACATGCAGACTGCTCCTCTTCTTGAAAGATTGGATTGGTTCTTCACCTCACCAGCCTGGACCCTTTCCTGCCCTAATACTCTGGCACTACCTCTGGCCATGACCACCTCTGATCATGTACCCTGTGTCATCAACATACAAACCTCTATGCCCAAGAGTAATCTCTTCAGATTTGAGAATAGATGGCTGGAACATGACCAATTCCTGCCCCTGGTAGAGTCAGTTTGGACACGAAGTATACACTTTGCAGATGCAGCCAAAAGACTCAATGCAAAGATGAAAATTCTCAGGAAAAATCTCAAGGTTTGGGCCAAACTTTATCCAATCTCAAGCAAGATATTTCAGATATCAATGCCCTAGTAGCAATGTTGGATGCCCTTGAAAATTACAGAGTGCTTATTGATACAGAAACAGTTCTTAGAATGGACCTTAAAGCACAGCTCCTCACTTTATTGAAACAACAAAAGGTTTATTGGTAGAAGAGGGGTAAAATCAAATGGGTTACTCTTGGGAGTGAAAACTCACAATTTTTCCATGCCTTGGCTACCATTCAGCATAGGTCTAATTGTATTGCTTCTCTCACCAATGCTGCTGGAGACACAGTAACTGATCATGAGGCCAAAGCGCCAGCGCTTACATGATGCTTTTAAGGACAGACTAGGCCAATCTGAACCATACAGTATTCCACCTGAGCTTTTGACCTGATTCGCCCCCACTCAGGGCTTGATTGCTGGAACAGCCTTTCACACACAAGGAAATTGATGATGTCATCGAAGACTTGACTTCAAACAAGTCCCCTGGGCCAGATGGATTCAATACCGACTTTATCAAAAGTGTTGTACGTCATTAAAAGGATTTTTATGACTTGTGTGATCAGTACTATAGAGGTGAGCTTTGTCTGCAAAGCATGAATAGTGGTTTCATCACCCTTATCTCTAAAAAAGCTGGAGCTCTGGGGTTAATGACTATAGACAAATATCTCTCTTGAACTGCACCATCAAACTCCTCACCAAGCTACTGGCCAACAAGCTACAAGCAATTATACTAGATCTGATTCATATCAATCAATATGGTTTTATCAAGTCTAGGACTATACAAGGCTGTATAGCTTGGGCATATGAATATCTCTTTCATTGTCATATAAGCAAAAAACCTACTGTAGTGCTCAAGCTGGATTTTGCGAAAGCTTTTGATAAGATTGAGCATGGAATGATTTTGGAATGATTTTGGAAAATCTGAAGCAGAAAGGCTTTGGTATCTTGAAAATGCATGAGTTAACCAAGGAACTCTCTAGATCATCAAGACCTCCTAAGGGAGAAGGATCTCTCTAGATCATCAAGCCCTCATCTCCTAGTGGATTTGGGAAGAACTACCCTAGCTACTCTCTCCCCCCCCCCCCCCCCTCTTAGTTGAATTTGGATCTTGTGGTACTTGTGTGTATTTGCTTAAAGAGGGCATGTGTCATTGGATCTCGTCTTTGAGTGCTTGTTCCCCTTGTGTTCTTGTTTGTTCCTCTTGATCCCCTCCGAGTTGTGAAAGATTGGGACACCTAGGGCTTTGCCCTATATCACCTTCTCATTATGACATCATGTGCCACAAAGGTGGAGCTAATGTGGTAGCGGATACTCTTTTCATATTGTTTCACAATATTAAGTTTCACGTCATTGGATTTGCTCATACAAATGCTTTATATGTCATTGACCTCTATTTGCTAACCACTATGCTCATTGCCAAGAAGGCACTTGTTGGGGGACCTACTACATGGATGATAAATATCTTATGCGCATTAACAACCATTGTGTTCTCGAGAGTTCGTTGTGTTTGCTCCTTTTGCAGGGATCCCACGGAGGTGGTCTCATGGAACATTTTGGTCGCGACAAGACATACACTATACTCGCCCACAAGTTTCTTGACGGTATTGTGGATCTTAATCAGAGAACAGATCCACACCCGCAACCTCCAACTGAACCAATGACAAGATCTCGTGCAAGAGCCATCAAAATTGAGGTGACTTCACTCCTACTTGAGCTCCCAATGACAAGATCTCATGCATATGAATAAGACTTGGCTTACCGCAAAGTGGAACCTTATGCGTGATTAGGTACAATGATGACCACCATGGAGAAGCGGGAAGGAACGCCAAGTCCATGAGGAGGAGCAAGGAGGCAAGGAAAATAGAGACTGAAGCCCCAAGAATGGAGGAGCTATCTGGACACCCCGTACCCACAGGCTTCAGACTCCTCATGCGCATAGGGTCCCTCGACAAACTCTCTAGCATGCACACGGCCTTACCAGCGTGCAAGTGATGAGAATGTCCCTTGCACCCCATACTTACCCCTCTATTCCCTGGCACCTACATATTCCGTACATCCTCCATTTTATAGGGTTTAGCAAAGCATAAACTAGATCTTGCTAGAGCTTTACTCAATATTTCCTCTCCTCTTGAGGACTAAGGCCTCCTTGAAGGGAGACTACATTTGTGTAATGTCAGGACCTTCCACGAAGAAGAATCCTAAGACCTCCATCTCTCCTAGAGATTTTGATGAGGACGTCAATACCATTGTTACACCCACATTTTGTTGCTATACATACTGGACCAATTACTAGAGCTCGCGCACGCCAATTGAATTACCAGGTACTTTCGTTCGTTGGTAACGATTCTAATGTTCATGAGAATATGATGCTGCCTAAATTGGATATATTTGTGTTGATTACTAATGAAGGGCCTAGCATAGACAAGAGGGATGAACACTGGAGCAGGATCCAGCATGGAGATGAAGGCGCGCGCGAAGGGAACCAGAACGGCGTTTCTAGTGCATATTTCAGCACTTTGAAGCCTCTGTGATGACATCTGAGGACATGGACAAAATATACAAGATGCCCCTTCATAAATTTCGTCCATATCTTATTTTAGGTGCTGCGCCCCCTTATTTTTGGGTCAGGCCCATGTAATTTCGAAATACAACTTCCTAGGCTGTTTTTAGACTCCGTATGTGTGGGGAAACAGAATTAGGGTTGGTTTCGGACCCCTCCTCCAAGGGGGCACGAAATTCCCCCCTATTCCTCCATATATACAGCCCTTAGGGCGTTGTTTAGACTTTGGGATTTGTTTAGTTAAAAGTTAGCAATTGCAACTTCGTGTACTTTGTTTGTGTCCAACGACCATACCAAGACCGCTTCCGGATCCCCACTTTTATCAATACTTCACGTATATTCGCAATATTCAGATTGCATTATCATATTCTTACTTGTTCTTCGATTGCATGCAGGAATAGACCTTCGTGGTCAGGCTGATCGTGCTTCTGGCATCGTCAATAACCTCAGGAGATTGGTTTAGCGATTGCTAATGCGCAACGTCGTGCACATTTGTAGTCGGATCGTCAAAGTTGTCTCCACCAAATAGATAGTTATCATCTCATCGAAAGATCGGGACACCCTCGCCTCTATCAAGTGGTATCAGTTTTCAGCTTACTCGGTGAGAATTTCCAGTTATCCCTACATTAGATTTATTTTCTTACCTACTATACCAGAAAAAGGCATAAAAAAAGTTAGACATGTTCATCCTTTGTCCAAGCCAGTCTGAGCCTTTGCAATTTTCTTTTCATTGCTTGCATAGTTGAATTTTCGGTTGCATCATTGTGTCGAGTTGCTGGTCTTAGTGTCTATTTCGTTTAGAGTTTCGAGTTCTGTTCACATTAGTCACACCGCCGCTGCATCTTTATCCCTTCCGCTGTCCACCACCCCATCCATTAATTTCCACCACGTGCTACCGATTGTTCATTGTCATAATCATAGTTGAGGTCATTCACATCTTCGCTTGATCCAATCTGTTTTGGAAAGAGTGAAAGAGAAAAAAAAAGAAAAAAAAGTAAAAAAAATGTCAAGAGAACAAAAAAATGAGAAAGAAAAAGAAAAAGAAAGTGTGAGAAAAAAAAGAGAGAAGAAAAAAATTCGGATCTATCTAGACTCAATCTCATAGCTGAATTCGGATTGGGATACATTTTACGCCTTTATTCGATAAACAGGCATATCTTCCTCATACGAAGTCCATTTTGGCTCCACAAGTACTCAAATTAAAGCTAGCGACGAGCCGCATCTGAATAGTTGCAGAAGCTATTTCAATATTTGGCACCTCAAAATCGGCTTCTAAATAGGTCTTTTTGCCCTCCGAAGTTCGCGAACACAAGTTGTTCCAGTTTTCAGGCCAATTTTAGAATTTTTTTACTCCTCACATCAACTCGGAATTGAGTGATTCTTTCTGTGTTGGAAAGCTTGAGTCAGGTGCATTCTGTAGAAAAATTATCAAAAAATTGGCACAAACTTTTCCAGAGGAAAGCTGGAGAGAGAGTTCTTTGGTATATCACCTTGGTAGTTGTTTCTAATCATTATCTTTCTTGCTATTGTGATCTTCACTTATATCTTGCTGTCGAGCTACTTCATATCCTTTATTGATGCTAGTTGTGCTACGTTACCTCATTAGTGTTCTAGGCTCGCGTCTCTAGTCTGGTCTAGCCTAGGACCAGCAGAGTACCGTCGTTGAGCGTTTATTCAACATTGCATCTCTGAATTGATTATTGCTAATCTTTTGCTACCATATAAGCCAACCCAGCTCCACATATTTCTACACTGTGCATATTTACGTTCACCTGACAATCGCTTTCTCAATCTTTGGAGTTATTTGACACCGCTGGTTGCCGATCACCACCCATTGCATGGTAAGAATTTGTAAGACTTTGATATTTGCTATACTATGAGCGTTTTACAACCTCGTCGCAGTAGTTCATAGGAACATTATTTTTGGATTTTGTTTCCTATTTCTACTAATCATGGCAGGATCCGGAGTCAATTCATGGGCTTTGTCGATCGTGGGAGACTTGCCACCACATAAGAGAACACAACAACCGTCACAAGAGAAGCAACGACATCAAAATGCGCATAATCAGGTTAATGTTTTCATGCCACCCTTTAATGGTCGTTATAGGCCTGATTTATATATTAAATGAGAGTACGAAATAAATGATATATTTGCTTCACATAATTTTGATGAGCGTGTAAAATTTCAAGTTGCGGTTAGTACTTTCAATAGCTTTGCTTTAGTTTGGTGGAGTGAATATTGTCAATTAAACCCTGATTTTATACCTACTACTTGGGATGATTTAAAACTTGTCATGAGAGATAGATTCGTTGATGTTTATTATACTCGTGGCATGATTAAAAGATTACAACATTTAAAACAAGGCACTGACACCGTATCAAAATATTATGATAATTTACAAACTACTTCGTTGCACTCATTTTTAGAAGAAAGTGAAGACAATTTTATGAATACATTTTAGGAAGGATTAAACCGTGATATTTGAGAGATACTAATTCACGAAGAGTGTTATCCTATGGACCATTTGTTTTGTCTTGCTTGCAAAGCGGAATAGGAAATAAAACAAATTGTTGCCCATGAGGAGAACAAGTGCACGATGCACATTCCAAGAGTTGATACAACTGTTCCTTCAACTACTAGGCGGACTATGACAACCACATCCGTTGTTGTGAGGACTACATCACCTCCACCATGTGACACATCACCACCGAGAGTGCCTACATCATCTGAGTTGATCATAAAAGGTAATGACAAAGGTCTTGATCTTCCACCTCCACATGAGTATGATGAATGCCTTGTCAATTTCAATGCACCATGTGATGACCCACCCACTACTTTGATCACACCGCCTATTTTAGAGGACTACGTTGATGATTTGACTTTGCCATGTGATCAAACAAATGCGATATCAACAATATCAAGTGCACCCATTGAATTAACTGTTGATACAAAAGAACCATGTGAATCAGGGAATAAATCAGATTTGGATCAAATACATTTGAAAATAATTGTGTCAATGTTTAATCATTTTGATATGACCTCTAATCTTGGTGATGATTCTGTGTCAAATGATCTATTGCATGTTTGCTTATTTAAGCCTGTTGTAGCATGTAAATTTGATGCAAGTAAGATGTATTCACCAATGTTGGGATGGTTTGGTGATGAACATTGTCAATCTTTTGATATGAATAAGAGCTTCACTTATATGTGCAAACTGAGTTGCAATATTTTCATGCCTTCTAATTCTTATGATAATATTTTGGCTTTACATTTTATGAACTATGAAAGTTACTCATGTATACATGTGTCATGTGTGGAAAACTCAAAGGAGTAAAAATGAATGACATATACATATACAACATGTACACATTGTCTCTTTTGTTAGCCACATTTCAGATTAAGCAACGCCAAGGACGGGTTTGTTTTCAAGAAGGGAGGATGATGACAGGTATGAGAGTTTAGTTGCTGAAGATGCTAACAGGTATGAGAGTTTAGTTGCTCAACGTGTTTTGAGTGTGCAGGTAACACAAGCTGAGCAAAATCAAAGGCATAATTTGTTCCATACAAAGGGAGTTGTGAAGAAACTGTTCTGTTCGCGTCATCATTGATGGAGGGAGTTGCAACAACTTGGCTAGCATGGAGATGGTGGAGAAGTTAGTCTCTCACCACCAGACCACATCGCATCCTACTACATTCAATGGTTCAACAATAGTGGCAAGGTTAAGTTAACACGTACTGTTCGTGTGCATTTTAGTATCGCTACATATGTTGATTATGTTGATTGTGATGTGGTACCCATGCAAACATGTTCCTTAGTACTTGGTAGACCATGGCAATTTGATAAAAATTCTGTACACCATGGCAGAAACAATCAGTATACTCTTGTTCATAAGGATATACATATTACTTTGCTTCCTATGTCTCCTGATTTCATTTTAAAAGATGATATTCATAGAGCTAGTAAAGCAAAAAAAGGAGCAAAATAAGAGTGAGAATCAGATTGTGGCAAAAGAATTTGAGCATGAAGCCTAATAATAAACCATCTAGTGTTTTTTCTGAAATTAAATTGAAAAATGAATGTTTACTTGCCATCAAATCTGATATTGATGATCTAGATTTCAGCAAATCTGTTTATTATGCTTTTGTGTGCAAAGAGGCATTATTTTCATTCGAGGACGTGCCTTTCTCTTTGCCTCCTGCAGTCACTAACATTTTAAAGGAGTTCGTTGACGTCTTTCCACAAGACGTGCCACCGGGATTACCACGTATTCGAGGGATTGAGCATCAAATTGACTTAATTCCCGGTGCTTCGCTGCCATTACCACCTATTCGAGGGATTGAGCATCAAATTGACTTAATTCCCGGTGCTTCGCTGCCAAACCGTGCCCCTTGTGTTGTTCCTATTATACTAGTGCCAAAAAAGGATGGTACATCGCGTATGTGTGTTGATTGTAGAGGCATTAATAATATTACTATTCGTTATCGTCATCCTATTCCTAGGTTACATGATATGCTTGATGAATTGAGTGGCTCTACAATATTCTCTAAAATTGATTTGCGTAGTGGATACCATCAAATTCGTATGTAATTTGGAGCTGAATGAAAAACAACATTTAAAACTAAGTTTGGATTATATGAGTGGTTAGTCATGTCTTTTGGGTTAACTAATGCACCTAGTACTTTCATGAGATTAATGAACGAAGTTCTACGTGTTTTCATTAGACGATTTGCTGTAATCTATTTTAATGATATACTGATTTATAGCAGATCTTTGAAACAACATTTGGAACATTTACGTGATGATTTTATTGCTCTACGTGATGCACGTTTGTCTGATAACCTCGGGAAGTGCACCTTTTACACCGACCGAGTATCTTTTTTTGGCTATGTTGTTACTCCACAGGGAATTGAAGTTGATAAAGTCAAGATTGAAGCTATTGAGAGTTGGCCGCAGCCCAAAACGGTCGGACAAGGAGTTTTCTTGGACTCATTTGGTTTACGTAGGCGTTTTGTGAGAGATTTCAGCACCATTGTTGCACCTCTTAATGAGATTATGAAGAAGGATGTGCCTTTTGTTTGGGGTATCGCACAGGAAGAAGCCTTCACGATATTGAAAGATAAGTTGACACATGCTCCTTTACTCCAACTTTCTGATTTTAATAAGACTTTTGAGCTTGAATATGATGCTAGTGTAATTGGATTAGGAGGTGTGTTACTATAAGATGGTAAACCTGTTGCATACTTTTCCAAAAATTTGAGTGGACCTAGTCTGAACTATTCTACTTATGATAACGAATTATATGCTCTTGTTACATGGTAACATTATTTATGGCCCAAAAAAAATATTATACATTCTGATCATAAATCTTTGGAACATATTAAAAGTCAAGCAAAAGTGAACCGTAGACATGCTAAATGGGTTGAATTCATTGAGACTTTCCCTTATGTCATAAAACACAAGAAGGGTAAATAAAATGTTATTCTTTGATGCATTGTCTAATAGTTATACTATGCTTTTATAACTTGACTTTAAAATATTTGGTTTGAAGACCATCAAAGATCAATATGTGCACGATGCTAATTTTAGAGATGTAATGTAGAATTGTAAAAAAAGAAGAACATGAAACAAGTTTGTCGTTAATGATGAATTTGTGTTCCGTGCTAACAAGCTATGCATTCCGGCTAACTCCGTTCGTCTTTTGTTGTTGCAGAAGGCTCATGGAGGAGGATTAATGGGACACTTTGGCGTCGAGAAGGCGGAGGGCGTACTTGCTACACATTTCTTTTGGCGAAGATGAGGCGGGATATTGAGCGTTTTGTTGCTCGCTGCACTACATGTCAAAAAGCTAAGTCACGACTCAATCCTCATGGTTTATATATGCCTTTGCATGTACCTAGTGTTCCATGAGAGAATATATCTATGGATTTTGTACTAGGATTACCTCGAACAAAGAAGGGGAGGGATGGCATATTGTAAATGCGTGGATAGATTTTGAAAATGGCACATTTCATACCATGTCATAAAAGCGATGATGTGTTGCTGATTTGTTCTTTCGTGAAATTATTCACTTGCATGGTGTGCCAAATACTATTGTTTTAGATCGTGATACTAAATTTCCTAGGCACTTTTGAAGATGTTTATGGGCTAAGTTAGGGACTACACTGCTTTTTAGTACTACTTGTCACCTCAAAACTGATGGACAAACTGAAGTAATCAATAGAACATTGTCTACTATGCTTGGAAGCATTACGAAGAATAACAAAAAAATATGAGAAAAATACTTGCCTCATATTGAATTTGCTTATAATCGTTCTCTACATTCTACTACTAAGATGTGCCCTTTTGAGATTGTGTATGGTTTTCTACCTTATGCACCCATTGATTTGTTGCCTCTTCAATATTCGGAGAAGGTTAATTTTGATGCTAAACAACGTGCTGAATTGATTTTAAAAATGCATGAGTTAACTAAGGAGAACATTGAGCGTATGAATGCTAAATATAAACTTGTTGGAGATAAGGATAGAAAACATGTTGTGTTTGCACCTGGAGATCTT
Organism: Aegilops bicornis; assembly: GCA_021605145.1. Classification (NCBI taxonomy): domain Eukaryota; kingdom Viridiplantae; phylum Streptophyta; class Magnoliopsida; order Poales; family Poaceae; genus Aegilops; species Aegilops bicornis. The sequence goes on along the minus strand of CM038675.1, from coordinate 437,522,514 downwards.
GTTTGGTTACATTTGCGCAAGGATAGATTTCATGAATTGCACAAACCAAAGCTAATGCCACGTGTTGATGGTCCTTTTAAGGTGTTAGAAAAATAAATGATAATGCATATAAACTTGGGCTGCCTGCAGAATTTGGGGTTAGTCCACTTTCAACATTGCAGATTTGAAGCTTTATTTGGATGAGAAAGATAAGCTTCCGTCGAGGACGACTTCATTTCAAGAAGGGGAGGATGATGAGGACATCAATATCATTGTTACACCCACAGCCCCTGTTGCTATACATACTGGACCAATTACTAGAGCTCGCGCGCGCTAATTAAATTACCAGGTACTTTCGTTTCTTGGTAACAATTCTAATGTTCATGAGAATATGATGTTGCCTAAATTGGATACATTTGTGTTGATTACTAATGAAGGGCCTAGCATGGGATAAAAGGGATGAACAAAAAAGCAGGATCAAGCATGAAGATGAAGGCGTGCACGAAAGGAACCAGAACGGCGTTTCTAGTGCATATTTCAACACTTTGAAGCCTCCGTGATGACATACAAAGACATGGACGAAATATACAAAATGCCCCTTCATAAATTTCGTCCATAGCTTATTTTAGGTTCTGCGCCACCTTATTTTGGGGTCAGGCCCATGTAATTTTAAAATACAACCTCTTAGGCTGTTTGTAGAGTCCGTACGTGTGGGGAAACAGAATTAGGGTTGGTTTTGGATCCCTCCTCCAAGGAGTCACAAAATACCCCCCCCCCTCCCTATTCCTCCGTATATACAGCCCTTAGGGCGTCGTTTAGACTTTTGGGATTTGTTTAGTTAAAAGTTAGCCATTGCAACTTCGTGTACTTCGTTTGTGTCCAACGACCAGACCAAGACCCGTTTCGGATCCCCACTTTTATTAATACTTCACATATATTCACAAAATTCAAATTGCATTATCATACTCTTGCTTGTTCTTCGATTGCATGCAGGAATAGACCTTCGTGGTCAAGCTGATCGTGCTTACGGCATCGTCAGTAACCTTAGGAGATTGGTTTAGCGATTGCTAAGACGCAACGTCGTGCATGTTTGTAGTCGGATCGTCAAAGTCGTCTCCACCAAATCGATAGTTATCATCTCATCGAAAGATCGGGACACCCTCGCCTCTATCAGATTTGAAGAAGAATATCTCTCAAGACCTCCATATCTCCTAGAGATTGGAGAAGAACTACCCTTGTTACTTGTTATTTTCACTTTGGTTCTTGAATCCAAGATGCACCTCTTGTGTTGGCACGAGGTTTGAGGAGTACTTGGTGTGGACCTTGTCCAATAGCGTTATTCTCTTGTGTTTCCTTTGGATTTGTGCCTTGTTCTTATGTTACTTCTCAAATCCACCTCCAATTCGTGAAGAGCAGGCCACCCTTGCGGTCTTGCCCGTGTCGGGAGAGGTTGTGCAAGCCACAGCGGTGGTAGGAGGGCTTGGAGAAGGTCTAGCCCATTCTGCCGTGATTGTCGAGGGCAAAGTCTGCATCAAGCCCAAGTTCATGTGGCTGCCAAGCCAAGGTGGCTATCAAGCTCAAATCCGTTTCCACCACCGCTTGATCTGATTTGGTGAGCCCAAGCCTATCATTCCCTTTCACAAAAGTAAATAAATTGTTCTACACCTTTGCATCTGGCAGCTGGCAATAGCAAGTAATTTTTATTTGAACTCTCCTACAATCCTACATGTCATCCCACATCCAGTGACAAACTACCTCTACAACTTGTGTGTATGCGTATGCGCGTGTGTGTGCGTGCGTGTGCATGTGAGGGAGGGGGGTGGTCCTAAAGGTAGATGCATAACCATGCGACTCAATTAAGTCTATTATCCGTCCAAGCCTTTCAAAATGTACCTTCCAAGTGCTGTCCACCTCAGGAAATATGTCAGCTTCAGTCTGTCCATTTCCTAAAGGAAAAGAAATTGAAACGTTAATCAATGCAAGACAGCTGATAATATGGACAAAATATTATATAAACAAGGTGAAACTTACACAACAATTCCAAACAATACCTGATATCGAGTCCAGTGCTAACAGATCATAATCTGAGACCACACCAACCTGTTGTATGAAATAAATTGCAGCATGAGTGAATACTGTGCTTAAAAAATGCCGTATATTAACACTGTGTACAAGAACATCATGATATTAAAGCTCTATGAAAATCGACAGATTAATACCAGGGACAACATAGGTTAAGTCAATGGGATACTGGGATATACATGCTTTCAGAGTTCATGTTCATTCGACAGAACAGGAACTAAACATCTAATGGAAAAGACATTTTCCAGGTAAATGTCTCCTACTGAATATCAATATTCAGAACTTCCTTAAGCCTTAACATACATTCAGAGTCAGAACTGAACATGAAGATATCAACCCTGTAGTTATATTACAGGTTACTGGTAGTAATTAGCAAGAACATGAAATGTGCCAACAGAAGAGGAGCTAACAAAGAAGTTTAATTTCTATATGCTCGCTTCTATAATATTATTTCTAGGCACATCCATGTAGCCTAGAGTTAAGGCACAAGCTTGTTGAGGAGGTTGCCCCTCTCTTTCAAAAGAAGATAAGTGGTTCCTCGGCCCATTGTCAATTTTATTTATATGAATAATAGCACTTTATTTTGGGAGGATAGCAATCTGGTAGACTTCAAAATAAAACCATCAGGTGCAAACGAGAAGGAATAGGCCAAGCTATATTGATGAGGATATATAATATATGCACGTCAAGACATGTAGATAACAAGGAAATTAAGTCCCATCCAGAACACATACATGTTGACTCCAAAATACATACATTCGGAACCCCGGTTGCATATCATCAACTCTCTGTTTGCTACAGTAAAATAATAGCACCACCTACCAAATTCCAGTGATCATCGGTAACAGGAAAGCCAGTTATTCGATGCTCCACCAGCCTCTCAAGAGCTGCTCAATTAGAAAAGGCTGCCATTAGGAAATGAGTGATATTCTAATGACAGAAACCAAGGCAAAACGTCAAGGCAAACAAAGACCTTCATCTACTGAAGTGGATGGTTTCACAACATGGAGTTGTTCCCTTTTAGTCATAAAGTCACCAACAGTGTAAACTCCACCACCCTCCTGAAAAGCAAGAAATCCTGAGATCAATGAATTCTTAAAACAAATTACATACAAATACTTCCATCTGGAAACAGAACGTCGAATAATTTATGGTTTTATGCCCAATATACATTAAATAAAGCCATGATCCTTGCACAAAAGATTAGAACCAGATACATCATCATGCAAAAGATATTTGTTGGAATGTTTCCCAGCTCAATAAATGTGATGTTGCTTGTTCTCTGAATAAACTCAGTAAATACCAGATCTATCTGTTATACATTTATGTTACTTGATAATGTGCAGTGACACAAACACATCACGCTGTCAAAAGAACATTAAAGAATAAAATGTAAACAACTAATAGCGGGCCCAAAATAGATATAGAAGAACAATGCATAAGAGTTATCAGAACTTACGAGAGGCTCACGAGTCGTTCATGAAAGCTTAAAAGCATTGTGTACTTTCAAAGGGAAAACAATCATCAACTTTGCTCGATTTGTATGTGATGATGAAGCATTTGATTGTTTATTGTAAACAGTAGCTCAGTGCCAGTGCGTTGCTATGGAACCACAAAAAAGCTGAGGAGTTGGCCACATGGCATGGAAGGGCAAAGCATAAGGCTGTGTTTGGTTCAGCTTCAGCTACCAACTTTTGGGTCCAAAAGCTAGAAGCTGAACCAAAGGGTTGGAAGGTATTTACCCATCTTTGCCACTAGTAAGTGGAAAAACGTTTCGTTCTTATTCCTGCTACACAGTGCACGTGAGAAGAACAGGCAACAGCCACCGCCGCCACGGCCTAGGGTTGGCTCGCCGGTGGCAGCACATCCCCTCCAGCCGACCGTGGCCGTGCCATCGCCACTGCCGGATGGAGCAGATCTCGACAGCGAGTAATTCCCTAGCATCCGCCGCCACTTCTGCCGGCCCTGCTGGCCAGAACCTCCCCAGCCCAGCAGCGCCTCTGTTCCTCCAGGCTCCAGCCGTGCCTTCCTCCCTCAAGCAACACCTCCCTCCCAGCCAGCGTGTGCGGCCCAGCAACGCCACTGCGCACCAGGATGAGATGATGGTCATTTCTTTTTCTTTTTTGCAGTATTCTTGAACATGTATTCCTGGAGTATTTCTTTTGTGGACTTGGAAGTTGAAAAGGCTGTAGATTGCAGATTGTGACCATGCACCTACTTGCTTGTTTAACGAGAGTTGGTGAAAAACTGCACTAGTTACATGGGTGGTGTTGTGTGATTGCAGATTGATGAGTATCTACCTCCAGTGCTACGACAGGGAGTGGCATCAACACAAGTGATCCCATTCAAGAGGAGGAGAACAAAGATACCATAAACAAATTCGTACTAGGATAGCTAATGCTTCTTCTGTGAGGTTAGCTATGTTGATGGAGGCCATCATCATGTGAACGATACTATTTTTGTATGGTCCGTGTCTTCTGTAATTATATTACAGGCTCTATTTATACGTATGAAACATTAAAAATGTGTAGTTCAATTGTCTATATGTTAGCTACGAATTGTCTGAAGGGGAGCCTTGGCGCAGTGGTAAAGCTGTTGCCTTGTGACCATGAGGTCACGGGTTCGAGTCTTGGAAACAGACTCTTGCAGAAATGTAGGGAAAAGCTGTGTACAAAAGACCCAACGTGGACAGACCCTTCCCCGAACTCTGCGCAAGCGGGAGTTACGTGCACCGGGCTGCCCTTTTTTAGCTGTGAATTGTCCCGGCCATAGGAGGGTTGCAGGCAGTGACTGAAACAACCATAGGAGGGTTGCAAGATATGAAACTGAAATTCAGAGACGCGGAAGGATGGGCATATGTTAAAAATAAGACACGAGGAGAGCTATTTGGGAAGAAAGAGGGTTGCACAATGACGTCTTTCATCATGTTTGAATAAGTAAATTTGTTTGATCTATATGAATTGTCTATTGTCATAATTTTCTTTCCAAAATGATCGTTCATTAGCCTACCAATGTACAAATTGTTGCTTTACAGTCAATTAGCATATAAACATTAGCATAGCACAATGACGTCTTTCATCGCATATTTGTTGCTTTACAGTCAATTAGTAAATTTACTTGATCTATATGCTATTCTATAGCATGCGGGGAGTTGGTTAGTAGGAGTGGAGGAGCTAAAACTCATAGCAATGTTTTGAGTTCGAGGCTAATCCCGTATTTGTTTATTTGTGCCTTCTACAAGAGATTGGTCCCACGCAAAAGTAAGACAATATTTGTTTACTTATACCTTTTACAGCTGGTTCTACATATGAGTAAGTGTGCAATTGTTTATTTGTTCCTTTAGCAAGAGCGATGGTCCCCAATGAGTATGTAGTACATCTATTGAACTTTTGCAGGCTTGTTTGCCCCACGTGTGAGTACGAATGGAGAGTGAGGAGTGAACTCACAGCCAACTCCAATCTTCACATGTAGGAAAGATACAAGGACATCTAAAAAGTAAGAACCACATGTTAGAGCTTCACTAACGGTACATTAATTCTTCAAGTGGCATATGCGTCCCAAATGACATTCATAAATCGTCGACAAGGATCCTAGCAGGCTACTTCCTAACCATTCTTTTACTAGAAACATGAATGCCCTCATCACCAAAGCAGCGCAGCGCACACGCTTTTTTACTAGAAACATGAATGCCCTCACCACCAAAGCAGAGCAGCGCACGCAAAGGTGATCAAATGGAAAATTTGGCATACATCTATCTATGCAGATTGACATGCAAGAACATGGGCATCTCCCTAATGGCACTGTAATCAGACATGCATATGCATAAACTCCGTCCTACAGAAGTAATGAGAGACACGGGTCAGCCGAGATAAAAAAAATTGTCCACATACTCCCAGGTTATCCTGCAGAACAACTTTAATTAGCTCAGGCACCTACAAAGATCTTTGCGGGCAGCTAAAATGATACAATAGCAACGACATCAGTTGGAACCTATAATCCAAATATGCCCGCATCCACCCCTTCGATCTAACATATAGGACTCGTATAAACCCCGAATCACCGTTTCTGGCAACTATCAGCATCCAATTGCAAATACAGAAAAACAGTAAACACAAGAAGCAAGGAACGGAGCTGGGCTCACCACAGCCACGGAGGTGCGGTGCGGCAGCTTGCCTCTAGCGGCGGTGACCGCGAACGCGCGGACGGATGAGGCTGGGGGCCGCACGAGGGGTGCACCGGAAGACATCCGTGGCACTGCAGACAGACGAGACCACCGCCCGCCAGCGACGTCCGGGCAATCGAAGGAGAGGAGCAGCAGCCTGGCGGCCATGGTGCTAGTCCCCTCTTCTCTCTCCCTCGCACCGCACTCGCGTCGGGTTCGCTCGCGGCTGGAAACTGGTGAGGGGAGGGAAGGCCGAGGGTGCGGAGGAACCTGTGGCTCGGCCTGCTTGAAGAGATTTTTCTTTTAGGGGGGCCTGCTTGAAGAGATGAAACCTCTTTTTTGTGTGAGGGTGGGGCCGATCCCTGTAGGCGAATATTAAAAATGTCAACACGTTCGGGGGCAGCTACAACGGCCTACACGATTTTGTACGGTAACTGCTCATCCCCACCTGTGAGCCCGAACACGTGTGTAATCAACTTTAGTTGTCATGTGTAGTTAACTATAATTGTTATGTATTTCCCTCAAAAAAAATTTGTCATGTATCATTAAATATAGTTGCCATGTGTAACTAATTGAAGTTACCATGTGTAACCATAATTACCATGTATGGTCAATCATAGTTGTGTTGTGTGATTAACTAGTTGCTACATATGCATAATGTGTAATGAATTGGAGTTGTCACACGTAGTTAAACAATAGTTGACATGTATGGTCAATCATAGTTGTCGTTTATGATTAACTACACAACTGTAGTTGCCATTTATCACCGTGCCCACATGTTCAGCCGAGCGTCGTGTGTCCGTTCGGGCGAGAAGCACTCAGACATGTGGCACTAAATGATAATGTCCACACGACGCTTGGTGCTTACGTGGCTCTCAACCCATGTGTGTAGGATCGAAAGTAGGTCTAGAGTGGATGATTAGACTACTTGACCAAATAAAAATATAGCATTTTTTCAATTTTAAGTCTTGGCAGATTTTAGCAACTTAGCTCAAGTCAAGCAATCAACCTACACATGCAATTCTAAGAGTGTAAAAGCAGAATGTAAAATCATTGCATATGAAGGTAAAGGGAGGGGTTTGAAAGGCAAAGCAATGTAGACATAGAGATTTTTGGCGTGGTTCCGGAAGGTGATGCTATCGTACATCCATGTTGATGGAGATTTCAACCCACGAAGGGTCCATGAAGGGTTCACGAAGAAGCAACCTTGTATATCCCACCATGGCCATCGCCCACGAAGGACTTGCCTCACTTGGGTAGATCTTCACGAAGTAGGCGATCTCCTTGCCCTTACAAACTCCTTGGTTCAACTCCACAATCTTGACGGAGGCTCCCAAGTGACACATAACCAATCTAGGAGACACCCTCTTCAAAAGGTAATAGATGGTGTGTCGATGATGAACTCCTTGCTCTTGTGCTTCAAATGATAGTCTCCCCAACACTCAACTTTATCTCACAGATTTGGCTATGGTGAAAAGATGATTTGAGTGAAAAGCAACTTGAGGAAGGCTAGAGATCAAGATTCATGTGGTTGGATTGGAATGTCTTGGTCTCAACACATGAGTAGATGGTTCTCTCTCAGAAAATGAATGCTGAAAGTGTAGGCACGTTCTGATGGCTCTCTCATAAATGGAGAGAAGGGTGGAGGGGTATATATAGTCTCCACACAAAATCTAACCGTTACACACAATTGAGCCAACTCGGTCAGACCGAATATATGAACTCGGTAAGACCGATTCAGTTTAAAATATGAACGTTAGGCTTTTCGGTGGGACCGATGAGCTAGGGTTAGGGCAAACCTCATCTCGGTTTGACCGATTACGTGAACTCGATGAGACCGATTTCAGTAATAGGTTAATAGAGAGTTGGTCAGGCAAACTCTGTGGATCGCTCCTTTCGGTGATACCGATACATTACAAAAGGGAAACGGAGAGTTTACACTGCGAACTCGATGGGACCGATCGCTCATTTCGGTGAGACCGAAACGTTATGAAGGAAAACAGAGAGTTTGCAATCCCATCTCGGTGAGACCGAGATCCCTATATATCAGTGAGACCGAACTGATTAGGGTTTCTGGCTATGGCTATGTCAAGTGAACTCGGTGGCACCACATGAATCAAATCGATGGGGCCGAGTTTTACTTTAGGTTTAGGACATATTTGGATTTGAGAAGATGGTTGAGGGCTTTGGAGAATATCACTAAGCATTTTGAGCAAGTAGATCATTAAGCAACACCTCATCCCATTTTAATAGTATTGGCCTTTCATATGGACTCAATGTGATTTTGGATCACTAAAATATAAATGAAGAGTCTTAAGTTTTTGCCAATATTTGTCCTTAGCATTTTGAGGGGTCCACATCTCTAGTCCATGCCATGCCAATCATTAAACTTTCTGAAATAATCAACTTAAAAGGATATTAGTTCAATGAGCTATATCTTGTTATGAATTACCAAAACCACTCAGGGATTAGTTGCACTTTCAATCTCCCTCTTTTTGGTAATTGATGACAACGTATAGATCAAAGTTTCGACAAGTGATAGTAAGAATAAAATATATCGTCGCTTTGAGAAGTATGTGATAAGCAAGAGCTTCCCCTAAATTTTTGCATTATTTATGATTTGCTTTTGAATGCAAATGCACAATGGTTAGGATCATGGGTTACTCTTCCATGTCACATACATCTTGGTGGAGCGGTCAAAATGATAGAATATAAATAGCATGCACTCATCACCGAGACAAATATGATTAATCATATACAAATGATAGGATAGCATCATTCAAGCACATTCATTAAAGCATAATATGATCTACCACATGATCCTAAGAGTATCTCACACACAAGAACAAATATGTAGCAAACACAGGAGCAAATAAGTAGCAAGAGAGACAAATAAGAAGCAAAACACACACACACTCTCTCTCTCTCTCGAAGCCTATGATCTATACACTTTCTCCCCCTTTGACGACAAGTTACCGAAAAGCTTGAAAATGCATAGTGCTATACGACACTCTAAGCACGATCTCCGGGAGCTCCGGAGTGCGAAGATGGCGTGGAGAGGATAGTATCTGCAAAGACTTTAGCTAATGTCTGAGGAACTGGAGGGGTTGCCACTGAAGGGCAAATGAAATTTTGTGGTGCAAGTCACGAAGTTGTGGCCCTTGTGTCACCGACCGCACAAGCTGCAGACCTTTGTGCTCTAGGCACCCTCCGATAAGCATCTGTGGTAGATCTTCCTCTCTCTCTCTCGCTTCTTCTTGAAGTTGCTCAATTGCAGTCTGAATCTCTGTGACCTTCAAGTCTAGATCATAGAACTTTGTTTCAATGATTCTCTCAAGACTCTCTTGGTTTTGAGTCAGGTTGGTTAGTCCTTTCTCAATCTTACTGTGGCTTCAAGCAGATAGCTGAGCTAATCCTGCTTGGTCTTGAGATTTGCAGCTGATGGATCTGGAATCTTAGAAGCTTTTTCTGCCTTTGCCTTCTGATGTAGGGCGGAACTCTAACGGTCGATCTTTCATGAAAGGAGCGGATCCCAACTAAGAACACGAAGAACACGAGGGAAAACACAAGAGGATCTCTCAAACCAACAAGATATAGTCACACATATGCTAGATCCGTGTACACATAGAGATCACACGGTCCAAAACCAACAAAGGACGATACATAGGGTAACCGGGTCTTCTCCATGAGGAAATCTTAAGGGGGCCACCCAAGAGGGGGTCTTGAATCCAACGTGGATCTTAAGAGGGGTCGCGGTCTCTCTCAAGGAGTAGATCTGTATGGATGAGCAAAGCTCTGTCTCACATATGAGCTAAACCAATGCTAACCCTAACGAGGAGGAGGAGGAGGTCTATTTATAGTCTTAGTGCAAATGGGGGGCGAAGTGAAGGGGTACATGGGCCTCAGCCCGTAACTGGACACAGCCAGGGGTCGGACGTCCGTAAGGAGTCGGTCGTCCGGAGGTTCGCGGAGGTCCGGATGTCCGTAGATCTTCGGACTTCCGTAAATATGGTTCTGTGAAGGATGTGCCGGACGTCCGGAGATCCTCGGATGTCCGTAGATTACGTTCTGTTGGCGTGGCGACGGTCGTCCGGAGGGGTTCGGTCGTTCGGGGCCTGGGAGATGTCGGACGTCCGGCCGTTGTAGCTTCCGTTGGCCTGATTTCCTTGGGCTGGCGTAACCTTCAGGGGCCGGACGTCCGGTCTGGGCCCGTCGTCCGGTGGGTGTAGCTTCCATGGCAGCCCTTCTTCTTGTCCTTCACACTTGGTGTCCTCGCCGTCTTGTCCATTGGATGTAGATGTTCCATGGCTTTCCTCCAAGTACCTGAGCACACATAGTGTTTCCGTTTGAGGTAGTAGCCATGTCTCATGTGTCGAAAGTGGTAGTTCGAAAAGGAGCGAGTTCACCTTATCTTCGATAGTGAAAGCACAAGTGCTCCCTAGGTGGTTTTGGTAATTAATGACAACATATCTCTTGTTGGACTAACACTTTTATCTAGTATGTTTCAGATAAGTTCAACAATGGAGTGGCATGGACTAAAGGATGTGGGAACTCCTTCAAGATGCTAAGGACAAAGGATTGGCTCAAGCTTCAAGCTCAAGACTCTTCATTTTACATTTTAGTGATCCAAGATCACATTGAGTCTATAGGAAAAGCCAATACTATCAAGGAGGAATGAGGTGTTGCTTAATGAGCCTCTTGCTTCAAAGTTCTTAGTGATATGCTCCAAATACCCTCAACTACTTTCCTACTTCCACACATTTGTCCTAAACCTAAAGTCAGACACGGCCCCTGATTCTTTCTATCCGGGCGCCACCGAGTTTGGATGTCTTAGCCACCGCCACAAACCCTAGGCAAATCGGTCTCACCGATAGGGATCTCGGTCTCACCGAGATGGGATTATAATCTCTCCGTATGTCCATTATCAAAATCGGTCTCACCGAAGTTTGAGCAATCGGTACTACCGAGATTACAATGCAAACTCTCTGGTTAACTTATTATCAAAATCGGTCCCACCGAGTTTGATAATCGGTCAAACCGAGTTTGCCTGACCAACTCTCTAGAAAGCTTATTACCAAAATCGGTCCTTACCGAGATTACATTATGCCCTAACCCTAACCGAATCGGTCCCACCGAGTTGCATTCCGGTCCCACCGAAAACCCTAACGGTCACATTATTTGCTAAATCGGTCTGACCGAGTTTAACGATTCGGTCCCACCGAGTTTGGTAGATTGTGTGTAATGGTTAGATTTTGTGTGGAGGCTATATATACCCCTCCACCTCCTCTTCATTCGTGGAGAGAGCCATCGACCGAACCTACACTTCCAACATCCTATTTCTGAGAGAGAACTACCTACTCATGTGTTGAGGCCAAGATATTCCATTGCTACCATATGAATCTTGATCTCTAGCCTTCCCCAAGTTGCTTTCCACTCAAACCCTCTTTCCACCAGATCCAAATCATATGAGAGAGAGAGAGTTGAGTGTTGGGGAGACTATCATTTGAAGCACAAGAGCAAGGAGTTCATCATCAACGCACCATTTGTTACTTCTTGGAGAGTGGTGTCTCCTAGATTGGCTAGGTGTCACTTGGGAGCCTCCGACAAGATTGTGGAGTTGAACCAAGGAGTTTGTAAGGGCAAGGAGATCGCCTACTGCGTGAAGATCTACCGCTAGTGAGGCAAGTCCTTCGTGGGCGGCGGCCATGGTGGGATAGACAAGGTTGCTTCTTCGTGGACCCTTCGTGGGTGGAGCCCTCCGTGGACTCACAAGAACCGTTACCCTTCGTGGGTTGAAGTCCCCATCAACGTGGATGTACGATAGCACCACCTATCGGAACCACGCCAAAAACATCCGTGTCTCCAAATTGCGTTTGAATCCTCCAATCCCTTCCCTTTACATTCTTGCAAGTTGCATGCTTTATTTTCCGCTGCTCATATACTCTTTGCATGCTTGCTTGCTATATGTTGTGAATGTTAAACTTGTGCCTAAACTCCACTCAAACTTTAAATAAACTTAAAAACTGCAACTTTGGTACTTAGTGTCTAATCACCCCCCCCCCCCTCTAGACACCTCTTCTCAAGGTCCTACAGATAGCCTTCACTCGGGCTCTTGTCATAGGCCCAAGTGGTGTCGTGGGAGGTGTAGGTGCGTCCATGGGGATGATCGTGGGATGCTCCGCATCATCTCCCCTTCCTTGGGAAAGATCCGACCTCGGATTGAAATCTTCATCACCATGGTAGGGCGAAAGATCCTTGACGTTGAAGATGTCGCTCAGGTTGTACTTGTCGCGTGGGAGGTCGATCTTGTAGGTGTTGTTGTTGTAGCGTGCTAGCACCTTGAAGGGTCCATCGGCTCGTGGTAGAAGTTTGGACTTGCGTTCGTTGGGGAAGCGGTCCTTGCGAAGGTATAGCCACACAAGATCTCCAATGTTGAATATCATGGGTTGCTTGTTGACTTTGAGCTTGGTCGCGAGTCGTTGTACTTGGCGCTCGATAGTGTGCCTTGCACTGCTGCAGGATGGGCCAAACGCGACACTACGATCAGAGACCCTTCGACGAAACTGTGTGCGATGCCATAATCGCAAATGGTGCTGTAAAAGAACCGTCAAAAAAGGTGCAAAACGTTTGCGATGTCGGAGTTATCAAACACGGTTCAGATTTTAGTTGTGTGTGCGATGCAGGGCATACGGTTCAGCTCAATGAACTGTTTGCCATGAGGCGGAACAAAAGAAACGGGCAGCCTGATGAAGGCGTGTGCGATATAGAGCATACGGTTCACTCGGATGAACTGTTTATGATTAGGCAACACAAAAGAAATGGTCAGCCAGATCAACGTGTGTGTGATACGCGGCAAACAGGTTTCAGAAATGTGTGTGAAGACCAATAATAACACAGACGATTGCTGCTAATAAGCCGTGTGAATTGCTCTGTCTATAGTAGAATAACATGTATATATATAACTGAAATAAACATCCAATTACATAAGTGACTATACAGATCATTCGCACACACCTCAATAAACAATTGCATGCATTCTAAAGTAGGAGAAATGATCGTCTAGTCATCTACTTCTTGTGACGCTCCCGCCACTGCTATGTGGCTCGATCCCTCGTCTGGGTCAGGAAGAAGACAATTCCTCATGTCAACGATCCGCCTATACATCTCGTAGCTTGTGTATGCTTCCATGGCCGCGTACTTGACATGTTGTTCATCTAGTCTCTCATGCCACACACTGTGCCAGGCGTTCTTATCCTTATTGCTCTCTTCCTTCATCTTCACGTAGTAGGGGTCGATGATGGCCGAGGCGAGGTCAACCAGGGAGTTAAGTTTGTTTTTTTTCGCTGCCCTAGACCTTGTAGTGGTGCTGGATGTTGACAAGATTCGGGCATTTCAAGTCCAAAACCTTGAGCGCTTTTAGATCATTGGTGGTGTCCACCGTAGCGAAACTGTAGCCGGAGCTATTGGTAAACCTGGAGAAACGCTCGCAAGGCCTTGTGGCAAGGTGGTAGTGGTAGACGAGGACATCGTGTCGCACGCACAACTGGGTGACGACAACCTTCTGATCGTGCCCGGCACGACCGATGGTGTACTCGAGGTCGAAGCCGACCACTCGGTACTTGTCCTCATCAAGGAACTGCTCCATGGTTTGGATGACGCTCTCCACCGAGATCGGATCGTTCGTGTACACCACCGAGAGGGCCTTCCCCCTCACGTGGGTGTCCACTATGTGATGCATGGTGAACTGCCCGCCGTTGTCGTCGTCACCGGGAGCGCCATTGGAACCGCTGGATGTCCTCTCTGTATGTGTCCTCGTGGGTGTGCTTATTGTGTCGTGTGAGACGAGAGCGAAGGTAAATGGCGCGCAGGAATAAAAAGGGGCAGGCGGCATGGATTCTCGGCGCGTCCGCATGGCGATCTTTGCACGGTAATGCTGACCGTCGCGCCGCGCCCGGCGCAACCGCTTGCACACGAACGTGCGTGATCGTGCGCCGGCCCCAAACACTGGCAGCGTGCATGGAAGGATGAGGGCAGAGCACCCGGAGGGACGCGAGAGCAGAGCGCGCGCGGTGGGACGCGAGCAGAGCGCGCCGCAGCCGCCTGAACCGCAAGCAACCACACGCATAGAGCAGCTGAACACGCAGGAAATGGTCGCCTACAAGCCGGCCGACAGTTGCGTCGTTGCGTAGAGAGCGGTTGTAGTATATATATAGTTGAACTAGCTATTTCAGTACGTGGTTGGCAACATTTGGGGAAAAGTTTGGTCGGTTCAGCTGTCGAGTTGAACTGTTTGTATAAATCAAGAGCTGCAGAAATCTTGCTCAGCACATTTTGTCTTGGCTTCCTGGGGAAGCTGTCGATTTGCATACGGGTGTTCTAACTAAAATGTTTGCGATGAGTGTTTTATATTTAAAAACCGAATTAAACTACGACTTGGGCGCCATTAATGAAGAGGATGCGAGCAAGGAGGGCGGCCATGAAAATCAAAGGGCTCGCTTCCCAGTGAGCCTGCGCAGCATACAGCTCGCACGCTTCTCGGTGAGCCTACGCATTTGAGGACAGCTTGCACGCCTCTCGGTCAGCCTGCACACCGGACGACACTCGCACGCCTCTCGTTCAGTCAAGGTCAAGCAGCTGTCCGCACGGCACCTCCTACAGCCATAAAAACTAAGACACCTGACGTCACGTGAATGGTTAACAGAAAACACACGGTTTGTATTATACAAACGTTTGAGATATTAAAGTGGTAGCTATTTTTTCAAAATGCCTTTGTTGGCTGTCATTATTCGAGTGCGCCTTCTCTTAAAATGGACATGGAAAATACCACAGCATGTCGGGTGCCATTCCATGATAGCATGCCAAGTTTCATGAATTTCGCATTTAGTTTTGAATTTAGTAGAATTTAAAAACCAGGCATCTCAATGTTTTGCCAGTAATCAACGGTGCCCTGGTGTTTGAAATTCATTCCCATTTCTTGCATGGGACCTAAGCATGCACCCAAGGACACAGATTTGTTTTTTCAACCAATTTATATGCACCGGAGCATGTGCATGTAGTTCAGTTTTGAATTATGCACATAAATGCATTGAAAACTCAGTTAATGCATAAAACTATCCAAACGAACACCGAAAAATCACATAAATTCACACAACACTCCTGTTGTTCTAGTTGACACGGGAAAAAATTTGAAAGCAATAAGAGGCAATGGATATCGTTTCGTCCCCAAAGGTGGGACGTTCCCTACCGAAAACCATCATGCTTGTTGTGAGAAGCTCCGGTTTGTGAGAAGCATATACCCAAACCTGCCCCAAATGGGACAAAAAAATTACCACGGCATGTTGATGCCGCTCCATGATAGCATGCCAAGTTTCATGAATTTCAAACGAGTTTTGGATTTACTAGAATTTAAAAACCAGGCATCTCAATGTTTTCTTAGGCAATCAACGGTGCCTTGATGTTTGAAATTCATTCCCATTTCTTGCATGGGACCGAAGCATGCACCCAAGGACACATATTTGATTTTTCAACCAATTTATATGCACCGGAGCATGTGCATGTAGTTCAATTTTGAATTATGCACATAAATGCATTGAAAACTCAGTTAATGCATAAAAATGTTCAAACGAACCCCGAAAAATCACAAAAAATCACACAACACTCCTGTTGTTCTAGTTGACACGGGAAAAAATTTGAAAGCAATAAGAGGCAATGGATATCGTTTCGTCCCCAAAGGTGGGACGTTCCCTACCGAAAACCATCATGCTTGTTGTGGGAAGCTCCGGTTTGTGAGAAGCATATACCCAAACCTGCCCCAATTGGGACAAAATTTTTACCACGGCATGTTGATGCCGCTGCATGATAGGATGCCAATTTTCATGAATTTCAAACGAGTTTTGGATTTACTAGAATTTAAAAACCAGGCATCTCAATGTTTTGCCGGCAATCAACGGTGCCTTGATGTTTGAAATTCATTCCCATTTCTTGCATGGGACCTAAGCATGCACCCAAGTACATGGATTTGATTTTTCAACCAATTTATATGCACCGGAGCATGTGCATGTAGTTCAATTTTTAATTATGCACATAAATGCATTGAAAATTCAGTTAATGCATAAAAATGTCCAAACGACCCCTGAAAAATCACAAAAATTCACACAACACTCCTGTTGTTCTATGTTGACACGAGAAAAAATTTGAAATCAATAAGAGGTAATGGATATGGTTTCGTCCCCAAAGGTGGGACGTTCCCTACCGAAAACCATCATGCTTGTTGTGAGAAGCTCCGGTTTGTGAGAAGCATATACCCAAACCTGCCCCCAAATGGAACAAAAATTTTACCACGGCATGTTGATGCCGCTCCATGATAGCATGCCAAGTTTCATGAATTTCAAACGAGTTTTGGATTTACTAGAATTTAAAAGCCAGGCATCTCAATGTTTTGCCGGCAATCAACGGTGCCCTGATGTTTGAAACTCATTCCCATTTCTTGCATGGGACCGAAGCATGCACCCAAGGACACATATTTGATTTTTCAACCAATTTATATGCACCGGAGCATGTGCATGTAGTTCAATTTTGAATTATGCACATAAATGCATTGAAAACTCACTTAATGCATAAAAATGTTCAAACGAACCCCGAAAAATCACAAAAATTCACACAACACTCCTGTTGTTCTATGCTGACACGGGAAATTTTTTGAAAGCAATAAGAGGCAATGGATATCGTTTCGTCCCCAAAGGTGGGACGTTCCCTTTCGAAAACCATCATGCTTGTTGTGGAAGCTCCGGTTTGTGCGAAGCATATACCCAAACCTGCCCCAATTGGGACAAAAATTTTACCATGGCACGATGATGCCGCTCCATGATAGCATACCAAGTTTCATGAATTTCAGATGAGTTTTGGATTTACTAGAATTTAAAAACCAGGCATCTCAATGTTTTGCCGGCAATCAATGGTGCCCTGGTGTTTGAAATTCATTCCCATTTCTTGCATGGGACCTAAGCATGCACCCAAGTACACAAATTTGATTTTTCAACCAATTTATATGCACCGGAGCATGTGCATGTAGTTCAATTTTTAATTATGCACATAAATGCATTGAAAACTCGGTTAATGCTTAAAACTGTCCAAACGAACCCTGAAAAATCACAAAAATTCACACACACTCCTGTTGTTCTGTGTTGACACGGGAAAAAATTTGAAAGCAATAAGAAGCAATGGATATCGTTTCGTCCCCAAAGGTGGGATGTTCCCTTCCGAAAACCATCATGCTTGTTGTGGGAAGCTCCGGTTTGTGAGAAGCATATACCCAAACCTGCCCCAGATGGGACAAAAATTTTACCACGGCATGTTGATGCCGCTCCATGATAGCATGCCAAGTTTCATGAATTTCAGACGAGTTTTGGATTTTCTAGAATTTAAAAACCAGGCATCTCAATGTTTTGCCGGCAATGAACGGTGCCCTGATGTTTGAACTTCATTCCCATTTCTTCCATGGGACCGAAGCATGCACCCAAGTACACAGATTTGATTTTTCAATCAATTTATATGCACCGGAGCATGTGCATGTAGTTCACTTTTGAATTATGCACATAAATGCATTGGAAACTCAGTTAATGCATAAAACTGTCCAAACGAACCCTGAAAAATCACAAAAATTCACACAACACTCCTGTTGTTCTAGTTGACACGGAAAAAAATTTGAAAGCAATAAGAGGCAATGGATATCATTTCGTCCCCAAAGGTGGGACGTCCCATCATGCTTGTTGTGAGAAGCTCAGGTTTGTGAGAAGCATATACCCAAACCAGCCCCAAATGGGACAAAAAAATTACCACGACAGGTTGATGCCGCTCCATGATAGCATGCCAAGTTTCATGAGTTTCAGACGAGTTTTGGATTTACTAGAATTTAAAAACCAGGCATCTCAATGTTTTCCTGGCAATGAATGGTGCCCTGGTGTTTGAAATTCATTCTCATTTCTTGCATGGGACCTAAGCATGCACCCAAGGACATAGATTTGATTTTTCAACCAATTTATATGCACCCGAGCATGTGCATGTAGTTCAATTTTGAATTATGCACATAAATGCATTGAAAACTCAGTTAATGCATAAAAATGTCCAAACGAACCCCCAAAAATCACAAAAATTCACACAACACTCCTATTGTACTATGTTGAGACGAGAATTTTTTTAAAGCAATAAGAGGCAATGGATATCGTTTTGTCCCCTAAGGTGGGACGTTCCCTACCGAAAACCATCATGCTTGTTGTGAAAAGCTCCAGTTTGTGAGAAGCATATACCCAAACCTGCCCCAAATGGGACAATTTTTTTACCAGGGCATGTTGATGCCGCTCCATGATAGCATACCAAGTTTCATGAATTTTAGACGAGTTTTGGATTTACTATAATTTAAAAACCACGCATCTCAATGTTTTGCCGGCAATCAACGGTGCCCTGGTGTTTGAAATTCATTCCCATTTCTTGCATGGGACCAAAGCATGCATCCCAGGACAAATATTTGATTTTTCAACCAATTTATATGCACCGGAGCATGTGCATGTAGTTCAATTTTTAATTATGCACATAAATGCATTGAAAACTCAGTTAATGCATAAAACTGTCCAAAGGAACCCTGAAAAATCACAAAAATTCACACAACACTCCTGTTGTTCTAGTTGACACGGGAAAAATTTGAAAGCAATAAGAGGCAATGGATATCGTTTCCTCCCCAAAGGTGGGACGTTCCCTACCGAAAACCATCATGCTTATTGTGAGAAGCTCCGGTTTGTGAGAAGCATATATCCAAACCTGCCCCAAATGGGACAAAAAATTTACCACGACATGTTGATGCCGCTCCATGATAGCATGCCAAGTTTCATCTATTTCAGACGAGTTTTGGATTTACTAGAATTTAAATGCCGGGCATCTCAATATTTTGCCGGCAATGAACGGTGCCCTGGTGTTTGAAATTCATTCCCATTTCTTGCATGGGACCTAAGCATGCACCCAAGTACACAGATTTGATTTTTCAACCAATTTATATGCACCGGAGCATGTGCATGTAGTTCAATTTTTAATTATGCACATAAATGCATTGAAAACTCAGTTAATGCATAAAACTGTCCAAAGGAACCCTGAAAAATCACAAAAATTCACACAACACTCCTGTTGTTCTAGTTGACACGGGAAAAATTTGAAAGCAATAAGAGGCAATGGATATCATTTCGTCCTCAAAGGTGGGACGTTCCCTACCGAAAACCATCATGCTTGTTGTCAGAAGCTCAGGTTTGTGAGAAGCATATACCCAAACCAGCCCCAAATGGGACAAAAAATTTACCACGGCAGGTTGATGCCGCTCCATGATAGCATGCCAAGTTTCATGAGTTTCAGACGAGTTTTGGATTTACTAGAATTTAAAAACCAGGCATCTCAATATTTTCCCGGCAATGAATGGTGCCCTGGTGTTTGAAATTCATTTCCATTTCTTGCATGGGACCTAAGCATGCACCTAAGGACACATATTTGATTTTTCAACCAATTTATATGCACCGGAGCATGTGCATGTAGATCAATCTTGAATTATGCACATAAATGCATTGAAAACTCAATTAATGCATAAATGTCGTAACGAACCCCGAAAAATCACAAAAATTCACACAGCACTCCTATTGTGCTATGTTGACACGAGAAAAAAATTTGAAAGCAATAAGAGGCAATGGATATCGTTTCGTCCCCAAAGGTGGGACGTTCCCTACCGAAAACCATCATGCTTGTTGTGAGAAGCTCCGGTTTGTGAGAAGCATATACCCACACCTGCCCCAAATGGGACAATTTTTTTACCACGGCATGTTGATGCCGCTTCATGATGGCATACCAAGTTTCATGAATTTCAGACGAGTTTTGGATTTAGTATAATTTAAAAACCAGGCATCTCAATGTTTTGCCGGCAATCAACGGTGCCCTGGTGTTTGAAATTCATTCCCATTTCTTGCATGGGACCAAAGCATGCATCCCAGGACACATATTTGATTTTTCAACCAATTTATATGCACCGGAGCATGTGCATGTAGTTCAATTTTTAATTATGCACATAAATGCATTGAAAACTCAGTTAATGCATAAAAATGTCCAAACGAACCCCGAAAAATCACAAAAATTCACATAACACTCCTGTTGTTCTATGTTGACACGAGAAAAAAATTTGAAAGCAATAAGAGGCAACGAATATCGTTTCCTCCCCAAAGGTGGGACGTTCCCTACCGAAAACCATCATGCTTATTGTGAGAAGCTCCGGTTTGTGAGAAGCATATACCCAAACCTGCCTCAAATGGGACAAAAAATTTAGCACTGCATGTTGATGCCGCTCCATGAGAGCATGCCAAGTTTCATGAATTTCAGACGAGTTTTTGATTTACTAGAATTTAAAAACCAGGCATCTCAATGTTTTGCCGGCAATCAACGGTGCCCTGATGTTTGAAATTCATTCCCATTTCTTGCATGGGACCGAAGCATGCACCCAATGACACATATTTGATATTTCAACCAATTTATATGCACAGGAGCATGTGCATGTAGTTCAATTTTGAATTATGCACATAAATGCATTGAAAACTCAGTTAATATATAAAAATGTTCAAACGAACCCCGAAAAATCACAAAAATTCACACAACACTCCTGTTGTTCTATGTTGACACGGGAAAAAATTTGAAAGCAATAAGAGGCAATGGATATCGTTTCATCCCCGAAGGTGGGACGTTCCCTTCTGAAAACCATCATGCTTGTTGTGGGAAGCTCCGGTTTGTGCGAAGCATATACCCAAACCTGCCCCAATTGGGACAAAATTTTTACCACGGCACGTTTTTGCCGCTCCATGATAGCATGCCAAGTTTCATGAATTTCAGATGAGTTTTGGATTTACTAGAATTTAAAAACCAGGCATCTCAATGTTTTGCTGGCAATCAACGGTGCCCTGGTGTTTGAAATTCATTCCCATTTCTTGCATGGGACCTAAGCATGCACCCAAGGGCACATATTCAAGATTTCAACCAATTTATATGCACTGGAGCATGCACATGTAGTTTAATTTTGAATTGTGCACCTGAAATGGCTAGAAAACCAATTTAATGTATAAATTGCTCAAACGAACCCTGAATAATTCCAATTCTTTTATGCCACACATATAGTTGCATGTTCACTCCAGATAAAAGTTCTAGCAATTCAAACACCGTCCATTGCCGCCGTGACCCCATTATGTAATTCAAATCAAGATGAAAAATTAAGTAGATCGCACACAGTTTATTATCAACAACCGTGTGAGATGCAGCACAAAATATTCTGAAACACCGTCGGTGTATAGTACGCCTATGGCTTACGGGAGAAGGTGCATCAGCTACAATCCACAACCGACATCTCAAGCACACTAGCTCGCTCCCCAAATACCATTTCACTGTTCAATCATCGCCGGTGAAAGATGGGCACGTGGACCCGCGTCGTGAGCGCAACTTTGGTGGCCCACTCCGGCGAGAGCGCGGCCGCAACCGCCATGCGCGTGCTAATAAGGTGCATGAGCGCGGCCAAAAAGAAAATTCATCAGTCGTACTCCATACCCTCACGGGTCTAAACTGCGGCACCAAAAATATGTGTATGTATATACTCCACATCTGCACGAGTATACACTGTGGCACCAAAAAATGTATGTGTGTGTGTATATATATATATAGGTTTGCTATAGTAAGCCTGAGCGCATTGTAATTATAGTGCGCTCCGACCCACCCTTGCTTGAGCGCGTAACGCTGGTACGGTTAATTAACCACAAAAAAAGACGTCGAGTCCGCTCCACTCCGCTCCTGCGTGACAAACCGATGGTAATTTGAATACTAATCTATGGTAATCCAAGCTGGTACCATTACGATGACTTGGATCGGTGCACCAATAGTAATAGAGAGTGACAGGTAGTAATGCAATTAGTATCTATCTCAACTAAAAAATATTACCAACTAATTTGTGCTCTATGCGCACCAGACCATGCATGCTTACTATTACACGGTAACAATATTACCTTATGGACCCACTTAATTCATTACCATCCAAATGTTGGTTCATTACTATGCACCCAAAATATTTACAAGGGAGTCTGATTTCACGGGGCACGTGATGTACAAGTAACCATTTAAATAGCGTTACTATCTTTGCTCGGGTATTTACTAGTGTGCTAAAAGAAAATGTGATTAGGCAGGAGAGGACCAGAGGGTGTGTAACTAACGTAATCAAGTTACTATCATTTTTAAATTATTACTATGCCACGCTAGGAACGGGGTGGCGCGGGGGACCGAAAGGCACCCGGTAACCATTTTAATTGTTTACTATCTTTTGCCAAGACTTTTACTAGAGCCCGGGAGAAAATTTGTTGAAGCGGCTAAACGAGCGCGGCCGGAGCGCAGAATTAGAGTTATGCGCTCGGGCTCACTTTAGTGCAGCCGTATATATATATATTCACAAGTCTAAACTGGGGCACCCAAAAAAATGCGTACGCCTCCGATGCTATGCCAAACATTGGAGATATGCTCAAAATATATATATATATACGTATATTTTCAAGCTATGAAACCGAATCAAAGAAATATTCGCTTCCAGATATCGAGGGGCATCTGTTGACATGGATTTTGACCAAGATAAAATAAAATGCATAAACCACATAAAATATTAATGCAAAATGGCAAAAATCCGTTTTATAATGAAAAGAAACAATTAAAAAATATATAATTAACCTCTCAAAATGTGGGTTGACAATAAAATTGGCATATGATATATTGCTGAATGTCGATAATACAGATACTGAAAATAGCCAAGAAATTATAAAATGTGAAAAAATAAATACTCATCAAGTTTTGTCCTAAGAAAAATATAGAGGATACATGGCTCCCACACATGCACGCCGCTACTAATGGCGACAATATAAAAAAAATTGTCAGAAGGAAGCTAATATCATCAAAAGGTCAACTATATGATAAATGCTTGGCTTCAATCGACAAAATGAAATATTGAAACAACGCATAAAAATACATCACGCTAACGAAATATACGCGTAGTGCATTTGGTCAAATATTCATCTGATAACACATATGACGCTATACCTTGAGTTGCATGCAAAAATAATTAACGTGCACATCCTAACCCTAGGCCTTAATGAGCCATTTAATAGCTAATCATGTTTAGCCCATTAAAAAATATGGCCATGTATGCATGGCCGTACTTCTCACAGGCTGTTGTCCATGCATGCTAACAGTGGTGCTAAGGCCCACACAGTGATTTAAAATAATCCAAGCCCACATCAGCTAATGAGAACCAAGTTGTGAGTTGAGTCAACTAGCGATTAAAGAAATAGAATAAAGAAAGGAAGTGGCCGCTCCCACAATGGCATCCCACGATCACATCACACACGATCTCCAGAACGTGGGCGTGCGCACGTCAGCCAGTCCTCCGCTGCTTCCCTCCCTCCCTATAAATAACAGGCAATTAGACTGCTCTAGGGTCGGCCCTGAGTTCGTTCCTCTCCCCCGCTAAAAATCACACATACACAGTAAAGGAGCACAGAAAGAAAGAAGGAGGAGGCAGGCACTGTGCTTGCCGAAAGCTTGAAGGTGAGATTTATGGTTCTCCTCTAGCCCCTGGTTTGGTCATTGCGGTACAGGCCAGGGAGTTTTCTTCCTCCTCCTATCCTAAATTCTTGTCCTTAGCTCAGCCATCTCGGTACAGATTAATTAAGGTGTATGTTTCATCTTCCGAAAATTCTTGTTCTAGGCTTTAAACAAATAAAAAAACATAAACAAACTCCATTCGGGTCAAGCTATACGTGTGTGTCATATCATTGCACCGCGTGGTTAGTTTTGATACCGTGTGAAGTCAAAGTCAACAAAATATGGCACATATCATATGCACCATAAAAAGCATCAAAATTGTGTCAGAAAGCTTCATTCCATTACGCTACACACGGACACCATATTAGTGTCGCGCTGTGATAGTAGTAATGTGATGATGCAAAATGAATTAAAATTGGCAGGTCACATATATCCAAGCCACCAAAACCAAAGATGTCATATAAAATTCTCAAAGAAAAATATATACATATCCTATATGCTAAACATAGGATAAAACTATGCCTAGCCAAAATCATCCAGCATTCCGCATATAAATGAGGTTGAACACACACAAATTGTTGCATGCTAGGAAAATATATTCCCAAACATCACACATGAAATCATGGAGGAGTACTTGCATGGAACCAAACTTCAAGCTCACCAAGAAGGAGTTCGTCATCACCAGCCGTAGTAGCACTCTTTGTTTTGTTTAATTAAGAGCGCTGCTCTTTAATTTGTTAGAGTAATGTTTAGGTCAGCTAGCTCTGTTTAATTGCTGAACTTGCTCGATTAAGAAGTGTGGGTGTGTTGTAGTCTCGTTTGTGTACCCAAATTATGCAATGAACTGGATGACCATTGTAACCATGGAAATTCGAACCAAAACTTTTGACGTTCAAACTCATCACACACGGGTTAAGCTATCTGAATCGTTTGTGTTGTCCACATATCGTATACGATTACGAATAAGGGACCGTGTACATTGACACTTTGGCGCTTGATTTTTTGGCTGAAGCGATTACAAATTTTCGGCTTCCGCGGAAATATCTACCTCCTCGCCCCCTCCCCCTTACCAAAAGCCACATTTCCCCCTCTTTTTGCCTTCCAGGTTGAAACCTTCACTCCTTGCTTGCAGCGTCGCCGCCTCCTCGTCGGCGACCCTCCTTCACGCTGCTTGGCCTCGTCTATTCAGGCAGGTAATCCACACCCAACCCCCATCCTCCTCCTCCTTCCACATCCCACATGCCCCGATCACGGCCATGAAAGGCCGACACCTTCCACCCAAATCACCGACCCCTCCACCAAATAAGCGCCGCCCTAAGCCATGGTGCACGCATATAGCCAGGATCTCAAGGAGCATTTGGCGATGAAAAGCAAATCGTTGCCGCCTTGCAGCGGATGAGGTCGCGATGGCTACCATTCATGCCGACCCCCAGATCTTAGGGGAGCACCTTGCCATTTGCTAGCTACGCCGGTTAAGCTTGCTCGGTTTACCCGTTGCGTGTGCTGCTCCTGCCTTTCCTTCACAAATTCTAGTGAATTGTGCTATCTAATTTTACCATGCAATCTGTTGCTCCAGTGTATATGTTCTATATGTCGTGCAATGTGGTGCTCACTTATTAACTGTTTGTTAATTAGTTGTCGTCTTCAGTTAACTGTTTGGTTCAATTCTGCAAATGTGATGTTCAATTCTTCAGGCTGCAATTTTGTATTGTCTTCCATGTGAGAAATAAATCGAATTTATCTTTACAAAATACATGAGAAACGAATACAATTGCTATATTTCCAAGTTGTCAAGCATGCTTGGTTTGGTTATACATTGTGCGATGTGGTGCTCAGTTAACGTTTGGTTCATTTGTGTTGTGGTGTTTAGTTAACTGTTTGGTTCAGTTTTGTAATGCGATGTTCAATAGTTGTGGGTGCATTCTGTTATTGTATACCATGTGAGGAATTAATTGAATTTGGCTGTAGTAAATACATGAGAAACAAATACAATTGCTACAATTGGATGTAGTTAACTGTTTGGTTAACTGTCTGATCTTCTATTAGGAGTATGTTATATTGTGCATGTGGTGCTCAGTTAATGTTTGGTTCATTTGTTGTGGTGTTTAGTTAACTGCTTGGTTCAATTCTGCAATGCGATGTCCAATTGTCGTGGATAGAATTTTGTATTGTTGTGCATGTGAGGAATAAATCGAATTTGGCTGCACTTAATACATGAGAAACATATACAAGTGCTATATTTCCTAGTTCTTAATCATGCTTGGTTTGGGTAAATGGGTTTTTCGTGTGGCTTGAATTAATCTGATGAATCTGCAATGTGCTTATTTTTCATCAATATATTTTAGTGATAGCATGCGAACCTTACTTAACCTGATGGCTAACTACCTTCTATGTGTTGCAGGGAAACAATGGGTAGCACTGAGGTTTACAATCAGGGTTAGCACGTGCATGGTCCGTTCTCTAATAGCACATTATTGTGCAATTGCAGGAAACATTCTAATATTTAGGTTTTTAACAATTTGGTCTTGCACATGTAGGTCCTGCTGTCAGAGGTTTTGACCCACTGTTCGACCCTTTTTTGCATATGGGGAAATGAGTTGTCCATGAATATCAATCAAATCAAGAAACTCAGAAAGATTGTTAGGATAAAGAAATTAGCGACAAAAACAACAAGATCTTTGTCTGCACAATGAAGAAGACATCAGTTCACTACAAGATGGTACTAACTATTATACCTTGCCTTTTTTATTCCTTTGCCCCATTTCCAATATAGAGAAGATATTTATGCACATCCTTGTTTTCAGGCCTTTCCAAAGCAGTTCACTGATGATTACCACTCAAACCACCTCTATGGTCAGGAGGCAAGGAAGGTTTTCATACAACACCCACGGTTCAATATTGAAATGTTCCTGAAGAGGACAAAGGACGGACGATCAATCATCCACAGGCACTGGCCTAAAGTTGCAAAGACCTTCAACATGAATGAAGACTCAATATTCGCCTTCTGCTTCAGCAGTTTTCCAGAGGAGATGCATCTGTCTATATACCGTCTATGATGCTAATTTCGAAAGGTTCTACATGTTGCATGTGGAACTTGCTGTTAGTGCTTGATTGTGCAATGGGGTATTTGTGTCTTTGAAGCTATATCATGTTGTACTCTAATGTATTTCAATTATGAAATTTTGCTTCCTTAATATGGAAATGAAATATATTGTGTGCTTAATACGAAATGTCAATTAGATTAATAAATGGATTATGAATAATCAGATAATTAGCCTGCTAATGGATAATTAGCCTGCTAATTGGGTTTTGCTATTGCAAACGGTTGTTGAAAAAATACCGTGGGCGATGACCTCGGGCAACACACACAGTTTCTAGGAATAAACCGTGTTGGATCAATGAACAATCACACATGACTTTCTCTTGAAAACATTTTGCGTTAGGCCACCTTGCACAAACGTTTACCACATACAACCTGTGTGTGATGGACAGCCTTTGCCACACAGTTTCTTCTATGGACCGTGTGTGATACATTCAATAACGCAGACGATTTAACGGCAAAAATTGTGTGTGATGTACCTGTGAACTGAAACATTTTCCTTGGAGCAACTGTGTGGATTGTACATACGAACGGAAACATTTAGCGGGACTGACTGTGTGGGATGTACTTGCGACCGAAAACAATTTCGTTGTATATTTGTATTTTTTTTAACTCTACTGTACGTATTTCCATATTTGAGCGCTCGCAGGTCGCACACGAACTCATTTGCCGAGCGTGTGTGCCAGGAGGGCATATCCCCGACGATTTCTGGGTCGTGTGGGAAGGACCCCCCTATCGCCCACACTCACTTGGCGACGGTTCCAAATGCCGTCGCGGAAAGGGGTTAAAAACCACTTGTTTAGGACCGACGCGCACCAGTGTTGTATCTTCATGCATCTTCTTGAGGTAGTTCACTTGGGCACTCGCGTCCATGTTGATGCGCTCTTGTAGTGGTAGAGGAAGAATGTCCAATGGGGACAACGAGTTGAAACCGTAGATGACCTTGAAAGGGGACTTGCCGGTAGTCGAATGTCTTGCACGGTTGTAGGCGTACTCGATGATAGGTAGACACTCCTCCCACTCCTTGATGTTCTTCTTTATCAACACGCGTAGGAGAGTAGAGAGTGTACTGTTCGTCACCTTCGCTTGGCCGTTGGTTTGTGAATGGTATGCCATGGAGAATAGTAGCTTGATTCCGAGCTTGGCGCATAAAGTCTTCCAAAAGTAACTCAAGAACTTGACGTCGCGGTCCAAGACAATCGTCTTTGGTACTCCATGAAGTCGCAAGATTTCCCTACAAAAGAGATTGGCAATATGTGAAGCATCGTCTATCTTGTTGCAAGGAATTAAATGAGCCATTTTGGAGAATCGTTCCACAACAACAAAAACGGAATCCTTGCCATTTCTAGTTCTAGGCAAACCAAGCACAAAATCCATGCCAATATCTTCCCATGGTTGGTACGGAATTGGAAGAGGCATATATAGGCCATGAGATTGAGCTTTAGACTGCTTTGCGACATGTAGAGCATCGGTTGGTGAAGCGGTTGACGTGGCGGAACATCTTGGGCCAAAAATAGTTCTTGGAGAGCGTAGCAAGTGTCTTGTTGCGTCCAAAGTGTCCCATTAGTCCTGCTCCATGAGATTCTTGCAAAAGCAACAAACGAAGAGAAGACTCGGGGATGCAAAGTTTGTTAGCTCTCATAAGATAACCATCTTTGATGTAATATCGATCCCAAGATGTATGCATCAAACACTTGGCATAAGGAATAGCAAAAGTAGGATCATACGCATACAAGTCTTTTATGTGCAAGCCAATGACATTCAATTCAAGTTTAGTAACAAGCATGCATATACGGGAAAGCGCATCCGCCACAACATTTTCCTTACCTTTAATATACTTGATGACGTAAGGAAAAGACTCAATAAACTCACTCCATTTAGCATGATGCTTGTTCAACTTAGTTTGACCCTTAAGGTATTTAAACGTTTCATGATCGGTATGGATGATAAATTCATGAGGGCGAAGATAATGTTCCCATTCATGCAAAACTCGTACTAAAGCATATAGCTCTTTGTCATAGATGGGGTAATTGAGTTGCGCTCCGGAGAGTTTCTCACTAAAGTATTCTATGGGGCGCTTCTCTTGCCTTAACACACCTCCTATGCCATTACCGCTAGCATCGCAATGAATTTCAAAGGGTTTGTCAAAATTGGGTAATGCAAGCACGGGAGCATGAGTAAGCAAATTCTTAAGCTCATTGAATGCGCTATCTTGAGATGGTCCCCAAACAAAGGGTGTATTCTTCTTGCTCAAAGCATGTAAAGGAGACACAATAGTGCTAAAATCCTTCACAAATCTACGGTAGAAACCGGCTAAACCAAGGAAACTATGCACTTGTTGCAAATTTGTTGGTTGGGGCCAAGTTTTAATAGCATTGATCTTAGATTCATCAACATGAACACCCTTAGAAGATACAACAAAACCCAAGAAAACAAGCTTATCAACACCAAAAAGGCATTTTTCCATATTAGCATAGAGACGCTCTTTTCAAAGAGTCTGTAACACGGTTCGAAGGTGGGTGACATGATCTTTGAGGGATTTGCTAAAAACAAGGATATCGTCGAAGTGGACAACAACAAACTCACCAATATAAGGGCGAAACACATAATGCTTAAGACGCATGAAAGTACCCGGTGCTTCCGATAAACCCATAGTCATGACTAAACACTCATACAAACCAAACTTTGTTTTGAAAGCGGTTTTCCATTCATCACCCTCTTGTATGCCGATTTGATAGTAACCACTTTTGAGATCAATTTTGGAAAACATAGTGGCACCACTAAGTTCATCTAGCATATCATCAAGGCGTGGAATGGGGTACCTATAGCGAACGGTGATAGCATTGATAGGTCTACAATCGGAACACATGCGAAAGCTACCGTCTCTTTTTGGCACAAGAATGACCGGTACGGCACAAGGACTCAAACTTTCACGCACATGTCCATGATCTATGAGATGCTTTACTTGCCTTTGTATTTCTTTGGTTTCTTCGGGGTTGACGCGGTATGGGGCCTTGTTTGGAAGAGGTGCTCTGGGGATGAGGTTGATGCGGTGCTCGATACCTCGTAGTGGAGGTAGACCCGGAGGTAGCTCATCGTGGAAAACATCTTGGAATTCCTGCAGTAGAGAAGATAACACCAATGGTAGATTGTGAGAGGTATTAGTTTTTGGTGTCTCGTCCTTGCACAAAAGGACATAGTGCATGACACTTGATGGGTTCTCATACACTTCTCTCATCTCACGTTTGGTGGCAAAGAGGACTAAGTTCTTCTTGTCGCTCATCGTGGAGGCACTCAACTTGGGATTGTGGCGCTCACTCTCTTTTTGGTGGTTCACTCTCTCACTATTCTCTCCACGATGGGTGGCTTGATTGTCAGCGATCACTTGGCTTGGAGACATGGGTCATAGCACGTACTCCTTTCCTTTCATCTTGAAGCTATAGTGGTTTGTACGCCCGTTGTGGATGACACCTCGGTCAAATTGCCATGGCCGCCCAAGAAGGAGGTGGCAAACGGTCATCGGAAGGACATCACACTCCAAAGTGTCTTCGTAAGCTCCGATCTTGAAAGAAACTTGTAATCTATGCTCGACTTGGATGGTGTCATTGTCGCTTAGCCATTGAACTTTGTAAGGGTGCGGGTGCTTCATCTTGACCAAATGGAGCTTGGAGCATAGTTCTTCACTCGCTAAGTTATGGAAACTCCCTCCATCGATGATGACCTTGACGGACCTTCCATTGATGCCGACCTTGGTGTGGAAGATATGGCATCTTTTGTCTTTGTCTTGTTGATGTTGAAGAGTCAAGACCTTGGAGACAACAAGAGTGGGGCTTGAATCTTCGTCACAAAAGACTTGATCATATTCGTCTTCATTCACTTGCCGGTGCATGGCCACTTGGTCAAGGGCTTCCATTTCTCATTCACTCATGGAGTCATAGGTTCCGTCATTGTTGAGGATCATGGTGCGCTTGTTTGTACACTCGAAGGACTTGTGGCCTCGGCCGCCGCATGTGAAGCACTTGAAGGAACTTGTCTTGATGGTCTCATCAGATGGGGTAGATGATGATGAAGCTCTCGGCTTGAAGTTGCTTGTACTAGGAATATGACTTGAGGTTGTCGAAGTTTTCTTGTAACTTGACTTGTCGTCGTTGCTTATAGATGGCTTGGTTGAGGTATAAGGTGTTGGAGTCGTTGAAGCTTGATTGTTGGAGAAGCCATAGGACTTGGATGAGAACTTGGCGTACTTGAAGTCATCTTACACTTGGCGTTCCGCTTTGGTAGCTTGATGCACTAGCTCGATGAGGTTCGAGTATGGTTGGAAGTCGGTGATCTTCTTGATAGGATGATTGAGTCCATTCAAGAAACGTGCCATAGTTTGCTCATCGTCTTCCGTGACATTGGATCTATCATGGCAACCTCCATTTCTTTGTAGTACTCTTCCACGGTCTTTGTTCCTTGCTTGAGGAGTTGGAGTTTCTTGAAGAGGTCGCGGTTGTAGTAGGTAGGCACGATACGTGCTCTCATGACATCCTTCATTTGCGCCCAAGTTGTGATTGGTGGCTCACCTTTTGACTCTCGGCGCTCAATGACTTGTTCCCACCAAATGAGGACATAGTCTTGGAACTCAAGGGATGCCATCGCGATCTTCTTCTCTTCTTCATAGTTGTGCAAGCGGAAAATTTTGTCAACCTTCAATGCCCATGACAGGTACTCTTCGGGATCATTGCTTCCGGAAAACTTGGGCATGGTGAACTTTAGCTTGCCGTATTGTTGCTCTTCATTGTGTTGGGGTCGGGGATGATGATGCCCTTGTCGTTGAGGATTGACAAACTCATGTTGCTCTTGGCGAGGAGGGTTGTCCACCTCATGTTTCTCTTGTCTTGGAGGATTTCCATTGTCTTCATGCTCTCGATGAACTTGATGTTTTTGTCTAGCTTGAGGAGGCGCTTGTCGATCTTGACGAGGAGCTTGACGATGCACACGTGATTGATAAATCCTTTCTTAAACTTCATCTCGAAGCGCTTCTTGTTGCTCACGAGCTTGCCGGTTGCGCGTGGCTACGGCTGACTTGAATCTCAGAGGGCACGTTGCGCCTCAAGTGCTTGAGCTTCACGTAGTTGTTCTTCTTGTCGTTGTGCCTCGGCATCTTGTGCATCTTGGTGTTGGCACGCTCGCTCCTCTTGTTCTTGTTGGTGTTGACGTTGCCGTTCTTGTGCTTGTGCGAATGTAGCTTGGTTTTGACGATGTCGATGCTCTTGAGAGTCGGTGTCGTGTAGAGGATTACGGTTGGCTTGACGGTCTTAGCGCGCGGCTCGTCGAAGAGTGTTCTATGTCGGGGAACTTTAGCCGGAGATAGTGTCGTCGGAGTGTCGACTCGAGCGGTTCCTTCTTGAGTAGGACGAAGTGGTAGAAGAGCGGTTGACCAACAAGGCACGAATCTCGTCCATTCTTGCATTGTTCTCGTGCTTTTGTTCGCCGAGCTTGTTGTCAAAGTAGTCTCTTGTTGTTGCTCGAAGAGTCGCAAGTCGGTGGCGAGGTTGTCGATGTGGTCGCTCATTGCTAGTTGCTCTTCATGCAAGGCTCGTTGCATTCCAAATAGGTGTAGCTTGGTGACGTAGTTGTTCGGGTCGTCGTCATTCTCAAGGAAGAGTGGGTTGGTAGAAGTACTTGGCCTATCCATCATTGCAAGCAAATATGTGAGTGGGAGAATGAGAAGAACTTATACCAAATGTACCTTGACCGATGTTGAAGTTGGATCAATGATCACTCCAATGTATAACAAGGAAATATCACAATTGGTACCAATTCTTGTCGGTTTCTCACACCTACACAAGTAAAAGCTTATGGTGGAACTCGGTTAGGATGGTGGCACAAAGTTTGATGCAATTGTTAGTGAGCTTCAAATAATGTTGGAAAAGATTCACAAATTTGCAAATGCAACAAGTAGACCAATAGCAAGATATGGTACACGGAAACACACACGCAAATAGATAAGTGGGGTCGTGCAACCAAGGAATGAGCCAAAATGTGGAATCCACGAAAATGATCTTGTTGCACAACACTAGAGAGACGCTAGCACGATTGCACAATAGGTGGATATGAACTTGTGCACAACCTACTAAGCAAAAATGCAACGACTTCTATCCCAAGTATGCTATATGTATGGTATTCGGTGATATGATCCAAGATGATCGAGTATGACAATCTTAATGTTGTATGATGCTATGGTTCTTGCTTATAAGCTCTTTACTTATCTTTCCCTTTTTGCTTAAAAGCTTGTTTGGCTCTTTCTCGTTGGAGCTCTTTTCTCATGCAATGCTTCACGAACCAAGATATCTATTGTGTATATGCGATGACAACCTTGTGACACAAGAGATGATACCAAGGTATGCACCACGATGATATGGTATGTATGCTATGGGAAGTATGATCACTAATGTGCACAAGTCACATTGCCTGCAATACTCAAAGGCTAGTCTCGATGGGTAAGCTACGCAAAAGTAAGGCTATGGGGTTATCAATGCAATGGCAAGAATGAAGAATGATATCACAATACCAAGGTGAGGTTACCGTTGATGACGAGTTCTTTGTGAAGATGAGCGGTGGTGATGTCGATGTCGAACAGTACCTAGATAGCCGAAACACAATAGGACACGGGAACCTCAACTCAAATTCTCAAAGACCAAAATGTGTCAAAATCGTGGGAAGTGGTAGTGGAAAAGCTATGGTGGTGGTATGCAGAAGTGGTGGAGGTAGTGGAATGCGTATGCGGAAGTGGGGCGATGGCTGAAAAAAAAATTGGTGGAGAATTTTGTTTTCAATTTCGTCAGGGAACTACGGACGTCCGGGGAAGTGCGGTCGTCCGGTCGTCGGACGTCCGGAAGCTGTCGGACGTCCGATGCCTGTGTGATTTCGGGCACAGGATGAACTGCTAGGGTTCGTCGAGGAGAGGTCAAAATCCGTCAGATCTGGGCGATTTTGTGGATGGGAATGGTGGAAAAGAAGGGGGAAAGCTAGATCCACTCGTGGCAAACCAAATCCATGGATCAAATCCAACAAAACTTCATCACACCAACAAATCACAAAAAAATTGGGGCTATTTTTGGTGGGGATTTTCAAAATTAGGGAAGAACACAACAAAATCAAGCTAGAAAACGAAGAGGGAGGCTCTGAAATCGTGATCAACCTGGCTCATGATACCAAGATTATGTAGGGTGGAACCCTAAATGGCTGATCTTTCACGAAAGGAGGGGATCCCAACTAAGAACACAAAGAACACGAGGGAAAACACAAGAGGATCTCTCAAACCAACAAGTTATAGTCACACATATGCTAGATCCGTGTACACATAGAGATCTCACGGTCCAAAACCAACAAGGGACGATACATAGGGTAACCGGTTCTTCTCCATGAGGAGGTCTTGAGGGGGCCACCCAAGAGGGGGTCTTGAATCCAACGTGGATCTTCTTCGAAGAGGGGCCGCGGTCTCTCTCAAGGAGTAGATCCGTATGGATGAGCAAAGCTCTATCTCACATATGAGCTAAACCAATGCTAACCCTAATGAGGAGGAGGAGGAGGTCTATTTATAGTCTTAGTGCAAATGGGGGGCGAAGTGAAGGGGTACATGGGCCTCAGCCCGTTGCTGGACATAGCCAGGGGTCGAACGTCCGTAAGGAGTCGGTCGTCCGGAGGCTCGCGGAGGTCCGGACGTCCGTAGATCTTCGGGCTTCCGTAAATTTGGTTCTGTGAAGGATGTGCCGGACGTCGGAAGATCCTCGAATTTCCGTAGATTATGTTCTGTTGGCGTGGCGATGGTCATCCGGAGGGATTTGGTCGTCCAAGGCCTGGGAGATGTCGGACGTCCGGCCGTTGTAGCTTTCGTTGGCCTGATTTCCTTGGGCTGGCGTAACCTTCAGGGGTCGGACGTCCGGTCTGGGCCGGTCGTCCGGTGGCTGTAGCTTCCATGGCAGCCCTTCTTCTTGTCCTACACACTTGGTGTCCTTGCCGTCTTGTCCATTGGATGTAGATGTTCCGTGGCTTTACTCCAAGTACCTGAGCACACATAGTGTTTCTGTTTGAGGTAGTAGCCATGTCTCAGTGTCGAAAGTGGTAGTTCGGAAAGGAGCGAGTTCACCTTATCTTCGATAGCCTTCGCTCGGGCTCTTGTCATAGGCCCAAGTGGTGTCATGGGAGTTGTAGGTGCGTCCATGGGGATGATCGCGGGATGCTCCGCATCACCTTCTCTCTCTCTTCTCCCGAGCCTCTACAAATGTAGGATGTGAGGCATCCATGACCACTGTATTGTCCTCAAAATCTGTCATCAGGGAAAGGTGCTCTCTATCTAGTAGATATGTGCATGTGCCCACCTTGGAGTTGATGAGCATCTGAATGTGTGGGGCATATCCACATGATCTCTTCTGATCTGTTGTAGTCCTCTTAACTGTTTCAACTATCAGGGTCATCACATTGAACTTCTCTGGCACATAAAACATGTGTAGCAAGTTGATTGAGTGCCCTCCGATCATCCTATCATCTCTAGACTTGGGCAGCAAAGTGTGCCTCAGAATGGCGTTGATTGTTGGCAGTCGTGACAGCAGATAGTAAACTGAGCCAAACTTGTGTGTGTCCAAGGCAGCATCTGGTATCTCCTTGTACATGTGTGCCATGGAGTTGTGGTCTTTCCTGGGCTTGGCATAGACATCAGTGTCATCCTAAGCCTCTTCAAGAGCATGGATTAGCTCAACCCACTCAGCAATGGAAGATTGGTACCTAGTACCCTCTGTCATCCAGACAATCTTACCATCTGGGTAAAAATGTGCAGTGGAATAGAACTACATCACCATCTCATCATTCCATTTGGTCAATTTCTGACCCACAAACTTGTCAACTCTATTCATTGTGAAACTCTCATGAACTTCAGGAAAGTGATCTTCATTCTCATCAATGAATGTCCAGTCAACCCATCTCATATCACTGACTATGGGCTTCTTGTCCAGGAGGACTGTCTCATAGAAGTCTTGTTGTTCCTTAGTGTGGAACACCTGTAATCCTAGCAGTCCTTCTCCTTGTTGCATAAGGATATGTTTGCCTCCATAATCTGAGACCTGCATCTTTTCTCAACTTCATGTTTTCAGCAATAGGATGGCTGTCATCATGATCAGGTATCTTGGGCTTGATATTTCTGAGAACTTGGGCCTCATCATCTTCCTGAACCTCGGGCACTGGGGCCTTGTTCTTCTCAGTAGCTGGGATGTTTCTTGTGCTTCTCTTAGGTGCAGTTTGCTTTGGAGCTGTCTTCGGAGCAGTCTTGGGCTTGGATGGGGCAGCCCCAGACTTAATTACATCTCCCATAAGTTTCTGTGCCTTAGGAGCTGGTGCAACATCTTCTTCATCCTCTTCCTCATCTTTAGCTGGATCTTTCATCATTGAGGATCTGCCAATCACTCTGGCAATGGTATTCTTGACCCTTTCCTTTCTCTTCTTGCCTCCAACAACTTCTTCTTCTCTTGGTTCAAGAGAGAATTCCATGGTTTCTTGAGTTGAAGCTCTAACTTTGGACATAGGCTTCCTCTGAGCAGGAGCCTTCTTCTTCATCCCTGGCTTAATACCGGTGACTGACAACAACAACTTGTTCTTTCTTGGTCAACTTCTTCTTGGAAGTGACCTCCTCATCAGCAATATAGTCCTCATCTTCAGAATCTCGGGTTCTCTTCTTCCTCTGCCTGGTAGCAACCTTAGGTAGATTGCTGGGTGTGCTTCTGCTTCCATCATCATAGCTGCTTGAGGCACTAGTGCCATCACTGAGATTTTGATGCTCTTCTGACCTGTTCTGGCTTGCACTTTGGTCTGACATGGCTGAAACTAACCCTGTGAATAGATGGGTATAGGTAGAGTAGATGAGCATCATAAAGTACAACTATTTTCGCAAAAGGAATGACTCAAAAACTTAATTTTAGTTTTCTGTAGAAAGCATTTCGGAGCTACCGATATGACAAACTCGGTGAAACTGAAGCAACTTTAGAGTTTAAACACGTGAAATCGGTCAGACCAAGAAATATTCGGTGACTCCGAGATGCTAGGGTTTCACTGAGAAAGTAAACTCGGTCACACCGATTTGTACAATTCGGTCAGACTGAGTAGTACATGTGCAATGGCCTGGGCCAAATTGGTGACACCGAATCTTTCAAATCGGTCGGTCCGAGATGAGTTCGGCGGAAACCTAACCCTAAGTTTTTGGATCAAAACTAATCTAGAGGATGTTTTGATTGGATAGAACTATTTCAATCATGGCAAGAATCATGGCATTGTCCTTAGTGCAAGAATAGGAGTTAAGGATTGCACAAGGAGATGAGTTCATACCCTAACTCGGTGATGAACCCGCTACAGTGACAACGACGGCGAAGATTTCCGTTGACAGCAGCGGAGACCAGCGGCAGGAGGTCGCTGGCGACGAGGAGACAATCCGGAGACCTCGAGACGGCATAGATGGACAGGCGCGGGCGAAGCGTTTGGAGAAATTTCCAAATTTTCAGCCTGTGGGTATATATATCCAGACTCTGTCGGTGTGACCGAGTGGAACGACTCGGTGGCACCAGATGCAGAATCGCGAGCGGTTGTTGCAACTCGGTGTGATCGAAGGGTTCAAATTGGTTGCACCGAGATTAAAACTTAGATCGACTTAATGAACTCGGTATGACCGAATGGGATGGATCGGTCAGACCGAAATGCACTAAGATGTTTTGGAAATTAAGCCCTTGACGGATCGATGACTCCGAGCGCTCCTCACCCGGAGGATCCGAATTCGACTTGTTCAAACTTTGTGATGTAGCATGAAGAGAGTTTGAGATGAGAAAAAGCATAGATAGCTAGAGGGAGTTCTTAGGCATTCTTGTCCATCCATTTGGCAAAAAGAAAAGCCAAACACACAAAGCAACAAATGGATGTCCTCGAATGGGAAAAATATGCACCAACATGCTCACAAATAAGATATCAAATAAAATATGTGGCAAAGCATGCACAAACACTCTAGCATCTATCAAGCAATTGGCAATGACTAGGTCATCTATACATGAGTATATTGACTGAGGGGTCAAATGAGAACATTTGGTTGTAGGTCATACTCATCGTTTAAGCACAAGTGGGGTTACCACTTTTACATAAAGCATTGTTGTGTTCACACCATTAGAGTTGCTTTAGCTCAATTCTTAGAGCAAAGCTCCCCCTAGATGTGATATCCCCCCTAAGAGGGAGGAACTAACCTTGGGTTTTGTCGATGATGACTTCATGTGGGTGTTGAAGATGTAGATGCTCAATGTTGATGTAAATCATTTGGAGCAATCCATTGGAGTGAGTTGCACTTTCAGTACCTACATGGGTTAGTCCCACAAGGAACACGCAAGAATATCCATAGACATAGAGTGAAATTCACACATGATGTTGCCCATGAAAGCATGAGGTTACCTTGTCCCTTGTCTTACCAACAAGAGGGTTTGTGACTCCTTGAATTAGTGCAAGATGTGGAAGTTGTTTGCACTTGTTCTTGCCAAAGTGAATATGAGTGAAGTATGTTTGGCGGAGTCACCCTCAAGAACTCTCTAGTTCTTCTTCTTCGGGATCCACATCATCTTGATGGGAATCCTTGGAGTTTGTCAGCGTTCTGGGAACGGGGGTCCCCAGACTTGCCTGCATGCGGCCCGCGGCGTGGCTCTCCCAGCGGCCCCGTACGACCCATCTTCACCAACCAACACTCAAGACCCTCGCGAGGGGCCAAGCCTCGCGAGGCGGACGACACAAG
Source organism: Aegilops bicornis (assembly GCA_021605145.1). Taxonomy (NCBI): domain Eukaryota; kingdom Viridiplantae; phylum Streptophyta; class Magnoliopsida; order Poales; family Poaceae; genus Aegilops; species Aegilops bicornis. Next base: position 437,483,754 of record CM038675.1, on the reverse strand, counting down.
ACCTCCTCATGGGCGGCCTCACCAGGCTGGCTCGCGAGGGGCGGAGAGATCAAGGCAAGGGGTACCTCGCGAGGTTCCCCGTGACGTAAGCCATGACGACCAAGACCAGGTGGGCGCCAGCGCGCATAGTGTCCTCGTTTCCTCTTTGGTGCTAAAGGGGCAAGCGCAGGCGAGGAGTCCCGAGGCATCAGGCAAAGGTTTCCATATCGGTGCAACAAGACCAAGACCAGCAGGACGGCAGGACGGAGGTCACCGTGGAGCCCAAGACGGCGTCACCACTAGAGCCTTTGGCAGGCGAAGACTACTTTTGTCAGGATAGCTTGTACTAGTTGTCTCCCTTCAAACTGGCCGTTGTGGCATCCCTTCCTGCTCAATATTTGGGGAGAGGACCAAGGCCTCTATAAATAGGACTAGCCACCACAGTAGGAGGCAACTCAGCAAAAACGGATCGAAACCTTCACCAGCTCACCAAGCACAAGATCACCTCTCCTCAGGAGGCTGTTCTTCCCTTGTATTGTTCATCACAGGCCCAAGAGGCAATCCACCACCACCACACTGGAGTAGGGTATTACACCACATTGGTGGCCCGAACCAGTATAAATCTTGTGTCCCTTGTGTTGCAAGTTCATCTAGCTAGCCTGTGAGATCGCGGTGAGGGTGAGGGCGAGATTCGGTAGGGGAAATCTTCGTGCGCACCCTAGTGTTCGAACCTCAAGGGTTTTGCCGGAACCCAAAATCCGACATTTGGCGTGCCAGGTAGGGGTGCGCCGGAGCTTTCCTTCCGTCGATCTGCGCTTCGCCACCACCGCGCTTTGCCCCCATGGCAAGCGTTGCTATTCTGCTCCGACGACCGATGCCAGTGGCGAGGCCAGGGGGCTCCGAGCCTTGGCCCCCGCCTTACGACAGGTGCAGTGGCCGCCCAAGTTCAAGCCAGAGATGCCACCGCGCTACGATGATGCGGCGGATCCGGCGGTTTTCCTGCTGGCGTACGAGGAGGCCGTCCTCAAGGCTGGGGGCGACGACAAGGTCATGGCCAACTGGCTTCCCATGGCCCTCGCTGGCGCGTCACGCACCTCGCTGCTCAACCTCCCCGGATCCACGGTGGCATCTTGGGAAGAGTTGCACGACCTCTTCGCCGCGCGCTTTGCGGCACCGGCGCCCCACACGGTCGCGGCCCTCCTCGGTGGCTCGCAGGCGCCGCCCTCGGATCGCCACGTCAAGCCATTCCTTCACCAGATCAGCACCGTCTCCGCGTGGCAGGGGGCTCCCCTGGGTTGGGTGGCGCCCAAGGCCAACCTGACCTTCGAATCGGGAGATCGCCCCGTCACCACCGTCGGCTCAGACGTGCTCCCAATGCTTTGCACGCCCACCATCTGCCATGTAGCCATCACCAAGACCCTCATCAATGGCGGCGCCGGCCTCAACATGCTCTCGGTGGAGGCCTTCAGCCTCCTCCACGTGCCACTCGAGCAGCTCCGCCCCAGCAAGCCCTTCTCCGGCGTCGACGGCGGCTCCTCCAGCCCCCTGGGGCAGATCCATCTTCCCGTGACCTTCGGCACCCGTGGCAACTACCGCACCGAGTTGATCGACTTCAACATCGCCCACATCGGCCTCCCGTACAACGCTATCCTCAGGTACCCGGTGCTGGCTCAGTTCATGGCGGCGAGCCATCCGGCCTACAACCTCATGAAGATGCCTGGGAGCAAGGACGTCCTCACCATAGTGGGAGACACCAAGGAGGCTCTGACGGTACTCAAGCTTACCCTCAAGACTGTCGCGGCAGCGCAGCCGGCTGACGCGGGCACCTCCGAGGATAAAAAAGCCGCACCAACCAAGAAGAAGCAGTTGTTCACGCAAGACCGGGCAGAAACCAAGCAGGTGCCGGTTGAGGAAGATGGGTCCTCGGGGGCCACCTTGACCATAGGTGCCAACCTCGACCCTGATCAAGAGGAAACGTTAGTGAAGTTCTTGCGCGCAAACAAGGAAGTATTCGCCTGGGAGCCCGATCAGCTGGTAGGTGTCCCAAGAGGAGTGATTGAGCATCACCTGAAGGTGTGCCCCAATGTACGCCCTGTGAAGCAGACAGCGCGGCGGTAGTCCATAGAGAAGCAGTCCTTCATTGTCCAAGAAACCCGCAAGCTGGAGGCAGCAGGTGTCATTCGTGAGGTTCGTTACCCTGAATGGCTCGCAAATCCCGTCGTTGTGCCCAAGAAAGGTGGAAAGGAGCGCATGTGTGTCGACTTCACCAACCTCAACAAGGCCTGCCCCCAGGATCCGTTCCCGCTTCCACGCACCAACCAAATCGTCGACTCCACTGCCGAGTGCGACCTGTTGTGCTTCCTGGATGCGTTCTCGGGCTACCACCAGATCAAGATGGCAGTAGAAGATGTCGAGAAGACAGCCTTCCTGACCCGTCTGGGGTATACTGCTACACCTGCATGCAGTTCGGGCTGCGCAACACGGGCGCGACCTTCCAGCGGCTGATGTACATCACCCTGGGCCGGCAGCTCGGAAGGAACGTTGAAGCTTACGTCGACGACATTGTGGTGAAGTCTCGGGAGGCGAGGACTTTAATTCAGGACCTGGAGGAGACCTTCGAAAGCCTGCGCTGGGTGGTCTTGCGGCTCAACCCAGAGAAATGCGTGTTTGGCATCCCTTCCGGCAAGCTGCTAGGTTTCCTAATGTCCCACAGAGGGATCGAGGCGAACCCAGAGAAGGTCAAGGCAATCGAAGACATGAGTCCTCCACAGACCCTCAAGGATATGCAGAAGCTTACCGGTCGTGTGATTGCGTTGGGGCTCTTCATCTCCAAGCTGGGAGAGTGCGCCCTACCGTTCTTCAAGCTGATGAAGAAGAAGGGCCCATTCGAGTGGACTCCGAAGGCCGACCAAGTGTTTCAAGACCTCAAGAGATACCTGACCAGCCTGCCAGTGATGGTGGCACCTCGACCTCTCGGGCCCTTGGTGCTCTACCTGCCTGCCACACCCCACTCTGCCAGCATAGCGCTGGTGGCCCTCAGAGAAGAGCACCAGCTCAAGGGCCCGCCAAGTGGAACCACCAGGCTAGACGAAGCGGCATGACACCAAGGCGATGCTCCTGATGCAGCGGTTGCTTCGGCAGGCCGCCAAGTCCCTGAAGCCAAAGACCCCAAAGAGACACCTCGACCTCCAGGGGCCGAAGACTCCGACAGCTCTCTTGCCCTCATCGAGCACCCAATGTATTTCGTCAGCACAATGCTAGGAGATGCGAGGGCACAATACCCCATGCCTCAGAAGATCCTGCTCGCGCTCCTGGTGGCCTCGCGCAGGCTGCGCTGCTACTTCCAGTGTCACCCCATCAAGGTCGTCTCGGCTTAACCACTGGAAGGAGTGCTCAGGAGCCCCAATGCCGCCGGACGAGTCGCTGAATGGAACATCGAGCTGCAAGCATTTGACTTGGAGTTCAGCACGACCGGGGTCATCAAGGGGGCTGCGCTCATAGATTTTGTGGCAGAATGGACAGACGCCCCAGAGCTCGAAGCATGCGAGCACCAATCCCTATCTCCAGGGAGCGAAGCGCCAGATGGCTAGGTCATGTACTTCGACGGCGCGTTCTCACGCCAGGGCGCGTGGGCTGGAGCAGTGCTTATCTCGCCCACCCAGGACAAGTTCTACTACGCTGTGCAGCTCTGCTTCCAGCAGGGCGAGAAGGTCTCGAACAACATAGCAGAGTACAAGGGCCTGATAGCTAGCCCCAAGGCTGCGGTGGCCCTGGGGGTGAGGCGTCTCACCATCAAGGGCGACTCGCAGCTCCTCGTCAACTTCTCCAACATAGTAGATGAGCCGAAGGACGAGCACATGGAGGCGTACCTCGCAGAGGTGTGCAAGATGGAGAAACAGTTCTTGGGCCTGGAATTGCAGCATGTGCCCCGTGGCACCAACAAGGAAGCCGACGACATCGCCAAAAGAGCATCCAAGCGGCTACCCCAAGAGCCTGGCGTCTTCGAGGAGCGGCTCTTCAAACCATCAGCAACACTGCCACTCTCAAGAGCAGCGCTGCCTCGGGAGGAGCCCCCCCAACCACCTGCCTCAGGAGCCCCGGCCTGCGGCCCGACCGCGGGAGCGCATTTGCTCTTGGTGCTCGAGCCTCAGGAAGGGTGTTGGACCAAGGAATTCAAGGAATACCTGACGTAGGGGACGCTGTCGGAAGAGGAGGAGGACATGGAGCATGTGGCACGACAAGCCACAGCATACTGCATCCGGGACGGTGAGTTATACAGGAAGCGGCCAAATGACGTTTCCTTGTGTTGCATCTCCAAGGAGCAAGGGAGAGAGCTGCTGGCCGACATACATGACGGGGACTACGGGCACCACTCGTCATCACGGACCCTCGTCGGCAAAGTGTTTCACAGCGAATTCTACTGGCCTACGTCACTCAACGACACGACTGAGCTGGTGAGGTCCTGCGAGGCCTGTCAATTCCACGCCAAGCAGATTCATCAGCCGGCTCAGGGCCTCCAGACCATCCCACTCTCGTGGCCGTTCGCGGTCTGGGGGCTGGATATCTTGGGCCCGTTCCCTCGAGCGCCTGGGGGCTACCGCTACCTCTACGTCGCCATCGACATGTTCACCAAGTGGCAGAAGTAGAAGCCGTCCGCACCATCCCGACCGGCTCCGTGGTCAAGTTCATCAAGGGTCTCGTAAGCCGGTTTGGGGTCCCCAACCGCATCATCACCGATAACGGCTCACAGTTCACTAGCAACCTTTTCAAGACATATTGTGCTAACCTTGGAACGCAGATCTGCTACGCTTCGGTGGCGCACCCCCGGAGCAATGGCCAGGCCGAATGCGCCAACGCGGAGGTCCTGAGAGGCCTCAAGACTAGGACCTTCAAGAAGAAGCTCGAGGCCTGTGGCAGGGGCTGGCACGACGAGCTCCAGTCCGTGTTGTGGTCCATCCGCACCACCGCCACCAAGTCAACGGGCGAGGCCCCATTCTTCCTCGTCTATGGAGCAGAAGCAGTTCTCCCTCACGAGGTCAAACATCGCTCCGCGCAGGTCCTGGCGTTTGATGAGGCGCAGCAGGACGCCATGCGGGGGATGTACCTCGTGCTGGGGTAGGAACGCCGCAGTGAAGCCACGCTACGGGCGGCAAGATATCAGCAGGCGCTGCGACGGTACCACTGCCACAACATCCACTCCAGGACGCTCGAGGTGGGTGACCTCGTCCTAAGGCGGGTGCTCTCCAAGGAAGGGCTGCATAAGCTCTCACCCACGTGGGAGGGCCCGTTTAGGGTCGCCCATGTCTCTAGGCCCGGCGCCGCGTGCCTGGAGACGCAGGACGGGGTACCCATCCGGAACGCCTGGAACATCGAGCACCTCCGGAAGTTCTACCCATGAAGAAAGGCCCAACTCCTGTGAAGAAGGCCCAGCGCCTGTGAAGGTCTCCGCTCGTGACACTCTCATGTAATAATGAGTGGGGCTGTACACGCCCTAGAGTCTCAGGAGTAACGCCCTCGGGCCTCTGGGCTCCCTCCCACGTCCTAGTGGTAGCACTTAGCTCCGCGTTGGTGAGAAGACAAGAAGACTAGACTAGGCGCCGGATGCTGCTTTTCATTTGCTTTCCATAGTTGGCTTGCCCGTCTTTAATCAAAATTTGCTTTCTGGTGTTCGATTGCCGGTCTTGTTCCATCGCCTTCTGGCTCTGTTTTTGCCTTTGGTTCTCTGTTTGACTTGTGCTCTCTCTCGCTTCCCTCACGAGGGGGGCTGGGCAGGTGCCCTCGCGAGCGTCTTGGCACCTCTTGTCCATTTTTTTGCGAGGCACTCTCGTTCGAGCCGCAAGCTGGCGCCCCTCTTTCAATCCATGCCCCTCGGGTACTGCGATGCGAGGCGCTGGGTCATGGCCGGCGGCGCCTGCGACCAGGGCTCGGAATCCCCTACTAAATTTTTTTTCCAGTTCCTAAACGCCTCATCAGGCACGGAGGAATGCGCGCCTCGTGAGGCGGAAACTACTCCAGGCACGTCAAGCTAAGTTATTCCTACGTGCCTACATAAGACATTGATATTGCGACACAACACAGGAACGATAAACATAGCATAACAACTTGGAAATCATAGTTTGTTGCACGCCCCTGCGGGGCCCCATACTCGTCTCTCTCTTAATGCAGGAAGAAAAGGAAGAACAAAACAAAAGCGGCGCGTGCCTCTGCGGCGGCTCGCGAGGTCGGACCCGCGGCGCTCTCCTGAGCTCAGCCGGACCCTTCCTCGTACTTCACTGAGGCGTGACGGCGAGACGGCCCATTGCCACCTTCAAAGCGAGCGCGGCGGCTGGTCGTAGCCATCGCTGCTGGAGCTATCGCCGGAAGGAGAACCGCCATAGCTCGGCACGAGGTCGTCCTCGCCCTCATCTCGACCATCGCCAAGGCCAAGCACCTCGTCGCCGTTGTTGTCCTCGGGGCAGCACCCGAGGCGGCGGTCGTCTTCTCCGAACACCCTCATGTAGAGGGTCGCGTTGCCGTCGTACTTGAAGTGGAGGATGCACTGTCTGCCCAGGTCGCGCGCGCGGGCAAACGTCTGCCAGCCGCAGGCTAGGGCCACGTTGCCAGCAACGGAGACCTCGACTGCGGCCCATGAAGCTTTGCTGCAGTAGCCTTCTGCCTACAGCTAGAGCCCGCCTGGACCTGCGGCCGGCAGTTCGCCGGTGAAGAAATGCGGGAGCTGAAGCCAGGTGTTGGCCGGGTTCTCCGACCAAACGACGAACTCTGGCAGCACCTCCGCCGAGTGAAAGCGCGGCCGAGAAGGCCGTGCGACCACGACGCGCCTCCCCTCACCGACGGGGTTGCCACGATCTGGACGAACCTCACCCCGAGAAGAGGCACCGCCGCGACAACGAGGAGCCGTGGCGGGGGTCGTGGCGCGCTTGCGGGGACGGTCGCGCCCACGCTTGGGCGACGGGGAGCCGGGCCCCTCTCGGCGAGCCTTCCCCTTCTCCGCGGCCGAGAACCTCTTCGTGGGCGCCATTGGTATCTCAACCAACAATGGAGCAAGGAAGACGAAGTGGGCGAAGCAAGAAGGGATGGGCGACGGGGGCTCCGCCTCCCTCTTCATTTATAGCCCAAGGGAGGCCAACCGTCGACCTCCACGATCGCAGGTAATGATAACCCTTTTTGCATGCAGCAGGGACTCGTCAAATCGGGCAGTTGCCGAGCCAGCGTGGGGAAGCGGAGATGCCCACGTCCAATCAATTGTCACGCGTCAACCAAGGCCGTAGGCTGTTGGGGACCGCGTCGCTCCGCACTTGCCCTTTGGCTTCGCCTCGAAGCCAAGTCCGAGCGCGCCTTGGGCCCGGGGGCTACTGCCGGCGTTCTGGGAACAAGGGTCCCCAGACTTGCTCGCCATGCTCCATGGCGTGGCTCTCCCAGCGAACCCGTATGGCCCATCTTCACGAACCAACACTCAAGACCCTCGCGAGGGACCAAGCCTCGCGAGGCGGTCGACACAAGACCTCCTCAGGGGCGGCCTCACGGGGCTGGCTCGCGAGGGGCAGAGAGATCAAGGCAAGGGGTACCTCGTGTGGTTTCCCGTGAAGTAAGCCATGACGACCAAGACCAGGCGGGCGCCAGCGCGTAGTGTCCTCGTTTCCTCTTTGGTGCTAAAGGGGCAAGCGCAGGCGAGGAGTCTCGAGGCATCAGGCAAAGGTTTCCATATCGGTGCAACAAGACCAAGACCAGTAGGACGGCAGGACGGAGGTCGCCGTGGAGCCCAAGACGGCGTCACCACGAGAGCCTTTGGCAGGCGAAGACTACTTTTGTCAGGATAGCTTGTACTAGTTGTCTCCCTTCAAACTGGCCGTTGTGGCATCCCTTCCCGTTCAATATTTGGGGAGAGGACCAAGGCCTTTATAAATAGGACTAGCCACCATAGTAGGAGGCAACTCAGCCAAAATGGATCAAAACCTTCACCAGCTCACCAAGCACAAGAACACCTCTCCTCAAGAGGCTGTTCTTCCCTTGTAATGTTCATCACCAGCCCAAGAGGCAATCCACCACCACCACACTGGAGTAGGGTATTACACCACATCGGTGGCCCGAACCAGTATAAATCTTGTGTCCCTTGTGTTGCGAGTTCATCTAGCTAGCATGTGAGATCGTGGTGAGGGTGAGGGCGAGATTCGGTTGGGGGAAATCTTCGTGCGCACCCCAGTGTTCGAACCTCAAGGGTTTTGCCGGAACCCGAAATCCGACAGAGTTGTAGTCATACTTGATGAAGTAGAACTTGATGTACTCTTGGGAACCCACTTAACCAAGGCATTAGGAGCGTCTTCAAATGCATCAATCTCCTCTTGAAGCTTGTCCTTGCCTTTTAGCTTGTGGTCTTGTGGTGGAAGATCGTCTTGAGCTTGTGTTCCTTTGAAAGAAGTGGGATCATACTCCTCTTGTTGAGGAACAAACTTCGTCTTGAGGTATTGATCTTCTTCCCACTCAACTCCATTGGCATTGAACTTGCGTTCAAAACCAACACCTTGATTCTTCTGATGCCTTCCTTGCTTGCGTACAATCTCCTCAAATTGCTTACTTCCGGCAAGGCTCTTGTGAACACCTTTCTCTATAATTCCCTTCAATAAGCTATTTTCTTGCTCAAGTGTAACTTGGCTAAGAGAATCTTTAGTGGAATCAAGAGAACTACTAGAAGCAACAATATTGGATTTAACATGATTATTGTTACTAATAGAAGAAGAACCTTTCTTGCTCTTTTTGCTAGATTTTACTTGTGGCATGTAAGTAGACAAGAGTAAACGCTTGTAAGAAAGACTTTTCTTACGAAGATCATCATTGTGCTTTTAAGAACCCATGCTCTTGCTCTAGATTGAGCTTTTCAAAGCGTAGCTTCTCATGAGTCTTTAAAAGCTCTCGATGATCCTCTATGGTAGTTTCATGAGCTAACTTAAAGAGTGTTTAGTTCTTTAGTTAGACGCTCAATCTCCTTCTTATCATTGTCATTCGTTTTATCTTGATTAGAATGATTAAAAGCAGTTTTATCATAGTTTTCATCACTAGAGTTGTCAATAAGTAAATCATCATCATCTAGCAAATCATCTTCATCACTATTTAAATCAACATACTCGGGGTGTGATACCTTGGGGCCTTTAGCCATGAAGCATCTTCCAATCCCTTCATTTGGTGAATCAAATATGTCGTAGGAGTTGGATGACACAAGTGCAAGACCGGCAACACCTTCATCTTGAGTATGTTCGGAGTCGGAATGATAGCTTCTCTCGGAGTAGTTGTCGGAGTCGGAGCCGGATACCCATTCACCAACATGAGCTTGATGCCTTCGTCTTGTGTAGCTCTTTGATGACTTGTCCTTCCTTTCTGAATCCTTGCTTCCGCGAGAGGGTCTTCATTCACAATGATCATCTCTACTCCTTCTTTCTCTTGGTGGTGATTCTTCTCTTTTGCTTCTCCTTTTATGTGAGTCTTCTCTTCTTTTGTAGGGAGTCGTACACTCACTAGAGTAGTGTCCGGGTCATCCACAATTATAGCAATTGCGATAACGACTAGAAGACCTTTTGTCATTGTAGGACCTTGAGTTGGAACTTCTTTCTTTGCTTCTACTCTTGTAGAACTTGTTGAAGTTCTTCACCATTAGGCTCAATTCGTCATTGAAGACCTGTTTCTCACTTGATGAAGTAGGAGCATCACATGAAGCTTTATTTGCACCACTAGACTTGTTGTGAAGCTCTTCTTTATCCTTGGGTGACATCTCATGAGCAACAATTCTACCAATGACTTCCGTTGGCTTGAGATATTTGTAATTGGGCATCATTTGGATGAATGTGCACACGGTATCATATTTTCCATCCAAGGCTCTTAGGATATTCTTGATGATGAATCTGTCGGTCATCTCTTCACTTCCTAAGCTGGCAATCTCATTTGTGATGAGAGCAAGCCTAGAGTACATTTTAGCGACACCTTCACCATCCTTCATTTCGAACTTGTTAAGTTGACTCTGAAGCACATCCAATTTGGATTCGTTGACGGACTCGGTACCTTCGTGCATATCAATCAAAGTATCCCAAATTTCCTTTGCATTCTCAAGGCAGCTGATTTTGTTGAATTCTTCGGGGCACAATCCATTGAAGTGGATATCACAAGCTTGAGCATTGTATTGCAACATCTTCAATTCTTCCGCAGTTGCTTCACGATTTGGTTCTCTTCGATTGAAGAATTCACCTTGCAAGCCAATACACACAATAGCCCAAACGGTGGGGTTGTGTCCAAGAATATGCATTTTCATTTTATGCTTCCAACTTGCAAAATTTGTGCCATCAAAGTAAGGACCTCTATGGTGGTAATTTCCCTCGCTAGACACCATACTCTCCTAGGTTGTGAAACCAAGGCTGTGATCACCAAAGCTATGGAAATCAAGGCAAATGGAGATCAAAGCTTTGATACCACTTGTAGGATCGAAAGTAGGTCTAGAGGGGGGGGGGGTGTGATTAGACTACTTGACCAAATAAAAATCTAGCATTTTCCCAATTTTAAGTCTTGGCAGATTTTAGCAACTTAGCTCAAGTCAAGCAATCAACCTACACATGCAATTCTAAGAGTGTAGCAGCGGAATGTAAATCATTGCATATGAAGGTAAAGGGAGGGGTTTGAAAGGCAAATGCAATGTAGACACGGAGATTTTTGGCGAGGTTCCGATAGGTGGTGCTATCATACATCCACGTTGATGGAGACTTCAACCCACGAAGGGTAACGGTTGCGCGAGTCCACGGAGGGCTCCACCCACGAAGGGTCCACGAAGAAGCAACCTTGTATATCCCACCATGGCCATCGCCCACGAAGGACTTGCCTCACTTGGGTAGATCTTCACGAAGTAGGAGATCTCCTTGCCCTTACAAACTCCTTAGTTCAAATCCACAATCTTGACGGAGGCTCCCAAGTGACACCTTACCAATCTAGGAGACACCACTCTCCAAAAGGTAATAGATGGTGTCTTGATGATGAACTCCTTGCTCTTGTGCTTCAAATGATAGTCTCCCCAACACTCAAAACTCTCTCACATATTTGGCTATGGTGGAAAGATGATTTGAGTGGAAAGCAACTTGGGGAAGGCTAGAGATCAAGATTCATGTGGTTGGATTGGAATGTCTTGGTCTCAACACATGAGTAGGTGGTTCTCTCTCAGAAAATGAATGCTAGAAGTGTAGGCACGTTTGATGGCTCTCTCGCAGATGGAGAGGAGGGTGGATGGGTATATATAGCCTCCGCACAAAATCTAACCGTTACACACAATTGAGCCAACTCGGTCAGACCGAATATATGAACTTGGTTAGACCGATTCAGTTCAAAATGTGAACGTTAGGCTTTTCGGTGGGACCAACAAGATTAACTCGGTTGGACTTATGAGCTAGGGTTAGGGCAAACCTCATCTTGGTTTGACCGATTACGTGAACTCGGTGAGACCGATTTCAGTAATAGGTTAACAGAGAGTTGGTCAGGCAAATTCGGTGGATCGCTCCTTTCGGTGATACCTATACATTATGAAAGGGAAACATAGAGTTTAAACTGCGAACTCGGTGGGACCGATCGCTCATTTCGGTGAGACTGAAATGTTAAGAAGGGAAACAGAGTATGTAATACCATCTCGGTGAGACCAAACTGATTAGGGTTTTTAGCTATGGCTATGTTAAGTGAACTCGGTGGCGCTGGATGAATCAAATCAGTGGGGCCGAGTTTGACTTTAGGTTTAGGACATATTTGGATTTGAGAAGATGGTTGAGGGCTTTGGAGCATATCGCTAAGCATTTTGAGCAAGTAGACCATTAAGGAACACCTCGTCCCCTTTTAATAGTATTGGCTTTTCCTATGGATTCAATGTGATCTTGGATCACTAAAATAGAAATGAAGAGTCTTGAGTTTTTGCCAATATTTGTCCTTCGCATTTTGAGGGTCCACATCTCTAGCCCATGCCATGCCAATCATTGAACTTTCTGAAATAATCAACTTAAAAGGATATTAGTTCAATGAGCTATATGTTGTTATGAATTAGCAAAACCACCCAGGGATTAGTTGCACTTTCAAGATGGCACATGCTTCAATATTCTTGAAAATGAAATGAACGACATCGACTGTGTTTGGGCCATGTTGATCAGTGCCACACGTGTGGGCGTAATCATTTAGGTAACTTATTGATGTCGGTTTTTTGCTATATTAGACTATGTCCAGGTTTCGGTTCCCCTGTGTATTGTACATGTATTGTATGTGTGTTGGGAAACTATTTATGATCATAATATCATTCAACAACAATCTTTTTCTTATCCAGCTCAAGTTAAAGATCTTTGGATCCCATGTGAAAAGAATTGGAATACAGACTTAATTAACTCTCTTTTCACTCCTGAAATGGCTAATACCATTCTACAAACTCCAATCATTAATGCAAATGGTAAGGATATTTTTGTTTGGAAACTAACTCTTGCAGGTGAATTCTCTTCCAAAAGTGCTTACAAGCACTGCTTCAACAATCTTCAGCTTCCACCAAGGCAGAGGCCCAAAATTGTTCCTATGAGGGTCATTTTCCTTCTTAATCAGGTGTGGGAAGATAATCAAATGGCACTAAGAGTTCAAACATTCGCTTGGAGGCTTCTTAGAAAAGCGCTTCATACGGGTAAGACGGCAGGTAGGTACTCCAAACATATCAATGAAAACTACTCTAGATGTGGCCAACTAGAAGATGAAATGCATATATTGTTTCTTTGCCCTTTTTCTAAATCTGCATGGTTCTGCAATCCTTGGTTTATTAAAATGGAATCTCTGGCTGAACATTACCATTCTATTCCTTATATAATTCGTGCTTTGGTTACACCTCAACATCCACAAATAAACTCGACTACTCTCTATACTTTTCTATGGTGACTTTGAAAAGCTCGAAATGACTGTCTATTTTGTAGAAAATTATGTAAGCCTTCCAGGTGTATGTAGCATCAAATGTAATACTGAAGCAACCAAATTAGAAGATAAGAACTCCACTCAGCAGCAAGAAAGCAATCAAGCTCAGGAGCAGTTGCAAGTTTCTCCAACAACCATACATACACATGACTCTAATAATCTTGCAGGGAATGTCATCTTTTGCGACGCTGCCTAGGAGAGATGTACAAATTCAGAGTTGGGCCATGCCGGCTTAGGAGTAATCATAACCATGCAAGACAATCTGCACCTCCAACAACTGCACGTCTCTGCGCTTTCGCCTCCAGCTTCATGTGCACTCCAGGCTGAAACTTATGGGCTGCTCCTAGCTACAAAGTTAGCAGATCTTCTGTAGGTTCAAAACCCTCACTTTTACACGGACTGCTCAGTGTTAGCTTCGGCAACAAGGTCATTAACAGTGTTTGCTGCTCCAGGATGTTGGGAGAACAGACCTCTCCTTGCAGAGATCCAAGCCCCTCCTTCTTTCAACTATAACAAGATCACTCACATCAGCAGGAGCAAGAATGTAAAAGCTAATCATCAAGCTCAATTAGCTCTTCATATTCAGACAAGGTCCTTAGCTATCTGTCGCTTATGTACACAAGTAGGTCAAGGTCAATGTCCTGGTAAGGACATACTTTCAGCTTCTAGCATAGCTCCATTCATGCTCCTTTCTGTAAAATGTACCTGATCCTGAATAAAGCCTTCTTTTGTTCAGAAAAAGGGAGATAAGCCACCAGTTTAGGGTTGTGCTAGTTCCCCCAAAACATGTTTGTTTACATGGTACTAAAATAGGCCTCGATGACCACTTCTTCCGCCTCTTCGAGCACGGCCGCCGCCGCCACTATGGCCATCGTCGCCGCTACAACTGTTGCCGCTGCATCCCTCATGGTCGTTGTGGTCTCTTCCTCCACTGCCCCAACGATCTCGCCGTTCCTGTCAAGTCTTCTTGTCGGGAGTGCGTCGGGCCTCTAGTCCAATCGCTCCCAAGGTGCTGGACTGTTTGCCTCACCACATGCGCCTGGCTCCTCGCCTTTCTTGGCACCTCCGATTGCTCCTTACCTGTCGCCCTCCGGGACGGCGTATGGATCAGCAAGCTTCGCGCCCGCCGGTTACAAGCCCGCCGGCTATGCGCCCAGTAGATACATGCTCGCAGGCTTCACACCTGCCGGCTATGGGTCCTACTCGCCCACAAGCTACGCGCAGCCCGTGGCGTACACGCCCCCTGTAGCTTTGACATCCTCGGCACTTGCGCCGACCACTATTCGACTCCTCCTATCTTTGGCTATCACTAGAGGCTGGTCTCTGCGCCAACTTGATGTCCAGAATGCTTTCTTGCATGGTGTTTTGGAGGAATATGTTTATATGCGCCAGCCTCCTAGTTTTGTCAATCAGGATCATCCCCAACATTTGTGTCATCTTGTTAAGGCGCTCTATGGGCTAAAACAGGCTCCCCATGCATGCATGCCAGGCTTGGTTCTGCTCTCTGCAAGCTTGGTTTTGTTCTGTCTACAGATGACATCTCTCTGTTTCTTCTTTGGCGATTAGAGGTCACTATGTATCTTCTGGTTTATGTCGATGACATTATTTTGGTGAGCTCCTTTGTCTCAGCTCCTGGCCGCCTTATGGCTGCCTTGAGTTCGGAATTTGCGCTTAAGGATCTGGGTGAGCTACATTTCTTTTTGGGCTTGGAGGTTACTCAACATGGCACCCATCGGGTTCGGGTGCGGGTATTGGTTGCCCAAACCCTTGCCCATCTCAATATTTTTCGCCCAAACCCATACTCGTACCCGCACCTCGGGTTTCAAATTGTTCCCATACCCGTACCCGGTCAGGGGCGATTAATACCCGCGAGTAAAAATACCCATCTCGGCCACCTTACCCAAATCACACCTTATTATTTAATTTTTTATCATTTCCGCATATATACATAACATTTCAACATGTATACCTCAAAATTTCAACACATATATACCACATTTTAGCATTTCAGCAGATAGATATCACAATTTTGTGTGCGATAGAATAAAAAATGGTACTAATTTTCACAAGTGGATAGCAATAAGCATGAACTAGATGGAACAATGTTCAATTACATTTGTGGATGAGTAGCATGTAAGTGTACTTCTTAGAGAAACATTCACATATATTCTTTCTTCTTTTTTTCCAATTACAAGACAAAAAAGAGGGACACAATTTTCTCTAATTTTTTTTATTGAAGTTACTCAAAATGATCAAATGAAGGAGACTATATAATAAGATCAACATAATTATAGACAAAATCATGAATTCACAAAACAAGATCAATACATTTTAAAAAGATCATGCACATGGGTAAGGGCAGAGGATTTTGGGTTGAGGCTAGTGGTTGTGTTCCCATATGCGGGTACGCGGGTATGGGTATTGCATTCCCGTACCCGTACCCGGCTTACCCGATGGGTATAATTTTTTCCCATTTATAAACCCATGGGTATTTATTTTTCCCAAACCTTTACCCTAATAGGGTTTTTACCTGTCGGGTTTGCGGGTTGTGGGTACCCATTGCCATGTTGAGAGGTTACTCATTCCGATGATGGACTCACTCTCACTCAACGCAAGTATTCCATGGATCTGTTACATCGGACTGGTATGCTTCAATGCAAAATGGCCACCACACCTATGTCAGCGACTGGCAAACTGTCTACTGTTGATGGCTCGTTGCTCTCGTCTGAAGACGCTGCAGAGTATCGCAGTGTTGTTGGTGGTCTTTGGTATCTCACTATCACAAGACCTGATATCTCCTTTGCAGTTAACCGTGTTTGCCAGTATCTTCATGCTCCACGGGAGACTCGTTAGACCGTTGTTAAGCGCATTCTGCGCTATGTTAGCTCTACTTCTTCACATGGTATTCATCTTCAGGCTGCTCCTTCTGTTGTTCTATCTGCTTTCTTTGATGCTAACTGGGCTGGTAATCCAGACGACCGTCAATCCACGGGGGGATATGCAGTATTCTTTGGTCCCAACTTGATCGCCTGGAATTCTTGTAAGCAAGCTACAGTCTCTCCACTACAAAAAAAGACACATCCGTGACATTTTGCCCCGAATAATTTTTTTTCTGTCATGCTTATGACACTTCTATGATGATAATTGTGACAAAAGCATGTATCATCATAGATGTGGTGGGCTCCTACTTCTATGACAAAAATCATGATAGAAAATGGGCTTTTCGTCTTGGGTGGGCCGGGGATGCACCTGCATGACATTCTTTGGGCCGTCCATGACGGAAAAATCATGGTAGAAGCGAGGGCGAGGAAAATATTAGGGAGTTCCCGGTTACGGTGGGTGGTCGGGGTTGAGCGATGCACGGAGGTTTGCGTGTTTCTCTCGTACATGTACGCGCTGTGTGCGAGGCGTTCGCTTACTGAACCTGAGTGATTGCACTAGCTATGTTACTGAACCCGAGCGATCGGTCCCTTGGCTGTTAACTGAACCCGAGTGATTCATTCGCTACTGCTACTAACTAAAGACGATCGAACCTGCTACCTCTTGATGAATAGTGGCCATTGTTGGGGGTTGGATGAACAGTTCCCGGTGGGGATTGGATGAACTGGACCTCGTGGTAGTAGTAGGTCGTTGCCGGTGGATGAACATGACCCCGATCGAGGAGGCCGCCACACACCCGAGCCGGTCGAGGGTGGATGAACAGGACCCCGTGGAGGGCTGGTTGAATAGTAGCCGGTGAAGGCTAGATGAAGAGTAGCCCGTGGATGAACAATAGCTGGTGGAGGCAGAAGGACGATGCGATGGATGAATAGTAGCAGGTGAAGGCTGGAGGAAGTCGATGGTGGATGAACAGTAGCCCGTGGAGGCTGGAGCGAGGCAGTAACGTGGATGAACAATAGCCCGTGGAGTCCCATTTTGCAATATGCCACACCCCTCCCGATGAACATGACCCCGTTTCGACCATAGACGCTCCAACACAAGTTTGTTTCCTCCGTTTTGCGGTACGTCACACCCCTCCCGATCAACAGCACCCCATTTCGACCGTAGGAGCTCGAACACAAATCCTTTTCCTCCATTTTGCGGTACGTCAGACTCCGTTTCGGCTGTTCTGTCCAAGCCGGTTGTGGCACCCCGGCTCAGAGGAAACCGGAACTCCCCATATTCCAGCCCAGAGACAAGTCTTCTGGAATACGGCACTGCTGGCATAGAACAAATCAGCTCTTTATTACAAATACTCGGGGATACAAGGGTTCTGATATAACCAGGAATTACATCGGCACGGCGACGCTACGCCTGCCAAGGTTGCTCTATGCTAGCAGCAGAACAACTCATAGCAGCGGAATAACGACGGCATTGATGGACTCCACTCCGCAGGGACTCTGGCTGGAACGCTTATCCTAGCTCACCAACAAAGGATCCACGGCAAACAAGTAAGCAGACAAAGCACGACCTACAAACTGGCATGACATGCCAGGTTAGTACATTGAATGTACTTGCAAGCTCACAACAACCAGAAGCGATCAAGATGAACAACAGCATGTCATTTACAGGTTAAACAAGCATGAGCATGATACAACTCGAACAACATGGCATGTACAAGGTGAACATGATACCGCTAGAACATGATCAACATGGCATGAACATATTACTCGAGACATGAACAATGATGGTACTAGCATGCAACATGCTACAAATATCACTTACTCTGCAACATGCTACAAATATCACTTACTATGTTCAGGGTTACCGTGTAACCACCAAATATATGCCACTCTTACTTACCATCGTGGTCACGGGATCACTTCAATCATTATAAAGAATACCATCGGGATCTTCACAAGATGACCTCATCATTATCAAGAATACCATCGTGATCCTCACAAGATCACCTCATCAATATCAAGAATACCATCGTGATCCTCCCATGACCACATAAAGATCAACCAACTTCTTTCCTCATCAAACCGGTTTGTTTATTAGTCAGGTTTTTATTACTGTTGACTCATAGTGTGACTTACTACGAACTGGGCCCTTATCCACGGGCACGGCTATCGATAGATTAAACATACTCTATAGAGGTTAGCACACTGTACCCACACCACAGAACCCATGGCCTTGCACTCCCATTCGGGTGGACCAACGGCGTTCCGACAAAACAGATCTACTGCCATGACACTCTCTCGGCCTCTCCGACCAACTCCCCTTTGGGCCAAGTCATGGGTGGCCTCGATGTCACCTCGTGACATTCAACGAACACCATCGTTGCAAAACAAAACCGTCCCAAGAGGGGACAACCCGGGTACTACAACAACGGGCACACAAGGCTATCACCGCCTACCGGGCCAGGGCAGCGCGTGTGCATAACCTTCCCTAGTTGGAGGCACACCCGAGAGGCATGACAATAGACCTAGTTAGGATCCCCCATAAAGCAAGTGTGGTTGCACTAGTCAGCTCGATTTTGATGGCACTATGACTCAGCCAACATATGTTCAAGTTCAACTGAAGTCCAGTTAAACTTGAATGTAAATGATGCTGAGTCACACAATATAACATGATGAAATAAAAGTGCACATGAGCATGATATCAACATGAGCATGGGTAGAGCAGCATAACCATATGGATCATTAGCATCAATAATAATAAAGCAATTAGTTTACTTGATGAAGATGAACATGGCATAGCGATGATCGTATGTAACACAGGTGCTTCATAACAGATGGTAATCATGCATCAGATGAGCATGTACTGCTACCAAGCATGACATATGAGAATAATACTAGCAAGTAGTATACACTAACAAGGTGCGTAAGAACATAGCATGAAAATAAGCATGTATCCATAAGCATAACCGAAACGGTAATAGCAGTATTAAACGAGCAGTCATTTATTAAATATTCAAGTGAAAACCATGGCTACTGCAAATCCATCATGCAAGTGGCTATCGTGGCTTGCCTGGTAAAGAAGAGGTCACCAGGAAGAAGTGCAGAAGGGTCGCGGAAAGATTCGCCGGAAACAGTTCTCTCCCAGAGGGGCTGGTCATTTTCACAGCGTGAAAACATTATGAAAATGGTACCAACATGACGGGCTCGACGAGACGAAGAAGTGGGCTTTGGAATCACCTCATTTGGAGTTACGAGCAAAAAGATACGGTCCTTTAAAGCTGAGGTCCATGGCTGATTAAACAGAACATGCCTTTCCAGGGAATACGCTTTCTAACAAAGAAAGCATATTTTAGGTTGAATCAGGGCCGAAGTATGCTTTCAGTGGAGGAAAATGTATTCTGAAGAATACGCTTTCACTTATCCACATCAGCGACTCGGGTCACCGCCCCGTGCGGCTGACGAGGGGGACCCGCGGGGAGGTGGGGCCGCCTGGCAGGAGTCTCCTTCTTCCTCGCCAGTTCCCCGCATGGGCTGAGGAGGCAGGGGAGTTGGGCGATGCTGGCGACTGCCCTGGCCAGCTCCGGGCACCTCTGGTGAGGCCCCGGCTACCGAACTGCTCAGGGGGACGCCACGCTTCGGGTGGGATGCAGTAGACTCCCCGGGAATCGCCTGGTTGAGCGGAGCGCCGACCGTAGCGGATGGCGATCTCAACCGATGATGGGCTCGTGGCCACGGGCCACCGGAGGAGGAGCTGGTGGTCGAGGCGGTCTTGCGGGGGTCGAGGAGGAGTTCTGGAGTGGAAAGGAGGAGGAAAGGAGCTCCACGCTGTCCGAATTTAGGAGGAGGCCAACGACGAGCACGACGGCCATGGGAGGGACAGAGAGATCTTTGAGCTCGTTTGGGGTGGTCGGGGAGGTCTAGTGGAGGGAGGATATGAGCTTGGAGTGGTCGAGGGAGCTCGGGGACGACTTAAATAGCAGGGCGACGCGGGTGGGCGAGCATGTCCGCGGGACACGTCGTCGGAGCCGCGGACGCGTGGGCACGCGAGGTTGCACGACGGTAGGTGACGAGAGGGTACATGGGGGAGCTCACGGGGCAGAGGAGGCCAAGGGGCACGAGTAGGAAGAGGCCAGGGACGAACAGAGCCGAAACAGCCATAGTGCTCCCGTGGGCGCGCGGCGGCGAGCTCCGACGAGCGATCTACAGGAGGGGGAGAGGGGTCCAGGGAGACGGAGGAGGCATGGGGGAGCTATTGGACATGGTTTGGCTTGCGAGAACGGCGAGCAGATGAGGGGCCCGAAGAAAACAACGCACAATTCGCGTCCATGGCATGCCAAAGCGGTGGTCACCGCGTGACATGGCACGCAGAGGACGCAATGGGCTGACAAACCTTGTGCGTGGTGTTGTCTCTACATTAGTGGGGCTGTGGAAAGTGATAAATGGAGAAGAGAGGCTCTGTAGCGAAGGGAGGCATTGATGAAATTTTGCTGTAGCAAACTTGGCTGCGCACTAGTGATCAATAGGGAAGAGGAAAGAGCCAAACTCCATGTCTGGTGTGTTTACGTTAAGAAGGACTATCATCATGTTAATTTGGAGGAGAAATGGGCCAATATTAAACATGGTTGCTTTGCAATAGCATAATTGCTCCAAAAACTTGATCATGAAGGGGCACTCACATAGTGTAGCCACTTGAGCTGAAATTTGGCATGGGATGATGATTTGGACATATAAAGATTCTGTACAAATTCCATACCATGTGGACTTGCCAAAATGGTACTTCGTTCACATACATCCTCTCTGTCCAGAAACTTGAGAAAATAATAGAGAAATATTGGCTAGATGAAATGACCCAAAATTTGGTGGAGAGAAGTTATATGGCCAGGGTAATGTACTGGTAAATTTTCAGCAAAAATGAAGCAATATAAAATATAGTTGCTTGACAACCTGAAAATCTGACCAGAAACAAAGATTTGATGCTTAGCACACATAGAGTGATAACATGATCCCAAATCTTGAGGAGAGTGATGATTTGATCATATGAAGGACCGTGCAAAATCTCAACTCATTTGGATTAACCTAGCTAGTACTTCCTTCACAAAGAATTCCCTCAGACAGGAACTTTGAAAAATTGCCCAGGAATATTCACTAGGAAAATTGAGTTGAATTTTGCCTGGAGGCAATGATATGGACATGAAATGGTGTCCAAAAAGTTTGGTGTCAATCAAGCAAAGATAAATGACACTTCCTTCTCAAAAAGCCACTTAGGGCAGAATGAGAAAAGGAATATTTGTGAATTATCTTTGATGATGCCGAGGAAGGGTTTTGACATATTTGTGGAAGATATGACCCAAACAATTTATGAGAATTATTTGGGAATTTTGGGAGTGAGAGAACTATAGGTTGTTTCACAACCTAGAGCAAAAAGGATTATTCCTTTAATAGAAAAAAGGAATATTCCCAATAAAAGAATATTGGGATTGGGCTAAGATGAAAATGACAAGGTCATGAGATGGTTTTTAGGATGACAAGCCACTTGGGAGCCTGAGAAGAGATGATCTTCCCAGGTTTCAGGACCACAGAGCCACACAAAAGCAATTCAAATTCAAAAATCCAAAGAAAAACAAAAGAAAATGAAAGGGCCAAAATCCAGGGTGTCACAAACCTTCCCCCTTAAAGAAATCTATTCCTCGAGATTTGGTTGCTCAGGGAACAAGTATGAATATTCAGACTTAAGGAAACCATTTCCAACTCGGGTATCCTTTTCCTTTAGATGATGTTCCCGCTGAATTTCATATGACTAACTGTCTTGCGCTGGGGTGATTTGCTTCACTGTATCCATATGCTGACATATCTTACCTCACATGTTCATGCTTATTGTCGTGGTTTTGTCACGGCAGATGTCCTCGTGAAAGGACTTAGTCGTGGAGCCATCGCTACGGGTTAACTTGAAGGGGTTAAAGCGGACACAAGGACACGAGAGTTTATACTAGTTCGGCCCCTTCGATGAAGGTAAAAGCCTACATCTAGTTGTGATGGATTTGATGGGGTTTCGATGACTAGGGAGCAAACAAGCTTTGCCTAGGCCTCGAGTTGTTGTTGTCTGTCTCAAACCGCCGCCGGGCCGTCCCCTTAAATACATGGGTGACGCCCGTCGGTTTACAGAGTCCCGAGCCGGTTCATAGATGTATCCGGCTCGGTCTCTACTATCCCTAACTTACAACACAAGATACATATTGGCGCCGGTTTATAGCTCTGGGCGTGAACTGCTATGGGCCATGGGCCCTCTGCTATTTACTTGGGCTTTAACATATTCAACTACTGGTGAAGTTATTCCGGCCTACTCTTGGCCGGTTTACCCCTTGTGGTAATATCCCCAACATTTGGCCCCAGATTGATTTGAATAGGTTCATGTCAATCCTTGGTAAAGATACTTCGTCTTCTACATCTTTGTGTTATCTGGTAAACCGCCGTGATGTCATCTTCTCTGATCGTTGTGAACCGGCTTGACGTCACCTGTCATAAAGCTATCCACAATATCTTTTGTTAATAGATCTGCGAGAATCGAGGCGGCAGCTCCGCTTCCAAGCCCACGGCTCCTTGATTTTCGCGCCTGACACATGTCCCTTGTCTTATATATAGGCCCGAGGGGTCATTTATTTTATTTTCCCTTCGTTCCTTTCTTCTTCGTCTTCCTTGCGCCGTCCTGCTTCAGAGCTTCGCCACGTCGACCTCAAGACCTTGTCCTTGGTCATTTGCATCAACTCCGAGCGCATCGTATCACCGCGACCTTCCCTTTCTTCCACAGCTCTGGTAAGCCTTCTTTCCTTCCCTGCGTAGATCTGTTCTAGGGTTCTTGTGTTCTTCCGTGTTCGTCAGATGCTTCTCGTTCGTATAGCAGTCTTCAAATAAACCTGTAAATCTTGGACCCATGTAACGGCAGATTCTACCATCCATTTGTCCTTACGCCACTCAGGGCCATAGATCGATCTGTATCTTTGCTTATGGATTCAAAGATTCGCTCCTTTTCAAATCTTGAATATTCACTTCTTTTTACGAACATGCTCCGGATCCGATAACTCATAAGCAATACTATGAAACCTGTTTTCTCCGCAGTTACGATTCTCAGAACATCTTCAAACCGGGCGGTTTAACTTTGTAGAAAAAACTGATGACTCGGCATATACCATTAGCCCCCGTACTGAACCGCCAGTGATTTCAGCTAAATAATGCCGCTTTGCAGAACTCCGGTTTATAAATAACTTCCTCCGGTTTAATACTGAATGCATTGGTATATATCTTTCCAACATATCTTTGAACCGGTATAAATATTCTGCAGACTGTACCATGGCCAAGACAGTATATGAGTGCAACTGGGTGGTTTCTCGAGTGACCGAAACACAGCTGGAGAACTTAGTCCAAATTGGCACTTTGGGCAAAAAGGATGTCATTCACTGGAGGGTCCCCTGGCCGGAAAGTGTTCGGATCCCAAGAATGGAGAAGTTGTTGTTTTTGCCGACCATCTCGCCCGGGGCTTGAGTCCACCGGTTCAAAGTTTTACCGGGATGTCTTGGATGACTTCAAATTGCAT
This sequence comes from Aegilops bicornis, assembly GCA_021605145.1. Lineage (NCBI taxonomy): Eukaryota > Viridiplantae > Streptophyta > Magnoliopsida > Poales > Poaceae > Aegilops > Aegilops bicornis. Next base: position 437,460,354 of record CM038675.1, on the reverse strand, counting down.
CCACAAGATATTGGCCCTAACTCCGTAACCAATATCATCACTTCCAAGTGCTTTGTGAGGTGTTCTTTCAAGAGGAGCCCTCGGTTGAACTATTCGTAGACTGTTTCCATCTAAACCGCCGCACCAATTTTCGGGACGGCCCCAACACGTAACTAGGGCGGCATAGCGATTCAAAAGAGAAAAGAAGTTACTTATCCTCACGCCTAAAATGCAGTACCATCCCAAAGAATGGAATGCGACATGGTTCTCATCAAGAAGATACTTCGCCAATCCCTTGCCGGGTTACCGTCCAAACGGTTAAGCAATACACACATCCTCCCTCACAGATCGATCATGCGAGGGAGAGAAGCAAATATGCTCCTCACTTATCCAAGCTCCGGGCCTTCATGGCTAATGGGCTGACCGGAGTTTGCCTTGCTTGCTGCTGGATATCTTGGAGTATACTACCCTTAAGCCGGTGCTCCGGTTTGATGTGTGAATACACAGAAGACTTAAAAGACCCTCTACGGCACATTGAAGTCCAAATTGCCGACGATGAAGTCACCGAGGCTGTTAAGAAGATGTTGAATGAATACGAGATCAAGGCTCGAGACCGGCCTGCTTCCTTTCTCTGCCAAGAACAAACCGCCAGCTATAAGCCTCATATTATATATCTTTATGAAATCTTGCCATGTTTTTAAATACCCTCTGTTAACTTTAACGCCTTTCAAACAGGGTGATGACCATTTTGGAGCAAAAAGACTCCTCAGGAGAAACCGGAGAAGGTAATCCGGCCCAAGACCCGAGTTGTGAAGAACCCGGCCCACCGAAAGAGAACCACTGCCTCCTCCGATCCTCCAGCTGATCACGATGTGGGTAATCCGGACCTTGAGGTAGAACTTGACCCACTTGGTTTACTTTTCACACGCCTTATTGATAATAATTATTGTCGATGAAGCCGAGGTCGATCATGCCGACGTTGTAGAGGTAATCACTCTTTCTTCCGATTCAAATCCTTTTCCTTCACTAAAAATCTGTCGGGCAAACCGGAGAGTTAAATTCTCTCATCCTCTTGCTTACTTGGACCGAAACTTTCTTATGAAGACACAATGGCACGAAGCTCGCCGCACCACCCGGCACAGCGGTCAGGTAGTTACCTCCGCCGGTTTATCAACAGTCCGGTTCGAAACGCCGCTCAGAGGTCTCTAAGCTGTTTCGTCGAATGCTTATCCTAAAGCGGGCTGTTTTCAAAGAACCTCTTAATCCCTCCGACTGATTATCGTGGCACTTCTCATTCTTCTTCCCATGAAGTCTTCGCCACCCAGCTCCACCACTCTAGATTGTGCTTGGGTGAGCCGTTTTACCGATAATTACGCTTGATATAGTACTTTCCATATTCTTTGGATTCATCCATTTTTTCACTTTCGGACCAAGCCTAGAGCCAGCAAAAAGCTCGTTCGACAAAGCGGCGGAACAAGATGACACTCCTGAACCGGCCGGAACGATAGATCCGGAAGAACCTATCCATGATGATGTGATGAACGACCCACCACCGCAAGACCATGATGTTGTTGCTGAAGAGGTGCTTGTTGATACCTCAGGCCCCATTAATCAACCCACGAGCCCTGTCCAAACTGACAAGACAGCGAGCCCTTCCAAGCGCACCGACAATCCGGCGACCCCAATGCGAACCGGCGAAGCCAAGGATGATGATGTCATTATTACTGGCTTTGGTCATTACGATCCGGCAATCTGTCGTCTTGTCCAAGCACACCGCCAAAGATGAATTTGCAGCCTTTGGTAAGGGCAAATGGAACAGATTTAGCCGCTTTTGCTACTCACGGACCCTCAGAGCTTTATTCCGGCTATCTCGAACTGCTATATACCAGCCGTGATTGTGAAGCTGGCTTGGTAAAAATGATGAAGGATAAATATGAGGTAAATTTCATGCGACTCTCCTTGAGCATTTCAATCTATCAACTCCACTAGCCCCCAAGTGACGATTTGAAGATAGTAACTTAAACCGGGACTTTCCATTTTGAACCTTTTTTTGAATGAAGCTTTACTTTGAGGTCAGAGCCCCAAGGGCAGTTTAACTTAAGCAAGCTAAACCGGGACTTTGTACAGTAAGAATGCCATTGACACCAGAAGATAGAGCACATACACATTAGCCCCCAAGTGCCAAGTTGAATACTTGTATTGATCTTGGGACTTATATGAGATTTGGATAAAAAGCAAATATGCATTAGCCCCCAAGTACCAAGGGCATAACTTGTTATGTGGTTGGTACTTCAATTCGGCATCATAATCTTTAATCAATGACACATATGCAGGGTGATCTTGGCAAGAAAGAAAGCCAGGTTCTTTGATCTTCAAGAGAACACGAAATCTCAACAGATTGAAACCTCGAAAGCAAAAGATGAATTAACGGCGCTTTAAGCGTCATGGAAAAGCTTAAAGAGGATTTCAACAAGGAACAGGCAGATTGGGCCACTGAGAAAGCTGCTTTACTTCAAAGGGCCGAAAAAGCTGAAGCTGCACTCAAACCGGTAGTAGATGAGCTGACCAGTGTAAAGTGTCAAGTGCATGCTATGACCGCTGCCGTCTTTGGTAAGCATTTTTATGTTCTGCAATAACGATGCCTCCTCATATTGTAGCCGGTTTACCAACCCTTTGAATGATTCAGGAACACGTATTGGCCACTTGGGATCAGACATGTGGAAGAAACTGAAAGCCGCCTATACATTGATAGAACAATTGTATACAGGCGCACAATGGATCATCAGCACTACTTCTCACAACAACCCGGCCCCGACCTTGATTCAAGACACCATCAAGAGGCTGTCAATGCTTCCTGCACGGATTGAAGAATTGAAGAAATCTGCTGCTAGAACCGGCGCTATAAACGCCTTAATCCGGGCAAAAGCATGGGTTCCAGATTTTGATCCTGTTGAAGCGGCCCAAGGCTTCCCAAGCGTGAAGGAGGACGGGACAGAGTTCAGTGAGGAGGATCTCCGAGCTATAAACCGGGAAGTGCGCCCTTTGGCTGAAGAGGCAAATTTGTCCCAGTATCAAGCCCAATATGATAGTCAAAATAAACGTGTGGCTGCACCAGTTCCTGAAGCAGAAAATCTTATCCCTCCAATCCGCAAGCATACTTACGCTCCTGACATTGAACCGTCCTTGCTGATCGACGATGAAGCTGTATTTCAAGCATTAATGGGAATCGATTGGACAACTATTGATTTCCAGCCGCTGGGTAGAGGAGCAGAAGCCGAAGCGGCGCAGAATGATCCTCAACCATCAGAGCAAGCTGGTGACCAAGCGTAAACTGGAAACCGGTTTATATTTGTTGTTTCATTATGATATGATGGAAAACAATTATCTTGTCTGGGCACCATGTTGCCGTGTAATAGACTAGCTGCCACACTTGGTGCTGATATGCCTTCGTGCATACGTATTGCAACTTATGCTTTCTTTGAATCATCAATGTTAAACCATTATCTGCAAAAAAGGTCTTAAAGCGCCGCTGTGGTTATACCACCAGACGGGTCATAATATCGATTGTATATGAAATCAAAGAAAACTTCTTAGATTTAAACATATGACCAAACATAACAATATATGATACCTGCCATCATAGGCCATGAAGTTGGCTGTGCCAATCGTAAACCGGAGTATTTTAAGAAAACCACTATCGCAGGAGAACAACTCCTATGAATATAAGGTCGGGTTACCAAGTAACCGTTCCGGTTTATAGAAAAGACTATCATTACCCCAAAATATGATGTTTAACAGAAAATCAAACCGGGCAAGATGTCTCGGATTAAGAATAGTCCGTGTTCCGTCAATTGACAGTCGAACCGGCTTATCAGTCGTTGGTATAAGAACACAACAAAACATATGCAAATAAGAGAAATATATCTCAAGCAAAGACAAACAGAATTATTTGCAAAAAAAGAGGCTATTTGAGCCGATCAAGTGGCATAACCGTGGTCGGACACGACCAAGCCCCCGACAGGCGTAGCTATGGTTCAAGTCAGCCAAGGTCTCCAAATGATGCAGTGGCATGGCACCGATCAAGAGGTGTAGCGATGGTTCGGTTTCGACCAAGCCCCCAAGTGATTCTGTGGCCTTAGGCCGATCAAGAGACGTGACTGGTTCAGACATGACCAAGTCCCCAAGTGATCTTGTGGCTTTCGCCGGTCTAAAGGTGTTGCATTGGTTCGGATACGACCAAGCCCCCTTGAGGGAGTTCCGGACTAGGGGGTGTCCGGATAGCCGAACTATCATCATCGGCCGGACTCCAAGACTATGAAGATACAAGATTGAAGACTTCGTCCCGTGTCCGGATGGGAATTTCCTTGGCGTGGAAGGCAAGCTTGGCGATACGGATATGTAGATCTCCTACCATTGTAACCGACTACGTGTAACCCTAACCCTATCCGGTGTCTATATAAACGGAGGGTTTTAGTCCCAGAGACAGAATAACAATCATACCATAGGCTAGCTTCTAGGGTTTAGCCTCTTGATCTCGTGGTAGATCCACTCTTGTAACACACATCATCAATATTAATCTAGAAGGACGTGAGGGTTTTACCTCCATCAAGAGGGCCCGAAACTGGGTAAAACATCGTGTCCCTTGTCTCCTGTTACCATCCGCCTAGACGCACAGTTCGGGACCCCCTACCCGAGATCCGCCGGTTTTGACACCGACATTGGTGCTTTCATTGAGAGTTCCTCTGTGTCGTCGCCGATAGGCCCGATGGCTCCTTTGATTATCAGCAACGACGCGGTCCGTGGTGAGACTTTTCTCCCGGACAGATCTTCGTGTTCGGCGGCTTTGCTGCGGGCCAATTCGCAGGCCATCCGGGCAGATCGAAAGCTACGCCCGCCATCAGTCGATTTGTAAGTTTAAACTATACGGCCGATATCCGCGGAGACTTGATCTTCGACGGATTCGAGCCGCAATAGCGTGCCGCCTTGTCTCGATGGGCATAATCTAGCTCTGCAAACAAAGGCTCGGAGGCCGCACTCAAGATCCGCTCCGGCCCTTAATCCGGAGCCGGATTCCCCGACCGAGGACGAGTGGTTAGACACCGCCTCGGGGGCTACAATCTCTACGGCGATCGAGACAAACTCCATCCCTGTCCTTTGCAAAGACTCCAGGGCGCCGGACTCCTCTCCGAACTCCGAGCCCTCCGCGCCCTTGCCGATCGAATCCGATTGGGCGCCCGTTATGGAGTTCACGGTCATGGACATCTTTCGGCACTTCGCCCTTTGACGACATCTGAATTCGCTAAAGTCTCTCTCTTTATCCGGAGAGCTGGCGGATTCTGATCCAGAAGGTTGGGATGCGGACGACGAAGAAATTCAACGCCCACCCACCACCCACTTGGTAGCCATTGTCGATGATCTAACCAACATGCTAGACTACGACTCCGAAGACATCGACGGTATGGACGATGATGCCGGAGACGACCAAGACCCAGCCTACGAGGGCATCGGAAGGCCACCTCGTCATATGACATATACATGGTGGACATCCCAAAAGATGGGAACGGCGATGGAACAACGGAGGATGACCCTCCAAGAAGCGACCCAGCGCCGGCGTCAATGACACCGCTCTAAATCCCGCCACAAAGCAAGAATGAAGATTCCGGCACCAGAGATAACAATACACCGGACAACGCCGAAGACAATCCACTCCAAAGAAGATCCATCGCAGGAGGATGAAGATGCCAGCCCTCAAGAGTGAGCGGCGAAGAAGAGGTAGAGGATTATATGCCTCCTCCAAAGACGAAGCAAGCCTCGACGACAATGAATTGGCCGTGCACGAGAATCCATCGAACAAGAGCGTTTTAGACGCAGGCTTATGGCCACGGGCGAACAGCCTAAAGAAAAAGCAGCAACAACTTAGAGCTGATCGGGATACGCTAGCCGACAGATGGACCAAGTCCTCGCGTCAAGAGCATGAGCTCGAACACCCTCCAAAAGCTACCCTAAACGCAAGCTGCTCCCCGATTAGAGGAGGAGGCTTACGAACCCGCATCACCGAGGAGACAATACGGCTGACCGACCAACCCGTGGTCGTGACAGAGAGGCCTCTAGGCCCTTCACTAGAACCGTACCCTGGCATCGCTCAAAAAGCACACGGCCAAAGGGGAACGCTCCGGACCTGCGAGATATATTGGAGGACAAGGCAAGACAATCAAGATCGATCTATGGATCGCGTGGGCGCCCCAGGGTACGTGATGACAACCGTCGCGCCGGGACACGAAGTCCGCCGGGCCGAACAAAATGCACCAAGCTCTTTTGAGCTCCGTCGTGATATCGCCCGATGCAGGCGCCGCACACCCACTATGCTTCATGACGAAGTAATGGATCATCAAATCCCCGAAGGGTTTAAACCCGTCAACATTGAATCCTATGATGGCACAACAGACCCCGCGGTTTGGATCGAAGACTATCTCCTTCACATCCACATGGCCCGCGGTGACGATCTTCATGCCATCAAATACCTCCCCCTCAAGCTTAAAGGACAAGCCCGGCATTGGCTCAACAACTTGCCAGCAGAGTCAATTGGGAGCTGGGAGGACCTGGAAGCTGCATTCCTCGATAACTTTCAGGGCACTTATGTGCGACCACCAGACGCCGATGACCTAAGCCACATAATTCAGCAGCCAGACGAATCGGCGGACAATTACGACACGGTTCTTAACCAAGAAAACCAAATCGTCGACCGTCCGGATGCGGAGGCCCTCGCGGCCTTCAAGCATAACATCCGTGACGAGTGGCTTGCCCGGCACCTAGGACAGAGAAGCCGAAATCCATGGCAGCCCTCACATCACTCATGACCCGCTTCACGCTGGTGAGGATAGCTAGCTAGCACGCAGCAACAACCTCAAAGAAAAATTGCAGCGGTCCGGACTTCAAGGACCAAAAGCGGCAGGCAGCGTCGTAACAAAACAAACGCCGCACTAACGGGCGACAATATTGAGGATACGGCGGTCAATGCCGGATTCAAAGGCTCTAAACCTGGTCCGGAAAAAGCCATTCAAACGAACTACTCCGGTCCGTCCAATTTGGACCGAATATCGACCGCTTGTGCGGATACACGGCACCCGAAAAGCCAGCTAACCGCACCAACGAGGACTGTTGGGTATTCAAGGTGCAGCAAGTTAATTGTCAAAACAATGACAAGGGGCTGCATAGCGACGACGAGGACGAGACCCAACCACGAACAATAGAGGATGAAGGGTTTCCCCACAAAAGCGGACGGTGAACATGATATATGCAATGCACATACCCAAAAGGGAGCGAGCGTGCACTCGAGGATGTCTACGCGATGGAGCAGTTGCCCTCAAGTTCAATCCATGGTCCTCCCGCCCGATCACTTTTGATCAAGGGACCACCCCACCAAAGATCCGCCACGGGATTCGGCCAGACCGGTCTTAGACCCAATCGTCGATGGATTTCACCTAACGAGTCCTCGATGGACGGCGGCAACTGAACCTGCTTTACCGGATCTGATGCGCAAGATGGGCATAGACCCCTCAAGGATTAAACCTACCAAAAGCGACCTTTAAAGGCGTCATACTGTGTAGAAGCCAATTGTACAGGCTCAATTACTTTGGAAGTGGTCTTCGATCCCGGATAACTTCCGGAGCGAGGAGTTAATCTTGACATAGTCCCGTTCTGCGGCGGCTATCATGCCTTGTTCGGACGCATCGCTGCGTTTAAAGTTCAACGCGTGCCGCACTCATATACCTCAAGCTCAAGATGCCAGGCCCTCGAGGAGTCATTAAGGTCAACGGAAACACTGAACATTCTCTCCGCACGGAGGAACATACAGCGGCTCTCGCGGAAGAAGTGCAATGCAGCCTCTTAAGGCAATTCTCGAGTCTGGCCGTTAAGTGGCCGGACAGCTAAGCGCACCCGGAGTAACTTACAACAAGACCACCTGGCACGTTCAGAGCATCGCCAGAAAGGCGGCCCCAACCCCACCCCTGCGAAGCGTCAAGCAGGTCCTTCGCAGACACCATTACGCTCGGAAGATACCATGGGCATGGGGAGAGGGGCACGACCACGATAAACCTGCATCAAGCGGCTCAACCACACCAGGGGCTCTCAAGTGTGTCGTTCCTTTTTCTTTTCTTTTACCTTTTACTTTTTACCCACATGACTCCATTTGTCGGAAGCCTGTCCGGCAAGCAGACTGCCGAACTCACGATGCAACAGCCGGGAAGGATAAAGGCTACAACGTATATCTGGTGGTCTCCATTACGAGCATTTTCATACACCAATCTGCAGCCTACCCACGGAGGGGACATGTTTAACAGTCTCATACCTTGCTTATCGCACTATTTGTGTCGTTCTGCATTTGTAGCAGCACTTGTTGAATAAAACAATGCAGCACCTTTTTGTTTATTATTGCATTTCTTTTCATACATATGTTCATTTACGACATGTTGCATCCGTACACTTTGGTACGGCTAATATACACCAGGGGCTTATGTTTCCCGCGTTATGGTGTGATGAGTCCGAACACTTTCACAAGTGCGGCACCCCGAACTTATAGCACTATATGCATCGGCTTCAATCATGTCTTGGGTCAATAGTTGGGTTTGCCTGGCTCCCGTGTTTTGGTACCTTACGTTCCGTTATATCGGTTAAGGTAGCACCGGAGAAACACCGCGATTCCGCCTCAGCCGGGCCGGGTTAACGCCTCGATGGAGAAAGCTAAAACTGACCGTCATGATGAGGCGAGAGACCGTCGCTGTTCGAGAGGTTTTTATGAGTCCTTAAAGACTTATGCCGCTTAGAGCGAGGAGCCGGATCTTGTCTGCCAAGGCGTGGATAGCGCCCCAAATTGACCTTAGAAGACTAGGGGCTTCACCAAATTTAAAATTATAGAATTCTATGGCTAAGTGAGAGTGTTCAAGCATTATAAGTCCGGTTGCCTGGTTCGGCTGTGTTGAGTGCCTCCTAGATGGACCCAAAAATGGGAACAAGAGCGCTCAAGTTTATCCCGAACACCCCAAAGACTTTCGTGGCATGAAATTTGAAGCCGACGACTTGCCATCTCTCGATTTGATAAACAGCCAAATGTAAGGTAATATTTTAAATTAACAAGCGTTGCTTAAGCGCATATGAACTAAGTTTTCAGTATGCGGGATAACAAAATGCGAGTCTACTCAAATATTACATCTTTGGAGCACTCACACCGCAATAGTGCGGGCGCCTTCAAAGACACTCTTATAATACATCTCGGGCGTGCTCCTTACCCTCTGGTGGCGGGTCCGTCACAAGCTTCTGGGCATCCATCTTGCCCCAGTGCACCTTTGCGCGTGCAAGGGCCCGACGGGCACCCTCGATACAAGCGGAATGCTTGATAACTTCAACCCACGGGCACGCATCCACCAGCCGCCGTGACTAGGTCAAGTAGCTCCCATGCATGGCCTCCTTAGGCCACAACCGAACTATGAGGCCCTTCATGGCCTGTTCGGCCGCCTTGTGGAGCTCGACCACTGCTTCGGTGATCGCTATAAGGGCACCGGATGTCTGGCCTCAGCATACTAAGACCAGAAGACCTTCTCCGCCGAGCTCCCCTCCTCGTCCCGGTAGAATGCGGCAGCATCGGACACACTGCGAGGAAGATCTGCGAACGCCCCTGGAGAGCTCCGAATTCGGGTAAGCAACAGGTAATTAACACTCACATGCTTACTCTGCATGAAAAATGCCTTACCCGCTGCTATTTTCTTCACCGCCTCAATCTCCTGGAGGGCTTTGTAGGCTTCGGCCTTAGCGGCTTTGGCACTCTCAAGAGCCGTTGCAAGCTCAGACTCTCGAGTCTTCGAGTACGCTCCATGTTCTCATGTCTTTTCACGAGATCCTGGAGCTCTTGCTGTACCTCCGCCACCCGCGCCTCCTGCTTCTCTCGCTCGGTGCGTTCCGCGGCCGCGGCCACCGCCTCTTTTAGGGTCGCCACCTCGTTAGTGGCCCCTACAATACCCACGTTATCCTTGTCATTTTTCTTGCAACCAAATCCTTTTCTGTAAGGTACAATTTTTATAAGGTATTACTCACCTTCTTTTTCCTCGAGCTACTTCTTTGCATGGCCGGGCTCGTTCTCGGACCGCTCGAGGTTTTTCTTCAAAGTGTTGACCTCCGCAGTCAGTACGGCGGAGGTCAGAAGCACATCCTGCAATCCCATATTGACATATTTTTATGACTCCTGCGTTTATCTTTCTAAAGATCCTCAGTCCGGCTTTTCTTTCCGAACACCGAACCGAGCATCGTGGGCTACTGTCTATGTGGTACCATTTTACATATATTAAAATTTCTTACCTCAAAGCCCGATAGAAGGCTGGTATAAGCTTTGGCCAGCCCGCTCTTGGCGGACTGAACTGTCCGGATCACCGCACTCATAACAGTGCGGTGCTCCTCCTCGATGGAGGCGCCGTTGAGCACCTCTAGTAAGCTATCCGGTGCCTCCGGTTGGACGAAGGACACCGGCGTCTTACCCTTCCTGCGAAGGGATCGTTTGCCGGACTCCGGAACCACTGAAGGTTCCGGTATTGAGTCCGGACAAGGGTCGGCCTTAGAGCCCCTGGGGGTCTTGCCCCCCACGTGCGTGGAGTCCGGGGGGTTGCCTTGTGGCACCTCCTGCGCCACCTCCTCGGGACCAAGCCCCCTTTGGGGCCCCGCCACGGCGTTGTCCGCAGCATGAGGCGAGGAGGCGGTCGGAAGCGAAGTACTCTCCATTTCTGACGAGCCCAGGGACCCGCTCGATGAATCGGCGAGCTCGCCTTTGGGCGGGCTGCACGATTGTTCGACATTAGAGAACACTCTGCAATAATAAAACGCCATGGGTATCCGGACACTTACGATCTCGCCAGGGGCTTTGCCCTTGTAGGCCAATCCCCCTCGTCGTCGTCGATGTTGGTGGAGAAGTACGGAGGAAGGGTTCTTCCCTTCTTTGACCCTCCGGCCTCCCCAGTTGGGGCGGCCTTCCTTTTCCTCTCCTCCTCACCGGGGAGAGGCTTCTTCTTCTTCCTCCTCGTCTTCGTGGAGAAGATTTCGCTTCGTAATCCGACAAAGACACTGGCGTCGGGTGCTCCTTCGAGTTCCCGTAGCCTCCTTCTGGCCTTCTTCTCCAAAGACTACATGGTGCCGGAGCCAGCAGCCCGTCAATCGGGCGTCCGGCTGGTCTTCAGCAAAGGAGCCGGACGATTAATCTGTCCGGACGTCTTCAGCCAGACCTGTCGAAGAATAGGGAGTTCTCAGAACCCACGTAGAGTCAATCTATGGAAAAGGAGTCCCGTAAAGGGTAAAATAACTTACCTCGCCGGCTTGACGCCGCGAGCTGTATCTACGGCCTTTGTTAGCGGATGCGGGGGCTTCGGCGCCCTTGAACAAAGCACCTTCCGTGCATCTTTCAGACGTGGTATCAAAGAGCCGCTCAAGGTTCGTCTTGTGCCGGATCGAACTCCCACAAATTGAAGTCCCGTTGTTGGCATGGGAGAATCCGGCGGATGAGCATCACGGATTACGCCGACAAGCCTGCGATTCTTGTCCACTGTGTTCCGGACGGCGTGTTTGGAGTCCGGATAGCTCGTCCGAATCCCCCACTTCAGGCCCGTCTCTTTCCATGACGAGAGCCGTGGGGGAATCCAGATCTGAATTGGGGCCGCCACCCATTCGTGGTCGCGTGGCTCGTTGATGTAGAACCACCCCGATTGCCACCCCTTTATTGTCTCCACAAAGGAGCCCTCGAGCCATAGGACTTTGGCCATCTTACCGACCATGGCGCCCAAGACTCCGCTTGGCTGCCCTTCACAACCTTCGCTTGACATCAAGGTCTTGAGCCACAAGTCAAGTGGGGCTGGATGCAGAGGAAGGCCTCGCACACTGACGATATAAACGCCGAGACGTTGAGGACGAAATTGGGGCCAGTCATGGAAGTCTGTGCCGTAGTAGAACATGAGCCCCGGACAAATGGGTGAAGTGGAAAACCTAGTCCATGGAGGAAGTGGGGAGAAATACCACCCTCTCATGGGGACTGGGTTGGAATAAGCTGCCCTGCGCAAAGGCGGCATGTCTTGTGATATCGCGGACAAGTATCCGGCCTCCGCTTGATCTTGTGATGTGCCCTCCGTGACGGAGGAGGCCATCCATCCGCCTCCCGCCTCCCGACATGGTTGGAGAAGGTGGAGGAGGAAAGTGCGGACTTGGGCGCTAGAGCTCGAGTGCACGGGAATGGATGAGCAAAGGAGGAAGAAGGCGAGGGTGAAAGGGTGGATCCTTATCCCTTATATGGGCGGACAAAAACATGTGTCCCCACCGGCCTGGTAAAACTCGCTTATCTCCCAAGCGCCACAATCAATGGCGCGGTTGGGTTACCCACGTCCGTATTGATGGGAATCCCGTAATAAGGGGAGCACGATCTCTGCCTCGACAAGACGTGCCAAGGAAACCGCTTCGCTAAACGCTACCGAGGTGGAACAAAGAAAACAATTTGAATAAAGGCTTGGTAGTGGTGCGACGTCACGCCACAAAATACATCAGATTGATCTTGTGTAATATTATTCTCTCTATGGTGGTATGTGGAATTTATTTTTGCGAGTCGACACTATCCTGGTGTTCACAATCTTCTATGAATTATTCGGAGGAAGAACCCGCTTGCAATGCCGAAGACAACATGCGCGCCCGGACTCGTCGTCATTGAAGCCTGGTTCAGGGGCTACCGAGGGAGTTAGGACTAGGGGGTGTCCGGATAGCCGAACTATCATCATCGGCCGGACTCCAAGACTATGAAGATACAAGATTGAAGACTTCGTCCCGTGTCCGGATGGGACTTTCCTTGGCGTGGAAGGCAAGCTTGGGGATACGGGTATGTAGATCTCCTACCATTGTAACCGACTCTGTGTAACCCTAACCCTATCCAGTGTCTATATAAACCGGAGGATTTTAGTCCGTAGGACAGAACAACAATCATACCATAGGCTAGCTTCTAGGGTTTAGCCTCTTCGATCTCGTGGTAGATCCACTCTTGTAACACACATCATCAATATTAATCTAGCAGGACGTAGGGTTTTACCTCCATCAAGAGGGCCCGAACCTGGGTAAAACATCGTGTCCCTTGTCTCCAGTTACCATCCGCCTAGACGCACAGTTCGGGACCCCCTACCCGAGATCCGCCAGTTTTGACACCGACACCCCTAGAGACATGATATAAAGCTTGCTTGAAAAAGCTAACTTAAGGGGTAAACCGGAGGTCGCTTTAAGATCAGAACTCCGTGTAACCACACATGATATAAAAAGAAACAGAGACCCCGCTTTAGCTAGGGCTCCGGTTTATTGTAGTGATCATAATATATACATTGTCTTAATATGTACATAAGCGAGCCTATGGCTCAAGTATAGTAAGGTCAAGATGAGCTATGTTCCAGGCTGTTGGTCTCCTCCTCCGACGTACGTGAGTCTTTATGCTCTCGAACATCGATCGAGATAAATGCGACTGTTGTGCAGATTCTTGCGACCATGAAAGGTCCCTCCCAAGGTGGGGATAACTTGTGCATATCGCCTGGTCTTGGATGAGTCGAAGCACCAGATCCCCTTCTTGAAAGGCTCTGGTTTTAACTCGGCGACTGTGATATCGACGAAGATCCTGCTGGTAAATCGCCGAACGGGCGGCGGCGGTATGATGCTCCTCGTCCAACTGGTCCAAAGCGGCTTGTTGTGCTTCTTCGTTGTCTGCCTCAACATACGCCGCTACACGAGGTGAATCATGACGGATATCACTGGGGAGGACCGCCTCCGCTCCGTAGACCATGAAGAACGGTGTGTATCCTTTCGACCTGTTGGGCGTGGTGTTGATGCTCCATAACACAGATGGTAACTCCTCAACCCAACATCCCGGCGTTCGTTGTAAAGGAACCATAAGCCGGGGCTTGATGCCTCGTGAGATCTCTTGATACACCAGTTTCTGCCAATGCGGGTACCTTTGCTTGGACTCAATTAGTACCTCGCTGATATAGTAAACCGGACGCTGAACCGGATACTCCTTGCCCGCCTCTTTGCGCTCCACCACAATAGCCACGCTGACTGCACGAGCATTAGCCGCTACATATAGTAGTAACGGTTCCTTGTCAATCAGAGCTACAAGAACGGGTGGATTGGCTAATTGCCGCTTTAAGTCCTCAAACGCTTCATCAGCAGCCAAACTCCAGACAAATTGATCCGTCTTCTTGAGCATCTGGTACAAGGGGATCGCCTTTTCACCGAGGCGGCTGATAAACCGGCTTAACGCGGCAATCCGTCCTGCCAAGCGCTGAACGTCGTTGATACACTTCGGTTTAGCCAGGGAGGTGATAGCTGCGATCTTCTCCGGATTAGCTTTAATCCCCCTGTTGGACACAAGAAAACCCAATAGTTTGCCTGCCGGTACACCAAAAACACATTTGGCCGGGTTGAGCATCATCTTGTAAGTTCGCAGGTTATCAAGGTTTCTTTCAAATTGTCAATCAGTGTCTCCTTCTCCCTTGACTTAACCACAATATCATCCACATAAGCATGCACATTACGGCCGATCTGTTTATGAAGGCAATTCTGTACACACCGTTGATAAGTTGCCTGGGCACTCTTGAGCCCAAAAGGCATAGATACATAGCAGAAGGCTCCAAAGGGAGTTATGAATGCTGTCTTCTCTTGGTCCTTAATTGCCATCTTGATCTGATGATAACCAGAATATGCATCCAGAAAACTCAAACGCTCACATCCCGCGGTGGCATCGATAATCCGTCAATGCGGGGAGGGCAAAGGTGTCTTTGGGCGGGCTGGTTAAGGTCTGTGTAACCCACACACATGCGCCAAGTGCCATTTTTCTTAAGAACCAACACCGGATTAGCAAGCCATTCTGGATGGAAGACTTCAACAACAAAACCGGCCGCTAAGAGCCTAGCCACCTCCTCTCCAATAGCTTTGCGCTGTTCCTCGTTAAACCGGCGGAGAAACTGCTTCACCGGTTTGTACTTAGGATCAATATTAAGAGTGTGCTCAGCGAGTTCCCTCGGTACACCGGCATGTCGAAGGCTTCCATGCAAAATGTCCCGATTCTCACGGATGAACTTCGATGAGCGCGCTTTCCTATTTCGGGTCCAAGTTGGCGCGATGGTGAACTGCTTGGACGAATCGCCAGCACGAAGTCAACAAGCTTGGTCTCACCGCCGATTTGAACTTCAAATCCGGATCATGCTCTGTAGTTGGCTTCTTCAACGGGGTCATGTCCGCCGGATCAACATTGTCCTTGTAATATTTTAACTCCTCCGTGGCACAAACCGACTCTACATAGGCCGCATCACCTTCCTCACATTCCAAAGCAATCTTACGGCTTCCATGAACCGTTATTGTGCCCTTGTGACCCGGCATCTTGAGCTGTAAATAGATATAACAAGGACGTGCCATGAATTTGGCATAAGCCGGCCGCCCAAATAGAGCATGATATGGGCTCCGGATCTTCACCACTTCAAAAGTCAGCGTCTCGGATCGGGAATCATGCTCGTCCCCAAAGGCCACTTCCAGAGCTATCTTGCCAATAGGATATCTTGACTTGCCGTGTACCACACCACGGAATCTTGTATTGGACGGTTTAAGATTTTTATCTGTCACCCCATACGGCGAGAAGGTCTCATAATATAGGATGTTAATGCTGCTCCCTCCATCCATGAGCACCTTGGTGAATTTATAACCTCCCACACGAGGGCCTACCACCAATGCTAGCTGACCCGGATTGTCAACCCGGAGAGGGTGATCCTCTCTGCTCCATACGATTGGTTGTTCCGACCAACGTAAATAACGTGGTACGGCCGGTTCAACAGAATTCACCGCTCGTTTATGGAGTTTCCGGTCTCGCTTATCCAAGCTAGTCGTGAAAACATGATATTGCCCACTATTCAAGCTGCTTTGGATGGCTCGATAACCCGATCGCCGCTGGTTGTAACCACCTTGGTTATTACGATTATTCGATTGTTATGTCCACCCCGATTGCCATTGAAACCTGAACCGAAGCTCCTCCATCGTGACCCGCCCATGGAAACCGGATCTGAACCGCCGCCGATCCATGATCATAACGGAAAGCATTGGAATTCTTGAACTCCTGCATAATGTAACGATCCTTCCAAAGGTGGTTGGCGGCACCTCCTTCGTCCGTGCTTTGGACAGGGCTGGTTCAACAAATAGTTTAGGCGATCCGGGTTAGGATCCGGAGCTCCACCGCGATTCGCCGCTTTACCCTTGCGTCGCTGACCCTTGTCCTGCGCGTTAGTATTAGCCACAAAATCATCCGCTTTACGCTTGCCTCCATTCCCATGACCTGCCGCGTTGTGTTGCTGACCCTTGGAATTGCTGTTCTTTTTTCCCTTCCCTGCCTTGTCATCCTTAGACTCGGGATCCTTGGTACTATCAGAATCAGCATACTTCACTAAAGCACCCATGAGGGTACCCATGTCATTACAAAAATGCTTCATTCGTCCCAATTTTAACTTCAGAGGCGTAAACCGGCAGTTGCCTTCTAGGGTTATAATCGCAGAATCAGCGTTGATACGGTCTGACGAGTGCAAAATCTCCGAGACACGGCGTACCCAATGGGTTGTTGACTCTCCTTCCTCCCCGGACACAGCCGCTAAGTCCACTATTGACATGGGTTGTTTACAGGTATCCTTAAAATGATGTATAAACCGGGCTCGCAACTGGGCCCAAGAGCTGATAGAATTGGGCGGCAAGCCTTTTAACCAGGTACGAGCCGTCCCTTCAAGCATCATGGTAAAGTACTTTGCACACGCGGCCTCATCCACATCTAGCATCTAACTCTCTACCCATGCTTCTCGGGACAAATCGGCAGTGTAATTTGGTACCTTGCATGGACCCTTGAAGTCTTTAGGTGTTTATTACATTGCGTGGAGCGGGGGCAGACAGGCACCCCCAAGGAACTAGAAGTGACCCCTGGCTCGACTGAAATAGTGGGACGAACCGGCGTAAGTTGACGGGCCTCGTCTTGTGCCGCTAACCCGGCCTCCCTGCGTGCCCGGGCCTGGTCTACCACTTCCTGAGCATCACGAAGACCGCCTGGGTTATTGCCGCGGGCCGCTTCACGGTTCCGTGCGTTGCTTGATACGGTCGGCTCCTCCACACGCCTGCTGTAGCTCCGGCTCGAACGAGGGGTGGAGTGAATCCGGTCACGGCTGTATGAGTATGCTTCCTGTTGAATCAAAGTAGTCCGAAGGAGCTCCTTGACCCGGCGCGTCTCCACCGCCTGCGGGGAATCACCTTCGATCGGGATGGCCTCCAGTCGTGAAGCGGCTGCGACAAGATTGTCCATAGGATTGGAATAATGACCCGGAGGTGTCTGGACCGGCCGAGGTGCGATATTGTTACGCCAAGGAGGCTCCATAAGGCGAGGTTGGACGGTGCGCGCTGGCCCGGCGCCTCACTGGTTTACCTCCGGCGGATTACTGGTTCTGCTCACAGGGGTGTGAAAGAGGTTTCAAGGCCGAAAACCAAAGGCAAGCGGGACTGTGCTTCCGCTTCAAAACCTCATGCGACATGTTACGATCCAAAGCATAAGCTTATAGGCACAGGCGTTTAAAGCGGCTCCGCTCTGCGGCCATCCTGTCGTTCTCACCGCTAGATCAGCCTTGGCTCGAGCGACCGCTCTCTCACCTTTGCAATTTCTGTGTTGTGGGCATCTTGATTCGCCGGGTTGGCCTCTGCCATGAGCACAACTAGTGCATCAAACAGATCAGATAAGACTTGAGCCGGCGGGCGCACAGGACCTCCTGCCCTAGCCACCGCCGCCGCTGATGATCCGGAGAACATTGCCGCTGCGGTCGAAGAGTGGATCGCTGCTTGCGTACCGGCCATGAATATTCCAACCCGGTTGGGCAGATCTGTGGGTCCGGAATCTGTCCGCCGGAACAGCCCCCAATCCGGTCGTCTTGCAATTGATACAGCGACTCGGTTTCTCCGGTTGAGGACTCGTCGCCGAAATAGACGATGGTCTCGCTACCATAACCCGATCCGTCCTCATACTCTCCTCCGTGGATGACCCCCACGAAGGCACGCTTCACGGTCGGTTTAACCTGGGCAGATCTCGCACGCTGAGCCGTCTCGACGAGGTCGGTGTAGATGTCCTCGGCCAGACCCGTTCACCGATCTTGCCGATGAAGACGTGTATGCCCCCAAAGGGAACCCGGTACCCGTACTCAATTGAGCCGGCCTCGGGGCCCCATCCCGCGTCGTCGATGTAGATCTTGCCGCGACGACTCCTGGTCATCCGGCCCACAGCATAGCCCTTGAGTCCTTCGAACTTGCCCTCCAAGAACGTCAAACCATCACGCGATCGCCCCATGGTGGGCGCCAACTGTCGTGGTTTTGTCACAGCAGATGTCCTCGTGAAAGGACTTAGTCGTGGAGCCATCGCTATGGGTTAACTTGAAGGGGTTAAAGCGGACACAAGGACACGGGAGTTTATACTAGTTCGGCCCCTTCGATGAAGGTAAAAGCCTACGTCTAGTTGTGATGGAATTGATGGGGTTTCTGTGACTAGGTAGCAAACAAGCTTCGCCTAGGCCTCGAGTTGTTGTTGTCTGTCTCAAACCGCCGGGTCGCCCCTTATATACATGGGTGACGCCTGTCGGTTTACGTAGTCTCGAGCCGGTTCATAGATGTATCCGCTCGGTCTCTACTATCCCTAACTTACAACACAAGATACATATTGGCGCGGTTTATAGCTACCGGGCGTGAACCGGCTATGGGCCATGGGCCCTCTGCTATTTACTTGGGCTTTAACATATTCAACTACTGGTGAAGTTAATCCGGCCTGCTCTTGGCCGGTTTACCCCTTGTGGTAATATCCCCAACACTTATACTGGCTCCAATTCTTTTCATCTCTGCTGACTTAGCTGAGGGTGCTAGATTACCATGACTGAAATATATGTCTGTCTCACCGGTCTGAGAGTGATTTTCGATGGATGTGTCGTCAAGCACCGACAATATTCCATGAAGTTGTGAACAACTTTCTTGGTGGATACCAAATATCTTACTCCTTGCATTGGGTTACTCAAATAGATGCATTTCCTCTGGGTTCAAAACAATGTTGTGAATCAATACTGTTCTTCTGACTGATACTGATTTCTCGCGGAGTTTCTGAATCATCTTGACTGGCTCCATTGTCTTGAGTATTAGATCCATACCAAATATCTGACTGTCTCCCGTCGTGGCTAGCATAAAGGAGGTATGACCTTATAACGATAGTATCCACCGACTTGACTGATGGTAGTTCTGGCAGAGGAATCTTGTCCTGGTAGGCTGTATTGTCGATCTTGCTCATTCATTATTGGCTTCTTTGTGTGGATCCTTTGCGGGAAAGAATATATACATCTGGGCTATTCTGTTACGCGTAACAGAATATTATTCTGTTACCCTACTGGAACTGATGAATTCAAGCAGCTGAACTGATGAAAATCGAGCGGTTGAACTGATACTTTCTGTTGTTGCTAAAAATCGTCTTCTTTAGTTCAATTTTTTTTGCAAATATTTTTGTCGAAACGGGGCGTGTAATATATCGTTGGAAAGCTCTTGACATCTACATTACAATATTATAATTTGTTTTTGCAAAATCATTACGGTTTAAGAGCAGTTTTAAAAAAAAACCGTTTTTTTCAAAACCGAAAACGTGAATCGTATTTTGGACTCAATTTTCAAACCGTTTGTCGGAATTGATCAAATAAGATGGCGTTGGAAATCTGGTGAAAATTCGCATCTTCCATATATGTATTGTTTTTTCTAATTCTGTATGACTTAAAAGTAATTTGAAAAACGGTGAAATTCTGGGCGAAACGTATTTTCGCGATTTTTTGCAAACAGTTTGTTGGATTGACGCAAATGATACGGCGTTGGAAAGCTATGGAAAATGCGCAACTTTTGCATATAGAAAGTTTTTTCAAAATCTTTACGGTTTAAATACGAATTCAAATACGGTTAAAATTGGTTTTGAACGCGGTTTTTTTAAAAGTTTATCGAAATGGGGCAAATAATATATCATTGGATAGCTATCGAAAATGCGAAACTTATTCATGTTGAATGTTTTCTCTACTTCACAACCGTTTAAGAGTAATTTGGAATACGGCATGACGGATCCTGCTGTTTTCTCGTCTGAAAAACAGAATAGTCGTACTGATATATGTGTATGTTTGTACTGAGCTATTTTTTAGAGTAATTTTGAATGGTTCGAAAAGGGTTATTGTCTTGATGTTTGCACGGGTTTGTACTAAGCGTGTTTTCACTAACTGGACTTTGCTCTGTTTTGCTCGTAAGTTTTCAATGGTTTATTGTATCGTCGCCCCTGTACTTGCATGGTTTATATCATCGAACTGAATGATATTTTTTTTCAAAAATAAAATGTTTTTTATTCTTTTTTGAATTAAACTTTTTTTTACAATGATGCTCTGGACTTTTCTTATTTTACGACTTGTACTTTTCTCATTTGAATTGCATGGGGTTTCTTTTTGCTTGAGCTTTACAAGTTGAATTTCTGTCATTTCTTTTATTCCGAACGGACCACCATTTTTAACTCGTACTGATCAATATTTTTAATTCAACCATTTTTTCTTTCTAGAACGGACGAATATTGAAAAAGAGTACTTGAACGGATGTATGTATGGTTTTGTACTGAGCGTGTTTTCACATACTGAGTGTGTTTTGTGACGATATTCTAGACTTCTCTTATTTTGAACTCAGCTCCTTGAGCGGCCGGCCACAAAACAAGAAGTTGTACTGTTGAGCACAGCTCCTTGAGCGACCGGCCACAAAACAAGAAGTTAAGTTGTACTGTTGAGCAGGAGGCCTCGGCCCCGACCGCATAAGTACTTAGTATGACGATGTATTTGTACTGCCCAAAAACATACACGGAAGCACAAAGTAAACATTTAAGTACATTGGCGCTCACAGGAATAATCACACGCACAAAAACTTTTTCTTTGATTTGTTAATGAACTGATGATATATACACCACAACAGCTGCACATTTTCATAGATGAATGACATATACACCACACCGACTGCACATTTTCATATTATCCATAGCACCCACCGCAACACAAAAATCACAGGCCTATTTCCTGCACAGCAAATGTTTAACCACACCCACATGACAATAATAATAATCATTAGAAAATATAGTGGTTTCGCACAAGGGTACAAAAAAAATTCCACTAGTGCAATGCTTGACCCGACCAAACACTATTGTTCTCTAAAACACATAGGAACTTATAGCAATTGGTCATTTGAACCAAGAGCAATAGAAATAAGAAATGTGTACACGGATACAACTTTGCATCATCAAAATCTAGAGTTAGAAGACATTTACATATGATGAGGTTTCTCGATGGAAAAATACGCATATGATGCGCATGTAGCAGCAGCATAATCTGGTTTCGGTGTGCATTAAAAAATCTTCACAATAAAACTTCACTGAGAAGACAAAGGCTACATTTACTGAATGTGCATTAGCAATTAACAAAGAATTAATCTGCATGAACAACGACAAGCCTGAAGCTCATCAATACTAGAGCTGTGCATGGATAGGCTCGACATTGAGTGCACGGGGGCGGTGGAAGAACAGATAGGACCTCCGGCGATGCCCGGAGCTGGCACGAGGCGCATCGGCCTTCTTCGACCGATGCTCCGTTGGCTTATGCCAGAAGTAGAACTTCCTGGCCTTCCAAACTAGTACTGGAGACAAGTACCAAAGAACAACATGCATCAGTATTTAGAAGGCATACAAGGGCTACACACTGCCGTGAGGTACCAAAAAACACCATAGTTTGTGTATCTTTTAACACAATGACATTTTATGGAACTGCTTCAGTAATACATCTATACTGTCCAGAACAACAAATTAACAAAAAGAAAACTAATTTATGAAGGAAACAATTCCTGAAATTTGGTTTGAGCTTGGTTTGTTGAGATTTTTGAACTAGTGCAAGAAGAATACTGAACTTGCATGACACACTCTTTATTAAGTTGAGAGTGTCTCATATTTTGTAGAATATACTACATGTAAAGAGGAAGGGGAAGACTGCACTGCCGTTGCATCGCTGAACGGCCTTGTCTGCCGGGTAGTGAACGGACTATGGTGCCGGCGGTGAACGGCTTTGTCGGGTCAAGGGAATGGGGGATGTGGCACGGCCTGCAGAAGCAGGAGGTGGTGACCTGCGAAGGAAGAGGCCGCGACCGACGGTGGAAGAGAACTCAAGAGATAATTATTGGGGCCTGCTCATATATCCACAAATTGGACACCAAAACTAAAAAGAAAATAAAGGAACAGAAATAATAGAATGTTAAATTTGACATCTCAGTTTTTAGCATCACTTATATACCTTTTGTTTTTTCACTCCTATCTAATCTTCAACAATTTACTCAAACCATTCACACTCATATGAGCTTTCCATTCAAGACTTCCTGTCCTATCTTTTTCTAAACAATTTGAGAACTTGAACCACATTTTATTTTGGAAGTCAGATTGAAATCCTAGCACATATACTACTTTACAAACAAGTAGCTTTAGAACAAAACATAATTGAAAGTTGCAAGCATTTTAATAGGAGGAAGTCCAACTCAGCTGCAAGCATAAGGTCAACTAGAGTATCGTATCAAGTACACTCAGCTGCAATCATAAGGTCAACCAAAGCATCAGAATAAGTCCTACTGGGCTGCAAGCATAAGGTCAACCAGAACAATTGGGGGAAGTCACCTTATGTTCAGAGAAATGCTCAGCACAAAATAGAATTCAACGGTAATTTTTTTCACTTTTCAGACATTTTAACACAAACACCTTGCTGGCATAAAATCTCTATAGAGCATGTCAGCAGCAGGTTTATCGTTGGCCATCCCCTGCATCGTCCCTACAATTCTCCTTCATACCCAACCAAATCACATCGAATCGCAGACGTGCAATGTTGACACCGAACTGTGGATACAGGAGCTGGAGCAGGAGCCCCATATGTTATTTTAAATGCCGATGGAAGGAATTGAGAGCTCCTATTATAGATCATCATTTGCAAAACAAGAGCTCCTTTTTTCGAGCGCCTATCTTTGAGTGAACGGCAGCGGGCAACTAGTTGGACTAGCGAGGTGCCGATATCGTCATCAAGGGCAATATTATTTTTCTTGCTCAATATTTCTTTCTTTTTTAACTCGCCACCCTTCAAGTCCGAACTGATGCAAATCCTTTCTTTTCTCTACTAGTCTGCTATAATTTTTCTATGTATTAAGCTAACATATTATATTAAACCAAACTATGTTTTTAAAACACATATTTGAATTTTTTTTGTATGTCTTTTTATGGACTGATGCTAGATATACATGGTGAATTGCTATACCACCTACAGAGCATCAGTTTTGCTATGAGAAAACACAATTCATCTTTCCCTTTTAGCTATATATCACATTTTTTAACAAGCATCTTGAACTTCTGCTAAGCAAGCATAACATCAACACGTCTAAATGCCTAGGTAAACTGCAGTCACTTAGTCCCCAAATCAGAAAAAAAATTAAAAGGCAGAGCAAAACTGTAACATCCCAAAACTCTAAATTTTGGAATGTTATAAGCACATAGATAGTTTTGATTGATTGTTTGATTGATTGAGTGAAGTTGAGTGAAATTTGAAACTTTTTGAAAGTTAAATGAGAGGGAATAAAAGGACTTTCCCAAACTTTCATTTTTGCTTTTATGATCTTCGGGAATTCAAATTCTTTTCATCACAAAACCCTGGAGAGAAGATGACATGACTTCTTCCATTTATTTAAATGACAAGGGGTGTTGAAAATATTTGAATTTCATTTGAGAATATTTCCAATTCTGAAACTTTATGCACCTCAATGATTTTCACGAGCGAAGATAAAATGACTTCTTCAAAACATATGAAATATGAGCTGGGAGTTTCAAATAATCAAATTCAAAGTTCTTTTGAATTTATTTTCAATTTGGAGTTATTTGAGTTTTATTCAAATTATTTTTCTCCAAAAATAAAATATATGGAAAATAGGATAACATGATTCCCTACATCAGAAAAATGGAGAGAAATAAATTTGAAACCATTTTGGTATTTTTAAAATGATTTTATTGGGTTTTAAATAGGTCAGTAGCACTGTTTGAATTATTTGAATTTTTGTGGATTTTATTTGAAACTAAAATAATGTTCAGCTTGTAGGAAATCTTTTTTTGAAAATTTTGATATATTATATGCCTATGTATTATTTCTATTTATTTTGTTTTTATTATTTTTTGATTTATTCGAGAAACTGTTTAAAAAAGAACTCCCTCCATTAACTGGGCCCAACAAAGTCATGGCCCAACAAGACAGCTGCTCGTCTCGAGCGGGACTCCGCCGGAGTCCGGCCACCACGGCGTCCGCCGCCGCCCTGCAAGCCGCCGCCGCCTCCTCTCGCCTCTTATCCACGCCACCGCGGCTCCCCTCCTCCTTAAGTACCGGACCCTGGCCCCGCCTCTCTCCCCTCGTTCGTCGCGCCGCCGCCACCGGATCTCGCCGATCCGCCGCCGGATCTCGCTGAGCCGCCGCCGCTGCCGTCGCCGTCCCGCCGCCATTGCTGTTCTCTGCGCCTGCCCCTTCCTCAGCCACCACGGAGCCGCCGTCTCGCCGCCACCTCTCGCCGGAGTTCGCTCCGCCTCGCCGGAGACGCAACTCGCCGGAAACCGCCGCCTCCGTCGGTCTATTTCACCGAGCCGGTAAAACCCGCGCAAAAACCCTCTCCGGTTTTTCTTTAGTTCGATTTTCTTTTAAGATCGGTTTTATATGGTTTTGTTAAATAGTGAGCATTCACCCGTTTAGATCTGTAGCGAACG
Source organism: Aegilops bicornis (assembly GCA_021605145.1). NCBI lineage: Eukaryota > Viridiplantae > Streptophyta > Magnoliopsida > Poales > Poaceae > Aegilops > Aegilops bicornis. The sequence goes on along the minus strand of CM038675.1, from coordinate 437,435,450 downwards.
GTTTTCGTTCTCTAGCGTTCGGTAGCGAACGTTCGTTCGACAGGATTTTTCTTTTTATTTTATTTCCGGCTAGGGACCTATTCGTGATAATTTTTTTCACAGATTAGCCCCTGTACTTCAAACGAATACATCTTTTTACTCGTTTATCCAAATCCAACGAAACCAACGCCCACTTCTTTGTTATGATCCCCTCTATCCAGTAATCCAACTCAAACACGTTTTTGAAAGTTTTAAAATTTGAATTCAAACAGATTTGTATTTGAACTTCATTTGATCATAACTTGAGTTTCGTAACTCCGATTTAGTTGATTCTTTTTGCAAATCGAAGCTCTTGACCTAAACTTTCTGATTAGGCCAAATTCACATAATTTTAGTACTGTTAGAAATTGTTTTATGTTGCAAGAGTTATTTGTTTGGTTTTGATGTTTTCCGAATTGTCTTCTTCGTTGTTTCTGATCTTTTGAGTGATTGCTTATGTGTGGTTACTATTGCTTGCTTACGATAGATTGGCCGGAGTGTGACGAGTAGAACTATCAAGAGTTTTGAGTGCGGATCATCTTCGTCAACATTGCAGGCAAGTAACACTTTGATCATACCTTTTCTCATACCCAGTTTTTATGCATTAGATCTATCCTCAAACATTGCATGATTAGGATCTAATTAAATTGTGGGTTTTGGGAAGTAGTTGAGGTAGTACCTATTACCTGATTTATTTTCAAACCCTTGGGAGTTACTTCTACGTTTGCTTATTATGCCATGCTATGCTAGTAGACGTGGATTTGGTGAGTGTATCCATGAGAGATGTGAGATTGTTATTTAATGGTTTATTTAAGGTGGCAACTTAAACACACATCTGGGCGGATTGAGGCACCTGGTTTCTATCAGGACTTGCCTGTATTTCTTCGGACCGCCACCTGTGCTCAAAGGGATCATGAGATTATTCAAACTAGAAACTTCTGACTGCAGCCACAAGCCATTATGGGCTCTGGCATAGTTGATTAAGTTGTGCGAACTCTTACGGGTAGACTAGCAGATGTAGGGGAAAGTAGGTGTACCGGTCTACCCACATGTAAGGTGCTAGTGCTTACGAAAGACTATGTCTCGGTCATCGGTTTCTCAAACACCATGTAGTCACGAGAAATCAAACGGAGGCGATCGAGTCTTGTGGGGAAAAGCGCTAAACCTCTACAGAGTGTATAAACTAATCATGATTAGCCGTGTCCCGGTTATGGACATCTTGAGTATCTAGTACTTGGATATCATGTGAATCTCATCATGTTACTCTAATTAATATTGTTGGGTTGTTAATGAGTACTTTTAATTGGGATTGAGGATCTTTGTCACAACCATTCTCAATGTTCAACAACCACCATGATAGTTAAATAAAATTTATTCCTTTGTAGTAGGGAAAAATTGGCTTTTCGCAAAACCTTATAACCATAGAGCTTTTCCACCAGCCATATATGCATGTAGTATAGGCTTATTCTTTCATTACTCTCTATGTGTTGCATTGCCAGCATATTCCATGTGCTGACCCGTTTTCGGGCTGCAACTTTTCATGTTGTAGACTTCCTGCATTTACGAGTAAGTGATACGTTAGGGTTACGATTTCTACGCTCAACTTTGCCGTTGGTGTTGATGGGAATCCACAACCTTGTTGCTTCCGCTATATTTGGATTGAGGTAATAGTATTTATGTTATTTATACATGTGATTTACCTCTGTTATAAATCCTCGAGTATTGTGTGTGTCAGCATACCGATCCAGGGATGACAATTAAGCACAGAGACTTGACCCATTCGGGTCTGGTCGCTACAAAAACGAGAGGAAAGCTCCTGACCTCTGCGTTGTTGAACGATTTTTTGTCGAAGGACCTCGGTTGGCAGTGGCGAACGGACTAGTGCGGCAGCTGTGAACCACTGACTGTCAGGGCGTGTATGGCCAGGGGCGAGCAGGAAGGAGCACAGGTGGGGCAGAGGAGGCCGGTGGGGCGCCGGGAGAGGGAGGCGAGGCGGCACGGGGGTAGAGGGGGTGGTGGCGCGGTGGGGAAGAGAGGGCGACGTGGTGGAGGGAGGTGGCACGCACGGTGGGGGCAGACGGGGGCGGCGCATGGTGGAGGAAGGTGGCCGGCGCGGGGGAAGGAGGCGGTCTGTGCGGTGGAGCAGAAGGGGGCGACGCATGGTGTAGGGAGGCGGCCGACGCGGGGGAACATAATAATATTTTGTTACCGGTAACAGAATAGTCCAGCCCTATATATATATATATATATATATATATATATATATATATATATATATATATATATATATATATATATAGACACACACATAGTAACGCTTAAACTAAGCGTGAGTGTAGAATAGCTTATTCTACACCCCAGTAATTTATAGTAAATTACAAACTTAGACACACATATAGTAATTTTTGTAAAAATATAGTAAATTACAAACTTAGATGATAAAAAAGTATTTTCCGAATTACTATATTTTGTACACCGTTTTACTAGATTTTGTACATAAAGTTACTAGGGGGTGTAGAATAAGCTATTCTACGCTCACGCTTAGAATAGCGTACCTATATATATATATATATATATATATATATATATATATATATATATATATATATATAGGGTGGGTCTATTATGATAACACCCCTTAAGACCCTTATTCTGATAACACTTTCGCTTATTCTGCTAACAAAAACGCACCCGAAGCGAGCCCAGCAAACATGCACCCAACCCTGCCTTCTTCCTCTCCCTCGCAACCACCCACCCCCACCCACCCCCTGCCCCGCGCCGCCCCACCACCCCCTGCCCCGCGCCGCCCCACCCCGCTCTCCCACACCACCGAACCACCTCCTTCCCCGCGCCTCAACCCCGACCGGATCGCAGCGCGCCGTCCCCGCATCACGCCTCCACGCACCACCCGGCCCCGCCCCTCTACCCCGCCCTGCACCAGCACCAACTTTCCCTTCCACTCATTACTGCCTCCCATCCCCGAACTTCTCTGCCTCCCATCCCCGAACTTCCCTCCCCCGTTGTGGCCTAGGTCTGCCTCCGCCATGGCGGGGCATACCCACGTCGCGGTGCCCGTGGCGGATCGCACCCACAAGCCTGGACGCGGCCATCACCACCAGATCCGGCGGCCACGGTTCGGGGCGCGGCCATTAGCAGCGGATCCGGTGCCACCACCGAAGCCACGATCGGCCATCTGCGCGCGAGCAACTCCGGCGTTAGGCGCGCCGGAACCGCCACGCCTTGCTCCTCCAACACACCGGAGACGTGACGGGGAGAATCCCCTGACTCCCCTGCCAACCAACGCGGCATGCGACCTCCTCTCCCTTCGAGCTCGCCGGCCCCCTCGTCTCCTACAATCGTGCAGTCCGGCAACTATAGTCGTGCAGTCCGCGACCGTGGCCTTGCAGCTCGGGAAGTGCGCAAACACAAATGAAGTTACTTGCTCGTGCCCGTGCTGCTCGACGAACACAACTGCACTGCACCTCCTGGATGGTGGACTGCAGAAGGTGCGGGGCTCCTCCGACATGCTCCGATGGCCAAGTCTTTCCCCTCTCATTCTCTCATTTGTTCGCTCGGGATGCTGGCTCCATGGATCCCTGATTCCCTGGACTCCGGATCGGGCTCCCAAGCCACCGTCTCAACTTCCAGATGCTCCCGCCGCGCGCGGCACCACCTCTCCGTGCTCGCCGGTGCTCCGAAGGTTTCGTGCAGCGTGGTTTCACAGGGTGAGAGAGCATGAAGTTCTTCCACGACTGCTTCCCTCCTAGCACCTCCCTCTACAAGGAGTCCCCTCGAGATGAGAGTGACGACCAGATGGTGTGCGAAAGCAATCTGGGGCGCGTGTGCGTTTCTGCTGTCTTTGGCTCCAACAGAGCAAGGATGAAGCAACACTCTACTTTGGTAAGAAAAAAGCTTCACTATCTTTTGCAGAGGTTCGCTACTCTGTCCACTGCGGTTCACTCTACTTTTTGTGATGCAAAAAATAAAGAACGCACACAAAAAGATAGGATTGCTGGTATTATGCTCGTCGGCGGTGCGCACATGATTTGGTAGCTAGATGCATTCAGTTTAGTTCAGCCCTAATACATGCTATTTTTCAGTCTCTTTTGCTTTGTTATCTGATCTATGTGTGCTGTGTTGGGCCACGAGTGTGCAGGGCAAAATACGGCTCGCGTGCAGTCCTCTCCTCCGGCGACATCTACCTTGGATACGAGACAAGGTTCACATGTTGTGTGTGTGCAGCTCGATGACAAATGAAGTGCACTTCACTATTATGGGATTTGTTGCTGTTGGGAATGCGTTTAATTATTTGTTGAGAAATTCATTTTAATATGCATGGACGGTTCTTCATGAAAAAATGTTGTTCATCTCACGTGGTGTTGTGGTTCATTTTTTCGACCATCCTGTGCACTTTGGTCTAAAAAAGGGTCCACTACGGAAGGACTCTGCATTACAATCCATTTAGAACAAAAATACATTTAAAAGAATGCAAATGCAGTGCACTCCGGTCTTTAAAAAAGTCCGCTCCAATGGACTTTGTAGTGCACTCTTGAATTTTTTTTACGTCCGATAAAAGAAATCATGAAGTGCGCTTGCTCGTCCGATGCAGTGTGGTTTTTCGCCTGAAGCAGTGCACTGCACCTCGGAAAATTTACGTCCCACAAAAAAACTATGCAGTGCACTTGACCATCTAATGAAGTGCGGTATTTCGTCTGAAGCAATGCATTCTTCTTTCCCCGTCCGAGAAAAAATACGTCTAAACAAAAAGAAACCATGCAGTGCACTTGCCCATCTAATGAAGTGCGGTATTTCGTCTGAAGCAGTGCATTCTTCTTTCCTCGTCCGAGAAAAAATACATCTAAACAAAAAGAAACCATGCAGTGCACTTGCCCATCTGATGCAGTGCAGTATTTTGTCTGAAGCAATGCGTTCTTCTGTCCGATGCAGTAAGTACGACGATTTTGGTCTCGCGAAGAACAGAGTGTCCGCTTTTTGGTAAAATCAAAACTGCTCTTAAACCGTAAGGAACTAGAGAGAGTGTTCTACATGAAAAAGTTGCGTCTCGTCGATATCTTTCCAACGGCCTATGATTTGAATTATTCCGACCAGCCGTTCATAAAAAATCATGAAAAAACAGCCGCTGCCTCTCGAAGTCAGCCGCACGATTTTCAAAATTAACTAAAAACCGTATGGAATCTCAAAACCATTTCAACATATGAAAGTTGGGCCTTGTCCGTAGCTTTCCAACGGCGTATCATACGTCTCGTTTCGACAAACAGTTAGAAAACTGGAGCAAAAACAGTACGGAAAATTTAATTTTTTTTTGAAAAACAGAGTTCCGCGATTTAGTAAATTTGAAACTGCTCTTAAACCGTAACGAATTAGAGAAAAATTTATATATGAAAACGATGCGCCTCGACGATATCTATCCAACGGCGTATCGTTTGCTTCATTCCGACGAGCGGTTTAGAAGAAATCGCCAAAAAACGCTCGCTACCACTCGTCATGGGACGCGCCAATTTCAAAACTGCTCATAAACCGTGTGGAATCTCGAAAAGTGTTCAACATGTCGAAGTTGCGCCTAATCCATAGCTTTTCAACGGTATACTACACTTCTCATTATGATAAACGGTTAAAAAATTAGAGCGAAAACAGTACCGAAAAAATAACGCGTGCAGTTTTTTTGACGAGAAGTTCACTCGTGTGAGTACTGCAGCATACTTGGTTCAATGAATGACGTGCAGTTGCGTTCAGCGTGCAGTGCGGAAGTGGTGTGAAGAATAGTTATTCTGCCAATATTAGCAGAATAGACCGTCTTTATATATATATATATATATATATATATATATATATATATATATAGTGTTACTATACATCACCTGTGCGAGAATAAGTTATTCTTCACCGAGGTAATCTTACGATCATTTTATAATTAAATTACGTTTGAAATTCAAATAGTTACATTCTTATTTATTCACTACGTAAAATTTGGCATAAAAATAAAAATATAGGGCATAAGACAAGAAAATTTGCAGTTTATGTGTATTTTACACTATGTTTTTACGTTTGTAATTTTATATAACATAAAATATTTTTTACGACGATTATATTTTTTTTACGGTCTCTTTTTACATCAGAAATAAGATGAAACTTACGAAACGTAAAATTACGATGCATTGATGGTAAAATAGAGGGGGGGTGAAGAATAACTATTCCTCACCCAGGGTGACGAATAGTCAATCCCTATATATTGAACCAACTATATATATATATATATAGGGTAGAATCCAGGGTGACGAATAGTCAATCCCTATATATATATATATATATATATATATATATATATATATATATATAGGATAGCACTATTCTAATCCCAGGATTAGAATAGTTATTTGGATCACGGCGCGCCCTATATAGGGCTGGAGGGGCTATTCTTGAACTTCCGAATCGGTACAGTGGACGCAAAAAAACCATTTCCACCCACCACGACCACTCCCCACGATCCCGTCCCGGCCCGATCCCCACCTTCCCGCCCCTTCCACAACCGCTTGGCCGCCGCCGCCGCCTTGCCGACACCACCGTCGCTGCCGCCACAGCTCGCCCGCCGCCGCTTCGCTTAGTCGGTCCGACGGTCCCTCTGACCGGTTCATCCTCACTACATGAACTTCACCGCGTGGGCGGATCCCGTTGGGTCGGCGGCAACCGGAGTTGCGGCCCCGCCCGCCCCCGGATCCGGCCACCGGACCTCCTCCTTCCCCCGGATCCGCCCGGGACTGATCCCACTGCCGCCTGCCGCCACCAAGCACCGGCGTGCGACCCTGATGCAGCCTGTCGCCATGAAGCGCCGGCATGCGACCCCGTCACCTACCTCTGGTACGCCGCCACGCCTCCCCTGGGACCTAGGCTGCCCCCGACATCGCTGAGCTCCTCCTCGCTGATTTGCCCCGACCACGGGCGCCTCCCCGTCCAACCTCCGGCGACGCAGACCACCTCCGCCCGATGTAGCAGAGGGCATGCCGCCGTTCATGGCCTTCCCTCCTGTCTGCCACTCTGTGAGAGAGGTTCACCTCTTGGGTGCGAACTTTCCTTTGCCCTGGCGCGACCTGCCCTCCCTTCTGGTGTGACCTGTCCTCTGCTATGCGGCACCTTCCTCCAGCGCGCCAGCACTCTGCTCCATCAGCGCATCCACCGAGCACCATTTCCCTTCTCTCTCCACTATGATGGCAGCACGGGTAGCGATTGTAGAAGTTCAAATTGTATCTACTCCATTATATGTTTAGTTGTATTAGTGTTTCACTCCATTAGCAAATTCATGTTATGCTCATTTCTTCAGCAACTGGTGGATACACCAACACGCGATGAGCTCCCCTGGTTCTTCTTCTGCTCATGCGATGGATCATGCTGCAACTTTTGTTTAGTACTGACACTCTAATTCTGTCAGTTTAGTCCTTGTATTGTTCTTGTAGGCACAAATTTGAAGAGTCAAAGAAAATGGAAAAAGAATGCATCAGTATAGCTACTTAGCAGAAAATGGTCAAAGAGTATGTTGCTTCAATGGTTTTTTGCGTAATTTTTTGTCTTGAATAGAAGTTCAAATGAATAGACAGGGAGAAGGTCACATATGTGTACCAAGAAAAAGTTTCAGGTTTGAAGGAGCACTGAAGTTCAGAGTGATGTGGATGTGAAGGTTCAGATATGTTTTTTAGTATATGCAGTCATGTTTTTCCTCTCTTGTTTTTCATTTCTTAACTTCATAATTGATTAGATAACTTCTACGGCAACATGTTGTTATCTGAAAAGCTTATGGACTCTTGTGTGTACATAAAACACTTTGATCAGTATACTCTTTAGTTTATGATTCTTTCTTTCCACTATAACTCAAGCTTGGTGTTCCTAAAAAATATGGTGCACCTCCTGCTTATGCAGTCTGTGTGCCCACAATCTTTTGGTTAAATGACCTTTATGAAATGTGATGATTCTTCATACATGTAGTTTGTGCAAAAGGAAAAAAATATTCAGTGTCTACAAAAAACTCCGATGCATAAAACAGATGTTTTGTGTTTATGTATCTAAAAATTGGCCCTTTATTGCAGGCGGCTTTGCACAGTGTATCAGTTCAGCTGCAACAAAAAATAATTATATGCTTTTGCCTAGTTTATTCGGTTGTCGGAACCAAAAAAGGGGATGATGGTCGAAATGCTTAATTCGTGAAGTTCAAAATTATGTTAAGTATATTTTACGGAATAGTGGCACTCTTTGTACATCATGTTGTCAAGTTATTCACACTTGCATTCTGCAGAACAGAAAAAGAAAAGTTAGGGTGTTCAACTTAGTAACCCGCCCTAGTGACGATGACAACACACCTCTCTTCCTTCTCTAGCGACGATTTGGTGCTCCTATGGATCAATGGCAACTTGTGACCTTCTAGCGATGGCCGACTTGACCTTCCTAACGAATCGGTTCAAATGTTGCTACAAAAACAAGGGTATTTCTGTTACTAATAGAAAAAACCAAGAAGTCCAATTTAGAAAATTAGAGAAGTTCAATATTTATAAAAAAGTCAATTTTTCCTTGTTACCAAAGAATAAAATGAAGAAGATCAAATTAAAATAAAGGAGTAGTTTCATGTATACGAAAAACTTCAATTATTTTCGTTTCTAGGAAAATAAAAGTAGGAAGTTCAATTTTAAAAAGTTTGATGCTTATTTAAAAATATATTTTTAAGAATAGGACTAAAGACGCTCAATTTAAAATAACAGAGAAGTTCGTAGTATATAAAAACCTCAATTTTTTCTCCTTACTAAAGAATAAAATGAGGAAGTTCAAATTTTAAAAAAGGAAAAACTAAAAAAGGGTTTAAAAAAATATTTTTTCTATTTTTCAAATAAATAGAAGTTCAAACTAAAATAACGAGAAGTTCATAGAGAAAACTACGAGAAGTTCAAGTACTGCAAGGAATGCATTTCAGCGGAGAATAAAAGTATAGAAAAATAAAGGCTTAAAAGGTTTGTTGAAAGAAGTTCAAGTGTTCTTTCCGGGGAAGTTCAAAAATTCTTGCGAGAGAGGTTCACCTTGTATTTACATGTTCGATTTTTTCAGTATAAAAATCGAATACAATTCTTTACTCAAAATATAAAAAGGTGAAGTTCATATTGAAATAACAAAGAAGTTCGGAGTTTATTAAAACCTAGGATTTACCTATTCAAAATATAAAAAACACAATGCCATTTTTTGCACTTTTAAAAACAACTCATAAACGAAAAAAATGGTTGCTAGAAGTTCAAGTGCTCGGTGAGGAGGAAGTTCAAAAAATTCTTGTGAGAGAGGTTCACCGTATATTTAGATGTCCAAAATTCATAAAAAATATGTTGTTTTTTGTGTTTTAAAATAATTCTCTCAAACCAGAGAGAAGTTGAAAGTGATAATAACCAGAAGTTCACGTACTACATGGTGTGTATTTCATATAAGAAAAATACAATAGAGTGAAACAGAGTGAAGTTCAACCAGACATGCCCTAGAAGTTCAACTACTTCTCGCAGTGCAAAAAACAGCTCGTCAAAAACAGAGTGAGGTTCAAACAGACATGCCTGAGAAGTTTAATTACTTCACGCAGTGTGTTTCCATTCGCAATGAAGGCAAAAATCATGATCTCGTCATTTCTCTAATTACTTCAAAACGACAGGGAATATCATTTGTGTAAGTTCAAGTCCTCGGTCGGAGAAAGTTAAAAAAATCATTGTGAGTGGGGTTTGTACAAAAAGAATATCATTTGTGTAGCACTGACGAAATGGATGAGAAAATTACAAACGAAAATACGCCACAGAAGTTCAACGTGAAAACAACATGAAGTTCAACTACTACGCTGAATGAATTTCAGATGAAAAACTTTTAAAACCATCGCGAGTATGAAAAAATGACCAACAGGGGAAAGTTATGTGCTTACAACAGCTTTCCACCGGTATATCACTTGCTCAATTCCGGTGAGTGGATGGAGAGTTACGAGCAATGGATGGAGACCTACGAGCAAAAAAATCACGTGAAAAACAGAGTAAAGTTCAGGTATACGCGCCGAGAAGTTCAGGTTCTTCACGCGGTGCATTTTCGAAGAATCTGTTTCGCGATAGAGGCAGAACGAATGATCCTGCCGTTTTCGAAATTACTTGAAAACGGCTAAGAATCAGAGAAAACCATCAACATGAAAAAGTTTCGCATTTTCCGTAGATTTTCAACGGTATATTATTTTCCCAATTCCGATAAAGTTTGTAGAAATTACGGCGAAAATATGTTTTTCGCCATTTTCGAAACTGACTTAAAACTGTAAAGAATTGGGAGAAACACTACATACAAAAAGTTTCGCATTTGTTCAAGCTTTCCAACGACATATTATTTGCTGCATTCGGACGTACGATTAAAAAATTAGCTCGAAAATACGGACTCGGTAGGACTTGAACCATTTTCTAAATTACTCTTAAACCATTCAAAATTAGAAAAAAACTTTCAAGATGAAAAAGTAGCGCATTTTCATAAGCTTTCCAACGCCATATCATATGCCTCCATTGGATTAGCCTTTTAGAAATGACATCAAAAAAACGAACTCAGCTGTTCGGTTTACGAAATTTTACGTTTTTTCTAATTACTCTTTAACCATAGGGAATTAGAGAAAAGTTTCAACATGTGGAAGGAGCGGTTTTGCAGCAGCTTTCCAATGCCATATTATATGCCTCATTCCGATTAGAAACGCGATCGAAAATACGATTCACGTTTTTTGCGCGAAGAAAAAACGGTTTTCAAAACTGCTCTTAAACCGCTTATATTTTGCCAAAACTTTAAGTTGGGTCATGACTATGGTGTCCATAGCTTTCCAACGGTATATCGCAAGCCCCATTTCGGCAATGTTGGCGGAAGTTCAACCTAGTTCAAAGGGAAGTTCAACGTACTACTAGCGGGGCAGGTCAGGTTGTGATCAGAATATTATTCTGAGCCCGTGATCATAATAGTGTTTATATATATATATATATATATATATATATATATATATATATATATATACTTTGTGTGACCATCGGTATTGTCGGGTGCAATATTCCGACATTCGTAACTTATCCTTGTTCATGTGTCGGGTCATCGAATATATACCAGGTTCACGTGCCTTGTACGGAGTCCATTGTAACCATACACGACAGTGAGAAAGGTTAACGATATCACCTTGCCGGGTGTGAGAAAGCTCACCTTGATAAGAATGGCCAAAATTGTGTCCCATGTTGTCTTTCTTCAAAGCTTGTCAGTTCTTGCATCACCCACTGAGGTGTATAACTGGCTTTCTTCCTCTTGCATAACAGGTGAAGTTGTCGGGTTCTTACCTTGACTTCATCATCATACAAGCGACTTGCAAGGACTTGGCAGCATGCTTGATTATCAGCATCAAGTATTTGATTTCCTGAGGTAGACACTTGTGTTCTGACCGATTTTTGTTTCTGAACAAACTGTTGCAGATCTGATTCTTGGGATGCACTGCCATATGTTGTCAACTCGTTGTGTAATACCTTGTACAAGTGTCGTACTGAGGAAGATTGGACAGCTCATGTTGGAAACCGTCGAAAGTATCGTGCTGAGGAAGACTGTGTTGCTTACACCAGAAGCTTTTTACTGTGGTATGCTGACTGAATGCCATATATATATATATATATATATATATATATATATATATATATATATATCCTTTAATATTTCTGCCGCCGATTACTCATATGAAAAAGGTTGTTCGACTATCCTTCTTGCGGAAGACTGAATTCATAGTAATTTCTGACTTGCTTCCGGGGTATAGCATATTCCAAATCTTACTCATAACAGAATCAACCTTGTATATAAACCATACCTTTGACTAATAATATACTATTGGTCTTGCACACAATCTGTCTTTCGGTTGATTTCATCATTACTGCTATGAAGATTGCCCACTGATGTATACTTGATGCTGATAATCAAGCCAAGATATCTTTTGCAGTCAGACCAGATATTTCCAATATAATGCAGTCGGCTGAGAATTCCATAATGTTTAGCTGAGCTTCCAAATATTTGAACTTATTGCTGATTCTTCGGGTCCGGTGTCAGTGGACGAGCAACTTTAATAAGGGAAAAATAATGCAACACCAAGGGCCCAAAGAAATAAGCAAAAGAAACGACTAAAACAAAAGCACACAAAGCATACAAATAATATCATATTCAAGCAACACCACATATTACTGCTACTCACAACAATAATATGCATGCATACCTAAGCACACAAATCTCGCGGAAACTCCGGTATTGCGATCTATTATGTTGTGGCGGTGTGCACGAAAGTGAATTCTCGTGTGGAAGGAGTTGGTGTAAACAAGGTTACACCAATCACTGGCTTAAGACCGGTCGCATATGGGCGGACACGGGGGTCACAATCACACCATCATCAAGCGTACGGAGGGAAATGTACACGTCCAAAGAATGGGGTGACAGGGTAGGGTAGAGGTGAAAAACAAGGCCTCTGACATTGCCCTTTTCTGATAGTAGAGATCAGTAAGGGTTGCCAACATGACGAGATGAATGGCACGATTCAGGATAAAAACATGGCTATCACCGAAAAGGTAGGGGTGACTGGTGGAAGGATAAGGATGTGATACCCGCAAATGGTGCCTGGAACACTTGGTACATCGGCATCACTCCGCTAGGATAGAGATGACGCCGAACACCGAAGAGCAGGTATGCAAAGAAGGAGGATGCAGGTAGTGGATCAAAATCGATGCCACCTACACTCACAAGATCAATCGTTAGCGATAAAATAATGAGTATATATGCATGCTATGCAACAAACAAATGCAACAACCAAATGCAGCATACTGACAAGACTCTATATTACCGTTTTCTAACGTTCGCGCAGACTAGGACGTCCTACAGCCAAACCTGCTCTGATACCAACCGTTGTGGCACCTCGGCTCAAAGGAAACTGAAACACCCCATATTCCAGCCCAGAGTCAAGTATTCTGGAATACAGCACTGCTGGCATAGAACAAATCGGCTCTTTATTACAAATACTCGGGGATACAAGGGTTCCGATATAACCAGGAATTACATCGGCACGACGACGCTACACCTGCCAAGGTTGCTGTATGCTAGCAGCAGAACAACTGATAGCAGCGGAACAACGACGACAGTGATGGAATCCACTCCACAGGGACTCTGGCTGGAACGCTTATCCTAGCTCACCAACAAAGGATCCACGGCAAACAAGTAAGCAGACAAAGCATGACCTGCAAACTGGCATGACATGCCAGGTCGGTACATTGAATGTACTTGCAAGCTCACAACAAGCAGAAGCAATCAAGGCGAACAACAACATGGCATTTACAGGTTAAACAAGCATGAGCATGATACAACTAGAACAACATGGCATGTACAAGGTGAACATGGTTCCGCCAGAACATTATCAACATGGCATGAACATATTACTCGAGACATGAACAATGATGGTACTAGCATGCAACATGCTACAAATATCACTTACTCTGTTCGGGGTTACCGCATAACCACCAAATATATGCCACTCTTACTTACCATCGTGGTCACGAGATCACTTCAATCATTATGAAGAATACCATAGGGATCTTCACAAGATCACCTCATCATTATCAAGAATACCATCGTGCCCCTCACAAGATCACCTCATCAATATCAAGAATACTATCGTGATCCTTGAAGGAAATATGCCCTAGAGGCAATAATAAGGTTATTATTTATTTCCTTATTTCATGATAAATGTTTATTATTCATGCTAGAATTGTATTAACCGGAAACTTAGTACACGTGTGAATACATAGACAATACATAAGTGTCCCTAGTATGCCTCTACTTGACTAGCTCGTTTATGAAAGATGGTTATGTTTCCTAACCATAGACATGTGTTGTCATTTGATGAACGGGATCACATCATTAGGAGAACGATGTGATGGACAAGACCCATTCGTTAGCTTAGCATTATGATCATTATAGTTTCATTGCTACTGCTTTCTTCATGACTTATACATGTTCCTCAGACTATGAGATTATGCAACTCCCGAATACCGGAGGAACACTTTGTGTGCTATCAAACGTCACAACGTATATGGGTGATTATAAAGATGCTCTACAGGTGTCTCCGAAGGTATTTGTTGGGTTGGCATAGATCGAGATTAGGATTTGTCACTCCGTGTTTCAGAGAGGTATCTCTAGGCCCTCTCGGTAATGCTCATCACTATAAGCCTTGCAAGCAATGTGACTAATGAGTTAGTTGCAGGGTGAAGTATTACGGAACGAGTAAAGAGACTTGCCGGTAAGGAGATTGAACTAGGTATGATGATACCGACGATCGAATCTCGGGCAAGTAACATACCGATGACAAAGGGCACAACGTATGTTGTTATGCGGTTTGACCAATAAAGATCTTCGTAGAATATGTAGGAGCCAATATGAGCATCCAGGTTTTGCTATTGGTTATTGACCAGAGATGTGTCTCGGTCATGTCTATATAGTTCTCGAACCCGTAGGGTCCATACGCTTAACGTTCGATGATGATTTGTATTATGAGTTATGTGATTTGATGAACCGAAGTTTGTTCAGAGTCTCGGGTGAGATCACGGACATGACGGGGAGTCTCAAAATGGTCGAGAGGTAAAGATTCATATACTGGAACGTTGCATTCGGACATTGGAATGGTTCCGAGTGATTTGGGCATTTTTCCGGAGTACCGGGAGGTTACCGGAACCCCCCGGAGAAGTTATGGGCCCTATGGGCCATAAGAGGGAAGCACACCAGCCCACAAGGGGCTGGTGCGCCCCCCTTGGGCAGGAGGCCGATTAGGACTAGGAGAAGGGGGTCGCCCCCCCTTTCCTTCTCCTTCTCCCTTCCCCCTTTCCTACTCCGTGTGGGAGGTGGAATCCTACTAGGACTAGGGAGTCCTAGTAGGAATCCACACCTTGGCGCCCCCTAGAGCCGACTGTCTCTCCCTCTCCCTCCTTTATATACAGAGGCAGGGGGCACCCCAAAGACACACAAGTTGATATTTTAGCCATGTGCGGTGCCCCCCTCCATAGTTACACACCTTGGTCATATCGTCGTAGTGCTTAGGCGAAGCCCTGCGCCGGTAACTTCATCATCACCGTCACCACGCCGTCGTGCTGATAGAACTCTCCCTCGGCCTCAACTGGATGAAGAGTTCGAGGGACATCACCGAGCTGAAAATGTGCTGATCACGGAGGTGCCGTACGTTCGGTACTTGGATAGGTTGGATCGCGAAGACGTTTGACTACATCAAGCGCGTTACTAAACGCTTTCGCTTTCGGTCTACGAGGGTACATGGACACACTCTCCCCGCTCATTGCTATGCTTCTCCTAGATAGATCTCGCATGATCGTAGGTAAATTTTTGAAATACTACGTTCCCCAACAGTGGCATCTGAGCCAGGTCTATGCGTAGATGTTATATGCACGAGTAGAACACAAAGAGTTGTGGGTGATAATAGTCATACTGCTTACCAGCAATGTCTTAGTTTGATTCGGCGGTATTATTGAATGAAGTGGCCCGGACCAACATTACATGACCGCGTTCATGAGACTGGTTCTATCGACGTGCTTCGCACACAGGTGGCTAGCGGGTGTCTGTTTCTCCAACTTCAGTTGAATCGAGTTTGACTACGCCCGGTCCTTGTTGAAGGTTAAAACAACACACTTGACGAAAAATCATTGTGGTTTTTTATGCGTAGGTAAGAATGGTTCTTGCCAGAAGCCCGTCGCATCCACATAAAACTTGCAACAATAAAGTAGAGGACGTCTAACTTGTTTTTGCAGGGCATGTTGTGATGTGATATGGTCAAGACGTGATGCGATATAAATTGTTGTATGAGATGATCATGTTTTGTAACCATTATCGAATGGCGTGAGCCTTATGGTTGTCGCTTTATTGTATGAAATGCAATCGCCATGTAATTGCTTACTTTATCACTAAGCGGTAGCGATAGTCGTAGAAGCAATAGTTGGCGAGACGACAATGATGCTACGATGGAGATCAAGGTGTCAAGCCGGTGACGATGGAGATCATGACGGTGCTTTGGAGATGGAGATCAAAGGCACAAGATGATGATGACCATATCATGTCACATATTTTGATTGCATGTGATGTTTATCTTTTATGCATCTTACTTTGCTTAGTACGGCGGTAGCATTATAAGATGATCTCTCACTAAATTTCAAGGTATAAGTGGTCTCCCTGAGTATGCACCATTGCGACAGTTCTTCATGCTGAGACACCACGTGATGATCAGGTGTGATAAGCTCTATGTTCATATACAACGGGTGCAAGCCAGTTTTGCACACGCAGAATACTCGGGTAAAAACTTGACGAGCCTAGCATATGCAGATATGGCCTCGGAACACTGAGACCGAAAGGTCGAGTGTGAATCATATAGTAGATATGATCAACATAGTGATGTTCACCATTGAAAACGTCTCCATCTCACATGATGATCGGACATGGTTTAGTTGATATGGATCACGTGATCATTTAGATGACTAGAGGGATGTCTATCTAAGTGGGAGTTCTTAAGTAATATGATTAATTGAACTTTTATTTATCATGAACTTAGTACCTGATAGTATTTGCATATCTATGTTGTATATCAATAGCTCGCGATGTAGTTCCCCGTTTATTTTTTGATATGTTCCTAGAGAAAAACTATGTTGAAAGATGATAGTAGCAATGATGCAGACTAGGTCCGTGATGTGAGAATTATCCTCAGTGCTGCATATAAGAATTATGTCCTTGATGCACCGCTAGGTGACGGACCTATTGCAGGAGCAGATACAAATGTTATGAATGTTTGGCAAGCTCGGTATGGTGACTACTTCATAGTTTAGTGTGCATGCTTTACGGCCTAGAACCGGGACTTCAAAAGCGTTTTGAATGCCACGGAGCATATATGTAGGATCTTGAGAAGAGGTGTCTAGAGGGGGGGTGATTAGACACTAAGTACCAAAGTTGCAGTTTTTAACTTCTTTTAGGTTTAAGTAGAGTTCAGGCACAAGTTTAACATTCTCAGTACATAACAAGCAAGCATGCAAAGAGTATGTAGGCAGCGGAAAATAAAGCATGCAACTTGCAAGAACGTAAAGGGAAGGGTTTGGAAGATTCAAACACAATTGGAGACACGGATGTTTTTGTCGTGGTTCCGATAGGTGGTGCTATCATACATCCACGTTGGTGGAGACTTCAACCCACGTAGGGTAACGGTTGCACGAGTCCACGGAGGGCTCCACCCACGAAGGGTCCACGAAGAAGCAACCTTGTCTATCCCACCATGGCCGTCGCCCACGAAGGACTTGCCTCACTAGCGGTAGATCTTCACGAAGTAGGCGATCTCCTTGCCCTTACAAACTCCTTGGTTCAACTCCACAATATTGTCGGAGGCTCCCAAGTGACACCTAGCCAATCTAGGAGACACCACTCTCCAAGAAGTAACAAATGGTGTGTTGATGATGAACTCCTTGCTCTTGTGCTTCAAATGATAGTCTCCCCAACACTCAACTCTCTCTCACAGGATTTTGATTTGGTGGAAAGAAGATTTGAGTGGAAAGCAACTTGGGGAAGGCTAGAGATCAAGATTCATGTGGTTGGAATGGAATATCTTGGTCTCAACACATGAGTAGGTGGTTCTCTCTCGAAGCTGGTAAGTTGGAAGTGTAGGTTTGTTCTGATGGCTCTCTCCACGAATGAAGAGGAGGTGGATGGGTATATATAGCCTCCACACAAAATCTAACCGTTACACACAATTTACCAAACTCGGTGGGACTGAATCATCAAACTCGGTCGGACCGATTTAGTAAACCTAGTGACCGTTAGGGATTTGATTGGGGATCGACATGCATCTCGGTAGGACCGATATGGTTAGGGTTAGGGCATAACGTAATCTCGGTGAGACCGATTACACAAACTCGGTGAGACCGAATTTGGTAGCTAACCCGAGAGTTGGCCAGGCAAACTCGGTGAGACCGATTACTCAAACTCGGTGGGACCGATTTGGGTAATAAGTTAACCAGAAAGTTTGCATTGTAATCTCGATAGTACCGATTACACAAATTCGGTGAGGCCGAATCTGGTGATGGACATACACAGAGAGATTACAATCCCATCTTGGTGAGACCGAGATCCCTATCGGTGAAACCGATTTGCCTAGGGTTTGTGGCAGTGGCTATGACATCTGAACTCGGTGGCGCCGGATAGAAAGAATCGGTAGGGCCAAGTTTGACTTTGGGTTTAGGTCATATGTAGATGTGAGAAAGTAGTGGTGGATTTTGGAGCATATCACTAAGCACATGAAGCAAAAGGCTCATTAAGCAACACCTCATCCCTCCTTGATAGTATTGGCTTTTCCTATAGACTCAATGTGATCTTGGATCACTAAAATGGAAAATGAAGAGTC
Organism: Aegilops bicornis; assembly: GCA_021605145.1. Taxonomy (NCBI): domain Eukaryota; kingdom Viridiplantae; phylum Streptophyta; class Magnoliopsida; order Poales; family Poaceae; genus Aegilops; species Aegilops bicornis. Next base: position 437,416,948 of record CM038675.1, on the reverse strand, counting down.
TTGAGCTTGAAGCTTGAGCCAATCCTTTGTCCTTAGCATCTTGAAGGATTTCCCACATCCTTTAGTCTGTGCCACTCCATTGTTGAACTTATCTGAAACATACTAGATAAAAGTGTTAGTCCAACAAGAGATATGTTGACATTAATTACCAAAACCACCTAGGGAGCACTTGTGCTTTCAATATAAGATGTTCCAAGAGATGAAATTGGTATTTCAGACTCATGCCCTAGTTGAGAGGTATGAGACCTCTGACAAGTATTTTGCCTACAAGATGGAGGAGAATAGCTCAACCAGTGAGCATGTGCTCAGAATATCTGAGTACTACAATCGCTTGAATCAAGTGGGAGTTAATCTTCCAGATAAGATTGTTATTGATAGAGTTATGTAGTCACTATCACCAAGTTACTGGAACTTCGTGATGAACTATAATATGCAAGGGATCACGAAAACGATTCCCAAGCTCTTCGCGATCCTGAAATCGGTGAAGGTAGAAATCAAGAAAAGCATCAAATGTTGATGGTTGACAAGACCACTAGTTTCAAGTAAAAGGCCAAGGTAAAGAAAGGGAACTCCAAAAAGAATGGCAAGCATCTTGCCACTCCCGTGAAGAAGCCCAAAGCTAGACCCAAACCTGAAACTGAGTGCTTCTACTTCAAAGGAAATTGTCACTGGAAGTGGAACTGCCCCAAATACTTGGCGGATAAGAAGGATGGCAAAGTGAACAAAAAGTATATATGATATACATGTTATTGATGTGTACTTTACTAGTGTTCGTAGTAGCCCACGGTGTTTGATCTTGGTCCGATTGCTATGATTAGTAACTCGAAACAGGAGTTACAAAATGAACAGAGACTAGTTGAGGGCAAGGTGACGATGTGTGTTGGAAGTGATTCCAAGTTTGATAAGATCACCATCGCACACTCCCTTTACCTTCGGGATTAGTGTTGAACCTAAAATAAATGTTATTTCGTGTTTGCATTGAGCATAATATGATTGAATCATGTTTATTGCAATACGGTTATTCATTTAAGTCAAAGAATAATTGTTATTCTGTTTACATGAATAAAACCTTCTGTGGTCATACACCCAAGGTGAATGGTTTAATGAATCTCGATCGTAGTGATACACATATTCATGATATTGATGCTAAAAGATGCATAGTTGATAATGATTGTCGGTGTCAAAACCGGCGGATCTAGGGTAGGGGGTCCCGAACTGTGCGTCTAGGCGGATGGTAACAGGAGACAAGGGACACGATGTTTTTACCCAGGTTCGGGCCCTCTCGATCGAGGTAAAACCCTACTCCGCTTGATTAATATTGATGATATGGGTAGTACAAGAGTAGATCTACCACGAGATCAGTAGAGGCTAAACCATAGAAGCTAGCCTATGGTATGATTGTTGTTCGTCCTACGGACTAAAACCCTCCGGTTTATATAGACACCGGAGAGGGTTAGGGTTACATAGAGTCGGTTACAATGGAAGGAGATCTACATATCCGTATCACCAAGCTTGCCTTCCACGCCAAGGAAAGTCCCATCCAGACACGGGATGAAGTCTTCAATCTTGTATCTTCATAGTCCAGGAGTCCGGCCAAAGGTCATAGTCCAGCCATCCGGACACCCCTAATCCAGACTCCCTTAGTAGCCCTCGAACCAGGCTTCAATGACGACGAGTCCGTGGCAGATTTGTCTTCGGCATTGCAAAGGCGGGTTCCTCCTTCAATACTTCATATAAGATTTTGAACACAAGGATAGTGTCCGGCTCACGAAAAATAAGTTCCACATAACACCGTAGAGAGAATAATATTTACACAAATCCAATCTGCTGACGTATCCCGCAGCGTGTCATCACACCACGGCCAAGCCTTTATTCGAATCGTTTTTACTGTCCCACCTCAGCGTGTTTAGCGAGGCAGTTTCCTTGGCACGTCTTGTCAAAGCAGAGATCGTGTCCCCTTATTCTAGGATTCTCATCAATACGGGCGTGGGTAACCCAATCGCGCCCGTTGGTATGTCTCCTCTATCGAAGGCGAGCCCCAAACGGTCACGGGGGAGGGCTCTTGGTATTCAACCTCTATATAAAGAGACCAAGGCTCTACTTCCTTTCTTTCAATCTCAATCGAATCTGCCCCTCGCCTCGAGTTCCAACACCCAAAGCTTCAGATTTAGGCGCTTCGGACTTTCGATGATGTCCGGCTCCGAACTTCAAGGCCGGTGGATGCCTTCCTCCGGAAAGAATATGTGCTAAAGCTGAGAGATGCCAGGTATTTAACCGGCGAAATCTCGCATAGGCTGCCTGCTCAAGGGCAGGTTACTCCCACTCCCAAGCCTGGTGAGAGCATGGTGTTCGCGTCTCACTTCCTTCGGGGGTTAGGCTTCCAGCGGACCCCTTCGTGAGGGGGCTCATGTTTTATTATGGGTTAGAATTTCACGACTTGGATCCGGAGTCCATCCTCCACATCTCATCGCTCATCGTCGTGCGAAGCCTTCCTCCGCATTACCCTCACTTCGGATTGTGGCTCAAGACCTTCAAAGTAGAGCCAAGATGATCAAGGGGCGGCAAGCAGAGTGCGGAGGGGCTGTTATAAGCAAGAATGCCGACGCCTCCACGGCCCGAGGGCTCTTTTCAAGAGGAGTTCAGCTTATGGCAACGAGAGTGGTTTTATATCACAGCGCCCAGGGGCACCAAGTGGGTGGCGCCTCCTGTCTTTCGCTCGGGCCCTCCCCCACGGCTGGCGTCATGGGTCAATAAAGGGCTCGATTGGGAGCCGTCCAAGGACGTGCCCTTGTTGCAGGGCCGCATTCAAGATCTCCTTGAAAGAGACATCAACCTGGCCGTAGTGGCGCAGGTCATGTTGATTCGCCGCACTTTGCCCTGCAAACGCCGCCCCCTACGCCTGTGGGAGTTTAATCCAGAGGGACCACGAGCTCTCTAACATTTTACGGGCATGACGCCCATGGAGATGTATAAATTGTTCTTCGGATCACAAGCAATGTGTCCGGACTTGACCGAGGACGCATGGCTAAGCTGCAATCGCCCGGATACTCAAGTAAGTAGCCCTGTACCCGGACATGTTATTCGTATATTCGTCATAATATTGCCCTTAAAGGAGTTGTCCCTTTAAACAGGAGTGGATAGCGAAAGCAAAGCTGATCAGGTGTCCGACCCCCCTCCCCGAGACCACGCTGGATCCCGTGTTAACTAGGATGCTGGAGGTTGTGCCTTTGGAAGAAGGCGAAGGGGGAACAAGGAAGCTACCGTCTCTTAGAAGGAGGCTATCCGGAAAGGAGGGATCGAGAATCCCTCCATCCAGGGAAAGAAGAGGACCGCCTCTGAAGACCCGGAGACCATGGTCTCAAAGCGGGGAAGAGATCTTCGTCGGAGGGTCTGCGCCGGAAGTGCCTCGGCCGCATTGTGCCCTCAAGGGATCAGCCCTCCAAAGAAGCCGTAAGTAGAGAGGGAGTTTCCAAATAAGAGACATCCCTATTTTATTCTCGAGAAAGACAACTGAATTTTTACCTTGTAGTTCGGATCTCCGCCCTTCGCAGCAGAGCTCATCTTGAGGGATCTTCGTCCAAGATGATGGAGAGCGAACGCCTCCCGCTGCATCGCTTGCAGGCGGCGACCCTGAGGTGTCGTCGCGGAGGGTTTCTCCGAATCCGGCAGGGCCGGAAAGCAGCCGTATGGCTCCCCAAAGCCCTTCGTGCCCGACCTTCGAAAATGGCCATCATACGAGTCTGGCACCGTCCGGTGCATGGTCGGAGGAATTGAAGGATCTGCTTGGGCGAGCGTCTATCTCAGAAGAACATCGTGCATTGATGGGCATGGTGATTGAAAGGATTTCATCTGCGGAGAGTGGGTTGCACGAGGCCGTCAGGAGTTTACTGACAGGTTTTGAGGTACGCGAAATGATGTACCTTTTGACAGTTCCGCATATAAAAGATGCGCCCTGTATAGATAGTAGCCCCTGAGACTCGGTGCGTTGTCAAAAATGACAGCGCGCCGAGGATCATAATCCTAGGTATAACATGTCGCTCTTCCTATGTAGGTGGCGGCGTCCGTGGCTAGCCGGACTGATGAATTTGCCGAGCTAAAGCGGCAACTTGACGTGGCGGATGCCGACATCGCGCTTGTCAACAAGCGGTTGGACGAGTCGCAAGGTATCAAATTTTCTCCGCGGACACATGGTAAGGGGGCTTGATAACCTTGCCTTACAACATGTATGCTTGATGCAGATGGTGTCGCTGCCATGGAGAACCTTCGGGCGGAACTCGCCCGAGCCAAGGAGCAGGCCAGAAAAAGTGATGCGGCTGCCTTGAAGGCGGCCGAAGAGCTGAAAGCCAAACATGCTGCTCACTGCCGAAGCAGGAAGGAAATGGCCGAGATGGCGGTGAAGTTGAAGGATGCTGCCGACCGCTGCAAGCTTCTTGAAAAAGAAGATCGGGCGGAACAAAAGGACTTAGAGAAGGCCACTACCGAGGCCAAGGATGCTCGCTCTGCAATGAGAGCCATGAAGCAGGAGCTGCGTCAGGCCGGAGATATCGCGGCTGGAAAGCCCTTTATGCTGCGGATGAAGTTCGGGGATCCTAAGTATGCTCAGTTGGACCAGCTGTGAAGTGCGGCGGATACTTATCTGGATTTGGTGGCAAGTGCCGCGGATGCGGCCGAACACTTCCGAGATCAAAAGGATCACGAAGTGGAGAAGCTTTTTTGGTCGCAGTTCCACAATCCAGAGCACCCACTTCCATTATCCGAGCGATTGGCCAAATGGGCGAAGCTGAATAGGTTATCCGGACTTGCCATGAAGGAAGTCGTGAGTCATCTGTGGCCGGAGGGGCCTGAGCCGAAGAGTTATTTTGGTTTGGTGCAGCAGTTCCTTGGTGCGGTGCCCCATATCAATGCAATGAAGAGGTCAGCATGCATAGAGGGTGTGCGGATGGCTCTAGCCCGTGTCAAGACATCTTGGCGGAGATGAAGAACACCGACGTTGCATCCCAAGATTCGGACAGAGAGCCGAGTACCGCCGAGCACTATTTTCGTGAAGTTCTCAGGCGCTCGTTTAATAGAGACGCAGTGCTCAAAGGACATCATGTTCGAATAACATGTATAATTGTAAGACAATGTTTTGATGGAATAAAATCTTTTTATACTTGTGCCTGCAAGAATTAAAATACCTCTTGTGCGGCCGTTAATGTATATGTGTATATAACCTGAAAGATGGCAGTCTTCGGCTTCAGCCCCGACGCATATAATGCGGGGGTGTTGGCAAAAGGCGCATTTTCACACTTGATCCAACGTCTTGGTCCTATAAAGGAGGTGATAGCGTAGCGAACTAGGCAACCGGACTATAATGCTTTATCACTTTCACTTAGCCATAGGAGTTTGGGCACCGCGCTCGCCCGATTTCGGGGCGCGTGTGTGCCTGACCGGGAAACGGCCCTTCGTTAATGCGGAGGAATCCTAAAGATTCCGGTGGGTCATCGAGTGGTTGACCAGTCTCACGCTACATCATGATGATCGGTTTTGGCTTTCTCTCGAGGTGCTCGCCCGGCGAACCGGGCACAATCGCAGATAGTTCTCCGGTGCCGCCTTAGCCGATAGAGCGGAACATAAGGCGAGAAAAAGACAGGAGCCGGGCAAACCCAACATTTGACCAAAGACATGATTCGGAGTTGATGCATATAAGGCCAAACTTCATGACGCCGAACACTCCCTAAGGTATTCGGTCTTTATGAAAACGGACTGAACAACGCCTTATTAATAAGCCCTCGGTGTCCAGCACACGCAAAGTTCCGACGTGGCCGATGCCAAGACGCCACCTCCACCTCGGTTGTAGCAAGAAACCGGGATGTGTATCAACAAGAGACAGTAAAAAGGTTTACGCAGGGTCTTAATCTGAAAAGAATCCTTTGCAACGGGTCCCTACTGCACGTCTGCGCCTGTGTCTCCGTTGTGCCGTATCCTGGACGGGTGTAGCACGGTGTTCATCTGTAAAAGAGAGGAACTTAGTTGAAAAAGATCGTGCGAAAATGTACGTTACATTAAATAAATGAAGTACGTTTTTTTTAAATGAATAAGATTGAGCTTTATTGTCTCTTGTTGTACATGTGCCGAGCCCCTTGAACGGGGGTGTGCGGCTAGTAAGCCCTTACGCCGGACTCGTCTAGCCATGTCCGGGGTCTGAACGACCTGTTTAGGTGCTTTGCCTAATGAGGCCGGTTTAGTGTGTGGCTGATAATGCAGTCGCACAATCTTCCGTGCGCGAGGAACACTCGATATTTCCCTTTAATTATATGATGCCTCGTGGACCGGGCATTTTAAGTATAAGGGATGCATAATGCGGTATTGTGTTAAAGCGGGCGAAAGCTTCAAGGCCCCAAGAGTGCTTGATAGCTGCTTGTGAATGGGGCGATGTGGAAGGTTAGCTTTTCGCGGCGGAAGTTGTCGGGTGAGCCAAACATAACTTCTAACCGGAGAGAGCCCGTACAATGGGCATCTGGGCCTGGCGTCACCCCTTGAAAGGAAGTATTGCTTTGGCGAATTGTTGTTGGGTCTATCCCCAGTGTGCGGATTGTGTCCTGATATATCAGGTTTAAATCACTGCCGCCGTCCACTAGGACTTGTGTAAAGTGGAGTCCGTCAATTATGGGATCTAATACCAAGGCAGTCCAGCCTGCGTTCCGGATACTTCTAGAGTAATCCCGATGGTCGAAGGTGATTGGTTTTAACAACCAGTGGCGGGACTCCTGCAGGATAGGCCGTGTGGCGCGTATCTCTATAGGCGCCACTATTTTCTCCCTTTTGTCACGTGAAGTGAATTTTTGTTTTGACTTCTTGTGGGAAGTTCTTTTGTTTTCGGTGCTCGCTTGTGGGGTTCGTCATCGCCCTCGCTTGGTGTGTCGAGCCCTTGTGTTCGGCGTTAGGTTTGCGGATTGCTTGAAGACCCAACAATCTCTGTGGGTGTGGTTTGCGTGCTTCCGAAGTACTTGTGGTATTTGACATATCTTGTCCAAGATTTTGTTTAAGTTAGCTAGCTCGTCCCTGTTATCTTTGGGGGTCAGCTTTTTCTTATTCTGCCGAAGGCTTTTGAATCCTGCGTTGACTGTCGTGCTCTTCGGGCTGTTTCCCTTGGTCCGACGCTGGTCCTTGTTGCGTCGCGGTTTCCCGTTTCCATCCCTAACTTCGGATGTACTTGGGTCATTGATCGCATCTTGCCAACCAGCTGTCCTCTCCGCACAAAAGCGGGTCATGAGGCTTGTTAGTGCGGCCATTGTTCTTGCTTTTCTTGGCCGAGGTGTCTCGGCGAGCCATTAAATCTGGACGCCTGTTTGAAAGCTGCTAAGGCTTCGTCGTCCGGACGATCGACTATCTCGGTTCTTTTAGTAAGAAACCTGTTCCAGATTTTCCGGGCTGACTCTCCGGGTTGTTGAGTTATGTGACTTAGATCATCTGCATCCGGAGGTCGGACATAAATCCCTTGAAAATTTGCCCGAAAAGCATCCTCGAGCTCTTCCCAACTTCCGATGGTGTTTTCGGGAAGGCTTTTGAGCCAATGCCGGGCTGGCCCTTTGAGTTTCAGTGGTAAGTATTTTATGGCGTGGAGATCATCTCCTCAAGCCATGTGTATGTGGAGGATGTAATCCTCAATCCGGACTCCAGGGTCTGTTGTTCCGTCGTATGCCTCTATGTTTACGGGCTTGAATCCCGCTGGAAATTCATGATCCAACACCTCATCGGTGAAACATAGGGGGTGTGCGGTGCCCCTATATCTGGGCGTACCGCGATGTTCGGATATTTGATGTGTTGCATTGCTTGCTAGAGCTTGCTTTCTTCGCCCATAGATTGATTTGGTTGGGCCATCATTTTGATGCGAATCCTTGTGCGGATCGCGTCGGGCTTGTGCGGCGTCCTTTGCCGACCTTGTGTTGGCCAAGGGGTCGTTTGTCCGACCGGGTGGCTTCCTTATTATTTTTTGATTGCGGAGGCTCTAAGGCCTCATCATCAAATTCCGGCAATAATTTTCGCTTCGGATAGCTCTTTGTGTGGCGACTGTCGCCGTATTTGTCTGCGGTGTTGAGTACTTTGCTCCATCTGATTTTGAGTGCATCTTCTGCTATTTTGAGCTTCCGCTTCTGCTTTTTCAGTTACGCGCGTGGCGACGAGCCTTTTTTGGAGGTTCTTACGCTCCAGAACTTGTCCGGCGTGACATCGTCCGGACCGTTGTCTTCGCCGGGACGGGTTGTTTATCCAAGTTTCCCTGTTAGGCGGTTGCTCGATGGCATGTTCTTCGTCCGCCGGTTCGCCTCGCTCTATGGCTGGGTCTCGTATGGCTGTTTTCTCTGTCGAGGTGGGGTTTGGAGCGGCGCTTACGCCGCCGGTTTGATTGCTTTTCGAGGGAACGGTCCCTCGTTGCGTCCCTTTGTTCCTCGTTGTCGTTTCCTTTAGGTGTATCAACCATGTATATATCGTGAGATGGAGTGGTTGTCCAGTGGCCTATAGGCGCTGGTTCCTGTTTGTCTCCTACATCGTCGTCCATACCATCGATGTCTTCGGAGTCGAAGTTAAGCATGTCGGTTAAATCATCGACAGTGGCTACAAAGTGGGTGGGGGTGGGCATTGAATTTCTTCGTCGTCCGCATCCCAACCTTCCTGACCATAGTCCGGCCAGGGCTCTCCTGATAAAGAGAGAGACTTTAGTGAATTCAGAATGTCGCCGAAAGGAGAGTGCTGAAAGATGTCCGCGGCGGTGAACTCCATTATCGGTGCCCAATCAGATTCGACAAGGTGGGCGCTGGACTGTTCGGAGTCCGGAAAGGAGTCCGCACCTTGGAGTCACGAAGGCCGCAAAGGACGGTATGGTGTTCGCTCGATCGCCAGAGAGATTGCAGCCCCCGAGGCGGTGTCCAGCCACCAATCCTTGATTGGCGCAGTCGGCTCCGAGCTAAGGGTCGGAGCGGACAGTGGTGCGGCCTCCAGGACACTGTTCGGCGGCAGAGCTAGATCGTGCCCATCATAACAGTGCAGCGCGCTTGGCTGTGGCTCGAACCCGTCGAAGATCAAGTCTCCGCGGACGTCGGCCGTGTAGTTCAAACTTCCAAATCTGACCTGACGGCCAGGGGCATAGCTTTCAATCTGCTCCAGATGGCCAAGTGAATTGGCCCACAGTGCAAAGCCGTCGAATACGAAGATCTGTCCGGGGAGAAAAGTCTCACCCTGGACCGCGTCGTTGTTGATGATCGAAGGAGCCATCGGGCCTAAAAGTGACGCATACGGAGGAACTCTCAATGAAAGCACCAATGTCGGTGTCAAACCGGCGGATCTCGGGTAGGGGGTCCCAAACTGTGTGTCTAGGCGGATGGTAACAGGAGACAAGGGACACGATGTTTTTACCTGTGTTCGCCCTCTCGATGGAGGTAAAACCCTACTCTTGCTTGATTAATATTGATGATATGGGTAGTACAAGAGTAGATCTACCACGAGATCAGAGAGGCTAAACCCTAGAAGCTAGCATATGGTATGATTGTTGTTCGTCCTACGGACTAAAACCCTCCGGTTTATATAGACACCGGAGAGGGTTAGGGTTACATAGAGTCGGTTACAATGGAAGGAGATCTACATATCCGTATCGCCGAGCTTGCCTTCCACGCCAAGGAAAGTCCCATCCAGACATGGGACGAAGTCTTCAATCTTGTATCTTCATAGTCTAGGAGTCCGGCCAAAGGTCATAGTCCGGCCATCCGGACACCCCCTAATCCAGGACTCCCTCAATGATAGTGCAACATACTAGTGGCACTGCCGTTTAGGTCATATTGGTGTAAAGCGCATGAAGAAACTCCATGCGGATGGACTTTTGGAATCACTTGATTATGAATCATTTGATGCTTGCGAACCATGCCTCATGGGCAAGATGACTAAGACTCCGTTCTCCGGAACAATGGAGCGAGCCACTGACTCATTGGAAATAATACATACCGATGTATGCGGTCCGATGAGTGTTGAGGCTCACGACGGGTGTCATTGTTTTCTGACCTTCACAGATGATTTGAGTAGATATGGGTATATCTACTTGATGAAACACAAGTCTGAAACATTTGAAAAGTTCAAAGAATTTCAGAGTGAACTGGAGAATCATCGTAACAAAAAAATAAAGTTTCTACAATCTGATCGTAGAGGCGAATATTTGAGTTACGAGTTTGGACTTCAATTAAAACAATGTGGAATAGTTTCACAAACTCATGCCACCTGGAACACCACAGCATAATGGTGTGTCCGAACGTTGTAACCGTACTTTATTAGATATGGTGCGATCTATGATGTCTCTTACCGATTTACCACTATCATTTTGGGGTATGCATTAGAGACAACTGCATTCACGTTAAATAGGGCACCGTCTAAAAATACATTGAGACGACACCGTATGAACCGTGGTTTAGCAAGAAACCTAAGATGTCGTTTCTTAAAGTTTGGGGTTGCGATGCTTATGTGAAAAAGTTTCAGCCTGATAAGCTCAAACCCAAATCAGAGAAGTGCCTCTTCATAGGATACCCAAAAGAAACTGTTGGGTGCACCTACTATCACAGATCCGAAGGCAAGATCTTTGTTGCTAAGAGTGGACCCTTTCTAGAGAAGAAGTTTCTCTCGAAAGAAGTGAGTGGGAGGAAAGTAGAACTTGATGAGGTAATTGTACCTTCTCTCGAATTGGAAAGTAGTCCATCATTGAAATCAGTTCTAGTGATGCCTACACCAATTAGTGAGGAAGTTAATGATGATGATCATGAAACTTCAGATCAAGTTACTACCGAACCTCGTAGGAGTACGATCCGCACCAGAGTGGTACGGTAATCCTGTTATGTGCTACCTCTTAAGCATGTGTTGGTTTTCCCTTGAAGAGGAAAGGGTGATGCAGCAAAGTAGTGTAAGAATTTCCCTCAGTTTTTGAGAACCAAGGTATCAATCCAGTAGGAGGCCACACGCAAGTCCCTCGTACCTACACAAACAAATAAGAACCTTGCAACCAACGCGATAAAGGGGTTGTCAATCCCTTCACGGCCACTTGAAAATGTGAGATCTGATAGAGATGATAAGATAATATTTTTGGTATTTTTATGATAAAGATTGAAAGTAAAGATTACAAAATAAACGGCGACATAAATAGCTAGTTGACGGGAGATTAATATGATAGAAAATAGACCCGGGGCCATAGGTTTCACTAGTGGCTTCTCTCAAGATAGCATAAGTATTACGGGGGGTGAACAAATTACTGTCGAGCAATTGATAGAATAGTGCATAGTTATGAGAATGTCTAGGCATGATCATGTATATAGGCATCACGTCCACGACAAGTAGACCGAAACGATTCTGCATCTACTACTATTACTCCACACATCGACCGCTATCCAAAGATGCATCTAGAGTATTAAGTTCATAAGAACAGAGTAACACATTAGGCAAGATGACATGATGTAGAGGGATAAACTCAAGCAATATGATATAAACCACATCTTTTTATCCTCGATGGCAACAATACAATACGTGTCATTTCCCCTTCTGTCACTGGGATCGAGCACCGCATTATTAAACCCAAAGCTAAGCACTTCTCGCATTGCAAGAAAGATCAATATAGTAGGCCAAACCAAACTGATAATTCAAAGAGACTTGCAAATATATCAAATCATATATAAAAGAATTCAGAGGATATTCAAATATTGTTCATAGATAATCTTGATCATAAACCCACAATTCGTCGGATCTCGACAAACACACTGCAAAAAGAGTTACATCGAATAGATCTCCAAGAAGATCGAGGAGAACTTTGTATTGAGATCCAAAGAGAGAGAAGAAGCCATCTAGCTAATAACTATGGACCCGAAGGTCTGAGGTAAACTACTCACACATCATCGGAGAGGCTATGGTGTTGATGTAGAAGCCCTCAGTGATCGATTTCCCTTCCGGTAGGGCGCCGGAAAAGGCCCCAAGATGGGATCTCATGGGCACAGAAGGTTGCGGCAGTGGAAATAGGGTTTCGTGGTGCTCCTGGATGTTTTCGGGGTATATGGATATATATAGGAGGAGGAAGTAGGTCGGTGGAGCTGCGAGGGGCCCACGAGGATGGGGGCGCGCCTAGGGGGGCAGGCACGCCTCCCTGCCTTGTGGCCTCCTCGCTTCTTTCTTGACGTCCACTCCAAGTCCTCTGGATCATGTTTGTTCCAAAAATCACTCTCCCGAAGGTTTCATTCCGTTTCGATTCGGTTTGATATTCCTTTTCTGCGAAACACTGAAATAGGCAAAAAATAGCAATTTGCACTCGGCCTTGGGTTAGTAGGTTAGTCCCAAAAATAATATAAAATTGTATAAAAAAGCCTATTAAACATCCAAAACAGATAATATAATAGCATGGAACAATCAAAAATTATAGATACGTTGGAGACGTATCAAGCATCCCCAAGATGAATTCCTGCTCGTCCTCGAGTAGGTAAATGATAAAAACAGAATTTTTGATGTGGAATGCTACCTAGCATATTCTTCAATGTAATTTTCTTTATTGTGGCATGAATGTTTAGATCCGAAAGATTCAAGATAAAAGTTTAATATTGACATAAAAATAATAATACTTCAAGCATACTAACTAAGCAATCATGTCTTCTCAAAATAACATGGCCAAAGAAAGTTCATCCGTACAAAATCATATAGTTTTGTCATGCTCCATTTTTGTCACACAAGAATGCTCTCATCATGCACAACCCCGATGACAAGCCAAGCAATTGTTTCATACTTTAGTAATCTCAAACTTTTTTCAACTTTCACGCAATACATGAGCGTGAGCCATGGATATAGCACTATGGGTGGAATAGAGTATGATGATGGGGGTTGTGTGGAGAAGACAAAAAGGATAAAGTCTTACATTGATGTGGCTAATCAATGGGCTAGGGAGATGCCCATCAATTGATGTACATGTAAGGAGTAGGGATTTCCATGCAACAGATGCACTAGAGCTATAAATGTATGAAAGCTCAACAAAAGAAACTAAGTGGATGTGCATCCAACTTGCTTGCTCACGAAGACCTAGGGCATTTGAGGAAGCCCATTGTTGGAATATACAAGCCAAGTTCTATAATGAAAAAAATTCCCACTAGTATATGAAAATGACAAAACAAGAGACTCTCTATCATAAAGATCATGGTGCTACTTTGAAGCACAAGTGTGGAAAAAGGATAGTAGCATTGTCCCTTTTTATTTCTTTTTTTTTATTTGGTACAATGCTCTATTAATGATGATCATCACATTTCTATTTATTTACAACTCAATGATTACAACTCGATACTAGAACAAAATATGACTCTATATGAATGCCTCCGGCGGTGTACCGGGATGGGCAATGAATCAAGAGTGACATGTATGAAATAATATGCATGGTGGCTTTGCCACAAATACGATGTCAACTACATGATCATGCAAGGCAATATGACAATGATGAAGCGCGTCATAATAAATGGAACGATGGAAAGTTGCATGGCAATATATCTTGGAATGGCTATGGAAATGCCATAATAGGTAGGTATGGTGGCTGTTTTGAGTAAGATATAAGGAGGTTTATGTGTGATAGAGCGTATCATATCACGGGGTTTGGATGCACCGGCGAAGCTTGCACCAACTCTCAAGGTGAGAAAGGGCAATGCACGATACCGAAGAGGCTAGCAATGATGGAAGGATGAGAGTGCGTATAATCCATGGACTCAACATTAGTCATAAAGAACTCACATACTTATTGCAAAAATCTACAAGTCATCAAAAACCAAGCACTACGCACATGCTCCTAGGGGGATAGATTGGTAGGAAAAGACCATCGCCGTCCCCGATCGCCACTCATAAGGATGACAATCAAAGAACACCTCATGTTTCAAATTTGTTACACAACGGTTACCATACGTGCATGCTACGGGACTTGCAAACTTCAACACAAGTATTTCTCAAATTCACAACTACTCAACTAGCACACTTTAATATCACTATCTCCATATCAAACTTCTCTTGGTATTCAATGCACTTATATGGAAGTTTTTATTATATCCATCCTGGATGCCTATCATATTAGGACTAATTTTATAGCCAAAGCAAATTACCATGCTGTTCCAAAGGACTCCCAAAATAATATACGTGAAGCATGAGAGATCAATAATTTCTATAAAATAAAACCACCACCGTGCTCTAAAAGATATAAGTGAAGCACTAGAGCAAAATTATTTAGCTCAAAAGATATAAGTGAAGCACATAGAGTATTCTAATAAATTATGATTCATGTGTGTCTCTCCCAAAAGGTGTGTGCAGCAAGGATGATTGTGGTAAACTAAAAAGCAAAGACTCAAATCATACAAGACGCTCCAAGCAAAACACATATCATGTGGTGAATAAAAATATAGCATCAAGTAAAGTTACCGATGGACGAAGACGAAAGAGGGGAGGCCTTCCGGGGCATCCCCAAGCTTAGACTTTTGTTTGTCCCTGAATTTTACCTTGGGGTGCCTTGGGCATCCACAAGATTAGGCTCTTGCCACTCCTTATTCCATAATTCATCAAATCTTACCCAAAACTTGAAAACTTCACAACACAAAACTCAACAGAAAATCTCATGAGCTCCGTTAGCAAAATAAAACAATCCACCACCTTAAGGTACTGTAATGAACTCACTTTATTTATATTGGTGTTAAACCTACTGTATTATAACTTTTCTGTGGTTCATAACCTCCGATACTAGCCATAGATTCATCAAAATAAGCAAACATCACACGAAAAACAGAATCTGACAAGAACAGAACGGTCTGTAGTAATCTGTATCTAACGCAAACTTCTGTAACCCAGAAAAATCAACCAAAATCTGAAGACCTAGATAATTTGTTTATTGATCTACTGCAATTGGAATCAGTATTTTATCACGTTCTGGTGATTTTTAAAATTCTTTTCGTGATCAGAAAGTTTCTGACTTTTTCAGCAAGATCAAATAACTATCATCCATGAAGATCCTATAGGTTTTACTTAGCACAAACACTAATTAAAACATAAAACCACATCTAACCAGAGGCTAGATCAATTATTTATTGAATAACAGCAAGTAAAAATATTGGTTGTCTCCCAACAAGCGCTTTTCTTTAAAGCCTTTTAGCTAGGCATAGATAATTTTAATGATGCTCACATGAAAGATAAGAATTGAAGCACAAAGAGAGCATCATATAGTATATGAAAAACACATATAAGTATAACATACTTCCTATGCATAGGCATCTTATAGGCAAACAAATTATCAAGGCAAGCAAATCCTAGCATATGCAAAGGAGAAGAAAGAGACAAGATCAATCTCAACAAGAAGAGAGGTAATTTAGTAACATGAAAATTTCTACAACCATATTTTCCTCTCTCATAATAATTACATGTAGGATCATAAGCAAGTTCAACAATATAGCTATCACAAAACATATTCTTAACACGATCCACATGTATGCAAAGTTGACACTCCTCCAAAATAGTGGGATTAACATTAACTAAAGTCACGACCTCTCCAAACCCACTTTTATCAAAAACTTCATAAGATTGAAAATTCTCCAAATATGTGGGATCTAAAGTTGACACTCTTCCAAACCTACTTTCAATATTATTGCAAACAATATTATCAATCTCATATTCATCATGGGGCTTAAATAAATTTTCAAGATCATAAGAAGAATCACCCCAATCATGATCATTGCAACAAGTAGTAGACATAGCAAGACTAGCATCCCCAAGCTTAGGCTTTTGCATATTATTAGCACAACTGACATCAAGAGAATTTATAGTAACATCATTGCAATCATGCTTTTGATTCAAGGAACTATCAAGTATGGGTGCAATAGCAATAATCTCATGTTTAACATAAGGGACTATAGCAAATTCATCTCCATAAATATTGGCATCATGGCCATAAGAATAGCAAGCATCATGTTCATCAAGGGATATTTCAATCAAATCATCGGAATCATAATTATCTATAAATTTGTGCATATCATTATTTTCTTCCAAAGCAACGGCCATTCTCTCAATAAATTCCTTAACATAGGCATTATGAGCATAGTTTTCATAGCAATATTTAAGTATATCGGAATTTTCAGATTTGTAGAGAGTAATATCATACTTTTCAATCAAAGAAGCAACTTCAGGAGCACCCTTAAAAATGACAAATTCTTCAATTTGTTCGATATCATAGTAACTATAAACCCCCTTCCCATAAGAAGATAAGATTTCATTATCATTAAACTCACATAGGTAGGGAAGGTGTTTTTAGGGTTCTTAGAGCAACAAGTAAAATCATAGATTTCACAAAGATTCCAAGCACAACATAGCAAACTATTTATTTAATACCATAAGAGCTTCCCCTTTTCAGACAAACGATGACGCACAATATGAGCATGCTCATCTAAAGATTTTCCCTCAACTAAACTAGTTGGGGTTTCAGCACGAGCACATATAGATCGAAGATGATCCAAGTAGAACACTTTAAGTGGATCCATATCAATATATTTTTAGCAAGCAAATAGAAGGTACATGGAAACACAAACAAAAAGACATACGGGAAGAAGGCGAAGAAAAGGCAAAGGTGAAGTGGGGGAGAGGAAAACGAGAGGCAAATGGAAAATAATGTAATGCGAGGGATAAGAGTTTGTGATGGGTACTTGGTATGACTTGACTTGTGCGTAGACTCCCCGACATAACGGGCGCGTAAATCCTTCTTGCTACCTCTTGAGCATGTGTTGGTTTTCCCTTGAAGAGGAAAGGGTGATGCAGCAAAGTAGCGTAAGTATTTCCCTCAGTTTTTGAGAACCAAGGTATCAATCCAGTAGGAGTCCACACGCAAGTCCCTCATACCTACACAAACAAATAAGAACCTTGCAACCAACGCGATAAAGGGGTTGTCAATCCCTTCACGGCCACTTGAAAAAGTGAGATCTGATAGAGATGATAAGATAATATTTTTGGTATTTTTATGATAAAGATTGAAAGTAAAGATTGCAAAATAAACGGTGACAGAAATAGCTAGTTGACGGGAGATTAATATGATGGAAAATAGACCCAGGGGCCATAGGTTTCACTAGTGGTTTCTCTCAAGATAGCATAAGTATTACGGCGGGTGAACAAATTACTGTCAAGCAATTGATAGAATAGTGCATAGTTATGAGAATATCTAGGCATGATGATGTATATAGGCATCACGTCTGCGACAAGTAGACCGAAACGATTCTGCATCTACCACTATTACTCCACACATCGAACGCTATCCAGCATGCATCTAGAGTATTAAGTTCATAAGAATAGAGTAACGCA
Source organism: Aegilops bicornis (assembly GCA_021605145.1). Lineage (NCBI taxonomy): Eukaryota > Viridiplantae > Streptophyta > Magnoliopsida > Poales > Poaceae > Aegilops > Aegilops bicornis. Next base: position 437,399,599 of record CM038675.1, on the reverse strand, counting down.
TTAGGCAAGATGACATGATGTAGAGGGATAAAGTCAAGCAATATGATATAAACCCCATCTTTTTATCCTCGATGGCAACAATACAATATGTGTCGTTTCCCCTTCTGTCACTGGGATCGAGCACCGCATGATTGAACACAAAGCTAAGCACTTCTCCCATTGCAAGAAAGATCAATCCAGTAGGGCAAACCAAACTGATAATTCAAAGAGACTTGCAAAGATATCAAATCATACATAAAAGAATTCAGAGGAGATTCAAATATTGTTCATAGATAATCTTGATCATAAACCCACAATTCATCGGATCTCGACAAACACACCGCAAAAAGAGTTACATCGAATAGATCTCCAAGAAGATCGAGAAGAACTTTGTATTGAGATCCAAAGAGAGAGAAGAAGCCATCTAGCTAATAACTATAGACCCGAAGGTCTGAGGTAAACTACTCACACATCATCGGAGAGGCTATGATGTTGATGTAGAAGCCCTCCGTGATTGATTCCCCCTCCGGCGGAGCGTCGGAAAAGGCCCCAAGATGGGATCTCACGGGTACATAAGGTTGCGGCGGTGGAAATAGGGTTTCGTGGTGCTCCTGGATGTTTTCGGGGTATATGGATATATACAGGAGGAGGAAGTAGGTCGATGGAGCTGCGAGGGGCCCACGAGGGTGGGGGCGCGCCCAGGGGGGCTGGCGCGCCTCCCTGCCTCGTGGCCTCCTCGCTTCTTTCTTGACGTCCACTCCAAGTCCTCTGAATCACGTTTGTTCAAAAAATCACTCTCCCGAAGGTTTCATTCCGTTTGATATTCCTTTTCCGCGAAACACTGAAATAGGCAAAAAACAGCAATTTGCACTGGGCCTTGGGTTAGTAGGTTAGTCCCAAAAATAATATAAAAGTGTATAATAAAGCCCATTAAACATCCAAAACAGATAATATAATAGCATGGAACAATAAAAAATTATAGATACGTTGGAGACGTATCATTATGGAAGTCATGTTAGTAGACCATGATGAATCTACGGACTATGAGGAAGCGATGATGAGCCCAAATTCCGACAAATGGCTTGAGGCAATGAAATCTGAGATAGAAGCCATGTATGAGAACAAAGTGCGGACTTTGGTGAACTTGCCCGATTATTGGCAAGCCATTGAGAATAAATGGATCTTCAGGAGGAAGACATACACTGATAGTTGTGTTACTATCTACAAAGCTTGACTTGTCGAAAAGGGTTTTTGACAAGTTCAAGATGTTGACTACGATGAGATTTTCTCACTCGTATCGATGCTTAAAGTCTGTCTGAATCATGTTAGCAATTGCCATGTTTTATGAAATCTGACAAATGGATATCAAAACTGCATTCCTTAATGCATTTATTAAAGAAGAGTTGTATATGATACAACTAGATGGTTTTGTCAATCCTAAAGGTGCTAACAAAATATGCAAGGTCCAGTGATCCATCTATGGACTGGTGCAAGCATCTCGGAGTTGGAATATACGCTTTGATAAGTTAACCAAAGCATATAATTTTATACAGACTTGCGGTGAAGCCTGTATTTACAAGAAAGTGAGTGGGAGCACTACAACTTTTCTGATAAGTAAATGTGAATGACATATTTGTTTGGGAACGCGACAGAAAACGAAAATCTTCGGTATAGCGAGCACGCCTAGGACCACTATGGAGACTGCATACAAGGTTTGATCTGTTCCGTACCGACTCGAAGCGCAGCGGAAGAAGAGTCAGTGGAGATCGTTGGTGCAGATCCCCGCAGCTAGGATTTACAACCTCCCAACCGCGAGGATGAACTCCCTCACCGGACAACCCTTCAGGAGGCGGTCGGACAGTCCCCCGGACGATGTCGTGGACAGCCCTTCGGGAGGACCCTCGAAACTCGAACAGAGACTTGGACAGCCCTTCGGGAGGACACTCGAACAGCCCCTCGGGAAAAAAGACCGAAACGATGACCTCTCTACGGGGTTGCACACATACGGTATCAGCTATCCGGCAGGGCTTCGCCGTCCAGAACTAGTTCTTGCCGGAACCCAGATAGCCTTACGGCTCTACGAAACTATTTCGCTGGGGTGCAGAGAGAGAGCCAGATCATGCATGGCATTTGTATGAGAGTAAGGAGTGAAGAGATGTCAGCCCTCACCTCCTCTATTTATAGGAAACCCAAGGGGTAGGGTGGTTTTACAAGAAAACCCAAAAACCACATGAAATGGAGTCCTTCCCAAGGACCTAAAGAGTGAAAACAAGGGACAAGTGGGGCCCCATGGATGAGCTACACCCATGAACGTCCCACCCCTTGTGCCCCCCCCCCAAAAGAGGTTCCCACCCTTCCATGTCATCCCTAGAACTTTTGGAAAGATCCCCTTTAGATATTTTCCCAAAAAGCAACCAATCAGTGATTTTCACTATTCACGACGACATTTTTCAGCGTCCGTTTGAACTGAAAATAGTTATGTGGGCTTAGAACATTTCCAGTACCCACTAAAACAATTTTCAACATGTTCCGGAACAATTCTGGTTTAGTGATTTTTATCTGCGAAAAGCACCTGAAGCGGTCCCGGCAGCTCCGGAACATTTCCGGTTTTTATCCCGGAAAATTTCCAGAAGTTTCCAGAATGATTCTGGCACCCTCCACGAATTATCAGGCATGTGCCGAAAACATTTTGACTTAATGTTATACTCCGAAGCAACTTTTTCGGTTTCACCAAAACTCATCCGGTGACCTCTCTCTGCGGAACTTTTCCGCTGTCTGAAACTTTTCCGGTGTCCGAAACTTTTTCGGTGATTTCCTCTCAGACTCCCTGTCTATATTCAGCAAATAGATGACCCTTAAGCGTGTGAACCTATAGGTTCGGTGAAGTATAGACATGACCTAGAACCTCGTCCGATTAATGGTCAACATCGGAGCCGTGGACACCCATATTGACCCCTATACCCACACGAATGAATATTCGAGTGAACCTCCAGTTGCCGTGAGCTATTCCTGTTGCTTCGTGATATGTCACAAACACCCGAGATGAGATTTATTGCATTCCTGTGGATCAAAAATTTGTCCACCATGCAAGTTACCTCGTTACCAGTTTTGTTCTCTTTTCTCGTTTCCGTGTTCCGACATCCCAGCGATCAAATCACAATGTGTCTGGCCAGACGATGATGGATACCGTTACACCTAGAGGGCCCGAGTATATCTCTCCATCGTTGGAGGAGCAAATCCCAATCTTGAGCTATCTCCTTACTTGCCATACTTTTCCGTGAACCCGTAAGCCGCCGTAATAGCCACCCAGTTACGGATGATGTTTAACAAACCCCAAAGTTCACGAAGCAAGTATGAAGGAACTCGATACTCTCATGGTCTAAGGAATTATGCAAACATTAACTTATATGTGTTATTAACCATTAACTTGTGACGGATGTATCTCATAGCATAACATCAAATTGGGTCGATTCAACACAAGTGTTCTACTAACAATTGTGCCCTCAAAATTGCCGGCATAGTCATGCCCATGATCAGGAAAACAGGATCATCATGCAATACTTGAGCCAGTCATAGAGGCTTGACTAGGAATACATTTTACCGTTTATTATCCCACACGTGCACATGAGTTTCCCTCCAAGCCTCGTTTTATTTGCAGACTCGAGAATCATTGCAGTTATATCATGGAACATAAACCTTCATTACAAACCAGGAGATACAAAATAACTAATATTACTGCCTCTAGGGCATATCTCCTACAATATTGCTGATCGGAAATGATGTAGAATTTTCTAGAAAGCATAAAGGAGTGTTTGAAAGGAGTTTTTCAAAGAAAGATCTCGGTGAAGCTGCTTACATATTGGGCATCAAGATCTATAGAGACAGATTGTCGGCGTTCTGAGAACGGGGGTCCCCAGACTTGCCTGCCTGCGGCCCACGGCGTGGCTCTGCGCATGGGCCTGTACGACCCACCTTCACCAACAAGGCGTTCAAGACCCTCGCGAGGGGCCAAGCCTCGCAAGGCGAACGACACAAGACCTCCTCAGGAGCGGCTTCACCAGGTTGCCTCGCGAGGAGCGGAGAAATCAGGGCAAGGCAAACCTCGCGAGGTTCTCGTGACGTGAGCCATGAGGATCAAGATCAGGAGGGCGCCAGGCAGGCGCCAGCGTGCAGCGTCCTTGTTTCCCCTTTGGTGCTAAGGGGGCAAGTGCAGGCGCGGAGTACCGAGGCATCAAGCAAAGGTTTCCATATCGGTGCAACAAGACCAAGACCAGCAGGACTAGACGGAGGTCACCATGGAGCCCAAGGTAGCGTCACCACCAGAGCCTTTGCAGGCGAAGACCGCTTTTGTCAGGATAAGCTGTACTAGCTGTCCCCTTTCAAATTGGCCGTTGTTGGCTCCCTTCCCGCTCAATATTTGGGGAGAGGACCAGGGCCTATATAAGTAGAACTAGCCACCACCGTAGAGGGCATCAAGTTCAGAGCTCACAAGCAAGCCCCAGTTGAGCGAATCCACACACACAAGTTTGCCAAGCACAAGAACACCTCAACCTCAGGAGGCTGTTCTTCCCCTTGTACTGTTCATCATCAGCCCAAGAGGCAATCCACCACCACCACACTGGAGTAGGGTATTACACCACAACGGTGGCCCGAACCAGTATAAACATTGTGTCTCTTGTGCTGTGAGTTCATTGAGTTCGTCCGCGAGATCTTAGCAAGCTGGGCGTGGATCGGTAGGGGGGAAAGATCTCCGTGCGCACCCCAGTGTTCGAACCTTGAGGGTTTTGCCGGAACCTGTGATCCGACATTTGGCGCGCCAGGTAGGGGTGTGCCGTAGCCTTCCCTCCGCCAATCTACGCTCCGCACCACCGCGCTCCGCCCTCATGGCAGGCGCCCCGCTACCGACTCCGACGCCCGACGCTGACGACGGGGCCAGGGGGCTCCGAGCCCTGGCCCCCGCCTTGCGGCAGGTGCAATGGCCACACAAGTTCAAGCCAGAGATGCCGCCGCGCTACGACGGTGCGGCGGACCCGATAGCTTTCCTGCTAGCATATGAGGAGGCCATCCTCGAGGCCCGGGGCGACGACAAGGTCATGGCCAACTGGTTTCCCATGGCCCTCACCGGTGCGCCGCGCGCCTGGCTGCTCAACCTCCCCGGATCCGCGGTGGCATCTTGGGAGGAGCTGCGCGACCTCTTCACTGCGTGCTACGCGGCACCGGCGCATCACGCATGCATGGCCCTGCTAGGCGGCTCTCAAGCACGGCCTTCAGATTGCCATATCAAGCCATTCCTTTGCCAGATTGGCGCCGCTTTCAAGAGCTCAGGGGCTCCGCCGGGCTGGGCTGCGCTTGAGGCCAACCTCATCTTCGACTCAGAAGACCACCCCATCACCACCGCTGGCTCAGGCATGCTTCCCATGCTCTGCACGCCCACCATCTGCAACGTGGCCGTCACCAAGACCCTCATCGACGGCGGCGCCGGCCTCAACGTGCTCTCCGTGGAGGCCTTCAGGCTTCTTCATGTGCCGCTCGAGCGGCTCAGCCTCAGCAAGCCTTTCTTAGGAGGTTGAAGTGGCACCGCCCACTCCTTGGGGCAGATCCGCCTCCCCGTCACCTTCGGCACGCGCGACAACTACAGCACCGAGCTGGTCGACTTTGACATCACCCGCATTGGCCTCCCATACAATGCCATCCTCGGGTACCCGACGTTGGCCCAGTTCATGGCAGCGACCCATCCGGCCTACAACCTCATGAAGATGCCTGGAAGCAAGGGCGTCCTCACCGTCAAGGGGGACGCCAAGGAGGCCCTGGTGGCGCTTAAGCTCACCCTCAAGACCGCCACGACGGCGCAGCCCGCCGGTGCGGGCACCCCCGAGGCCAAGGGAGCCGCACCAACCAAGAAGAAGCAGCTGTTCACCCAAGACAAGGCGGAAACCAAGCAGGTGCCGGTCCACGAGGACGGGTCCTCAGGAGCCACCTTTACCATAGGTGCCGGCCTCGACCCAAGCCAAGAGGAAGCGTTGGTGAAGTTCTTGCGTGCAAACAAGGATATATTCACATGGGAGCCCAATCAGCTGGTGGGGGTCCCGAGAGAGGTGATTCAGCATCACTTAAGGGTATGCCCCAATGTGCGCCCTGTGAAGCAGCGGGCGAGACGGCAGTCCACGGAGAAGCAGGCCTTCATCGTCCAAGAGACCCGCAAGTTGGAGGCAGCGGGTGCCATTTGCGAGGTTCGGTACCCCGAATGGCTGGTGAACCCCGTCGTAGTGCCGAAGAAACGCGGGAAGGAGTGAATGTGTGTCGACTTCACCAACCTCAACAAGGCCTGCCCCCAAGATTCGTTCCCGCTCCCACGCACCGACCAGATCGTTGACTCCACTGCCGAGTGCGACCTGCTGTGCTTCCTGGATGCGTTCTCAAGGTATCACCAGATCAAGATGGCGGTAGAAGATGTAGAGAAGACAACCTTCCTGACCCCGTGTGGGGTGTACTGCTACACCTGCATGCCCTTCGGACTACGCAACGCGGGCGCGACTTTTCAGCGGCTAATGCACATTGCCTTAGGGCGGCAGCTCGGGAGAAACAAGGAGGCCTACGTCAACGACATTGTGGTGAAGTCTCGGGAGGCAAGGATCTTGATCCAAGATCTAGAGGAGACCTTCGCGAGCCTGCGCCAGGTGAACTTGCGGCTTAACCCGGAGAAGTGCATGTTCGGAGTCCCTTCCGGCAAGCTGATGGGATTCCTCGTGTCCCACAGAGGGATCGAGGCGAACCCAGAGAAGATCAAGGCCATTGAGGACACGAGCCCACCGCAGACCCTCAAGGAAATGCAGAAGCTGGCTGGTCGGGTAACTGCGTTGGGATGCTTCATCTCCAAGCTGGGAGAGCGCGCCCTACCCTTCTTCAAGCTGATGAAGAAGAAGGGCCCATTCAAGTGGACCCCGGAGGCTGACCGAGCTTTTCAAGACCTCAAGAGATACCTGACCAACCCTCCGGTGATGGTGGCGCCACGACCTCTCGAACCTCTAGTACTCTACCTTGCCGCCACCCCGTACTCCGCCAGCGCGGCTCTGGTGGCAGTTCGGGAAGCACCAGGCCAAGGGCACGTCGCGCCAAGCTACGCCGCCAGCCGGGACGATGCAAGATCAGGAAGGCGCAGCAAGAGCCTTAGCAGGATCAACAGAAGACCAAGCTCGGCAGGACGATGTCGCCGAGATTCCCGCAAGCGATCAGGTGTCAGGAGTTCCACCACCTCAGGAGACGCCCCAACTTCCACAAGACACGAGCCTCACCAACGCGCCAGCCCTCGTCGAGCACCCAGTGTATTTTGTCAGCACGGTGTTGCGGGACGCGAGAGCACGATATCCCATGCCTCAGAAGCTCCTGCTCGCGCTCTTGGTGGCCTCGCGCAAGTTGCAGCACTACTTCCAAGGCCACCCCATCAAGGTCGTCTCAGCCTACCCATTGGAGAGGGTGCTCAGGAGCCCCAACTCTGTCGGGAGGGTCGCTGAGTGGAACATCGAGCTGCAAGTGTTCCAGTTGGAGTTCAGCACTACTAGGGTCATCAAGGGAGCTGCACTCGCTGATTTCGTGGCGGAATAGACGGATGCCCCGACGCTTGAAGAAGGCAAAGACCGGTCCACCTCGCCGGGGAGTGAAGCACCAGACGGCTGGGTCATGTATTTAAATGGTGCCTTCGCGCACCAGGGTGCAGGGGCTGGAGCGGTACTCATCTCGCCCACTCAGGACAAGCTCTACTTTCAGTAGGGCGAAAAGGTCTCCAACAACATCGCAGAGTACGAAGGCCTCATAGCTGGCCCGAAGGCCGCAACAGCTCTGGGGTGAAGCGCCTCACCGTTAGGGGTGACTCGCAGCTCCTCGTCAATTTCTCCAACAAGGTATACGAGCCGAAGGACGAGCACATGGAGGCATACCTCGCGGAGGTGCGCAAGATGGAGAAGCGGTTCTTGGGCCTGGAGTTGCAGCACGTGCCCCGAGGCACCAACAAGGAAGCTGATGACATCGCCAAGAAGGCATCCAAGCGGCAGCCCCAAGAGCCCGGCGTCTTTGAGGAACAGCTCTTTGATGACCCACAAGTACAGGGGATCTATCGTAGTCCTTTCGATAAGTAAGAGTCTCGAACCCAACGAGGAGCAGAAGGAAATGATAAGCGGTTTTCAGCAATGTATTCTCTGCAAGTACTGAAATAAGCGGTAACAGATAGTTTTGTGATAGGATAATTTGTAACGAGCAACAAGTAACAAAAGTAAATAAAGTGCAGCAAGGTGGCCCAATCCTTTTTGTAGCAAGGACAAGCCTGGACAAACTCTTATAATAGGAAAAGCACTCCCGAGGACACATGGTAATTTCATCAAGCTAGTTTTCATCACATTCATATGATTCACGTCTGGTACTTTGATAATTTGATATGTGGGTGGACCGGTGCTTGGGTGCTGTTCTTACTTGAACAAACATCCCACTTATGATTAACCTCTATTGCAAGCATCCGCAACTACAACAAAAGTATTAAGGTAAACCTAACCATAGCATGAAACATATGGATCCAAATCAGCCCTTACGAGCAACGCATAAACTAGGGTTTAAGCTTACATCACTCTAGCAACCCATCATCTACTTATTACTTCCCAATGCCTTCCTCTAGGCCCAAATAATGGTGAAGTGTTATGTAGTCGACATTCACATAACACCACTAGAGGCTAGACAACATACATCTCATCAAAATATCATACGAATACCAAATTCACATGACTACTAATAGCAAGACTTCTCCCATGTCCTCAGGAACAAACGTAACTACTCACAAAGCATATTCATGTTCATAATCAGAGGGGTATTAATATGCATAAATGATCTGAACATATGATCTTCCACCAAATAAACCAACTAGCATCAACTACAAGGAGTAATCAACACTACTAGGAACCTACTAGTACCAATCCCGGACTTGGGGACAAGAATTGAATACAAGAGATGAACTAGGGTTTTGAGAGGAGATGGTGCTGGTGAAGATTGTAACACCCCGGATGCAATTTTCCATATTTGTAACTCCAACTCTTGCCTTTTCTGGAGATGTGATATGTTATTTCCTTCGTGGTTGGGTTTTTGTCTTTTGTTTTGCATTTTGTTCATGTCATGCATTTCATCTCATAGCATCATGCGCATTGCATCTGCATGTTCTCTTAAAACTCGTAGCCGTTCGCAGTTGCCCTTTCTCTCTTTGCCTTCGTTGGTATTTTGTCAGGCCCTTGTCCTCATTGACCTCTCTCAGACCCCTCGTGTGCGTGTCCGAAACTTCCCCGAACCCGAACCGCACGGTCACGACCGATGGATTCGGATCATCTCCAAACACCCCCCTAACCAAAACCCTCTTGCTATTTAAACCGTCCAACCCTAGCCCTAGCCTGTCCAATCTCCACCAAATCCCCACGCTGTCGCCACTCTCTCCCTTGGTTTCAGCGCCGAGCCAATCACCATCCATCTCCGATCCTCCTCCCTTAAACCCGCGGCCTTCGACCACCTCCCGTGTTTTCCGGCCACGAGCAGGAGCCCCCTGCCTGCTTCATATCGATCAAGAAGCCACCGGAGCACTGTGGTCCCCGTGCCCTTCCTCTCCAACCTCCCTTCGTCCAGGAGCCGAGCTCCTTGATCCATCCCCGCGATCGTGCACCTCCAACCTCGAGCGCCTCCTCGCCGTCGCCTGCACCTCCATGGCCTCGCTGGAGGACCAGCCCCGTTGCCAGCTCCTCCCATCTGCCCGAGCGCCGCTGCCCCGCGACCCCGCATCCCTCGCTGCCAGTCTCTGCTTCCCCTGCATCGTCTACTTCGAGCAGGAGGCAAGCACCACGCCAAGGCCGCCAAGAGGATCCCGACGCCTCCGGCTTGCCTCTGCTCCACCTCCCCCGCCTTCAGTCGCCATCTCCGGCGAGAGTAGACGCTGATGAAGCCCCGCAGGTCGCCATGCCCTACCATCCCCGTCTCTCTCTTTTTCCTTGCCCTGTCTTCCCCTCTGAAGGTTCTGTCCTTTTCTTCAGACAACAGCACCATAGCCGCCCGTCAAGTTCGCGTCCCGGCCCCGATCTGGACCGGATCTCCTCTCTGCCGCTTTGGCTCCCGAATCCGCCCGTTCGGTCGGTTCTGCTGACCGGCACGGGACCTTCGGTGATGCGCTTTCTGCGTCGCCTTGAACCTGCAGCTGCCTCTGTTCTTCAGTAATGAGAAGGAGCAGCTCGCTCGCCTCGCGTTGACCAGCCACCCCAGGCCCAGCGCCCCTTCCGGCCTCACCTCCTCCATCGATCGGGCCATGAGGCCTGGTGAGCCGCCCAGTTCCTGTAGCTCCAGATTCAGCCCGATGTATTTTTTTCCTCTGCCTGCGAATTTTGACATTATCCAGTGATTTACGCTTTCTGAGAATAACCCTTCTTTGTTCATGCATTTAATAACTAATCAATCATGCATCATATGTAAATAATTTATATATGAAAAATGCTTAGTTTTTCATCTAGTTTCATAATATGCCACTTTTATCCATGTTTAAAATGTTTAAATTGTTGTTTGCATTAATTTGCAGAAAGGCCATGTTAAAATGATTTATTTCATAACTAAATAACCGTAGCTCCGTTTTAAATAAACTTTATATGTAAATGGGGTGGAAAAATGCCTAGTTTAACATGGTGCACTTTATTTTCCTGTTTAACAACAAGAAAATATGTTTTAGGACAGAACAGTACCAAATTTGAAATATGCGCATGAGGATTTTCCGGAATTGTTGTTTCTTATTTCCAGCCTCATTTAAATTTGCCTAAATAGTTAGTTTACTTATGCTTCACCCCTTGCCTTGTTTAATAACTTTTAATATTGTTGAGTACCTAAACGAGAGCGAACTAAATAACTCGAATGTGGTGTTTCGTCAATATGCAACCCGTTGCATATTGAGCTCCATTTAACTTGTAGTATTGCTTGTTGCACTTTGCCATGCCATGCTCTTTAAACTGGACATGCATCATACTTGTTTGTGCATCATGCCATGTTTATGCTTGTGCATTTACCATGTTGTTTGTTTCTTTCCGGTGTTGCTTCTTAGCTTCGGTTTCGTTCCGGAGTTGTGAGCATTCGTTCGACTACGTCCGGTTGTCTTCTTCATGGACTCGTTCTTCTTCCTAGCGTAATTTCAGGCAAGATGACCGTCACCCTGGATCTCATTACTATCTTTGCTATGCTAGTTGCTTCGTTCTATCGCTATGCCGCGTTACCTACCACTTGCTTATCAAGCCTCCCAAATTGCCATGAACCTCTAACCTTTGTCCACCTTCCTAGCAAACCGTTGTTTGGCTATGTTACCGCTTTTGCTCAGCCCCTCTTATAGCGTTGCTAGTTGCAGGTGAAGATGAAGATTGCTCCATGTTGGAATATGTTTATGTTGGGATATCACAATATCTCTTATATTATTAATGCATCTATATACTTGGTAAAGGGTGGAAGTCTCGGCCTTATGCCTGGTGTTTTGTTCCACTCTTGCCGCCCTAGTTTCCGTCATATCAGTATTATGTTCCCTAATTTTGCGTCCCTAACGCGGTTGGGTGATTTATGGGACCCCCTTGACAGTTCGCTTTGAATAAAACTCCTCCAGCAAGGCCCAACCTTGGTTTTACCATTTGCCTCACCACCACCTATACCCTTTCCCTTGGGTCAGCCAACCTGAGGGTCATCTTTATTTTAGCCCCCCCCCCCAGGCCAGTGCTTCTCTAAGTGCTGGTTCGGACCGGGCAGACTGCGGGGCCACCTCGGGGCAACTCAAGGGCTGGTTTTACTCGTAGGCTAACCTATCCGGTGTTGTCCTGAGAACGAGATATGTGCAGCTCCTATCAGGATTGTCGGCGCATCGGGCGGCTTTGCTGGTCTTGTTTTACCATTGTCGAAATGTCTTGTAAACCGGGTTAAAGGCGATCGGGTCTTCTGGGAGAAGGAATATCCTTCGTTGACCGTGAGAGCTTGTGATGGGCTAAGTTGGGACACCCATGCAGGTATAAACTTTCGAGAGCCGTGCCCACGGTTATGTGGCAGATGGGAATTTGTTAATGTCCGGTTGTAGATAACTTGACACCAGATACGAATTAAAACGCATCAACCGCGTGTGTAGCCGTGATGGTCTCTTTTCGGCAGAGTCCGAGAAGTGAACACGGTTTTGGGTTATGTTTGACGTAAGTAGGAGTTCAGGATCACTTCTTGATCATTACTAGTTGACGACTGCTTGCTTTGCTTCTCTTCCCGCTCTTATTTGCGTAAGTTAGCCACCATACATGCTTAGTCGCTGCTGCAACCTCACCACTTTACCCCTTTCCTTACCCATTAAGCTTTGCTAGTCTTGATACCCATGGTAATGGGATTGCTGAGTCCTCGTGGCTCACAGTTTACTACAACAACAATTGCAGGTACATGTTATGCGATGATCATGACACGAGAGCGATGTTTACTTGTGTTGGAGTTCTTCTTCTTCTTCGTCGATCTTGGGTTAGGTTCCTAGTCGGCAGCCTGGCTAGCAGGGTGGATATTGTTTGAGTTTCTGTTTATGATTCATCCGTAGTCGGAAGTTGATCTTGTATGTTGTATTGTTGTATTCATGTGACATTGTATGTATTGGATGTATCCCCACTACTATGTAATGTTGATGTAATGATATCCACCTTGCAAAAGCGTCTTCAAGATGCGCTTCTATCCTTGGTGGGACCTTCGAGTTCCTTTAGGATAGGGTCGCATCTTGGGCGTGACAAGTTGGTATCAGAGCCTCGACCGACCATAGGAGCCCCCTTGTTTGTTGGCCGTTGTTGAGTCTAGAAAAAAATGTTTGAGTCTTAGGATTATATATATCGGAGAGTAGGATTCTTTTTACTCCTCAGTCCCTTCGTCGCTCTGGTGAGGCCTCCTGACGTAGATGTTTTGTCTTTCCTCTCCTCAAATTTCATGAATTTTTTTTAGGATCACGCGGGTATCTTGGGATCGTTCCGATAGTCTTGTGACGAGAACATTGTTCTTGGTGCGTCCTGACATTTAGGGGTTGTGGCAGTGTCCCGGGGAGTTGAGCTCCGAGGTGTTGTCATCACAATTTTATGTTTGCAGTTCCGGAATACCTGAGTTTTGCCGACATCGAAAATCTCTTTTATGCAGTTGTTGGTGAGATAACCTCGACGCCACCCAGTACTGTGGAGTTCGGGAGTATTGCCATAGCTCGTATAACGGATGCTTTTCGAAGGCTGAGGTACACGATTTCCGGAGTTTTCTTGGTTATGTGTTGACGGATGGATACAATTTGGATCTAGGTATTGTTAGTTTGGGTGATATATTTTGTGTCCCCTGTATCCCCAACACCAGATTGCATAACCAGAAAGTTTTGGGAGTTTATAGGTGGGAATTCAAGTAGCTCCTAGAATATCTTTCCGACACATGCATGCTATGGGATTGGGTAAATCTCTATCATATGTATTTGTTCCGGCTTATTTTGCAAGCCAAATCCTTTGTTTTGTTTTATTTGTGGTATTCGAGTTGCTTCGAAGTCAAATGTTGAATCCATACCTTTCCTAAACGGTGTTCTCATATTGCTATGTGAATACTAATCCTTCGTGTTCATCGAGGTCGTCATGTTAATTATTTTCCAACCGGTGTGCTTCTATTCAAGTGGATCTGATCATTTCAGCATTTGCGAGATCAATTCTAAGTTTTCTCAACGGTGTTTGTTTCATCCGTCCCAAGTTGTCTTTGTTTTCCCGCCCTCCCACCCTTTTCTGCAAGGACTTATATATTTTAATCAAGTATCCTTTATTGATGAGAAGTCTCTCCATTCTTTTCCGTCAATGTTCTTATCCGGTGATTCTCAAGAAGATACTAACGGAGTTTCAAGTTTATTATTCTTCGTCTCTTTTCTTCTTCGGTGGATTCAATTCCATTTTTTGGTAGTGATTATATTCTTTCCCTCGGCTCAAGTGTTTTCCTTGCGCGTTCGCCTCTCGCCAGTTTATCCTTAGGAGTGTGCAAGACATCTCAGGAGATTCGCCTGTGTTCGAATTAATTCAAGGTTATCACCTCATTTAAATATTTCAATTGTTCCGGTGCATCATCTATCTGTTCAACATCCCTTTCCAATAATGTTTTTCTCTTTAGTGGGCCCTAACCCACAGGTCTTTTCCCAGGAGCTTACCTGACTCTTCTAATTATCCCGAGGTTATTCTTAAATTGTTTTCAAGTGTGATGTAAGAATGGATCCCATCAGTCACATGCCTTCTCCAAGATCGCTTTCAAATTATTTTTCATTGTTGGCTCAACCTCTTTGTTTTTTTTTCATTCTCCGGAGTATCTCAACAATTCATGGTGGTGTTTCTCGTCGTCATTCTCGGATTTTGAAGACCGAAGAAGAGTTCCTCTTAAATCCTTACCCGTTCTTCCAAAGATGCGTAGTTCAAGTTTGATGCCATCCTCTCATAATTGTTTTCGATTGTGGGAATTCTTTTCATCCATCTGGAGCATTTCATGAGTTGTTTCCATTTCTTTCCTCCGAAGGCCATCATGTCATAATTCTTCATTCTCAGCGTGTAGCTACCATTCTCCAAATCTTACCGGTGAATCGTTCAAATATCCTCTAATCAGTTCATGATCTCTTCATTCTCTTGTATCTAATTATCTCAAGCATCTTCATTCATTTTCCAATTCTTCCCGGTGAATTGTGCCTTTGCTACGTTCATTTTCAATTCTTATGGTGGTTCGTTCAAGATTTCTCGTCCTTTATTACCGTATCATTTCATTCGTCCTTTCCAATCATCTCGGTGATTTGTCGAAGACTTCTTCAAGTTGGCGCTATATCTCTCTTCAATCCTTGCAAAAGAATAAGTAGTGTGCCAAATCCGTTGATTATCATCAATTAAATTGGTGAAGGATACGCATAACATAATTCTTATTCTTGTTTCATCCAAGTGATTAATCCTTTCCTTCAGAGTTTGTTCACGAGGAATAAATTATCGGTTCTAAGATGTTCATCTTTTCTTTCCGGAGTTCCAAGTTCTCTCGGTTATATAATCACGAAGCTCCATCTAAATCACTGCAAGGCTTCACCTTGTGTTTTCAACTTCTCTTTCTTTTCATCATCCTTCTATTACCGGAGTTCTTCATGGAGGCTCTACATGGTGGTTCGTCAAGGATTCTCTTCATTCTTCAATTGTTCTTCAAGATTTCTCTCGAAGTTATGATCCGCCAAGCTATACTCAAAAATTGAACATGATGCCCAACACATGTTTTTTTTGTGTGAGGAGTTCAAGTATTCTTCTTTTTGCGTTTCAAAGTGCAATTCTCCTACCTTATCTTTTGAGATGGTGATATGTCATTCTTGATAATTTCCATTCATGTTTCGTGATTCACATGTTGTCAAGAATGAGGTATTTTAAATCCATCAATCTCTTCATTGGAGTTATCTTGTCAAAGATTTCACCTAAAGCCTTCCCTAAGGAATGTTGCTATTATGGTGTTTATCAATGATCCAAGTTATCTCTCTATCATCTTGGTGGAAGAAGTTTTTCATCTCTTCAGTACTCTCAATCAAATCAATGGTTTCCATTTGTGGCCGGTTGTCACCTCATAGTCTTGAGATGTTTGCCATAAGCCCACAACAAGCTTGTGCTTTTCGTTGTTATTTTCCAACAACTCCGTTCAATTCTTCTTTGCAAGGATGCTTCCCAAGTTCATTTGTGGCAGAAGGTGTCATTTTCTTCTTCGTCCCTTTATCCCAACAATCTAGCTTCTATTCTTTCGTTCCGGAGGCATTGTGATGTTGCTCTCTTCACTCATCATCTCGATTTGAGGATCGTGTTCTTTTCATGCTTATCCATTTAACCGAGTGTCGTGGTCCTCTTTTCAAGTTCTTTTCTTCTTATCGTTCCTTGTACATCTCGTTTCAACCGGAGTGCTTGCTTATACTTCTTGTCCATTGTAACCCTTTTCTTATGTCTTTCAACCTCCAAGGTTCAAATGGTGTTCCTTGTTTCTATTTTTCTACTAGATGCTCTCAATTGTGTTCAACTCCGTTGTGTTCTTTCTTTCAACTTTTCAACCTCTCAAGGTTCTTTGGTTTCACTCATTGGTCGAAGAAGCAACTTGTTTTACCTCTTCTCTTCCTCTTTCGTTTCTCTCCGGTGCCATCCTAGATCTCGGGGCGAGATCCTCTTGTAGTGGTGGAGTGTTGTAACACCCCGGATGCAATTTTCCATATTCGTAACTCCAATTCTTGCCTTTTCCGGAGATGTGATATGTTATTTCCTTTGTGGTTGGGTTTTTGTCTTTTGTTTTGCATTTTGTTCATGTCATGCATTTCATCTCATAGCATCATGCGCATTGCATCTGCATGTTCTCTTAAAACTCGTAGCCGTTCGCAGTTGCCCTTTCTCTCTTTGCCTCCGTTGGTATTTTGTCAGGCCCTTGTCCTTGTTGACCTCTCTCAGACCCCTCGTGTGCATGTCCGAAACTTCCCCGAACCCGAACCGCACGGTCACGACCGATGGATTCGAATCATCTCCAAACATCCCCCTAACCAAAACCCTCTTGCTATTTAAACCGTCCAACCCTAGCCCTAGCCTGTCCAATCTCCACCAAATCCCCACGCCGCCACTCTCTCCCTTGGTTTGGGCCTTGAGCCAATCACCATCCATCTCCGATCCTCCTCCCTTAAACCCGCGGCCTTGACCACCTCCGTGTTTTCCGGCCCACGGCAGGAGCCCCTGCCTCTGCTTCATCTCGATCAAGAAGCCACCGGAGCACCGGGGTCCCCGTGCCCTTCCTCTCCAACCTCCTTCGTCCAGAGCCGAGCTCCTCGATCCATCCAGCGACCGTGCACCTCTCGACCTCGGCGCCTCCTCGCCGTCGCTTTGCACCTCCATGGCCTCATTTGGAGGACCAGCCCGTCGCCCGGCTCCTCCCGTCTACGGCCGGGCCGCCCATGAGCCCGCATCCCTCGCTGCCGGTCTCTGCTTCCCCTGCATCCTCTACTTCGAGCAGGAGGCAAAGCACCACGCCAAGGCCGCCAAGAGGATCCCGGTGCCGCCGGCTTGCCTCTGCTCCACCTCCCCCACCTTCAGTCGCCATCTCCGGCGAGAGTAGACGCCGGTGAAGCCCCGCAGGTCGCCATGCCCTGCCATCCCCGTCTCTCTCTTTTTCCCTGCCCTGTTTTCCCCTCTGAAGGTTCTGTCCTTTTCTTCAGACAACAGGACCATAGCCGCCCGTCAAGTTCGCGCCCCGGCCCCGATCTGGACCGGATCTCCTCTGCAGCCGCCAAATCCGCCCCGTTCCGGCCGGTTCCCGCCGACCCCGGCACCAGGACCTTCGATGATGCCGCTTTCTGCGTCGCCTTGAACCTGCAGCTGCCTCTGTTCTTCAGTAACAAGAAGGAGCAGCTCGCTCGCCTCGCGTTGACAAGCCACCCCAGGCCCAGCGCCCCTTCCGGCCTCACCTCCTCCATCGACCGGGCCATGAGGCCTGGTGAGCCGCCCAGTTTCCGTAGCTCCAGATTCGGCCCGATGTATTTTTTTCCCCTGCCTGTGAATTTTGACATTATCCAGTGATTTATAGTTTCTGAGAATAACCTTTCTTTGTTCATGCATTTAATAACTAATCAATCATGCATCATATGTAAATAATTTATATATGAAAAATGCTTAGTTTTTCATCTAGTTTCATAATATGCCACTTTCATCCATGTTTAAAATGTTTAAATTGTTGTTTGCATTAATTTTCATAAAATGCCATGTTAAAATGATTTATTTCATAACTAAATAACCGTAGCTCCGTTTTAAATAAACTTTATATGTAAATGGGGTGGAAAAATGCCTAGTTTAACATGGTGTGCTTTATTTTCCTGTTTAACAACAATAAAATATGTTTTAGCACAGAACAGTACCAAATTTGAAATATGCGCATGAGGATTTTCCGGAATTGTTGTTTCTTATTTCCGGCCTCATTTAAATTTGCCTAAATAGTTAGTTTACTTATGCTTCACCCCTTGCCTTGTTTAATAACTTTTAATATTGTTGAGTACCTAAACTAGAGCGAACTAAATAACTCGAATGTGGTGTTTCGTCAATATGCAACCCGTTGCATATTGAGCTCCATTTAACTTGTAGTATTGCTTGTTGCACTTTGCCATGCCATGCTCTTTAAACCGGACATGCATCATACTTGTTTGTGCATCATGCCATGTTTATGCTTGTGCATTTACCATGTTGTTTGTTTCTTTTCGGTGTTGCTTCTTAGCTTCAGTTTCGTTCCGGATTTGTGAGGATTCGTTCGACTACGTCCAGTTGTCTTCTTCATGGACTCGTTCTTCTTCCTAGCGGGATTTCAGGCAAGATGACCGTCACCCTGGATCTCATTACTATCTTTGCTATGCTAGTTGCTCCGTTCTATCACTATGCCGCGTTACCTACCACTTGCTTATCAAGCCTCCCAAATTGCCATGAACCTCTAACATTTGTCACCCTTCCTAGCAAACCGTTGTTTGGCTATGTTACCGCTTTTGCTCAGCCCCTCTTATAGCGTTGCTAGTTGCAGGTGAAGATGAAGATTGCTCCATGTTGGAATATGTTTATGTTGAGATATCACAATATCTCTTATATTACTAATGCATCTATATACTTGGTAAAGGGTGGAAGGCTCGGCCTTATGCCTGGTGTTTTGTTCCACTCTCGCCGCCCTAGTTTCCGTCATATCGGTATTATGTTCCCTAATTTTGCGTCCCTAACGCGGTTGGGTGATTTATGGGACCCCCTTGACAGTTCGCTTTGAATAAAACTCCTCCAAAGAAGGCCCAACCTTGGTTTTACCATTTGCCTCACCACCACCTATACCCTTTCCCTTGGGTCAGCCAACCTGAGGGTCATCTTTATTTTAGCCCCCCCGGGCCAGTGCTTCTCTAAGTGCTGGTTCGGACCGGGCAGACTGTGGGGCCACCTCGGGGCAACTCGAGGGCTGGTTTTACTCGTAGGCTCACATATCCGGTGTTGCCCTGAGAACGAGATATGTGCAGCTCCTATCGGGATTATCGACGCATCGGGCGGCTTTGCTGGTCCTGTTTTACCGTTGTCGAAATGTCTTGTAAACCGGGATTCCGAGACTGATCGGGTCTTCCTGAGAGAAGGAATATCCTTCGTTGACCATGAGAGCTTGTGATGGGCTAAGTTGGGACACCCCTACAAGGTATAAACTTTCGAGAGCCGTGCCCGCGGTTATGTGGCAGATGGGAATTTGTTAATGTTCGGTTGTAGATAACTTGACACCAGATACGAATTAAAACGCATCAACCGCGTGGGTAGCCGTGATGGTCTCTTTTCGGCGGAGTCCGGGAAGTGAACACGGTTTTGGGTTATGTTTGACGTAAGTAGGAGTTCAGGATTACTTCTTGATCATTACTAGTTGATGACCGCTTGCTTTGCTTCTCTTCCCGCTCTTATTTGCGTAAGTTAGCCACCATACATGCTTAGTCGCTGCTGCAACCTCACCACTTTACCCCTTTCCTCACCCATTAAGCTTTGCTAGTCTTGATACCCATGGTAATGGGATTGCTGAGTCCTCGTGGCTCACAGTTTACTACAACAATAGTTGCAGGTACATGTTATGCGATGATCATGACGCGAGAGTGATGTTTACTTGTGTTGGAGTTCTTCTTCTTCTTCGTCGATCTTGGGTTAGGTTCCTAGTCGGCAGCCTGGGCTAGCAGGGTGGATATTGTTTGAGTTTCTGTTTATGATTCATCCGTAGTCGGATGTTGATCTTGTATGTTGTATTGTTGTATTCATGTGACATTGTATGTATTGGATATATCCCCACTATTATGTAATGTTGATGTAATGGTATCCACCTTGCAAAAGCGTCTTCAAGATGCGCTTCTATACTTGGTGGGACCTTCGAGTTCCTTTAGGAGAGGGTCGCTGTCGGTGTCAAAACCGGCGGATCTCGGGTAGGGGGTCCCGAACTGTGCGTCTAGGCGGATGGTAACAGGAGACAAGGGACACGATGTTTTTACCCAGGTTCGGGCCCTCTCGATGGAGGTAATACCCTACTCCTGCTTGATTAGTATTGATGATATGGGTAGTACAAGAGTAGATCTACCACGAGATCAAGGAGGCTAAACCCTAGAAGCTAGCCTATGGTATGATTGTTGTTTTTCCTACGGACTAAAACCCTCCGGTTTATATAGACACCGGATAGGTTAGGGTTACACAAAGTCAGTTAGAATGGTAGTAGATCTACATATCCAGACGCCAAGCTTGCCTTCCACGCCAAGGAAAGTCCCATTAGGACACGGGGCGAAGTCTTCAATCTTGTATCTTCATAGTCTTGGAGTCCGGCCGTGATGATAGTTGACTATCCGGACACCCCTAGTCCAGACTCCTCAAGAGCCACGAACTAGGCTTCAATGATGACGAGTCCGGCGCGCATATTGTCTTCGGCATTGCAAGGTGGGTTCCTCCTCCGAATACTTCATAGAAGGTTTTGAACACAAGGATAGTGTCCGGCTCTGCAAAACAAGTTCCACATACCACCGTATAGAGAATAATTTTTGCAGATCTGCTGACGTACTCAAGCGTGACATCACACCACGGCCAGGCCTTTATATGAATCGTTTTTCTTGTTCCACCTTAGCGCGTTTCGCGAGGCAGTTTCCTTGGCACGTCTTATCAAAGCATAGATCGTGCCCCCTTATTCCGGGATTCTCATCAATACGGACGTGGGTAACCCATTCGCGCCATTGATTACGGCGCTTGGGAGATAAGCGAGTTTTACCAGGCTGGTGGGGGACGCATAACTTCGTCCCGTCCATATAAGGGATAAGGATCCACCTTTTCACCCACGCCTTCTTCCTCCTTTGCTCATCCACTTCCTTTTCGAGCTCCAGGCGCCCAAGTCCGCACATCCCACCTCAACCTTCTCCAACCATGTCGGAGGCGGGAGGCAGGTGGATGGCCTCCTCCGTCACGGAGGGGCACATCACAAGACAGCGGGAGGCCAGATATTGGTCTGGCGACATCGCGCACAGGCTGCCCGACACGGGGCAGCTCATTCCAACCCCCAGGCCCCATGAGAGGGTGGTGTTTCTCCCCCACTTCCTCCGCGGACTAGGTTTTCCACTTCACCCATTTGTCCGGGGGCTCATGTTCTACTACAGCCTGGACTTCCACGACCTGGCCCCGAATTTCATCCTCAACATCTCGGCGTTCATCATCGTGTGCGAGGCCTTCCTCTGCATCCAGCCCCACTTCGGCTTATGGTTGAAGATCTTGAATGTCAGGCCGAAGGTAGTGGGCGGCCGCCATGGAGTCTTGAGGCGCCATGGTTGGCAAGATGGCCAAAGTCCTATGGCTCAAGGGATCCTTCATGGAGACAATAAAGGGGTGGCAATCGGGGTGGTTCTATATCACCGAGCCGCGCGACCCCAAATGGGTGGCGGCCCCCGAATTCAGATCTGGCTTCCCCACACGGCTCTCATCATGGAAAGAGACGGGCCTGACGTGGGGAATTCGGACGAGACATCCGGACTCCAAACATGCGTCCGAAACCTGGTGGACAAGAATCTCAGGCTTGTCAATGTAATCCAGGTGATGCTCATCCACCGGATTCTCCCATGCCAACAACGGGCCTTCAAATTGTGGGAGTTCGATCTGGCACAGCACTCGACTCTAAAAAGGCTCTTCGACACTACGTACGAAGATGTCTAGAAGGTGCTATTCAAGGGCGCCGAGGCTCCCTCATCCACTACTGAAGATCATGGATACATTTCATAGCGTCAAGCCGGCGAGGTAAGTTATTTTACCCTTTACGGGAGTCTTTTTTCATAGATTGACTAGATGTGGGATCTGAAACTCCCTAATCTTTGATAGGACTGGCTGAAGACGTCCGGACAGATTAACTGTCCGCCTCCTTTTGGGAAGGAAGACCAGCGGACGCCTTGGGTGAAGGCTGCTGGCTCCGGTACCCCATGTGGTGACGGAGAAGAAGGCCAAGAAGGAGGCCACGGGAACTCGAAGGAGTTCCCGGCAATCTTGTCGATTCTGAAGCAGAATCTTCTCCCGAGGACGAGGAGGAGGAAAAAGCCTCTCCCAGTGAAGAGGAGAGGAAAAGGAAGGCCGCCCCAACTGGGGAGGCCGGAGGGTCCAAGAAGGGAAGAACCCTTCCTTCGGACTTCTCCACCAACGTCGACAGCGACGAGGAGGATTGGCCAACAAGGGCCAAGCCCCTGGCGAGATTGTAAGTGTCCGGATACGCATGGCTTTTTTATTATTGCAGAGTGTTCTCTAATGTCGAACAATCGTGCAGCCCGCCCAAGGGCGAGTTTGCCGCTTCATCGAGCGGGTCCACAGGTTAAATCGGAAATGGAGAGTACTTCCGACCGCCTCCCTCTCGCCTCACGCTGCGGACGACGCCGAGGTGGTGCCCCAAGGGGGGCCTGGTCAAGAGGAGGTGGCGCAGGAGGCGCCACAAGGCAACCTCCCGGACTCCAGGCGCGTGGGGGGCAAGACCCCCAGCGGCTCTAAGCCCGACCCTCGTCCGGACTCCATGCCGGAACCTTCAGCGGTTCCGGAGTCCGGCAAGTGGTCCCTTCGCAAGAAGGGTAAGACGCCGGTGTCCTCCGTCCAACCAGAGGCACCGGATAGCTTACTGGAGGCGCTTAACAGCGCTTCCATCAAGGAGGAGCACCGCACTGTTATGAGTGCGGTGATCCAGACTGATTCGATCCGCCAAGAGCGGGCTGACCAAGCCTGTACCAACCTTCTAACAGGCTTTGAGGTAAGTTTAGAATATGTAAAAATATTACCGCATAGGCGGTAGCCCACGATGCTTAGTTCGGTGTTCGTAAAGAAAAGCTGGACTAAGGATCTAAAAGATATACACATGAGTCTAACATAAGTATGTCAATATGGGAATGCAGGTTCGGCCGACCTCTGCTGCAAAGACCTGCTGCGGAGGTCAATGCATTGAAGCGAGCCTCGGCGGTCCGAGAACGAGCTCGGCCAAGCCAAGAAGCAGCTCGAGGACAAGGAAGGTAAGTAGTACCTAATTAAAGAAATACCTTATAGAAAGGTTTCGGTTGCAAAAAATAACAGGAATAACATGGGTACTGCAGGGGCCACGAACGAGGTGGAGACCCTGAAGGAAGCGGTGTCCGTGGCTGAAAACAAAGCGGCATGAACGCACTGAGCGAGAAAGGGGGAGGCGCTTGGCGGAGGTGCGATAAGAGCTCCGGGCTCTCGTGGAAAAACACGAGGGTTTGGGCGTGACTCAAGACCCGAGAGTCCGAGCTTGCCTCGGCTCTTGAGAGTGCCAAAGCTGCTAAGGCCAAGGCCCAAAAAGCCCTCCAGGAGATTGAGGCAATAAAGAAGATCGCGGCGGGTAAGGCATTCTTTATCCAGAGCAAGCATGTGAAAGTGAATTACTTATTACTTACCCGGATTCGGAGCTTTCCAGGAGCATTCGCAGATTTTCCCCGTAGTGTGTATGATGTTGCCGCATTCTACCGCGCCAAGGAGGGGAGCTCGACGGAAAAGGTGTTCTGGTCTCAGTATGCTGAGGACGGACATCCGATGCCCCTAAGTGACCAGTGAAGCGGTGGTCGAGCTCACAAGGTCGCCGAACATGCCATGAAGGGCCTCATAGTTCGGCTGTGGCCATTAGAAGCCATGCAGGGAGCTACTTTGGGCTAGTGCGGCGGCTGGTGGACGCCTGTCCTAGGATTGAAGTCATCAAGCGCTCCGTCTGCATTGAAGGTGTCCGTCGGGCCCTTGCTCGTGCTAAAGTGCACTGGGGCAAGTTGGATGCGGAGAAGCTTGTGACGGACGGGCCACCGAAGGGCAAGGAGCATCGCACGCCCGAAATGTACTATGAGGGCCTCCTGAAGGGTGCCCGCCGAATAGCGGATGACTGCTCCAAAGATGTAATTTTTGAATAGACTCGCATTTGTTATCTTGTACGCTGAAAACTTGTTCATATGCGCTAAGCAACACTTGTTAATTTAAAATATTACCTTCTGTGCGGCCGTTTATCAAATTTGAGAGATGGCAAGTCGTTGGCTTTAGCCCCCATGCCACGAAGTCTTTGGGGTGTTCGGGATAAACTTGAGCACTCTTGTTCCCATTCTTGGGTCCATCGAGGGAGGCGCTCAACACAACGAACAAGGCAACCCGGACTTATAATGCTTGAACAGTCTCACTTAGCCATAGAATTCTATAATTTTAAATTTAGTGAAGCCCCTAGTATTCGGAAGACCGAGTTCGGGGCGCTATCCACGCCTTGGCCGGACAATTACGGTTCCTCACTCTAAGCGGCATAAGTCTTTAGGGACCCGAAAAGACCTCTCGAACAGCGACCGGTTCTCTCCCTATCATGACGGTCAGTTTTAGCTTTCTCCACTGAGGTGCTCGACCCAGCTCAAGCGGGGCACAATCGCGATGGTTCTCCAGTGCTACCTTAGCCGATATAACGGAACGTAAGGTACCAAAACACGGGAGCCGGGCAAACCCAACTATTGACCCAAGACATGATTCGGAGCCGATCCATATAATGCTATAAGTTCGGGGTGCCGCACTTGTGAGAGTGTTCGGACTTATCACACCATAATTTTGGGGTACTTAAGCCCTTGGTGTATTGGCCGTACCAAAGTGTACGGGTGCAACATGTCATGAAATGAACATATGTACAGATAAAGAAAGGAGTGCAATAATAAGCAAAAGCTATGTATTGTTTAAAAAAGGTATTGCAATGAAAGCAGAACGATACAAATAGTGTGATAAGCAAGGGATGGGACTATCTAACATGTCCCCCTCTAGGGGTAAGATGCGGGATGGTATGTAAAACAGGTATAATGCTCGTAATGGAGACCACCTGAACACTCGACGTGGCTTTCTGCTTCCCTGGCTGTTGCATCGTGAGTTCGGCGATTCTAGTGCCGGACAGGACCTCTGGAAAACGGAGTCCTGAAAGTAAGAAAAGGAAGAAAAAGGAAAAAGAAAAGAATGACACAATCGGGAGCCCACAGTGCGGTTGAGCCGTATTCAGGCGTGCCGTGGTCGTGCCCTCCCCTTATGCCCATGGTATCTCGGGCGTAGTTATGTACGCGTAATCTTGGCTTCGCAATTTCGCGAGGGCTGGGGTTGGCCGGATTGTTACGCATGCTTGAATCATGCCAGCGGTCTTGTTGTAGGTTACTCCGGGCGCTTGGCGGTGTCCGGACGCTTAGTGGCGGACTCGAGAATTGGTGTGAGAGGCTGCTGCGCCTCCGCGCGAGGGCCGCCGTGTCTGCTCCGTTCGGAGAGGCGTT
This sequence comes from Aegilops bicornis, assembly GCA_021605145.1. Classification (NCBI taxonomy): domain Eukaryota; kingdom Viridiplantae; phylum Streptophyta; class Magnoliopsida; order Poales; family Poaceae; genus Aegilops; species Aegilops bicornis. The sequence goes on along the minus strand of CM038675.1, from coordinate 437,374,263 downwards.
CGGTGTTTCCATTGACCGTGATTACTCCTCGAGGGCTGGCATCTTGAGCTTGAGGTATGCGTGGTGCGGCACCGCATTGAACTTTGCAAATGCAGTTCGTCCGGCAAAGGCACGATAGCCGCCATGAACGGGACGATGTCGAAGATTAACTCTTCGCCGGAAGTTATCCGGGGATCCAAGACCACCGAGTGTAACCGAGCCCGTACCATTGGCCTCTACACCTGGTATGGCGCCTTTAAAAGTCGTCTTTGTAGGTTTAATTCTTGAGGGTCTATGCCCATTTTGCACTTGTATCTGATAAAGCGAGTTCAGGGCTGCTACCGCCGTCCATCAGGACTCTGGTGAGGTGAAATCCATCAATAATTGGGTCAAGAACCAATGCGGCGAAACCACCGTGATGGATGCTAGTGGGGTGGTCCCTTCGATCGAAGGTGATCGGGCAGGAAGACCATGGGTTGAACTTCGGGGCGACTGGCTCCATCGCGTATACGTCCCTTAATGCACGCTTCCGCTCCCTTTTGGGTATATGGGTTGCGTATATCATGTTCACCGTCCGCACTTGTGTGGGAAAACCTTACATCCTCTATTGTTCGGCCGGTAGGGGCTCTTCCTCGTCATCGCTATGCAGCCCCTTGTCATTGAGTTCGGCACTTAACTTGCTCGCTTGCTTGAACACCCAACAATCCTGTTGGTGTGATTGGCTGGTTTTTCGGGGTGCCATGTATCCGCACAAGCGATCGAGTATTCGGTCCAAGTTGGACGGGCCCTGGGTATTTCTTTTGAATGGCTTCTTCCGCTGACCGGGTTTAGAGCCTCTGAATCCGGCATTGACGACCGTATCTTCAGCATTGTCGCTGTTAATGCGGCGCTTGTTCTTGTTTCGACGCGACCTGCCGTTGCTGTCCTTGGTATCCGAACTATCAGGGTGTTTGTCCAAGTTGTTGTTTCGAGCTAGCCAGCTGTCCTCTCCCACACAAAAGCGGGCCATGACTGTTGTGAGGGCTGCCATGGATTTCGGCTTTTCCTGTCCTAGGTGCCGGGCAAGCCATTCTTCGCGGATGTTATGTTTGAAGGCTGCAAGGGCCTCTGCATCCGCATACCAACGATTTGATTTTTCTTTGTTAGGAACCGTGTCCGTAATTGTCGGCCGATTCTTACGGCTGCTGAATTATGTGGCTAAGGTCATCGGCGTCTGGTGGTCGCACATATGTGCCACGGAAGTTATCAAGGAATGCGGCTTCTGTGTCCTCCCAACAACCAATTGATTCTGGCGGCAAGCTGTTGAGCCAATGCCGAGCTGGTCCTTTAAGCTTGAGTGGGAGGTATTTGATGGCATGTAGATCATCACCGCGGGCCATGTGGATATGGAGGAGATAGTCCTCGATCCAGACCGCAGGATCTGTGGTACCATCGTATGATTCGATGTTTACGGGTTTGAATCCCTCGGAGATTTGATGATCCATTACTTCATCTGTGAAGCATAGTGGGTGTCTTGGCGCCTCATGTATTGGGCTATATCACGGCGTAGCTCATATGAGCTTTGTCTATTGTGTTCGCCCGGCGGGTTTCTTGTATCCGCGTGACGGTAATCATCCCGCGTCGTTAGGCATACGCGATCCGTAGATCAATATTGTATGTTTTGCCTTATCCTCCAATATATCTCGCAAGTCCGTAGCGTTTTCCGTGCCTTTGTACTTTTGGCGGCGTCGGGGTGTGGCTTGAGCGGAGGGCCGAGAGGCTTCTCTGTCATGACCACGGGGTGGCCGGTCTGCCATGTCGTCTTGTTGGTGACTTGGGTGCTTCCTCCTCTAATCGAGGCAACGGCCTGCGTTTGGGGTAGCTTTTGGAGGCGTTCGAGTTCATACTCTTGGCTGCAAGGACTTGATCCATCCGCCGCCTAGCAGGTCTTAGTCAGCTCTAAGTCATTGTTGCTTTTTCTTGAGGCTGCTTGCCGTGGCTATAAACTGCGTTTGAAAGCAGCTCTGTTGGCGGGATCCTCGGGCACGCGACAAATTAAGTAAATCGTCGAGGCTTGCCTCATCTTTGGAGGGAGGCGCATAATTATCGTCCTCGACCTCCCTTTACTGCTTGCGTCGTGCGGACTTGCTTCTCCTGCTCACCTGACCGAGTCCTTTGGAGGGGTTGTCTTCAACCTTGTCTAGGGTGTTATTATCTCCGTGCGGAATCACCATTTTATTGTGGCAGGATTTAGGCGGCGGGCGGCGTCGGCGCTTCCGGTTGCTTCTTGGAGGGTCATCCTCCGTTGTTCCATCGCCGTTCCCATCTTTTGGGATGTCCACCATGTATATGTCATATGGCGAGGTGGCCTTCGGTGCCATGAGGCGCTTGGGTCTTGGTCGTCTCCGGCATCATCGTCCATACCGTCGATGTCTTCGGAGTCGAAGTCGAGCATGTCGGTTAGATCATCGACAGTGGCTATAAAGTGGGTGGTGGGTGGGCGTTGAATTTCTTCGTCATCCGCATCCCAACCTTCCTATACGTAGTCCGGCCAGGGCTCTCCGGATAAAGAGAGAGACTTTAGTGAGTTCAGGATGTCGCCAAAGGGCGAGTGCTGAAAGATGTCCGTGGCAGTGAACTCCATGACCGGCGCCCAATCGGATTCGATTGGCAGGGGCGCGGAGGGCTCGGAGTCCAGAGAGGAGTACGACACCCTGGAGTCAAGGTCTTCGCAAAGGACAGGGATGGAGTTCGGCTCAATCGCGATAGAGATTGTAGCCCCCGAGGCGGTGTCCAACCACTCGTCCTCGATCGGGGAATCCGGCTCCGGATTAAGGGTCGGAGTGGATGCTGGTGCGGCCTCGAGGCCTTTGACCGCTGCGAGCTAGATCATGCGCATCGAGACAGTGCGGCTCGCTTGGCTGCGGCTCGAATCCGTCGAAGATCAAGTCTCCGCGGATATCGACCGTATAGTTCAAACTTCCAAATCTGACACGATGGCGGGCGTAGCTTCGATCTGCTCCGGATGGCCAAGCGAATTGGCCCGCGATGCAAAGCCACCGAATCTGAAGATCTGTCCGGGAGAAAAGTCTCACCTGGACCGTGTCGTTGTTGATGATCGAAGGAGCCATCGGGCCTATCGGTGGCGACACGGAGGAACTCTCAATGAAAGCACCAATGTCGGTGTCAAAACCGGCGGATCTCGGGTAGGGGTCAGCATGCGTCTAAGCGGATGGTAACGGAGACAAGGGACACGATGTTTTTACCAGGTTCGGGCCCTCTCGATGGAGGTAATACCCTACTCACTGCTTGATTAATATTGATGATATGGGTAGTACAAGAGTAGATCTACCACGAGATCAAGGAGGCTAAACCCTAGAAGCTAGCCTATGGTATGATTGTTGTTCGTCCTACGGACTAAAACCCTCCGGTTTATATAGACACTGATAGGTTAGGGTTACACAGAGTCGGTTACAATGGTAGGAGATCTACATATCCGTATCGCCAAGCTTGCCTTCCACGCCAAGGAAAGTCCCATCCGGACACGGGACGAAGTCTTCAATCTTGTATCTTCATAGTCTTGGAGTCCGGCCGTGATGATAGTTCGGCTATCCGGACACCCCCTAGTCCAGGACTCCCTCAGTCGCATCTTGGGAGTGACAAAGATGTTGATGGAGATTGCCTCTCCCGACGAGAGGAGCGTTGGTGATGATGATGGTGATGATTTCCCCCTCCCAGAGGGAAGTATCCCCGACAGAGCAGCTCTGTCGGAGCCCTAGATTGGTTCCGCCTCGTGGCTGCGGAGTTTCGTCCCGAAAGGTTGCTTCTGATTTTTCTCTCGATAAAAGACCTCATATAGCAGAAGATGGGCATCGGAGAGCCATCAGGGGGCCCACGAGGTAGGGGGCGCGCCCTAGGAGGGGGGGGGGGGCGCGCCCCCACCCTCGTGGACAGGGTGTGCCCCCCCTGGCCTGCATCTTTGGTGAGGATTTTTTATTATTTATTGTAAGATATTCCGTTGAGTTTCAGGACTTTTGGAGTTGTGCAGAATAGGTCTCTAATATTTTCTTCTTTTCCAGCCCAGAATTCCAGCTACCGGCATTCTCGCTCCTTATGTAAACCTTGTAAAATAAGAGAGAATATGCATAAGTATTGTGACATAACGTATAATAATAGCCCACAATGCAATAAATATCGATATAAAAGCATGATGCAAAATGGACATATCAACTCCCCCAAGCTTAGACCTCGCTTGTCCTCAAGCGAAAGCCGATAACGATAAATATGTCCCCATGTTTAGAGGTAGAGGTGTCGATAAAAATAAAATACGACATGAAGGCATCATGATTATTCTCATAACAACAACATATATAGGAAATGTCATATGATTACTTATGTTCAAGTAATAATCTATTCACAATGCAGAGTACGAATCATAAACTTTATTGAGAACCAACAACTATAATCTCAGTCATTGAAGCAATTGCAATTTATCATAACAACGGAAAGAGTCTATGTCAGAGCTTAATAGCAGTCCACATACTCAACTATCATTTAGTCTTTCATAATTGCTAACACTCACGCGATACTTGTGGTTACGGAGTTTTAATCGGACACAGAGAAAGATAGGGGCTTATAGTTTCGCCTCCCAACCTTCTACCTCAAGGGTAATGTCAACAATAATAACTCATGCTCCCTACATCTAATTAGATATATCAATCAGGATCTTTCCAACACACTGTGCTTGCCAAAGGATAACATGTAAAAAGGAAAGGTGAAGATCACCATGACTCTTGCATAAGGTAGACGATAATAATAAAAGATAGGCCCTTCGCAGAGGGAAGCAGAGGTTGCCATGCGCTTTTATGGTTGGATGCACAAAATCTTAATGCGAAAGAATGTCATTTTATATTGCCCCTTGTGATATGAACCTTTATTATGCAGTCCGTCGCTTTTATTACTTCCACATCACAAGATCGTATAAAGCTTATTTCTCCCACACCAATCAATCATACATATTTAGAGCAATTTTTATTTCTTTGCACCGATGACAACTTACTTGAAGGATCTTACTCAATCCATAGGTAGATATGGTGGACTCTCATGGCAAAACTGGTTTAAGGGTTTTTGGAAGCACAATTAGTATCTCTACTTGGTGCTGAGAATTTGGCTAGCACGAGGGGGAAAGGCAAGCTCAACATGTTGGAAGATCCATGACAATATACTTTATCTCAGATATAAGAAAACATAACTCATTACGTTGTCTTCCTTGTCCAACATCAACTCTTTAGCATGTCATATTTTAATGAGTGCTCACAATCATAAAAGATGTCAATAATAGTATATCTATATGTGAAACCTCTCTTTCCTTATTACTTCCTATTAATTGCAACGATGACCAAAGCTATGTTTGCCAACTCCCAACAACTTTTAATCATCATACTCTTTCTATGTGAAGTCATTACTTTCAATAAGATCAATATGAACTTTTTGTTTCTTTTTATTCTTTTTCTTTATTCTTTTATTCACTCAAGGTCATGGCAAAATAATCAAGCCCTTGACTCAACACTAATCTTTATTATATAGCTCACGGACTCGATTACATAGAGGGATCATAAAGCAAAACTCAAAACTAGATCATGCCATAAACTTTATTCTACTAGATCAAGATACTACTAATAGGATCGAACTAAGAAAAAGGGTAAAGATAGGAGATGTGTTTGTGATACGATCAAGGGGCACCTCCCCCAAGCTTGGCAGTTGCCAAGGGAAGTGCCCATACCCATGTGATTATGTCTCCTTTGCTGGTGAAGAAGGTGGTGGTGATGGATAGTCGCACATCGAGCGTAAGAGGTCCTCCAACTTGCGAATAATGCCCTTGAGTGCAACGATATGCTCCTTCAACAAAATATTTTCACTTGTGAGATACTTGTTTTGAATCTGAGCTAACTCAATCATCTTGAAAGCTTCGATTTCGGTTGGGGTGAGAAAGTTGTGATCAAGTTGAAGGGTGTCTTCTGCTGCGGAGCTTGGTCCTCCGTGGCCTTCTTGATCCCTTGATCCTTGTTGATCTCCATGGGTTCTTCCTTCTTCACTCTATCTTTATTAGCCAAGCATCTTTGTCACCATTGTTGGAGGAGGGGCGACATGATGCCCGGCCTTGACAACTCTGACGTAAAACAGCTTGAAACAAGAGCGAGAGGATAATTGCGTGATACGGAGTCAAAACCTCCGGGAGAATATATAATGAATTTTTACCGACCAAAATATGTATCGTGCAAGAAAACGGAGTCCGGAAGGCACACGAGGTGCTCACGAGGTAGGGGGGGCGCGCCCTCCATCCTTGTGGGGCCCTCGTGTCCTTCCCAGACTGCTACTTATTTTTCTATGTTTATAAATATTCCAAAACGGAGAAATATTGCCTTAAAAACTGTTTTGGAGTCGGTTTACTTACCGTACCACATAACTATTCCTTTTCAGAGTCTGAAACGTTCTGGAAAGTGTCCCTTATGTATTCCTTCGGGGTTACGGTTTCAATAACATTGGTTTCAACATTTATATGATTACCTGAGATATAATGTTTGATTCTTTGACCGTTTACCACCTTTGGATTTGTGCCTTCGAAATTGTTGACTTTTATGGCACCGTAACGATATACCTCCTCGAGAATGTAAGGGGCTTCCCTTTTAGAGAGAAGTTTTCCTGCAAAAAATCTTAAACGAGAGTTGCATAGCAATACATAATCACCTACATTAAACTCATGCTTTTGTATCCTTTTGTCATGCCATCTTTTAACTTTTTCTTTAAACAACTTGGCATTTTCATAAGCTTGGGTTCTCCATTCATCAAGTGAGCTAATATCAAATAACCTCTTCTCACCGGCAAGTTTGAAATCATGCCCAATAAGCCTTATGTTCTAGTTCGAGAGGTAGGTGACATGCTTTTCCATAAACCATTTTATATGGAGACATACCCATAGGATTCTTATATGCAGTTCTATAGGCCCATAATGCATCATCAAGTTTCTTGGACCAATTCTTTCTAGACCTATTGATAGTATTTTGCTAAATTAATTTGAGCTCTCTATTACTCAATTCTACTTGACCACTAGACTGTGGGTGATATGAAGATGCAATTCTATGATTAACATCATACTTAGCAAGCATTTTACGGAAAGCACCATGAATAAAATGTGAACCCCCATCAGTCATTAAATATCTAGGGACACCAAACCTCGGAAAAATAACTTCTTTAAGCATTTTAATATAAGTGTTATGATCAGGCGCTACTAGTTGGAATAGCTTCTACCCACTTAGTAACGTAATCAACAGCAACTAAAATATGCGTATATCCATTAGAGGCAGGAAAAGGTCCCATATAATCAAAGCCCCAAACATCAAATGGTTCAATAACAAGTGAATAATTCATAGGCATTTCTTGACGTCTACTAATATTACCAATTCTTTGGCATTCATCACAAGACAAGACAAACTTACGGGCATCCTTGAAGAGAGTAGGCCCATAAAACCGGATTGCAATATCTTATGTGCAGTTCTATCTCGGCGTGGTGTCCTCCATAAGCTTCGGAGTGACACTTGCATAGGATCTGTTCCTGTTCATGCTCAGGTACACAACGTCTAATAACACCATCTACTCCTTCTTTATAAAGATGTGGGTCATCCCAAAAGTAATGTTTCAAATCATAGAAAAACATTTTCTTTTACTGGTATGTGAAACTAGGTGGTATAAATTTAGCAACAATGTAATTAGCATAATCAGCATACCATGGAGTACTACGAGAAGTATTTATGAAATTTAATTGCTCATCAGGAAAGCTATCATCAATAGGTAGTGGGTGATCAAGAACATTTTCTAACCTAGACAAGTTATGCGCAGCGGGGTTCTCGGCTCCCTTTCTATCAACAATATGCAAATCAAATTCTTGTAGCAAGAGAACCCATCTAATAAGTCTAGGTTTAGCATCTTTCTTTTCCATCAGATATTTAATAGCAGCATGATCAGTGTGAATAATTACTTTAGAATCAACAATATAAGGTCTGAACTTATCACAAGCAAATACAACTGCTAAGAATTCTTTTTCAGTAGTAGCATAATTTCTTTGAGCATTGTCTAGAGTTTTACTAGCATAATGGATAACATTTAATTTATTATCAACACTTTGCCCTAGAACAGCACCTACAACATAATCACTAGCATCACACATAATTTCAAAGGGTAAATTCCAATCAGGTGGCTGAACAATAGGTGCGGAAACTAATGCTTTCTTAAGTATTTCAAATGCTTCTACACAATCATCGTCAAAGACAAATGGTATATTTTTGTAATAAATTAGTCAGAGGCTGAGAAATTTTTGAGAATTCCTTAATGAACCTCCTATAAAATCCGGCGTGACCAAGGAAACTTCTTATACCTTTGATGTCCTTGGGACAAGGCATCTTTTCAATAGCATCAACCTTGGCTTTATCAACTTCAATGCCTCTTTCAGAAACTTTATGCCCCAAGACAATACCTTCATTAACCATAAAGTGGCACTTTTCCCAATTCAAGACAAGATTAGTTTCTTCACATCTCTGCAAAACTCGATACAAATTGCTCAAGCAATCATCAAAAGAGGATCCATAGACGGAAAATTCGTCCATGAAAACCTCATAAATCTTTTCACAAAAGTGAGAGAATATATCCATCATGCATCTTTGAAAGGTAGCAGGTGCATTAAATAAACCAAAAGGCATACGTCTATAAGCAAAAGTACCAAAAGGGCATGTAAAAGTAGTCTTTGATTGATCTTTAGCCAACACAGGTATTTGAGAGAAACCAGAATAACCATCTAGGAAGCAATAATGTGTATGTTTGCATAATCTTTCTAGCATTTGATCAATAAAAGGTAAGGGGTAATGATCTTTCTTAGTAGCTTTATTTAATTTGCGGAAATCAATTACCATCCTATAACCTGTAATAATTCTTTGCGGGATCAATTCATCTTTGTCATTAGGAACAACGGTAACACATCCCTTCTTAGGGACACAATGAACATGACTTACCCACTGACTATCAGCAACGGGATAAATTATACATGAATCCATAAGCTTTAGTATTTATTTTCTTACCACTTCTTTCATCTTAGGATTACGCCTTCGTTGATGATCACGAACCAGTTTGGCATATTCTTCCAAATTTATTTTATGTTGACATAGAGTGGGACTAATGCCCTTAAGATCATCAAGAGTATATCCAATAGCAACACGGTGCTTCTTCAGAGTTTTCAATAATCTTTCTTCTTCATGCTCTGAAAGGTTAGCACTAATAATAACAGGATATATTTTCATTTCATCAAGATAAGCATATTTAAAATTATCAGGCAACGGTTTAAGCTCAAACACGGGATCACCCTTGGGTGGAGGAGGATCCCCTAGGATTTCAACATGCAAATTATGTTTCAGAATAGGTTCCTGTTTAAAGAATACTTCATCTATTTCCCTTCTTTCATTCATAAACATATCATTTTCATGGTCTAGCAAATAATGTTCTAGAGGATCACTAGGAGGTGCGGCAATAGAAGCAAGACCAATAATTTCATCCTTACTAGGTAATTCTTATTCACGGTGTTGTTTACTAAATTTAGAGAAATTAAACTCATGAATCATATCATCCAAGCCAATAGTAACAACATTCTTTTTGCAGTCTATCTGAGCATTAATAGTGTTCAAGAAGGGTCTACCAAATATAATTGGACAAAATCTATCTCGTGGGGAACTTAGAACAAGAAAATCAGCATGATATTTAGTTTTTTCCCATACAAGACTTCATCATCTCTAACAATTCCCACTGGCGATATAGTATCTCTATTGGCAAGTTTAATTGTGACATCAATATCTTCTAACTCAGCTGGTGCAATTTCATGCTTAATTTCTTTATACAAGTCATAAGGTATAACACTAGCACTAGCACCCACATCACACAAGCCATGATAACAGTGATCTCCTATTTTAACAGAAATAACAGGCACGCCTACCACATGTCTAAGTTTATCTTTAACGCAAGGTTTAGCAATTCTAGCAGATTCACCACAGAATTGAATAACATGCCCATCAATATTATCAGACAAGAGATCTTTAACAATAGCAATATTTTCTACTTTGACTTGCTCAGGAGGTGTATAAGTTCTAATATTTCTTTTACAAACCACAGTTGAAGCTTTAGCATGATCCTTTATTCTAACAGGGAAAGAGGGTTTCTCAACATAAGAGGTAGGAACAATAGGATCATTATAAGTGACAGTCTTTCTTCATCTTTAATAGGTGCAACTACTTTTACTTCTATGGGAGGATGCTACTTAAACCACTTCTCCTTGGGGAGATCAACATAAGTAGCAAAAGATTCACAGAAACAAGCTACTATCTGAGAGTCAAGTCCATATTTAGTGCTAAACTTACGGAAAATATCGGTATCTATAAAAGATTTAACACAATCAAACTTAAGTGTCATACCTGACTCCTTACCTTCGTCGAGATCCCAATCTTCAGAGTTGCGTTTAATTCTATTCAATAAATCCCATTTAAATTCAATAGTCTTCATCATAAAAGAGCCAGCACAAGAAGTATCGAGCATGGTTTGATTATTATGAGAAAGCCGAGCATAAAAACATTGAATAATTATTTCTCTCGAGAGCTCATGATTGGGGCATGAATATAACATTGATTTAAGCCTCCCCAAGCTTGAGCGATGCTTTCTCCTTCGCGAGGCCAAAAATTATATATATAATTGCGATCACGATGAACAAGATGCATAGGATAAAATTTCTGATGAAATTCCAATTTCAATCTTATGTAGTTCCATGATCTCGTATCATCACATAACCTATACCATGTCAATGCATCTCCCTTCAAAGATAAAGGGAAGACCTTCTTCTTGACAACATCATCGGGTATACCTGCAAGCTTAAATAGTCCACAAACCTCATCCACATATATTAGGTGTTCATCAAGATGCCTGGTTCCATCTCCTACAAAAGTATTAACTAGCAGTTTTTCCATCATACCCGAAGGAAATTCAAAGGGAATATTTTCATATTCATTTTCAGTAGGTTTATTAGGTTGAGGAGCAACTCTTTGCTCTACTGGTCGGGGTGAAGATACCCCGAACAAGCCCCTCAGAGGATTACTTTCCATAATAACAAGTGACAGTAAATTTCAGCACACTATATAAAATTTTCCTTACCAAGTTCCACCTACCAAAGGCGCTTCACTCCCCGGCAACGGCGCCAGAAAATAGTCTTGATGACCCACAAGTATAGGGGATCTATCGTAATCCTTTCGATAAGTAAGAGTGTCGAACCCAACGAGGAAGCGAAGGAAATGATAAGCAGTTTTCAGCAAGGTATTCTGCAAATCTTGAAATAAGCGGTAACAAATAGTTTTGTGATATGATAATTTGTAACGAGCAACAAGTAACAAAAGTAAATAAAGTGCAGCAAGGTGGCCCAATCCTTTTTGTAGCAAGGACAAGCCTGGACAAATTCTTATAATAGGAAAAGCGCTCCCGAGGACACATGGGAATTTCCTCAAGCTAGTTTTCATCACGTTCATATGATTCGCGTTTGGTACTTTGATAATTTGATATGTGGGTGGACCGGTGCTTGGGTGCTGTTCTTACTTGAACAAACATCCCACTTATGATTAACCTCTATTGCAAGCATCCGCAACTACAACAAAAGTATTAAGGTAAACCTAACCATAGCATGAAACATATGGACCCAAATCAGCCCCTTACGAAGCAACGCGCATAAACTAGGGTTTAAGCTTACATCACTCTAGCAACCCATCATCTACTTATTACTTCCCAATGCCTTCCTCTAGGCCCAAATAATGGTGAAGTGTTATGTAGTTGACGTTCACATAACACCACTAGAGGCTAGACAACATACATCTAATCAAAATATCGAACGAATACCAAATTCACATGACTACTAATAGCAAGACTTCTCCCATGTCCTTAGGAACAAACGTAACTACTCACAAAGCATATTCATGTTCATAATCAGAGGGGTATTGTTATGCATAAAGGAACTGAACATATGATCTTCCACCAAATAAACCAACTAGCATCAACTACAAGGAGTAATCAACACTACTAGCAACCTACTAGTACCAATCCCGGACTTGGAGACAAGAATTGAATACAAGAGATGAACTAGGGTTTTGAGAGGAGATGGTGCTGGTGAAGATGTTGATGGAGATTGCCCTCTCCCGATGGGAGGAGCATTGGTGATGACGATGGTGATGATTTCCCCCTCCCGGAGGGAAGTATCCCAATGAGCAGCTCTGTCGAGCCCTAGATTGGTTCCGCCAAGGTTCCGCCTCGTGGCGGCGGAGTTTCATTCCCGAAAGGTTGCTTGATTTTTCTCTCCATGAAAGACCTCATATAGCAGAAGATGGGCATCGAGAGAGCCACGGGGGCCCACGAGGTAGGGGCGCGCCCTAGAGGGGGGGCGCCCACCCTCGTGGGATGTGGTGTGGGCCCCTGGCCTTCATCTTTAGCGAGGATTTTTATTATTTATTGTAAGATATTCCGTGGAGTTTCGGGACTTTTGGAGTTGTGCGAGAATAGGTCTCTAATATTTGCTCCTTTTCTAGCCTGAAATTCCACGCGGCATTCTCCCTCCTTATGTAAACCTTGTAAAACAGAGAATAGGCATAAGTATTGTGACATAACGTATAATAACAACCCATAATGCAATAAATATCGATATAAAAGCATGATGCAAAATGGACGTATCACTCTTCAAGCCATCAACAACACCACCACTTTCAAGAACAGCTCAGCCTCGGGAGGAGCTCCATGAATCGCCGCCACCGAGCCCGACCTATGGCCCGACCTCAGAGGCCTTTGCTCTTGGCGCTCGAGCCCCAAGAGGGATACTGGACCAAGGAATTCAGGGAATATCTGATGCGAGGTGTGCTGCCAGAGAAGGAGGAGGACGCGGAGCGCGTGGCCCGGCAAGCCACGACATACTGCATCCAGGATGGTGAGCTGTACAGGAAGCGGCCAAATGATGTTTCACCGTGTTGCATCTCCAGAGACCAGGGGAAGGAGTTACTATCTAACATACATGGAGGGGACTGCGGGCACCACTCGTCATCACGGACCCTCATCAGCAAGGCATTCCGCAGCGGATTCTACTGGCCCACAGCGCTCATCGACGCATCCGAGCTGGTGAAGTCCTGTGAAGCCTGCCAGTTTCACGCCAAGCAGATCCATCAGCCGGCTCAGGGCCTCCAGACCATCCCACTCACATAGCCGTTCGCGGTCTGGGGGCTGGATATCTTGAGCCTGTTCCCTCGAGTGTCTGGGGGCTATCGCTACCTCTACGTAGCCATTGACATGTTCACCAAGTGGGCGGAGGTGGAAGCCGTCCGCACCATCCCAGCTGGTTCCGCAGTCAAATTCATCAAGGGTCTCGTGAGCCGCTTCGGGGTCCCCAACCGCATCATCACCGACAACGGCTCGCAGTTCATTATTAACCTCTTCAAAACATACCGTGCTAACCTTGGAATGTAGATCTGCTACGCTTCGGTGGCGCACCCCAGGAGCAATGGTCAGGCCAAACGCGCCAACGCAGAGGTCCCGAGGGGCCTCAAGACCAGGACCTTCAAGAAGAAGCTCGAGGCCTGCGGCAGGGGCTGGCACGACGAGCTCCAGTCCGTGCTATGGTCCATCCGCACCGCCGCCACCAAGCCGACGGGCGAGACCCCGTTCTTCCTCATCTACGGAGCCGAAGAGGTCCTCCCTCACGAAGTCAAGCATCGCTCCGCACGGGTTCTGGCGTTTGATGAAACGCAGCAGGACACCACGCAGGGGATGGACCTCGTGCTGGGGGAGGAACGTCGCCGCGAAGCTGCACTAAGGGCGGCAAGGTACCAACAGGCGCTGCGGCAATACCACTGCCGCAACATCCGCTCGAGGACGCTCGAGGAGGGCGACCTCGTCCTGAGGCGGGTCCTCTCTAGGGAAGGGCTGCACAAGCTCTCACCTAAGTGGGAGGACCCGTTCAAGGTCGTCCATGTCTCCAGGCCTGGCGCCGCGCGCCTGGAGACGCAGGACGGGGTACCCATCCTGAACTCCTGGAACATCCAGCACCTCCGAAAGTTCTACCCATGAAGCAAGGCCCAGTGCCTGTGAAGAAGGCCTGGTGCCTGTGAAGAATTGCCGCACGTGACACTCTCACGTAATAATGAGTGGGGTTGTACACGCCCCTGAGTTTCAGGAGTGCCTCCCTCAGGCCTCGGGGGCTCCCTCCCATGCCTAGTGGCAGCACTTAGCTCTGTGCTGGTGAGAAGACTTGAAGACTAGACTAGGTGCCAGACGCGGCTTTTCATTTGCTTTCCGTGGTTGGCTCGCCTTCTTTTAATCGAAGTTTGCTTCTGGTGTTCCTTGTTGATTTGGTTCCGTCGCCTTTTGCCGCTATTTCCGACTCTAGTTAGCATGTGTTCTCTCTCTCGCATACCTCACGAGGGGGCTAGGCAGGTGCCCTCGCGAGCGTTTTTCCTTATCTCTGCCTTCCGTCTGCTTTCTTGCGAGGCACCCTCGTTCGAGCCCACAAGCTGGTGCATCTCTCTAATCTGTGCCCCTCGGGTACCGCGATATGAAGCGTTGGGTCAAGGCTTGGGCGAACGAGAATTTTCCTAGCGAGCTTCCTAACGAATTTTTTACAGTTCTTGAGCGACCACTAAGTCAAGACAGGCACGAGGAAACAAGTGCCTCGTGAAGAGGAGGCTACCCCGAACGCGCCAAGCTAAGTTATCTCCGGGCCCATACTGGTTTCATTTTTGATGCAGGAAGGAAAAGAAGAACAAAACAAAAGCGGCGCTCGCCCCTGCAGCGGTCCACGGGGGCAGGCCCTTGGCGACATCCGGAGCTTAACCGGATCCCTCCTCGCACTTCATGGAGGCGCGGTGACGAGACGACCCACTACCACCCTCGAAGCGAGCGCGGCGACGTGGCGGCTGGTCGTAGCCGCCGCTGCTGGAGCTGTCGCTGAGAGAAGAGCCACCGTAGCTGGACGAGGCGCGGCCGGCAGGCTCGCCCTCACCCTCATCGTGGCCTTCGCTGAGGCCGAGCACCTCCTCGCCGTCGTTCACCTCGGGGCAGCACCCGGCGCGGTGACCATCTTCCCCAAACACCCTCACGTAGAGGGTCGCATCACCATCGTACTTGAAATGGAGGGTGCATCGCCTGCCCAGGCCGCGCCCGCGGGTGAACGTCTGCCAACCGTGGGCCAGAGCTATGTTTCCTGCGACGGAGACCTCGACCACAACGCAAGAAGCCCTGCTGCAGCAACTGTCCACCTGCAGCCAGAGCCCACCTGGACCGGAGGCCGGCAACTCGTCGGCAAAGAAGCGCGGAAGCTGAAGCCAGTTGCCGACCGGATCCTCCGACTAGACAACGAACTCTGGCAGCACTTCAACCAAGTGGAAGCGCGGCCGGGGAGGCCTCGCAACCACAGCACGTCTCCCTTGATCGACGGGGCTGCATAGCCGAGCGACCTCGCCACGCAGCGTGCGCGCCACCGGGAGGCGGGAGCCGCGGCGGGGGTCGCGGTGTGCTTACAGGGACGGCCGAGTCCACGCTTGGGCGCAGGGGAGCCGGGCCCCTCACGGGGGGCCTTCCCGTTCTCCGCGGCAGAGAACCTCTTCGACGGCACCATTGCTACTAGCAGAGGAGCAAGGAGGAAGAAGCAAGTGGACTGGGAAGAAATGGGCGACGGGGGCTCTGCCCCCCTCCCCATTTATAGAGGGAGAAGGCCAACCGGCGCCTCCCACGACCATAGGTAATGATGGCTTTCCCTTGCATGTTGCAGGGACTTGTCAAGTCGGGCAGTTGCGAAGGCAGTGTGGGGAAGCGGAGACGCCCACGTCCAATCAACCGCCACACTATCGGTGTCAAAACCGGCGGATCTCGGGTAGGGGGTCCCGAACTGTGCGTCTAAGGCGGATGGTAATAGGAGGCGGGGGTCACAATGTTTACCCATGTTCGGGCCCTCTCGATGGAGGTAATACCCTACTTCCTACTTGATTGATCTTGATGATATGAGTATTACAAGAGTTGATCTACCACGAGATCGTAGAGGCTAAACCCTAGAAGCTAGCCTATGATTATGATTGTTGTATATGATCTATCGACTAGCTTTGGCCTCGGTTTATATAATGCACCAGAGGCCTAGGATAACAAGAGTCCTAGCCGAATACGCCGGTGGGGAGGTGTCCTTGTCTTGATCACCAAGTCTTGTGGAATCTTCCTTGTATGCGGCAGCTGTCCTAACTGGCCCATGAGTAAACGACCATGGGGGTCCTCGGCCCAATCAACTGATCGGGAGACGATGTGATGAGTACCCCCTAGTCCAGGACACCGTCAGTAGCCCCCTGAACCGGTCTTCAAGTTGAGGACGCTCCTCGATTCTTCCGAACTATTCTTCATCTTCGGTTGTCGGTCTTGAAAACAGGTTAAACAAATCTTCTCATCTTCGATCTTGAGGATCGCCGAAATGCATTCGACGAGTTTACACATCGGGTATCCTAGGAGCCCCTTTAAGTTTCCGGCCTTTATCAATGCCTTGTTATTTTTATGCCACACCTCGGGTTTGAAGTTGTTCCCAGGAGGCAGTGTCCTCTTGCGTCCATGCCCCAATGCCGGACTGTATTCGAGGTATATTTTGCAGCCGAGCACCAACGCCGGGCTGTATCCGAGCCCCAACGCCAGACTATATCCAAGCTCCAATGTCGGACTGTATCCGAGGTGTCATAGACCACCTTGGTTCTAAAAAGTTGAAGGAGTTTAGCTGTGCCTAATGCCGTACATGCCATATATGGAGCCAGCCACTGGCGCCCGAGCTTTATGACGGACTGCTTCCAAGGTGGTGCACCACCCCGACCGTGGGCTGATTTTTTGCGAATATTTTTGATTGGTGCAATTTATTCTCTGCCGATATATTCCAATATATGTATATCCAGTAGCCCTCAAGGTGTGTGTCGGTCTAAAACCCGAGATGCACCTGAAGGAAAACATAAAACTGCTGATCCTAGTAGCCCCTGAGACTCAGGTCGATTTGCGAAATCGGCCTGAGGATCAACTCCTAGCTCGGCAGCATACGTAGTAATAGAAACACAGTGTAATATATAATAAAGATCAGCGGACGGGCCCCTGAGAGGGGGTCGTGAGAAGTCACCGTGATATGTTAGCTTGATGCCACATAGGTCCAGATGGTACTTATTGTTGTCCGAAGACGCACTTTCCCATAGTTCAATCAAGCCGAACACTGAGACCTTTGGATTTTCTGCATCGAATAGGCAATGCAGTAGCCCCCGAGACACTGGTCTGGTGGCAACACGAGATTAGGGGATCGATGTGCCCCTTTAATATTTATAAATAATGAGCACGAAGCCCAGTAGCCCCCGAGCCTTAATGTGGGCACGGGTGGCCGAATTAAGGATCGATATCTAGAGTAAAATAACAGATTATGTGTAATGGTTCTATGTATCCAAGTACTTTACATCATTATTTTGACTCCATTGCGACCGTTTATCAGTTGAAAGTGGCCCATCGTCGGCTTCTACCCCTTGGTAGATACTACGCAGGTTGTTTCTGCACTAACAAAACAACCCTTAGCCGACGTCTCGGTGTCCGGAGGCGGTTGTGTTAGCAGAAATGAGGCAATCAGATATGCGGGCTTTATAACTTTCACTTAGTCATAGGAGCTTAAAGTTGGAAAGCCAGTTACTAGCCTCCGGTTAGTGTTTGGCGATAGTCGAGGTCAAGCCGTAGACACTTCATCCAATATTATGAACAGCTCGTCATTTAACACAGTCATCGAATCGCTGACCAGTTTACGCTTATTGTGACAGTCAGTTTTCGGCTTTCTCCACTGAGGCGCTTAACCATGCTAGCTGGAAGCACAATCGCAGTGGTTCTCTCGTTGCGCACCTAGTTGAACAAAGCGGAACGTAGGAGGCAAGCACAGGAGCCGGGCAACCCAACTATTGACCAAAGACGCAATTCGAAACCGATGCATATACAACAATGTTCGAGAATGTTTTTGCCGAATCCCTAAAGGTGTCCGGCTCCGCACTACGAGACTAATGCTGGAAACACACAAATAGTTTCAAAGTGCCAGAGGCTTGGAAAACTGAAAACTTCAGTAAAAACTGGACGCCCAAACTAGATCAAGTGTTCGGTGCCAAATCAAAAATTGGTCTTAGAAAAAAAAGGTGCTTCTGTCATGCTTTATCCCGAAGGCGGAGTCAGCCTACGGCTTCAACCTCCTATCCCGAAGGCAAAGTACTTCTCGTTAGGCCAGCTTAGCAAACTAAACTCCAGTGGCTTTGAGAGAGAAATTAGGTTCCCCGGCTAGTGACCACACACTCGTGTTGAAAAAAGGAGTGATAAATAATAATAGTAGTAATAAAACTTTGCTACGACTAAGAAGAAGAACTCTTATTATAAAACGGCTCATATAAATTTAAGAGCCCCCAAGTGACTTGGGTAAACGAATTTTATGTATAATGATTGTATGTACCAAAGTACTTATATCATACCTGTGTTCACCCGAACTTTATACGCGCCTTAACCGACCGTCGGCTTCTCCCTCTTTGGTCAAGGGCCGAAAAGTGTTATGTACTCCACCTATCGAGAATATCGACGGCGTTTCCGATAACCAGGCAATAAGGCCATAAGGCTGTAACAGACAAAGCGCGCTCAGGGAACTTATGCTATATTATCGACGAAGTGTAAGAAGCATCTTCGAAGAAAATAGTACCCCCACCGATACCTTTCTTCGGTGCTCATTGTTACTATGAGACTTGTGCAATAGATTTTTTGTACTCATGAGTTCCGTTGCGTGCCGACCATAATTGAAAACAATAAGAGCGCTAGCTTTCAGCTTCACCCAGTCTGAGATCCGGCTCGGATGACCCGATCGTGACAATCGCAGAGGTGCTCCCTTTACTCCCTAGCCGAACAATCGGGAACGTAGGGGTAAACACAGTAGCGAGGCAACCCAGCTTGCAAATCTCTTAAGTTAATATGGTGCATATTGTGGCGTAATACACGAAAAAGGAACGAAGCCATACAAGTATAATCATATGCAAGAGGAAAAGCTTCATAAAGGAAGCCCCCAAGTAAACGGGGTATTTGAATTTGTGTGTCACAAACAAAGTTATGACATGGAAATTTTTCACAAACAACTTTTTGCCAAGAAAGTATAATGCTTGGTCGAACCAAACAAAATTTAAAACTGAAAGTTTTTGAGCATGAAAGCAACTTAGCTGGTTAATGTGTTCGGCATTGATGACGCAGTCCGAGCTTGATGCGGGACAAGGTCCCAGCCCCCAAGCCGGTCCCGAGGTGGCGGAGCGAAGAGCTCGGCACTCCGAAGTGGCGACGTAGCACGACCAATGTGGCGAGGTGGAACCCCCAGTCCGACCGAGACGACGGAGCAGGCCGGCCGTATGACACCGAAGTCCCCGGCATGGGTTAATGAAGTGATGGCGAAGCCCCCGGTCCAGTCGAGGTGACGTGGTATGTCACTACGCCGAGGTGACAACACTGCCCGACCCGAATCATTTACCTGTGCACAAAAAATAGTGCAAACCGGATATAATAATAATAATGATAAATTAAAAAAGTTGCATACTAAATAATTTATGCAAAGTGAGTAATAAAAGAAATATGGCCTGGCGCCTACGTCAATGTCGATGCAGGGCCTGAATTCATAGGTCGGTCCGAGTTCCGGATGCGGCGTTCGCCGGACTATGTACGGAAACTGACTGAACCACCACACGACCGTCGTTAATGCGGCCACCAAACTGACTGAAATATCGCCGGACTATGTACAGATGATGGACAAACCAGAGTAATAATTCCTTGGGAAAATAAACCCAAACAAGCAAAAAATACTAGGATTAATAGCACCTGGTTTATTTGTTGTAGCAATCCAAAGAAAGGTGACTCTCAAAATTGGGACTCGATCCGCATTCTCATTGCCTGATGGGCGGTGAAGCAACGGCATGGTGATGGTGGTAATGGTTGGCTCGCCGAGGCAAAGCCCCCGGTCTAGGTAACGTGACAAAGCCGGTTGACTGGTGACGCCGAAGTCTCTGGAGTAGGTTGATGAAGAGATGGCGAAGCCCCCGGTACAGCCGAGGTGTTGAAGCCTCGATGTCAGCCGATGAGTCGAAGTAGGTCGGCGTGATGGACATTGGCTTGAAAAAGAAATAGTGCGGCCCTGTCGATGCAGGTCGTGACTCGTGACGTGGTCAATGCCGGCTTGATGAAGTGACCGTGCGGTGATGCCGGCGTGCCCGCTCCGTGTAATCCATGGGGCAGCGATGTTGGTGATGATTTATCCTTCGCGATGCCGAACTCCTATTCGGCTTGCCGAGATGATGATCCGAAGAAGTTGAGCTCGGCTCAACAAAGTGACGGCGTGTCTAGCGCAGGTCGACAGCTGTGGAGCAATATTGCCGGATTGGTTTGACACCAGCATGATGGTGAAGATCATGTTCAAAAGATTTTAAAGTTAGTGCGATGTGTTCGGGAACAAAACACAATACCCCATACAAAACTTCCTTCAAAAAGGATGTCCGAAACCCCGTTCATAAAAAAGACGAACTCGGGTCGGATTCGTTTTCGCGCAGAAAACAGATCCGAAAAGTGATGCACTAATCGGAAGGTTCCCGAAGTTTGGACGGTTGGATCGAGCTGAAATTTTGAGGGGTGGTAGATATAGGAATTCTGCAGCCGATCAACGGTTGGATCTTCCAAAGGACGTCCGAGCTAGAAGCTGGACACCACGCCCTAAACTCGTCCAGATTCCCGTCCAGATTTGACAGGGCTCCGGTATATCGCGGATTGCCAGAGATTCCTCCATCGGAACTCGATGAAATTTTCCAGGTTTGTTGTAGACTCAATTCTGCACAATTCCACCGAAGCAATCGTTAAAACGACACTTGAGGAGGCTGTCGGTGTCAAAACCGGTGGATCTCGGGTAGGGGGTCCCGATCTGTGCGTCAAGGCTGATGGTAACAGGAAGTAAGGGACACAGATGTTTACCCAGGTTCGGGCCCTCTCGATGGAGGTAAAACCCTACTTCCTGCTTGATTAATATTGATGATATGGGTAGTACAAGAGTAGATCTACCACGAGATCATAGAGGCTACACCCTAAGAGCTAGCCTATGATGGTATGATTGTAATTGTGATCGACTTTCTAAGGACCAACCTCTCAGGTTTATATAAACAGCGGAGAGGGCTAGGGTTTACACGGAGTCAGTTACAAGGAAGGAAATATAATATCCGGATCGCCAAGCTTGCCTTCCACGCCAAGGAAAGTCCCATCCAGATACGGGCCGAAGTTTTGAGTCTTGTATCTTCACGCTTCAATAGTCCGGACGTTGTACACAGTCCGGCCGTCCAGATACCCCCTAATCCAGGACTCCCTCAGTAGCCCCTGAACCAGGCTTCAATGATGATGAGACCAGAGCGCAGTCTTGTCTTTGGCATTGCAGGGCGGGTTCCTCCTCCGAATACTCCAAGGTAATTATCAAACACTCAAACCGTGTCCGGATCCACAAGATGATCTTCGTATGCCACCGTAGAGAGAATGATGTTTCGCAAATGCAATCTGCTGACAACTTTTCAAGCAACACGACGTGTCATTACGGTCGGGTCAGTATTCGAACCGTCTTCCCACAACCAGCCACAGCGCATATTGCGAGGCGGTTTCCTTGACACGTCTTGTCAAAGCAGGGATCGTGCCCCCTTATCACGGGATTCTCATCAATACGGGTACGGGTAGTCCCACCACATCATTAATCGGGGCGCTTGGGAAGCAAGCGATTCTCAACGGGCAAGTGGGGAGGCGCACCGCTTTCGTCGGCTCTATAAAGGGATAAGATTTCCTCATTTTTACCCACGCCTTGTTCCTTCTCTGCCCATTCTTGCCCCCTCGAGCTCCAGCGCCCAAGCCCAAGTCTCCTCCGCACAGCTAGACATGTCCGGAGCAGGAGGCAAGTGGGTGGCTTCCACCGTCGAGGAGAAGCACATCACAGATCTTCGGGCGGCCGGGTACTTGGCCGTAGACATAGTGCACCGGCTACCGGACGCTGGGCAGGTCATTCCGACCCTAGGACCCCCACGAGAGGGTCGTGTTCGTCGCCCACTTCGTCCGTGGACTGGGATTTCCAATCCACCCCTTCGTCCGCGGGCTCATGTTCTACTATGGGCTACATTTCCATGATCTAGCCCCGAATTTCGTCCTCAACATCTCGGCGTTCATCATCGTTTGCGAGGCTTTCCTCCGCATCCGGCCTCACTTCGGCCTGTGGCTGCAATTGTACGCGGCCAACAAGCGGAGTGCGGAGGGGCCAGGGTGGGCAAGATGCCTAACGTCATCTGGCTGGATGGCTCCTTTGCGGGGACCGTAAAAGGATGGCAATCGGGGTGGTTCTACATCACCGAGCCGCGCGGCGCCAATTGGGTGGCGGCCCCCGAGTTCCGATCCGGAATCTTCATGCGGCTCACCTCCTGGAAAAAGAAGGGCCTATCCTGGGGCGATTCCACGGAGCTGGCCGGACTCCAGACATGCATCAAAAGGATGAAGGACAAGAACATCAAGCTTGTCAATGTGATCCAGGTCATGCTCGTTCACGGATCACCTTACGCCAAAGGCGGGCGGTAAATATGTGGGAGTTCGTCGGCCGAACACCGACGCCCGAAGCTCTGACATGACGCACAAAGGCGCATGGAAGGTGTTGTTCAAGGCCTCAAGTACCTCCTCCCACATCCAAGGACCGCGGACTTCATGCAGTGGCCCCGAATCCGGTGAGTTTTGGGAGCACCACCGGGTTTAGTTTTTCCCAATACATTCATGGGGTAGTTTTAAGTATTTATATATATTTGCCTCGAGATTATGTGAAGATGGCGGAGCAGATTGATTGTCGGCTCCGTTCTTAGGAAGATCCAGCAGATGCTCTCCTGACGGAGATGCTAGTCCCGGCACCGTACAAGGTGCTAGAGAAGAAGGCCGAAAAGAAGGCCCCGGGGACCAGGAAGGGTCTCCGGCGTAAGGTTGCGTCTGAGGCCTCGTCCGAAGACGGCGAGGCGGACTCCTCCCACGAAGGGGAGGAGGAAGAAGAAGACACCCCATCCGGGAAGGATGAGGGGCCCGACGAAGCGGGCCAGGGGCCCGGAAAAGGCCCTCGGTGCAAGGCCGTTATTCCTCTGCCGTCCGATGACGACGAGACACATTCCTCTCGCGGAAGCGGGAGGAATCAATAAGAAATTCCACCTCCCCGCACTAGGGGGGAGAAGAAGAGAAAAGCCGCCCCGGAAGGGGAGGCTGGGGCGTCCAAGAAGGGGAAAACATCCCTTCCGGACTACTCCACCACGGCCGCCTACATCGATGAAGGGTGGCTGCCCAGGGGGAAGCCCCTGGCGCGATCGTAAGTGTCCGCATTCTACCGTGGTTTTAAGTCATAGATGTTTTAGTGACGCCGAGTATATATGCAGTCCGTCCAGGGCTTATCCGGAGGAGTCGTCCTCAGACGGGTCTCTGAGCGCTTCAGAGATGAACTCGCTCCCGACGGCCACAACTCCTCAGCCTGCGGATGACACGGAGGTGTTGTCCCGAAGGTTCCACGAGTAGGGGGAGGTGACCCTGGAGACGCCCCAAGGCGGACTTCCAAATGTCGGACATGCGGGGTTCAAGGTCCCCGCGGATCACATTGATGAGAGCCGCAACAAGGCGGACTCTCGACCGAACACTGCTCCGGAACCCCCAACGGTTCCGGACTTGGGTGGGCAGCCCCTCGTTAGGGAGGGCGAGCCACCCGTGCCGAGGACTTCCGGCGCATCAGCGGCGCCGGATAGCCTGGTGGAATTGCTCCGAGGCGCTTCCATGGAAGAAGAGCACCGTACTCTTATGAGTGCGGTGATTCAAAAGGTTATGTCCGCCAAAAGCGGACTAACTGAAGCCTGCACAAGCCTTCTGACGGGCTTTGAGGTAAGTAAAAAATGTATGAAATTACCACCCGATAGGTAGTAGCCCCTGATACTCTGGTTGGTGTTATGAAAGAAAAGCCAAACGGAGGGTCAACTATAATCCGCAGGAGTCTAATAATAAGTATTGTTGTGAATAAGCAGGCTGTGCTGCTTGCTGCTGCTGCCCGTACTGCCGAGGTTGCCGAACTGAAGCGACACCTGGAGCAGGCACAAGAAGAGCTCGTTGTCGGTGTCAAAACCGGCGGATCTCGGGTAGGGGGTCCCGAACTGTGCGTCTAGGCGGATGGTAACAGGAGACAAGGGACACGATGTTTTTACCCACGTTTGGGCCCTCTCGATGGAGGTAATACCCTACTCCTGCTTGATTAACATTGATGATATGGGTAGTACAAGAGTAGATCTACCATGAGATCAAGGAGGCTAAACCCTAGACGCTAGCCTATGGTATGATTGTTGTTCGTCCTACGGACTAAAACCCTCCGGTTTATATAGACACCGGATAGTTTAGGGTTACACAGAGTCGGTTACAATGGTAGGAGATCTACATATCTCGAGACGCCAAGCTTGCCTTCCACGCCAAGGAAAGTCCCATCCGGACACGGACGAAGTCTTCAATCTTGTATCTTCATAGTCCAGAGTCCGCCTAACGGTGATAGTTCGCTATCCGGACACCCCTAATCCGGGACTCCCTCAAGAGCCCCCTAACCAGGCTTCAATGACGATGAGTCCGGCGCATTGATTGTCTTGACATTATGAGGCGGGTTCTTCTCCAAATTCCATATACTTGTCGAATAGTGTCCGGCTTCTGATAAATGCTGCGCTCCTTGGCTTCTACGCCCAATAATGGCCATCTTCCACGTGTTTGAATGAATGCGAAAAGCCACGGTATTTTTACAATTATCCCCCTAGCCGTGCGAATGAGCTGCCTATAAAAGGGGCAAGGACCAAAGCCCATTCCATCATGGACAGTCGACGCGGCTCCTCCTCTCACGCTCCCAGCCCTCAGCCTGGAAATTGGGAGAGATGCTCAGTCCCGCATAGCGAGCTAGTTATACTCCAAGCCAAGGGATTTCTCCCCCGGCCTTCATGGTTCCGGTTCGAGCCGGACTTGCCACCTACAAGGGCGGAAAGCAAGCGGAGAGCGTCCCCGATCCCTCTAAAGGAGAGCGAGTATGCTTTATCTCTTATCTAGTAAGGGGACTCGGATTTCCAATCCATCCGTTTCTCCGGGGCTCTTGGAGTTCTCGGCCTCCAGCTTGCACCACCTTACTCCTGCCTCCATCACGCACATCGCGGGCTTCGTGGCCCTTTGCGAACTGTTCTTGGGCGTCGAAGCTCATTTCGGCTGTGGAAGAGATTATTCTGCCTAGTAACCCGTTCTCATGAGGGGTCAATATATCAAGTGGGCGGAGCCGAGCTATGGCGCATCGCCGGGACCGGATACCTATCCGGAACCCCGAAGAAGGCGTCCGAAGACTGGCCTTCGGAATGGTTTTACATGGAGGACGTCCCGCTGCCGAATCCTGTTCGGATCGGCCTTCGGAGTTCAGCAATGATCCTCTCAAGAAGCGCCTAAGCTGGCACCCTCGAGCCCCGGAGGAAAATGACGGGATGTCCTCTATTTGATGAGCGAATAAGATTATTGGCTCATGCCGGATTGACCATGATTGGAGTCATGGCGATCTGCATTATGAGGGGAGTGCAGCCGCTCCAATACAGGGGCCACCCCATGTGGGACTTCAACGGGGAGGACGATGCCACCCGCCACGGCCGCAAAGGGCCGGGATCGGTCACCGAACTGGTGAAGATCTTGTATGCCATGTATAAAGGAGAGGAGGAGGATTTCCTCGCGTCAATCAACGAAGGAGTTTTCTTGAATAATCCTCGAAGCCGGGTAAGCAAACATCTTTGTGACCTGTCCGATCCATGTTCCGTGGTTTAAATATCTCATTTCATGGTTTTTGCGCGCAGAACCGCTACGGACTATGGAGAAGATACAGCCCGCCCCCACAACCCGAGGATCCAGAGCAGTCCCTCGATCCGACCTCCGAAGAGGATCCGGATATAAAGGTGGAGTTGATCGACGGGGTGTTCTACCAACTTAGCATCGACAATGCTTTGGTTACCATTACGGCGGATTACCCCGGAATACTTCCAAATTTCACAGTAATCGAGACCGAGATCCCAAAACCCCGATAATGACCCATCCATGCTTATTTTTATCACCGTATACCAATGGTGTTTCGCAGGGGTACCTTCGAGGCAGAAGCGAGCCCGCGTGGCCAACAAAGGGCGGCGGCCTCAAGAGTTAAAAAAAGAAGTGCGGTCCGGATCGAAACTCCGCCGCAATGGTATGGCGTGTCACCATACTCCCAGGATTGATTCCTGGAAGGCGTACTAACGCTGGTGCTCTTTTCAGGAAAAAGAGCGCTCGCCGGACTTAGTCCGGAGAGGTTGCCGATCGAACCTTCACCGGCCAGGCTTCAAAGCCGGGTCCGAAGGCTGAGGCGAGCACGAGACGTGCGTCGGATGCTCCTCTGACAGAGGATGCCGACAGGTTGTCCGTCACCAACTCCGAGGTGGAGAGCGCCTTGAATCACAGGCGCCGCCGGACAGTTCTTCGTGACGCATGTTTCTCCCAGGAGCCCTTGAATGCCTTCGATTCGGGAGATGCGCACCTTCGTGCCGCTCAAGATGGTCTAGCTGGCCACGGAGCGATATGTAAAGGACATACGGGTAAGGAAATTTGACGATTATATATGCCAAGAGTCTCGAGACTTAAAATAGTTAGAATAACTGATTTAAGGATCATTTGTTATGCAGATCTTACGGTAAAAGAATACCCGACTGTCCCAGAGCTTGAAGAGTGCAAGGCCCAACTTGAGGCCGCACTAGCCGCAATGGGGAGCCGCAGAGACCCCTCCGGTAATATACGCTTCAAAAGAGAAATAGTTTATGAAGTGCAGCGGTGTGTAAATCGACAAAAATATTGCAGATGGCGTCGGACTAGATCCGGACAAGCAAGAGCTCTTGCGCCAGCTAAAGGTCAAGAGCGTACTTACGAGGGTGCGGCAGAGAAAAATAACCTCCAAGAAGCCAACACCAAGCTGGGTGAGGAACTAAAGGATGTTCGTGCCCGGTTGTCCGACCAGAAGGAGAATCGGCGGCTTCGCGCGGCATTTTCAGTAAGTGCTTGAGCGAACTTTAAAAGAGTTCGGCGAGGAAGGCGACTAACATAAACATGTATGTAGGTTTGCTCACAGTGCGTCTTGAGGAGGAGATGCCCAGTTCTGGGTGATCTTCTTCCCGACTGCGCTACCGCATTTAACGAGTCCGGCAGTGATGAAAGGCATCGGCCAGTGCCTTGTGGCCATCTATCTCCCCGCCTCAAGGCATTGAGGAGCTGGCAGAGCGGGCTTCAAGGAGCACGGCGGCGCCCCGACTATGGAAGATATCGGCCTGCCGTCAAAGGCGCCAGGAGGCTCGGGCCATGGTAAAGACGCGGTACAGTAAGGCTGACCCAAACCACATGGCCGAGGTCGGACACTGTGGGGCTGATGGGATGGAGATCCGTGTAAGCTTAGTGTATGGCCAAGTAGAATTGGCCGCCAAGTATTCCCAGCAAGATTGTAAATTAGATAGCCTATTAGATGGCATTGAGGAGGAATACAATGAGTCGAGTTGACTATGTAAAAATGTGACATGAAAAATGTCTTCTAGCCGGATTGTAGATCGTTTGTCATAGCGGACCTTTTCGCCGACCTCGGGACCCAATAGTCCGGAGTGTGTCCGAATACCTTCGTGGTTATATAAGAACCGGGTATGCATGGAGACCAAAGCGTAGGGGTCATTATTGCTGTATCGGACAAGTGCCCAACTAGTTATGTTATATTACATGGGTAGTAAGAAACATCTTCAAGGAGAATAGTTCCGTTAAGGGTTCCTTTATTTGGGATGCATGCCCTAAAGTGCATGTCTTAGCTGCTATTAAAGCGTAAAATCATCCGGGGCAGATGGGTAAATAGTTAAAATCATCTTTCAGTTCACCGACCGAATATTCCCTTAAGAACGCTTAGCTTTCGGCTTCACCCGGTCGAGGTACACATCCGTGACCGGCAAGAATAATCGCAGAGGTGCTCCCTTTACCACCTAGCCGAACAATCGGGAACGTAGGGGTAAGCACAGAGCCGAGCAACCCAGCTTGGCCAAAACTTAAGTCATATCGATGCATATAATGGTGAATAAAAGGTACATGCGGAAGTTTAACGCATGTGTTGGGCATGAAGCTCAGATAAACAAGCTTCATTAAAGAAGCCCTGTGTATAATGAGCGCGGACAACGCGTCAAGTGTGTGTGAAAAAAGCGCAAACGAGCCTCTAGACGCTTCAAGAAGAAGCAGGAAGGAGAGAAATAAAAGATAGAAAAAATAGAAAATGTGGACGGAGGAAGGAGACGAACTTGGAGTCCGGCACTTAGGCGTAGAATCCTCGTAGACGGGCTGCGTTCCATGGGTTCGGCTCGAGTCGGTTATCCGATGCGTTTCGCAGACGGTATGCTCCGCCGGTCAGGACCTGGTGGATGATGAAGGGACCTTCCCATTTGGGCTTGAGTTTATCCTTTTTCTTGTCCGTGGCGTAGAACTAGTTCAAGAACGTTATAAGCTTTGGCCTGCATTTCCCTACTTTGATATCTTCGAGCCTGCTGTTGATAGAATGCGGAACGAGCTTTTGCCACGTCGCGCTCCTCCTCCAATGCGTCCAAACTGTCCTGCTGATCGAGCTCGGCTTCTCTTTCTTCATACATGTGCACGCGAGGTGAGTCATGTATTATGTCGCAGGGCAAGAATGCCTCTGCGCTGTACACCATAAAGAATGGTATGAATCCGATAGTACGGTTCGGCGTGGTCCGCAGCCCCCAGAGTACGGAGTCGAGCTCCTCAACCCAGTGTGTGTTAGATTCCTTGAGGGACCGCACTAGTCTGGGTTTAATGCCGCTCATTATTAGACCATTTGCTCGTTCGACTTGGCCGTTGGTTTGAGGGTGATAGACTAAGGCGTAATCGAGCTTGATGCCCATGTTTTTGCACCATGATTTGACCTCATCGGCCATGAAGTTGGTGCCGTTATCGATGATGATATCTTGTGGGGACACCGTAACGGTGCACTACCCCGATATGAAGTCTATCACCGGTCCGGATTCGCCGTTTTAATGTGCTTGGCCTCTATCCATTTGGTGGATTTATCGACCATGACCAATAGGTATTTTTGCTTGTGGGTTCCTCCCTTAAGGGGTCCAACCATGTCAAGCCCCTGCATCATGAACGGCCGGTGATGGGTATAGTTTTAAGGGCAGTTGGTGGCATGTGGCTTTGGTTAGAAAAAAGGCTGGCAACCGACGCATCGTTGGACTAAGTCCTCAGATTCCGCCGTCGGCCGCCAATAAAATCTGCACGGAAGGCCTTGCCTACAAGGGCCCGGGCTGCGGCGTGGTGCCCACCCAGTCCGGCATGAATTTCAGCCAGGAGGTTTCGCCCTTCCTCTTCGGAGATACACCTTTGAAGGACTCGGTAGTGCTTTTCTTATAAAGCTCTCCTCGTGGACTTTATAGGCTTTAGAGCGTCGTACTATGCAGCGAGCCTCATTTTGGTCTTCGGGGAGTTCTGCCTGAGTTAGGTAGGCTAGGAATGGTTCCGCCCGCAGGCGATAACCGCCATTATTTTGTGAGCGAGGGTGTTATTTCGAGGCGAGCCTCGGTTGTGTCGAGTGTTCGGCATCGAGGCGGTCGCGGTTGGGTCCGGATTGTTATTGCAGACTCCTTCCCATAATGCGGATGGCTTGAAGAGCCGTTCCAGAAAGATATTGGGTGGGACAACATCGCGTTTAAGCGCCCGATGCGAGCCAATATATCCGCTACCTTTGGTTGTTGTCGAGCTATATGATGAAATTCGAGCCCTTGAACCGTGCCGACATTTTTAGGACCGCATTGCGGTATGCTGCCATTTTTGGATCTTTGGCATCAAAGTCTCCGTTTATTTGAGATATTGCGAGGTTCGAATCCCCGCGCACCTCTAGGCGTTGAATGCCCATGGAGACTGCCATCCGAAGGCCGTGCAAAAAGGCCTCGTATTCGGCTGCGTTGTTGGAGTCCGTATACATTATCTGAAGGACGTATTGGACTGTGTCCCGGTTGGGGACGTCCAGACGACGCCAGCCCGTGCCGCCAACATTTTGGAGCCGTCAAAGTGCATGATCCAATGTGAGTATGCGCCGTACTCTTTAGGGAGTTCGGCTTCAGTCCAT
This sequence comes from Aegilops bicornis, assembly GCA_021605145.1. NCBI lineage: Eukaryota > Viridiplantae > Streptophyta > Magnoliopsida > Poales > Poaceae > Aegilops > Aegilops bicornis. The sequence continues at coordinate 437,343,935 of CM038675.1, read as the reverse complement.
TCGGCCACGAAGTCGGCCAAAACCTGCGACTTAATAGCTCGTCGTGGCTTATAAGTTATGTCGAACGGAAGGAGCTCTATGGCCCATTTAGCAATCTGGCCCGTCGCGTCGCGGTTGTTTATAATGTCGTTAAGAGGTACTTCGGAGGCTACCGTTATCGAACACTCTTGAAAGTAGTGTCGCAGCTTCTGGGATGCCATGAACACCGTGTATGCTATCTTTTGATAGTGTGGGTACCGGGACTTGCATGGAGTTAGGACAGTGGACACATAGTAAACCGGTTTTTGAAGAGGGAACCGGTGTCCGTCCGTTTCTCGTTCGACAACGAGCACCGCGCTAACAACTTGATGTGTTGCGGCGATATATAATAGCATTGGTTCGCCCACGTTAAGCTGCCAGGACCGGATTTGTTGCCAAAATGGCCTTTATTTCTTCGAGTCCGGCCGTGGCGGCATCAAATCCCACTCGAAGTGTTCGGTGCGCGGAGGAGGCGATAAAGGGGTAATGCCTTTTCTCCCAAAGGGGAGATAAAGCGGCTTAGAGCCGCCACGCATCCCGTCAATTTTTGTATTTGTTTGAGGTCTTTTGGAATATCCAATTGTGATAGAGCTCGGATCTTGGCTGGGTTTGCTTCAATTCCTCTACGGACACAATGAAGCCAGGAGCTTTCCGGCTGAACGCCAAGACGCATTTTTCCGGGTTGAGCTTGATGTCAGATTTTCAAAGATTGTCGAATGTGAGCCTCAAGTCGTCTACTAGAGTTTCGACGTGCGTGGTTTTGACGACCACGTCATCTACATATGCTTCCACTGTTTTGCCGATCTGGTTTGCCAGACATGTCTGAATCATGCTCTGATATGTTGCGCCGGCGTTTTTGAGCCCAAAGGGCATTGTGATGAAGCAGAACGGGTCGTATGGAGTGATGAATGTTGTTGCTTCTTGGTCTGGCTCCTCCATCTTGATTTGGTGGTAGCCGGAGTATGCGTCGAGGAAGCATAATGAGTCGTGTCCTGCTGTAGCGTCAATAATTTGATCAATTCGAGGGAGGGGAAAGGGATCCTTTGGGCAAGCCTTATTAAGGTCTTTGAAATCAACACATAGGCGCCAAGATTTATCCTTCTTTGGTACCATCACCAGGTTTGCTAGCCAGTTCGGATGTTTTATATCTCTGATGAATCCGGCTTCCAAAAGTTTTGCTAGCTCCTCTCCCATGGCCTGTCTCTTGGGTTCGGAAAAGCGCCGAAGAGCCTGTTTGACTGGGTTGAATCCTTGTAGGATATTTAGGCCGTGCTTTCGCCACCCGGCGTGGGATTCTGGCATGTCTGAAGGGTGCTAGGCAAAGATGTCCCGATTTTCTTGTAGAAATTCTCGTAGTGCGCGTCTACATCGGGGTTTAACTGTGCCCCAATGGAGGCCGTCTTTGCAAGGTCCGTTGGGTGGACTTGGAATTTGACTATTTCATCCGCTGGTTTAAAAGAGGTGGACTTGGATCTTTTATCAAGTATCACATCGTCTCTGTTCACCGTGGAGCGCATCGCAGTTAGTTCCTCGGCCGCTAGGGCTTCGATAGTGCCTTGAGGGCTAGTGCGGCTGTCTTGATTTCGGCGCAGAGTGCTATGTTCGGATCACTAGCGAGAGTGATAATTCCGTTAGGTCCCGGCATTTTAAGCTTCATGTACCCATAATGGGGTATAGCTTGAAAAATTGTGAATGCCTCTCGCCCTAATATAGCATGATATCGGTACATTGAACGGGGCCACTTGAAATGTGACCTCCTCGGACCTGTAATTGTCCGGCGAGCCGAACACTACATCCAGTGTGATTTTCCTGTGCAGCATGCTTCCCGGCTAGGGATTATTCCTCTAAAGGTTGTGCTGCTTCGCTCAATGCGGTTCCAGTCGATTTCCATTTTTCGGAGGGTTTCCTCATAGATGAGGTTTAGTCTGCTGCCGCCATCCATGAGTACCTTAGTAAGGCGAAAGCCGTCCACTATCGGACTGAGGACCAATGCGGCTGGTGCTCGGGCTGTTCAGAAATTAGGTTCGTCACTGGCATTAAAGGTAATAGCCGTGTCACTCCATGGATTTATTGTTGCTACTTGGTAGACTACGGCAAGGTTGCGGAGTGTTCGTTATCGCATATTATTTGATGCGAAAGTCTCGAAGACTGTTAACACCGTACTGGTGTTGCTGGGCTGGGATTCTGAAGCTAGAAGCTCTTCGCCACTTTTGGCCACCTACCGTAGTATCCAACATGCTCGAAGGCTATGAGTTGGAATGGCGCCCTCTGTGCTATGAATTTTGCGAGGTCCGTTTAGCCAACCCTCCAAGACAGATTCCTGCACCCTTTAGGGGTTTTTGGTTTTTGGTATTTAACCCGGTGCTTGATAATGATGCACCCCTTGTTTCGGACTAGGGATGTATTGGGGCGGATTATCCCAAAATTTACTTTCGGTTTTCGAGCGCTCTCCATCGCACAGTACTTTTGTACTATGGTCGCTAAGTCGCAAAGCGTGTAATTTCATGACGACTTATGGCGTTAGGATTCCCTTGTCCGTGCAATTATTGCAGAAAATTGGGATTGCGTCCTCCTCTCGGCAGTCCTTTATCCTGTTCATAACGGGAGGAATCTGGCCCAAGAATGATGTCTTGTTTCAGCGGGCTCTTGCTGAATTCGGGATAGATCGCTAATGTTTGGGTGGGCGGGTGGAACTGGATCCGGAACCCCGTCCAATTTAAGACTCAGGGGCCGGGAAGTTTCCGAACTCAGAAGTTTGGATTTTTGAGTGTTATCCAATGAATCCAACCCGCTGCCTGACTTTAAGTTCAGGGCTTGATCGACATCCGTCCCTCTGCGGGAATCCGGCATAGAGGGATAGGGAATCCGGACGTATCTAGTCCTTAAGATAGAAGAAGAATCGCCGCATTGCTCCTCTATCACAGCAACATGATGGGTAGCCTGGGGAGAGTTGATCTCTCTCAGATCGGTTTTAGGCCCGATCCGGTCGTAGTCTGTGGCGACTCCTGTGGCGATGCGATCCAAGAGCTCGTTTACGGAGGAGAGCTCGATCGGGTCTAACTGTTCGGCAAGTTCCGAACTAACATGAAGATTGGTTTCGATGACTCGAGAGGTCATCATCGGCGCGGTGGCCGAACTAGCGGTCATGAGAAAACCACCTAGCCGAAGAGTCTGACCAGTGGCCAAGGCTTCTTTGGCGATAGTATCGTCTTTAAAGACGAGATGAGGCATCCTACCTGATGGCGACGGCACAGAGGAACTCTCAATGAAAGCACCAATGTCGGTGTCAAAACCGGCGGATCTCGGGTAGGGGGGTCCCGAACTGTGCGTCTAGGCGGATGGTAACAGGAGACAAGGGACACGATGTTTTTACCCAGGTTCAGGCCCTCTCAATGGAGGTAATACTCTACTCCTGCTTGATTAATATTGATGATATGGGTAGTACAAGAGTAGATCTACCACGAGATCAAGGAGGCTAAACCTAGAAGCTAGCCTATGGTATGATTGTTGTTCGTCCCCACGGACTAAAACCCTCCGGTATATATAGACACCGGATAGGTTAGGGTTACACGTAGTCGGGTTACAATGGTAGGATATCTACATATCCAGACGCCAAGCTTGCCTTCCATGCCAAGGAAAGTCCGATCCGGACACGGGACGAAGTCTTCAATCTTGTATCTTCATAGTCCAGGAGTCCGGCCAACAGTGATAGTTCGGCTATCCGGACACCCCCTAATCCGGGACTCCCTCACTCGCCCTCACGAAGAGGCAGCTTGAAGAAAACAAGGGTAAGTAATTCTCATTCTTACGCGTTTAAGAATAGGCAGAATTGAGGAGTCCAACACCTAAGTGTCGTGACCGTGTAACAGGGGCCACCGCCGAATTGGCGTCCCTGAAGAAGGCACTGTCCGAGGCCGAAGACAAGGCGGCCTCGGAGTGTAAGGAGTGTGAAAAGCAAAGTGCTAGAGTGGGCGAGGTACAGCAGGAGCTCCAGGACCTCGGCAAGAAGTGCGAGCCCGTGGAGCATAATCTGAAGATGAAGGAGGCCGAGCTTGCGAAGGCCCTTGTGAATTTTAAAGATGCCAAGGCCGAAGCCGAGAAAGCACAGCAGGAGATCCAGGAGGCCAAAAAGATAGCATCGGGTAAGAAATTCTTTATGCAAAGTAAACATGTGGAGGAGGCGTTTCTTTTACTTACTCGAATACGGAGCTCTCCAGGGGCATTTGCAGATCTGCCACGTAGCGTCTCAGACGCTGTGGAGTTCTACCGTGCCTAGGAGGGGAGCTCAACGGAGAAGTTGTTCTGGTCCCAGTATGATGGGGCCGATCATCCGATGCCTCTGAGCGACCAACTGAAGCAATTGATCGAACTCCACAAAGCGGCCGAACTGGCTATGAAGGACTTCATAGTCCAGATGTGGCCTGGTGAGCTCCTGCCCAATAGCTACTTTGGCCTGATAAAGCGGATGGTGGATGCCTGCCCGCGGCTTGAAGTGATCAAGCAATCTGTTTGCATCGAAGGTGCCCGCCGAGCTTTTGCCCGCGTCAAGGTGCATTGGGGCAAGCTGGATGCGGAGAAGCTGGTCAAGGACAGGCCACCGGAGGGTAAAACGCATAGCCATCCCGAAATGTACTACGATGGCGTGATGAAGGGTGCTCGTCTCGTTGCCAATGAGTGTACCAAGGACGCCATATTGGAATGAATTCACTTCTGTCATGCTTGTAATTAAAGACGAAGTTACTTGCGCTATGTAGCGCTTTTGTTATTTAAAATATTACCTTATGTGCGGCTGTTTATAAAATCCGGAAAGTAGGCCAGTCGTCGGCTTCCGCCCCCGCGTGACTAGCACTGGGGTGTTCGTGGAAAACCCGGACACTCTTTACCCAAATGTTTGGTCCCTTAAGGAGGTGCCCGGCGCAGCGAACAAGGCAATCGGACTATGCGGCTTTATAACTTTCACTTAGCCATAGAAGTCTACAATTTTAAATTTCGGTGAAGCCCCTAGAATCCGGAAGGCTGAATTGGGGTGCTATACACGCTTAGATCGGACTAAGCCGATTTATCGTCTAAAGCAGAAAATCTTTAAGGATTTTAAAACCTCTCGAACAGCGACCAGCTCTCGCCACATCATGCCGGTCAGTTTCGGCTTTCTCTACTGAGGTGCTCGTCCGGAAGAACCGGGACATAATCGCAGTAGTTCTCCCTGCGCTACCTTAGCCGATATAATGGAACGTAAGGCACCAAAACAAGGGAGCCAAAGCTATCCCAATCAGAGACCCAAGACATGATTCGAGCTGATGCATATAGTGCTATAAGTTCGGGGTGCCGCACTGTTGAAAGTGTTCGGACTTTATTTGCCATATGACGGGGCGCCATGAGAAGCCCCTGGCAAACCGGCCGCACCAAAGTGTACGGATGCAATATCAAATAGACGTTTATAAGATAAAAAATGCTCAAATAAGAATAATAAGCTGACGCTATATATGATCTCCCATTGACGAAAAATACGTTTAAGCGTACATTTACAATGGATGCGTTAAGCAGAGATAAAATAGGACTATTTGACATGTCCTATCCAGGTGTGTTCGGATAGATAAAGCAGGTATAATGATCGTAAATAGAATTCACAGGTGTTTCATACATGCACAACATGTGTTGCCTCCTTGGATGTCTCTTCCCTATAAGTCCGCAATTCGGCTCTTTTGAGGATGCTGCACCAACGCGGTGTCCCGAAGGTAAGAGGGAAAGAGTATGAAAGTATTTGGCGGTTACCCGCACTATCGATCGAGTCGTTGATGCGCCTCTGCCTATGCCCATGGTATTTTAAGTGCGTAATTGTGTGCAGGTGGCACGAATGCTGCTTTGATGGGGCTTAAGCGGAGGCCGGACTGCTAGTCGCGCTCTTGGCGTGCCTGACGATCCTATTGCGGGGTGCTCCGGACTCGCTTGACTGTGCTCGAAGTTGTTGTCGCCAGATTAGTTTGTTGGAGAAGGCCGCATTGTACTTCCACCGCAAGGGCTGCAGTATGTTCTTCTGTTCGTAGGGAGCGGTCCATATTTCCGTTCTTCGTTATGACCCCGCGTGGTCCTGGCATCTTGAGCTTGTGATATGCGTAGTGTGGTACCGCATTGAATCTGGCGAATGCGGTTCGTCCGAGCAGTGAAAGGTAACCACTGCGGAAGGGGACGATATCAAAGATTAACTCTTTGCTTCGGAAGTTATCTGGAGATCCAAAGACCACTTCCAATGTTATAGAGCCCGTACAGCGGGCCCCTACTCCCGGAATTACACCTTTAAAGGTGGTTTTAGTGGGCTTGATCCTTGAGGGGTCAATGCCCATTTTGGCGACCGTGTCTGGTAAAGTAGGTTCACGCCGCCACCGTCCCATAAAGACGCGCGTGAGGTGGAATCTGTCAATGATTGGGTCTAGGACCAATGCGGCCGAGCCGCCGTGACGAATGCTAGTAGGGTGGTCCCTACGATCGAAGGTGATCGGACAAGTTAACCATGGGTTGAATTTGGGGGCGACTGGCTCCATCGCATAGACGTCCCTTAGTGCCCGCTTCCGTTCCCGCTTGGGGATATGCGTGGCGTAGATCATGTTGACCGTTTTCACCTGGGGGGGATTTCTTCTGTCCCCCCGTGTTCGGACGTCGGGGCTCCTCGTCATCGTCGCTGTGCAGCCCCTTGTCCTTGTCTTCGGTGTTTATCTTGCCGGCCTGTTTGAATACCCAGCAATCTCTATTGGTGTGGTTGGCTGGCTTGTCCGGGGTGCCATGAATTTGGCGCTCCAGTATGCGGTCCAGACTAGACGGTCCCTGATTATTTCTTTTGAACGGCTTCTTCCGCTGACCGGGCTTGGATCTACTGAATCCGGCGTTGACTGCCGTGTCTTCAGTGCTGTCGCCGTTGTTCCATCGCTTATGTCTTTTACACCGTGGGTTGCCGTTATTATCGCGGCCATCCGAATTGCCAGACTGTGGCGTAGTGCTACCGCGAGCCAACCAACTGTCCTCGCCCGCGCAAAAGCGGGTCATTAGTGTTGTGAGAGCTGCCATGGACTTGGGTTTTTCCTGGCCGAGGTGTCGAGCGAGCTACTCGTCACGGATATTATGGTTGAAAGCCGCTAGGGCTTCGGCGTCCAGACAATCAACTATTTGGTTCTTTTTAGTTAGGAACCGGGTCCAGAATATCCTTGCCGACTCTCCAGGCTGTTGAGTGATGTGGCTCAAGTCATCGGCATCAGGTGGTCGCACATATGTGCCCTGGAATTTGTCGAGGAATGCGCCTTCCAGGTTTTCCCAACTGCCAATGGAATTTGCTGGCAGGCTGTTTAGCCAGTGCCGGGCTGGTCCTTTGAGCTTAAGGGGAAGATATTTGATGGCGTGCAGATCATCTCCGTGGGCCATGTGAATGTGGAGAAGAAAATCTTCGATCCATACTGCGGGGTGTGTTGTGCCATCGTAGGATTCGATGTTTACGTGTTTAAACCCTTCTGGGAATTCATGATCCATTACTTCGTCAGTGAAGCAGAGGGGGTGCGCGGCGCCTCTGTGCCGGGCTATGTGGCTACGCAGGTCGAATTGCTCTGGGTGGCTATATTCGGCCCGGCCGGACTTGTTGAAGGTGTGTCCGGTGTGACGATCCTCGTCGCGTACTGAGGCGCGCCCCCGTGATCCGTAGATCGATCTCGGCTGTCCCGTTTTGTTGCCCCGGGCCGTAGTATGTTGGCGTGGGGGTGTTGGCTGGTATGCGGACTGGTACGCCGTTTTATCCCGGCCACGAGGTGGCCGGTCAGCCGTGTGGTGCTCGAGTCCGTATTCCTCGGCTGCCAGGACTTCCGTCCATCTATCTATGAGCAGATCTTGATCAGCTTGGAGTTGCTGTTGTTTCCTTTTCAGGCTCCTCGCAGTGGCTATAAGCCGACGCTTGTAGCGCTCCTGCTCTACGAGATCCTCGGGCACGCCGAATTCGTCGTCGCCGAGGCTAATTTCATCTTCGGAGGGGGGCATGTAGCCATCCTCCTCCGGGTATTCGTCCGTCGCCTGTTCTTCTGGGCTGACCTGCTCATCCTCCTTTTCTGCTTGCTCGAAGGCGGGCTGATCATGGTTGTATTCTTCTTCGGCACCATTCGGATTGTTTTCGTCTCCTGGGCCGGTATTGGTATGGCGGGGCTTGGAGTGGCGCCGACGACGCCCATTCTTTGCTTTTTTCCCCGAGGTTTTATCCTCCGTTGCCTCATCGCCATTTGTTTCCTTTGGAGTGTCCACCATATATATATATCATAAGAAGAGGTGGCTGTCCACCGCCCAGTGTGCGGTGGTTCATGTTCTTCTCCTGCATCGTCGTCCATACCGTCGATGTCTTCGGAGTAGAAGTTCAGTACCTCGGTTAAGTCATCGACCGTGGCAATGAAGTGGGTGGTGGATGGGCAACAAATTCCTTCGTCGTCTGCCTCCCAATCGAGCCGGACATAGTTCGGCGAAGAGCCTCCTGACAAAGAGAGAGACTTTAATGAGTCCATCATGTCGCCAAAGGGCGAGTGCTGGAAGATATATGCAGCGGTGAACTCCATTACCGTAGCCCATCCTGGCCCGACGGGCTCGGGAGTGTGCGGACAGGAACCAACGTCCGGATACGAATCCAGGGGTTCGGAGTCGCGGGCCACCGCAGAGGTAAGACCCGTGTTTGGCTCCACCGCCGATGAGGGCGCGACCTGGGGGTGGGGTCCATCCCTCCGTCCTTAGGTAGAGCAGCCTGCTCCGGATCTAGGTCAGGAGATACTACGGGGGCGATACCCCGGGCTTCGTCCGATGGCAGGTCTAAGCCGTGCTCGTCGAGACTGTCCGGTGCTCCTGGCATAGGCCCAAACCCATCGAAGATCAAGTATCCGCGGATATCCGCCGTGTAGTTCAGGTTCCCTGGATGATTCCTCCATGATCTTGATAGAGATCGGAGTTGATGTTGATGAAGGCCCTCATCCGAACATGACGATCGGAGGTAGGGCGCAGTCCTCAGTCCAGCCAAGGTGACCAGCCGAGCCGATGACGAAGAAGCCGACGTCGCAGTTGATCTGCAGTCGAGCAATTCATCCTTTTGCCAACCACACAGCAGAACTCTCAATGAAAGCACCAATCTCGGTGTCAAAACCGGCGGATCTCGGGTAGAGGGTCCCGAACTGTGTGTCTAAGGCAGATGGTAACAGGAGGCGGGGGACACAATGTTTACCCAGGTTCGGGCCCTCTCGATGGAGGTAATACCCTACTTCCTGCTTGATTGGTCTTGATGATATGAGTATTACAAGAGTTGATCTACCACGAGATCGTAGAGGCTAAACCCTAGAAGCTAGCCTATGATTATGATTGTTGTATATGATCTATCGACTAGCTTTGGCCTCGGTTTATATAATGCACGAGGCCTAGGATAACAAGAGTCCTAGCCGAATACGCTGGTGGGGAGGAGTCCTTGTCTTGATCACCAAGTCTTGTGGAATCTTCCTTGTATGCCATTTGTCCTAATCGCCCATGAGTATACGGCCATGGGGGTCCTCAGCCCAATCCAACTGATCGGGAGACGACGTGATGAGTACCCCCTAGTCCAGGACACCGTCACACGCGTCGACCGAGGCTGCATGATTTTGGGGCCCGCAGTGCTCCGCACTTGACCTTTGGCTTCGCCTTGAAGCCAAGCCCGAGCCCGCCTTGGGCCCGGGGGCTACTGTCGGTGATCTGCGAACAGGGGTCCCCAGACTTGCCTGCCTGCAACCCATGACGTGGCTCTGCGCATGGGCCCGTACAGCCCATCTTCACGAACAAGGCGTTCAAGACCCTCGTGAGGGGCCAAGCCTCGCGAGGCAGACGACATAAGACCTCCTCAGGAGCGGCCTCACTAGGTTGCCTTGCAAGGAGCAGAGAAATCAGGGCAGGGCAAACCTCGCGAGGTTCTCGTGACGTGAGCCACGATGATCAAGATCAGGCGGGCGCCAGGCGGGTGCCAGCGCGCGCAGCGTCCTTGTTTCTCCTTTGGTGCTAAGGGGGCAAGAGCAGGCGTGGAGTACCGAGGCGTCAAGCAAAGGTTTCCTTATCGGTGCAACAAGACCAAGACCAGCAGGATAGCAAGACGGAGGTCACCATGGAGCCCAAGGCAGCGTCACCACCAGAGCCTTTGCAGGCGAAGACCGCTTTTGTCAGGATAAGCTGTACTAGTTGTCCCCTTTCAAATTGGCCGTTGTTGACTCCCTTCCCGCTCAATATTCGGGGAGAGGACCAGGGCCTATATAAGTAGAACTAGCCACCACCGTAGAGGGCATCGAGTTCAGAGCTCACAAGCAAGCCCGAGTTGAGCGAATCAACACACACAAGTTTTCCAAGCACACGAACACCTCAACCTCAGGAGGCTGTTCTTCCCCTTGTACTGTTCATCATCAGCCCAAGAGGAAATCCACCACCACCACACTGGAGTAGGGTATTACACCGCAACGGTGGACCGAACCAGTATAAACCTTGTGTCTCTTGTGCTGTGAGGTCGTTGAGTTCGTCCGCGAGATCTTAGCAAGCTGGGGCGTGGATCGGTAGGGGGGAAAGATCTCCATGCGCACCCCAGTGTTCGAACCTTGAGGGTTTTGCCGAAACCCGTGATCCGACATAGATCAAGACGCGTGATAAGATTTTTCAATGAGTACATACCTTGACAATATTTTTGAAGTAGTTCAAAATGGAACAGTCAAAGAAGGAGTTCTTGCTTGTATTGCAAGTTGTAAAGTTGAGTAAGACTCAAAACACGACCACGACAACAAATAGAAAGAGAATGAAAGTCATTCCCTATTCCTCAGCCATAGGTTCTGTAAAGTATGATGTGTTGTGTACCAAACCTATTGTGTACCTTGCCACGAGTTTGACAAGGGGGTACAATATTTATCCAGGAGTGGATCACTTGACAACGGTCAAAATTATCCTTAGAAGACTAAGGAGATATTTCTCGGTTATGGAGGTGATGAAGAGTTCATCGTAAAGAGTTACGCCGATTCAAGCTTTTACACCGATCCGGTTGACTCTGAATCTCAATCTGGATACATATTGAAAGTGGGCGCAATTAGCTAGAGTAGCTCCATGCAGAGCATTGTAGACATAGAAAATTTTCAAAATACATACATCTCTGAATGTGACAGACCCATTGACTAAGCTTCTCTCACAAGCAAAACATGATCACACCTTAGTACTCTTTGGGTGTTAATCACATAGAGACGTGAACTAGATTATTGACTCAAGTAAAACCCTTTGGGTATTAGTCACATGGCGATGTGAACTATCACATGGTGATGTGAACTATTGGTGTTAAATCACATGGCGATGTGAACTGGATTATTGACTCTAGTGCCACCCGCAAAAAAAAAGACTAGTGCAAGTGGGAGACTGAAGGAAATATGCCCTAGAGGCAATAATAAAGTTATTATTTATTTCCTTATTTCATGATAAATTTTTATTATTCATGCTAGAATTGTATTAACCGGAAAGTCAGTACATGTGTGAATACATAGACAATACATAAGTGTCCCTAGTATGCCTCTACTTGACTAGCTCGTTTATCAAAGATGGTTATGTTTCTAACCGTAGACATGTGTTGTCATTTGATGAACGGGATCACATCATTACGAGAATGATGTGATGGACAAGACCCATTCGTTAGCTTAGCATTATGATCGTTATAGTTTCATTGCTACTGCTTTCTTCATGACTTATACATGTTCCTCAGATTATGAGATTATGCAACTCCTGAATACCATAGGAACACTTTCTGTGCTATCAAACGTCACAACATAAATGGGTGATTATAAAGATGCTCTACAGGTGTCTCCGAAGGTATTTCTTGGGTTGGCATAGATCGAGATTAGGATTTGTCACTCCGTGTTTCGGACAGGTATCTCTGGGCCCTCTCGGTAATGCTCATCACTATAAGCCTTGCAAGCAATGTGACTAATGAGTTAGTTGCAGGGTGAAGTATTACAGAACGAGTAAAGAGACTTGCCGATAACGAGATTGAACTATGTATGATGATACCGACGACCGAATCTCGGGCAAGTAACATACCGATGACAAAGGGAACAACGTATGTTGTTATGCGGTTTCACTGATAAAGATCTTCGTAGAATATGTAGGAGCCAATATGAGCATCCAGGTTCCTCTATTGGTTATTGACCGGAGATGTGTCTCGATCATGTCTACATAGTTCTCGAACCCATAGGGTCCGCACGCTTAACGTTCGATGACGATTTGTATTATGAGTTATGTGATTTGATGAACCGAAGTTTGTTCGGAGTCCCGGATGAGATCACGTACATGACGAGGAGTCTCTAAATGGTCGAGAGGTAAAGATTCATATATTGGAAGGTTGCATTTGGACATCGGAATGGTTCCGAGTGATTTGGGCATTTTTCCGGAGTACCGGGAGGTTACCGGAACCCCCCGGGAGAAGTTATGGGCCCTATGGGCCATAAGAGGGAAGCACACCAGCCCACAAGGGGTTGGTGCGCCCCCCTTGGGTAGGAGGCCGATTAGGACTAGGAGAAGGGGGCCGGCCCCCCTTTCCTTCTCCTTCTCCCTTCCCCGTTTCCTACTCTGTGTGGGAGATGGAATTCTACTAGGACTAGGGAGTCCTAGTAGGACTCCACACCTTGGCTCCCCCTAGGGACGGCTGCCTCTCCCTCTCCCTCCTTTATATACGGAGGCAGGGGCACCCCAAAGACACACAAGTTGATCTTTTAGCCTTGTGCGGTGCCCACCTCCATAGTTACAACCTCGGTCATATCGTCGTAGTGCTTAGGCGAAGCCTGCACCGGTAACTTCATCATCACCGTCACCACGTTGTCATGCTGACGGAACTCTCACTCAGCCTCAACTGGATCAAGAGTTCAAGGGACGTCACCGAGCTGAATGTGTGCTGATCGTGGAGGTGCCATACGTTCGGTACTTGGATCGGTTGGATCGCAAAGACCTTCGACTACATCAACCGCGTTACTAAACGCTTCCGCTTTCGGTCTATGAGGGTGCGTGGACACACTCTCCCCGCTCGTTGCTATGCTTCTCCTAGATAGATCTCGCGTGATCATAGGTGAAATTATGAAATATTACGTTCCCCAACAATCCTCCCGTGACCACATAAAGATCAACCAACTTCTTCCCTCTTAAAACCGGGGTTGTTTATTAGTCAGGTTTTTATTACTGTTGACTCATAGCGTGACCTACTATGAACTGGGCCCTTATTCGTGGGCACGACTATCGATAGATTAAACACACTCACCAAAGGTTAGCACATTGTACCCACACCACGGAACCCATGGCCACGCACTCCCAATCGGGTGGACCAACAGCGTTCCGACAAAACTGATCTACTACCAAGACACTCTCCCGGGCACTCCGACTAACTCCCCTTTGGGCCAAGTCATGGGTGGCCCCGATGTCACCTCGTGCCATCCAGTGACTACCTTCGTGGCAAAACAAAACCGTCCCAAAAGGGGATAACCCGGGTACTACAACAATGGGCACACAAGGCTATCACCGCCTACCGGGCCAGGGCAGCACGTGTGCATAACCTTCCCTAGTTGGAGGCACACCCGAGAGGCATGACAATAGACCTAGTTAGGATCCCCCATAAAGCAAGTGTGGTTGCACTGGTCAGCTTGATTTCGATGACACTATGACTCAGCCAACATATGTTCAAGTTCAATTAAAGTCCAGTTAAACTTGAATGTAAATGATGCTGAGTCACACAATATAACATGATGAAATAAAAGTGCACATGAGCATGATATCAACATGAGCATGGGTAGAGAAACATGAGCATATGGATCATTAACATCAATAATAATAAAGCACTTAGTCTACTTGATGCAGATGAGCATGGCATAGCGATGATCGTATGTAACATAGGTGCTTCATAACAGACGGTAATCATGCATCAGATGAGCATGTACTGCTACCAAGCATGACATATGAGAATAATACTAGCAAGTAGTATACACTAGCAAGGTGCATAAGAACATAGCATGAAAATAAACATGTATCCATAAGCATAACCGAAACGGTACTAGCAGTATTAAACGACCAGTCATTTATTAAATATTCAAGTTAAAACCATGGCTACTTCAAATCCATCATGCAAGTGACTGTCGTGGCTTGCGTGGTAAAGAAGAGGTCACCAGGAAGAAGTGTAGAAGGATTGCAGAAAGATTCGCCGGAAACAGTTCTCTCCCGGAGGGGCTGTTTACGGGCAAATGCAATATGATCATTTTCACAGTTTGAAAACATTATGAAAATGGTACCAACATGAAGGGCTCGATGAGATGAAGAAATGGGCTTTGGAATCACCTCATTTGGAGTTACGAGCAAAAAGATATGGTCGTTTAAAGCTCAAGGACCAGTCTGTAACAAAAGTATTCACAAACAGGTCCCTGGCTGATTAAATAGAACGTGCCTTTCTAGGGAATACACTTTCTAACAGAGAAAGTGTATTTTAGGTTGAATCAGGGCCGAAGTACGCTTTCGGTGGAGGAAAACGTATTCTGAAGAATACACTTTCGCTTATCCACGTTAGCGACTCGAGTCAACGCCCCGTGCGGCTGACAAGGGGGACCCGCGGGGAGGTGGGGCCCGCCTGGTAGTAGTCTCCTTCTTCCTCGCCCGTTCCTCGCATAGGACAGAGGAGCCAAGGGAGGTGGGCGATGCCGGGGACTGCCCTGGCCAGCCCCTGGCACCTCGAGCGAGGCCCCAACTATCGAACTGCTCAAGGGGATGCCGTGCTTCGGGTGGGATGCAGTAGACTCCCTGGGAATCGTCTGGTTGAGCGGAGCGCCGATGCGGCGGACAGCGGCCTCGGCTGATGATGGGCTCGCGGCCACGGGCCACCGGAGGAGGACCTAGTGGTCGGGGCGGTCTTGCAAGGGTCGAGGAGGAGTTCTGGAGTGGAAAGGAGGGAAGGAGCTCCACACTACCCGAATTTAGGAGGAGGCCAATGACGGGCACGTCGGCCATGGGAGGGACAGAGAGCTCTTTGAGCTCATTTGGTGGTCGGGGAGGTCTAGAGGAGGGAGGATATGAGCTTGGAGTGGTCGATGGAGCTCAGGGATGGCTTAAATAGGCAGGACGATGCGGGTGGGCGAGCATGGCCGCGGGATACGTCGCCGGAGCCGCGGACGCGTGGGCACGCGAGCTTGCTTGACGGTAGGCGATGAGAGGGTACATGGGGGAGCTCACGGGGCAGAGGAGGCCAAGGGGCACGGGGAGGAAGAGGCCAGGGACGAACAGAGCCGAAACAACTGCAGTGCTCCCGTGGGCATGCTTCGGCGAGCTCCAACGACCGATCTACAGGAGGGGAGAGGGGTCTAGGAAGACGGAGGAGGCATGGGGGAGCTATGGGATATGGTTGGGCTCGTGAGAACGACGAGCAGAGGAGGGGCCCGAAGCAAACGACATGCAGCTCACGTCCATGGCATGCCAAAATGGTGGTCACCGCGTGACATGGCACGGAGAGGACGCAATGGCTGGCAAACCTTGTCCGTGGTGTTGTCTCTGCATCAGTGGGGCTGTTGTCGGTGTTTCAGGAATGGGAGTACCCATACTTGCCTGCCTAGGGCCCACGACATGGCTCCATCGATGGCCTGGTACGGCCCGGCTTCAACATCGGCAACCCAAGACCCTCTTGAGGCAGACGACACCAAGACCTCCACAAGGAGTAGTCTCCCCAGGCTGGCTCCTAAGGAGCGGAGATTTCTATGCGGGCCTCACCTCGTGAGGTCCAGATGACGTGAGCCATGACGACCAAGGCCAGGTGGGCGCCAGCGGGCGCAGTGTACCAGTTTCCTCTTTTGTGCTAAGGAGGCAAGCGCAGGCGCGGAGTCCCGAGGAATCAGCCAAAGGTTTCGATTCCGGTGCAACAAGACCAAGACCACCAGGACGGCAGGATGGAGGTCACCGCCGAGCCCACCATGGCGTCATGACCAGAGGCTTTTGCAGGGGAGACTACTTTTGTCAGGATAGCATGTACTAGTTGTGTCCCTTCAAATTTGGCCGTTGTGGGATCCCTTCCCGCCTTCATTTGGGAAGAGGACCAAGGCCACTATAAAAAGGACCTAGCCACCATCATAGGACGGATCATTCAGATCATCCTCTCCCTCACTGCCTCACTCGAGCCCAAGAACACCTCTCCTCCTGAGGCTGTTCACCAGTGTACTAGTTCATCCTCGACCCCTCGAGGCCAATCCACCACAAAGCAGGAGTAGGGTTTTACACCGCAAGGTGGCCCGAACCTGGGTAAACTGCTGTGTCTCTTTTCCATTCAGTTCGTCGAGCTAGGCTGTGGGATTAGCGGCGGGCAGATCGGGCGAGGACGAAGTTCTTCGCGACGCACTCGTAGTTTGAACCTCTCAAGGGTATGCGGAACCCGAAATCCGACATTTGGCGCGCCATGTAGGGGTGCGCTGAAGGTCCGCCCCTCTGTCCGCTGTGCTCTGTTGCTCGACTCTCATGGCGGACGCTCCTCCATTGACTGGATCGACGCGCGCCTTTAGGGGAACTGATGGCCTCCGAGCTTTCACCCCCGCCCTGCGGTGGGTGCACTGGCCACCTAAGTTCAGGCCAGAGTTGCCGCCCCAATACGACGGCGCGGCCGACCCGACAGGTTTTCTCCAAGCGTACGAGGAGGCCGTTTGGGCGACCGGTGGCAACGACAAGGTCATGGCCAACTGGCTTCCCATGGCCCTCGCAGGCGCGCCATGCGCCTAGCTGCTCAGCCATCCAGGATCTTCTTTGGCCTCCTGCGAGGATCTGTGCGGCCTCTTCATCGCGCGCTTCACGGCACCGGCGCCCCACGCCGTCGCAACCCTCCTCGTGTTGGGGAACGCAGTATTTCAAAAAAATTTCCTACGATCACGCAAGATCTATCTAGGAGATGCATAGCAACGAGCGGGGAGAGTGTGTCCACGTACCCTCATATACCAAAAGCGGAAGCGTTAAGTAATGCGGTTGATGTAGTCGAACGTCTTTGCGATCCAACCAATCAAGTACCAAATGCACGACACCTCCGCGGTCTTCACACGTTCAACTCGGTGATGTCCCATGAACTCTAGATCCAGCTGAGGCCGAGGGAAAGTTTCGTCAGCATGACGGCATGGTGACGGTGATGATGAAGTTACCAACGTAGGGCTTCGCCTAAGCACTACGACAATATGACCGAGGTGGAAATTTGTGGAGGGGGGCACCGCACACGTGGCTTCGCCTATGCACTACGATAATATGACCGAGTTGGAAATTTGTGGAGGGGGGCACCGCACGCGGCAAAGAATCAACTTCTGTGTCTATGGGGTGCCCCTGCCCCCGTATATAAAGGATCAAGGGGGAGGCCGGCCGGCCCTCATAGGGCGCGCCCAAGGGGGGCAATCCTACTCCAAGTAGGAGTTGGATCCCCCCTTTCCTAGAACAACTAGGAGAAGAAGGAAGGAAAGGGGAAAGAGAAGGAAGGAGGGGGCGCCGCCCCTCCGCCTAGTCCATTTCGGACTAGGCCCATGGGGGGGGGGGGGCGCCAGCCCTTGGCTGCCCCCCTCTCTCTCCCCTAGGCCCAATAAGGCCCATTACTTCTCTGGTGGTTCCGATAACGCTTCCGGCACTCCGATATTTATCCGGTGACCCCCGGAACTCATCCGGTGTCCGAATAACATCGTCCAATATATCATTCTTTATGTATTGGCCATCTCGAGACTCCTCATCCCGTCCGTGATCACATTCGGGACTCCAAACAACCTTCGGTACATCAAATCACATAAATCATAATACATATGACTACTGCAGGATGGTCCAAATGCGACACTACGATCAGAGACCCTTCGACGAAACTGTGTGCGATGTCATAATCGCAAACGGTGGTGTAAAAAAACCATCAAAAAAGGTGCAAAACGTTTGCGATGATGGATGCATCAAAC
The DNA here is from genome assembly GCA_021605145.1 of Aegilops bicornis. NCBI lineage: Eukaryota > Viridiplantae > Streptophyta > Magnoliopsida > Poales > Poaceae > Aegilops > Aegilops bicornis. The sequence continues at coordinate 437,325,948 of CM038675.1, read as the reverse complement.
ACGGTTCAGATTTTAGTTATTAATGCGATGCGGGGCATACGGTTCATCTCAATTAACTGTTTGGGATGAGGAGGAACAAAAGAAACGGGCAACCAGATGAAGGCGTGTGCGATATACATCATACGGTTCACTGGGATGAACTGTGTGTGATTAGGCAACACAATGGAAATGGTTCAACTAAACAAGATGTGTGTGATACGCAGCAAACAGGTCCGTAATCTGAAATGTGTGCGAAGACCAATAATAACACAGACGATTGCTGCTAATAACCCATGTGAATTGCTCTGTCTACAGTAGAATAACATGTATATATATATATATATATATATATATATATATATATATATATATAAAACTGAAATAAACATCCAATTACATAAGTGACTATAAAGATCATTCGCACACACCTCAATAAACAATTGCATGCATTCTAAAGTAGGAGAAACGATCGTCTAGTCATCTACTTCTTGTGACACTCCCGCCACTGCTATGTGGCTCGATCCCTCGTCTTTTTCAGGAAGAAGAAACTTCCTCATGTCAACGATCCGCCTGTACATCTCGTAGGTTGTGTACGCGTCCATGGCCACGTACTTGACATGTTGTTCATCTAGTCTCTTATGCCACACACTGTGCCAGGCGTTCTTGTCCTTATTGCTCTCATTCTTCATCTTCGCATAGTAGGGGTCGATGATGGCCGAGGCGAGGTCAACCAGGGAGTTCAGTTTGTTTTTGTCGCTGCCCCAGACCTTGTAGTGGTGCTGGATGTTGACAAGATTCGGGCATTTCAAGTCCGAAACCTTGAGCGCTTTTAGATCGTTGGTGGTGTCCACCGTAGCGAAACTATAGTCAGAGCTTTAGATAAACCTGGAGAAACGCTTGCAAGGCCTTGTGGCAAGGTCGAAGTGGTAGACGAGGACGTCATGTCGCATGCACAACTGGGCAACGGCAACCTTCTGATCGTGCCCGGCATGACTGATGGTGTACTCGGGGTCGAAGCCGACCACTCGGTACTTGTCCTCGGCAAGGAACTGCTCCATTGTTTGGATGGAGCTCTCCACCAAGACCGGATGTTTCCTGTACACCATCGAGAGGGCCTCCCCCCTCACATGGGTGTCCACTACGTGATGCGTGGTGAAGTGCCCGCTGTTGTCATCGTCGGCCGCTGGGAGCGCCATTGGAGCCACGGGGAGCGCCATTGGAACCGCTGGATGTCCTCTCTGTATATGTCCTCGTGGGTGTGCTTATTGTGTCGTGTGAGACGAGAGATGAAGGTAAATGGCCGCAGGAATAAAAGGGTGCCGGGCGGCGTGGATTCTCGGCGCGTCCGCATGGCAGTTTTTGCAGCGGGTAACTGCATCGTCGCGCCGCGCCCGGAGCAACCGCTTGCACACGAACGTGGGTGATCATGTGCCGGCCCCAAACACTGGCAGCACGCGTGGAGGGACGACGGCAGAGCACCCGGAGGGACGCGAGCAGAGCGCGCCGCGGCCGCCTGAACCGCAAGCAACCACACGCATAGAGCAGTTGAACACGCAGGAAATGGTCGCCTACAAGCCCGCCGACAGTTGCGTCGCTGCATAGAGAGCGGCCGTGTGGTACCACCTCCGTCTAGTCTATAGTCTCCTTTACATTCCATGCCATACTTTTCCCTCAAATTTAACCAACAAAATGTTAATGCATGTTTTAAAAATTATATAATTGAAACTATGTTCAAATACAAATCCAACTATATAATCTTTGGCGACATGCATTCGTATTTTATTAGTTAAGTCATACTTATAAACCAGGACGGTGGTATAGTAGGTAATTAAATCGCAAACGTTTTTATTAACCATATGTGTACGTGGCCTTTCGTCCTCCTCTCGCACGTCTTGTCACCCCACTGCCGAAGACGGCTTACAGCGCAAGCTTGCGCAGCGTGCGTGGGTGTTCTTTTTGCCAAACGGTGGCACCAATGAATCGTCGGTGAGCCCGTTCCCGCGCAACCTCGCAGGTTCCCGCCCGACTCGGTGAAATCCCCTGAAATCCCAATGCTTATCGGCCTGCTACAAAAACTCTCACGGCCAGCGAGTCCTGCGTCGTATTTTCCCCTCCATCCCTGTAGCTTATCTCGTCTGCTTCTCCCACAATCGCCAATGGCACCGGTCCGTCGTTGTCCAGCCACTCCGCCGTCATCAGAGGACAGCTCCAGCTGGGAGGCTACACCGCGGTGGCGGTGCAGTCCCCGGCGTAGTGTAGTGCGAGTGGCATCCCTGTTGGGTGTGCGCGGAACACCCACCACACGCTCCGCCGCCGGTGCCCGTCGGCAGCTGTTGCCGGCCACCGGTGCCCGTCGGCAGCTATTGCCGGACGCCGTTTTCACCACACCACCGTCGAAAGCCAGGGCCATCACCCGCTCCGCCGCCGCGGCCCAAAGGCGGGAGGTGGCCATCGTGGCTGCCACCCCACTGCCAGCCACTATGGCCATCACCCGCTCCGCCACCGCGGCCCGAAGGCGGGAGGTGGTGGTCGTGGCCGCCACCCCGTCGTCGGCCGCCGTGGCCTCCAGCCCACCGTCGACCACCGGGGTCACCACCCGCTCCGCCATCACCGCCCGAAGGCGGGAGGCGGAGGTGGATGCCCGCACGTGCATCAACAACCTTGCGTGCTAAACCGAGTTCCTGCGGGAGGAGGAGGAGCGCCTCGTCGAGCATGCAAAGAGCCTTACCGCTGCCGTGGCCGCAACACAAGCCGCCTTAGAGGCGAGGAATCAGGAGATCTACGAGGAGAACCACTGCTTCGAGAGGGGTCGTCTGGAGCGGCAGAGGGTGTTCGAGGTGAGCATCACTGAAGCTGCATTAGCGGCAGGCACCGCATTGCGGTTGCCCAGCTCGTCGGTAGGCTCCTCCTCCTCCGCCTCTTACTGAGCGCGCTCGACAGAGGAGAGGCAGCTGGAAGTAGTACAAAGCCCCTCCGCGGTAGTAGTAGTGGTAGTAGTATTTAGGGGCTGTTTTGTTCAGTTCATCTGACTATAGATGTGGTGGAACTGTACAACGTACTTAAAATTAGCTAGTATATATAGTTGAACTAGCTATTTCAATACGTGGTTGGCAACAATTGGGGAAAAGTTTGGTTGGTTCAGCTCTCGAGTTGAACTGTTTGTATAAATTAAGAACGACTGCTTAATCTATGAATGAAATCTATGCTTAATTTTTGACTTTTAGTTGCAAAAATTAGATACTGCTAGTGATTTTTAGCTTCATATTTTGAAAAATCGCAGTGTTACAAGGATTGACAAATCTTACCAAATTGTTTGTACGTGGTTGTACATGGGTCAACCAAAACAACCGTTTGCGTTGAAGGGATGCACAAATCCTGCACTGCTCTCACTTTACATACGGGTGTTCTATCTAAAACATTTGCGATCAAGAGCTGTAGAAATCCTGCTCGGCACATTTTCTCATGGCTTCCTGGGGAAGCTGTCGGTTTGCATACGGGTGTTCTAACTAAAACATTTGCGATGATTGTTTTATATTTAAAAAGCAAATTAAACTGCAGGTTGGGCGCCATTAATGGAGAGGATGCGAGCAAGGCGGGCGGCCATGGGAGTCAAAGGGCTCGCTTCCCAGTGAGCCTGCGCAACGTATAGCTCGCACGATTCCCGGTGAGCCTGCGCACTCGAGGACAGCTTGCATGCCTCTCGGTCAGCCTGTGCACTGCATTTACGCCAGACGCCTCCCGCTCGATCAAGGTCAAGCGGTACTGTCCGCGGAACCTCCTACACCCATTAAAACCAAGACACGTGGTGTCACGTGAATGGTTAACAGAATTTTGGATTTACTAGAATTTAAAAACCAAAGGCGTCTCAATGTTTTGCGGCAATCAAGCTGCATACCGTGTTTGAAATTCATTCCCATTTCTTGCATGGGACCTAAGCATGCACCCAAGGACACAGATTTGATTTTTCAACCAATTTATATGCACTGGAGCATGTGCATGTAGTTCAAAGTTGAATTATGCACATACATGCATTGAAAACTCACTTAATGCATAATAATGTCCAAACGAACCCCGAAAAATCACAAAAAATCACACAACACTCCTGCTGTTCTATGTTGACACGAGAAAAAAATTTGAAAGCAATAAGAGGCAATGGATATCATTTCGTCCCCAAAGGTGGGACGTTCCCTATCGAAAACCATCGTGCTTGTTGTGAGAAGCTCTGGTTTGTGAGAAGCATATACCCAAACCTGCCCCAAATGGGACAAAATGTGTACCACGACATGTTGATGCCGCTCCATGATAGCATGCCAAGCTTCATGAATTTCAGACGAGTTTTGGATGTACTATAATTTAAAAACGAGGCATCTCAACACTACAAAAAAAAATACACTTCCGTGATGATACGTGTTTGTCACAGTAGGTCGCGTTTTTTGTCATGCATGTACATCCAGGACATATTTATGACAGAATCAAGATAGTCATACCTGTGCTGTCGTAGAAGTGTTCCATGACATTACCAAAATTATCATCACGGAAGTGTCCACTTCCATGACGATAAATCACGCGTCACAGAAGTGCTTTCGTCAAGGGTAACCGACACGTGGCTTCCACCGTGAACGAACGCCGTTAAGCTATCGGGTCGGATTTTGTATCCGATAACCCGTTAATGTACCACGACCAATGTCGATTTTCCACGTGTAAAATTCTCATTGGTCGACGGATCCACGTCGACTCTGCGTTAACACAGTGTCACTCATCCAACGGTCGAGATGGGCCTATGATATGTTGACACGTGGACCGGCCCAACAGTGGCCCATGAAGTTTAAATGGGCCGGCCCAACCGAAGGCCCATAAGATTTAGCGGACCATAATGGGCCAGCCCAGCTAAAGGCCCACAAAATTTAGCGCACAACAATGGGCCGGCCCAGCTAAAGGCCCACAAGATTTTGCAGACCATAATGGGCCGGCCCAGCTAAAGGCCCACAAGATTTTGCGGACCACAATGGGCCAGCCCAGCTAAAGGCCCACAAGATTCTGCAGACCATAATGGGCCGGCCCAGCTAAAGGCCCACAAGATTTTGCAGACCATAATGGGACGGCCCAGCTAAAGGCCCACAAGATTTTGCGGACCACAATGGGCCAGCCCAGCTAAAGGCCCACAAGATTCTGCAGACCATAATGGGCTGGCCCAGCTAAAGGCCCAACATCCTCTGTCAAATCGGCCCGTCAACGGCCTGTCCTAAACTTGCCATCAACGCGGCCCATGGTCACCGGCCCGTTAAAATCGCTAAGTAATTGGGCCGAATCACGACCCGGTGTATTTCCGGCCTGTTAAAGGTCCGGCTTCATTTGGGCCCATTTACAGGCCATCAAAACTTTTGGCCCATAAACGACCATGAAGGATTTGGGTCATATTCGGCCATGTCTGACATTCGGCCTGTTAGAGGCCCACTATAGATTTGAGCCACTTTCTTCCTGTTGTCATTTTCGGCCTGTTAACGCCAGACGTAAACCATGGGCCATATGTGGCCCAACGTCATATCGGGCCCATTAACGACCCATATAGAAATGACAATAATCAAGCCCGACCGAAGTTCCGCCCTGTTAAAGGCCCGTGTATTAGGTCAGCGCATTTACGGCTCGTCCGAATTTCGGCCTGTCAAAGATCCGCGTCGTAAGTGGGCCACCATTTCCGCCTGCTAAGTCCAGTGGGTTATTTGGCACAATCAGGGCCCAATCTCACTTTCGTTCTATTAAAGGTCCATGTTTTTTATGGGCTCGAGATATTTACACCTGTAAACGGCCTATTTTCTTGAGGGCCCAAATTATGTTTAGGCACATTAAAAGGCCCACTATGGGCACAAGCCTACGAGAAAAATATGAAAGCTTATGCTGATTTAGGCCCGTATATTTTTAGTGGGCTACATGTCAATTTCGCCCGTAATCGATTTTAGCCCAATTGGAATGGGCCCGATTTAATGTTGGCATGTTGGGCTCCTGAAGCATTTGGCGAATACATTACTAAGATAAACCTACACTATACAAAAATAGCGTCGTAATTATCGCAGCCTGAGGCAGCATCATAAATGTTGTATCACAACAAAATAAATTCCAACCATACAACAAAAGGCCTGTTGGCATAAAGTTTACAGTCCTTCCAAATAAAAGCACCATCAGATGTATAGAAGCACAGATCATTTGACCTGAGTGTTAATGTTTCAGGCTGTAGAATTTGATGGAGCAGCACGATCTCCACCTTTTTTCCGGCATTGAACAACGAAGCAAATGTCTGATAGTCTAGTTTCAAAACCATTCATATCTTGACGACATTTCTCAACCACTATTCTTGTTTCCGAAACAACGTCCATTAGGGATTGGACTTGTGTTTGGAGCACAGATATATCACTCTGTCTAGCAGGAAGATTTTCTTCAGTAGGCGATTTGGACGAGGTTACCTTGACAACCAACCCAGAATTACGCAGGAAGGTGGTTTTTGCATTGTTAGTGGAGAGATACTGACGAACTGCAGCAAGAGGTGACATTGTGCCTGTAGTAGCCTCGTCACCTTCAGGTGGTTGTGGCTGTTCAATCATTTGTTCCATAGCTTCCTGAAAGTTTGAACTTGTAGATTAGTGTACCGGATAAGTTACTAATGAGATAAAACAAACAAAGTAGGTTAAACGTTTATACATAACTTATTTTGGTGAACTACGGTAATACATTAGCATGTATTGTAGTGCCAACTACATAATAAAATCACTTTCGGAACATATGTCCATGTAGCATGCCTACTGTATTGTCTATTTCCTCACATTTGTTGACATCTAAGGATAAAGAGACATGGTTTAAAGTAGGTTGAACATAGTATGACATCATTCATATCATGGGCAAACAGATATAAAACAAACAACCTATTTTATCATTGTGTGCGCACGTGAATATAACAACTAGATTACAGATCAAGACCAAAAGAATATCCTTCATGTCTTTTAAACCATGTAAGGTGAAATGATACGTTAAGACAACTATGTATAAAAGTGAACAGAGTAACTGACATTGGCTGCAAACCAAGTAGTTAAATGAACACATCACAGTACCAATCAGTTCAAAGGCGGGAGGAGTAAGGACTTACAACAATGGGCTTGAACTGGTGTGCTCATGCCCTTCATCTTGCTTTGGTGTGGCAATCCTTGAAGATTTACCTTGCATTCGGTTCGATTTCTTTTTGGTCCGCACGGGCTTTCCTCTCAGATTTGGAACAAGTCAATATAGATACGATAATATGGCACAAAAAGAAGAAGGAAGTAGCAGCTATTTACAAAAGCCTCACAAAGGTGCAATATAGCTACGAGATCCTGTTGTCTATTGGAATTTCACTTTAGAACGGTTGGTTTTGTTCTTCAAGCAGTTAGCCTAGAAGAAGATACACTTGTAAGGCACATACATAAATACAAGTTCAATATGTGGTCCGATCAAATACATATAGCCTACCCGATACTTTGGATCGCACCGGTGTTTAATGAGGGCTGTCCGGTCTTCATCTGTAATATATTCCAATTTGGAGATGTTTGGGCGATTTCATTGTTAGCCTTGCCTTCAAAGTGAGATTTTCTAAGGTGGTACCGACATCGTCAGCAGAGCGGACTAAAAAACATGAGTGCATGCTTGTTTAGTTGCATCATCTTTCGGATCCAACTTGAACCTCATCTGTTGAAAAAGAATGCGAGTCTTATTAGGAGGAAGCTAGAAAGTATGGGATGAGCAAGACAATATTACTAATTGCGATGAATAACATTACTTACGGATAAATGGTCAAGGAAGGTGTTAAACTGGGTATTGTCTTTCTCATTCCTGCTTTGGATCCATGTTGGGAGGATACGTGCATGACACCTAACGGCAGCAGTTGCCTCGATACTAACTTGGTGACTCAGTAGCATCATGTGGCCTTTTAAACCTGCCTCAAAATGGATCTCCATTCTTCCTCCTTTAGATTTTGTTAATCATCAAGCATTATCCACGATGTATGTTTTCGCTATGCGCCGTGGTGCTAGTTCAACAACGAATATGGAAAGTGTAAGTGTACATCAAGCGTGAGAGTACATATAAAGGAGCATGCAATCGCAACTTGACTCGGTCAAGTACCGCCTTGGTGTTGATGCTCATGAGGTTCATCTGATCTTGCCAAGTCCTGTTGTGTCGCTAGTGCTTGAAGTAGTGTTAGGTGTGAAGGCAGCTTGGGAACCGGCTAGTTCCGAGCAAACGAACGAGTAATCGTTGAGATCTTTGGTACAGTTGAAGCGGATTCTGCGGTTGGTGGAGCGGGTGATACTTGTGTTTGTAGATTTAGCCGGTGGACTTGGAACTTCTCTTGCACTATAAGTACCAGCAGAATCTCGACGGCATAACCTTTTCCGCTTTCACCCGACGAGTAACAAGACTCCCTACTATATTATTTTCCTTGCTCTTTTTTGACTTTGCCTTGTCAAGCTGTACCCACAACACAAAAGAATAAAATCACTCTTCAGAACTCATTGATGCATGATACAAACAAGCAATACTTTGATGTAAGACAACCGTATGAGGATGGAATATGTAAGAAAAACAGGATGGCGTGACATATTCACAGCTACGATGTGCAAACTAAGCCGAAGGATTTTCAAGAAAATAGATGTAATGCAAGCTAGACACCATATGAAAGATGCAACCAATATTACTCTGCCAAGTTAAAAGTGTCTTGTCATAAGTGGCAATTCGAAAAATTAGAAGCAAAGACAACGTAGAAATCAATGCAAGATGCAACCACTATCAAACCGCCATGTTAAAAGCATCCAATCATGAGTGACTGATGCGGGATACACAACAGCAGTACTTTGATGTAAGAACATGGTATGATAGATAGATGCAGTGTATTCTAGACACATAAAGCCATGTCATATGCACATGTATAACGTATAAACTCAAGATGTGCAATTTAATCAAAATAGAAGAAATACAGGCTAGACAACATATGCAACATCAAACCAATTATCACACTGTCAACTTAGAACAAGCACCTGCGATGGTGGAGTACGGGAGATGAACTCATCATGTAGACTTGGGGCTTCAACTTCATTAGCGATGGCGAGGGCAAATCTAGAGAGTCTCTGTTTGCGTCGGTGCGGAGGACCACCAACATCCCCTAACTTACTCTTTTCCTTCCTATTTTCTCGATATTGCCTTATGAAGTCAAAACCACAAGAAGATGAATAAAATTAGCTCTGCATAACTGGTTGATGCATGATATGCATTTAACACTACTTTGATGTAAGGCAAGCGAGGGATAGGAGGATGGAATATATACAAAAAAGACAGCGTTTCATATTCACACGTGCGATAGGAGGATGGAATATGTATGAACAAACAAGAAGCGGAAGACATTTCAACAAAATTAGAAGAAATGAAAGCTAGGCACCATATGAACATGCAACCAATATCACTCTATCGTAAAAAGTGTCTCGTCATAAGTGCCATTTCAAGAAATTAGAAGCGATACAAGCTACAAGACAATGCAAGATGCAACCTACATCACAGTCCCAAGTTAAATGTGTCTTATGGGTAAGTGATCGTTGTAGGTATAAGTTGTAAGCTACGCAGATGCAATTCAACATAATCAGAAGCAATACAAACTAGACATCATACGAAAAATGCAACCACGTATAACAGTTCCAAGTAAGAGCAAGCACCTGTGATGGAGTAGGGGAGATGTGCTCATCATGTACACATATGTTCTAGAAACAGGAACACGTGTCATATTCACAGGCATTATGTGTAAAGTATGCAGATGCAATTCAAGTTAGAAGCAATAAAAGCTAGACATCATACGCAACATGCAACCACATATAATAGTGTCAAGTTAGAGCAAGCACCTGTGATGGTGGAGTAGGGGAGATGTGCTCATCATCTACACAGCTATGTTGAATGTCCAGCCTTGTGTTGTCTTGCGAATCTTGTTGGGAGGATGGCGGAGTAGAATCTGTAGAGACCCCCTGTTTGAGTTGTTCAAGGACCACCATCATCCACCGCCGGACTAATTTCCTTCAGCTGTAATGATTTTGCATTGTGAAGTCAAACCGATAAGAAAAGCGAATAAAATTCGCTCCTTAGAACTCATTCATGCATGATCTTGATTTAACACTACTCGGATGAAAGGCAAACACATGATGCGAGGATGGAATATGTTTGAAAACAGGATGGTGTGACATATTCACACCCATGATGTGGCAACTAAGCGAAGGCATTTCAACAAATTAGAAGCACCGCAAGCTAGACACCATATGAAAGATGCAACCAATATCACTCTGCCAAGTTCAAACTGTATGGCGTTTCAACAAATTAGAAGCAGTACATGCTAGAAATCATATGCAAGACACAACCAATATCACAGTGGCGACTTAACGGCGCCTTATCATAAATGACTGATGCGGGATATGCAAGAATAGTAGTCTGATGTAGAAACAGGAACACATGTCATATTCACAGGCATTATGTGTAAAGTAAGCAGATGCAATTCAACAAAGTTAGAAGCAATACAAGCTAGACATCATGCAACATGCAACCACATATAATAGTGCCAAGTTAGAGCAAGCACTTGTGATGGTGGAGTAGGGGAGATGTGCTCATCATCTACACAGCTACGTTGACTGTCTAGCCTTGCGTTGTCTTGCGAATCATGTTGGGAGGATGGCGGAGTAGAATCTGTAGAGAACCTCCGTTTCAGTTGCTCAAAAGGACCACCATCATCCAATGCCTTGCCAATTTCCTTAAGCTTTATTGATTTTGCATTGTGAGGTCATACCGACAAGAAAAAGGAATATCATTCGCTCTTCAGAACTCATTCATGCATGATACTGACAAACACTACTCTGATGAAAGGAAAAGTCATGATACGAGGATGGAATATATATGAAAAAATGGACGGCTTGACATATTCACACCTATGATGTGGTAACTAAGCAGAAGGCACTTCAACAAACTAGAAACACTGCAAGACACCATATGGAAGGTGCAATCAATATCACTTTGCCAAGTTAAAACTGTCTCGTCATAGGTGTATGCTCATCAAACTAGAAGCAATACATGCTAGAAATCATATTCAAGACGCAAACCAATATCACACTGCCAACTTAAAGGTGTCCCATCATAAGTGATTGATGCAGGATACACAAGAAGAGTAGTTTCATGTAAGAACATGCTGTGATAGACAGATATAGTATGTACCAAAAACAGGAAAGCGTGTCATATTCACATGTATCATGTGTAAGCTAAGCAGATGCAGCTTTACACTAATTAGGAGCAATACGAGCTAGACACCATATGCAACATGCAACCAGATATCACACCGCCAAGTTAGAGCAAGCACCTTGGATGGTGGAGTAGGGGAGCGGAGACTTGGACCTTGTAATGCACTATCAAGTACAAGGAGAATCGTCTGCAGATGCTCCGTTTTCGTTGCTGTTGCAGAGGACTACCATCACCGCCTTCCTTACTCTTTTCCTTCCTCTTTTTTGATTTTGCCTTGTCAAGTCAAACCCACAAGAAAAAGAAACAAAATTTGCTCTTCGTAACTCATTGATGCATGATACTGACGAACACTACTTTCATGTAAGGCAGCCGCATGATAGGAGGATGGAATATGTTTGAAAAACAGGACGACGTGACATATTGGCATGTATGATGTATAAAATGTAAACTAAGCATAAGGTGCTTGAACTTGTTAGAATCGATGCAAGCTAGAAACCATATGAAAGATGAAACCAATATCACTCTGCCAAATTAAAAGGGTGCCCTAACAAATGTATTTGACCAAATTAGAAGCAATACATGGCAATAGGCTAGAAATAATATGCAATATGCAACAAATAAAGGTGACTCATCGTAAGTGATTGATGCAGGATCTGAGAAGAGAGGTAGTTTCATGTAAGAACAAGGTTAACACATAGATGTAGTGTGTACCAAAAATAGGAAGGCATGTCATATTCAAAGGTATAGAGTGTAAACTAAGCAGATGCAATTTACCCTAGTTAGAAGCATTACAAGCTAGACACCGTATGCAACATGCAACCACATATCACACTGCGAAGTTAGAGAAAGCACCTATGATGGTGGTGTAGGGGAAGTGCGGTCTTCAGGTACAGAGCTACGTTCAATGTCTTCATTTAGGCTTGCTGTTTCTTGAGAATCATGTGGAGAGGATGAAATTGCATTCTTTATAAGAGTATTGCATCTCATATTAACCCACGCGCGTGACTGTCTCATCATAAGCGATAGACGCAGGATACACAAGAACAGTAGTTTGATATAAGAACATGGTGTGATAGGCAGATGTAGTATGTACCAAAAACAGGAAGGCGTGTCATATTCACATGTATAATGTGTAAGCTAAGGAGTCGCAATTTAACTAATTAGGAGCATTGATGAGGGATACACAAGAAAAGTAGTTTGATGTAAGAACATGGTTAATAGAAAGACGTAGTATGTACCAAAAACAGGAAGGCATGTCATATTCACGGGTATAATGTGTTAACTAAGCAGATGCAATTTACCCTAATTAGAAGCATTACAAGGTAGACACCATATGCAACATGCAACCACATATCGCACTGCCAAGTAAGAGCAAGCACCTGCGATGGTGGTGTGGGGAAATTGCGGTGATCAACTAGAGAGCTACGTTGACTATCTTCATTTAGCCTTGCTGTTTCTTGAGAATCATGTGGGGAGGATGACACTGCACTCTTTAAACGAGTAGGGCGTCTCATAGTAACCCACCCGGGTGACTGTCTCATCATAAGTGATTGACGAGGGATATAAAAGAGCATTAGTTTGATGTACGAACATGGTTAATGGACATGTGTAGTATGTATCAAAAACAGGAAGGCATGTCATTATCAAAGGTATAATGTGTAAAGTAAGCAGATGCAATTTAACCAAATTGGAAGCAATACAAGCTAGACACCATATGCAACATGCAAGCACATTTGACATCGCTGAAGTTAAAGCAAGCACACAGGATGGTTGTGTGTGGCAATTGAGATCATCAATCGCAGAGCTACGTTTACTATCTCCAATCACGACATCGCACTCCATTAGAGCGCTGAAACGCTTAGTGCTTGTCTTCGAATTACACTGGAGCGACTTCTATCTTTTCTTTTCTGCATTCATCAACACTGCGTCAGAGCCTGAAATACCCATGTGTCACGCCCAAGATGCGACCCTATCCTAAAGGAACTCGAAGGTCCCACCAAGGATAGAAGCGCATCTTGAAGACGCTTTTGCAAGGTGAATATCATTATATCAAACCATTACATAATAGTTGGGGATACATACATAAGGCACAAACGCCCCAAGAATACATCAACATCATACAAGAGATCAACATCCGACTACGGATGAAACATAAACAGAAACTCAAACAATATCCACCCTGCTAGCCCAGGCTGCCGACCTGGAACCTATCCCCTGAACGAAAAAGAAGCAGAAGAAGAACTCCAAGACAAGAAAACATCACTCTCGCGTCAAGACCATCGCATAACCTGTACCTGCAACTGGCGTTGTAGTAATCTGTGAGCCACGAGGACTCGGCAATCCCATTACCATGGGTATCAAGACTAGCAAAGCTTAATGGGTAAGGAAGGGGTAAAGTGGTGAGGTTGCAGCAGCGACTAAGCAAAGTATGGTGGCTAACTTACGAAACAAGAGCGAGAAGAGGAGCTTGGCAAGCGGTCGTCAACTAGTAATGATGAAGAAGTGATCCTGAACTCCTACTTACGTTTACGTCAAAAATAACCCAAGAACCGTGTTCTCCTGTCGAACAACCCCGAAAAGAGGCAATCACGGTTACGCACATGGTTGGTGTATTTTTGAAGAGTTTACTTCAAGTTTACTACAACCGGATATTAACAAATTCCCATCTGCCACATAACCGCGGGCACGACTCTCGAAAGTTTAAACCCTGCAGGGGTGTCCCAACTTAGCCCATGATAAGCTCTCGCGATCAACGAAGGATATTCCTTCTCCGGGAAGACCCGATCAAGATCGGAATCCCGGTTCTGTGACATTTCGACAATGGTAAAACAAGACCAGCAAGACCACCCGGATGTGCCGACAAATCCCGATAGGAGCTGCACATATCTCGCTCTCGTGGCACGCCGGATGAGCGACGCCTTGAGTTGGCATAGACCCTGGTTGCCTAGGGGGCGCCGGACATCGCTCGGTTTGGACCAGCGCTCAGAGGAGCACTGGCCCGGGGGCTAAAATAAAGATGACCCTGGGGCTCCAGAAACCCAAGGGAAAAAAGGGCATAGGTGAGGCAATGGTAAAACCAATGTTGGGCCTTGCTGGAAGAGTTTTATTCAAAGCAAACTATCAAGGGGGTCCCATAAATCACCCAACCGCGTTAGGGACACAAAATCCGGGAACATAATACCGATACGACGGAAACTAGGGCGGCAAGAGTGGAACAAAACACCAGGCATAAGGCCGAGCCTTCCACCCTTTACCAAGTATATAAATGCATTAATAATGTAAGAGATATTGTGATATCCCAACATAAACATAATACAACATGGAGCAATCTTCGTCTTCACCTGCAACTAGCAACGCTATAAGAGGGGCTGAGCAAAGCGGTAACATAGCCAAACAACGGTTTGCCAGGAAGGGTGACAAAGGTTAGAGGTTCATGGCAATTTGGGAGGCTTGATAAACAAGTGGTAGGTAACGCGCATAGCGATAGAACGAAGCAACTAGCATAGCAATGATAGTCGTGAGATCCAAGGCGACAGTCATCTTGCCTGAAATCCCGCTAGGAAGAAGAACGAGTCCATGAAGAAGATGAAGCCACGAAGACGAACCAAGCGTAGACGAACGAATCCTCACGATCGCAACGAAACGGGAACTATCGAGAAGAAGCGCACAACATGGAAAGAAGCAAACACACGGTAAACACACAACTCATAAACATGGCATGATGCAAAACAAGTATGATGCATGTCCGGTTTAATGAGGCATGGCATGGCAAAGTGCAACACACAATACTACAAATTAAGTGGAGCTCAATTTGCAACGAGTTGCATATTGACGAAACACCACATTCGAGTTATTTAGTTCGCTCTCGTTTAGGTACAACAATATTAAATGTTGTTAAACATGGCAAGAGGTGAAACATATGAAAACTACCTATCTAGGCAAGTTTAAATGAGGCCGGAAACAACAAACAACAATTCCGGAAAATCCTCATGTGCATATTTTAGATTTGGTACTGTTCTGCCTATTACATAATTTTAGAGTTGTTAAACATGCAAAGTAAGTGCACCAAATTAAACTAGGCATTTTTCCACCCCATTTACATATAAATTTTATCTCATTCGGAGCTACGGTTATTAAGTTATGAATTAAACCATTTTAACATGGCATTTAAGCAAAATTAAACAAACCACAAGTTTAAACATGTTAAACATGGATGAAAGTTGGACATTGTGAAACTACATGAAAATCGGAGCAAGATGCATATATTACATATTTTATTTGGATGCATGGATCTTTAGTTATTAACATTGCAAAACAGTGGTAGTTCCTATAAATAATAATGCACTGGAAAATGCTAAAATACAGAGAGTGGGAAAAAATATGCACGAGCCGGATTCAACGCACTGTGCAAGCCTGGTAGCAGATCCGGCCCGATGCGGCTGTGGGTGCGTGCGTGCAATAGTACAGGAAAAACAGAGCAAAACTTGGGGCGCGTGGGACTCGAACCCAGGACCTCCTGGAGTGTGTGATGCGTGCTGACCAGTCGGTCTGGCCGAGTGCTTGTGATTGGGAAGGTGCAGAGCTCTACTTGAAGAGGGCAAGACCCGGTCTTGGATCCATGGACGCACAGCGACTTGCCTGCGACGACGACGAGCAAAGAGGGGGCTACAAGAGAAGCGGATCACCGGAGGGGGTGCGGAAATGTGCCAGGGTGCGTGAGGTAGAGCAACGACGCGAGGGTGCGGGCGTGGATGCGCAAGGCGGGGCTGGCGCAAGGCTGAGCCTCGCTTCGGCCATGGTTGCCGGCGAGCAAACGCAACAACGGCGAGAGCGGCTGAGCAGTGGCGGGCATGCGGGTTTGTAAGGGGAATTTGGCGCGCTCCAGAGGAGGGATGCGGGGCGCTCGAGCTCGAGCATTGCTCGGCTCGGGCATGCAGATGCGCGCAGTGGCAGGGAAGAAAAACACGGCAAGGCGGCGCGGGTGCGCGGGCGTGCGAGGAAACTGGCAAGGACGCGAGCATGGAGGCTGTGTTTGTGTGTGTGCACGCGCGCAGACGGCGGTGTGTGGGATCAGCGAGCGGAAGCAGCGGCACAAACATGAAGTCGAACTCACGCCATGGCACTCATGGTGACCGTGGGTTCCTGCTTGTCTGGACAAGTCTACGGAAATGAAACACACGAGAGAGGAGGGCTAAGAGGAGCGTATCGTCACCGTGGGGGTGCTGCTGGAGTTGTACAAGGTCGCGGGTGGCCGTGGCCGGCGGGAAGACATGCTGATCGTGGCGATGGTGCTCGGGGTCCGTGAAGCAGAGGAAGCAGGGGAAGAAGACGTCGAGGGGGAGGTCAATCCGGGCTCGAATGGACGCTTCACGCTTGCGAGGTCGAGGAAGAAGATGGAGACGCGGGCGTTGCTCCCCGCGGAAGAAGAAGGATGGGCCGAGCTGGTCAAGTCGGAGAGGAGCTCGGTCTTTTCTTGGCCATGGCGTCGGCATGAAGCTCGGTGACTTACCTGGCGGCGGCAGGAGGAAGAGAAGGGTGAAATGGAGGGAGGATGAAGACTAGGGCACCGGGGGATGTTATATAGGGGCCTAGGGGAGCTCTCCGGCCGTCAAATCACTCAGGAGGTCGACGTGGACATCCTGGATGACCTGCCGTACAAGGGGAAGACGATGAACAGGGGAGTGGTGCTGGTGGGCTGGATCGAAGGGGTAAGTGGGCTGCGGCGCTGCGCGGAGAGGAGCTAGGCCTCTGCTGGAACTCTCTCTCCCCTCTGTTGTTTCTTTTCTCAATTTCCTCAAACAAAAAATAAGAGAGAAAGTCTTAGAGATAAAGGGAAGGCGTGAGAGAGATATGAGAATATATCCTGAGTCCAGAATTTGTGCATAATTTTAATAAATTGACTTGGCAATTTTTAGAGGTGAAAAATAATCCAAGTTTGAATTAAATTCAAACTTGAGCCATTTTTAAACCCAACCAAAACAACTTCAAAAAAGGTGCAATTTTGCAGAGAGGTAAAAGACATGGAGTAATATTATCAGGAAACAAATGAACATTAATGGAGGCAGGAATAATGTCACTTGACATGAAAGACAAAATTTGAAATAGATGAAGAAGTGGATAGTTTGTGCACATGGGGAAAACAGTTGATGGAAAAGATCAAGATGGACAGCACAAGAACAATACATCAACATGAAGAATGCAACCCACATGATGATCATGTAGAATGCAATAACATGACACAAGGCATATAAAATCAAATGCATAGCAAAGCAAGATGATCGTGGCAACAACAAGGATGGCATACTATAATCAATAATGAACATGATGCAAGAAGCAAAATATGACAAGGCACTGAACACATAAACATGGCATAAACATGTAGGAATGAAATATGCAAAAACAATTATGCTAATGCAACAAACACAATAACCACACGACAACAACTAAAAAAAAGGAAGGCAACTAGAGCATCGGTCTCGGGGCGTTACACCATGCATAAAAAAACAATAGTGTGAGTATGGGTGAAGTGTGTGCACAGTTAGTACAGTGTAAAGGTAGCAGATAGTAGGTCGGTGAGAAATAAATGACGGGAGACATATGATAGCTCTACAACATGCATGGCACACTAAATTACTACAGGATTCTATGAAAATAACAGTCGAGTGAAAGCAAATAGGTCAGTCCATTTTTTCTGCACCGTCCAATGTACAAATAATGGGCAGATCGCCTTCATCTACCTCCAACCAGTCAGTGTATACGATCTTCCTCGAAACGCCGGCGACCATCGGCCCAGTATTCCTCCCCTGCATGCACCCTCCCCTCGACCTCACCGCACCGCCGTGCTTGGCACCGCCCCCCGGCCATCCATTCAAGCCCTGCCGACCTCCAGATCGGGCGCAAGCAGCTCCTGCGCCCCACACCCCTATGATAGACACCGATGCGCCGCTTCCCCGGGGAACAGGCAGACTAGGTGCTCCCCGCGCCTAAGCGGGTGTTGCTTCTTTTAATTGCGGTTCGACTGACCCTAAATTGAAATCCAGGCGGGCTACTGACCTCTAGCAAAGGTGAAATAGTAAAAGGGAGGAAACCTTGTGCATTTAGTATCACGAAGAAGATGCAGTAAGAAGCGCTCAACTAGTTTCTTTCGTGGGATGAATACGATGTGAGCGGAGACGTAAGATTTGCACGAATAAGGGAAGATGGGTACCTCTTTCTGCTGGCAGTGTTGTGTCCTCCTTATGTTTTTCCGACGATCTTCTTGTTGTTCGCCGGAAACCAGAAGTTGTGGAGGACGGTGCAACCTTGGACGAACCCATGGCCAAGTTGTTGAGTGTGGTGCGGTGGCCGTCTGTCGGCGGCGGGGAAGCAGATCCGAGGCGGCGAACGACGGCGTAGCGGGAACAGCTCCGGTGCGGTGGACGGTTGCGACAGTGGAGCCGCAGCAGTGAGGCGCAGGACGGCGTGGTCGGAGTGGTTCTGGTACGGCGCACGTCGGCGTCGGCGTCGTGGAGGCAGCTCTGCCTCGGCTTCAGCTGCTAAGTCCTTGAGGGCATTGCGGTTGTGGTTGCGTTGGATGACGACGTCGGGGTACCGGCTCCGGCGTGATGGAGGAGGGCGGCGGTGGATTGGCCGCTATGGGGTGGAGGACGGACCAACGGAGGAGGCTGGGGTTTCGCGGCTGGTGGAGAGGGTGTTTTCGCGCCCATGGAGTATGAATGGGGAAACGGAGGGAGGCGGGGAACTAAGGGGGAACAATGTTCGGTTTGAGACGCGCTTGTTTGAAATTTGGGGAAAGTTACAAACTTTGCCCCCATCTAAAATTTCAGGCATATTGCGGGTTGGGGGTAGGACAGTCATGTCAGGTGTCCCAAATGTGGGGAGGATAGATTCCGGCCGAGCTAATGGGTGTTTAGGCGCCCACGGCGTATGAATGCTTCTCGGAGGCGGTTGAGACTGGCGTCTTGGTGAAGTTACAAACCTAACCCGGTTTAGACCTTTGGACATCGGGCCGATAGGCTACATGGGCCAGAGTCAGGACAGTAATTTCCTACCACCAAAACATTAGTCTCATGGCGGTTTGGGTGACCAGAGGCCTATTTGGCGCTTGCTCAATATTTGGGAGCAGAAGCATTAACATTTTCGGTTCTCTTGAATTGAACTTTCAGGATTTGTCAAACTTCACAAATCTTTACTCCTGAAAATCCTAAAGCTGCGATTATTTTGGAATGGAGGGGGTACATTTGAATATACATTGTACATGAGTATATATTAAAAAAATATGCAACTTACCTTAGTTCTTGCATGGTTCCAGATATAATCTCCTTGGTTGCAAAAAAAGTTAGATATGCGTATTAATATATATAGCATGTTCAAACTCACAACAAAGGTTGATGCCCCCTTTTACATCTGATTTACAAATGCCATTATCTCGGGTTCAAATAGATGAATGCACTTCCTATGAATTTGAATCTTCGAAGCCCTCTTTATGTTGAATTCGACATGTATTCTATTTCGTAGCTAGCAATTTGGAATGTATCCATGCAAGTGACAAATGTATAAAGTGCTTCACACTAACAACATGGAGTGCACTAATTAATGTTTATATATGAATTGCAAAAACATCCATTGCCTGTATTTCAAACCGCTCTCACTCTATGGATCGATAATATGAAATAAACACATGCACATGCTAGAATTCAATAGAGTATGGGTGTCTGATAGACTGATTTTTGTCCATACGCAATTTGCAAAATTCATGATCTCATCCAAAAATAATAATGCCATTTATATTTTAATTTAATGCGTAGAACCGCCTTTTACACGTAGATGCACTATGCCTTGCTCCGTTCTCACAGACGCGTTATATCTCTCTCTATCTAACGCATAAGGGCACACACTTTATATGCATCGGCATTTCTCTTTCACACATGCTCACAATCTCTCTCAGGGTGTCGGGGTGTCTCACGCACATTCTCTCTCTGTTTCTCTCTCTCTCTCTTTCTGACTACTATGTACCACTCTTTTCACTAATCTCAGTTGGAAAACACTGTTTCTCTCACATGCATATATACACATGCACAGTCTCTACTAGCCCTCTATACGCACATATATGTGCCTACGTGTCTCCCGCATGCACATTATCTTTAGGCCTCTCCCGCACACATTGCCCCCCGACACACCTCTTTCTTAGTAGTTGGCAGATATGATTTCATCATATCGTCATTCGGTAGGATATCCCTGGTTGTTAGGCTGGATGGTAATGCGAGGCAAAGTTTTACCCTAGTTTGGATCGGACCCTTGCAGTTGAAGAAAGAGCCTACTCCTGCATCAGATATTAGTGATAGGGGTGTGTACAAAGTACACGTGAATACCGTGCATTGTGCGTGTGTGTATACTATCGACGAACTAGCCCCAAGCTTGTATAACATACTAAGGGCCTAGGGTTACAAATCATATATAGTCGGCTTATGACCGGTGGGGATAGAGTCCTCTGCGACTCGGTAGCTTCGTGTTGTACGCCGAGTCCTCCACATGGGTCTTCGTGATAACACGTCTCGGTCCAACCTATATGTGGCACAGGATGGAACCGACCCATGAGTCTTGATGTTGACCCACCACAACTAGAAATGATGTGCCCACCACACCACACATGCAATGCGCCACTAAGAAATTAAGCATATACAATAATACAACGGTATCTAGCTCATGACACGTGTCCATATTTTGTTGATGACACTGACGGACTTTGCATTTGATGCGTGCTCCGTATTTTGTTGACGACACTTACGGTCATTGTATTTGAAGCGAAAGCACGATATGGTCACCGGACTTCAGAATAAGCTCATCATGGTCACCACATACATTTTGTCGTGCTAACCAACATGTGGTTGGATGGTTAGAGGACAGTGGTTTCTTGAGCCCACCAAGGTTAAAGTCCCGGTGCTCGCTTTTATCTTGTGTTAATTTCAGTATTTTTCGGTGATGTACATTCAGTGGGAGGAGACATTCCACTCGACTACGAGGAACCTATGGTGACTTTGTAAAATCTCAATATCATATATGCTGGCCCACTCTCTCGAAGGTGCTCATAGGGGTAGGGTTCGCGTGTGCGCGCTTATAGCGGTGAGTTCTTGCACGTATATATGAGCCCTTGAGTCTGTACCGTGTTAAACAAATACATGTCATGATTATACGGTCACTGGCTCACCCGTACAACTCCGTATTATGTTGATGACACAATCAATTGACCATCAACGTTTCCACGCGGCGCAACTAGTGTTGCACCATCGGGGCGCGTAACCGTGGGGCCCACCTGTCAGCCCGTATATGGAAGAAAGAAATGGTAGTTTGAGTCTGTACTGTGTTAATAAAATAAGAGTACATTTTAGGGTGATCATACGGTCACTAGCTCAACATACAGCTTCGTAATTTGTTGATAATACAATCAATTGACCAGTCAAACGATCCACATTCAGCAGCGCACATTACCATAGGGCCCACCTGTCAGCGCGTATATGAAGGACAGAAATGGTAATAAATTAGTGGTTGGTGGGCATTCGAAGTCGTGAGACCTCTGGTTGGCAGTCACCGGCGGTGGGGGGGCGTTCATTGGGCGGTGGGGTGGGGATCCCGGAGAAAAAGCTCGGCGCGCAGCGGGGGGGGGGGGGACTAGAGGGATGGCCGGTGCGGCGGCGGACCGGCGGTGGGCAGTGGTTTCAGGGAGGGCGGGCCGGCCACAGTCGGCGAGTGGGGGGGGGGGCGGTTCGGCCGGTGGTGGCTGGCGGCTCAGGGGGGTGGAGTTTGATGATAAACTGGAGGCCCTTGATTTCGTATCCAACGGCTGGAAAATCTAATGACCAAAGATGAAAAAGTCAGTCGACTGACGTGTAACCTCACCCCACACGTACACATGCACGCACGCAAGACACACACGCATGTAGGCGTGCAACACTGACATGTACACATAACGTACACACGCATGCATGCTGGCGTGCAACACTGACACGTACACATGCACTCACGAACACACGCACGTACACACCCATGCATGCAACACTAAAACGTACCCTTGCACGCACGCAACACTTGCACGCCTGCATACACATAGCACACGTAAGACACGCTCAACCTATACGTGCATGTACCCTTTGTTAAGGACACGGATTGTTACGGGTATTAATCAATCTTATCTGTGATAAGTAGAACATTGATGTTTGCAGTGGTCTTTATGAATCACAACGTATCGAATGGGCTATCAACATAGTAGGCTTTTCTACATGAAAAAGATGATGTCACACTCAATGAACAATCATCGGTTTATGAAATGCCCGCTCGACCGCCTGGCTCACCAAAGGTTCCTCTGCTGTGCGCTGCCTGCATTGGGTCACTGACATGCAGGCCATGGACCCAAAGGGCCCACACGTCAGTGGAAGAACGGCGCGGTGTCCTAGGTCAGAGTCGAGGGCGCCACTCGCGGCACGCCCGGCTAAACACGCCTCCGTGCCGCATTCAAACGCCTCCATGAAACCCGCCCGTGTGGAAGCCGAGAGACCCACTCTGGACACACGTCCGTTCATGATCGGGCCAGCGTTAAACGCAACCCCGGCCGAGCTCCTCCCATCCGCCGTCTATTTAATCTCCTATTTAAACGAGGCCAAACGCCGGCCAAGAATCGCACACCTCCGCCGCTCCCCTATCTCCTCCACCATTTCGTCCACTCTTACAATGGCTTATGAAGAGTAGTTATTCCGCATCCAGCCGGCTGGGTAGCTCACGGATACGAAGCTATGCAGCTCATCGATCCACCTCCCTTCCTCGCCTGACGGAGCCGCTTGCCGCCCCAAGCCAAAGACGCTGGTTCAAAGAACTCGCCGCCTGTGCCAGCTCGGCGAGGAGCAACAGATGGGCGCTGTTGCTGCCGTCCCACACAGCCGCCTCGCGCTGCCTCCCGCTTCGTGGGCCGAGACTCCCATGCCGGGCGGCCGCCATGCAAGCAAAGGACACAAGCCAGTGCGCCGGAGAGCGACGAGTCGGTGGCCAGCGCATCCGCATCCGCCGCCATCATCGAGGAGAAGTAGAACACGGGAGGCCGCCGCCGCTTGGGTCCCATGAAGGCCACCACAGAGGCGACGCTGGCGTACACAGCAGGTGTCTTGCCGGGTCCTTTTGTTGTGAGGACCTTCGTCGACCCCGCATGGGCTCCATGGAAGAGGGGAATGTTAGGATGAACTCGAACCGGTGCCGGCCACCATCATTTTACGGCACCAGCCAATGATATCAGTTGGGCAGTGGGGAAGCGAGCCGTCCTTTGCACTGAAGCATATACCTCCGGGGCTCCCAGCAGTTCGGTGATCATGCTGCTGGACATGAGGAACACAAATCGATCGGCGGGCGACCATTTAGGCCAGGTATTATATACCTGTGCTGTCCAGAACTAGCACCGCGTAGTTCATTTGAATGTAATGAAATCCGTCATGTTTGTATGAAAATCTGGAATTTTATATGATTTCCGTCGTTGTTTATATGAAATATCAGTTTGTCTACGTGTTTGCATGAATATCGTCCGGTTGGTTGAGTTGCTGTCATAATGTGTGCGGCTACGGTTGGATGGCGTAATTTGCGGGTCGCCGATCGATCTGCGGGCAGCTCGGGCGGCATTGTAGGACAAAAAAACATAGCTCGTGCGAGCTCGTCTCCAACGTGCGCGCTGGAGGATGCATGACAGCATGAGCACCCGAGCCATTCCTCGTTCATCGGTGGCAAAGGCACCGGTGGACAAAAGGGTCACCAATATTTTGGCTACCCCGGGCAAGATCCAAATAGCCCCTCCCAACAGATTCAAATCCCTCGTTCGCCGTGGAATTTTTCCATGTGTTGTTTTCATGGACTAGCAAGATGCCCGTGCATTGCACGGAACATCAAGATGCATTTTTTTACAAACTCCCGCATGCATGCAAGGGATAATTAATGTCCTCCTTTGCTAGTACCACGAGGCAAACACCATTAATATTGCATTGATTAGTGTTAGTGGCCTTGTATATCTGCAAATTGTAATTTTGATAGTGGCCCCTTGTATATAAAAATGGAGAGAGAAAGATGAGAGATAATGTGAGGAGGAGTGGGGCGTGGTGGTGACTGGTGGTCGGACTGGGAGGAGGCATGGGGATGGACGGTGCATTATGTCTAGGTTTGTATCTCTCTCACACACACCCACGTAGGTGGGGGACGTGCACGAAGAGAAGAGGTGCACGCACGGCGCATGTACTCCCGTCTCTTTCCCAACCACACCCGCGCGGGTACACGGTGGAGCTCATTTCAGACGAAAAGGCAGCCCACGTGGTAATTTGGCACGGTCTTGGTTGTCCACTTGGTGGAAAGAGGATCGTCTACCACGGGTGAACAAACAAATTACGACTTGATGCGTTATGTTAAATTAAAAAAAGAGGCAAACCATGTGGGGCCTACCTTAGAGGCAAGGCTCTATACACTGGAGTACTTTTGATGTGTCTCGTCAACTCGCAGAACGAGGAGAAGCTTTCTTAGTACGCCGTCTCCCCCGCCCACGGGCGCGGTGGCTCGCAGGACGAGGTGAAGCTTGCTTACGAGTAGTAGTAGTACTACTACTACTATTGTACGCCTTCACACCCGCTCCCTCGCCCACGCGGGCGGTGGCTCGTAGCACGAGGAGAAAATTTTACTACTCCCTCCGTTTACTCCTTGTCCCTACTACATATACTTTGGTTAGTACGCCCTCCATTTACTTATACAAGGCCACTATAAAAAATACATTTTGCATCTATACAAGGCCACAAATAGTAATCGAGACAAAAGTTACTACTCCCTCCTTTCCAGTTTATGGCTGAGTTTCAAATCTCTCCAACCAAGGTAGACGGTGAGTGGTCGAATTAATTTCGTAGTTTGCACAAGTAATTAGTACGCTCATTTTTCTCAAGAAGTTATGTTTACCGAGGCATTAATTAGAATGAATGCATGAATGACCACTAAATTTCCATGAACTTGTACATGCATCGGTAAGTACGGTAGTGCATATGTGGAGGAAAGAGAGGCAAGGAAAACATGGAGAAGTGGGTTCTCATGCAAGAGCCAGCCTCTACTACATGGTGGAGCATTGGGAGAGGCACATGTATGGAGGTGGTCAGGAATCAGGAGACTCACGCTGATCGTAGCGCCGCAGTTAAAATGATAATGGCAAGTCAAATCACGGGCCTCACCTGTCCAAAGAGTAACTTCATTGTCAAATCACACAGCCCCACGCTTGCAGCAGCCTACTCCCTCGTCTTCTCGCCTCTGTCGAACCGACTAGGCGGAACTGCCCCGCCGCCTACAAGCAGAAAAGCCCCACCCTCGACTTTTAAATACAACTATATCCGCTTAAGAATCCAATGATATACTTTTTGTGACATAGTAACTCATATTTAGTTAGTCAAATGGATGACCTAGAACTACGTGCAGGCCCTAAACCGAGATGCCTAAAAATAAAAAAACCGAGATGGAGAGGGTAGTTCAAAGACGTATCTTTTTAGATCAATATAGTCGGGATTCACCAAGGAGCAAAACCAAGTGGTAGGCTGCTCCTGTCGTGTTGGCATAGCAACTCAAGCAAGGTCAGTCCACACACGAAATGGCGACACACTTAACAGGACCCCTTTGGCCGACATGTGGCTCATCCACCGTCTTGTTCCACGTGCGGTGCACCAAATTACAGTTCGGAGCAGCGGTTGGAATTGGAGGCACCCCGATCGTAGCACTGCAGTAGTAGAAAATGAGCGATGAGGGGTCAAATCACAAAGCCCCACCTTTCCCGCATTAAGCTGGAGTGCTGGACGGAAGAAGCAACCATCATTTCACTCTAGGGCGAAAGAGCATAAAGAAAAGAGAAAACAATGATGCGTGCGGCAGCTACCTAGGGCACTACAGGTCCTTTTTTTAAAGCGCCTCCACTACAAATCGGCTTCTCCCTCGTCCTCTTGAAGAAAACCGATGATGAGTGCGGCGGTAGGGTTTGTAGGAGTACTACGGCGTGCGGGGCCATGTCGTAGTAAACATGTTCGAGTTGACGCCTTAAATACGTGTGGGCCGCTTGGTTTTACGGGAACGAGGCAACATTTTGGGTTCGGGGACCAGTGGAGATATAGTACGTACAAAAAATTGTGGATGTAGGTTCGACCGAAAGGCAATGATGCATGGGCCCTGCATTTTGATATACCCGGGGCCGCGTGAAATTTGCTACTCTACTCAAAACCAGTAAGGTACACATGTATTGAACGCATGAGATTTCGAAACCAAATTATGAATAAATACACACTATAACATGTAAAGCTTTGAGTCATATATGCATGATGTAGATGTTCTTTTAGTTCTTATAGTTCATCTCATTCAAAATCAATTAGTTTTATAAAAATGTTAAGATTCATGGGGTTGTGCATTTTAAATCATAAAGTAAAAAAATAATGGCAATTCATTTAGAAAAAATAATCAATTATGATACAGAAGATTCTAGAACAAAGGAGAAGTGCTTGTGTTTTGAGGTTTGTGCATTATGCTTAAGTTCAACCATGGAGTCTTCTAAATTGTACATGTGGCAGATCTGGTGGAATGTTGATGATATCCAACGGCCAGTAGTGCTCGGATTTACCTATCTCTGCACTGTCGGGTTAGCTTCGTCCAGCGACCATCTTTCAAAGTTATTGGCATAATATATAGTTCTTGTGCCATAGTTGCATTTTTTGGAAAAAAAAACTACAAGTGGGTTGTACTATCTATTTAGGAATAGAAGATGTATACATGGAAGTTGTAGGGAAAGAGATGACATGGAGCATCTCAATTCCTATGAGTAGGGATTGGAAAAGAGATGTCATTTGGTTCACATCATAGGAACTTTTCTATTGAGTCTAGAGATGACATGTATCTCAATTCCTATGAGGAGGGATTAGGAAAGAGATGTAATTTGGTTCATATCATAGGAACTTTTCTATTGAATATACGTTAATGTTTATTTTCCTTTGAAATTAAGGGAGTATAGGAATCCATTCATATGAACCAAGTGGCTCTAAAGCTATAGAAATGATATCATGTTTATTTCCTTTGAAATGTGGAGTATATGAATCTATTCCTATGAACCAATTGTCTCTAAAGGAAAAAATCCTATAAAAATCATATCATATAGAGTTCCTATGATATTCCTCGACACTAAAGGATGCTTGAAATTGCTGCGGGTGATACGATGGTCTTTCTTTGTAGACTCCTCACCCATCTTTATAGTTACCTCTCGAAGATGAATGAAATGATATATACAGGGTATTCTACATGTGCAATTTGGTACACGGAAACTCAGTAAAAGTTTGCGAGGTTTGAATTTTCAATAAATCTATATGCACTGCATTTCAGAACGGAGGGAGCATACGGCAGTTGCTAACACTCACGTGGAAGATTTGTGTGTAGGAGGAGCGGCTGTTCTGTTAAATGACATGGCAAAACTGACATCGCCGGATGCCGATCTAACGGTTCTTACTGGCGTTCGTCGGGAAAAGGCTTGTGGCTTAACGCTTGTCGGATAATGATTTACGGACACATGCATTGCATTGATACGTGCCCCCTCTCTCTCACGCACACGCACCCTCACGAGTCACGACTCTCCCGAGTCCTCTCGCAGACTCGCACGTCACACCCACCGTCTATCTGCAGGTAGACGTCACGCACATATGTGCTCTTCACACCCTACCCTCAGAACTTCTAAAAAACAAAAGACGGCGCGCATATTTTATTTTAGCTCACACGTCACACACTTATACTATTACTCTTGCGGCGAACGTTCTTTGGGCATAGTATATTGTACTCTCACAAGAGAAGCGGTGCACGCACGCACTAGTTCTCTCACACCATTGCTGGTACACGTGAGGCGCATTTTTTTGAAGCTGGTTCAACAAAATCACTCCACTATATATAAAAGTGAGCCTTAGCGCTTGCTTTACTAGGGTTCCTCTCGTTCACTCTCTCATGCTCTCCAGATCTAAGCAAGACATAGGTGGCCACACTCTCTCTCAGCTCACGGCTGGTCACAAATCCGGCCGGACAACCTCAACCGGGGCAGGGGTGTAGGTGCATCGTTCACGCTGTCGTCGGCGGCGAGGGAGGAGACCAACGGCTGCCCGCTCATCCCGATTGGCGGCCGTGGCGTTCTCTCCGAGAGAGCGCCGGCTCGGGAGGGCCTCCGCCCCCTTCTTCCTCCCTGCGGTATTGTGGCCAAGATGCGGCCTCCCGACGCCGTCTTTTCCACATGCCGACGACCGTCAGCTATATATTCCTTTGAAACCTGCCTTGCTCTACTGCCCCAGCTCCCTTCGTGTGGATCCTTTTCTACTTCCGTCCGCTGTTTCAAAGCCACCTAGACTTCTACTATTATTAGACGTAAAGCTAGTTCATACAGTCGACTGAAAGCGTTGGTTCAAACAGGGAAGAAAGTGGGAAAGCTGTAGCATGAATCTAGGACCTGGTTCTAAGAGGAAACGGGGGAAAGTAGTAATATCTGTCACTGTTTAAATAACCGTATTTCGTATTTGCGCAAACAGGGATGTCTATCTCTGTATCGTTTCTATCCGCGCAATCAAAAGCACACACCTCAGTTTTAGTACAATCACAAGAAATGAGATGGTTATCCTCGTTGCCGTCGCCTAACCTCCCGTCTTCAAGGTATCCCTACATTGGTAGTAACTAAGGTAGAATGACCAACACAAGATAAAAGAAGCTGATCCAGACGTTTTACTTCCTCGATTGGCGCAGGTGGACGAGCGAAAACAACTGCATCCTAGTCCGGAATGCACTTTCTACCAGTTCATCCATGGACCGAGGACTAGCTGGCACGTCTGCACGGCGGTTTTTTGGACAGGTGCGCGGACAAGAGGCATTGTGGTCTTTTTTTTCTGCAAATAGCGGTGCTTAAATTAAGTGGAATGCACTTGCATTTCAGCTGGTCAGTACACTGCATGGTTCAGTTAAGCATTCCAGCTGAGACCACAATTATAACTGGTTATTTGGAATGAGAGAATCTAACCCTGGATGGTGGCAACAAGAAAAAACCAGAGTGAACTCCAGGAAATTTAAGCCTGCCGGGAGGCCCTTTGCTCAGAGAAGCATTTTGCTTGTTTTTTCCTGATTTGTAAACCTTCTCACAACTTTGTCTTTTGCTGTGAACTAGTATATGTTTGTTATGTTCTATGAATCCTTGAGATGTATAAAATTGCTTAACTTATGCTTTTCAAGTTTTTTATGAAGAAGAGTTTAATGTGAGTGTTCCACATGAGCGCTGGACTAGCGTGTGAACGTTTGGAATTTATTACATCGTGGCCTCAATTAACTGCATGAACCACTGTAACAAGATACATAGTTGCTTATATGTCAGATAGCAGATTGTTGATTGTTAGCTGGTTGATAGCTTAGTGTTGAAGCGAGCTGAGCCAATGTGCCGTGTTTTTCACAACTGCTTACAAGTGGGGTAGCACCAACAGTGTTTACAAGTACTTATGTATACGTCAGCGCATGGTTCTCGAACGAGTGCTCTATTTCATCAAAACACACACTGCTCGTATGATAAACCTGACAACTTATGTCTTACCATGCCATATTCATGAAAAAACTAGTGAGGACGCATCTGTTTCGGCAACAATTACGATGGTTCTCACATGATTCACGGGCACACAAAAGTAGCAGCAGTTCCCATAGACAGATTCAAACAGAGTACTAGCCCCAGAGGGGTCGATAACAGGCAAGGTTCGGATAATTAGACACAATCCAAACTACTATTAAACACTATCTGGGGAAACTATTTCATGTCTCGATCTAATTTGGGCTGGACACAAGACGGACCTTGCCATGAACATCATCGAGGACGTCTCGCAGCAGCTCAATCTTGTGAACCTTCATGAACACAACCTTGTGGCCTTGCCACTGATAAACTTGTTTGTGGAGGCATGCCACGTCATCTTCCTGCGTAAGCTTGACAAGAACAGTATGCCTCACAAATGAAGGAGTAGCTTTGAACTTCTTGTGCTTCAGTACACCCTGGACAACACGCCTGACAACAGTGAGGCTGGAATACAACTCTTCATTGGTATAACCGCAAATGGCTTCCAGGATCCCACAGCCTAAGAACTCTGTTTTCCCAGTACGTATTTTCAGGTCGTCCGCCTCATAGCGAGTGACATGTACAACCACACAATCCTTGTCTCGTGATCGTGGCTCGAATTGAAACAGAAACAAATTTTGAATTACTTTGCAGTATAATAAACACAAGTTATTTAAACCACTATGTATAGCATGGCATCGAAGCTAATAAAAGTTTGCATTATTAATCACCACAGACTTCCTTTTCTAAAAAATCACCACATACTTAGATGAAAATCACAATCGAGATCGGCAAAGAAGGAAATCACCTTGGGCAGCTCAGCGGGGGGCACATCCTCGAAGGGGGAAAACTGCTCCTCGCAAAGTGCCACGGGGCTGTAACCTCAAACGGGCGTTGACCATCTCGGTAGTGGCTGTGAGCGATATCTGGGTCGGCTCGATGGTTGCCTCCATCTTCTTGGAGCTCTACGTCTCGTGGGGATCAGCCTCCGCGTCTGCTCCAATATCGGCAGATCTTTGCCTGGTTCTCCTTGGTCCATCATGAAACCGATTTAATACAAGGAGACCACTGAAAGGAAAACACAATCGCAATGACAATGAAACAAAAAAGAGAGTGAGGATCGGTTACTGCTTTGCAAAAGTTCTTTTTTTTTCTCTGAACGAAAATATACCAACATCACGGATCCGCTTACCTTCCCTTTGTTCGGAGAGAAGAACAGTGGCAGATGCGAGTGTTGCCTTTCTTGAAGACGGTGAGGGAGAAGGGGATTCAGCGAAGAGTGAAATGATGGTTGCTTCGTCCGTCAAACTTAGACTGCGGGGAGGTGGGGTTTTGTGATACGACGGCTCGTTACTGCCGCGCTACGACCGGGGTGACTCTCCACCTGCATACTGCCTTCTAATTTGGTGGATGGCATTTGGGCCCGCGCGCTGCATGGCCCGCATGTCGGTGAACAAAAGTATAACGACATTCAGTAGAGGGAGACGTTTCAATGACCTAGGAGGAGCCAGAAGCGGTAGAGTGTCTCCACTGTACTAGTAGTAATTGTTTTTCTGGGTAGGTGTAGAGTGTCTCCACTGTACTAGTAGTAATTGTTTCTCTGGGCCCAAGACAAAACAGCCCATCCACACTAGTAAATAGTAAAATCAATTCAAAAGCCCATATATTCTTGAATGAGAGGCGCTACCCACACCCAAAGACACCCCCCCAAAACCTGGGTGCACTTCTTCCTCCTCGCTCCCACCCACCTCACGCCACCGCTCCACTCGTACCCCCAAATTCCTCACCTCACTCCTACAGAAAACCCCAGCTCTCCTTCTTCCTCACTCCTATAGAAAACCCCCAGCTCCCCTTCTTCTTCGCTCGCACTAAAACTAGGATCGTCATTCGTTACTCTGCTCAAATTCGTGAGCGCGACGCGACGCCCTCGAGGAAAATGGAGTCGGCTGACCCCAGCGCCAAGAAGATGAGGATCCCGCTTAGCGGGCGACGCCTTTGTTGTAGATCCCACACCGGCAGCTGGGAGAAGCGGCGACCCCACCCCACCGGATCCTGTGAACTCAGAGAATCTCAGGTGGACCGCATCAGCGATCTCCCGGACGCCGTCCTTGGGGAGATCATCCGCTTCTCCCACCAAGGATTGCTGCCGCACCCAAGTCATCTCAATTCGGGCGGTGCCCTCTATGGCGCGCCGTGCTCTTAATCTCGATCGTCGCCGCCTATCTCTCTTCAATGATTTTGAAATCCCGAGCCATCATCACCTCCCACCAGGCTCCGTTCAAAGCCTCTCGCATCCTGTCATGCTACTGAGCAAGCATACCATGCCCTGCACGGTGGACGCCTCGCTGAAATCCCCGAATTCACGTAACTACAGCTGCTTGAGTTCTACTATTCCCGAAATCACATACCACATAATTTAACGCCATGAACTTGTGCCCTCAAAGACCGATGTCCATCTCACGGTTTTCCTCCTCTCTCCACACCGCCACCTTTGCGCTTGTGCTACCTACTGCATAATCTGGTACTAAACCTTCAACTCCCATTTCTCAAGAAACTTTCACTTGTGCGGGTTCAGATATCGGAGGCCTCATTGCACAACATCATCCACTCCAGCTTGCCCTACTGGAGTGATTGGTGCTTGTTTTCATTAGTTAGAATCGGTTGTCTCCAAATAAAGTCGCCTAACCTTGTAAGAATTGGAATTTCTTTTGACGGAAGGCAGCTCATCATCCAAGATGCCCCTTCACTTCAAAGGTTGATCCTTGATTCTAGTTATTCACCGCTGCAAATAACCGTCCTCTCGCACCTAAACTGGAGACCTTGGGTGTAATACATGATCTCTGTGCTCATTTCAATATGGTGTTTGGCTCCACAGTTCTTCAGGTACTTTATATTATCATCTACACTTGTAACAATAAGCTGCATTTTAAATTTCTGCGCATAATTTATATATCATCTTGGATTACACATTTTGTACTAATATTATGTTCTATGCTATATGAAGAGTTTCTCCATGGTTAGCCTATCATGGGTGATGTATTCTCTCTAGATCTTATATATCCAAATTAATAGTTTTGATCTGAACAAGATTATTGGCTTGCTGCAATGCTTTCCATGTCCGGAGAAGTTGTATATAAAGGTGATAATTTCACGCACATTGGAAGCCCGCATATAGTGTACTAGAATTAGCCGTTCAGCTGTTGCTCTTCGACACTCTTCTTTTAGACCTTAACTGTTTTCAATCTTCATGTATATTTAGGCAACAGTGACGGGGTAAGAAAGTTATAACCAATCGGTGGATTCGTAAGCATCGGGATTTTCTCACTTCTCATGAGATTCGATTGAAGACAATAACGCTAGAACGATATGTAGCCAACTGTGCAAACACAAGATTTGTCACATTCTTCCTGCTGAATGCGAGGTTACTATTGTCCATCAGGCTTAAGTTTATCAGCAGCATGGTTTTGACGGATGGGTATGTCAAAGAGCAAAAAAAGGAGTTTCGGTGGGCAAAAGAGCTTACGAACGTGTCGGGCTTCTATTTACAACATATTGTGGTCATAATCCGAAATTTTACGACCCAGATGTTCATTCTATGGACCTGACCGATCCATTTGATCGTGACTGCCGAAAATAGTGCTGGAGTTAGATGTTGTTGCCCTTTTCAATCTGGGTTTTTTTGTAAACCTGATGAACAATTAACCCTCGTGCTTTTGTACTGTTTGTAAGCTGGAGTTAGATGTTCCTGCTCTTTTCAACTCGGTTGTGACTGTCATATTTTCTTTGAAACAAGGCAATTGGCTTGCCATTTGTTTAATTTATAGTGAAATGTTGTAACAAATCCCAACCAAGGGAAATAACATCACTCTCGCCGGCTGCTTGAGCTCACTGTGCATTACAGAAGCCAAGTGATTAGCCCCCACCAGCACCCACAAACTTATTTCGAACTAGCACATCAAATGGGTTGTAAATTTTCATAGGAAAGGCTGCATGACCGTGACAGATTTGGATTCTGACAGTTGGGACCCGCGAGGAAATAGCCTATCCAAAGGTGGTGTCGACTTACTAGCCAAGAACAAATGATTACGCTTACCAGCCGTTGGATTGACATCCAACATCCGTCGTGTATCTTCTATCTCTTGTCTTCTTCTTCCTCCACCGCCCAAACCAAACCACCCGTCGGCTCCGCTTTGCTCCCGCCTCCCATGGCTGGTTGCGCCCGCCGCCCTACCGTACGTACCCTCCAACGTTGGCCAGTCCTCCCTCTATTCCCCACACGCCCCGTTATTCTCCGGTGACGCCAGCCCCAACACGCACTCCGCGAACCAGTCAACCTCGTAGTCCCTCCGCTGTGGATCGACCGACGATGTTCAACGGCTCCTCGTTCGTTCCATCCGAGGCCTCACCGTCGCCCTTCGCCTTGCGGCCTTGGTTCGCTGGCCGGTGTGTGCGCCGCCCTCTTGCGTTGTCAACGTCGCCAACAACCGAGAAGAACAAGGAGATGATTGTACGTGGAGAGGATGACGAGGGACCCACCGGCGTCATGGCAAGACGCAAGCAAGTGCCTCTATAGTACAAGCCCAAAAATATGGTTCCTCCTAATGGTTGGACATCTGGGGCTCACGCCATTGTCAACGTAGTTAATAAACGAGAGAATTACACTACGAGCGGCTGACACCAGGGACCGAGCAAGTCGCGTAGTTTTTTTAGGAACAAGCAGTTGTTATTTATACTAGTTTTAGTGACGGATCAGGGTTACAACGTGGATGTGCGGGGCTGTGGCTGCCTAGCTGTGGTTTTATTTATGTTTACCACATCATGAGCCCAGTTGTGTTTTTTTCTTCCTGAAAATGGCTAGCCCAGTTCTATTTTTTTAAAGAAATACCCAAACAAGGCCTACTTGCTTTATCAGCCCTACTGGGCTGCAAATCTTTCAAGACGAGGAGAGTTTCATTCGGTTTGCCCAGAAATGGGTTGTACATTTTTAAAACACATCAAACCAGGAATTAGTTTCAATTTTTTTTCACCACAAGATCTTAAATTCCAGTGATTTTATGCATGGAAAATTATTTGGATTTTAAATTTACATAAATTATTTTTCAAAATAGTTTGAATGTGAATCGATATTTTTGGATTAAAAACAGTTGACCGCTCCGAAATATGCAAAATTTCGTATACTTTTTAACCGTGGCCACAATATGGGGTGTAATGCTAACAAAAAGAAGATGGGCTCCAAAAAAATTCTTAAGAATTAGCAAATGGGTTGTACATTATTAGAAATAATGGCAGATGGGCTTTATGTTGTTTTCCACAGATTTGAGGCTGACTTGTGCACCTACTACAGGTTGACGCGTATGCTTTCATAAAAAAGGTTGATGGACACGCAACGCATACATCAACTTAGTGAACACACGAGAGCAAAGGATCGTTGGATGTCCATCTAACGGCTGTCGTGCTTCTTCAATCTTTGCTCTTCATGCTCCAGCCGCTCAAACAAGCGCCGGCAGGACTGCCTGCTCCCTCCTCCCGCGGCCGGCTATGCTGCTGCGCAGGCGTCACGGCCCCACCGTACTCCCATCGCTGGCCTAGCCATCCCTCTACTCACCCACACATGTTGTTATTCTCCGGCGACGGCAGACGAACAAGTAAACCCTCGTACTTCTCCGCGTGGCAAACAACTGCCGAGTATTCCCTGGCTCCGTGTCGTTCCCTTCCTAGGGCTCGCCGTCGTCCACCGCCCTGGTGCTCTCGGCGCGGCCTGGTCAACGTGGTCAATGAACGACATCCATCGGAAGTGGACTGTACGTGGAGAGGCTGACAGCTGGTTCCACGGCCGCACGCAAGGAAATGCCTCCTTATTAGGTGCAAAATAATGATTCCTCCACCTGACAGCTAGGACCCACAGGAAGGGCCTCTGTATTTCGCAAAAAAATGTTCCCCCCGCTGACAGGTCGGACCCACCAGCTATATCTTCGCTCGCAAGGAAGTGCCTCCTTATTACGCCCAAAAAATGAATACCCCCTGCTAGCTGGGACCCACCATATTGTTGCTTGACTTGTGGGCCTACTAAGTTGACGGGCCGGAGGGCTTTGTCAACTTAGTCAATACTCCAAAGGACCGTGATGATGTCCATCCAACGGCCATAGTGCTTCTTCAACCTCTGGTCTTCTTTCTCCAGCCGCCCAAAGCAGCGTCGGTCGTACCGCCTGCTCCTTCCTCCCGTGGCTGGCTGTGCTACCGTTGAGGCCTCACCGCCCCCATACTACTCCCACCACTGTCCAGGCCATCCCTCCACTCACCCACACCCCATGTTATTCTGCGGCGACGGCAGCCTCACACCGCAGCCGAACCAGTGAACGCTCGTACTCCTCTCCGCGTGGGCATCCACTGCCGCGTCTTCCCCAGCTCAGTGTCATCCCCTTCCTAGGCCTCACCGTCGTCCACCACCGTGGTGCTCTTGGCGCGGCGTGGTCAATGTGGTCAACGACCGACTTCCATTGGAGGAGTATTGTACGTGGAGAGGCTGACAGCTGGGTCCACGGCAGCCGCAAGGAAGTGCCTCCTTATTAGGCGGAAAATAATTATTCCTTCACCTGACAGCGGAGACCCACTGGACGGGCCACCAGTATTTTGCGAAAAAATCGGTTCCCCCTGACTGCTGGGACCCACCGGACGGGCCACCGTATTTCGCGAAAAAACGTTCCCCCCGCTGTCAGCTCGGACCCACCGGAAGTGCCTCCTTATTACGCACAAAAAATGAAGACTCCCTCGGCTAGCTGGGACCCACCTTGGTGGGAGGATGACTTGTGGGCCTACTAAGTTGACGGGGACGAAGGGCTTTGTCAACTTAGTCAATATGAACGATTCTAGCTCCAGTGACCGTACGATGTCCATCCAACGGCCGTAGTGCTTCTTCAACCTCTGGTCTTCTTTCTCCAGCCGCCCATAGCAGCGCCGGCCGTGCCGCATGCTCCTGCCTCCCGTGGCCAGCTCTGCTGCCGCAGAAGCCTCACCGCCCCTACTATTC
The DNA here is from genome assembly GCA_021605145.1 of Aegilops bicornis. NCBI lineage: Eukaryota > Viridiplantae > Streptophyta > Magnoliopsida > Poales > Poaceae > Aegilops > Aegilops bicornis. The sequence continues at coordinate 437,289,019 of CM038675.1, read as the reverse complement.
CCACCACTGGCCAGGCCCTGCGGCGACGGCAGCCTCACACTGCAGCCGAACCAGTGAACCCTCATACTCCTCTCCGCGTGGGCTTCCACTGCCGTGTCTTCCCCGGCTCCGCGTCGTCCCCTTCCTAGGCCTCGCCGTGGTGCTCTCCGTGCGGCGTGGTCAACGTGGTCAAGGAACGACTTCCATCGGAAGAGTACTGTACGTGGAGAGGCTGACAGCTGGGTCCACGGCCACAACCCAGTTTTTTTGTGATTTGCCAAGTAAGTCGCTTTATCAGGCCTATTGGGCTGCAAATCTTTCAAGACGAGGAGAGCTTTCATTCGGCTGGCCGAGAAAATGGCCCATCAGTAATGAGAAATTGGCTGTACATTTTTAAAACACATCAAACCGGCAATTAGTTTCAAATATCTTTTTTTTTCATTTCAAGATTTTAAATTACATTAATTTTTATGCGTGGAGAATTTGTTGCATTTTATATTGATATACATTTATTTTTAAAATCAGTTTGAATGTGAGTGGAAATTTCGGGATTAAAAACAGTTCGGACCGCACCGAAATATGCGAAATTTCATATAATTTTTTAACCGTGGCCACAATATGGGCTGTAATGCTAACAAAAAGAATATGGGCTCCAAAAAACCTTAAGAATTAGCAAATGGGATGTAAATTATTAGAAATAATGGCAGATGGGTTGTATGTTGTTTTCCACAGATTTGAGGCTTTCCTAAAAAAAGGTTGACGCACAAGCAAAGGATCGTTGGATGTCCATACAACGGCCGTCGTGCTTCTTCAATCTCTGCTCTTCCTGCTTCCAACCGCTCAAACAAGCGCCACGGGACTGCTCGCTCCTCCTCCCTGCTGGCTGTCTTTGCCGCTTGCAGCCTCACCGCCCCATCGTACTCCCATCGCTGGCCTAGCCATCCCTCTACTCACCCACACCTGCTGTTATTCTCCGGCGACGGCAGACGAACCAGTAAACCCTCGTACATTCGTACTCCCCTCCGCGTGGAAAACAACTACCGAGTCTTCCCTGCCTCCCTGTCGTCCCCTTCCTAGGCCTCGCCGTTGTCCACCGCCGTGGTGCTCTCGGCGCGGCGTGGTCAATGTGGTCAACGACCGACTTCCATCGGAAGAGTACTGTGCGTGGATATGCTGACAGCTGGGTCCACGGCCGCAGCAAGGAAGTGCCTCCTTATTACGCGCAAAATAATTATTCCTCCACCTGACAGCGGGGACCCACCGGACGGGCCACCGTATTTCGCGAAAAGAATGTTTCCCCCCTGACTGCTGGGACAACCAGCTACATGTTCGCACGCAAGGAAGTGCGTCCGGGCAAAAAAAAAACGATTCGCCCCCCTGACTGCTGGGACCCACCAGCTACATCTTCGCACGCAAGGAAGTGCGTCCGGGCAAAAAAAACGATTCGCCCCCCTGACTGCTGGGACCCACCAGCTACATCTTCGCACGCAAGGAAGTGCTCGGCGGTGGGACCCACTTGGTCGAAGCGCACGAGGGGTTGTCATTCTGGTCGCGAACGATATGCGTACATCTTGGTCGTTGTAGGCGGCGCACGTAGCATGTACACGTCGACAGCGGCCTGTGGTGCAAGAAACAAAATACGGCCACGTATGTGTACATCTGGCCGGGGTCTCGACGCCTACTCGGCGCGACACGTGACGGCCAGGGCTCGTGTACATGGCTGGGTCAGAACGGAGAAACAGCGTCATCGTCGTGTTCATGGGAGGCAACGGAGTGCGTCTTGTTCATGGGGAGGCAACGGAATGCGTCGTGTTCATCGGGAGGCAATGGAACGCGTGGGAGCCAACCGGCTGGGTCGGAATCGAATGCGTGGTCGTGTTCATCGGGAGGGCTTGGACGGAACAGGTGATGGAAACGAGGCCTGGCATACCGCACAATGGAGGAAACGGACCTCCTACGTTCGGAACGGGGTCATGTTGATCGGGAGGGGTGTGGCGTACCGCAAAACGGAGGAAACGGACCTCCTACGGTCGAAACGGGGGTCCTGTTGATCGGGAGGGGTGTGGCGTACCGCAAAACGGAGGAAACGGACCTCCTACGGTCGGAACGGGGTTGGAGGGGTGTGGCGTACCGCAAAACGGACGAAACGGACTTGTGTTGGAGCGCTACGGTCGAAATGGGGGTCCTGTTCATCGAGATGGGTGTGGCGTACCGCAAAATGGGACTCCACGGGATACTGTTCATCTCCACCGTCGACCTCCTCTAGCTTCCACGGGCTACCGTCGACCTCCTCCAGCCTCCACGGGCTCCTGTTCATCCAGCCTCCACCGCGCGCTACTCCACCAGCTAATGTTCAACCACCCCTCCACCGTCTACTGTTCATCCAGCCCTCCACACCACGGGGTCCTGTTCAACCACCCCTCCACGGGCACCCCTCCACCGTCTACTGTTCATCCAGCCCTCCACCACACCATGGGGCCCTGTTCATCCAGAGGCAACGCCACCGCCACTGCTCATCCAACCCCCCGCCGCAACGCCACCGCTCATCCCAGAGGCAAGATCGATCGGCTTGATTAGCAGCGATGAGCGAAGAATCGCTCGATCGGTTTCATTAACAGCCATCGATCGATCGCTCGGGTTCAGTAACCCGTAGCCTGCAGTGCAATCGCTCGGGTTCAGTTAGAGCCCAACGCCTCGCTCAAGTTCAGTTAGAGCCAACGCCTCGCACACTGCAGCGTCACGTGTAATACGAGAGAAAGCAGCGCATCGCTTTCGGCCCCCGACCTCCCACCGTAAGGGAACTCTCGAAATCCCCCCTCACTTCTACCACGGTTTTTCCGTCATGGACGGCCCAAAGAATGTCATGCAGCTGCGTCTCCGCCCGCCTGTGACGAAAAGCCCATTTTCATCATGAGTTTTTGTCATAGAAGTAGGAGCCCACCACATCTATGATGATACCGAGTTTTGTCATAATTATCGTCATAGAAGTGTCATATGTATGACAGAAAAAAAATTCGTTCGGCCCAAAATGTCACGGATGTGTCTTTTTTTTGTAGTGCAATGTTTTGCCGGCAATCAACGGTGCCCTGGTGTTTGAAATTCATTCCCATTTCTTGCATGGGACCTAAGCATGCACCCAAGGACACATATTTGATTTTTCGACCAATTTATAAGCACTGGAGCATGTGCATGTAGTTCAAATTTGAATTATGCACATAAATGCATTGAATACTCAGTTAATGCATAAAAATGTCCAAACGAACCCCGAAAAATCACAAAAATTCACACAACACCCCTGTTGTTCTATGTTGACACGAGAAAACAATTTGAAAGCAATAAGAGGCAATGGATATCGTTTCGTCCCCAAAGGTGGGAGTTCCCTACCGAAAACCATCATGCTTGTTGTGAGAAACTCTGGTTTGTGAGAAGCATCTACCCAAACCTGTCCCAAATGGGACAAAATTTGTACCACGACATGTTGATGCCGCTCCATGATAGCATGCCAAGTTTCATGAATTTCAGACGAGTTTTGGATTTACTGGAATTAAAAAAACCAGGTATCTCAATGTTTTGCCGGCAATCAACGGTGCCCTGGTGTTTGAAATTCATTCCCATTTCTTGCATGGGACCTAGGCATGCACCCAAGGACACATATTTGATTTTTCAACCAATTTATATGCACTGGAGCATGTGCATGTAGTTCAAATTTGAATTATGCACATAAATGCATTGGAAACTCAGTTAATGCATAAAAATGTCCAAACGAACCCCGAAAAATCACAAAAATTCACACAACACTCTTGTTGTTCTATGTTGACACGAGAAAAATTTATGAAAGCAAAAAGAGGCAATGTATATCGTTTTGTCCCCAAAGGTGGGACGTTCCCTACCGAAAACCATCATGCTTGTTGTGAGAAGCTCCAGTTTGTGAGAAGCATATACCCAAACCTGCCCCAAATGGGACAATTTTTTTACTACGGCATGTTGATGCCGCTCCATGATAGCATGCCAAGTTTCATGAATTTTGGACGAGTTTTTGATTTACTAAAATTTAAAAACCAGGCATCTCAATGTTTTGCCGGCAATCAACGCTGCCGTGGTGTTTGAAATTCATTCCCATTTGTTGCATGGGACCGATAAGCATGCACCAGAGGACAAAGATTTGATTTTTCAACCAATTTATATGCACTGGAGCATGTGCATGTAGTTCAAATTTGAATTGTTCACCCGAAATGGCTAGAAAACCAATTTAATGTATAAAATGTTCAAATGAACCCTGAATAATTCCAATTCTTTTACGACACACATATAGTTGCATGTTCACTCCAGATAAAAGGTCTAGCAATTCAAACACCGTCCATTGCCACTGTGACCCCATTATGTAATTCAAATCAAGATGAATAATCAACATGAAAAATCAAGTAGATCGTACACAGTTTATTATCAGCTACCGTGTGAGATGCAGCACAAAATATCCTGGATCACCATCGGTGTATAGTATGCCTATGGCTTAATCGAGAAGGTGTGTCGGCTACAGTCCACAGCCGGCGTCTCAAGCACACTAGCTCGCTCCCCAAATATCATTTCACTGTTCAATCGTCGCCGGTGAAAGATGTGCATGTGGACCCGCGTCGCGAGGGCAACTTCGGTGGCCCACCCAGGAGAGAGCGCAACCACAGCCGCCATGCGCGTGCTAACAAGGTGCATGAGCGCGGCCGCAATCTGCGACCGGGCGGCAAAGGAAGCCCAAACGGCCGCTGTTGCTTCTCAGGTGGCGGCAGCAACATCTGCCTCGGGGATAGCAACTGGCGAGAGCGACACAGCAGCTGTCCGTTCCGCAGCGGCGGCCTTAGCCCTGATGGAGGCCGCCCATGACCATGTCGAGGCCTCCCACGCCCAGCTCCTGGCGGTCACCGCACAAATCGAACGAAGCTTCTCTGACAACGGTCGGCAACCCACGTTCGAAGAGCTGGCAATCGCCGGGAGCGTTCGAGCAGCCGTCCGTTCCTCCGCCACATACCTTGCGACGACGGAGCCCTTCCAAGCCCAGATCGCGTCCGCCCATGCCCAGCTCGTGGCAGACTTTTCCAAAGAGATGGCGGACGCGGATGGCGAGATGCTTGCCGAGTATGGTGGGATGGATGCCATGGAGCCCCTTCCCCAGGAGACCGACATGCGCGAGCTGGACATGGAGACGGCGGCGGAGATCGACGAGCACCAGCCGTAGTAATACTCTTTGTTTTGTTTAATTAAGAGCGCCAGTCTTTAATTTGTTAGAGTAACGTTTAGGTCATCTAGCTCTGTTTAATTGCTGAACTTGCTCGATTAAGAAGTGTGGGTGTGTTGTAGTCTCCTTTGTGTACCCAAATTATGCATGACGTGGATCACCACTGTAACCATGGAAATTCGAACCAAAACTTTTAAGGTTCAAACTCATCACACACAGGTTAACTTATCTGAATCGTTTGTGATGTCCACATATCGTACACAGTTCTGAATAAGGGACCGTGTCTGATGACACTTTGCACGCCAGTTTTTTCGCTGAAGCGATTCCAAATTTTCGGCTTCCGCAGAAATATCTACCTCCCTGCCCCCTCCCCCTTACCAAAAGCCACATTTCCCCTCTTTCCGCCTTCCTTTCCAAGTTGAAACCTTCACTCCTTGCTTGCAGCACCGCCTCCTCATTGGCGACCCTCCTTCACGCTGCTCGACCTCCTCTATCCAGCCAGGTAATCCACACCCGACCCCCATCCTCCTCCTCCTTCCACATCCCACATGTCCCGACTGCTGGCGCAGCGGAGAAGCAAATCGCGGCCGCACGCGTGGATGAGGTCGCGATGGCTGCCATTCGTGCCGACTCCCAGATCTTGAAGGAGCACCTTGCCATTTGCTAGCTACGCCGGTTAAGCATGCTTGGTTTACCTGTTGCGTGTGCTGCTCCTGCCTTTCCTTCACAAATTCTAGTGAATTGTGCTATCTAGTTTTACAATGCAATTTGTTGCTCTAGTGTATATGTTCTATATGTCGTGCAGTGCGGTGCTCACTTATTAACTGTTTTGTTAATTTGTTGTCGTCTTCAGTTAACTGTTTGGTTCAATTCTGCAAATGTGATATTCAATTATTTAGGCTGCAATTTTGAATTGCCTTCCATGTGAGAAATAAATCAAATTTATCTTTACAAAACTATGGGTGCATTCTCTTACTGTATACCATGTGATGAATAAATTGAATTTCGCTGTAGTAAATACATGAGAAACAAATACAATTGCTACAATTGGCTGTAGCTAACTGTTTGGTTAACTGTCGGATCATCTATTAGGATTATGTTATATTGTGCAATGTGGTGCTCAGATAATGTTTGGTTCATTTGTTGTGGTGTTTACTTAACTGCTTGGTTCAATTCTGCAATGCGATGTCCAATTGTCGTGGGTAGAATTTTGTATTGTTGTGCATGTGAGGAATAAATCGAATTGAATGCACTTAATACATGAGAAACATATACAAGCGCTATATTTCCTAGTTTTTAATCATGCTTGGTTTGGATAAATGGGTTTTCTGTGTGGCCTGAATTAATCTGATGAATCTGCAATGTGATTATTTTTCATCAACATATTTTACTAATAGCATGCGAACCCTTACTTAACCTGATGACTAACTACCTTATATGTGTTGCAGGGAAACAATGGGAAGCACTAAGGTTTACAATCGAGGTTAGCACGTGCATGGTCCGTTGTCTAATAGCACATTATTGTGCAATTGCAGGAACCTTTCTAATATTTAGGTTTTTAACAATTTGGTCTTGCACATGTAGGTCCTGCTGTCAGAGGTTTTGACCCACTGTTTGACCGTTTTTGCGTATGGTGAAATGAGTTGTCGATGAATACCAATCAAATCAAGAAACTCAGAAAGATTGTTAGGATAAAGAAATTAGCGACAAAAAACAACAAGATCTTTGTCTGCACAATAGAGAAGACATCAGTTCACTACAAGATGGTACTAACTATTATACCTTGCCTTTTTTCCTTTGCCCCATTTCCAATATAGAGAAGATATTTATGCACATCCTTGTTTTCAGGCCTTTCCAAAGCAGTTCACTGATGATTACCTCTCAAACCACCTCTATGGTCAGGAGGCGAGGAAGGTTTTCATACAACACCCACGGTTCAATATTGAAATGTTCCTGAAGAGGACAAAGGACGGACGGTCAATCATCCACAGGCACTGGCCTAAAGTTGCAAAGACCTTCAACATGAATGAAGGCTCAATATTCGCCTTCCACTTCAGCAGTTTTCCAGATGAGATGCATCTGTCTATATACCGTCTATGATGCTAATTTCGAAAGGTTCTACATGTTGCATGTGGAACTTGCTTGATGCTTGATTGTGTAATGGGTAGCTGAGTGTCAAGCTATATCATGTTGTACTACGATGTATTTCAGTTATGAAATTCTGCTTCCTTAATATGGAAATGAAATATATTGTGTGCTTAATATGAAATGTCAATTAGATTAATAAATGGATTATGAATAATCAGATAATTAGCCTGCTAATTGGGTTTTGCTATTGCAAACGGTTGTTGAAAAAATACCATGGGCGATGACCTCAGGCAACGCACACAGTTTCTAGGAATAAACCGTGTTGGATCAATGAACAATCACACACGACTTTCTCTTGAAAACTGTTTGTGTTAGGCCACCTTGCGCAAACGTTTACCACATAAAAACTGTGTGTGATGGACAACCTTTGCCACACAGTTTCTTCTACAGACCGTGTGTGATACATTCAATAACGCAAACAATTTAACGGGAAAAATTGTGTGTGATGTACCTATGAACGGAAACGTTTTCCTTGGAGGGACTGTGTGGGATGTGCATATGAACGGAAACGTTTAGCGGGGACTGACTATGTGGGATGTACTTGCGACCGGAAACAATTTCGCCGTATAATTATATATTTTTTAGCTCTGCTATACGTATCTCCGTATATGAGCGCTCGCCGGTCGCACACGACCTCATTTTGCCGAACGTGTGTGCCAGGAGGGCATATCCCCGACGGTTTCTGGGTCGTGTGGGAAGGACCCACCCTATCGCCCACACTCACTTGGCGACGGTTCCAAATGCCGTCGCGGAAAGGGGTTTTAAACCGTTTGTTTAGGACCGACGCGCACCAGTGTATCGTCATCGAACGTTAAGCGTGCGGACCCTACAGCTTCGAGAACTATGTAGACATGACCGAGACTCATCTCCGGTCAATAACCAATAGCGGAACCTGGATGCTCATATTGGTTCCTACATATTCTATGAAGATCTATATCGGTCAAACCGCATAACAACATAGGTTGTTCCCTTTGTAGTGCATCATACCTAGTTCAATCTCGTTACTGGCAAGTCTCTTTACCCGTTCTGTAGCGCATCATCCCGTAACTAACTTATTAGTCACATTGCTTGCAGGGCTTATAGTGATGTGCAATACCGAGAGGGTCCAAAGATACCTCTCCGACAATCGAAATGACAAATCCTAATCTCGATCTATGCCAACTCAACAAACACCATCGGAGACACCTGTAGAGCATCTTTATAATCACCCAGTTACGTTGTGATGTTTGACAGCACACTAAATATTCCTCTGGTATTCGGGAGTTGCATAATCTCATAGTCATAGGAACATGTATAAGTCATGAAGAAAGCAATAGCAATAAACTAATGATCATAGTGCTAAGCTAACAGATGGGTCTTGTCAATCACATCATTCTCTAATGATGTGATCCCGTTCATCAAATGACAACTCATGTCTATGGCTAGGAAACTTAACCATCTTTGATTAACGGGCTAGTCAAGTAGAGGCATACAAGTGACATTCTGTTTGTCTATGTATTCACACATGTACTAAGTTTCCGGTTAATACAATTCTAGCATGAATAATAAACTTTTATCATGATATAAAGAAATATAAATAACAACTTTATTATTGCCTCTGGGGCATATTTCCTTCAGTCTCCCACTTGCACTAGAGTCAATAATCTAGATTACATAGTAATGATTCTAACACCCATGGAGTCTTGGTGCTGATCATGTTTTGCTCGTGAGAGAGGCTTAGTCAAGGGTCTGCAACATTCAGATCCGTATGTATTTTGCAAATATCTATGTCTCCCTCCTTGACTTGATCGCGGATGGAATTGAAGCGTCTCTTGATGTGCTTGGTTCTCTTGTGAAATCTGGATTCCTTTGCTAAGGAAATTGCACCAGTATTGTCACAAAAGATTTTCATTAGACCCGATGCACTAGGTATGAAACCTAGATCGGATATGAACTCCTTCATCCAGACTCCTTCGTTTGCTGCTTCCGAAGCAGCTATGTACTCCGCTTCACACGTAGATCTCGCCACGATGCTTTGATTAGAACTGCACCAACTGACAGTTCCACCATTCAATATAAATACATATCCGGTTTGTGACTTAGAGTCATCCGGATTAGTATCAAAGCTTGCATCGACGTGACCATTTACGACGAGCTCTTTGGCACCTCCATAAACAAGAAACATATCCTTAGTCCTCTTCAGGTATTTCAGGATGTTCTTGACTGTTGTCCAGTGATCCACACCTGGATTACTTTGGTACCTCCCTGCTAAACTGATAGCAAGGCACACATCAGGTCTGGTACATAGCATTGCATACATGATAGAACCTATGGCTGAAGCATAGGGAATGACTTTCATTTTCTTTCTATCTTCTGCAGTGGTCGGGCATTGAGTCTGACTCAACTTCACACCTTGTAACACAGGCAAGAACCCTTTCTTTGCTTGATCCATGTTGAACTTCTTCAAAACTTTATCAAGGTATGTGCTTTGTGAAAGTCCAATTAAGCGTCTTGATCTATCTCTATAGATCTTGATGCCCAATATGTAAGCAGCTTCACCGAGGTCTTTCATAGAAAAACTTTTATTCAAGTATCCTTTTATGCTATCCAGAAATTCTATATCTTTTCTAATCAACAATATGGCATCCACATATAATATTAGAAATGCTACACAACTCCCACTCACTTTGTTGTAAATACAGGCTTCTCCAAAAGTCGGTATAAAACCATATGCTTTGATCACACTATCAAAATGTTTATTCCAACTCCGAGATGCTTGCACCAGTCCATAAATGGATCGCTGGAGATTACACTTTGTTAGCATCCTTTGGATCGACAAAACCTTCTGGTTGCATCATGTACAACTCTTCTTCCAGAAATCCATTCAGAAATGCAGTTTTGACATCCATTTGCCAAATTTCATAATCATAAAATGCGGTAATTGCTAACATGATTCGGACGGACTTACGCATCGCTACGGATGAGAAGGTCTCATCATAGTCAATTCCTTGAACTTGTCGAAAACCTTTCACAACAAGTCGAGCTTTGTAAATTGTAACAATACTGTCAGCGCCAGTCTTCTTCTTGAAGATCCATTTATTCTCTATGGCTTGCCGATCATCGGGCAAGTCAACCAAAGTCCACACTTTGTTCTCATACATGGATCCCATCTTAGATTTCATGGCCTCAAGCCATTTCACGGAATCTGGGCTCATCATCGCTTCCTCATAGTTCGTAGGCTCATCATGGTCAAGTAACTTGACCTCCGGAACAGGATTACCATACCATTCTGGTGTGGATCTTACTCTGGTTGACCTACGAGGTTCGGTAGTAACTTGATCAGAAGCTTCACGATCAACATCATTAGCTTCCTCACTAATTGGTGTAGGAATCACTGGAACTGATTTCTGTGATACTACTTCCCAATTCAGGAGAAGGTACAATTACCTCATCAAGTTCTACTTTCCGCCCACTCACTTCTTTCGAGAGAAACTCCTTCTCTAGAAAGGATCCATTCTTAGCAAAAAATATTTTGCCTTCGGATCTATGATAGAAGGTGTACCCAACAGTCTCTTTTGGGTATCCTATGAAGACACATTTCTCCGATTTGGGTTCGAGCTTATCAGTTTGAAGCCTTTTCACGTAAGCATCGCAGCCCTAAACTTTAAGAAACAAGAACTTGGGTTTCTTGCCAAACCACAGTTCTGACGGTGTCGTCTCAACGGATTTAGATGGTGCCCCATTTAACGTGAATGCAGTCATCTCTAAAGCATAACCCCAAAACGATACTGGTAAATTAGTAAGAGGCATCATAGATCGCACCATGTCTAATAAAGTGCGGTTACGACCTTTGGACACACCATTGCGCTGTGGTGTTCCGGGTGGCGTGAGTTGCGAAACTATTCCACATTGTTTCAAATGAAGACCAAACTCGTAACTCAAATATTCTCCTCCATGATCGATCGTAGAAACTTTATTTTCTTGTTATGATGATTTTCCACTTCACTCTGAAATTCTTTGAACTTTTCAAATGTTTCAGACTTATGTTTCATCAAGTAGATATACCCATATCTGCTTAAATCATCTGTGAAGGTCAGAAAATAAGGATACCCGCCGCGAGCATCAGCACTCATCGGACAACATACATCAGTATGTATTATTTCCAACAAGTCTGTTGCTCGCTCCATTGTTTCGGAGAACGGAGTCTTAGTCATCTTGCCCATGAGGCATGGTTCGCAAGCATCAAGTGATTCATAATCAAGTGATTCCAAAATCCCATCAGCATGGAGTTTCTTCATGCGCTTTACATCAATATGACCTAAACAGCAGTGCCACAAATAAGTTGCACTATCATTATTGAACTTATATATTTTGGCTTCAATACTATGAATATGTGTATCACTACTATCAAGATTTAGTAAAAATAGACCACTCATCAAGGGTGCATGACCATAAAAGATATTACTCATATAAAAAGAACAGCCATTATTCTCTGATTTAAATGAATAACCGCCTTGCATCAAACAAGATCCAGATATAATGTTCATGCTCAACGCTGGCACCAAATAACAATTATTCAGGTCTAAAACTAATCCCGAAGGTAGATGTTGAGGTAGCGTGCCGACGGCGATCACATCGACTTTGGAACCATTTCCACACGCATCGTCACCTCGCCCTTAGCCAATCTTCGCTTAATCTGTAGCCCCTGTTTCGAGTTGCAAATATGAGCAACATAACCAGTATCAAATACCCAGGCGCAACTGCGAGCATTAGTTAAGTACACATCAATAACATGCATATAAAATATACCTTTCACTTTGCCATCCTTCTTATCCGCCAAATACTTGGGGCAGTTCCCCTTCCAGTGACCAGTCCTTTGTAGTAGAAGCACTCAGTCTCAGGCTTAGGTCTAGACTTGGGCTTCTTCACTTGAGCGGCAACTTGCTTACCATTCTTCTTGAAGTTCCCTTTCTTCCCTTTGCCCTTCTTCTTGAAACTAGTGGTCTCATTGACCATCAACACTTGATGCTCCTTCTTGATTTCTACCTCCGCAGGCTTTAGCATCACGAAGAGCTCGGGAATTATCTTATCCATCCCTTCCATATTATAGTTCACCACAAAGCTTTTGTAGCTTCGTGGCAGTGATTGAAGAACTCTGTCAATGACACTATCATCAGGAAGATTAACTCCCAGTTGAGTCAAGTGGTTGTGGTACCGGACATTACGAGTATATGTTCACCGATGACTATTCTCCTCCATTTTACAATTTGTAGAACTTATTGGAGACTTCATATCTCTCAATTTGGGCATTTGCTTGAAATATTAACTTCAACTCCTGGAACATCTCATATGCTCCATGACGTTCAAAACGTCATTGAAGTCCCGGTTCTAATTCGTAAAGCATGGCACACTAAACTACCGAGTAGTCATCAGCTTTACTCTGTTAGACATTCTTAATGTCATTAGCAGCATCTGCAGCAGGCCTGGCACCTAGCGGTGCTTCCAGGACATAATTCTTTTGTGCAGCAATGAGGACAATCCTCTAGTTATAGACCCACTCCATGTAGTTGTTACCATCATCTTTCAACTTAGCTTTCTCTAGGAATGCATTAAAATTCAAAGGAACAGTAGCGCGGGCCATGATCTACAATAACATAGACATGCAAAATACTATCAAGTACTAAGTTCATGATAAATTAAAGTTCAATTAATCATATTACTTAAGAACTCCCACTTAGATAGACATCCCTCTAATCATCTAAGTGATCACGTGATCCAAATCAACTAAACCATGTCCGATCATCACGTGAGATGGAGTAGTTTTCAATGGTGAACATCACTATGTTGATCATATCTATTATATGATTCACGCCGACCTTTCGGTCTCAAAGTGTTTCGAGGCCATATCTGCATATGCTAGGCTCGTCAAGTTTAACCCGAGTATTGCGTGTGCAAAACTGGCTTGCACCCATTGTATGTGAACATAGAGCTTATCACACCCAATCATCACGTGGTGTCTCGACACGACAATTAAATCATAACGGTGCATACTTAGGGAGAACACTTATACCTTGAAATTTAGTGAGAGATCATCTTATAATGCTACTGCCGAACTAAGCAAAATAAGATGCATAAAGGATAAACATCACATGCAATCAATATAAGTGAAATGATATGGCCATCATCATCTTGTGCCGTTGCTCTCCATCTCCAAAGCACCGTCATGATCACCATCGTCACCGGCTTGACACCATGATCTCCATCGAAGCATCGTTGTCGTCTCGCCAACTATTGCTTCTACGACTATCGCTACCGCTTAGTGATAAAGTAAAGCAATTACATGTCGATTGCATTTCATACAATAAAGCGACAAAACATGATCATCTCATACAACATATTATATATCATCACTTCTTGACCATATCACATCACAACATGCCCCGCAAAAACAAGTTATACGTCCTCAACTTTGTTGTTGCAAGTTCTACGTGGCTTCTATGGGCTTAGCAAGAACCGTTCTTACCTACGCATCAAAACCACAACGACTTTTTGTCAGGTGTGTTGTTTTAACCTTCAACAAGGACCATGCATAGTCACACTCGATTCAACTAAAGTTGGAGAAACAGACACCCACTAGCCACCTGGGTGCGAAGTACGATGGTAAAACTAGTCTCATGAAAGCGGTCATGTAATGTCGGTCTGGGCCGCTTCATCCAACAATACCGCCGAATCAAAGTATGACATGCTGGTAAGCAGTATGACTATTATCGCCGATAACTTCTTGTGATCTACTCGTGCATATAACATATACGCATAGACCTGGCACGGATTCCACTATTGGGGAACGTAGTATTTCAATTTTTTTCCTACGATCACGCAAGATCTATCTAGGAGATGCATATCAACAAGTGGGGAGAGTGTGTCCACGTACCCTCGTAGACCGAAAGCGGAAGCGTTAAGTAACACTAACACGGTTTATGTAGTCGAATGTCTTCGCGATCGAACCGATCAAGTACCGAACGCATGACACCTCCATGATTTTCACACGTTCATCTTGGTGACGTCCCACGAACTCTAGATCCAGCTGAGGCCGAGGGAGAGTTTCGTCAGCACGACGGCGTGGTGACAGTGATGATGAAGTTACCGATGCAGGGCTTCGCCTAAGCCCTACGACAATATGACAGAGGTGGAAATCAGTGGAGGGGGGCACCACACACGGCTAAGAATCAACTTGTGTGTCTATGGGGTGCCCCCTGCCCCCGTATATAAAGGATCAAGGGGGAGGCCAGCCGGCCCTCATAGGGCGCGCCCAATGTGGGCAATCCTACTCCAAGTAAGAGTTGGATCCCCCCTTTCCTAGTCCAACTAGGAGAAGAAGGAAGGAGAGGGGAAAGAGAAGATAGGAGGGAGCGCCGCCCCTCCTTCTAGTCCAATTCGGACTAGGCCCATGGGGGGCGCGCGGCCAGCCCTTGGCTGCCCCTCTCTCTCCCCTAGGCCCAATAAGGCCCATTACTTCTCCGGTGGTTCCGATAACCCTTCCGGCACTCCGATATTTATCCGGTGACCCCCGGAACTCATCCGGTGTCCGAATAACATCGTCCAATATATCATTCTTTATGTCTCGACCATTTCGAGACTCCTCGTCATGTTTGTGATCACATCCGGGACTCTGAACAACCTTCGGTACATCAAATCACATAACTCATAATACATAACGTCATCTAACGTTAAGAGTGCGGACCCTACGGGTTCGAGAACTATATAGACATGACCGAGACTCATCTCCGGTCAATAACCAATAGCGGAACCTGGATGCTCATATTAGTTCCTACATATTCTATGAAGATCTTGATCGGTAAAACCGCATAACAACATACATTGTTGCCTTTGTCATCGGTATGTTACTTGCCCAAGATTCGATCGTCGGTATCATCATACCTAGTTCAATCTCGTTACCGGCAAGTCTCTTTACTCGTTCTGTAGTGCATCATCCCGTAACTAACTTATTAGTCACATTGCTTGCAAGGCTTATAGTGATGTGCATTACCAAGAGGGCCCAGAGATACCTCTCCGACAATCGGAGTGAAAAATCCTAATCTCGATCTATGCCAACTCAACAAACACCATCGGAGACACCTATAGAGCATCTTTATAATCACCCTGTCGGTGTACAAAAGTAGCGGCACAACTTTGTACCCCTTTACTTGTGCGTGGGCAGTCGGAGCCACGCGCCACAGCCACACTAAGCAAGGCAAGGGAGGGACGCCGGAGAGAAGCTGAAGTACAAGACAGCCAAGGCCAAGAACACAAAGAAGCAGAAGGACGAAGTAGGCTCCCCCGGAAAGACCCTTGTCGGGGCAGCCTCAGCAGCCCCGGCAAGACCCTTGCCAGGGCGGCTCGCCCACACCAGCGGAGTGAGCCACCCTCAAGCCCATGGGTTCCGACTCAACCAACCACGTTGGAACTAGGGCTCGGGAGGCACCTCCATGGTGGCATGCAGATCTTTGTCAAGACAAGGAATATTCAAGATCAGATGAGAATTAAAAGACAACGGTCCTCGGCAAGATCCTTGCCGAGGAGAGCCACAAGACCCCCGGCGAGATCCTTGTCGGGACGACAATACCACGGCAAGACCCTTGCCGGGCCACCCGCAAGGCCCTCACCGAGGACGCCAAATAGGCCACTACCAGCCCACAGCCAAGTCTCCACCGCCGTTCGCATGCAGCTGCCAGCTCAACCAGCTGGGGAGGCACCTGCGTGGCAACATGCAGCTCCCAGGCCAACTCAGCAAGCGTCTGCGTGGCGGCATGCAGATCTTCGTGAAGACCCTACCACCGCGCCACCTCAACTGCCTGCCTGCCTACATGGCGCCGCATGCATCGCTGGCATGGGCGCGTGTCGAAGCGAGGAGGAGCAGCGACGGACGGGACGGGCCTCGCTCCCGTCCCTGATAAAGCTAGGGGACACCTCAGTGGCGCATTAAATGCGTCTTGTCCTGTAATACTGAAGCGATAAGCTCAGTAGCATCAGACGCTTTTCCACCTCCTCGTGTGCCACTGTGGCAGCCCCTTTCGACTATAAAAGGAGGCCCATGGCGTACTGGAGAAGGATTCGGCTCTTTGGAACTACTCAGCCACCGTAGCTAGTTCAAGGGCTCAAGAACACTCAATACATCCACCAAAGCAAGGCTAGGGTTATACGCATCCTCGCGGCTCGAACTTGGGTAAACGATCCTTGTGCTGATTACTAATCCTGCTCTTCTTACAACCCTGCGCCCCGGCAACCGTAGTAGGGATTCTTGTAATCCCATAGGTGTCGTTTCCCACCGACACACCCAGTTACGTTGTGACATTTGATAGCACACTAAGTGTTCCTCCGGTATTTGGGAGTTGCATAATCTCATAGTCGTAGGAACATGTATAAGTTATGAAGAAAGCAATAGCATAAACTAAACGATCCTAGTGCTAAGATAACGGATGGGTCTTGTCAATCACATCATTCTCTAATGATGTGATCCTGTTCATCAAATGACAACTCGTGTCTATGGCTAGGAAACTTAACCATCTTTGATTAACTGGGTAGTCAAGTAGAGGCATACTAGTGACATTCTATTTGTCTATGTATTCACACATGTACTAAGTTTCCGGTTAATACAAGTCTAGCATGAATAATAAACTTTTATCATGATATAAGGAAATATAAATAACAAATTTATTATTGCCTCTAGGGCATATTTCCTTCACCTCGGTGGTTCGCAGGTGCCGCCCTCGGACCACCATGTCAAGCAGCTCTTTCGCCAGGTGGGTGCCGTCCATGGGCAGCAGGGAGCTCCTCCAGGATGGGCGGCACCCAAGGCCGACCTCACCTTCGACTCGAGGGACCACCCAACAACCACCGTAGGTGCAGGCGCGCTCCCGATGCTCTGCACCCCCACCATCTGCAACATGGCGGTAACCAAGACCCTCATCGACGGAGGAGCCAGCCACAATGTGCTCTCCGTGGAAGCTTTGGGCTTGCTTCACGTTTCCCAAGGCCGGCTCCGCCCCACCAAGCCCTTCTCCGAGGTCATCGACGGTTCCACCTGCCCCCTGGGGCAGATCCGCCTCCCAGTCACCTTCGGCACCCGTGACAACTACCGCCCCGAGCTTATCGACTTAACATCGCCCGCATCGGCCTCCCGTACAACACCATCCTTGGGTACCCGGCCCTGGCCAAGTTCATGGCAGCAACTCATCCTGCCTACAATCTCATGAAGATGCCGGGGAGCAGCAGCGTCCTCACTGTGGCCGGAGACACCAAGGAAGCCTTGTTGGCCCTCAAGCTCACCTTCTGGGCTGCAGCTATCGCGCGTCCAAGTGATGAAGGGGCCCCAGAGGCTCCGGGGGCTGCGCCAGCAAAGAAGAGGCAACTATTCTCCCAAGACTGCGCCAAGACGAAGCAGGTGTCGGTTGATGAGGACGGGGCGGCGGGCGGCACCTTCACCATTGGTGTCGGCCTCCCTTCAAATCAAGAGGAGGCGTTGGACAGCTTCCTACACAAGAATAAGAATGTGTTCGCATGGGAGCCTAAGTATCTGGTCGGGATCCCGAGGGGGATAATCGAGCACCACTTGAGGGTGTGCCCCAACATGCGCCCGGTAAAGCAGAAGGCGCAGCGACAGTCTGTGGAGAAGCAGCCGGTTAATCGTCCAGGAGACACGCAAACTGCAAGAAGCTGGTGTCATTTGGGAGGTGCGGTACCCGGAATGGCTGGCGAACCCGGTCATTGTCCCCAAGAAAGGCGGGAAGGAACACAGGTGCGTCGACTTCACCAATCTCAATAAGGCTTGCCCTCAAGACCCTTTCCCGCTTCTGCGCATTGGTCAGATCGTCGACTCCACCGCCGAGTGCGACCTGCTGTGATTTTTGGACACCTTCTCAAGGTACCACCAAATCAAGATGGTGGTGCAGGACATCGAGAAGACAACCTTCTTGACCCCATGCGGGGTGTATTGCTACACCTGCATGCCGTTTGGGCTGCGTAACAGTAGAGCGACTTTCTAGCGGCTGATGCACATCGCTCTGGGCCGGTAGCTCGGGAGGAACGCCATGGCCTACGTCGATGACATGGTGGTGAAGTCTCGGGAGGCAAGGACCCTTATCGAGGACCTGGAAGAAACATTTGCCAGTCTATGCAAGGTGGATCTGCGGCTCAACCCGGAGAAATGTGTGTTTGGTGTCCCCTCTGGCAAGCTGCTGAGCTTTCTGGTGTCGCACAGGGGAATCGAGGCAAACCCAGAGAACGTCAAGGCAATAGAAAGGATGAGCCCGCCACAAACTGTCAAGGAAATGCAAAAGCTAGCGGGCTGTGTGACCTTGCTTGGGTGCTTCATCTCCAAGCTGGGGGAACGCGCCCTCCCGTTCTTCAAGCTGATAAAAGGAAGGGGCCGTTCGAGTGGACTCCGGAGGCTAACGCGGCATTCCAAGACCTCAAGAGATACCTCACCAGCCCACCGGTGATGGTAGCGTCGCATCCTCTTGAGCCCCTGGGGCTTTACCTGGCTACCACGCCTCACTCTGCCAGCGCAATGCTGGTGGTGGTCTGGGAGGAGCGCCAGGCCAAGGGCCCGCCAAGCAACGCCGCGCACCCGGTCAAGACGACGCAGCTTCAGGAGGTCGCTCCTGAGGCCTAGACGGCACCAACAGATGACCAGGCTCCTCAGGACGGTGCTCCTGAGGCCCTGGTTGCCCCAACAAACGACCAAGCTCCTGAGGTCCTCTAGCCTCAGGAGGTACAAGACCCCACCGGCACTTCTGCCCTCGTCGAGCACCTGGTGTACTTCGTCAGCACGGTACTACACGACGCGTGGGCATGCTACCCCATGCCGCAAAAGCTTTTGCTCGTGCTCCTTGTCGCCTCCGGCAAGCTGCGCCACTACTTCCAAGGCCACCCCATCAAAGTCGTCTCGACTTACCCACTGGAGAGAGTGCTCCGGAGCCCCAATGCTGCGGGGAGAGTCGCCGAATGGAATATCGAATTGCAGGCAGTCCAGTTGGAGTTCAGCACCACTAGGGTCATCAAGGGTGCTGCACTCACCGACTTCGTGGGAGAATGGACCAACGTTCCCAGCCCCAAAACAGGCGAGGACCGACCCCTCTCACCAGGAAGTGAGGCACCAGACTGCTAGGTCATGTACTTCGACGGCGCCTTCGCGCGTCAGGGCATGGGGGCTGGAGCCGTGCTCATCTCGCCCACCCAGGACAAGCTCTACTACCCCGTGCAGCTCTACTTCCAGCAGGGCGAGAAGGTCTCCAACAATATCGCAGAGTACAAAGGCTTGATCGCCGGTCTCAAGGCTGTGGCAGCCTTGGGAGTGAAGCGCCTCACCATCAAGGGCGACTCCCAGCTCCTCGTCAACTTCTCCAACAAAGTATACGAGCCGAAGGACGAACGCATGGAGGCATACCTTGCAGAGGTACGCAAAATTGATAAGCAATTCTTGGGCCTGGAACTGCAGCATGTGCCGCACGGAACGAACAAGGAAGCAGACGACATCGCCAAGAGGGCGTTCCGGCGCTTGCCTCAGGAGCCTGGCATCTTCGAGGAGCGGCTCTTCAAGCCTTCAGCAACCCCTCCTGCTGCGGAACCAGCATCTCCTCAGGAGGAGCTCCCCCCAGCACCCCTCTTGAGAGCCCCCACTTGCGGCCCAACCTCGTTAGCACGTCTACTCCTCGCGCTCGAGCCTCAGGAGGGGTGCTGGACCGAAGAGTTGAAGGCGCACCTGCTTAAGGGGACCCTGCTGGAGAAGGAGGAAGACGCGGAGCGCATGGCTCGACAGGCCACTACCTACTGCATCCGGGATGATGAGCTCTATCACAAACGGCCAAATGATGTTTCTCTACGATGCATCTCCAGGGAGCAGGGATGCAAGTTGTTGGCCGACATACATGGCGGGGACTGCGGGCATCACCCGTCATCGCGCACCCTCGTGGGCAAGGCATTCCGCATCGGATTCTACTGGCCCACGGCGCTCAAGATGCCACCGAGCTGGTGAGATACTATGAAGCCTACCAGTTCCATGCCAAGCAAATCCACCAGCTTGCTCAAGGTCTCCAGACCATCCCGCTCTCATGGCCGTTCGCGGTCTGGGGGATGGACATCTTGGGCCCATTCCCTCGAGCGCTCGAGGGCTACCGCTACCTCTACGTCGCCATCGACAAGTTCACCAAGTGGGCGGAGGTGCAAGCTGTCCGCACCATCCCAGCCGGCTAGTCAAGTTCATCAAGGGCCTCGTGAGCCGGTTCGGGGTCCCTAATCGTATCATCACCGACAACGGCTCGCAGTTCACTAGCAACCTCTTCAAAACATATTGTGCTAACCTTGGAACGCATATATGCTACACCTCAGTGGCACACCCCAGGATCAACGGCCAAGCTGAGTGCGCCAATGCGGAGGTCCTGGGAGGCCTCAAGGCAAGAACCTTCAAGAAGAAGCTCGAGGCCTACGGCAGGGGCTGGCTCAATGAGCACCAGTCCGTGTTGTGGTCCATCCACACCACCACGACCAGCTGACGGGTGAGACTCCATTCTTCCTTGTCTACGGAGCCGAAGCAGTTCTCCCTCACAAGGTCAAGCATCGCTCCACGTGGGTCTTAGCGTTTGATGAGGCATGACAGGATGCCACGAGGGGGATGGACCTTGTGCTGGGGGAGGAACGCCGCCGTCAAGCCTCGCTCCGAGCGGCAAGGTACCAAGAGGCGCCAAGGGCAGACATCACTGCCAAGATCCGCCTAGGACAGCTCTTGGTGGGTGATCTCGTCCTGAGGGGATGCTCTCCAGGGAGGGGCTGCATAAGCTCTCACCCATGTGGGAGGGCCCGTTCAGGATCGCCCGTGTCTCCAGGCCTGGTGTTGTGCGCCTGGAGACACAGGACGGGGTCCCCATCCAGAACGCCTGGAACATCCAGCACCTCTGGAAGTTCTACCCAAGAAGAAAGGCCCCGTGCCTATGAAGGTCTTCGCTCATGACACTCTCACGTAATAATGAGTGGGGTTGTACACGCCTCGGAGTCTCCTGAGTGTCACCCGCGGGCCTCACATGGGCTCCCTCCCACGTCCTAGTGGCAGCACTTAGATCCACACTAGTGAGAAGACTAGACTAGGTGCCGGACGCGGCTGTTCATTTGCTTGCTTTCTATAGCTGGTTTGCTACTTCTTAATGGAATTTGGGCTTCTCGGGTTTCTCGATTCCCAAGTTGGATTTCCCCTTTTTGCTTCGCTCACCTTTTAGTCTTGGCTCAGGGAGAGCAGCAGTTGCTCATCGCTCCTCCTCGCGCGTCTCGCGCGGGGGGGATGTGCAAGTGTGTGCGTGCGTTGGGTTCGCCCGCGCCGCAAACACACTTCGCCAAAGCCCGGTGGCCCCAGAGCTTCGGCTCCCTTGATCTTTGTGAGACAACCTCGATTGAGCTCATGGATATGCGCACCCTCTTAAGTCCGTGCCACCAGGTATCAAGACATGGTGCACTAAGCCACAACTAGCCCATGCCTGAGGGCTCACGCAAGGAAGAACAAGGCACCCCGTCAAGTTTTATAACAACTCTGCAGCTCTACGATGTCTCCTGAGGCTGATGGCTCCTGAGTCGTCAGGAAGGGGGCTTCAGCAGAAGGGCGCACCCTCGTGAGGTGGGAAACTACCGCAAGCATATCAAGCTAAGTTATCCTACCGCACCTACTCGGAACATGGATATCACGGCATAACATCAGAACAATAAGCATAACATAGTGGCATAAGTACCATGGTTCATTACACGCCCTAGTAGGGCCCTCTACGTTTTTCAAAATGCAGAAGAAAGGAAAGGTTAATCAAAAGCGGCCCGCATGACCGCAGCAGCTCCCGAGGCCTGGCTCCGGCAGCCCCCGGGCTTAGTCCGAGCCTTCCTCCCGCTTCGCTGAAGCGCGGTGACGGGATGACCCGCCAGCTTCCCTGATGCGAGCCCGGCAGCATGGCGGCTGGTTGTAGCCGCCGCTGCTCGTGCTCTCATCGGAGGAGGAGGAGCCGCCGCTACTGGAGGAAGCATGGCCGTCGCCAAGGGCAAGCTCACCCTCGGCGTCGTCGTGGCTGTCGTCAAGGCCAAGCTCATCATCGCCGCTGCCATCTTCGGGCAGCACCCTGCACGACGGCTATCTTCCCCAAACACCCTCACATAGAGAGTCGCGAGGCCATCGTACTTGAAGTGGAGGGTGCACCTCCTACTTAGGTCACGCACGGACAAACGCCTGCCAGCTGCGGGCCAAGGACACATTACCAGCGGCAGTAACTTCGACCCCAACCCATAAGACTTGCTACAGCAGCCGTCAGCCTAAAGCCAGAGGCCGTCAAGCCCCACGGTTGGCAGCTCACCCACTAAGAAGCGCGGGAGCGTGATGTCTGCTAAGATTACGTCGGTATTTCCCCAAAGAGGAAGGGATGATGCAGCACAGCAGCGGTAGGTATTTCCCTCAGTGATGAAACCAAGGTTATCGAACCAGTAGGAGAACGTAGCAACACAACGTAAACAGCCCCTGCACACAGATAACAAATCCTCGCAAGCCGACGTGTTAAAGGGGTTGTCAATCCCTTTCGGATAACGACGCCAGAAATTGGCAAACGGACATGAGATAAATTGTAGTAGATTGATAGATCGAACGCCAAATAAAATAAATAAGAATAAAATGCAGTAAGGTATTTTTGTATTTTTGGTTTAGTAGATCTAAAAATAAAAGCAAAGGAAAATAGATCGCAAAGGCAAATAATATGAGAAAGAGACCCGGGGCCGTAGGTCTCACTAGTGGCTTCTCTTGAGAAAAATAGCAAACGGTGGGTAAACAAATTACTGTTGGGCAATTGATAGAACTTCAAATAATCATGACGATATCCAGGCAATGATCAATACATAAGCATCACATCCAAGATTAGTAGACCGACTCCTGCCTGCATCTACTACTATTACTCCACACATCGACCGCTATCCAGCATGCATCTAGTGTATTAAGTTCATGAAGAAACGGAGTAATGCAATAA